>CM061258.1:114220299-115606966 GCA_030848825.1 Tadarida brasiliensis
GGGTCTTTTGTCTCAGGCTCTAGAGGCCAGGGTGACTGGGAGGGAGCTGTTTGCATTTCCTCTGGCCGCCTGGACTCTCCCCTGCCTGGGCCCAGGGGACAGGGTCGCCTGTGGTATGAACTCAAGCCTCTCCTCCCTGCGTCCCAGGAAGCCTTCCAGCTGGCAGCTGCAGCACCACGGGAGGGCGAAGAGGGGCACTGCTCTGCCCTCTCCAAGGACGTTCAGCAGAACTTGGCACCAGGCCCTCTTCCCAGCCCCCTGGCAGTGTCAGGAGGCAGCAGTAATTCTAGTAATCCCTTGATTTGCACAGCGCTTTGCAACAGGCCTGTTTCTCGCACATATAGTCTCAGTTGATCCTCTCGACAGCCCTGGGAAGTAGGCAGTTTGGGCAATATGAGCCCCAGTGCACAAGTGAGAAAACTGAAGTTCTGAGAGAGCACACAGGTTCCCCAGAGTCTGGGGATGGTGACCAGCAGCTGAGTGCTGCCTCCATGATACCTGCAGGGCCAATGACATGCTACTACCCTGAGTTACTGTAGCAAGAGGGCCTGATAGTGAGCAAGACAGCCTGATAGTTCCCTTATGAGGAGGGTCTGCCTTCTAGGTGCACCAGTGCCTTCAGCGGAGGTCCATCCTTTAGTGACATGAGGCCTCCCCCATCTCCAGCCAGCCCCCAGGGTGCCCCGACCTGGCCCCTCCTGTGCTCTGTGGGGCTCTCAGTCAAGTTGCCTTGGGGTGGCTCAGCTCTTGTCTCCTGCCTCCTACAGAGCACACAGGCCCATGAAAACAGCAGGGATGGCCGGCTGGCATGGACAAGCACCCAGGAGCACCTTGTATCCACCGGATTCAACCAGGTAGGGCTCCTTAAAGGTGAGCAGGGACTCATACCAAGAGAGCAAGGATGAGGCCCACTGGGAGGCAGGGGCCGCAGGCTAGCTCCAGGCCTGTCCATATACGGCCATTAGTGTAGCCTAGTCTCAGAGCCCCAGGGGACCAACTGCTGCTGAAAACTGGCAGATTCCATTTGCAATAGCTAAGCCTGACCCTGGGAACTGTGGCAACCCCCCGAGGGACAGAGTCCATGGAGGGAAACGCCCCTTGTCCCTTGTCACCTAAGGGTTCTTAAAGGTGCAGAACACGAAAACCCAAGATCTCCCTTCCTGGCATGCTTCCCCAATATCACCACAGCCTTCCTAGCTCTGTTCTGGGGCAAGTGCCTCTGTGCCAGGCTGTGTCCCTAGGCACTAGGTCCTGGAGAGCCCAGGGTCTGACAGACAGGCCCTCTGAGCTGCTCTGAGCCTCTCTCTGTCCCCTCCCCACAGATGCGTGAACATGAAGTGAAGCTGTGGGACACCCGGCACTTTTCCAGCGCCCTCACCTCCCTCACCCTGGACACCTCACCTGGGTAGGAGGAGCCAGCATGTTGGGATGGGCTGGGGTGTAGTGGGGCAAGGGCCCAAATGATGTCTTCATTCAGACCTGTGAACAGGCATCACTGCTAAGGGCCCCTGATGCGCCGTGGCAGGGCCATCTGCAGAGTAGAGGGGCCTGATCCAGGCAGAAGGGCTTTACCTGGCTCAGATCCCATCAGGTAGATGACTTATCACTGGAGCAGTCAGGTGCCTGAGCTGGGCAGACTGGGCCCTGCCTGAGGAGCCCCCTGGAGCTTCACCAGCAGGGGGTGGTAATGCAGCCCAGAGTAGGTGGATTAGCTCAACTGACCCATCCTGTGTGGCCACTTAGTCATGGGGAAGGCTTCTGGCCTGGGGACTCAGGTTGGTATATTTTGGCATTTGGGGAGCGGACTGTCATCCAGCAGACGCATGGGTGGCCAGGTCAAGAATGCACTTGATTTTGCTGTGGGCATTTTGGTGGTGCTGAGGGCTGAGGAGGTCCGAGGCTATGATAGCAAGGTGGACTTGGGGTGGATGTCGGGTGACATGGGGACAGATGGGCCAGCAGGTTTGGAAACACAAGTAGCAGAAGGAGGCTGGCCTTGAACTTGTGGGCTCTATGAGGCCTCCTCAGCCCTGGCTACATGCCCGTCCCTTCTTGTCCTTGGTGAGGGGTGCCTGGTATGCAAATGCACCTCATCCTTCCATCCTCCCCAGAAGTGTGCGGGAGGATTTGTGGTGGTGCCCGTGGAGCTCTGGGCTGAGCTGGCTCTCTGCAGAGATGGCCCAGGATCACTGCGGCACAGTAAGTGTTGAGGAGTGACCCGTCCCTTCAGTCCACATGGACCCCACGTCACAGTTGAGGAGAAAGGCTTGGGAGGGTGGAGGACCAGCTTAGCTGGTATGGGAGGAGGTGGAGGACTTTGCCCCTGTCCCAAAGCCTTAGCCTTGCTCAGCTATGACTCTTAGAGGTACTTGCTGGGACCCTCAACACCACCACCAGGTAGGTGCATGCAAAGGTCAGAGCAAAGAGAGGGCCTTGGTCCTTGGATAGCCTATCAGCTGCTTCCTCTTCTGTTTCACAACTGGGGAAACTGAGTCACAGAGGGTGCTATGACCTCTCCAAGTTCCAGGAGTAGCAGGGGCTGTGTCTGGGGGTGGGGAAAGCTAAATGCCATAAGAACTCCTGTTAGGAGAAGGGGTAAAGGTCAGGGTGGTGTTGATCCTCCACTCCCATCCTCTCTCACAGCCCCTAGAGAGGCTGGGGAGCTGGTGAATTCCATTTCGCAAATGAGGAAGGTGAGGCTGAGCAAGTTCCAGGGCCTTCCTCAGAATTACAATTGGATGTGAGGCTTTTGCCCACTCTGGGCCCTGGGGATTCAGGGGAGTCACTAGGACCCACATGTGCTGGAGGAAGTAGAGCTCCCTGGGGTCTTGGCTCCATGTCCAGCACCCACTCCCCTGGTAGAGATGCTGTGCTGGTATCTTGTCTTCTATGCCTCCCCTGGCCAGACAGCCCCTTCCTTACAGGGCCCTCCAACAGAGGGAGGGAGTTGGTCAACCTGGAAAAGGGACCCAGCACTAGCCATCAAATGCTCCCCACCCACCACTTCCTGCCTTTCAGGCTCCACCACTGGCCTATGAGGGGTCCTCCTCCCCTTGAAGAGCAGCCCCAGCATGGCCCCTGGAGGAGTTAACTGATGCCCAGACCCCACAGTTTCACTGGCCAAGGCTGACCCTGTAATTACAGCAGTTAAGAATAGCCTTGTAGGGCCAGTGAGGCCTGGAATTTCTCAAATCACTCCCAGATGGGCCAGCCAGGCCAGTGTCCTGTCCCCTCCATCCCCCAGTCCTGGCCTCTGCCTGGACACCAGGCCCACACCCTTAGAAGAGGAGTGGGGACTCTCCAACCTTCTACAAAGCTGGTGGGTGACAGGGATGCATGCCAACCTCCAGGCTGGCCTGAGAGATGGCAGGTCCCCTGCCTCCCAGGTTCCCTGGAAGCCAGAGCCCTGTACTGGCCCCTTGGGGTGCGGGAGCTGCTGAAAGAACTGGACTGAAGATGAAAAGTGTATGGGTGGGCATGGCCATGGGCCTCCACTGCACCCCCTCGATTTCTTCTCTGTTTTCCATCTCAATTTAGGCAGAACACTGTGTGTTCTTATAAGAGCTAGAGGGGGCCAGGGGTCAGACACATAGCCCTCCCAGTCTCTCCCAGGGAGAACGCAGGGCGCTACCCTCCCAGGGACCTCTGTCTCAGCCCCCACCTATGCCTTCCTCTTTGTCATCTCTGTCATTTGTGGAGTGCACCTTACTAAGAGGAGATGCGTCATGGTGGGAAGAACAGGACACCAGGGTCCTATCTGCAAAGCCAGACTCAGACAGCAGGTCCACAGATGGCTGCCCTGTACTTCCTGTGTGTCAGGCCCCATGCTTGGTGTAGGATGTGGGGGAGTTGGAAGGGGGTGGCCTAGTAGGGTCTGGTGATGAAGGAGCAGCTTATGCTCCATCCAAGAGAAACAAAAACACAACCTGTCTCAGGTTTGGTGCTTCTGGGCTGGGCAAATGGTCAGGTGCCTGGGCTGTAGGCAGGTAGGGTTTTTCCCCCCCATGTTACTGAAGAGGCATCTGAGGCCAGAGGAGAGTCCTCTGTTGAGATCACCCCAGCAGCAGTGAGAGAGGTTCTGGGATCTCTGCTTTGGTGCCATGGGTGTGTCCTGAGGGATCTGGAAAAGGAGGTTACTCTGACATTCCAAAGATGTTATCTTAGATGCAAAGACAGGACATGAGTACCCGCTATGATTCGCTTTTAGCTAGGAATTTTTATGGTCAGACCATCCTATGTGGCTACTTTTGGTCTCTGAGTTTGTAAGGCCCACAATGCAGGCCTTTTCTGAGCTTGTCAGGTTTAGTATGTGGCCCCTTTTTTGTCCACAGGTCCCATACCCAGCATGTTCCTTAGAGATTGTGTGCCCCCTCCCCGCCTGAGTAGCTTTTGTTCACAGTGGCCCCCTTCCCTCTCCTGGAGACCCAAGCCCTCCCCCATGGCTCACAGTGCCCTCCTGGGCCAGGGAGTGGGTGTTGGGTGTTGGGACCTGTCCCTGCCTGCTGTAAGCAAGCTGCTATCTCTTCTCTCCCAGCCTGTTTCCCTATAGACAGGTTGTTGGACATGAAATGGGGATGTGTATAAGCCCATGTGGCACAGGGCCTGTGGTAGCAAGGACCCAACAATGGGGGTGTTGGCATTTCTCCACATCCATCCCTGGTCCTGACCTGAAGCCACTGGGATCGCCTTGAGTAGATGCTGCATCTTGGCTTGGCCCCACCCACTCAACCCCTGGCCCTCCCTCCCTTCATCCCCCAGCCCCTGATCTGATGGGACACCCCAAGTGCTTTTTCTGGAAAGGCTCACATCAGCCCCCTTTCTTTAGGTCCCACCCACCCCCTGCTGGCTCATGAGGCCAGGTTTGGCTTTGCAGGGAAAACATTTATTCAGCAGCCACCATGTTCAGCAGCGGCCCACGGGCCCACAATGGCCCCTTTGATGGGGCTGCTGAGGTGGAGGGACAGGCCTCAGTGTAGCTGTTCCAGTAATGAGACCCAGGCCCACAGGAAATCCACCTGGGTTGTTGGCTCAGGAAGATGGAGCCCCACCCAGGCCCACTGCCACCACCCTCTGCCCCCACGACCTATTGCTCACCTCCTCCCTTCTCATACCAGAACCCTCAGCAGCCGTTAATTGAATCCAGAGCCTCGTGTGGCTGGGCCTGATTCAGTGCTGACATATATGCCCCAAGTCACAGGGCCTATTCCCCAGGCCTGACTGAGCTGCCTCCTTTTTGCCAGGGGTGGTAACCCACAGAGGGACATAGGCATGGGGCCTCGAGGAGGCTTGCTCCAGAATCTGCAGGGCCTCTCTGCTGCCCCAGAGTCCACCATCTGAAAGGTGCTCTGTATCCATTACTGTCCCCAAGCTCCCAACACCACCCTTGGCCCTGCCCCTGCCTGTGGTCTTCCTGGAAAACACTCCCATTTCCGGGGTTTTGGAAAGGCAGGCATATCCCAACTGCAGAGAGTAAAGGGGCATCGCAGGGCCACCGGGTCTCCACAGGACAGACTCAGATCTCTGATCCTGCTCCTGGGCCCTAACAGTCTTTTGCAGCCTCCCCACCCACAGGGCTCCTGCCATTTAGGATCTGTGCTGCCCTCGACTAAGGCCCCTTCTCTGCAGCTGGAGCAGGAGCCCATGCAGAGGTGCAATGGGACTCCAGGGAGGGTGGGCTGTGTGTGCCACCTGGTCCTACACCATCCATGAAGGCCTGACATAGCTTGAGGCACCCCCTCCATGGAGGAAGGCAGGCATGTACTACCTGTCAGACCCATCCCTGAGAAGGGACCCTTGAACCCTCTTGGCATGTATTTGCCATAAGTCTCTTATAGGAGCATTGTAGCTCCTGGGCCTGGGTAGGTTAAGGCTGCCTTAACTGTTATTCTTTGCTGAGCTTGGAAGCTGCCCAGCTTCTGTCCCTGCACTGGAAGGCTGGACTGGGCACCTCAGTGGAGGCTGGGTGGACACAGCTAGGACAGGACTTGTGGGAATGCCACCCTTCCCACCATGGCCCTCAGCAGAAACCCTCCCAAGTCCAGGGGATGCTGGCAAGGGCCTGGTGTCCACTGGGGAGAGGGGTCCTGGTCCCCAGTTCCCCACAGAGAGGGCTGTCCCTTTACACCCACCCAGCCCAGGAGCCCTTGGGGCCTTGCTAGAAAAACACTCATTTTATTTTATCTTTTATTTTTCTTATAAAAGGCCTTCATATCATCGTTTGTCTTACAAAAACCAAAGTCCTTGTCTCTGAGTTTGAAAAACATTTTCCCAGAATAAATGGGAAAGGATCTCTCATAAATATATTTTAAAAAACAAAAGCAAAACTTGTTCCTAAAGGGTCTTTCTTTCCAGTTTCATTTGTTGCTTCTCTCCCTGGGGCCAAGGCTGGGCTACATACCCATCCTTATCCCCTGTTCTCCCTCTGCTTTTTCTGGGGGCTTCCTTCACTGGCCCCCAGTCTCCTTGGGTTTGGGGGCCTGGCAGCCCTAGTCCTGTGTTACCAGCACACAGCACAGCCTGCCTGCCCTGCCCTACCCCAGAGGATGCACATTGTAGAGGACAGGGCAGATACCATCCTCAGAGGCACTTGGGCTCTGGGGGGTCCTTAGAGGTCTTCACCTGGGTCCCAGCATCTTAGATGAGGAGACCAAGGTCCAGAGAGGGGCAGGGACTTGCTGCAGTCACACAGCCCCTACCCTGATGTGTCCTCCTTGTCGTATGGATCTGAGAACTTCTTGGTCTGGCAGCAGGAGGGCAATGGCCAATCCCAGCAAGGCTGAGAGCCCTGCCCAGTAGTCCATCACTCCCAGCTTAGATGTAGGGCTTAGTGGGAAGGGGCCCTTGGAGTGCAGGCCCTGGGTAGCCCATGAGTGGTACCTCACACTCGGGCCCACCAGGTGGGGCCTCCCCACCACCCTCACTTGCCATGGGGCCTGGCTCCAAGGGGGCCTTCACCCCCTCCAGCTCTAGGGGCCCAGACCCTACCTGCCCTTTGCCCTGAGCTGCAGCTGCTGTGGCCCGCCCCCGCCGCACAAAGTAGGCTGCCCCTATAGCAGCTAGTGCAGCCAGGAGCACGGCAGCCAGGGCAGGTGCAATGAGAAGTGGCAGGTTGCCCTCTCGGGCCTGTGTGACCGGGGCATGGTTGGAGCGGACAGCTGGAGGGGTGTGGGCCTCTCCACAGGCCTCCTCACCCTCAGGTACCCGCCCCGCCCCCAGGGGCGTGACACAGATGGAGTAGGTGGCATTGGGCTGAAGCTGCGTGACCGTGTACTCAGCAAGTGAGGCAGGCAGCCGCAGTGTCACTGGCCGCTTGTCGGGACCTGACAGGTTGCGATAGGTGAGGCGGAGGCTCCTGAGCTGCACGGTGCTACCCTGCAGGTAGCGCTGCAGCCCTACCCTCAGGGAGGTGGGGCTTACTGGCTCGATCCCAAGGGGCAGGGGCCCAGGAGGCCTCAGCGTGGCTGGGGTGGGGGAGGGCCGTGGCCCCTGTCTCATCAGGCTCTCACAGTATAGGCCAGTGAAGCCTTCAGGGCACTGGCAGGAGAGGTGGCCCCGAGCCCCTAGGTGACAGGTGCCCCCATTGAGGCACATGGATGCCGGGCAGTCCTGGGGCTGAGGGTCGGGTCCCATGGTGGGCGGTGTGGCAGGTGGCAGGCTTGGGGCTTTGGCAGCAGGGTCCGTGGGGTTTTGCCAGGTAGGGGCTGGGTTGGAAGATGAAGGTGTGGGTTCCCATGCCAAGGACCTTGTGGTTGGCACTGTAGCTGTGGTGGTGGTGGCTGGGCAGCCAAAGTCAGCATAGTCGAGGTCCAGGAGCATCTGGCCAGCGTTCTTGGGTGGGAAGTGGCAGCGCGTCTCCTCCGGGCTGGCCAGTGCCACGCGGTTCTCCCGCACCCAAGAGCTGAACCAGCTCAGGGGGCACACGCAGTTGAAAGGGTTTCGGGCAGCTGCCAGGAGCCGTAGGCGGGGGAAGAGGCCTGAAAGCTCATGTGGCAAGGCCTGCAGGCTCAAGTTGCTCAGGTCCAGCTCCTGCAGGGCTGCCAGGCCTGCCAGGTCCTCAGGCCGCAGCTGGGCGATGCGGGTGTTGCCAGCCAGCCGCAGGCGTGTCAGTCCCTGTAGGCCCCGGATGGCAGGTGGCACATACTCCAGCTGGTTGTCTGACACATCCAGGTCATGTAGGTTGCGCAGGCGGCCAAAGAGCCCCTCATCCAGTTGCCGTAGCCCCAGGCCAGCCAGCCGTAGCACCTCCACACTGGCGGTGTCCAGGGCGCCAGGTTCTAGGGCCAGCAGGCTATTGTGGCTGAGGTCCAGCAGTAGCAGGCTCGGCAGGCGCAGCGGGGGCAGTGCCCGAAGCTCGTTATCTTGTAGTTTGAGCTCCAGGAGGCGGTCAAGTGCATCAAAGGCACCAGGTTGGATGTGGTGGATTCGGTTCTTGCCCAGGTAGAGGCGCTCCAGACGCCGCAGGCCACGGAAGGTCTCATTGGTGATCTCACGCAGCCTGTTGGCAGTTAGGTCTAGGTTGCTGAGGTTGGCAAGTGGCCGGAAGACCCCACTGGGCAGGCTGGTGATTTGATTCTGTGACAGGTCCAGGAGCTGCAGGCCCGGCAGGCTGGCAAAAGCGCCTGCATCGAGCGTGGTGATGCCATTGTTGAAGACATACAGGTCTGCCGTGTTGGGCGGCACGTCTCTGGGCACCATGGTCCCCTGGCGGGCAGCGCAGAAGACTATCTGTGGCTGGTTGCACTGGCAGCCAGATGGGCAGCCCTGCACCCCAGGCCCTGGGGCTAGCAGCAGCAGCAGCAACAGGGACAGGGGGACCCTGGAGTGCATCTTTTGGTCCCTGGGAGCAGAGAGGAAAGACAGGAGACTGTGAGTCAGGGACCCAGGAGACAGCCATGCCAGGAAGGACTGGGAAGGGAATTCCAAGCCCCCTTCACCACTCCCTGCCCCAAATCCAATAGCACACTGTAGTTATGAGTCAGGTATTCAGTGCCTGTCCCATCCCCATCATTCTCTTGCTATGTGACTTTGAACAGTCACATAACCTCATTATGCTATTAGTTGATACTTCCTGCACTGTCACCAGGGTTCAGTGGGTTGATGCACACAGAATGGGGCCCAGCCCCTAAACACTCAAGGACCACAAAAGACACCTATATCTTAACCCCAGCCCTCCCACCTCTCTGCGGCTCAGAGAGAACATGTGATCAAAAAGCATTAGGCTCTGGCCCTTCCCCCAACCCTCCACCCCCAAACCTCTGCTGAGGTGGACAGGGAAACAGGGAGAATGGTGGCTCCCTCCCCACAGCTTCTGGGAGAGAGTGGTGGGCAGTGAGCCCAGTGCGTAAGCAGAGAAGCTGGCTGCCCCAGGCCACCGGCCCCTGCCGCCACGCTCTACATGCTCCAAGTGAGGAGAGACCGCAGCGGGAAGACTTCACATGGAAACTATGGGATCGGTGTTTTTCCACTTGTGAAGTCAGACCTGCCCAGGACGGGAGCAGTGGGATGGCCAGGATGTGGCCAGTGGGAAAGTTCCTAGGAAAGGGTGCAGAGGTGCTGGAGCAATTGGCAGGTGTCCCCCTGGGGAGGGGTGTAAGGAGGGAACCCTGGTCTTCATATCCTTCCATCCCCCTGCAGGCACAATGATAGAACTAGAGGTGAAGGGGGACATTGGTTGAATGGTGGCCCCAGAGGCAATGCCATACCTGGAAACACTCCCCAGATTCCTACATCTACCATTTCTTGGGTTCTACTATAGGCTGGGCACTGAAGCAGAGCTTCAGCCCTTCCCATGTGCCAGTGCCACTGAGCATTCACAGCCACCTCTTGTAGTCCCCCCAGCAGCCATTCCGGGTGGGAATTATTCTCATCACTCCAGGAGACAGAAAAAGTGGGGCTCCTGGAGGTGCAGTGCTTGCTGTCATTGCACTACTGAGAAATCTGAGCCAGAGCCCGGGTCCTTAAGTAGGTCCAGGTGTAGCTGGGCCTGCTGCGGGGGCCCAGTCCTGCTGGGGTGGGGGCAGATCCCCCAGCCACTCCAGGCTCCAGCTTGTAGCTTGACCTGCCCAAGACAGGGTGGGGCCACAGCATGGGCCCCCCTTCATTCAAGCTCCTGGGGAAAACCTGGGGGCCACCCCCAGCAACAGTCCCCACAATCTGAGCTGGTATACAGTCCCAGAGAGGCCAGCACCCCTCCCTTCCAGGCACCTCTGCTTACACAAGGGCCTTTTGTGCTAGGGCTCAGCCTCCCCTTCCCCCACACTGGCCAGCTGTCAGGCCAAGACAGGTAACATGGCCCCCCACCCAGGGTGCCTTCTGCCCCACTGCTATCCATTGGGCTGTCCCTCCTCCAGGGAAATGGATTCCTGGAATATAAGGTGGAGGACAGGCAGGTGGTCCTGGGTTGGATTAGACAAGTCACTGGGGAGGCCACTGTGGTCTTAGGCCAGTTCTAGGTAAAGGCCTGTCCCCCAGTTTGGGTACCCTGCCCCCCGTAGGGTCCTCCCTGCTTGGGAAATGGGACCATCAGCCTCTGCCCCTCACTAGTTAACAATGATAACTGCTCTTCAGAAGCTAGCCAGGGATGCCTTCCCTGACCCCTAGCCAGTGCCTCCTCCCTTGCTATCTAGACTCCTGGCTGTCTCATGTACCCCTGGCCCTGCCAATGCCATCTCAAGGGGGCTCCGTGCACCCCACCCGGCCTCCTCCCCTATGAGGACCTGCTCCACCCTCACTGACTCAGAGTTCAGCCTGGTCTCCAGATGTGGGCTATGAGTGTCCCCCACCCCCCACATTCATGTGGGGGGTGAGCCACCTCTCCCTGAATCAGCTCTTCTGGTGGAACAGGCTGGGGTCAGGAAGGGAGCAGCCAGACTTAGGGTGGGAGGGGACCCTACATGTGGCCAGCCTGACCACCCCTGTGACGTTGGCTTCCCAAAGGACTTGGATAAGGTCATGGTTTAGAACTCATGCTCCAGTCCGGCAATCCTGGGCCAGGGGTGTCAGAGCTGAGCTGTAAGGTGTAGACAATGGTTTCTTCTCAGCCCCTAGATTTCTTTATCTTTCTCCCAGGACATTTCAGAGTATACACCTCCCAAGACTGGGGCACTGCTGAGGGTGCTCCCCATTCTGCATTGAGGAGGGGGACCAGCATGGGCTTTGGGCTTTGCTCCCTTTAGTCACAGCAAAGTCATCATGGGGCAGGGAAGCAGCAACTGCTATGGCCCTGTCTGGACCCAGAGTGGCAATCTGGCTGAGTAGCTAGGAGTGAGGCTGCATCAGGGGGAGTGGCTGGCATCCTGGGCTAAGGAGACCCCAGCAGGCAGCTAACCTGTTTCCCACTCCCTAGGAGGCAGGGGTGAGCACCTAGGCCTGAGCCCAGAATCATCACCCAGCAAGGAGTTGGCACTGGGGCTTTGGAAAACAGCAAGTGGGAGCTGGTGGCTCCAGGGGCTCTGTCACAGGGTGCCTCGCGCACCAAGGGCAGATCAGACATCAGACAACCCCTCAGAGGGCCAAGACGGACTGTGGAGGGGCAGGCGACAGGCGTCAGATGGTAGGAGATAGAGGCCTGAATTTGGGCCCAAATTCTGCCCCTAAGTAGCTTCCCAAGTCCCTTCCCACCTGTGGGCCTCGGTTTCTCAGCAGTACTGCCTCACCCCTCCAGAGTTGTTCTGAGCACCCAGTGTTCTGTTTGTTTTCAAATGGGGAAGTTCTTCTAACAAGTTCTGGAAGTGATTCCGCTTGTTTGGGCTCATGCTGGTGTGTGTGTGCATTGGGGGTGGGGGTGTATCGTGGCGGGGGTTGGGTCATGGCTGCCCTTGCCCAGCCAGTTACAATTTCAGCAGGTCTGAAGAACCAGGGCCCTGGGCTTTGATATCTGATCCACTGACCCAAGGCAGGGAGGTAGGACCTTTCTCTCTGCAAAGGGTGTGGGGAGAGTTCTGGAAGCAGCCCTGGCATTTGGGGGGGTGAGGGGGGTGGGAGGAAGAAGGCAACAAGGTCCAGGACATCTCTCCTCCACCTGGATTCAACACATCTTTGCCTTGGCCTGGCTCTGCCATGGTTTGGTGGAAAGAGGCAGCAGACAGAGAGGCCTGGGCTCTGCTGCTGGCCTTGCCAAATTCCAAAGAACAGTTTTTGGGATGGTGCTTTAGGGTCCGACTGCCTGTGTTTGCAGCCTGGCTCTGTGCTAGCCTGGCCATGGGCCTTCACCTCAGTTCCCATCTGTGAAGTTGGGGGGCTGGTAATAGTGCCTAGTTTTCAGGGCCATTTAGTTTGTACTTGGAGCACATCTGAGTGGTCAGTCAACATTAGCTACTGAGGGTGTTATCTATGATACCCAAGCCTGCTCGGGGGCAGATGCCATAGTGTGAGTGGGGCTTCGGGTCCCTTTTAGCACAGCTAGGAGGCCCCCTGGACTGAGGGTGAGACCTCCATGTAGAGGCTTCCCCCCAACCTCCACCCGTGGGTGTGGGAGAGCAGCCTGATGGGGGGCTGGCCTTTAGTTTTGGAGGGGGTAGAGGGGTGAGCAGTCCTCTGGCCAGCCTCCCTCAGCATATGACCTCAGTGGGGGGGAGCAGGGTGAGGGCTCTATGAGTAAGAATATCCATCATCAAAGCTCTCAGGGGGATCCAGAGTGCCCACACTCACACCCAAGCGTGGGACACACACAGAGGTACCTGCTCACACAAAGGCCCTGGGTCAGGGGCAACTGGCAAGTGGGTGGAACCGGGGCATTTGGGTGACTTCATCAGATCTGAGGTTGAAGCATCTCACTGATCCTGGGGAAGATCAGGCCAGCATAATCCCCTCTTGTGCCGATGCTGCAGAGTGAATGTAGGGGTCGGGTACTTTAGGCCTGACCCTGGGCCTCTGGGCCTCTGGCTCCCAGTGTTGGCCTGCCTGGGCTAAGTAAGCACTGCCGGCCAGGCCTGGCAGCAGCCCAGCCCAGGAGTCTGCCAACCCCCCAGGCAGGCGGGACTGTGCCGGCGGCCAGGACAGCTGGCTCCAGTTTCGCTGACGTGTCTGAGGAGGTTCAGGGCCCAAGTCAGGCCCACCCATCTCCCCATCACTGGGACAAAGCAGTCCCTGGCCCAGCAGGGCAAAGAGGTTGGGGACCCTGACACTCAGTTTGTGACCTCATCCAGTTCCCTTCCTTTCTGGGCTTCCATCTCCCACCTGGAACCCAAGGGGCTTCTCAACCCCAACTGCACATCAGAATCACCCTGGCAGCTTTGGAAAGTTCCTGATGCCTGGGCCCCACCCCCGGGCTAACTAAATAAGAATGTCTGGGGTGAGGCCTGGCAGAGCTGTGTTTTGGAAAATCTCCTCGGGTGAGTCTCCCCTCCAGCCAGGGCTCAGACCCTGGGACAGGAGGCTGCAAAGAGGGGGGACAGTCTGGACATCAGCTTGTCTCTCCTAGTCAGGACAAGATCCCTGAGCAGGTGTGGGAGAAGAGCAGAAGGCTGCCAGGCCCTGGGTGGGGACCTTTTGTGGCACTGTGGGTGACTTGGTAGCCACCAGACCTGTCAGCCCAGGGCAGGAAGATAAGTGACTAAGGCCAATCCACAGCTCAAGTGAGCCCTCGGGGCGGTGGGGCGTGCCATCTCAGTCAGGAGAGGTGCCACTCTGTTGGGAGAAGACACCTGCTGACCCGGGAGCTATGTGGTGGCTGCAGCCCAACTAGAAATGGGCCAGTCCAGATACCACTGCTGGCACGTGCGGGTGTGATGCCACCAGGGCTGGGTTCAGACACAGGGCCTCCTCACTGCCCTGTCTCCACCCAGGGCCAAGCACCCATCAAGTAAGGTCTTAACCCTGCAATTAACCCTGGCTTTGCCAGAGGAAGCCCTTAGTCACCAAGGGAGGCCACCAGCCCCAAGCCTGCTGGGCCTAGGCTGTCTGGGGCCTAGACAGGGTCTGAGAAGGAACTGGCCCCAAAGGAGGTCTTGCCCTTCTTATGCTCACCATACCCAGGAATGTAGGTAACCCTGTGGCAGAAGTGGCCCTTCCTGTCAGCTGATGTGGGAGCAGATGAAATTGATATGGGGAGCCACCACCCTGCCCCCACCCTCACTTCTCAGTGCTGCATATCCAGGCCCCAGTGACTGCTCTAGCCCCTTCTCAATGCTAGCCAGCTCTCTCCTCCCTCCTTAATTAAATCTCTCAGGCAGCCTCAGAGGAATGTCAGAGCCTTATTGCATTTCCCTGGAGGAGACTGGTGTGTGTGGGGGGGTCCTTCCCCAACCTTGGAGAAGAACTGGCTCCTCGCCTGCCCCCATCCCCTTAAACCGAGGTGGTCTAAAGGAGTCTGCTTCAGCCTTTCCTCATACCCAGGAAGCTGGAATGAGGAAAAGCGGGGGAGGCCTGCAGGCCTGGCCGGCCAGGCGGCCCAGCCAGCTAAGAGAAAGCAATCCGGCTGACTCTGGAATGTGGAAACCGATAAAAGGAAGGCTGAGCCTGCGCCCGCCCGTGGTGCATGCAGACTCCCGCAGCACCCCTGCCCGCCCCCAAACATAGCCCTACTCCAGTCACGCGCACACAGACACACGCCCACACCCAAAACACGCCCAGTGGGCTGTGTTCACACACATACACACACACACTCACACCCCTCCCTCTTCTCCAAGAACTCTCACAAATTCCACAGCAGTGAGGGGAGCTGGTTTTCTTGGCAGTGCAGACAGAACCTTGGGCTCCCCAGCCCAGGGTGGAGACTAAGGAGAGCTAAGGGGGGCTCCAGAAGAGGTCACTAACCCATTTAGGTGGCATTGCTGCCCTTCCCATGAGCTGAGGGTTTGCCAATGGCCAGGGATGTTTCTCTGGTCACCAGGGGGTACTGGCTGGTTGGCCTGCTGAGGTGGAAGCTGCCTCCTGGGCCCAGCTGGAACCCCACTTTCCTGTCCCCAGGAGCTGCCTAGCCCAAGGGTAGGATCCACTTATAAGCCCCCATGAAGACTCAACTCTCTTTACCTGGGGCTTGTCCCAACTACCCCAGGGCTGTAGTGGGGGGTGGGGGGGGGTGTCAGGAATGGGAGCCAGAAACTGGACCCATCTCCTGCCCAGGGCATCTCCCTGGCCCTGGCGCTGCCTGCCAGAAGGGCCTTCCTGGGGAAAGCAGAGGTCTGGGCAACGTCTAAGGTCTTCTTGTATTGAAATCACTCTCCCATTTCCAGTTTAGAGAGAGGCCATCCCAGCAAATGCCCTGGAACACCGGCCCACACTGGTCCCATCTGACTCTCTGGACCTCACAGGTCCCAGGGTGGCTATTTCTGTTTACAGCAGCCCAAAGCCAGGGTAGTGGGGACAGGCCATGCCCAGGCCCCCAGCCTGGCATGAGTATACTCGTCCCTCTCTGGGCCCAGGAGAGGCCAAATAATGGTCTGGAGGGAATCCAGCTGGGCTGCTCATTACCAGAGCCCTCTTCCTGCCTCTGACACTCTGTTTACAGAAGCTCTGGGGCCTGATTCCCCTGGGAGAAGACAGCAAACTCAGGGGACTGCTCTCCCATCCCCCCACCCACTTGCCTTAGCACTGTTGGGCCTTGCTAACAGCTGGACCCTAAGTGGACTTCACTGCCTGCTGGATCAGTTTGAATGGACCCTACTAGGAGGTTACCCGCCTAGCCATCCCTTTATGCCCTCAACACCCAAAAGTCCAGCCTACTGGGAAGGGTCCTTTGAAATACAGTCCAGTCCCCAAAAAGCTCTTGGCCTGGAGAGGGGGCAGTGGGCCATGGTACCTTGCTCCAGAGCCTCACCTGCCCTTGGTGCAAAAGGCAAGCAGGGGGACACTGGGACTGTCAGGGTCTCTTCTCTTCCTCCTTCCCACCTTTCGGACTCCATCCCTAGGTCCCAGGGGGAGAAGTGGTCAGGGACCCTGGTTACAGAATGGTTGGCACCAATCAACTGATCTGCCAGTGACCACAGGGGGACCTCAGCAGCCCTCAGGCCCTAGCGCTGCCAGCCCTGGGGCACAAAGGACTAGGCTGGCTCCTGGCCATTGGGTTCAAAGCCCAAGCAAAGCCCCTTCTCTGGAAGAGGCAGAGATGATAATACCTGGACCCCAGGCACTCAAGGTCTGCAGTGTGGGGTGGAGTGGAGACCAGGGGTGGGGGGTGGGAATAGGGGTGTGGAATGGTGCATTAGTACCTGCCAGCCACCCGCTTACACCTCCCCAGGGCTACATACCTGTGTCTCACTCCACCCCACCTCTGTCCTGAGTGACAAGGGCCCTCAGGACCCAGTGGGCCGATCTGCACAGGGGCACCAGGGGCCCAGAACCAGACTGTCCCACTTTAGGAGGTAAAAGTAACCCAAGACTATGGCGTGGCCAGCCCCTCAAAGAGACTTGATTCATAAAACTGGTCATGCCGGAGGGCCCAGCCGTGGGAGGAGGAAGTGAGGGAGGGGGGTGTTTATTTTGTCTGCTCACAGACCCGCCGGACGGCCGGTGAGCCGTGTACCCAAATCCGCGCGCGCACCCAGACACGGGGCTGTCCGCGCCCGGGTCGGCCCAGGTGATGGTGTGGGGCTGAGGGCGCAGGCCCGCCCTGAGTGCGTGTGCGCGCGGTGGGGGATCTGCGCGCGTGATCGGCGCATGTGCATAACCCACCTCGGTGGCACCCCCCGGGCCGCAGCCCCCCAGTGCGGCAGACACTCACCAGACAGAAGCAGCGGGAGCCGGGCGGGGCGGGCCGCGGCCTCAGTCCTTCCCCGCCGGCCAGAGCGGAGGGTTCCTGGGTCCCGAGGCAACCGCGTCCGCGTACCCCCGCCGCGGGCTCAGGCTGCGGAGTCAGCTCGCGGGAGGCGGATCGCGCCTTTAAGGCTGGGGGGAGGGGCTGTCGCTGGCTGGGGGCGGGGTCGCTCCCCATTGGCCGGGCCGCGCCGGGGCCAAGGGAGACCTACCTCCCCCTCAACTGGGGTCTTTTGGCTGGGCGTCCTGGTCTTCACCCTGCCACCCCTTGACCTAGCGGGCCGGAGAGATCTTGTCTCCCCCCGTCTGGAATCAGGACTCCAACCCTCCAGGTGGATCTACCACTTGTTTGCCTTACGACCTTGGGCAGGTCCCTGTTTTTCGTGTAGAAAGTAAGCGAATTTCAGTGAGACAGTCTCAAACCCGGATGCTTGTGACACACCAGACAGGTGGCATAAATTTGAGGAGCAGACCCCAGAGCCTGTGCAGACCTGGAAAGGCAAGGGAGGAGGAGAAGGTGTAAGAACTCAGCCTCCACAACCTGCCTCAGCCTGCCAGAGCTTTGGATTTTTCAAGAGAAACTGGAAATCTGGATTTTATTTTTTTGAGGTGAAATCTCTCAATGTGCTGTTGTTGGTAGCTAATCCCAATTTCAAGAACTCCTGGGCAGGCCCTACAGAGCCCTTTTGAGGGCCTCCTAAGTACAAAACCTAACACCAAATCTGAGTTCTGTGGTCCTCTAACCATGACAGCTTTCAAGGCTGTGAGCATCCCTGGACCACCTTTCCCGCATTTTAGATGAAGGGACTGAGACACAGGAAGGGGAAATGACCATCTGTCCAAGGCTCCACAGTTACAGGCAGCTCCAAAGCCAGAGTGTGTATGTGGGGGTGGGGGACTGGGATGGAGTGGGAGGTTGGGCCTCACCGTCAGTGGGTGGGGCCTGGGTGAATCTGACAGTGGCCCTTGATAGGGCAGGAGGGACCGGTGCCAGGGGCTGGACTAGTTCAGAAAAATCCCCTGCCTTGGAGTATTCCAGGAAAAGGCTCTTCCCTCCTCCCCATACATGCTTGTGGTCAGAGGCATGCCTCAGAGCTTTGGGACCCAGCTCAGCTCCTGAGCTCCAGAGGGCCCTGGGACACCCACCTCCTCTTCTAGCCCAGCCTGCAGCCAGGGCCTTGGCCTGGGCCAGATGGAATCTCAGGGTCCCCCCAGAGGGCTTGTCCCATGAGGCTGGGCCACACCAATGGGGAGCTGGGAGGAGGTGCAGGTGGTCTTTGCAGAACTTGATCACCCCCAAAAGGCAGGATAGCCTCCATGTCCATTTGCTAATGAGCTAAGCAGGGTTCAGCTGCAACACTCACCTCCCAGACTTCTCCTCTCAACTCCTAGCCTCCTCAGGGCCTCTTCCCCACGGGCCCCCTTTCCAGGACAAGCAGGGGTCTGGACACCACACCTGCATCCCTTGCTTATCTTGATACTTGTGGATGTATAGCATAACTTGTGGACCTCTGTTCCTGGGCCACAATTGGCCCTTGGGTGTGTTTCATTTGGCCTGTATGGGACTTTTTAAAACTTTGATGCTATTGCAAACATTAAAAATCCGGTGGTTTCACATTAATACGGGACTTCCCAGCTTGCCTTGAACAGAAACTCTCAGCTGGAGCCAAGTGGCAGCTGCCCCCTCTGACCAAGCCTCAAACTTACAGTTCACCCCAGTCCCCACCGCTCCCAGTCGTCTCACATGAGGCTGCTTCACTCATTCAGTTTCCTGAAGCATTTGAGTTTGCAGTCAGTACCATTGGGTCTGTTTAGACTGTCTCTGTGCCTCTGCCTTTGGGTCCTGTGTCCCTTAACACCCTCAGGAGTGTCCACAGATACTGTAGGAGGGAGAGGTGCTCTGAGGACCTTTAGCCTGACTTTCCCCAAAGAACAGGTCTTCCTGAAGCCTCTTACCTCTGCAGCCAGTTCTCTTTTTTAAAAAATATGTTTTTATTGATTTTTTAGAGAGAGAGATAGAAACATCGATTGGCTGCCTCCTGCACACCCCCTACTGGGGATCGAGCCCACAACCCAAGCATGTTCCCTGACTGGGAATTGAACCGGGACCTCTCAGTCCATGGGACGATGCTCAATCCACTGAGCCACACTGGCCGGGCTATAGCCAGTTCTTGATGATGGAGAGACTCCACCTGCCTAAATGGTCCATCTCCTGCCCTGATCTTGCACCCTGGACTCAGACAGGCCATGCTCTTATCCACCCAGAGGTTCAAGGGCAGCTTCCAGGAAACCACTCCCCAGTTTGTCCATCCTTTCCTTATATGGCTTCAAGACACCACCTCTCTTTAATTTTTATTTGCATTTATTTTTTTAATCCTCACCTGAGGATACTTTTCCATTGGTTTTTATTTATTTTTTTATCCTCACCTGAGGATTTTTGCATTTATCTTCAGATAGAGCGGGAGGGAGAGAGGGAGGAAGAGAGAGAGAGAAACATCAATGTGAGAGAGACACATCGAGTAGTCGCCACCCACACAACCCCAACCAAGCCGGGGACAAACTGTAACCGAGGTACGTGCCCCCAGCGGGAACCAAACCCAGGACTCTCTGGTCCATGGGCCAATGCTCCAACCACTGAGCCAAACCAGCCAGGGCTCCATTGGTTTTTAGATAGAGTGGAAGGGAGGGGCCGGGGGGAGAGAGAGAGACACATCAATTGGTTGCCTCCCGCCTGGCCGGTGTAGCTCAGTGGTTGAACATCGACCCATGCACCAGGAGGTCACCAGTTCGATTCCTGGTCAGGGCACATGCTCAGGTTGTGGGCCTGATCCCCAGTGGGGGGCATGCAGGAGGCAGCCAATCGATGTTCCTATCTCTCTCCCTCTCCCTTCCTCTCTCTCTTTAATGTCAATAAAGAGAGGGAAAAAAATTAAAAATAGTGGTTGCATCCCACATGACCCTGACCAGGGCCCGGGATCAAACCTGCAACCCAGGTATGTGCCCTTGACCAGGAATCGAACCCGCAACCCTTTGGTTCATGGGCTGATGCTCTAACTGCTGGGCCAAAACAGTCAGGGCCATCACCTCCCTTTAGAAGCTGGTTACCTGGAGCTTCTTTAAGGGAGGGAGCTGAGGAGTATGAGGCAGAGCTTGGTCCAAGGGAGTCCCCACTGTCCAGCCTGGGTGACAGAGACAGATCCAAGGGACCTGAACTGCTTTGGATCAGGGGCAATGCCAGGATGTCTAGATTGGTGGGCTGGTGGGGAGAACCAGAGAACACCTATTGAAGCTGCTTTTCCTACCAGGCATACCCCCCCAGTACTTCCTGTGCTAATTGTAGGAATATTGGGAGAGCTGATGGAATTATCAGGGACTGACCCTTCCCCCACGTGACCCACTCTATACCACCATCATTCTGCATCTTCTGGGACCTGGGCTAGGGCTAGGGGGCAGATCTGAGCTCTAAACTGGACCTGGGTCAGAGTCCTTTCCAGTGGCAGGCCCAGATGTTAGTCCTCCCCCTGTGCTATGGCAGTGGGAGAGGTGATTGTGCCAGCACCTCTGGCCCTCTGCCAGGCAGGAGCTCTGTTCTGCATTCCGGACCCAGAACTGGCTTGGCTCTCTTTATAAGGCCTGGGATCAGGCCCCAGCTAGCTGTTGGTCAGCCCTTGGGGCTGGTGCCATGACCCCATTTCCTAGCCAGTGCCTTGGCAGGCAGGTGCTCCTGCCTGACTGAGCTGCCCAGATAGCTCTGCCTGAGGCGAGGAGGACTGGCTTGACCTGTTGGAGGAGCCAGCCCTGCCCTTTGTGACTTCCTGCCCCCACACCCCCAGCACCTGAGTCAGTAGGCTGGCCAGCTGGGACTGATTGGGTGGGGGTGCAGGGAGGCCAGGTCAGACCTCTTAGGGAGGTTGGTTTAGAGCACAGGTGAGCCATCAGTGCTGTAGTGGAACCCACAGTCCCACCAGTTCTCACCAAGGCAGCAGGAGTGCCACAGCCCTCTTGCTCTCAGACTCTACCCTGAACCCACCACCTCTTGTTTCCACTCCTCGTACCCATGTCCACATGGTGCTCTCTGCTCAGTGCACATCTACTACTTACTTAAGATGTGCCATCAGCTTTTCGTTGTTTGTCTGCTGGGGGCAGAACACTCCTCCTGATGCACCAAACCCCATCCTGTCTTGCCTCTAACCTCCCCATTCCAGGCCTCAGCCTTTCACCCTCATTGCCCATGCCACCAGCCACATTGTTCTCCTTATTCCTCAAATAGGTCATGCACCCACCTGCCACAGGCCCTTTGCTCATGCTGCTCTTTCTCCCTGAACTCTCTCCCCTGGATATGGGAATATCCCCTCTGTTTTCTGCCATGTGTCCTCAAGGACTTTTCCTTCATGTGTTTATCTGTGGACTGTGTCTGCCTCTCTAGGTTGGGAACTCCTTGAGGTCAGAGGTGAGGTCTTTTGTATCACCTCCAGTGATATCTATAGGTAGAGTCAAGAGCTAGGCACAGACCAGCTTGCCTAAGGAATGAATGATTGAGAATGAATTCAGTGAAAGCCTTGTTAGAGCTGCTATAGGGACCTGCATCCAACCCCTCTAGAGCCAGCATCAGTGATGGGGCACCCCAGACCACAACATCTACTTTGTCCCTCCTGCCTGCCCCCTCCCCCAAGGCAGGCAGTGGTCAGACCAGGTCAAGAAGGGCAGTTCTGAGCCCAGCCCACCCTGCTGGACCCGAGGTAATTAAAGGTTGTATTACTCACAGGTGACCAGCCCAGTGTCCTCCAGGAAGCTGTGGAGACACCCAGGGCCCCACCCAGCTTCTCAGCTCACTCTGTAGCGCCCAGCAGGGTGTGTGTGTGTGTGTGGGGGGGGGGGGGTCTCGGGAGGTGGGCAGCAGGCAAGCTTTAGGAAGCTGGCTGGGAGGGGTAGACACACAAGGGAGGAGAGGGCTGGGCCCTTTGTTGCCTGGGTGAGGGATGAAGGCAACTATCACAGCTGGGTGACCTCTGACCACTAGGACCACAGTGAGGACAGAGTTCTGTGTGAGAATAAGTGTTGAGGTGGGGACCCAAGCCCACAGGTCCCCAGGGACATAAGACCAAGACCAAATGGATGAAGGCACCTGCCAGAGTTCTTCTGGGCCCCCCTCCCTCTGAGACCCTGGACTGGAAGGCAGCGTTCACAGGGTTGGGAGTTGCAAAGGGGCCTCTGCAGGGCCTGTAGAGGGGCATCGTAAATCCCTGGGCAGCAACAGGCCCTTGGCTAAGACCAGATGGGCACAGAGCAGCAGGGGTGCTGGGGGCCTCCATCCTGCCCTCCATGTTCCCTGCCATCGCCCCTCCCCAGGCCTGCCTTGGGAACAGAGGGGATGAAGAATGGGGAGGCAGGCAAGTGTGGCAGCAAAGGAGGCCCTGCTTTGGCCCATAGCTCAGGCTTGGGCATAGGGGCTCAAGGTCCGTGCTGAGGGGGGTCTGAGTCTCTAAGACGTCATCAAGGCCCCAGGAGCCTGGGATGACTGAGGAGATGGCCCCCAAACCTTAGTGCAGACCTGGAGTACCCACCTGGCTACACGGGATGGGGATGGAGGGAATCCCCCAGTTCCAGCACCTTTTCACCTACCCCAGTAATGCTGGCCTAAGGTCTAGGCTGGCTAAGGTGGGACCAGGGACAAAAGGTTTGTGGGGTCTGCCTGAGGTAAGATTGGGGCTGAGGTGCAGAAAGAGGGGATGGTTCCCCTGTGCCCAGGGCCCAGCACAAGTCCTGAATGAAGTAGGTAGGCATATGGAAGACTCGGGTAAAGAAAGTCTGGGATGTGGGGCATGCTTGGTGTGTTGGTAGCACAGGGAGATGGGACAGAGGGACCTGGGAGACCAGCTGGTTGCAGCTGGAGGGGCCACATCACTTGCAGCCCCTATGGTGCTTGACCGGAGCTCTTATCTGGGGTCACAAGGCTCACAGACCTCTTACTGCCCCATGGCCATGGGTAGCTGGCTCCACCCACCGACCAGTTCTCTCTCCCCCAGGTCTCTGATGCCCCTGCTGGACCCAGACTCCGGGCTCCTGGTCCTGGCAGGAAAGGTGAGGGAGAAGCTGGAACCACACCCCCATCCCCACCCCTACCCATGTTCACCCATATCTGGCCTCCCTGGTGCCTTCACTTGCCAGGCCTGTCCCTGACCTTTGATCTAAGCAGACAGCTGGGAGAGTGGAGAGTACAGGATGCTATGGCCCTCAGAAAGGAGTAACTAGAACAATGTCCCCCAAGCTTCACCAGTGCCAGGCTGAGCAGCTTCCTGCCAGTGTCTGGGCCTCCAAGTCTCCATCCATGAATGTCAGCTTCATGAGGACAGGCTGAAAATGGGTCAGTGTTAGCACACAGTAGGCATTTTGTAAATACTGAATGTATGATCTCAGTGCTTACTCCATGTGTACTGATGAACAGGTGAGAAGGTCCACTGAGGGCTCACTTCATTGTCTAGCGCAGGTTGGTGCCTAGTTGATGTCCGTCATGCTTCTGTAGTTCAGGTCTTTGGAGTGGCTCGGGAGAGCTGGTACTGGACCTGGGGCTGCCCCAGGTCACCAGGGTCCTCAGACTAGGCTCATTTCAGGGTGAGAGTCAGCTGTACTGCTACGAGGTGGTCCCCCAGCAGATGGCATTGAGCCCAGGTAAGCCCTGTCCTTCACCCTCCCCTTCTCTTTCTGTTTCTTTGAGGGGGGGCTATTTTTCTCCTCCCTTTCTCTTTTTCCCCCTGCTCTTTTTCCTTTCCTTCCTCTTTCCTCCCTTCCCCTCCCATCCCCTGACCACCCTGATTCTCCTCCTATGGTTTCCCCAATAGTGACACAGTGCCTCCTGGAGAGTGTGCTTCGGGGGGCTGCACTTGTGCCCCGGAGGGCGCTGGCTGTCATGGGCTGTGAGGTGCTCCGAGTCCTTCAGCTGAGTGACACAGCCATTGTGCCCATCAGCTACCACGTGCCCCGCAAGGTGAGGGGGACCTGGGTGAGGGGCTGGAAGGGTCTGGGGGATTCGTGCCTCACTGGCCACATGTCTGTCTGCCACTAGGCTGTGGAGTTCTATGAGGACCTGTTCCCTGATACTGCAGGCTGTATGCCCTCCTCTGAACCCCATGCCTGGTGGGCTGGGAGCAACCAGCAGGTAGGGCCAAGGCCTGGCTGGCCACTCCTGGTCTCCACCAGCCCCTGGAAGCACTCCAGACAGCAACCCCATGCATGGCCCCACAGTCCAGCCATGCACTAACGCAGCTGCCCTGTGTCCCCCATCCCTTCCCACCCCTCAATTGCTGCCTCTCTCCATAGGTGCAGAGGGTCAGTCTCAACCCAGCCTATCAGTCCCACCGCAGCTTCACTTCCCACTTGGTGCCCCCTGCAGAGCCCTCCCCTGATGCAGTCCAGACTGCAGAGCTGCCCACAGGCGACAAGGATCCCAGTGTGAGTGCCAGGGCTGCCTGCTTCTCAACACCACAGTGGGAGCCCCCATGGTCTTTTTATCCTTTTGTAACTGTCAAATATAACAGACAGAAAGAACCTCACAGTATTCTCTAAATTGAACAGACATTTAGTAGAAAGTGAGACTGTCACATAAAATCTAGATTTCTGGCTTCTCTTGAAATATTGGCAGATCTTAACCACCCTGGGCCCACCTTCCTACAAATGCTGGAAGCCAGCAGCTGCCACCTGCTGTCCCCATGGTTTGAAGTTCACTTAACCCCCATGTTACCCCGCATCAGCATCTGTGACTATGCCCCTTCCCCATGTCCTAAAGCAGGGCTTCATGCCCAGCTCAGTGTCCCACAGTCCAGGAGGAGGAGCCCAGAGTGATAATCCCAGCATCCTATCTCTTTGGCCAACACGCCAAGGGGCCTGTGACTGACCCCAGGTGCTTTGCCCCCAGGAGGGCCTCTCCTCCCCTTCTAGCTCTCTGATCTCACCCTCCACGCCATCTAGCCTGGGGCCCTCACTCTCCAGCACCAGTGGCATCGGCACCAGCCCCAGCCAGAGGTCACTACAGAGCCTTCTGGGTAAGTGGGTGGGTAGCTCTGGGGGAGCTACCCCTTCCACCCCCAGCCCAGTCATCTTCCTCTGTACCCAGTCCTGTCTCTCCTCCTGGTGGAGTCACATGTCCTGTGGTATGAAGTCAGTCTCATCTGGAAGTGAGTGGCCTGGACATTCCCTGGAGCCCTTAGCTTCCACGGAGATACCTTGAGTTTCATTCTCAGGCACCATTTGGGCCAGTTATGTTGGCTGGACCAGCAGAGGTCTGGGCTTGAGCACATGCCCTGCATGATCCTGTAGGGAGGGGAACAGGCAGCCAGAACATGGAGCTGGCTTGGGGTCCTCCTGCAGGGCAGCACAGGGTGGTCAGGCAGGGCATCCTCACAAGGCTCTGTGTCGCTGCCACCCACTAGGCCCCAGTTCCAAGTTCCGCCATGCTCACGGCACTGTCCTACACCGAGACAGCCATATCACCAACCTCAAGGGGCTCAACCTCACCACTCCCGGTGAGAGCGACGGCTTCTGTGCCAACCAGCTACGTGTGGCTGTGCCCCTGCTCAGCAGCGGTGGGCAGGTGGCTGTGCTCGAGGTGAGGGCTCTACCCTACTACTGCTGCCTCCAAGTCCCTGCAGGACACTAAAGGTATTGGGTACCCACACCAGCCCACATTCTCTGAACACAAACCATGTCCTAGGTACCCACCCAGTGTGCCCTTTAATTCTCCCAGCTGCCCCATGTGGGGGTGCCACTCTTATCCCCATTTTACAGATGAGAGCGGTGAGGCACAGAGAAGTTAATGACCTGCCGGGTCATACAGCTGTGTAAGTGGTGGAGCTGGGGATATGAACCCAGGCCACCTGAGCCCCAAGCTGGAGCTCTTTCTACCACTCCATGCTTCCCCCCACCTCACTTTCTGGGGCCTCATGGTTGGCACTTAAGGCTCAGAGCATGAGGTAGCTGAGGCAGAGAGCTTGGGCCACCCAGCAGTGGGGCATCGGCTACAGAAGGCGGGGACCCAGACATGCTGCTTGCCTTGCAGCCCTGCCTATTATTAACGGGACTCGGGGTGGGGGCACCTCCCACAGCTGCGGAAGCCAGGCCGCCTGCCTGACACAGCACTGCCCACGCTTCAGAATGGGACAGCCGTGACCGATCTGGCTTGGGACCCCTTTGACCCCCACCGCCTTGCCGTGGGTAAGGAGGCTGGGTGCTGGGTTTGAGGGATGGTCCCAGGGTCTTGAATGGTAGCAGGGGGAACCCGGGTGTCTTGGGCCCAGCAGTGATGAGCCTTTGCTCTCTGCAGCCGGGGAGGATGCCAGGATTCGTCTGTGGCGGGTGCCCCCAGAGGGCCTGGAGGAGGTGCTCACCATGCCGGAGGCTGTGCTCACAGGTCAGGTGGGCCCTAGTAGGGGCAGGGAGGCTGAGGGCAAGCAGTGACTCCTGAGGTCACCCCATGTCTTGTCCCCAGGTCACACAGAGAAAATCTACTCTCTACGCTTCCACCCCCTGGCGGCTGACCTGCTGGCCTCCTCTTCCTATGACCTTACCATTAGAATCTGGGACCTTCAGGCTGGAGTCGAGCGGTTGAGGCTACAGGGCCACCGGGACCAGGTAGGACATCTACCCAGGTAGTACAAGCGCCCAGCTACAGGGCGAGAGGCCGCCTCTCACCTCCCCATCTGCCCTCAGATATTTGGCCTGGCCTGGAGTCCCAATGGGCAGCAGCTGGCCACTGTCTGCAAGGATGGATGCTTGCGGGTCTATGAGCCCCGGAGTGGCCCTGAGCCCCTGCAAGTAAGCAAGATGGAATAGGGGGCAGCCCTCAGGCCCAGCGGGGGGCCTGGCTGGGCCTCATGTGCTGTATTCCAACAGGAAGGCCCAGGGCCTGAGGGGGCCCGTGGAGCCCGCATCGTCTGGGTGTGTGATGGTCACTGTTTGCTGGTGTCTGGCTTTGATAGGTGAGGACTCAGGAACTACCATCCCTATTTGCAAATTTCAGGAGCCCCTTGTGTCCCTCTCCCCCCAACACACATACACCTGTCCAGCATGCAGAAGCTATCTTTACCCATCACTTATTGGATGGAGGGATGGATGGATGGATAGATGGATGGATGGATGGATGGATGGATGGATGGATGGATGGATAGGAGGGAGGTAGGGAGATGGGAAGGGAGGGAACAATGAGTTAAATGGGGGCACAGAGGGATGAAAGCTGGGTCTGTTGCAAGGAGCCCATGCCTGGTAGGGACCAGTTGAAGCACACGAAACACAGAAGCAAGCCTACGGGAGAGGGCCAAGAACTGGGCATTTGTCACTTTGGAGGAAAGATCAGGGAGGGCCTCCTAAGGGAAGTGTCATTTGAACTGGGTAACAAAGGGGCTAGTAACCAGAGGCTATCAAATGTGGGTGGAAAGGCCAGAAAGCTGACCAACCTAGCTGGAGCAGAGGGCGGGAAACACCTTGGGGAGAAAAGTCCAGACTTAGTGGGCCAAATCGGCCACGAGACAGGTGCCAGGGCCAGGATTGTGTGTGCTGGGGAGAGGTTGGAGGATGGCAGAGGGGGACAGTAGTGAGGGAGAAGGGGTTGAGGCAGGTGACAGGTTAGGACACTGTTGCATTAGGCCAGGCCAGTAGTTCTAAGGACTGGATCACAAGAGGATGGACAGAGGCCTTTCCTCTGGCCCTGAGGCCCTGAGGCCCCCAGCTTGACAAGATCAGGGTCCTTGTTGGAGTCCTTGTCCTGCCTCATGCCCCTCCAACAATATGGACCTGTTTCAGCATCCTCCCCCCACACCCCTCTCCTGCAGCCGAAGTGAACGTCAGCTACTCCTGTACTCAGCCAAGGCCCTGGCTGGTGGCCCCTTGGCAGTGCTGGGGCTGGACGTGGCTCCTTCCACGCTGTTGCCCAGCTATGACCCAGACACTGGCCTGGTGCTACTCACAGGCAAGGTAGGCTGGGGTGCAAAGGTGGGGGTGGTGGGCAGGTTAGAGGAGGTCAGGCTAAGGTAGCTTTAGCTGGCCACCTTACTGTCCCATCTACCCATCCCTGCCAGGGCGACACCCGCGTGTTCCTGTATGAACTGCTCCCAGAGGCCCCTTTCTTCCTGGAGTGCAACAGCTTCACTTCTCCTGACCCCCACAAGGTGAGCCCTGAAGTGCTATCCCCGCCATCCTCCTTCCCTAGGTGGCACTACATGGCTCCCCTGCCCTCTCCTGGCCATATGGGGAAGTGCAGGAGCATGTGGGGTGTGCTCAGCAGCTCCCAGGAGCTGGTGGTTAAATTCAACCATTATTAAAAGTTAAACTATATAAGGTTAAGTTATACAAACCTGCAAATAAGTTATAGTAGGCCCTCGTTTATCGCGGTTAATCAGTTCCAGACTCTACCGCAATAAATGAATTTCCGCGAAGTACAGTCGTCCCTCGCCACTTCGTGCTTCGACGTTTGTGGCTTCACTCTATCACGATTTAAAAAACTGCGACTGTATACTAAAAATGAAGGCAAGCCCTGACCGGTGTGGCTCGGTTGGAGTGTCGTCCCGAATACCAAAAAGTTGTGGGTGCGATTCCTGGTCAGGTCACATACCTAGGTTGTGGGTTCAATCCCTGGTCAGGGCATCTATGAAAGGCAAGCAATCAATGTCTCTCTCTCTCTCTCCCTCTCTGCCTCTCTCCCTCTCTCCCTCTCTTCACCTCGCTCTAAGATCGATAAGCATAACCTCAGGTGAGGATTTTTAAAAAATGAAGGCGCCCTAGTCCATGTTGCGCAGTGGTTAGAGCGTCAGCCTGTATAACAAATGGTCACGGGTTCAATTCCTGGTCAAGGGCACATACCTGGTTTGCAGGTTCAATCCCCAGCCTTGGTCGGGGTATATTCTGGAGGCAATCAATCGATGTGTCTCTCTCACATGATGTTTCTCTCTTTCTCTTCACCTCCCTCTCACTCTCCCCCCTCCTTCCCTTACACTCTAAAAATCAATGGAAAAAATATCCTCAGGTGAGGATTAACCAAAGGGGGGGGGGGAAATGAAGGCAGTAAATACTCAATTTTTATCATTTCCTATTATTTTACCCAATTTTATTATTTTTTATGCCATTGAGGTTATTTACATCTGTCAGATCTGTCCAATGGAAAATACAATGTGATGGCATGCTACTGCACATCCCTTCCCATGTCTGTATGCAACAAGTTAGTGAAATCAGCCATGGCAGTAGTTTTCAAACCATGGAAATCGGCAAATATTATAAATCAGGGTGTTTTTCCTCCAGAGAGCCTATTGTTAAACATGTATCAGCCATGACCGATCTGTCCAGTGATGGGCCTTGGTCCTGGTGGTCCTAAGTGAGGGGTGCTGGCACTCTAGGGGTCCAGGTGCCCAGCTGTGAGCTTTGGGTTCCAGCTCCAGCATGACTCCCCTACCCTCTTAGGGCTTTGTTCTTCTGCCCAAGACAGAGTGTGATGTGCGTGAAGTAGAGTTTGCCCGATGCCTACGGCTTCGCCAGACCTCCTTGGAGCCTGTTGCCTTCCGGTTGCCCAGAGTCAGGGTAAGGATGGGGCCCAGTATGACAACACCCAGCCCCTGTCAGGGGCTTTGGGGCCTGACTGGCCCTGTCCCAAAACTGCCCTCCTCACTGCTTTTTGGGGCACCTGTTCCCTTACCATGCTAAGATTTGGAAACTCCAGACTGGTGTCCAGGTCTTGCCAAGCCCCCCTCCCAATGCATGCTAGTGTGCCCTGGGCCTCTGGTCAGTGCCTCAGGGCAGTCCCTTCCTCCCTCCCTGCAGAAAGAATTCTTCCAGGATGATGTGTTCCCAGACACGGCTGTGAGCTGGGAGCCGGTGCTCAGTGCCAAAGACTGGCTGGGAGGCGCTAACAGACAGCCCCGGCTTCTCAGCCTGCAGCCCCCTGGCATGACCCCAGGTCAGAAGAGGGACTAGGGTGGGTAGGTAGGACTCAGGGAGTGGGTGGGGGTTAGGGAAAGGGGCAGAAGGCAGATACTCTGTCCCTGCTGGCATGCAGAAACCTCTGGTACTTCTAAGGATGGGGTGGCTTTGTCTCCAGGCTCAGTCTCTAAGCCACTAGGGGGCAGGGCTCAGGGTCTGTGTTGCCATTACAAGTCCCTACCCCCAATACACACACACTCACATACTCACACATACACACAGCCTGGTGTTCAGGGCAGGCCTTGTGAACGGAGGGTTGAGTAACTGTTAATGTTACCTCTGGAGGTTTCTGCAACAGAATCCCCTAGGTGGCTGGTTCCAAAGGGTTGGGCAAAGATCTCCCACTGAAGGGACTCTTGTGCCTGATACTTGTCCTTGTCCCACCCCAGTGAGCCAGGCCCCCCGTGAAGCCCCTGCCCGTCGGGCCCCATCCTCAGCACTCTACCTGGAAGAGAAATCAGATCAGCAAAAGAAGGAAGAGGTAGGCACAGGAGAGGGCTCACTGTGGGGAAAGCATGGGGTTCCCTCAGTTGCCCCTCTGTTTTCTATCCTGACCCACACTGGGACAGGAGCCGGTGTCACACCCCTTTCAGTTGGAGAGCTTGATGGGGAAACCTTCCAGAGCCCTGAAGTTGACTGTTGCCACCCATGGGACACAGCTTGGGAAGCGAGGGAATGGCAGAGAGAGGCCCTGGCCTGGCCTGTCCCAACCTAACCAGAACCAGAGGTTTTGGACCCAAGTGCATTTGGGACTCTGGTGCACACTTGAGCCTCTGAGACAATGTGCAGGCAGCTGCCCTGTGATGCTGGTGCTGTATGTCACATTCTATCTGTCTCTGGCTCCTCCATCTTTGTAGAACTGTCTTCTTCAGTGAAAACCATCAACTTTGTTGGGGCGCTAATGAAAATGGTTCTTTCACAACCTTGATGAGGTTCAAAGTGGGGTCTGACATTGTTAGGGTCAGAGGTCGTATTCCCTTCCCACCTCTTCTGTCCACTCTCCCAGCTGCTGAATGCCATGGTGGCAAAGCTGGGGAATCGGGAGGACCCACTCCCCCAGGACTCATTCGAAGGTGTGGACGAGGATGAATGGGTGAGTGAATGAGTGGGCCTGGCATCCCATCCCTCCCCTACTCACCTCTGCAGCATGTGCCACCTCCCTTCCCCACATCCTCTCAATTCCACCCACTTCTTGGTTTATCTCCCCAGGACTAGTTCGCCCCGAGCCACCTCTGGCCTCACCTGCCGTTGCCACCTCCTAGAACCACCTAGTGCTCCTGCACACCTCATATCTTACCCTCAAATTGGAAGGCATCTCTTGGCTTTGGCACAACTCATCACAGAAACCCTGGCTTTCTTTGGGCCTTGAGCACTTCCATACCCTCTGGGCCCTGCTAAAACACCCATGGATTGTCTGCATCTCTGCTTTCTCTGGTACTGCCCACTTCTCAGCTGCCTGCTAGCATGTGGAGCCAGAGGCATGGGGGTGGGATGAGGTTGGGGGGTTAATAGCACGTCCCTGGGCAGGCCCTGGGCTCCCTGTTTCCCTACTCTGACCTGGGCTGCCTTCGCCGAGCACCTTCAGTTATTACATGCCGCCTCATCTTGCCTGCTGCCCCAATTTTGGTCAATGGCCTTGGGGGCTGGCCCCCTGCCAAGCTGTTTGGAGCAGCACCAGCCTCAGGGGTCTGGGACCAGTCACTCTGCTCCCCAGGCTTGAAGCCAGGAGAAGGGGGCATTACAGGCTGGTGGCCTGATTAAGGGAGTGCGAGCCCCATAGGGGCTGGCCTACACATGCCTGGGATATTTTCAGCAATTAAACTTTTCTAAGCCTGCCACTTCTTGTGCTACTGTGGTCTCTGGTTTGGTTGGGAGGGGAAGGGGACAGGAATATGGGTGAGGGTTTCCCCTGGTCCCAGGATCCTCTTTGCTCCTGAGGCCATTTCAGCTGCATGCTCCTGGGACTTCATTCATTCATACAGCAGAGGTATCCAGCAGTGCTCTGGATGGTAGATACTGTAAAACAGATAGAAGTGACATGAGCCTCTCAAGGTACTTATTATAGTCTTATTATGCATGGGAGCCATATCGTGTGCAAGTAAGCAAATAGAGAGCTGTAAAGAAGATAAATTATGTGGAAGAGTGACTGGGATGCAGGGGGGAACAGGGTGTTCAGGGTCTGAGAAGGTAACATTTAAGAAGAGAGCTAAGGTCCAAAAGCTAAGAAGCCAAAGAGAGAGCTGTGAGAACATTTCAGACAGGGAAGAATGGCCTGGGTGCCGAGTGAAGAAAGAATTCGGAGAGTTGGAGGACAGGAAAGAAGGGCAGTGGTCTATGATATAGCACAAAGCAGCCTGACTTTCATTCATTCAACAAACATTGGGTGCCTTTCATGTATCAGCCACTCTTCCAGGTGCTGACCTCCAAGAGTGGAGAAAAGAGATAAAAGGCAGCCACCAGGAATCCACATTCTAGTGGGAGGGAAGAGATTATAAACAATAAAAATAAACGAATAATATAATATGGTAAGAGATGATAATATAAAGGGAACCCAAATTCGGCTGCCTGCTGCCACAAAAGACAAACTCATTAGACAGATGCTGATGAGAAAGGAAAGTTTTATTCAAGCACCGGTCACCTGAGGAGATGGGGGACTCAACATCTCTGTGCAGACAGGTTTTTAGGAAGGAGAGGGAAATAACAAAGAAATCAAGGGAAGGGGTTTGTAAAGTTCTCTATGTGCAGTGCAGTACAGTCCATTCTACTAAGGACCTCGAAACTGGTCAAGTGATGGTCTAATGTGTGCCATCCTGGTTCTACACTTGAAGGTCAGCAAATCTCCCAAAACTGTGATGACTGAAGGTTGGAGTCTGTATCTTCTGAAGTTAGTTCCTAGGATTCTTTTTTTTTTAATGTATTTATTGGTATTTATGTATTTATTTATTTTTTAATCCCCACCCGAGAATATTTTTCTATTTATCTTCAGATAGAGTGGGAGAGAGAGGGAGAGAAAGGGAGAGAGAGAGAGAAACATGGATGTGAGAGGGACACATCGACTGGTTGACTCCTGCACGACCCCGACCAGGGCTGGGGACAAACTGAAACCGAAGTACGTGACAACCTTGACCAGAATCGAACCTGGGACTCTTTGGTCCGCAGGCCGACCATCTACAGCTGAGCCAAACTGGCCAGGGCTGTTGATTGATTTTGAGAGAGGAAGAGAGGCAGAGATAGAAACATCAATGAGAGAGAAACATTGATTGGCTGCCTCCTGCATGCCCCCTACTGGGGATCAAGCAGTAACCCAGGCATGTCCCCTGACGGAGAATCAAACCAGCAACCTCTCTATGCATGAGTTGAAGCTCAACCACTGAGCCATACCAGTCGGCCAGTTCCTAGGATTCTTATACATGCTTTTTATCTACAAGCTACGTATTAGTCAGAGTCAGCATTTACAGAAGCAATATCAAAAGAATAGTGGGGTTGGTTACAATTTTCCACTGTTACAATAATAGCTTTGGGAAAAGGGGGGATTAAGAATGGAGGTTTAGGACTTCCGGTCAAGATGGCGGCGTAGGTAAACGCGGTATCGCGTCCTCCCACAACCACATCAAAGTTACAACTAAACTACAGAACAACCATCCTTCAGAGCCGCCTGAAATCAAGCTGAATGGAAGTCCTACAACTATGAAATTAAAGAAGAAGCCGCATCGAGACTGGTAGGAGGGGCAGAGATGCAACGGGCTGGTCCCACAACACCCACATGTAAGGGGATAAAAATCAAGAGGATACCTCGGCTGGGAAGGTCCTCCCTGAGGAGTAAGGGGTCCCTGTCCCAGACCAGGCACCCAGCTCAGGGTTCCAGTGCCAGGAAGAGAAGTCCCCATAACTTCTGGCTGGAAAAACCAGCAGGAACTGAGGCTGAGGCAGCTGGAGCCTCCGGCAGCTCCTCTTAAAGGGCCCGTGCAGGACTTACTCGGACTCGCACCCTCCAGGCTCCAGCATGGGGGAGGCAGCTTGAAAGGCACCAGAGCCCTGGCCAGTTTGGCTCAGCGGTTGGAGCATCGGCCTGCAGACCAGAGAGTCCTGGGTTCGGTTCCCGCTAGGGGCACGTACAAAAAAAAAAAAAAAAAAAAGAAAGGAACCAGAGTCATATGGGGAAGAACTGAGCTGTTTGGCATTGGAGCGAGGGCTGGAGAGGCAGCTTTCTCCTGGACAGACATGCTATCAGAGGCCTTTGTTCCTTTGGTGAGCCCTTCCCTGGGCTGGCGGACAGGCGCCATATCTGGGACTCCAGCAACCTGGCTTACACTGTCGGCCCCGCCCTGGTGATTCCCTGAGGCCCTGCCCTACCCAACTTTCAGGCCCACCCAATTTGTTACCAGTTGCTTCACCATAAGATTGGCCTGTCTTGGATCCTGCTTCAGCTTTTCCTAAAGTCTTTCAAACAAGCAGCATCTGGTCTCAGCTAGCCCCATACCTCTCGTTAAGTAAAACACAGAAACAAACACAGGGAGGCAGCCAAAATGAGGAGACAAAGAAACAGGTCCCAAATGAAAGAACAGAACAAAACTCCAGAAAAAGAACTAAGTGAAATGGAGTTAAGCAACCTAACAGATGCTGAGTTCAAAACATTGCTTATGAGGATGCTCAATGGACTTAGTGAGAACCTCAGTGAACTTAGTGAGAGCCTTAAGAGCATAAAAAAGGACCAGTCAGAAATGAGGGAGGCCCTAACTGAAATAAAGAATAGTTTACACAGATGCAATAGTAGAGTAGGTAAAGCCAAGAAGCAAACCTTCGATTTGGAATATAAGGAAGCAAAAAACACCCATCAGAACAGCAAAAAGAAAAAAGAATCCCAAAAAATGAGGATAGTGTAAGGAGCCTCTGCGACAACTTCAAGCATGCCAACTTTCGCATCTTGGGGGTGCCAGAAGGGGAAGAGAGAGAACAAGAAATCGAAAACCTATTTGAAACAATAATGGCAAAAAAGTTCCCTAACTTGGTGAAGGAAACAGACATACAAGTCCAGGAAGCACAGAGAGTCCCAAACAAGATGAACCCAAAGAGGCCCACACCAAGACACATCATCATCAAAATGCAAAAGGTTCAAGACAAAGAGAGAATCTTAAAAGCAGCAAGAGAAAAGCAGTTAGTTACCTACAAGGGAGTTCCCATCAGACTGGCAGCTGATTTCTCAAAAGAAACTTTGCAGGCCAGAAGGGAGTGGCAAGAAATATTCAGAGTGATGAAAAGCAAGAACCTACAACCAAGAGTACTCTATCCTGCAAAGCTGTCACTTAGAATCGATGGCCATATAAAGAGTTTCCCAGACAAGGAAAAGCTAAAGGAGTTCATCACCACCAAAGGTCTTCTTGAAGAAAAAGATAAAAAAATATGAACAAACAGAATGGCAATAAATACATCTATCAACAATTGAATCTACAAACAAAATGAACAAGCAGAACAGAAACATTCTCATAAATACAGAGAACTTTTGTTGGTTACTAGATGGGAGGAGGGTTGGGGGAATGGGTGAAAAGGTGAAGGGATTAAGAAGTACAAATTGGTTGTTAGACTGACAAACCTCAGAGGGAAGGGGGGTTAGGAGGTGGGAAGAAATAAACCAAAGAACTTATATGTATATATGCATAACCAATGGACACAGACAACAGTGTGGGGGAAGGCAGGAGGGGGGCGGGAAAGGAGAGGAGGGGGTCAATGGGGGGAAAATGAGGAACATCTGTAATACATTCAACAATAAAGATAAGTTAAAAAAAAAAAATGGAGGTTTAAGCCAGACACAAAAGGCCACATATAGTGATTCCATTTACATGAAACTTCCAAACAGAATGGATTTGTGGTGGCCAAGGGGAGGGGGAAATTGGCAGCGACTGCTAATGGGTAGTGAGTTTTGTGTGTGGGGGGGGGTGTGGGGGGGTGATGAAAATGTTCTGGAACTAGTAATTGTGAATATACTAAAAAGCGTTGAATTGTACACTTAAAAAGATGAATTGGCCCTGGCCGGTTTGGCTCAGCGGTTAGAGCGTCGGCCTGCGGTCCGGAGAGACCCGGGTTCGGTTCCCGCTGAGGGCGTGTGCCTCGGTTGCAGTTTGTCCCCGGCCCTGGTTGGTTGTGCGGGTGGCAGCCACTCGATGTGGCCCTTTCACATCGATGTTTCTCTCTCTCTCTTCCTCTCTCTCCCTCCTACTCTATCTGAGCAAAAAATGAAAAAAAAAAAAAAAAAGATGAATTGTATGGTGTGTGAAATTATATCTCAATAAATCCATTATTATAAATGTTGGTAGGGATCAAGGTGGGATCTCATTGAGAAGGTGACATTCTAGCAAAGAATTGAAAGAGGAGGGAATGAGCCTTCCTTCCCAGGCAGAAGGAACCTGGAATGAAGCCTATTTTGAAGTTTTCTCTTTTCTTTTTCTTTTTTATTTTTTTCTAATTTTTTTTTTTTTTAATCCTCACCTGAGTACATTTTTGCATTTATCTTCAGATAGAGCGGGAGGTAGAGAGAAAGGAAGACAGAGAGAAACATCGATGTGAGAGAGACATGAACTGGTTCCACCCACAGGACCCCAGCGGGGCAGGGACAAACTGCAACCAAGGTAGGTGCCCTTAGTAGAACCGAACCCGGGACTCTCTGGTTCGCAGGCGGACGCTCTAACCGCTGAGCCAAACTGGCCAGGGCGAAGTTTCCTCTTTTCTTAAATACTTGTGAGAACTTGGTATCGTGCCCCTTATTTTCGTGTGACGCTGTGTGTTTATTCCATATCTTTTAGTCCCACATATTTTGGCAAAAGCAAGGGAAGATACTGGTCCACTTCGGACTGATGTATTCTGCAGCTCCTAGCGCACCAAGTTAAGCACCAGGGCTAGAGAGGCACCTGGGACGCTCCCTGGTTACTTTCGGAGACCGAGCCCGAGGCGGGACCCGCCCCCAACTTTGCCCACGTCTTATGCGTAACCACCGACACTCCGCCCCCCTTGATCAAGGCTATGCGCATGCTCAGTGCGGCGTCGCGCACGCGCTCTCCGTAGCTTCCCTTGACCTTTGACCCGCCTGCCGCCCTTGAGCCGCGGCCGCAGGGCTTGGAAGACGGAGCCCGCGCCCCCCGAGGCAGAGCGGTGGTCATGGTGAGGTCTGAGTCGGGGGCTCTCTGGAGGAAGGGACGCTATTTCGGGGCCGGGATGGGGGCGGCGAGTTCCGGCCGGGCAGCGGGCGCCCCGTTCCTCTTACGTGCCCCGCTGGAAGCGAGGCCGAAGGCGTCGCACCTGGGGGTACCTAGGCGAGCGCTGGCGGCCTCAGAGCCGGGGAGAGCGACTGGCTGGAAGGCGGGGCGGACCTGGCCGGCCGAAAAATGCCCAGCAGATGTGATCGCCATGTGCGCCAGCCCATGTGCGAGCAGCCTGAGATGGAGTCTAGCCAGGCCCCGGAGCCCCTGCTCTGTCCCGGAGCTAGTTGGTGTCCTATTATTGTGCCCATTTGAAAGCTGGCAAAACGGGCACTGAGACTTACCCAGTAAAGTGGCAGAACTGGCCGGGGCTGGAACCAGGCCCTGCGACACTGAAAACAGCGTTTCTGCAGTACCACTGGCACCTAGAGCCAGTCCACCGACCTGGGCCACACTGGCTGTGTCAGGTCACTTGGGGCCTCTTTAAAAATGCAGGGACCGGCCCCTGTCGGGGTCGTGGGGGAGGCCACCAATCTATGTGTCTCTCTGACATCTATGTTTCTCTCTTTCTCCCTCCCTCCCTCCCACTCTTATCTAAAGAAAATCAATGGAGAAATTGATGGTGAGGATTAAAAAAAAAAAAATCAACCGGTGAATGCATAAGTGGAATAACAAATCTATGTCTCTCTCTCTTCCTCCCCCTCTTTCTCTGTCAAATCAGTATGTGTGTGTGTGTGTGTGTGTGTGTATATATATATATAATTTCCCCCCCTTTTCTATTTATCTTCAGGTAGAGAGAAAGGAAGAGGGAGAGAAACATCTACATGAGAGAGGCACATCGACTGGTTGCTTCTCGCACAACCCCCACCAGGGCTGGGGACAAACCACAACCCAGATACATGCCCTTGGCTGGAATCGAACCCGGGACTGATTGGTGGTCCCAGGTCCGATGCTCTACCACTGAGCCAAAACAGCCAGGGTGGAAATCAAATCAGTATATTTTTTAAAATGCAGAGTTCTGAGCTCTACTCCCTGGTCTCAAAAGTGATTGATGGAAGAAAGTTTGAGGAGCCAGTTCTTCTTGTTATTATTGTTAATCCTCACTGGAGGATATTTTTCCGTTGATTTTTAGAGAGACTGGAAGGGAGGGTGGGAAGGTCAGGGAGAGGGAGAGAGAAAGAAACATCCACATGAAAGAGACACATCAATTGGTGGCCTCCAGCCAGGGCTGGGGAGCCACTTCTTAATTGAAAGTGATAGGGATAACAAGCACGTACAAGTGCCAGTCCCTGAGCTGAGGCTTTATGTAGATTTTCATTTAATTCTTATGAAGTCAGTGCTCTCAGTGTCCCCTTTTCAGAGAAGGAAACTGGAGCTCCGATAGTTTGACTCCTCCAGGATCACTCATCCCATAAGTGTCAGAGATGCCTTGAGCCTAGCTCCTTTTGTGTCCTGAGACTCAACGTTTCCCATCACGTTATTCTTGCCTTATAATAGTCATTGCCATCTGTTGAGGTCCTATGATGAACCCTTGCTGAACTAGGTCCTTCACACCCACTCCCATATGTAACTCTTAGCCACCCACGGGGCTGAGTAAAATGTGGCTCTGGAGGAGTTTGCATCCTGTAGGAGAAGGTAGGCCAGTCCATAAATTAAGACAATATAATATATGTATAGAAGAATGAGTGGCTGAAAAAAAAAAAAAAAGAATGAGTGGCTGTGGGAAGATAGAAATGGGAGGAGTCTGGGAAGGTTTCACTTGGGTAAGAGGGTGACATGACTAAGTCTTGAAGGATGTTGGGTTTTAACAGTATGGGAGTAGAAGGGAGGATATTCAAGGTTAATAGGTATGGATTTTTTTTAGGGAGGGGTGTAATGAAAATGTTTTGGAACTAGTGATGGTGGTCACACAACTTTGTTAATACACTGGAAAGTACTGAATTGTGCACTTTAGAAGAGTGACTTGTATGCTGTGTAAATTCAGAGCTGCAAGATTTTGGTAAAGAAGTAGAGGAGCTGATCTAGGAGTGGATGGTGGAGAGGTGAGGGGAGAAGAAACCAGAGGTCATTTGTAGCTGGACAGAGCTGGGGAGTGGGCTGAATTTGCAGATGATGTTGGTGGAGAATTGTGTGTATTGTGGGGAGATGGCTAGAGCCCTCGTTCAGCAGAGGATGTGGGAGACATTTGGAAATTCTGTCTGGGGGCTTAGAGATTATGAGACTTCACTTTGGCCACAGCATAGCTGATGGCAACTTGGTTAAGTGCCACATTCATTCAAATATGTATCAGGCACCTGCTGTGCCAGTCACAGGCGGGGCCCCGCACATACCATGGCAAATGTGACAGTTGTGGTCCTGACCTTCCTCCTGCCTAGTTGTGATACTAACAGCTGTTTGCAGGGGCCCTGTGTGAACAGAGCCCCCTTCCTATCTCAGTGTGTCATTGAGAGAAGGGGGTGAATCTCAGTGGCTGTCTCTGCCCACCGGCCTGAGGGCCTACAACTGTTCCTGGAAGGCATTGCATATCGCTCTGTCTGAAAGCCAGGCTCCCTTCTTGATGCACTTGATGTGGGATAAACCACACTCCAGAGTGCTAACTTACCCCCACACTACTGTCCTCCTTTGCCCCAGTTTCGGGGCTTCATTAGGCCACCCTGCTTTCCGAATGAGAAAGCATGTGTGCTGCCCACAGGATCCCAGGCTCGGAATCCTGTGGCTCTGACCTCTCTGCTCCTTGACAGTCAGCTTGGCTTGAAGTTGGATGCTGTGTCAGCCAGTTGTTCTGGCCTAGGATCTTCAGGCCCAGATGTCAGTCCATGGATTATGGGCTTTCTGGGAGAGGCCTCAGCCAGTGGTTATCTTCACCTGTGGTAGCAATAGCTGGCAGAGCTCTGTTCCCCATCAATCCTCAGTTCTGAGCATAGTTGACCCACAGCTGTTGCTCAGCAAGTGTCTGGGTGTTGAATAGGTAGATGAGAGGCTTGGCTACACACCTGATCTCTAGACCATTCAACACCAAGTAGGATCTGGTCCAGGAGCAAAGGAAGCTGTTGGGCTGCTCTGGGTATGCCTCTGTCTGTCTGTCCTCTTAGTCTTACGTACATTGCCTCCTGAGGGTCTTACAGGTTTCCTGTGAAGAAGGTATTCTCCCTATTTTGCAGATAAGAAAATTGAAATTCAGAGAGGTTGAGTAATTTGCCCAGGGCCACACAGCTAACAAGAAGTAAAGCTGAGATTCCAGGGTATGTCTGCCCAGTTCTAAAGCAGCATTCTCACTCTTTCACAATGCTTCTGAGATCCTTGGGAATGTTGCCTGGATTTTTGCAGCCTTCTCCCCTGAGTAATTAGAGAACCTATCAAATGAGGTGCTTTATTAGGAGAAGCATTGTTATTCCATAGTTACTAGCCATTGTCAAGTTTTGTGGAACAGAATTAAAATGAAAACCAACATGTATTGAGCAACTATGTCATCAGACTCTGTGCCAGACACTTATGAACATTACCTCATTTAATCCCTATGGCAGCCCCATTGTTGGTGAGGAACCTGAGGCTCAGGGAGGTCAAGAACTTGTCCAGGGCATACAGCTAGAATTTGCACACAGGTGATCCCAAAGCTTGCTTGTGTAACCGCTATTCCACACTGCCTTCCCTGGGAGATGACTCTCACAGGAACCTTGGTAACCTCAATAAGCCAACCAGGCAGCTCCCTTGGCCACTGGGGTGGCCTCTGAAACTTTGCAGACCAATTCAGCCTTTCCTGCAGCCATGGAGCTCTGGCACCTGGAACCATGGGGCCACCATGCCACTTTGGTTTGAAGCCTGCAGGGGATGGTTGGGGCAGTTGCCCAGTTGCAGCCTTGTTCTTAACATTCATTGTTTTAGCAGTAGTTACTGCCCTGAGCAGAGAAGTAAACCAGTTAGTACAAGGTGGAACAATGGGGTTGCATTTGAGCGTGTGGCAGCAGAGGAAGGTGTATTCTGAGTGTTGAGGGTGTACCAGGCTGAGGGAGCCCTCTGGAGTCATCTAGTGGCCTGTCAGCCTCTCTGTGGCTCAGACAGACCAGCAGTTCATCTCAGAGCCTTCTGTCCCACTTTAGAGTGGCTTTAGGCGGGGTTGGGGGTTCAGGTGAGGCTTCCCAATCAGCAGTATGTCCATTCTTTGTATTTACACCAGCAGGCAGCTGGCTGCAGCCCTGCCCTTCCCTTTGATCACAGGAGTCTTCACTGGGTTTTGCTTTCTGGTGTGAAATACAGGGCTTATAAAATTTCCATGCACTGGTGAAATCCAAACCCACTTACATTTATTAATGCCTGACAATGGCCCAAAATCATGCCCTGCCCCGTCCATTAGGGAAAGGCAGGTTTGGTGAATGCCAGAACAAAGCCAGTTCTAGAGTCTAGATTCCATTGAAATCTGACAAGACCCTCTGGCCTCTGGATTGGGTCTTTGCTCCTTGTCAGATTGCTTTGTTGCCCTCCCTGCAGACCCTAGGACCCTGTGTGAGGTGGGCAGCCTAGGGATGCCATGGCTGATAGCACTGGCTTTGGGATCCCTGCCCACCTTCCCCTGAGTACTAGCTGTGTGTCCTAAATACCCCTGTGCCTAAGTGTCTATTTTTTTTTCTTTTTCTTTTTTTGATTTTGTTGTTTTTTGTGCCTGTGTCTTGAGTTGTTGAGATTAAATGGCTTAGTCAGTACTTGTTGACTGATAGGAAATCCAATGACAGAAAAGTACAAAGAACAAGGGAAATCACTTGGATGTGCCCCATGAACAGTGTCGACTTGTAGTGGGCATTCTCCAAGGCGTCCTCTATGTACCGACGTTTGTACCATCTCACACACATGGTCATTTTCACATGTGCTGGTTATACTTAATCTCTGTTCACAGTAAGATGTGCATATTTGCCCATCTCAGCCATCTTCCTGGTCCCCTAGGCTGGCTGCTATCCAGACATTTCTTAGGCTTTCTCCCAGTTTTGGCTCCTCCGTCCCTCTGCCTAAGAAACTCCAGTATTCCCATCATAATTCTACCTGCCCTTCAAAACCCATCCCAGTAGAAATTCCATTGTCTTCCATCTATCTATCTCCATCTCATTCCTGCGTTTCAGTCCATCACCTCTCTATGCCTCTGGCCACATGCTTAATGAGACTTCCTGCTTGCCTCTGTGGCGTATGGAACCACATGATCTTAGGGTGGAACACTGCCATGTGGCACTGCCGTGGAGGATTTCCCTGCAAGGCCAGGTGGGTGTGGGACCTCCAAGAGTGCCAAGGGCGGCCCGTGTATCTTTGTTGTCTGAATGTTGCCTCTCAGTGAGTGAGTGAATGAGTTGAGCCAGTGGAGGAACAGGTGACAGCCCTGCTCTCCCTCATTACTTGGTCCTTGATGTGTTTGTCTAAATGCCCACCTCGGGGGCTTTCGTTCCTGGCAGGTATAAAGTTTTTGCTGTGTTGTTGTGTTGAATAGAATACACTTGAATAGTGTTGGGAGAATTAGAATGGCTCCGAATTTCCCTAACAGTAGAATGAAGGTTGGACCAGCCGGTACCAGAAGCATGGAAAGTGCTCTTGTTGGCCCGGATGGCAAAGTGAGTTAGTGGTGAGTCTGGGACCCACCCCATTTCTGGCTCCAGGCCACAGTATTATTCCTGAAGCCAGTGGCTTCTGTGCCCTTCAGCCAGTTTGCCTTGGTTCCTGTCTGCCTCTTCCAGAGGCCAAAGGAGAGCCCCATCTGCCTCTGGGGACTCAGTCAGGTTTACTCCCTTGCCTACTATCTCATGAACACCTGAAGCCACCCAAAGCAGCTTTACGTGAGAAAACGAGGTCTGTGGCTGCTGTTATGTGCTTTATTACCTCAACTCTCTGGGGCCCTTACCACTCAGCAGCCATTTCCAGGGTACTACTATCTCTGGCCTGCTAACCAGATGCCTGCTTTGCCCACAGGCCAAGTACCTGGCCCAGATCATTGTGATGGGGGCACAGGTGGTGGGCAGGGCCTTTGCCCGGGCCCTGCGGCAGGAGTTTGCAGGTAAGCTTCACCGCTGTCTCCCCCTGGGGTAGGAACTCCTGTCTAACTCAGATTTCCCCATAGCAATGGGACCCTCATGCTGGGCCAGTTGTGAATGCAGGAACTCTCTGTGGGCAGGATTCTGGCAGGTTGGGTGGCCTGGGCACTTCCCATGGTGGGGGGCAGTGCTGGACTTTGCGGCATTCTCATAAAGGAGAGACCTCGTTGACATGAGCATCCAGGCAGGAGTTGGCAAACTGGCCTACCTGGCCATCTGTTTTTATAAAGTTTTATTGGAACACAGCCACACCCTCTGGCTGCTTTTAAGGCAGAGTCCAACATGGACTAATTGGCCTGCAAAGCCTAAAATACTCTTTGATCCCCTAAGAAAAATTGTACTGGCTTCTGAATCTAGGGTCATTGAAAAGGAAGTAGTCACCTGAGTAGCCTGCTTTGGTGGCCTAGGTAACCAGTGAGCAGCAAATCTTGACAGAGCTATTGCTGCCCCCCCTGCCCACAACTTCACTTTGCTCCCCTTAGTGGCCTGAAGATCCCCAACTTTCTATGTGACCGGATGAGGGAGTAGTGAAGAGGGACAGGGTAGTCTTGTGGTCTAGGCTGGCTACTAGGCTCCAGGTTTGGTGACCAGACCCTGCCCCTAGTGGAGCAAATCTGACCTTACTTCACCATTCCTCCATCCTCCCCCCCCCCAAAACCACTCCTAGAGACATGCCCTCTGACCGCTTCTGCCTCCGTGTATCTCCTCCCATGCCACTTGGCAAGGATGAGTTACCCAGGTGGAAGGCAGGGGGAACTCTGGGCTGCTGAGGGCTGAGCACTAACCTGCATGTTCACACAGCCAGCCGGGCAGCAGCTGATGCCCGGGGACGTGCTGGACACCAGTCTGCAGCTGCCTCTAGCCTCTCCGGCCTCAGCCTTCAGGAGGCACAACAGATTCTCAATGTCTCCAAGTTGAACCCCGAGGAGATCCAGAAGGTGAGGCCACTGGGCTGGCTCATGTAGCGGGGCAGGCCAGCAGTGTGGGGCAGAGTAAGGGAGGCCTGGCAGGAAGGGGTGGGTGGGCACTTTGGCTGCAGCCAGCTGGGTCTCTGACTTGTGGGAGCCAATGTCCCTTGTTAGTTTTGAGGCCCAAGGTAGGCAGTAGCAGAGGCATAGAGCAGTTGGTGGTAGCAGCTGAACCCCTCCTTCCATGGGTACCTGTCCTCCTTTCTGCCCCTTAGTGGTTGCAGCAGCTTATGTGGAGTTTCAGGCACGCAGGGTGGAGGGGTCGAGCCCTTTTGCTTTCCTTCTTTGTCATCTCCTAGCTTCCCCCGCCTTTGTAATCCAGCGACTGCACACCTCTCACCGTCTCCCCTCCTCTGCAGAACTACGAACACCTATTCAAGGTGAACGATAAATCTGTGGGCGGCTCCTTCTACCTGCAGTCAAAGGTGAGTGGTCTTTGCTGCTGGGAGGAGGGCAAGCCATGTTCTAAGCAGTTCAGAGCTTGGCAGGTAGAAAGATGTGCAGACCTTTCCCTGGTGCCCCAGCCTCAGGGAGGCCCCCCTAAACTGTCACTCCTGGCTGCCTCAGCTGTTGGGCTCTGTCAGCCTGAGTCCTGCGTCAGCCTGGACAGCGGCCCTCTCAACAGCCATGGCTTTGAGGGAAGAGGACCATTAGCTGGTGGATTGCTAGAAGCAGCTCTCAGATCCCACATGACAGTCCGTATGTGCCCTGGGCTCTGTCTCCTTTTGAGGGGAAGCACCCAGGCCACCCTTCCCACCCCGGTCACTTTACCTGCCCACTGCTGTCCAGGATTCACAGCTGGAACTGGACCATCTTGTGCAGACCACCCTATCTAGCTGTTTGTAACTCCTTCTCCAGGTGGTCCGAGCCAAAGAGCGCCTGGAGGAGGAGCTCCGAATCCAGGCCCAGGAGGACAGAGACAAAGAGCAGAGGCCCCAAACGTGACCACTTGGCTCTTCCCACCCACTCCACCCTCTACCTCTAATTTATAGCTCGGTAATAAATATCTTTTCCGCATTTCTCAAGTGCTCACATCCAAATTCCAGGAGGCAGACTATTCTTCCTGCCAGTCATTGGGGGGGGGGGGGGGGTGGCGGCAAGGGGCTGGGGTGGGTAAGTTTGGCAAGAAGCCAGCCAGCCTGTCCCCCTGGCCTTGCCTGCCTGTGGAGAGCCAGCTAAGTTCTGTCAAGTACTGGACACAGCCACTCCTGCTATTACAGGGCCAGCACCAGGTCCCTCCTATAGTATCACTATCCTGGGGTCTGCTCCTGTCCTCCCTACTGAGGGATGGAGCCCTGGACACCCAAGCTTTATCACAGGTTGCCTCTCCACATCTGGGTTTGACTCTAGCGTCTCAGTAATTTGGGCAGAACACTCCATGTACAGCTGGGGAAGAGAAGCCTCTTGTTGCACTGAGGCCCAGGAGCTGGGTCTTCCCAAGAGCTAAGCCACTCACCAAAGCCACAGGACAAGGCCCTGAGCCTGTCTGGCTTTGTCCAGAATCCTGCGTTTCAGCTCCTAGCACTCCTTCTCCCTCAGCACCTTCCCCCCCACCCTTCCCTTCCAGCAGCAGATTTGAGAGGTGATGGCCCCAGAACAGGGCCTCTGGGTGCTGCAGTCTGGGGCAGCTGGAAGTGGTTTCTTGTTGGGGAGCCCAGCTTCTGGCACATCTGAGACAGAAACCATCTTTGCAACTCACTTTTATTGTTTCTTTATAAACTTCCTCTCACATGGAGGAATATATTGTTATAGTCATTAGCTTATCTTTTTTTTTTTTTTACTCTATGCTAACAGCAGTGGAGCCAAGAGGAGGAAAAACATAAGCTACGATAGAAAGGCACTTAGAACCTGTTAAAATACTGATATCCTGGAATGTGCAACAACAAACCAACAACAACACGTACACCAGCCCTCTTGAGCCTGGTCTATCACTGAGTCACATGCTAATGTCACCTTCCAGTGCCCTGTTCCTCTGCTCCCTGGGTTTGAATCTCAAACCCCTCATCCCTCAACTGGGGACTTAAAGGCCTGGGTCCTAGATGGGGCCCGAAGAAAGGAGACCAGCTCCTTCCGGTTTTGCTCACAACCCCTTCGAGAGGCAGAGCCAGCACTACCAGGCCCTATTAGGGTGGGCTCGGTCAGGGTGACCCCTCTGGGACAGAAGGGCAGTCCAGAAAAGGGTAGGGGTCAGCAGAGCTGCTGAGGAACAGCAGGGGTATTCTGGAACCACAGGGCTACTAAGGACCCCTCTGTTGTCCTGCAGCTCCCTTGTTCTGCCACCAGGGGAAGGAAAGGATTGCTCACTGAAGCCAAGGGCAGGGCAGGCCTAGGAGCCAAAGCTCCTGCCAGCTAGACCAGTGCCGCCTCAGGGCACATGAAGGGCTCAGGGTGGGGGAAGCACATGCTGCATTTTCAGGGCCTGGTGGGAGAGCCCACGCCACAGGGTTGGGCAGTGGGCACCTGGAACACCAGGATCCTTGGCTTAGTCTGGCACCTGGGATTAAAAAAAACCTCTAGGATTGGGGAACAGCATGTCACAAATCCAGGCTCCTTTTACCAACTTCCCCTTCCCAGGTGGCGGGGCTGGGCCTCCTGTGGCCATTCTTGACTACTTTACCATTACCCAAGCCCAGGGCCTCAGTCCATGGCCTCTGGAAAGCTCCCATGCCCAGCACTGGCCTGTAGCCCTCCTTCACCTGTGTGCTGGCTGTAACTTTGCACCCCCAGAATGAGAGCTGTGTCCCAACCTGGGGTCATCCCCAGCCAGCTTCTTGCCTCCTACCAGACTGCAGCCTTCTGCAGCCCCTAGTGCAGGAGGGACACTGTCCTTGGCCAGGCCCAACCAACCTGTTCCCTGAACCAAGCGGTCCCGAGGTCCTGGCACCTCCCTTCCCCATACTCCAGGGCTCCCTAAAAGGTAGAGGGAGGAGGCCAGTGGCAAAGGGGCAGCTGAGTGATCAGCTGTCCCTCGCTTTGGAGAGCATCATCCAACCTAGAGAAGGGGTTCACCCTTGGGCAGTGCTGGCTGCTGGCTTCTTCGGACAGATAGGTAGGTGGTGAGGGGCAGTGGGCAGAGCAGGCCTCCCTCTCTAAGCAGGAGGCACCTTGTCATAAGGATAAGGTGGCTCTTCCTGTGGCTTTGCAGGGGCCTGCGTCTGTCTCGCTCTCCCTCTGGAGGGTGGGCCAGAGGGAAAGGGGTCCAAGGAGCCCCTAGAGCAGGGGCCTGGTAAAGCTAGGCAGGAGGGGCGGGGGCCTCAATCCTGGGGCTCCTTGTCACAGCTCACCACATGAAGAGGTACAGAAGGAGCCCTGGGCCAGCAGATACCCCCACCTGCCCCCACTGCTGGGATGTGGGTGACAAGTGGACAAGGCAGGAAGGGAGGGTAACCTGCCCAGGTTGGCCACTGGGTGAAGGAGGCACCAGGGTAGAGGACAGGGCAGGGAGACTGAGAGCCACAAGTGAGCAAGGCCTCAGCACCCAGGAGCTCAGGTCTCTCTGGCCACCAGGCAGTTCCTCCCTTGGGAGCCTGAGACACCAGCAATGACCTAGCACCATCCTTGCCGCCCAGCTTATCTGGGGCTGCCAGGGGACACAGCCAACCAGGCCCTGGGGGCAGGAGGACATTATTGCTATTTCGCAGAAGAGTTTCCGTTCGTCAGGGCAGGGCCTGGAGCTTTGGGGTGGCTGGCCCTGGGGCGAGTTCAGTTCACCACAGCTGGTTTGAGCAGCACAGAACCCGGGGGGATGACCACCCAGCCAGGGGCCAGGGCCTCTGGGCTGCTGGCTGCCGAATTGACACCTGTGGACAGGTCCAGCACGGTGCCTGGCAGCAGGGGGAGTCCTTCAGGGCTGGGCCGAGAACGGCCACTCTCAGTCCTCTCCAGGGGGGTCTTTCGGCCCTCCAGGCCCAGGGCCCTGGCTGGCACTGCCCCACGCCCCTTCTCTCCCTCAGCCTTGCCACCTGTGGAGCCAGCCAGGAGAGAGACCACAGGCAGGCCCAGTCCACCAGCCCCAAAGGGTGAGGGCAGTAGTGGGTTCTTAGCTAGATTGAGGGGCAGGACAGGGCCTGGCAGCCCATGGCCCATGCCTGCCCCACTCCCACCACCCCCACCATTGCCACAGGCCAGGGCACTGAGGTCAAGGGGGCTGGGGGCCAGGGGCAGGGGCAGGCCAGGCAGGCCAGGGCCTCCAAAGAGGGCAGCTGGATTGGGGATGATGATCTGGGCCCCACTGACATAGGGGCTGCCGTCGGGGGCAGGCAGTGGTGGTTTAGGGGGTGGGCGCAGTTGTAGGAGCTCCTGCTGCTCATGGGACACAAAATGGCCGTGGGCCTTGATGTGCTTGCGCAGCGAGCTAGGGTCTGTATAGCGCTTGTGGCAGCCGGGCATCTTGCAGTAGTAGGGCTTGTCCACGTAGTGGGTTCGAGTGTGCTTGAAGCGGTCACTTGAGTTGGAGTAGCGCTTGTTGCAGCCCTCGTATGGACAGACGTAGGGCTTCTCACCTGTGGGCAAGGCTGGTGTGAGTGGTCTCCCAGCCCAGTGTACTGCCCCCAACTACTTCCTACTTGGCAGCCCCCAGACCCCTCACCCCAGACCAAGATCTCCTTGAAAATACAGACTGTCGCATTTGAGGGGTGGTGTCCTTAGCACCTGGCATGAGATCTGACCCGAGGTGGGGGCAGCAGAGCACAGCCACTGGGAAGCCAGCCTGGTTACCCCCAGAACCCCTGTGCCCTGACTGTATGCCCTTGGCCTTATGCTATGCTTCAAATTGCAGATGACAGCAGCCACTTCAACAGGTGAACTGATGAACCTGATTATTGACTTCCATAAAGCCCCTACTAGGGACAAACCCACAGTGAGCACTGTCCTTTATGCATTCCTTACTCAGCAAAATGGCTCCCGATTTACTAAATGTCAGCTCCTTCGCTGACCAGGATGGGCCTTTGAAGTGTGGCCACTCCAAATTGAGATGTGCTGTGAGTGTAAAATAATACCAGATTCTGCAGACTTCATACGAAATGAAGAGTCTCAGGGTCTCATTGATATCTTTTTAACTTTTTTTTTTTTAATTCCTCACCCGAGGATACTTTTCTATTTATCATCAGATAGAGTGGGAGGGAGGGAGAGAGAGGAGACAGCGAGAAACATCGATGTGATAGAGCCCCATCAACTGGTTGCCTCCTGCACGACCCAACCAGGGCCGAGGATGAACTGCAACAAAGGTACGTGCCCTTGACCGGAACTGAACCCACGACTCATTGGTCCATGGGCCGACACTCTAACCGCTGAGCCAAACTGGCCAGGGCAATATCTTTTTAATTTTGAAATGATAACATTTTGGACATATTGGGTTCAAATAGTTCATTTCACCTATTTCTTTCTTTTTTAATGTGGCAATTAGGAAATTTAAAATCAGGTGTGTGGCTCTGTTGGCTAGTGCTGGCCCTACTGTATGCTGGGGTATGATGAGGAGCAAAGCAGACACACTGGCTGCAGTCACAGGTGGCATGAGTCAGAGAATCTTACAAACATGACAGTGCTGAGTGTGGCAGGAAGACCTATCTGTGCTCCCATGTATTGAGTGACACACAGGAGAGGCTTCCCCCAGCAAGTGGCACTCAAAGAGGGACCAGTCAACAATGGGATGCATCCTTCATCTCTTGGATGCCCAGGGATGGCTGGGCACTCCACCACGGCCAACCTGTTCAGCTGCTGCCCTCCAGCCCCAGCTCTCACCTGTGTGTGACCGGTTGTGGATCTTCAGGTTCTCCAGGCGGGAGAAGCTCTTGCTACAGGTGGGACAGCGGTGTGGCTTCTCATTGGTGTGCGTGCGGATGTGGATGAGCATCTTGTACCTGCTCCAGGGAGGGCACAGAGCACGGCTCAGCTCGCTGGACACCCGAGCCCCCATGCCCCCTCCCTCCTGCCAGCTCTCGCCCTCCCTCACCTGGCATTGAAACCTCTACCATGACGGGCGCAGCCTTCCCAGTGGCAGCAATACCCCGCATCCTTCTCTGGCTTGACGTGGTAGTCGTTGACGTGATCCACCAAATCTTGCAGGAGCTCGAAGAGCTGGTTACACTGTGGGGCAGGGGAGGGTTCTGAGTCCATGTGGGGCCACCCACTCCTGGCCCTGCCCCACTCTTCCTGACCCCCACTCACCTTGGCCCAGCGACAAACCAATTGTTTGGGCAGGGGTAGCTCTGGCGAGAGGCACTTGTCCTTAGGGGGGGTGAGGAAGGAAGAAGCAGGCAGGTGCAGGGCTCCCCCAGAGCCCAGAGGCAAGAAGAACTGGAAGGAGCTGGGGACACTGTCCAGATAGCGCAGTGGCTGAAAATCCTGGCAGGAGAGGGCGAGGGGCAGGACTGGTCAGTGCTCCTGGAGCCAGCAGGCCCAGACCCCTCTGTTTCCCTCTGTAGCAAGTTTAGTTGTCCCCACAATGATATGTCCTAGTCCTAACCCCCAGTATCTGTGCTTGTGACCTCATTTGAAAATAAGGCCTTTGCAAAAAGAAAAGAAAAGAAGGCCTTTGCAGATGTGATCAGGTTAGGAGAGTGGTCTAGATAGGGAGGCCCTAAATCCAGTGACCAGTCTTCATAAGAGAAAGAAGGAATGGACACAGAGACATACACAGAGGGAAGGAGGCCATGTGACAACAAGTAGAGATAGGAGTGACGCAGTTACAAGGCAAGGACTGCCTGGAGCCATCAGAAGCTGTAAGAGGCAAGGAAGCCTTCTCTAGAGCCTTCAGAAGGAACCAACCCTGCTGACACCTTGATTTTGGATTTCAGCTTCCAGAACAGTGAGAAAATACATTTCTACTGTTTTAAGCCACCCAGTTGTGGTCCTTTGTTACAGTAGTCCCAGAAAACTAATACACCTTCTCTCTCCAGAACCTACACCCCTTCCTTACCGGGGCAGTGGGGACTGTGGACAGGTCACCGTTGCCCTGGCGCTCAGGGGACAGCGAACTGCTGCCATTGGGGGAGTCCAGTCCTGATGACGGCGACAAGCTGAGGTCTACCAAAGGGGCCGCTGAAAAGCGTCCCTCCACCTTCTCAGGGAACTTGGGGTTCAGTAGGAATCCTAAAAGAGAGGCACAATTCAGGGGTGCTGGAGCCAGGAGTCCTGGTGGGCCAGGCCCTCCCACCTCTGAATCCTAAGCCATGACCCTGGAAGCAGACCCCAGCCATGCCACACCCCTTAACCATCCTGGGACCCCAGGTATCTGAGCAACAGCCTGTACAATTGACAGATGTGACCTCTGCCATCATGAGAGCTCAGCCATCAGCTGACACGAGAAGTGAGAGTCCCCTTTGACAGACAGAATGACCTGGTACATAGGGTGAACAACTGAGTAGGAACTTGAAGCCAGGGCCTCTACTTCCCATCACATTGGTGACCTTTTTAACTTTCCTCAGGCCCCTCTGCCTCAGTGCTACCTTCTGTAAAATGAGAAGTTTGGGCTGGGCTACTTCTAAAGCCTTCGAGCTCAGAAGTGGTAGATGTGATTTTTAGGTACCAGAGGCAAAGCAGAGGGCCTGAGCCCTAACCATCCTAAGAAACACTTGCTGGGCTAGGTCCCCAATCTCTATTGACCTGGCTGGCCACCCATATTGCCTCAAAGCCCAAGAGTTGGGTCTCAGGGCCTATTGTTACTATATGGAAACCCTGATACCCCTTATTAGCCACTTCAGCTCCTCCCAGAGGCCTCAATTTGAATCCTGGCTCTGCTGTTCCTGGCTCAGCTTTATAAACTGGGCAGGTAATTTCCCTCCTCTTGGGGACAATGTAACCTCCAAAGATAAACTTCTGGGAGGATGAGTGGCCAGAGTGTGGGGAGTACTCTAAGCTGGAAGCTGTGAGGGTCTGCGGTTATTATATCCTGGTGGACACAACTTGGACATTCTTTTTTTTGTTAATCCTCACCCAAGGATGTTTTTCCATTGATTTTTAGAAAGTGGAAGGAAGGGAGGGAGGGAGGGAGGGGGAGAGAGAGAGAGAGACAGAGACAGAGACAGAAACATCGATTGGTTGCCTACCGCACGACCCTGACCAGGGCTGGGGATTGAACCCACAACCCAGCTATGCGCCCTTGACCAGGAATCGAACCCTTGACCTCTTGGTCCACGTGCAGACGCTCTAACTGCAGGGCCAAACTGGCCAGGGAAACCTTGGACATTCTGTCTATTGCCATGGCTCCATCAGGGCCCAGCGACTGTTGCCCTGCTCCAGTGCAGTACCTGAGGGTGGGGAGCCTGGGGAGCATGGGGTGGGGCTATCATCCACCAGGCCAAGCTCCCTGTGCAGAGCTCGGTGACGGACCACACTCAGCGTCCTCTCCCGCTTTTCTCTCGCCGCCCGGAGCTTGGTGATGCTCAGCTTCAGGTCAAGCGGCTCGTCCAAGGAGTGCATAGTGATGGGGGGCTGGGGTTGGAGGTGGCAGCAGGCAGTGGGGAGCTCCCAAGCTGGTATTCAGGCAAGAACCTAGGGGAGGACAGGAGCTGTGCTGTGACACTGTGACCCCAGGCCCTCCTCGGGCTGCATTCGTTGAAGCCCACAGGAGAGGGAGGCAGTGGGTGTACAGCAGCGTGAAGGCTGTCTCCCCAGGCAGGGAAACCCTCGGAATGGCCTGGCCAGCAGGTATCATGAAGAGAGGCAACCACCTACTCAGAGCTTCCATGTCCACTTCCTACAAATCTTTTCTGAGAGGCAAAGCTCAAATAGTCCATTTTGCCATAAAACTGAGTTTTAGTGACCCTGCCTCAGGTCACAGAGCTAGGAAGTGGTAGAGCTACCAGATTCAAGGCCAGATCTCCCTGGAAATAACCAGGCAAGTCCCAAAGGTCATTTCTGACTGATTGGCAAGTCATGCCTGGAACACATGCCTGGTTTGATCTGGAAGACCCAAAATCAGGCCAGAGGAGCAAAAAGTGTTCTTCAAGGTGGCCATGAGACGTCCTCAGCTACTGATTGCTGAGCACCAGTTGTGCCGGGCCCCATAGGGATCTGTGGTCACCTCTGAGGGAACAAAGCTGAGAGATTGATGGGCAAAGCTGAGCAAAACCTGGCCTTATGGGATGGGGCTGCAGACAGGTGGCCTTGCCTCACAGGTGAGGTCAGAAGAAGAGGTGCTTATAGGAACTGGGAGCCAGAAGGCTCTGGGCCACCACCAGGGGGCAGCTGGAGGCTGTACCCAGTCAGGCTAGCCAGGGGCAGGGTGGGAAGTGGACCAGCTCTGTCTGGTGGTTAGTAAAATATATGTGCATACATTTTATATATGTACACATATATATGTGTGTGTGTGTGTGTGTGTGTGTGTGTGTGTGTGTGTGTGTGTGTGTGTGTGTGTATATATATATATATATATATATATATATATATATATATATATTTTTTTTTTAAATTCTCACCCAAGGACATTTTTCCATTTATCTTCGGATAGAGTGGGAGTGAGAGACAGAGACGAATTGATTGGTTGCCTCCCACATGACCCTGACCCCAACCAGGGCCGGGGACCAAACTGTAAGTGCCCTTAACTGCGGTCCGCAGGCCGACACTCTAACCACTGAGCCAAACCGGCCAGGGCTTCATATATCATTTTTTACTGGTGATGACATTCTTTTATTAGGAGTTCTCATGCTGGAATTTTCACCATTTTCTTAGAATGTCTCAATGGTGTAATTTTCTTCACATAAAAATGACCCAAGAGCAAGGTCAACTCCTCATTCCAAATTCAAACTTTTCTTACAGGGGCAATCTTTTCACATGTGGGGAAACAGTTATGGTGTTTCCTTGCATTTGTTAACAGATCATTACACCCTGAAAATCTATTTGCTAAATAAGCCAAAACTGAGATACTCCCTGCCCTTCATTGAATCCAGGTTTTCACAACTTAATACAGAATATCCCCATAACCAACACATGGTATATTTCATTGGTGTGTCTCCTTGGGGGGCAGTGTTGCCCAGATTTGTACAAAGCTGCATGGATCTCTCTCCACGGAACAGGACAGGGGATGACAGCCCCCATATCCCCACTCGTTTTCTCCAGGTCAAGCCCCTAAGCAACTTTAAAGTCTTCACCCACTTCCAAGCCCTGGCTCATCTGTCTCCCAGGACAGGCTCCACTTTTGCTAAGACTCTCCAATCACACAGGGTCCCCTCCCTCACCTTCTGGGGATACATCCCAAGACCCCACCAGCACATGGCTAATATCAGAGTCTCTGAGCCTAGAGAGGGGGACCGCATTATCAGAGCACAGTTTGCTGCACTTGGCCATGGGACCCAGGTCTGTGATTTGACTTGTCCCTGTTAAACTCCATCAGGTGAGAGCCAGCAGATCTATTTGGATTTGTCCCCCAGGCCATGCATGGGCCAGGAGCTCCTAGAAATGCAAGGGGGGCTGGGACCAGACTGCCAGCCTGTCCTTCAGGAGTTCCAGATCCAGGCTGGCAGGTGAGTGAATGACAATGATGGATAGACATGGGCCCCCTCCACTCTCCTTCTGGCTGGGGGAGGAGCTGCCCTCTGCCTAACCCACCCCCCAGTCATGTCTGTCTGTCTATATGTCTGCCTGTCCCTCCACCTGTTTATTTTTAGACACAGGCCCCTTCCAACCTCCCTGAAGCTCCTCTGTGCTAGGAGCCTGGAAGGAGAGGAAGGAAGTAAATATTTATGCTGATTAAGAATTCAGGAGCCAGGAAGGGCTGGTGGCCTGGTCCTTGGCTGGCCTAGGGCCACAGGCCTCCCCACAGACTCCACCTCCCACCCCAACCTTCCAGAGAAGGGGACCATGAGGGCAGAATAGTTTGAAACAGAATTCAAAGTGACACTGACTCTCACTGGAATCGTTGCCCAAGCAACATCCTTTGGCACCTGCCCCACTGCCCTCCTGCTAGACCTGAGGGGGACCAGAGAGGAGCCCTGAGCCCGGGGTCACCTTGTTCTGAAGACCTGAAGGAGATACTGCCTCAATCCAGAACCAGGGAGCGCCCCAAGAAGAACCAGTCTCCCAGGTGGGGCCCAAGGTGGGAGGGGGCACTCTAGCACCCCACCTCCTAGAGACCCCTGCCCCCAACTCCTGCCCTTGGGTTCTGCCCAGGGGTTCATTCTGATGGGAGCCAGAGCCCAGCCTCCCCAGTACTGGGAAAGGAAGAAGGAGCCATCCCCAAAGCCCACAGCTCCCAGCACCCCCATCCCCAGGCTGGCCTCACCCCGATTTCCCTCCCAATGGTGGCCCCACTCCAAGGGGAAAACGTCTGTGACCCCACTCCTTGGCCAACCTCAGTGTCCTCTTTCACCCCACCCCCCACCCCCAGCCAGTGGCCAGTTCTGGGCTTGAGCTCTGCTCTTTGTTCCTGGGCTGGGTGAAGGGAGGTGGGTGAGAGCCAGAGTTATGCTCTGGGGAGGCTGAGGGGACAACCAGACTTGGAACCCTGGGACTAGTGCTGTGATAACCCGCAGAGGCCAGCCAGCCATCACCAGATTTAACGCTTATGACAGCCAGGGAGGTGGGGAGGACAGAGACGCTAAGAAGGGTGACTGTCTTGCTCTGAGGGTGCAGGCAATTTTCTTAATCAGTAGCGGAGTCCGCAACAGGCGGGGCCATGAAGTCTCCTACACCCCAGTGTGGAAACTCAGCAGGCACCCCCAGGGTGCAGCAGGGAGTCGTGTGTCATCGCTACCTCCCCCCCTCCCCCCCAACCTGTCTGGGGAATCTCAGGCTCAGTTTCCCGCTGGCTGGCTCTGAGGTGATGCGACTCCGCCCTGCTGGTGCGGGCTGTGGGGCTCCGTATGGGCGGGATGCAGGGCAGGGAGGCAACCCTGAGGTGGTCATGCTGCTGGGTGCCGCACAGCGCACAGCAACTCCAGCGAAAGGCACTAATTAGAGTGGAGGGAGCTGAGGGAGCACAGGGCTGTGCGAGACCACCGAGGTGGTGGGGGCGGGGCGGGGGTCATCCGGGGGTGGACCACGCTGGCCCTCAGGCCCACGCCCCCACCCCAGCCCCACTGCACCCTCCCTGCTGGCTGGGCCTAGACAATGGCTGCTATTGTGAGCTGCCTGAGGCCCAGCAACCGGCCCCAGCTGCTGGGCCCACCAAGACACCCCACCACCCCACCCCCGCCTGACCTACCTGGTGGGCCCCCCTAGGTCGCCCCTCCCACCCTCACTGCTGCAGGCGGGGCAAGTACCACCAACACCCGGGGAAACTGAGGCCCCGTGACTAGGGTGGATGTCATATAGAAAGGAGAGTCGACATCCATTAAACACCTACCCTTCATGCACTATTTGTCCATGAATTCTCTGAACCCTCTAAAATCCCTACTGTGAGCAGACGCCGTCATTTCCCCTGTCATACAGATGGGGAAACTGAGGCTTGAGGTCACTAGATGAATAGGAGCAGGCTGGAATATGTTCTATATAAAATAAAGCCCCTCCTTCCCTGCTTGGGGGAGGGCAGTGGGCTGGCCCTAAGCCTGGAGGAGTGCCTGTGTAGGTGGAGGGGGGCTCCCCACAGCCACCTTGAGAAGCACCCAGATCTCCTTGGCAGATGCAGAGAGAGAGGGTGGGGTCCTCTGTAAGATGGGGGCTTTCCCTGCCCACCCCACAGCAGCATAGAGCCAGGTGCCTGACCACCAGTGTACCAGTGTTGTCAAGGGCAACGTGAGGGACACCCCTTATTCCCACAGTAGCCCTGAAACTGCCCTTTGGTCAGCCATGGCTCATCTAGCTTAGGACTTAGGGACAGGGGCCCAAGATGCAACTCTCAAAAGTCTATGTGGCCTTCTTGATTACAGACTGGAAAGAGGAAGCAAGTCCCTGGCCTCCCCTGTGCTCCATGGGTGCCCTCGTGTGTGGTGACTAGGACCATCACTGTCAACACTCTGGTCTTACAAAGGGGGAAACTGAGGTCTAGAGAGGGAGACCACTGCCCCAGATTGCACAGTGGATGGAAGCCATGGGTGAATATTACAGGGTAACAGAACCAACAGCCAGCTGTTGGTAGTTGGGGAAGGTGCTAGCACCTGTTAAGGCAGGTGCTCTTTCACCCCCATTTTACAGATGCAAAAACTGAGGCTCAGGGAGATTAAATGACTTGACCAGGGTCACACAGCTTATCTGTGGCAGATCTGGGTTTCAAGCCCAGGTGAGTCCAGAAGCTGTGTTCACCATTAGCCTCTCCTATGCCAGTGGATGTAGAGAGGAGCAGGCAAAAGGGCTCCAGCCTGTCACTCTCTCCCTGCCCAGGGATTTGCTGGAGCTAGGTGCAGAGCCTAGAAGAGGCAGCAGGCAATGGGTGGGCGCTGGAGAGGCCGACTGGGGGGTGGCCACAGGGAAGCTTGGAAAGCTGCAGGCAGATATGCTGCCAAAGCAAAGGGCCCACAGCCCTGCATTCCTGGGAACCACTGCGGCTCCACCCTGCTCTGGCTAAGAGCTCCACCCTCCATGGCAGCCAAGCAGCAGGGGCTAGGGGCAGGGGCAGGCCTTATCCTCTCCTGGTCCCCCTTCCTGAGGCAGCAGAACATACTTAGGGCTCTAAGTATGTGGCTCTGGCACTTCCTGCCCATGTGACTTAAGGCAAGTCACCTCAGGGTCCTCATCTCTAAAATGAGATGATAATAATAGTAATAAGCCACTCCCATTGGGTTTTGGGAAGAAATCAATGCAATGATGCATATCCAGTGATTACTTAGTGTTTCCCAATGGTATGTGATATACAGCACATTGTATAGTACTGGGTGCATAGTAGGTACTTAATCAGACTTGTTGAATAAATTGTCACCATTGCTGAGCTCTCCAGCCTTTGGCCAGTCTAGAGCTGTGAGGGCAGATGAGTAGGGGATTGGCCCTCCCCACTGTTCCCACAGACACTGCAGTCTCACGCTCATTTGGTAGCACATGGGCTTCAGTTTAGGGTGTAACCAAACAAGTGTGTGCCCCTCAGAGGGTCTCAGGCCTCTGCTGTCCTATGGAATGGCCACAGCTGACCATAGTCACCTTCCAGAGCTCAACTGCATCAAAGAAAGAACTCCTGGAGGCCCTGGAGAAGCTCTGAGCAGCCCTGAAAGGAGCAGGCCTCCTCCCAGTACAAAGGGGAGGGGCTTATCCTGAGGCCTCTGCCCAGCAGGTCCCAGGAGAGGGGCCAGAGCAAGCAGCACTTCCTGGAAAAGCATGGGGTTCGCCTTCCCTGGGAACCTCTTGCTCCAAAGACAGGCCCTTCCCCTATCACCAAATGGGTGCTCAGCCAGCACCCTGGGCCTTCCTAGATCCTCTGGGAGGGCAGACCTCACCCTGGTGGGAGTGCAAGCACCCCTAGGTGACCCAGCCAGGGCTGAGCTCTCTGCTCTGATCTATGGAGGCCTTGGGAAAGGCCCCAGCTACCCAGAGCCAGGCTACCTGGTTCCAGTCCTCTGTACCCCCAACCTTGGCTGTGGGGCATCAGATGGGTCCCTGTCGCCCCCTCTGAGCCTTAGTATCCTCCACTGTCACAGACACTACAATAAGATGCCAGTTCACCAGGCACAGTAGGGATTCAGGGCATCCTGCAGGACTTGCCTGGCCAAGTGCCTGGCACACAGGAGGTGCCAGCAACTGGTAGCCCTAGGGATTCTTGTTCCTGGCCCCAGGCTGGGAGTGCCCATGCAGTAACTTGGCCTGCCAAAGTCACCCAGATAGTTCAGGCAGCACTGAAGCTAGAAGGCATGCAGCTGGCTCCCCCAATACTCCTCACCAGCCCAGGCTCCCCAGATGTACTTCCTTCCCCAACACCAGCAGGGTGACACGGCTGGGGGTATCAGCTCACACACGGGACCTAGCCCGAAGATGAACACTCACACAGATGTGTGTGCTCATCCAGCTGCAGGGTCCAGCCTGGCACAGAGGTCTCCCCTAGCCCTGAGGGCTCCCACCCCTTGCTGCCTGCCTGCCTGCAGCCACCTTTGCACAACTATGTCTGGTATTTTCCTGTCTGCCCAGCTTGGGGGGAGGTGGTATGTGGGGCTATGAGCACTGCCTGCACCTGGGCCTCAGCCAGAGGGGAACTGCCAAGCAGCCCCCACACCAGCCCGCCCACGCACCCACCGGCCATTGGGATGGGAGGGAAGGGCTGGGCCCAGGCTGCCCAAATCCCTGGGAGGGGCCAGCACTGGGGAGCCAGACAGGACACACACCCAACAAGGCCTAGACATCGGCAGCCCAGGCCCTGCCAGTCAGCACTGCCACTCTCGGTGGGCAGCAGGGCTGAGCACTCCTCAGAGCTCTCTGAGGCCAGCAAAGGCGTTGGTCAGTGTCCCACAGGACATGGATGGGCACCCACAGCACCCCCGGACATACATGCACATGCATATATGTGATACCTGTGTACATACATAGGATACACAGGACATGGCAGGTAGCAAGCATCAGAACTGGGAACCCAGGATCCAGGAGTCTTAGCTTATGGTGGGGAGCAGGGATGAGGCCCGTGGCCTACCCCTCCCATCAATGAAGGACAGGCACCAGGCCCACTGAACAGCACCCTGCCAAGTCCCAGTGGGAGCAGAGGCAGGCAAGACAAGCTCTGGACTTTGGCCTTTCCCTCCCAGCCTCATTTAAACCATCACTCAGTTATGCATTCCAACACCAGGCCCTCCACTCAGCTCCGGGGGGCCCACAGATGAGTGAGAATGAAGGGCTTCCAGACTGCAGTGGGGAACCACTGGCAACAGAGAAACAGTATTAGGGGTGAGCTGCTCCCGCCAAGTGTGAGGGGCAGATCTGAGTTGGCCACATGGACATGGGGTGAAGCAAGAGAGAACATTGGGTCCTAACAAGTTCTGCAGGCTACACTGGCCAGCATGCCTCCCGCTCACCATCTCCATTCATCCTCACCACCCTGCCAATTAGGTACTGTTCTCCTCATCTTCTAGATGAGGACACACTGAGGCTCAGGGCAGTTCAGTCACCTGCCAAGGTCACAGAGCTACTAAGTAGCGTGGTTGGGATTCACCTCCAGTTCTGGCCCACTCTTTCTAGGGCCAATGCTGCAGAGGCCAGGGATGTGGCCCCAGCTAACCCACAGTGAAGCTGTCTGTCATTCAGCAGAGGAGGAGGCCCAAGGAGGATGCTAGGCCAGGATCTGGGGGCACTGGAGAGCCATGGAGTGTTCTGCACAGAAAGTGCCATCATCCTTTCCAGCCCAGAATCTCCTATCCCCATACTCTCCCCTGCAGCACCCCCTTTCTCAAGATTCCCTGCCTACCATGAGCTTGGGGCCCACCTCTTAGGTGCTAGCTCCTGCTTTACAACCTTCCAGCCCCCCATAATCTCCTCCAGTTGCCACTCCCCTCCTACCCACTACTTTAATAAGTCTTCCCTGATTCAGCCTCTTGCAGCTGTACATGAGCTGTTCTTCCAGGTGCCTGAGAGCTGAGCAGAGGACCTGGCTCTGTCCCCACACTGCCGAAGGCAGCATCCCTAGCCCTGCAACAGCCCTGTGCTGCCTGTCACACTCACCCTGGGTCCAGGTCCTCACTAATACACCACAATGTCACCAGTGCTTGAGCATGCCCTGAGTGCCAGCCCTGCACACAGTGTTATATTCATTGCCCCCAACCTTCAGCTCCAGGTACTCACCCACCCTGAAGCTGAAATTCACAGCCTATTTCCAAGAAGGGAGGCCTAGGGTAGGCAGGGATACCTCTGGGGCTCCAGGCAGCTCTGAGCCTTCTGGGGGTGTTGAAAAGCAGAAGGCCTCATGGAGCAGACCACTCCTTCCACCAGCACAGACTGGGCATTGATGCAAAGTGCTGGGGTTCAGAGCCAGAAACCAGGCCTGACCCAATGTGATGTGGGCCAGGCTCTGGCCTCGGTTTCCCCATCCATGAAAGGAGAGGGCTGGCCTAGAATAGGACTGGAGCTCAAGTATCCTGACCATGCCCCTAACAGCACCACTGTCCTTCACTTTTCCCTGGCACTCGGTCCTGTGTGAATGAATCTATCTGTGGTGCCACCAGCCAGGTCAGGTGGGCAGGTATGAAGGGGCTTACAGTCCAAAGAAGGAAGTGGTTTGTCCAAGGTCAAGGTGAGAGGCCAGACTTGAGCCCTGACACAGATTCTTCTTCCTCCCCATCCAGGGCAAGGGACCTAGCAACAGGACTAAGGTGGGACAGCCAGAATCGCCCTGGTCAGTTGGGATGACCAGAAGGACCTAGTTCCCCTAGCTTCATCTCCTGCCACTCCCACCCAGCAGTGGCACAAAGCCTACCCTAGAACAGCTGGACAAGACCAGTCCTAGCAGGGGCTCTGGCACACAAACTCTGGCTCCACCCCATGCCCTTCTTACCAGCTACCCCACCCTCCCCTGCCTGTTCACTCCAGGCAGCAAAGCAAGTCCAGAAGCCAGGGGGCAGCGTCCAAACCCAAAAAGAAACATTATGCCAGGCCTGGCCTGCTTCAGGCTCTTGGGGCCCAGGGTCCATAAGACCATGCAGGGTGACTACTAGGTGTCCTGAGGTGGTGCTGGGGGCTGGGCCTGGAGGAGGGTGGGGCTGGCAGGCAGCCAGGCAGCCAGCAGTACTGGGGTGGGGGTACTTTAGAACAGGCAGAACTATGGAGGGCCCCATAGCCTTGGAGGAGGACATCACAGCTGGGGTCAGTCAGCCTGGAAGGATAGGGGTGGGATTGGGGGCTCTAGACACAGGAGGAAATGGCCCAGAGAAATGGCTCAGGCAGGCTGGGACTTCCCAGCCAGACCCAGGTGGACATGGGGGTAAGGGAGGGCGGCTTTCTCCAGATACAGTTGTTCCCCATATCGTGCCCATGCAGTGGATGGGGGGACAATGGAGCTGGGGGCATTCCCGGGCTGAACTGACATTTCAAAAGCCAGGGCCAGACAGCCCTAGGCTCTAGTCCCCCTCTGTCCCTCCCTGACCCTGAGTGACCCCAGGCAAACCCCTCAAATCTCTGAGCCTCAGTTTCCCCCCACCAGTGCCCACAGGCAGCCTCCTTACTCCCAGGGTCCCAGTGGAGCATTGGCCTATGAGTAAATTGTGCAAATGGTGGAGACCCTCTGTTAGCCAGCAGGATTGTTATCCCGGAGGCACCCAGTGCTGACAGGCAGCTCAGCAATCTCCTAGGGCCTCCGCAGGCTCCCCACCTGCCCTTGGCCATGACTGTGAGAGGGAGCCAGAGACTGGGTCTGAGTCCCCTCCCCAGGCAGCCATCTGCCAAGTTAGCAGTACATGTGCACATGTAACACAGTAGAACATCAGTCCCTTCCTGTGGCAGCTACTACCTGGCTTCTTAGACAGTACAGTCAAAGGGCCTGAGGAGACCCCAGCCAACCTCCAGTCATGCCTGGAATATTCTCAGCCCCTTACCATCTCCCACCAGAGGCATCTGAACAATAGGAACCCCCCTCCCCCAATTAAAATCACTTCCCATCTCTGTGCTCACAGGCCCCTCCCTCCCTGGCCACCAGTTAACTAGAACCCTCCAGCCCATCTTGGAGGGGGCACAAAAGGCCAGAGCTCCCCCACTAAAGATGCCCAAAGCCAGGGCCTCTACGCTGCCCAGCCTAAGGATGCTTGGAGAAACATCGCAGTCAGGATGGTCAGACAACTGGGGCTCCATGGGGACCAGCTGTGTGGAAGCTCCCAGAGCTCCCCTGGAAGGGTACCAGAGCTAGAAGGGAAAAAAGGGCCTGGGACCCTGGTAGACCTGGGCCAGGCCTTGCCTCCCCCATGGACAGGTCTGGAGTGGAGGCCAGGAGGATCAGCACAAGGAAAGGATGGATGCTTGGGGCCTGGTGTGCATAGCCGCTGGGGCCAGCTCAGGCTCCTCTCAGGAGCAGGGTCCCTTTTCACCCCAGGCTGGGATATAGGCCATCAGACACCACCATCCCAGCCATAGCAGAGCCCCGGGAACTTGGACCCCTGATGCCCACTGGCCCTTTCCAATCCTGAGCTTCAGTTTCCTCATTTGTCTAACAGGGATCAATGGATCTCTCACAAGGTTAAGGTAGCAATTTCATGTGACAGATGTCAATGCCTGCAAAGTTCATGGGGCCACTGGAAGGCAGCATTGATTTTTTTAGGGAGTTGTTACCAGGCATTCCCCCCATGCTCTATCCCTGACCCACTTCACTCCCTACCCCCTCCCTGGGGACCTAAGATGGCATTTTTATGAGGTTTACAGGGTTACCTGGAAGCCAGGAGAGAAACCTGGGTCTATTCCAGGCTGTGCCCCTGCATGAGACCGCCCCACTCCCCCAGCAAGTCCTTCTTTGTCCCAGCATCAAAGCACCAGAGGTCCAGGTTGACAACGGGAATCCCTGCCTGGCCACACCTGATTTAGAATTTTCCAAGGTGGGGCTGAGGCATCCACCTGGGAAACCCTGGGCAGATGTGTCCCAAGGACCTTGAAGGAGCTGTGGTCCTCCACACACAGGCTGGCAGCAGGCTGGGGCAAGGTTGAATATCCTGGCATTCTCAGAGAGGTGAACCCTCAGACACACGTCTGGCCTCAGCCTCTCTCAAGGGCCCTTTCACAGGCCCTGGAGGGGGAAGCAACTCCAGTGGGGTGGGGTGGGGTGGAGGGGTAGATCCACATCTTTCTGGCTGGCCCCAGAGAGCCCCTCACCAGCTAGCAGCGCTCTCCACCTCTGAGAAGGGCACTTGTCTGGGTGAAGGGATCACCCAGTACCTTCCAGGGGTCACCCCTCTGGCTTTAGTCATCTGTGTGAAATACACAATGACAATAATAACCCTGAATAGAGAAAGGATTCTTGCAGCCTCAGAAAAGGCAGCCCCGACTCCCCATCCATCCTTCCATTCCACCTAGCTCAGGCCTCTCCACTACAATCCGAATTTCCCACTTGGGTAAGGGGCCTCTTTAGCTTGCCTCCCCTGGGACCCAGGAACCTGAAAGGCATACCTCATTAGAGGGGAGAAGTGGGAGCAGGAGTCTTCCCTGTCCCCATCCCCCTCTCCAGCATCAGGAGCCCACCCCAAACACCTCCCAAAGAGCTCAATTGCAGTCCTCACTCCCCACATCTGGTCACCGGGCCACAGCTTTCACCACCCTCCTTCATCCTGGGATTGCCCCAAACTCTGTCCAGCACCCGTCCCCGCCCCCTTGCCCAAGTGGGAAATTAGATGGAAAACCCACATGGGAAAATATCAGGAAAACACATTCTTCCTTCTACACCGCAGCTCAGACCCTGGGAGGATTAGGTGGCAGAAGACACTCCCACAGCTCAAGGCCAAGGCCAGGCCAGGGAAGGAGGGGAGAGAAAGGTGGGGGCCCCATGGTGGGGCTGAGAGGGGTCCAGGCCTCCAAACAAGCACTAGGAGGGGCCCTGGAGAGCTCTGTCTCCTTTGGGTCAGTTCACCCTCTCACCCTCCATGGGCACTCCCAGTGAGGAAGCCAGGGGAGCCCAGGCAGGAGAAGACATGGCTGTGGCTACCCATTTACAGCTGGGCTTTTTAGAAACAACAAAAGCTTTGGAGGGGGAACGCGGTTCACACGATTGTTTAAAATGAGGTTTTTGGATGTCTGTGGCATCCAGTTATTCATACTGGCTCCACCCACAGACAATTGAGAGTTGGCTTTTGTTGGCCTTACCCCCTCTCAACACTCCCCCAAGTCTTCTCATGGACTCTGGAGCTCAGGAAACTCACCTTGTCTGACCCCTTGGTTTGACAGATGAGGAAACTGAGACCCAAAAAGGGGAGAAAGCTGGCTCAGGGACCCGTGGGAGTTGGTGGCCCAGCCAGGATTCAATTCCAGGAGGTCAGACTCCTAGGTGGGGGCTCTTCCTACTCACCCACTCACCCTCCAGGATGTGGCACAGCTCCAGCGTGTCCCCTAAAGCCACTAACCCCAAAAGCAGTGGTGCCTAGAAGTGGGGTGAGTCACTCTCTGGCTTTCCGGGGCAAATCCTCCCAATCAGTGAGGGAGGGACTGGCAGGTGTCCCTACGTAGAGAGCCAGGAGCAGGGAGAGGCCCCCACAGGGAACCTGCACCAGGGTCACTCAGAGGCCGAAGAGCCCCAGCTGGAGGGATTTAACACCAAAGGTTAAAGGTCACAGACAGGGAATGGTGGGCAGGCATGGGGGGGGTCAGAGGGTCAGCACTAATGGCAGCTCCGGAAAGGAGGGGGAGGGGCAGGGGCTGAGGAAAATAGGGCTGCTTCCAAGGGGTCCTCAACCCCCATAAATGGTATCCCAAATCCCTGGCACTACCTCCTGCTTGGTGGGCTACAGACAGGGCCAAGCAGAGCTGTGAAATGGGCTGGGCTGAGGCTCTGATAGGGGTGTCCTAGAAGGGGCCCCTAGGTGCAGCCCCTCCCCCAGTACTGGCCAGGACCAGCTGGGAGGCCCAGCTGTGGCCCAGAGGGAAGAAGGAGGAGCAGAGAGAGGGAAGGCTCCGAGGTCATGGGGAGGGATGTATGGGCTGGGTTGGAACAGCTGTGGCACTGTGGCACCGGTGTGGGGCTGGGGGAGGGCTGGGGGGGGGGGGGCTGGGCGGGTGGGCAGACTGAAGGAGCCAGTTTCCTCTTCCCTGAGCCTGGGGGCTGAGGAAAACCCTGGAGGAGACACTGGGGAGCAGAGTGTCTTCCCTAGCTGCCCGCTAAGCCCCACCTTCCCTCCAGGATGTCAGGATCAGGCATGTAGGACCCTGGGGATGGCTGCCTCCCATGACCACAGCTCCGGCCCCGTCTGTGGCCCAGACCAAGAACCACGGGAGCCCTAGCCTTGGCCAGGTCCAGGGCTGGCCTGGCTGCCCCTTCAGTGTCAAGCATTCCCTTCAGAGCCAAGATCCTGGGCTGAGATGGCTGGGGGCCCAGGGCTCCTCCCAGGATCCCTTCCCGCTTCCCAGGCCCCAAGGCAGGGCCGGGTAGCTCCCTGCAACCATAGCTGCCCTGGTGTGTGTGTGTGTGAGGGGGTGGCCAAGCCAGGCAGGCCCTCCTGGAAAGGCGAAAGGCGGCATGCTGCCCTGCTGTGGCCTGAGTACCCGGCTGGGCAGGGCAGTGTGCCAAGGCCTCCAGGTGCCAGCCTGGATTCCAGCCCCATCCCAGGGGGGCAGGGGGGAAGCAGGGCACAGGCATTTCCCTCCCTCCAGATGCACCTGCCTCACCCCCTCCAGACCTTTCCTCAGGCAGCTTGGGTACCCCTGTCCTCTCCACTCTGCCAGGCCTCCTGCTTGCTCCCAGACAAGAGGGGAGGAACAAGTGCTGGACAGGACGCTAGCTCCCAGTCCAAACGCGGCAGCACCTCCGTCCTGAACCTCAGAGACGGCTCCCTCCCCTGCCCAAGGAAAGGCCCGGTCTAACCAGGGGCAGCAGGGCGGGGGGGAGGGGGGGGGAGACTTAGGGAACAAGGGAGGAGACACCTTTCAAACCCCGTTTTAGAAAGCCCCGGCGCAGCCGTAGGTAGGGGAGGCTGCCCGGCAGCCCCAGACAACTTCTTGCCCAGGCTCCGGGGGGCCCCCTTTCACCCCGGAGCGCGCCCCAACTGCGGCCGCCCAACTTCCCCGCCGAAGTTTGCTCCCTCCCCGGGTTCGGCCCCGGCTCGGCCCGGCCGCGGGACGGAGGGAGGGCAGAAGGGAGGAGAAAGACAGAGAGACGGAGGGACGGAGTCGGGGAGCCGGCGAGAGAGGGAGCGCGCAAGCCAACGAGCGAGCGAGCGAGCGAGCGCAGGGGCCCCGGCGAGGGCTCACAATGGCCCGGGGCGAGGCGCGGAAGCGGTAGGGGGAGGCGACCCTCGAGCCCCGCAACGCCCGCACGACAAGCCGGCCCCCCCGCCCGGTCCCAGTCCGCACGACGCGACGCCAGGGGGCTTCCTACCTCGGTGGCGGGGGCAGTCGGGCTCTCGGCTCCCGGCTACGGGCTCCGGCGGTCAGGGGGCGGCGGGGAATGAGCGGGGGAGGGGCCGGGGCGGGCGGGGGCCGGGGCGCGAGGCTCACGGGGCGCGGGCTCCCCTGGCACGGCCGCCCGGCTCCCGGCCGCTCCGCCACATCTGCAGCTCCGGCGGGGAAGGTGGCCGCGGCGGCCGGGCCGGGCCGGGATGTCTTACAGAGGGAGGGAGGAGGGCGGAGGGAGGCGGCGGGAGGAGGGACCGGCGGGCTGCGGAGGAGGGGGAGGAGGAGGGGCTCGGGGGGCGGCCGCCCTCCCTCGTCCCTCCTCCCTCCCCCGCTGCTTCCCTCCAGCCCTCCCAGCAAACCCCTCTCGCCGCCGCGGCCCCAGGCCCGGGGCGCCAGCTGCCAGGCGGGGAGTGAGCGTCGGGGGGAGGGGGCAGCCGCGCGCCGGCGCTGGGTCGGGGGAGGGGAGGACGGAGGGCAGCGAGGCGGCGGGGAGCCGGCACCCGGAGGGAGGGAGGGGGCGCGAGGCCGCGAGCGTCCTCCGGGTCCCCATCCTTTGGTTCACCCCCCCGCGGCCCCGCCCCCAGCCCGAGGGCAGCGCTAGGACACGGCCTGGAGGTGGCCCGGGGGCGGCGCGGGGGGGGGGCGTCCCGCCCTCGGGGAAGCCCGGGGAGGGGGCGGGCTTGCAGTGGACCGAGGGAGGGCGTGCGGGCCCAAAGGAAAAGCCCCGAAAACCGGGAAGATGAAGGAGGGGGCGGGGCCCATCGCCTCCCTCTCGCGGGGTCACCTTGGCCAGGCCCCCCGCAGCCCCGGGCGGCGGGGAGGGCGGCAAGAATGCCTCTCCGCCGGCCCAGATTTCTCCGCCCAGCCCAGTTCCAGGAACGCGCGGGCAGCACCCGGCGAGCAGAGGCCCCAGCTCCCGATTCGGGGCGGCGCACTCCGGGGTTCGAGGCTGGGCTCAGCGCCTCCCTCCCGTCCGACGCCGCGGTGGTCGCCCCCTTCCTTTCTCCCCCCTCCTCCCCCGCCGCCTTTCCCTGGGCCACAGTTTCCCTCACAGTGGTATGAGGACCAGGTCTGGCCCGGAGGAGTCTGGGCTTCCGTTTGACCCCAGCTTTGGTCCCAGCAGTTGGAGCAACCTGCGTCCTCAAGCTCGAGCGTCGCGCGGTCCTTGATTGAGCCTGGCCCCTCAGTGCCCAGCGCAGTGCAGGTTAGGAAGTGAAATGAGTGGATGGACGCGAATGAGAAAGCCCCGAACCTGCACCCGCTAAATTGTCTTTACCTCCTGATGTTGAAACCCGAGTGGCGTTCTTGAGTGTGTTTTGTTTGAGCCAATCTGGAGCTGCCGCCCAGTTATCTTCTTGCTGTTCTGTCTGGTGGCAAACCTTGGTTTAAAAAGAACTCTGCTGCTGTTGGCCAACCCTGCCACTATGCAGTTGGCCTTGAGGAGTCCAGCAGACAAAAAACATCCTCCATAGGTGAGATATCTGCCGCCCGGCATAATTCCGCCTTCAATCACGTTTTTGATGGCCCGACCTCGCTGGAGCACGCAGCATCCCAAGGGTCTAGCACAGTGCTTGGCACATAGTAGGTCCTCATGAATTGTTACTCAGACACACAATAGATGCTCATTATATTTTGGATAAATGGATACATAGTAGGTGCTCATGACTGTTGTGTGAATGGACACAGAATGTGTTCATTCCATTTTAAGAGAAGGAACACATAGTAGGTGCTTGTGGCCTGTTGCATGAATGGACACATAATAGGTCTCATGACTGCTGCGTGGATAGACACAGAGTAGGTGCTCATAAACTGTTGGGTGATACATGAAAGGCCAGCAGACCAGGAAAGTGGTGATTTGGAAGTGACCCCACCCCCACTCGGGTTTCCCTCATGTGGATATTGTGGAGTGAGGTGGGGTTAAACATTAGCCGGCATTTGGGCCGGGCGGGAAGTCCAGCTTCGCGACCTAGCGCCTTCCAGGAGGGGGCTGTTAAGGGCCGACTTGTCCGGTCCACTGACCAGCGGGTGCGTGGGGAGGAGTTAAGGCTGAAGGACACAGAGCGCCCCCTCCCGGCGTCCGGGATCGTGGTGATTCAGCCCGCTGCGCAGCCCTGCATCCTGGGGTGTCACAAAGTCCGATCCTGCCAGGCCAGGCTCCAGCCCCAGGGGGAATCCAGGTGTATGGAAAAGGTAGAGAAGAGGCTAATTTTATATCAGCTAAAAATGCTTACTGAGTGTTTGCAGGATGCCAGGCACTGTGCAACAGTGTAACAAAGAGTGACAACCTCAGTTGCCCTTGCTCTCATGGAGTTTATAGTCCAATAGGAACTGAATCCAGTGAGTAGGGAAATCCACTTGTCTCTGAGCCATAAAGGGGGCCTGACCATAAGGAACCTTAACCCTTGAGGGCCTTTCTTATAGTTTTCTACACACACTTGTTTTCATGGACAAGCAAGTTACTTGCAGTGAGAAATCTGACTTGGCATTCCTATGTCGGTGAATAAGAGTATCTTCTTTCTGATGTTGTGAAGATTAAATGAAGTGCATTCTCAGTACACACAGTAGTAGCGATCACTACCAGGTGTCAAGCCTGATCCATGGTTTGTCAATTCCAGGACCCAGCTAGTGTCCCCATAGCTTCAAAGAAGCCCCTAAATTGGCTCCTGCAAATCCAACAAAAGTCAAATACACTATAATTTTGGTGGAGTTGACCCAACCAGAAACCTCCAATTCTCAGCCAGACCAGTTCTTTCTCTGCACCAGGTGCTTTACTCTCTATATCCACAACAATCCTGAGGGTGGGTTCTATTATTACTCCTGTTTTACAGAGGAGGGCACAGAGAGGTTAAGTAAGTGGGTCAAGTTCTTAGAAGCTGGTAGGAGACATAGCCCAGGTTGCAATCTCAGTCCGTCTGATTCCAAAGCTTGTGTTATAATCTACTATGTCCCTGGGGCATCAGATAACTGTCAGGGTGGGGTTTTGAGACATCTGAGAGGGCCAGGTTCTGAGAGGGTTTCAGAGGGGGCTGGCTTTTCCAGGAGGCAACTCCTAGTATAGCTGTCAATCCAGGCCTGGCTTCCTCCTTCTTAGTGAAAGGTGAGTAAGGAGAGATGTACTCCTTCCCCACCATCATCCTGAGTTTCCTCTCTTCAGAGTCCTTACTCTGAGCACTCATTCTTTGCTACCTGCTCCCTCCTACTGTGTTATGGACTATCTTCTCTATTAGGCACTAAATTCCCCAAGGAATAGGATACAAAGGCATTATCTGCTTTGTCACTCTACCTGCAGAGTTCTGCCCAAGATCTGGAATATACTATATGCTTCATAAATATTGCTATTATGAACGGAATGTTTGTGTCCTCCCCAAATTCATAGGTTGAAACCCTAATCCCCAATGTAACTGTATTTGCATGTGGAGCCTTTAGAAGGTAATTAGTTTTAAATGAGGACATAAGGGTGGGGTCCCCATGATGGGATCAGCATCCAAGAGATAAGATCCATCTCTCTTCTCTTTCTTTCCTTCTGCCATATAAGGACACAGCAAGGTGGCCATCTGCAAGCAAGGAAGAGATCCTTCACTAGGAAGGGAATCTGCCAGTACTTTAATCTTGGACTTCCCAGCCTCCAGAACTGTGAGAAGTAAATGTGTCTTGGTTAAGCCCCCCAGTCTATGGTATTCTGTTATAGCAGCCTGCGCTGACCAAGAAAATTGCTGATAGATATATTTTGGGGACTGAATTTTGTCCTCTAATCTTTCATTAATAAACATTTATTGAACATATCCTAGGTTCTCATTCATTCAACAGATGCTTATTAAGCTGTTATTATGTGTCCACTCAACATTTACTGAGGGTCTACTGTGTGCCCAGGGTTAGGCAACCCCATCCATATCTTCAAAGAGATCTCTCAGTCTAGTGGGGACCTCCTTCCTGTCAGTACCCAGAGGGGAAGTGGCTTACTTATTCACACACATGGCTCTTTAATGTACAATGCTAGCTCCAGCAGGAAACTCAGCAGTATAAGCACAGTTTCTGTCTTTCCAGAACCTTTATCTGAGGAGCTGAGAGTGAACATAAAGAAGTGAGCCTTAAAACCTACATTGCAGACATAGGAGAGATAACAGGAGCCAGGATAGATGAATGACAGCAGACCATGAACTCTGGCCCTTGAACTTAGCCCAGCCATCGGATCTCTTTGAACCTTAGTTTTCTATCTGTAAAGTGATTCTCATGCCTGTTATGGGGCTATGTGAGGCTCAGTGGAGAGGGTACACAAAGGATTTCCCGGAGGATTTCCACCAGCGCCTGGTGGGGAGAAGGAGCAGTGCAACAAATGGCAGCTATTATTAAGGAAGCCTGCAACCTACTGTGAGTGGGACCAGGCACAAGGATGGAGTGATGGAGGGAGTGAGATCAGAATGACTTATTAACCTTGAGCTGGCAGCCTGATGAGCGTCTCTCCAGTTGGCGCTGTCTTGCTATGCCTGCAGGGCTGGGGCAGACTATGGGTGGGGTGTTTATTCTGGGAAGCAGCCCTGGCTGCTCCTCACACCCTGAACCACTGAGAAAGGAGGTCTTCAAGTCAGAACTGAGGCCCCTTCTGGGCCCAGCCTGGCTCTTGAGATCCTGCCCACCTGCCTGAAGGGCCCAGGGCTAAAAATGTCCAGGAGGCACAGCCCCAAGGGTCAGCAGGAATCGGTCAGGTTTGGGACACACTCTTCCTGTGGGACTCACCTGACACTCAGGAAACTGGTCCTTCTGGAGGCCAGTTCTGGATGTCAGCATGGAGGTGAGTCTCCTGGGCTGAGGGTGGGGGTGGGTGACCCTGGGGGTAGGGTTGTGACTTCTCTGCCCCTAGAAGAGCCCCTGAGCGCTTTAATCAGGGTCAGCTTTATGATATTCACCTGTGTAGTCCCACAAGCCTGGCACTTAGAAGGTCTCATGCTTTGGGGCTCAATGTTCTCCCAAAACCATCTTGAAATTCTTAATCATTGTTTAACACAGGGCCCCACTGTTTTGTTTTGTTGTTACACAGTATGTAACTTCTCCCTCCAATGGGGCATTCAGACCCATCCCTCAGCCACACACACCTAGCCATCCAGGATTGCCCAGGTAAGCCCATTTCGGAAAAGATGTGTGTGTTGGGGGGGGGGGGGAGTTGAGGGGTGGCAAGCACCTTCAGAAATGCCCAAGGCCTGCTGTGTAAATGATGGGTGTGTCACTCAACTTTTCTGAGCTTCTGGATGACAATATTGTGCTTACCTCAGTTGGACTATTGGGAGGGTTAAGAGAAAAGTTCATATAAAGGGCACGGTGCCTGGTACAGAATACGCGCTTAATAAATTACAACTATTATGATTTAAACATGAGGATTATTGCAGGCACTATCTTGGAGGGAGGGAAAGAGGGAGCGGTCAGCCCGGGATCCCCAAGGACCTGCCCCAGGAAGGAGGAGCCGCCCCTCCTGCCTTCCCAGGGAAGAGACCCTCCCCCCCACAGCCCAGGGCAGGGACGAGGGGGTGGAGGAGCGGGAGCGACACATTTTTGAGTCGTGACCAAGTGGAAACTCCCTCCCCGAGGCGGAAGCCGGGGGCGCCCCACTGGGGCCGGAGCCTCCGCCGGGGCGGGACACGCGGCCCGGGGGCGGGGCGCCGCGGGGGGGACCCGGGTCCCGCCCTTCACTCTTTCATGAATATGAATGAGCCGGCCGGGGCCAGCGGAAGTGTGAGGCGGGCCCGGTCCGGCTGGCTCCGCCTCCGCCGTGGGCCCGCGGCCGGAGAGGCGTGGCATGGAAGCGAACGTCCCGCCCCTGCCGCCCCGCGAGAGGCCTTTTTCCGGCTGGCACGCCCCGGACGTGACCGCGCGGGTGCGCGCCGGAGCCGCCCGCGGGGAGGTGCCTACGCCCCCAGCACAGGTAGGGCAGTCCTTTGTCCCCGGCGCCGCCCCGCGAAACCCGTCTTGCTGCCAGCCTGGGCCGGCGGCCCCCGTGCGCGCGGCCCCTCTTGCTGCGGCCCAGAGCGGGGTCCGTTACCTGAGCCAGGCTCCGAGGCGCGCTCGCAGCTCCGGAGACGTGATAGGAATCCTTCACTCCGGCGGGCTCGGGCACAGGGTAGAGGCTGTAGCAGAAGCCCTGCCTTCAGAGGGCTTACAGGCCAGGGCGAGGGAGGCCAGTGGGGTGCATCAGGACAATGTTCAGTTTGTCAGATGGGTGTCAGGGTGAGGACAAAAGCGGGGAAGGGCATCAATCATGCGGCTAGAGAAGGCTCTCTGGATGCTGACTTTTGTGGAGTCAAGACCTGGAGGAAGCCAGGCAACCAGCCGGCGCCTGGGGTGTTTGAGGAGCAGCTGGGCAGTGCCCGTGTACCTGGAGTGGAAAGGGGAGAATAAGGATGGAAAATTGATAATAGATCACGTGTTGAACAGGTGATCATAAAGCACGCACTAGGTGCTTTATGCATATTACTTCCTTTAATCAGCAGGACTACCCTGGACCTGGGCGCTACTGTTAGCTGAGAGGAAATCGGGTTCAGGGAGCCCAAGGAGACTGACGTCATTGCCTGAAACACACTCAAGAGACCCAGGGTAGGATGACCTTGACCAAGATAGATTCTCCACTGTAACCTCAGTTTCCTCCCAAAGTACTAGAGGGAGGGGGCAGTGAGTGACCTGAAGGGAAGGATGAGCTGTCAGGGCCCTTTTTACTGACGATCTGCCCCAAAGTTTGCTGCAATGCAAACCCAGCAGTTGGGGCCCTGAAACCCAGCCTAAAATTAGTGTACAGAACAAGGGTGTAGCAAGAGTTCTTGGATGGAAGTCTCTTCTCTCTGTTCTCTTGGGAGAGGCTTTTGTTGTCTGGGAAGCACTAGTCACCCCTCCAGGCTCTGGAGCAGGTACTAATGGTTTTGGGAAGGTAGGGCAGAAGACCTGGAGCTGGGAAGAGGCTGCTGCTGGGAATGGGTTTGGGGTGGGGGAGCCTGGTATGGCTGAGTGCTCTGGAACAGTAACAACGATGGTTTCAGCCGGCCAGGTTATGTGTACCCACCAACAACTGCACGACAAACGGAATCACCCAACATCCCTGTGAGCCTGGAGAGATTAAAGCACATCCACAGAACCCCCCAAGTCTGTGCCAGCAAACAGGTTCTCTGACCGCTGACCAGATGCGGTAGAAAGGGCCTCAGCTGAACTGGGCACTGCTGGCTGTGCCCATCGCTTCTCTGCTGTGGAAGGGGGGAAATATTTTTATGCTCCTGTGAAGATCTGCCTGTGATCTGGTCCCAAAGCACTGAAGGCCTGTGGGTTTCTCATGGAGACCTCTTTTCCAGCCTGGCACAGCTTTGGGTTGTGGTATGAAATGTGGCCCCGAGAGGATTAGGAGTGGGACCCAGCCCTCTGTGTTTGAGCCTCAGGACACTAAGTGAGTCTGAGGTCCTGGTGGTACAGGACCACAGGGGAACTGACTGTTGGGCCATTTGGTAGACAAGAGGGAGGCTCAGAGAGGTTAAGTGATTCACCTGAGAGCCCACAGCTATGAAGTAGTAGAGATGGGATCCAAGTGCAAACTGTTGGGAGTCCAGAGCCAGAGCCTTGCCCCTTAGGGAGTGGGTGTTTGCTATAGTGGGTGTCTTGGAGACCCACCACACACACACACACACACACACTCTGTGGGGGCATAGGGATGGGGAGGTGATGATGACCAAAGACGACAGAGACACTTTCTATTCTTCTCAGCTATGCAGTCCCTAGGCCTCATTCCCAGGCCTTTGTATCTGGGCTGAATCAGTCAGTCCCTTCTCAGGGTGTAACTGGTGTAGAAGGGGCCAGAGGCACCATAGGGGACACTTGCCAGTGTCTTCAGCCAGGGGCTTCCTCCTCATAAAGTCTCAGGCTTTGGTCTTGGGCCCAGGCCCAAGGGCTGAATGATTTCCACCTGGGCACCCAGAACCTACCTGCACCACCCTGGCCTTGAACTAAGGGCACAGCTGAAGCTATGGCCACTGACTAGGTGGCCCTGAGTATAGGGATGCCAGGATGGAGGGAGAGAAGTCTGAGGTGGCACATGTGAGTCATGAGACTCCAGTGAATAGAATGCCAGAAAGAGATGGGAGCTGGTCCCCTCAAATGACCCCTGTGGGCAAGGGCTTGTGAACAGTCACTCTGCACATTGCTTCCCATTGACCTGGTCCCTCATTCCTTCTTTGCCTCCCTGGAGATATTCTGAGTCTTGGAGCCCCAATGGGTTCTCAAACTCAACATGCTGAACAGTAAGCCTGGGGCAAGGCCCAGGGATCTGTATTTTTAACAAGCTCGTTACTTATAATGCATGTGGTTCACTGACTAGACCTGGAAAACTCCTGTCCCAGGCCTCCCAGCCAGGCAACTATGAGGAACCCCTTCCAAGCTTCTGGCAAATAAGAGACTGGTGAGTCTAATGGTTTTCCACAGCTGAATTTAAACACATTCTCAGTTGGAGTGCTATCATCACCTGAGCTTCTCCCCTGTTTTAAAATGAATGATGGAGCCCGGCCGGTGTGACCCAATTGGTTGAGCATTGTTTTGTGCACTGTCAGGGCATATACCTGGGTTTCAGGTTCAATCTCCAACCTGGGTGCATACGGGAGGCAACTTCACATCTATGTGTCTCTCTCACATTGATGTTTCTTTCTCTTTCTCCCTCCCTCCTTTCCTCTCTCTAAACATGTCCTCGGGTAAGGATTAAATACTAAATAAATGAATAAATACAATTATGATGGAGTCTCAAGCAATAGCCCTGTCTTCAACCCTCCCCTGCCAAGTATCCCCAAAGAAGATCAGGCTGCCCTAGATCACCCACTCACTTCTGAGCTCCTTACTCTGTCCTGAGCTCTCCCCTCACAGGCTTCTCACCAGGTTCTGCTTATGCCCTAACGCCCCCAGTGTCTGCCTATGGCCCCTGAAACAGTGTTCCCTAAGGACCCATCTTTAGACCTCTTTGGTTTGATGGGTTTCCTCAATTGAGCAAAAGTGAGGGGAAACCCCATCTCTACTCAAGAGAGCTCCCAGTATTTATACCCAGCCTCTGGGAGGCGCCAGCCCCACTTTTTTAGGGGCTAGCTTAATGTCTCCCCTAGGCCAGCTCTTCCAAATAGTCTCTTTGATTTGAGGGGAATCTAATCACACCTATCACTTAGGGCGGTCCAGCTGGGTGGGTGCTGGGTGGCTACTCCTCGAAGCTTCACACCCTGAGAGAGAAAAGAGCACCTGCCATCTTGTTGTTGTTGTTGTTAATCTGAGGATATTTTTCATTGATTTTTAAAAATAGAATGGAAGGAGGGAGGGAGAGAGAGAGAGACAGAAACATCGACATGTCGACATGTCCACATCGACTGGTTGCCTCCCTTACAGCCCTGGGGCAGGGAATCAAATCTGCAACCCAGGTACATGCCCTTGACTGAGAATTGAACCCACGACCTTTGGGTCTGCAGGCACCTGCCATCTTTTTTTTTTTTTTAATGTTTTTAATTGATTTTTTTAGACAGAGAGGAAGGGAGAGAGATAGAAATATTTATGTGAGAGAGAAACATTGATGGGTTGCCTCCTGCATCCCCCCTACTGGGAATCGAGCCCGCAACCCGGGCATGTGCCCTGACCAGGAAGTGAACTGGGACCTCTCGGTCCATGGGACAATGCTCAACCTACTGAGCCACACCACCAGGCCTGGCTGCACCTGCCATCTTTTTTTTTTCTTTATTGATTTGAGAGAGAGACGAAGGAAGAGGGACAGAGATAGAAACATCGATGAGAGAGAACATCGACTGGCCGCCTCCTGCATGCCTTCCACTGGGGATCAGGCCCACAACCTGGGCATGTGCCCTGACCGGGAACCTCTTGGTGCATGGGTCCACGCTCAACCACTGAGCCACACTGGCCGGGCTGCACCTGCCATCTTTTTTTTTTATCCTCACCTGAGGACATTTTTTTTTTACATTTATCTTCAGATAGAGTGGGAGAGAGGGGGGGGGGAGAGAGAGAGAGAAACATCGATGCAAGAGAGATACATCGACCTGTCACCACCCACACGACCCTAACCGGGGCCGGGGACAAACTGCAACTGAGGTACGTGCCCTTAGCAGGAACCGAACCCAGGTCTCCAGTCCACGGGCCGACGCTCTAACCACTGAGCCAAACTGGCCAGGGCTGCACCTGCCATCTTTAAGGGAGCCCCTCTTAGTAGCCAGGCTTCCCTGTTGGAAACTTCTATTTTTTTGCTTTCCCTGATAAAACTACCATCTTATCTTCCTGACCCCTGATCCTCCCACCCCCATTGGTGTTTGTTCTAGTGCCCCAGACTTGCAGCCCCAGGATTTCTTTGTATGCTGCCTCCTACCCCCACCCCTGCTGCCAAGGCACTACAGTCCCATGTTTGGGGTCTTTGAAACTTACCAGTGGCCTGCTCACTCTGCTCAGAGCCAGACACTGAGCCCAGGAGTGTATGATGAACACTTTGGACTAGTTTGTCTGTTGCCTACTCAGAGACTGCCCAGCTCTCCTCCATCTGTGTTAGGGGCCACATGACATTAGGCCACACTGCCCCTGCCTGGAGTTAGGGGTCTTGGTTCAGATCCTGGTTTTGTCCTAACCAGCCTCATGACCCAACAGATTCTTTGAGCCTTCAGAGTTCCTGTTTCCTCCTCTATAACATGGAAGCTGGTAATAATAGTCCTGTCTCACAAGTCTCTTGTGAGGATTAACATTATGTGACCTCATCTCTAAGGGTCCTTAGCACATAATATTGGCTGATCTGTATTATGTTATTTAATCTTCAAAACTACCCTGTCAGGTCCATTTTGTTTCTTCTCTATCTCTTCCTCTTTTTCTTCTTCTTTTTTTTAAATCCTCACCCGAGGATATTTTTCTGTTTATCCTCAGATAGAGTGGGAGGGAGGGAGGGAGGAAGAGAGAAAGAGGACTGGTTGCCTCCCGCATCACCCCGACCAGGGCCAGGGCGAACCTCAACCAAGGTACGTGCCCTTGACGGAATCAAACCCACGACTCTTTGGTCTGTGGGCTGACTCAGGTCCATTTTGTAGATGATGAGAGGAAGACTCAGAGAAGCCAAGTGATTCGCCCAAGAGCAGACAGCTATAAAGTAGCAGAGGTGGGATTATTCTAGTGCAAATCATTTTACTCCAGAGCCTAAGCTTCTAACCACTAACAACCCCCCCCACACACCCCCAGCCCTGGGTTCTCTTTCTTCATCTTCAGTTCGTTCATTCAACAAATATTTATGGCGTACCTACTATCTAGGAATATAGCAGTGAATGAACAGAGGCAACTCTGCCCTTATATTTTGGTGGGGACACAGATAGGAAGAGATGTATAGGAACTCCTGTGGATATTTGCCCCAGGCCCCTCTTCCTCACCGTCTGTCCTGGGGCACAGACCTGGACCCCATATCTCATCTCTCTACTATTTCTTATATCTGAAGGCCTCAGGCAGTAGGCATTGGCTGAATTGAATTGGATGTGAGTTTGATCCTTACGAAGGAGGAAGTGGATCACAGCAGGAACTGGTATAGGGTTTGAAGGCATTGGTGTCCTCAGGGGATGGGGCAGTGGCAATGCTGGCATGGAAGGAATGGGAGTACAGTTGGGCACTGCCACCCAAGGCCAGGCTGAGGATAAACTTTATTAGGGAACTACAAATCAAAACCACATTGAGATACTATTTTATACCCACCAGCTGACTATAACAAAAGAAGAGAGACAATAATTAGTATTTGGAGGATAGGGAGGAATGGAACCCTTATATGCTGCTGGTGGCAATGTCAAATGGTGCAGCCATTTTGAAATAGTCTGTCAGTTCCTCAACATAGAGTCACCATTTGACCCAGCACTTCCACTCCTAGGTATATACCCAAGAGAACTCAAAACATATGTCCAGGCAAACACTTGTGTATGGGTGTTCATAAGCAGCATTGTTTATAATAGCCAAAAGGAGGAAACCACCCAAATGTTCAACGGATGAGTGGGTAAATAAAATGTGATCTAGCCATGCAATGGAATATTATTCAGCCATAAAAAAGAATGAAGTTCTGATACATGTTACAACATCCATGAGCCTTGGAAACATTATGCTGAGTGAAGAAGCCAGACACAAAAGACCACATACTGTATGGTTCCATTTATGTGAAAGGTCCAGAATATGCAGATCAATAGAGATGGAAAATAGACTACTGGTTGCCGGGGGCAGTAGGCACAGGGATTAGAGAATAACTGTTAATGGCTGCAGGGTTTCTTTTGGGAGTGATGAAAATGTTCTAAAATTGTGATGTTGGTTGCACAACATAGATGAATATACTGAAAACATTGAATTGTATACTTTAAAGTGGTAAATCGTGTGGTATGTGAATTATATCTCAATAAAGCTCTTACTAAAAAAATATTAGCCAGACTTTCCTGCTTTAATGCTGCCAGAAGGCACCAGGAAGTAGACTCAAGAACTTACTGAGTGATTGGGGGAGATTCTTTGCAGTTACGTTGCTGTAGTTCTCATGAAATGATTGCGGAGAAGTGATTCTGTAGAGGAGGCTTTGATTCATCCTTCAGGCCTCAGTTTATGTGTTACCCCTGAGCCTGCCCCTCCCCTTGTCACTTGCTATCAGTTTCAGCCCCTTCTTCGTTCTTTCTTTCCTCTTAAGCACTTTCCACACATGGAATTATTTTCTGTGGACCTGGTTTTGTCTGACTCTTGCTGGGCTGAGTTCCATGAGGTCAGAGGCTTGTCTGTATCTGGTTTGCCCCACAATAGGTACTCAATAAATACCTGTTGAGTGAATGAACCCATACAGGTAGGGAAAAAGTAGTTTACAGTTGTCAGTATTTGAAACATAGAGTTAATTTTATTAATTATTGTATTATTTTCCATACAACTATAAACCCACTTTTGCTCCACCCTGTATATACTGATAACTGGGGAAGGTCTGGGCTAGGGTCTGTGCTTGCTTCAGGGGAGGGAGTGAGCAGAGTAGATCAGGGTGTCTCCTGGCCCCAGTGGCTTTCTTTTTCTCTCTGTTTCAGTTCCAGGAGAATGTCTCTGGAAAGGAAGCCCAAAGCCTGGTCTGGCTGGGAAGAGGGGAGAGGGGAGGGGAGTAGGAATGGGGGCTGGGCGGGCCTGGTGAGGAAGTCTGCAGCCCCAGGCTGCCGAGGGCGTGGTGTCTGTGTTTGCACCTTTGGAATGTGGCTGATTCACTCTGGGGAGAGCCATGTGCAGCCACCGCTGCTGCCTTGGATCTGACATCTGGAGGCTGAATTCCTGGAGGAGACAGATTCTTACAAGCAGATGCCAACTTTGAAGGTCAAACTGAGTGATGGAGCTCCTTTAGGAGGAGGCCCAAAGGGCCCCCCCAGGATTCTGGGAGAGAGGTGAGGCCCCATCCCCAGCCTTGTTCCAGCCCCTAAGCTACCAGAGCTTTGTAGTCAGACCTGCGTTCAAAGACCAGTTACTTAACAACTCTTATGACTGCAAAGGCTGAAGGCCTCGCTGGTCAAGTGCTCAGCAATGGTGCTGGGACACTTGCTTGCATCTCTCAATCCAGTATGCTCTGTGTTACTCAGCTTGGCTCTCCTGGGGCTCCAGCAAGACCCCAGGCTTGCCTCTTGTTGGGTCCAGCTCATCCCTGTCACTGATTGAACAGGTCTGGGTCAGGAGCTTGCCCCAGCCCAGGGCAGATACCCCTAGAGCCACAAGGAGAAAGTATAAGTGAGGGGTCCCCTAAAGGAGCCAATGCCAGGGGGTGGGCAGAAACAGCATACAACCCCACTCTGCTCAGCTGCCTCCACAGGACTGGCTTCTGGGGCTCGTGCCAGGCATTGTGCTCGGCTGCATGGCTCTTACCTACTGGGTGTCCCACTGGCTAAGTTCCTTAAGCTCTCAGAAGCTAATTTTCTTCATCTATGAAATCCCTTAAGATTTTTTAAAGGATTGAATTAGACAATGCATGCAAATCACTTGGTACCTGCCTGGCCCAGAGGAGGCAAGATGCTAACATGTCTAGTTCCCTTTCTTTTCCCTGTATCTAGGTGTTATGTGATCTGCTCTGTGACAGTGTGGGCATGTGTGTGCACACATGTGTATGTACACATGTGTGTGCATGCACTCAGCAGGCCCCTTTCTTTTCTCCAAGGAGTTCTACGTTGTTTGGCTTCTCCCCAGAGGGTTAGGGACTATACAGGACTGAGAGTAGAGGCAGGAGGGAGAGGGTAGGGGTTGAGGGAGAAGTGTATGGGCCTCACTTGCTGGCCTGCCTCTGGGAGTCCCCTCCCTGTTCCCTCAGTTCCACCTGGGGCTGGAGGAAGAGCCTAGGCTCTGAGGAGTGAGCAGCTGCCTCTGTCCCTCCCATGCCACATTTAAAGCTATGTCTGGTCGTTTGACATTGGGGGACAGCCGTGAACCAGGCTTGCTGATCTCATATAGTCTCTCCTCTGGAACCCTGGAACCTGGGGGTAGGTCTGAGAGGAACCCAGGCCTGGGGCTCCTCAGAAGAAGAAACTGGTGCCTAGAGTAGTCTGAGCCTCTTGGACGCCTTGGAGAAACCAGAGGCTCTGGGAGGGCAGAGGGCAGGCCTGCTGTAAGCTTTTTCCAGCTATTTGTCAACCGAGGTACAGCACCTCCCGGACTCTGCTTGGGGCCATGGAGTGCTAGGACCACTGTTCCAACCCTTGGGCTCAGTGTCCTCTCCTGCCAGCCCTGCTTGGTGCCACAGCTCTGAGCTGCCACTGGTCTGTGGGTGCCAGCTCATCCCCACCCAACCACCCAAGTCCTCCAACTCTCATCCCAAATGCCACCACACACACCTGTGGTTATTGTCATCTCCATGGCCATGGGTTCAAACATGTGCAGAGCTTATTTGGGACACCATCAGTCAACATCGCAGCCACATAGCAGGCAGTGGCTCCTGCATGTCAGTCACTTGTTCACATCTGCGTGCACTGAGCATGACTGACAGTCATTCCAGGATGACCATGCTGCTTGTCTCTTGTCTGTGTGTCCAGCATTTTTTTCTCTCAATTTTTATTAATTTATTTTTGTTACAGATGTTTCTCCTCCCCCCCCCCAGACACCCTCCTCCCGATCCCGCCCCCCCCCCCAGCATTGTTGTCTATGTCCATTGGTTATGCATACATGCATATAAATTCTTTGGTTTATCTCATCCCTCCCCACACCCTGACCCCCTCCTCTGAGGTTTGTCGGTCTGAACCGTACTCCTTTCTATGTCTCTGGGTCTATTTTGTTCATGAGCTATTTTGTTCATTATATTTCACAAATAAGTGAGATCATGTGGTATTTGTCTTTCTCTGGTTGACTTATTTAGCTTAGCATAAAGCTCTCCAGGTCCCTCCGTGTCATCTCAAAGGATACGAGATCTTTCTTTCTTATAGCTGCATAGTACTCCATTGTGTATATGTACCACAGCGTTTTTATCCACTCATCTATTGATGGACACCTGGGCTGTTTTCAGATCTTAGCAATTGTAAATAGTGCTGCTATGAACATAGGGGTACATATATTCTTTCTGATTGATGTTTCAGGCTTCTTTTTTTTGGGGGGGGGGTAGTATTTTTCTAGTTCTGTGAAGCATGCCGTTGACATTTTATTTTATTTTATCCTCACCCAAGGACACTTTTTGCATTCATAGAGCGAGAGAGAGAGAGGAAGGAAGAGAGAGAGAGAAACATCAATGTGAGAGAGACACATCGACTGGTTGCCACCCACACAACCCCAACCGGGCCAGGGACAAACTGCAACCAAGGTACATGCCCTTAGTGGGAACTGAACCTGGGACTCTCTGGTCCACGGGCTGATGCTCTAACCGCTGAGTCAAACCAGCCAGGGCTATGCTTCTTAGGATATATTCCTAGAAGTGGGATCACTGGGTCAAATGGCAGTTCAATTTTTAAATTTTTGAGGAAACACCATATTGTTTTCCATAGTGGCTGCACCAGTCTGCATTCCCACCAGCAGTGTGCTGGAGTCCCCTTTTCTCCTGTGTGTCGAGCATTTTAAATGTGTTCATATGGTCTCTTCCATTTTATAACAGACTCTCTGAAGTTGAAGGATGTAGTAATGAGAGCTTCATTTTCTGAGCTCTTACTAAGTGCTTTTAAAAAACTGAGATATAGCCCTCCTTGGCTGGTTTGGCTCAGCGGTTAGAGCTTCGGCCTGTGGACCAAAGAGTCACGGGTTTGAGTTCGGTCAAGGGCACGTACCCCAGTTGTGGTTCGGTCCCTGGCCCTGGTCAAGGTCGTGCGGGAGGCAACCAATCTCTCACATTGATATTTCTCTCTCTCTCTCTCCCTTCCACTCTATCTGAAGATAAATGGAAAAATATCCTAGGGGGGTGGGAAGGGTGGAATGGGGAGGAGAGGGTCTGGGGGGAAAAAGGAGAAACATATGTAACAAAAATAAATTAATAAAAAAATTTATTAATTTTTTTAATATTAAAAAAATAAAAAAAGAAATGAAAAATATCCTCGGGTGAGGATTAAAAAAATAAAATAAAATGAAAATAAAAACTGAGATATAAGTCACATACCATAAAATTCACCCTCCTGAAGTATGCATTCAGTGGGTTTTAGTGTATTCACAGAGTTGTGTATCCATCACATCTAATTCCAGAACATTTTCATTGCCCTGAAAAGAAACCCCAGTAGGTTCTTCAATTGTAACAAAACATACTGCTCACATGTGGGGTGTTGATAATGGGGAAGGTTGTGTTGTATATGTGTGGCGTCAGGGAGTGAATGGGAATCTCTGTACCTTCTGCTCAATTTTGCTGTGAACTTAAAACTGCTCTAAAAATAAATTGATAAAGAACAAAATCAAAACAGGAAAGAAACCTGAACCCCTCCGCATTCCTCCATTCCCCCCGCCCCTGGCTATCACCAGTCTGTTTTCTGTCTCTGTGGATTTGTCCATTCTGGACATTTCATGCAATGGAATCATGCAATATGTGACCTTTTGTGTCTGACTTCTCTCACTGAGCATCATGTTTTCAAGGTCCATCCATGTTGTAACATCTGTCAGTACTTCATTCCTTTTAATGGTCAAGTAATATTCCATTGTGTGGATAGATCAGAATTTGTGTATCCATTCATCTATCAATGGGTGTTGGTGTTATTTCTACCTTTTGTGAATAATGCTACTATGCGTGTACAGTTTTTTTGTTTTTTTGTGAAAATGAAGGTTTTCAATGCAAGTGCTTTTTTAAAAAAGAAATCCTCACTCGCCCTGGCCATTTTGGCTCAGTGGTTAGAGCGTCGGCCCGCGGACTGAAGAGTCTCTGGCTCGATTCTGGTCAAGGGCACGTACCTCGGTTGCGGTTTGGTCCCTGGCCCCAGTCGGGGTCGTACAGGATGCAGCCAGTCAATGTGACTCTCATTTTATTTTATTTTATATTTTTGAATCCTCACCCGAGGACATTTTTTCCCATTTATCTTCAGATAGAGTGGGGGGGGGGGAGGAGAGAGAGAGAGAAAGAGAGAGAAACATCAATGTGAGAGAGACACATTGACTGGTTGCCTCCCACACGCCCCCAACCGGGGCTGGGGACAAACCGCAACCGAGGTTTGTGCCCTTAACGGGAATCAAACCCGTGGCTCTTTGGTCCACGGGCTGACACTCTAACCACTGAGCCAAACTGGCCAGGGCTCCATGTATCTCTCTTACATCGATGTTTCTCTCTCTCTCTACTTGCCTCCCACTCTATATGAAGATAAATAGAAAAAAAATATCCTCAGGTGAAGATGAAAAGAAATCCTCACTCGAGGACATGCTTAGAGAGAGGAAAGGAGAGAGTGAGAGAGATAAACATCTATGTGAGAGGAACATTGATGGGCTGCCTTCAGTATGTGCCCTGACAGGGCTCTGACTGTGCCCTGATGATGCCCTGACTGGGAATCGAACCTGTAACCTTTCAGTTACTGAGCCACTCCGGCCAGGCTCAATATAAGTGCTTTTTGACAAACACTTTGTTTAATCCTCACAGCAGCCCTGTGTGTCAGTTCTGGCATGCTCCCCCTCCTGCAGATGAGGAAACTGAGGCTCAGAGGTGAGTCAAGATCACACAGCTGGAAGCACTGGGATTCTCTGGCTCCTGGCCACCAGGCCCCATGATGCCTACTGAGGTGTTTCCGTTTATTTTTAGCAGAGCCTTGCGGAGTGCTGCCCCTCAGTGAATGTTGCTGATTCTTGCATCAAGGGCCATGAAGACCTCAAGCCCCAGATGTGCTCCATGTTCTACTGAGGTGAGTGCCAGTCACTTGCTCAGTGGTAATCCTGTGGCCCCAGGGAAGCACCTCAGGGTTACGGGAAGTCTACTGCTGCAGATTTGCACACAGATCTGGGGCCAGGCATGTAACTGCTGCCTCTGAATACATTCTCAGCCCGTACCACCTCGCTTTCCTGGGGGTCCCCAGGCTGCCTTTCATCTCTTGCCTTGGATTTGGCACACAGACCCGTGTTTACCTGCTGGTGAACTTTGCTTCTTCCACCTTCCTTCCCCTGTGGCATGGGGGTTCGGGGTGCTAGTCCTGCTGTCAGACAAGCCCTGGTTCAAGTTGGCACTGCCACTCTGGCTGTGTGGCTTCAGGCAAGTTTCTGAACCAGTTTGAGCCTCTATTTGCTCATCTGTATTGGTGGGGGGTTCATAATAATACTACCTATTGATACGTTGATTAGGTGGTTGTGGAACTGACTAAGGAAAGGGCAATGTGCTCACTCAGTACCCAGCACCTCGCACACATTTGGGAACCACCCATTTCTGGTCAGTCCTCACTGCAAAGGCAAGCTTGCACCTGGCCTGGGGACGGGGCAGGAGCTTTGTGTGTCTCCCTGCCCCTGCAGTAGTGGGAGGCTCCCATGACTCAGTTCTGCCCAAGGAGGGGGATGTCAAGACTAAGTCTCTGAGGCAGGGAACCCAAGGGACCTCCCTGTCCTCCTTCCCATCTGCTCTCTGACCATCTCCCCATCCAATGCTTCTGGCAAAGCTGGGCAGGGCCCAATGCATTCTCTACTGGTTGCCTTGGCCCGGTCCTCCACCCCTTCCCCATATCTGCAGCACAGACCTGCTACCCTATGGACCACCTGAGTGGGTGCCACAGCCCACAGCCTGAGGCTGGAGGGGCAGTCATTGGGAGGGGATGTGGGTCAGGGATGGGAGGACCTCCTCTGGCCGCCAGAGTGGAGCCTCCAGCTCTTGCCAGGGAAACCCTCTCTGCTGTTGCTGCTTAGCCTTTCCCAGCCCTGCCCCTCTCCTTCTGCTTCTCACATTTCAGCTTCTGAGTTACTGGCACCACCTTGTGCTGCTGCTGCTGCTGTGCTGCTGAGGCCACTGCACCAGACAGACGTTAACCCCCTGTGTGCTGGCTGGCAGTGGCTCACTGCTGGAAATAGCAGCAGGGACTCAGGGTCCACAGGTGCTGAGGGAGGAGAAAGCCATCTGAAACCTGTCCCTTTGCTCTAGCCTGGCTCCCCTCCTGGGCTTTATCTTGCCTCCTTCCTCCCCATCTGTCCAAACTGGAAGCCAAAGCCTCCCTGACTCCTAGGAGTTGTTCCTTCCTTTGGCTGCCTGCACACTGACAGTCGACCATAGAACATGGCATTTCTATCTCTGAGTACTTGACTTTGTCCTTTCACATAAACTGTGTTTTCCTCCCTCCATGTTACTCACCGCACCCAGCTGGGCTCCCCTCTTGCACCTGGCTTTATCTGGTCAGGCCTGGCACTCGTTCCAGGTGAGTCCTGAGGCCACAGGGAGCCAGGTGCTGGCACCAACTATCTGGGACCATCTTGGGCTGTTCCCTGGGTTATGATAACAGACTTGGGTGCTGTAGTGAGGATGAATAGGGAATTTGAGTAAAGCTACCAGAGCATCAGTTGGCAGTTAGTGGCACTTGGCCACTTGTGCCCACATACCACATGTGCCTCCCCCCACACTCATACTGGAGCTTTGAGACCTTCTCCTCAGGGAGAGCTACTCCTGTTTCCTGGCTGCCTCACCCCTCACAGCCACTCAGGTCTGCTTTCTCATCAGAGCAGACCTCTGTCCCTCCCCTGGCCTGGCCATTCCCAGCCCCATCCTTTTCCATCCTCAGGTGGGACTGGACATCCTGCCTTCTCCCCCTCACCTCTCTCCATTCCTCTGAGTAGCTTCAGCTGCTTAGAGAGACATTGGACACCTTTTCTGAGCTCAACAGCAACCTCGGTGGTTCTCTTCCTCTATCCCTCTGATTCTGACCTTTCTCCTGAACCCCAAATGCTCCCTCCTGGTTTCTTGGGGCACCTTTGCTAATCCTTCACCTTCCCTGCCACACCTCCTTGGTCCCTAGGCTGATTTACTCTCCTTTCCTATGGACCCAAGGCCCCAAGCTCTGTCCTCCCCTTCCCTGCACTCTCCTGTGGGAAGGGCCCAGGTCCCAGCTTTCCAGCCATGCCATGCCTCAGGCTCCTGGTCTGCTGGGTGGAGTTGTCACAGCCGAACCATGATCAACTGAGGAAGTGTCAGCCATTTGGGTTTAAAACTGAAATAGTCCAGCCAGGTGGCCATAGGTTGAGTTTTTATAAAGGGAATGCATCTAACTGAAGCAGGGCATACCTGACTCACCCTTGCTGACATGGTGAAAAGCAGAGAGACATTTCCCTGGGGGAAAATCTCTCACAGAGGGAGGTGAAACTTTACCTTGGAGTATGAGGGGAGGAGCTGAGTGCTGACTTAGAGGGGAAAGAAGAGGGATGAGGGCAGGAGCCCACCCTAGTGGGCTGTAGTAACAGGCCTGGAAGCAGGGAGCGGAACCAGAGAGGGGGGACAGGGGACACGCCACAGGTGGGCTCCAGTCCCCCTTTTTTCCCTCACCTGAGTATATGTTTATTTTAGAGAGAGAGGAAGGGAGAGAGAGAGAAAACAACAACAACAACACACATCGATGTGAGAGAGAAACATTGATCCTTTGCCTCCCAACCAGGGATCAGACCCACAACCGAGGTATGTGCCCTGACCAGGAATCGAACCCGAAACCTTTCTGGTGTATGGGATGACACTCCAACCAACTGAGCCACCCAGCCAGGGCTCTAGCCTCCTTTTCAAGAGCTTGCTTACGAGCAAAGTGAGTCAGATGGGGCTGGACAAAGAAAGCTGGTATCTGTAGGTCAAGGCCTTTTGGGGCTTCTAGATAAGCCCAGTGTCCCCAAGATGTGCAAGGCCTTGGGGGTGCCGAAGGCCAGAGTTCGGCCACTCCACCCCAATCCCTGCCTTGGGTTCTTCAAATGTGTTCACTGTGCTTGCCCTCCAAAGCATTGTTTGTGCCAGGCGCCCTCTAGTGGTTGCGGAACCCCAGCCTTGTTGGCCCAGCGATCTCTGTGTCTAGGGTAGGAAAGGAGACCATGGCACGGGACATATTGGGGTTTGTTCTAAACCCCTGCACGAGTGTCTGGCCCCCATTTTGTCTTCCTGGGAGTATTCAGGATACCCTCCCAAGCAGGGGCTTTTTGCTTCCATTTCTGATCCAAGAACTTGTATCCACTCTCCCCCCAATACCCCCATCTCCTAAACAGACTGGGGTTCCCCACATGTACCAGAGCATGCTGGGACCTGAAAGGCCATCTATCCAACACCCCCTCTCTTTTCCTCCCCCCACTCATGGCGTATTGGCTTAGAGGAAAAACCTCAAATTAGGATTGGGGCCCTAGATTCCTGTTTAGGTTCCATCTCCAATTCCCTGTATGTCCTCAGGGAAGTTCCTTAACTTTCTCTGTTCCTCCTTCATGTTCCCCTCATCTGTGGTAGCAGAATTCTCCTAAGGCCCCCAATGACCTTTGCCCTCTTATACTCCCCTCCCACTGAGTGTGTACAGAACCTGTAAATAGGGTATCACTCCCACGATTAGGTTATGCTATATATGCACAGTTGACCTTGAGATAGAGACATTATCCTGATAATGTCAGGCTAACAATATCCATTAGCCTGACCTAATCACATGAGCCCTTTAAAAGTAGAGTTTTCTCCAGCTACTTCTAGAAGAATAAATTAGAGAGATTTGAATCACGAGAGGGATCCACGTGCGGGACATTCGCTTGCTCAGATGGAAGGGGCTGAGGCACAAGGACCTGAGAATGGCTTCTAGGAGCAGAGAGTGGACCCCAGCCAGTTGCCAGTAGCCAGCAAGCAATGGCACCTCAGTCCTACAGCTGAAAAGAACTGAATTCTGCCGACATCCAGTGAGCTTGGAAGAGGATCAGATGAAATGGAAGCCACAGCTGATAGCTCGATTTCAGCCAGTGAGACCCTGAACAGAGAACCCAGGTCATGCCTGGACTTCTGACCTCCTGAACTGTGGGATGATAAACAGGTACTGTTTTAAGCCAACAAATTTGTGGAAATTTATTACATGGCAACAGGAAATGAATACATCATTTGTCCAAAGAGAAGAATAGTATTCTAGACACATGCAGGATAAAAATGAGAAAAATATATATCCCCCACAGTGGGTGCTGTGTAGCTGCCGTGTTTACAGTCCCCCCTCCTGGCTGCAGTTAAACCCACATTCTTAGGGTTCATATCTCTCACTTGAGCTTCCAACCATTCTGGGATGAGGGCTGGTTTGTTCTGAGAAGGGCTGTGATAATGGCACCGTCAGAGTAGCCAAATCCCACTTTGGCTGAAGAAAGGAGCTCTGGAACCCTCTGCTGTAGGGGATCCCTGGACTTTTGGCCATCTTTAGGGTCAATAAAGCCATTTTTAAAATAATAGTTTTATTAGATATAACTCACCTATCCAAAGTGTAGAATTGAGTGGTTTTATAATAGTATATTCAGAATTGTGTAACCATCACCACAATCAATTTTAGAACATTTTCATTGCCTCAAAGGAACCTCCAACACCTATTAGTGATCACCCCTCATTCCCTGGCAACCAAATCTTTCTATTTCTATAGATTTGCTTATTCTTGGCATTTCATGTAGATGGAATCATACAGTATGTGACCTGTGTCTGGCTTCTTCCACTGCGTATCATGTTTTCAAGGTTCATCCATGTTGTGGCAGGTATGACTGAATAATATTCTATTGTGTAGAAGGACCACATTTTGTGTATCCATTCATCATTTAAGCTTGTTGATGCCTCTCTTTCACTCCTCCTACATGAGATTTGGGGGTGGGGCTTTGGGAAGGGGAGAAAATGGGAGGGGAGGGTGCTGACCACCAGCTCACTAGCCTATCTGCATTTCTTTTTTTTCCCATTTTTTGTTCAGATAGAGTGGGAGGGAAAGAGAGGAAGAGAGAGAGAGAAACATCGATGTGAAAGGGACACATCAAGTGGCTGCCTCCCACATGACCAACCAGGGCCAGGGACAAACTGCAACCAAGGTACGTGCCCTCAGCGGGAACCGAACCCGGGTCTCTCTGGACCGCAGGCTGACACTCTAACCGCTGAGCCAAACCGGCCAGGGCCTAGCTGCATTTCTAACAGGGAGCATCCATGGGCAGTTATTTGATTACACTCTTTATAGAGACCTAACTTTTAAAGAGCAAGCAGTGTGTGGGCTGATTTTTTTTTTTTTGGATTAGTTTTACTTTTTTTTTCTTTTTTTATTGATTTCAAAGAGAGAGGAAGGGAGAGGGAGAGAGAGATAGAAACATCAATGAGAGAGAACATTGATTGGCCGCCTCCTGCATGCCCCCCACTGGGGATCAGGCCCACAACCTGGACATGTGTCCTGACCGGGAATCAAACCGGCGACCTCGTGGTGCATGGGTCGACACTCAACCATTGAGCCACACCGGCTGGGCTGCAGGCTGGTTTTCATACCACTCTATCCTATGTGCAGTTGTCTCTACTGTGAAGCAGGTGAGCCTCATATTCAATGTCAACCTTACAACACATCTGTTCCCTTTCACTTGCAGCAAGTTTTAACAGGGAAGTGGGGGCAGGGGTTGGCTTCTCCTCTGTTCCTCCCTGCACATCACCACACTGTCATTCTCCCTGGGCCAGCTCAGACCCCTCTGGCCACCACCACCCATGGCAACTTGGTACTGGTGATATATCAACTACTACTTACTGATGCCAGGCATGCCACTAACTTCTCATGACAGCCAGCAAGTCAGGTACTGTACTGCCTCTTTCATTTTTGGTTAATCCTCACTAAGGATACGTTTTCCATTGATTTTTTTTTAGAGAGAGTGAAAGGGAGGGAGGGAGAGGGAGAGAGAGAGAGAAACATCAATGTGAGAGAGACACATCAATTGGTTGCCTCCTGCACACACCCCAACCAGGGCCAGGGATCAAACCTGCAACCCAAGTATGTGCCCTTGACCGGGAATAAAACCTGAGACCCTTTGGTGTGCAGGCGGACACTCTAACCACTGAGCCACACTGGCCAGGGTGGTATGGCGTCTGTTTTACAGATGAGGAAACTGAGTAAGGTTGAGGAACTCGCCTGGGGTCACCCTGGAGCTGGGGTTCAGGCAGAGTCTGGATTCTGAACCACAGTGCACAGCTTCTAGTCCTTTCTGGAACTGTTGTCCAAAGAGCAGGGAGTGTGTGTAGACTGACAAGATCTGAAGACTGTGGACCCAGGTGGTGGGGTTCCAGATGCCAAGAAAAAAATTTCAAGAAGGTCAGATGCCTGGCTGGTGTGGCTCAGTGGTTGAGCACCGACCCATGCACCAAGAGGTCACCGGTTTGATTCCCAGTCAGGGCACATGCCCAGGTTGTGGGCCCAATCCCCAGTGGGGGACATGCAGGAGGCGGCCAATTGATGTTTTCTCTCATCGATGTTTCTATCTCTCTCTCCCTCTCCCTTCCTCTCTCTCTCTACTATCAATAAAGAAAAAACAAACAAACAAGGTCAGATATGGTGAAGACAGAAAACAGAGCCCTTTGGAGGTCACCAGTGACTTTAGCAAGAGCAATTTTTTTTTATATCCTCACCTGAGGACATTTTTGCATTCATCTTCAGATAGAGTGAGAGGGAGAGAGGAAGGAAGAGAGAGAGAAACATCGATGTGAGAGAGACACATCGACTGGCTACTACCCACACGACCCCAACTGGGGCCGGGGACAGGCTGCAACCGAGGTATGTGCCCTTAGCGGGAACCGAACCCGGGACTCTCTGGTCCGTGGGCCGATGCTGTAACCGCTGAGCCTCCTGCATGCCCCCCACTGAGGATCAGGCCCACAACCTAGGCGTGTGCCCTAACCGGGGATCGAACCAGTGACATTTTGGTGCATGGGTCAACGCTCAACCACTGAGCCACAGCGGCTGGGCTGTTTGTTTGTTAAAATGGAAATAAGGACAGCTTGTTCTTGATGGTGGAACCCTCCAATAGAGGCACACACTGAGGATGCAAGAGCGTGGACAGCTATTGGAGAGACGTCTTTGAATAGTACACAGGAGGGTTCTCTATGCACAGACATTCATCCAGACACATTGTAGGTACAGGTAAGGAAGGCAGAGGTGTTGATGGAGTGTTTGGGATTGCTCTCTCTCTCTCTCTCTTTTTTAAAAAAAAGTATCTATTTTAATTGGGTACTACATTTACATGGTCTAAAATTCAACACATTAGCCCTGGCCGGTTTGGCTCAGTGGTTAGAGCATTGGCCTGAGGATCAGAGAGTCCCGGGTTCAGTTCCCGCTGAGGGCACATACCTCGGTTGCATTTTGTCCCCAGCCCTGGTTGTGGGTGGCAACCAGTCGATGTGTCTCTGACGTGGATGTTTCTCTCTCTCTCTTCCTTCCTCTCTCCCTCCCGCTGTATCTGGAGATAAGTGCAAAAATGTCCTCGTATGAGGATAAAAAAATAAATAAATAAAATAAAATAAAATTCAACACACTATAAAACTGATATGCCCAGAGAAGTCTTGCACCCACTCCTGCATTCCTCCCCCAGTCCTCTAATGATAAGCACTCCCGTCTAGGGTTTTTAAGGCAAATGCAAGCATATGCAAATATATCTCCCATCTTATTACACACAAGGTAGCCTACCATATACACTGTTATTTTTTTAAATTAAATTTATTGGGTGACATTGGTTAATATGATCATATAGGTTTCAGCTGTGAGTTTCTATGTTACAAGCTCTGTACATTGCACTGTGTGGCCACCATCCAAAGTCAAATCATCTTCATCACCATATATTAGGCCCCCTCCACCTCCCCCCATCCCCTTCCCTCTGGCAGCCACCACACTGCTGTTTGTGTCCATGAGTTTCAGTTATATATCCCACATATGAGTGAAATCATACGGTTCTTAGCTTTTTTGGACTGACATTTCACTTTGGCATAATATTCTTTTTTTTTTTTTTTTTCACTTTGGCATAACATTCTTAAGGTCCATCCATGTTGTCACAAATGGGAGTATTTCATCTTTTCCTATGGCTGAGTAGTATTCCATAATGTGTATGTACCACATCTTCTTTATCCAATCTCTATCACAGGACACTTTGGTTGTCTCCATGTCTTGGCCACTGTGAATAATGTTGCAATGAGCATAGTGGTGCATATGTCTTTGCGAATACATGTTTTTGAGTATATACCCAGGAGAGGGGTTTTTGGGTTATATGATAACTCTATTCTTAATTTTTTAAGGAACTGCTATACTGTTTTCCATAGTGGCTGTACCAGTTTACATTCCCACCAGCAGTGAATGAGGGTTCCATTTTCTTCACAACCTCTCCAACACTCCAACACTTGTTATTACTTGTCTTGTTGATAATAGCCATTCTAACAGGTGTGAGGTGGTATCTCATTGTCGTTTTTTATTTTTGTTAATCCTCACCTGAGGATATTTTTTCCATTGATTTTTAGAGAGAGTGGAAGGGAAGGGGGAGGAAGAGAGACAGAGACAGAGACAGAGACAGAGAGAGAGAGAGAGAGAGAGAGAGAGAGAGAGAGAAATAGAGAAACATCAATTGGTTGCCTCCTGCACACGCCCCAACCAGGGCTGGAGATTGAGGTTGAACATCTTTTCATATATCTGTTGGCTGTTTGTTTGCATGTCTTCTTCTTCTTCTTTTTTGTTTTGTTAATCCTCACTTTTAGATGGAGTAAAAGGGAGGGAGGGAGGGAGAGAGAGAGAAAGAAACATCGATGTGAAAGAGACACATCAATTCGTTGCCTCCCTCAAGACCCTGACTGGGGCCAGGGATTGAACCTGCAACCCAGATACTCGCCCTTGACTGGGAATCAAACCCTTCAGTCTGCAGGCCGATTCTCTAACCGCTGAGCCAAACCTGCTAGGGCCCACTGCCCATTTTAGGTTGTTTGTTTGGTGTTGAGTTCTTTATATATTTTGGATATTAAATCTTTGTCAGAGCTATTATTTGCTAATATCATCTCTCATTCAGTCGGCTGCTTCTTTGTTTTGTTGTCAGTTTCTTTTCCTGTGCAGAAGCTTTTTAGTTTGATATAGTCCCTTTCATTTATTTTTGCCTTTACTTCCCTTGCCTTTGGGGTCAAGTTCATAAAATGTTCTCTGTGACCTAGGTCCATAAGTTTAGTACCTATGTTCCTTCTATGTAATTTATTGTTTCAGATCTTATATTTAGGTCTTTGATCCATTTTGAATTAATTTTTGTACACATGAGGACAAACTGTAATCTAATTTTATTCTTTTGCATGTGGCTTTCCAATTTCCCCAGCACAATTTATTGAAGAGGATATCTTACTCCATTATGTGTTTCTGGCTCCTTGGTTGAAAACTATCTGCCCATGTACAAGTTGTTTTATATTTGGGCACTTAATTCTGTTCCACTGATCTGTGTATCTGTTTTTCAGCCAATACCATGCTGTTTTTTTTAAAAAATTTTTCTTTATTGATTTTTTAGAGAGAGAGGAAAGGAGAAGGAGAGAGAGATAGAAACATCGATGAGAAAGAATATCGATTGGCCACCTCCTGCATGCCCCCCACTGGGGATTTGGCCCACAAAATTGGCATGTGCCCTGACCGGTAATTGAACTGGCAACCTCTTGGTGCATGGGTTGATGCTCAACCATGGAGCCACACTGGCCGGGCCAAATACCATGCTGTTTTGATAATTGTAGCTCTGTAGTATAATTTGAAGTCAGATAGTGTGATACCTCTGGCTTCATTCTTTTTTCTCAGGATTACTTTTTTTCTTTTTTATCCTCACCCGAGGACACTTTCGCATTCATCTTCAGATAGAGCGGAAGGGAGGGAGGGAGGAAGAGAGAGAGAGAGAAACATTGATGTGTGAGAGACACATCAACTGGTTGCCACCCACATGACCCCAACTGGGGCCGGGGACAAACTGCAACCAAAGTATGTGCCCTTAACGGGAACAGAACCCGGGACTCTCTGGTCCGCGGGCCGACGCTCTAACCACTGAGCAAAACCAGCAGGGCAGATTACTTTGGTTATTCAGGGTCTTTTGTGGTTCCATACAAATCTGATGATTTTTTGTTTTATTTCTTGAAAAAATGACATTGAAGCATCAAAATGGAAAGGGAACTCACTGTATGGGAGAGCATAATTGACAATAATACATTAAATAAGGGGTTAATTTACGAAATATATAGAGTACTCATACAACTCAACAAAAGGAAGACAAAGCATCCAATTAAAAATGGGCAGAGGACCTAAATAGACACCTCTCCAAACAGGACATACAAATGGCCAAGAGACATATGAAAAAATGCTCAGCGTCACTAATCATCAGAGAGATGCAAATTAAAACGACTATGAGGTATCACCTCACACTGCTAGAATGACTGCCATCAACAAATCATCAGCCCTGGCCGGTTTGGCTCAGCGGTTAGAGCGTCGGCCTGCAGTCCAGAGAGACCCGGGTTCGGTTCCCGCTAAGGGCGCGTACCGCGGTTGCAGTTTGTCCCCAGCCCCTGGTGGGTCGTGCGGGAGGCAGCCACTCGATGTGTCCCTTTCACGTCGATGTTTCTCTCTCTCTCTCTCTCTCTCTCTCTCTCTCTCTCTCTCTCTCTCTTCCTCTCTCTCCCTCCCACTCTATCTGACCAAAAAGTGGAAAATGTCCTCGGGTGAGGATAAAAAACAAACAAACAAACAAACAAAAACAAATCATCAAACAACAAGTGCTGGCGAGGGTGTGGAGAAAAGGAGACTCTAGTACATTGCTGGTGGGAATGCAGATTGGTGCAGCCACTATGGAAAACAATATGGTGTTTCCTCAAAAAATTAACAATTGAACTGCCATTTGACCCAGTGATCCCACTTCTAGAAATATATCCTAAGAAGCCTGAAACACCAATCAGAAAGAATATATGTACCCCTATGTTCACAGCAGCACTATTTACAATAGCTAAGATCTGGAAACAGCTTAAATGTCCATCAGTAGATGAGTGGATAAAAAAGCTGTGGTACGCCCTGGCCGGTTTGGCTCAGCGGTTGGAGCTCAGCCTGCGGACCAGAGAGTCCCGGGTTCGGCCCCCGCTAGGGGCACATACCAAAAAACAAACAAACAAACAAAAAAAACTGTGGTACATATACACAATGGAATACTATGCAGCTGTAAGAAGAAAGATCTCATATCCTTTGAGATGACATGGAGGGACCTGGAGAGTATTATGCTAAGTGAAATAAGCCATCAGAGAAAGACAAATATCACATGATCTCACTTACTTGTGGAATATAATGAACAAAATAAGCTAATGAACAAAATAGACCCAGAGACGTAGAAGTAGGGATCAGGCTGACAAACCTCAGAGGAGGGGGGCAGGGCAGGGAGGGAAGAGATAAACCAAAGAACTTATAGGCATATATGCACAACCAATGGATATAGACAACAATATGGGGGACAGGGTGGGATTGAGAGGAGGGTGTCAATGGGGGAAAAAGGAGAAACATCTGTAACAAAAATATATGAATTAATAAAAGAAAAGTAAGATAAATTAAAAAATGACATTGAGTCTGGCCATTGTGGCTCAGTGCATTGAGCATCGTGCCATGGACTGAGAGGTCCCAGTTCAATTCCCAGTCAGGGCACCTACCCGGGTTGTGGGCTCCAACCCCAGTGGGGGGTGTGCAGGAGGCAGCCGATCCATGTATCTCTCTCACATCAATGTTTCTGTCTCTCTCTTCTTCTGTCTCTAAAAATCAATAAAAAAAAAACATTTTAAGCCCTGGCCGGTTTGGCTCAGCGGTTAGAGCGTCGGCCTGCGGTCCGGAGAGACCCGGGTTCGGTTCCCGCTAAGGGCACGTACCTCGGTTGCAGTTTGTCCCCGGCCCCTGGTTGGTTGTGCGGGTGGCAGCCACTCAATGTGGCCCTTTCACGTCGATGTTTCTCTCTTTCTCTCCCTTCTACTCTATCTGAGCAAAAAGAAGAAAAAAATGTCCTCGGGTGAGGATAAAAAAAAAAAAAAACATTTTAAAACATGACATTGGGATTTTGATTGGGATTGCATTAAATCTGTATATTGCTTTGGGTAATATGGCCAATCCATTAACATGGGATATTTTTCCATTTTGTTTTGTCTTTTTCAATCTCTTTTATTTTATTTTATCTTTAAATTTCAGGGAATTTTCCAGTTCAACCCCATACACCAGCTTGGGATAAATAGAAACACTGAAGTCTTTTGGTTTTAGCCACAGTCCGAAAGTGCTATTACAGATAGTTGTGGGTTTTTTTTAATCCTCACACCAGGATATTTTTCTGTTTATCTTCAGATAGAGTGGGAAGGAGAGAGAGGGAGAGAAAGGGAGAGAGAGAGAAACATCGACATGAGAGGGTCACATCGACTGGTTGCCAGGGCTGGGGATGAACCACAACTGAGGTTCGTGCCCTTGGCTGGAATCAAATCCGCAACTCATTGGTCCGCGGGCTGACACTCTACCGCTGAGCCAAACTGGCCAGGGCTACAAAGAGTTTTTCAATCTCTCTTTTTAAAAAAATTAATTAATTTTTTATTTTTTAAAATTTTCTTTTTATTGATCTTGGAGAGAGAGGGAGAGGGAGAGAGAGATAGAAACATCAATGAGAACACCGATTGGCCACCTCCTGCATGCCCCCCACTGGGGATTGGGCCCACAACCTGGGCATGTGCCCTGATCGGGAATCGAACCGGTGACCCCTTGGTGCATGGATCGACGCTCAACCAGTGAGCCACACAAGCTGGGCTCAATCTCTTTTATTTATTTATTATTATTATTATTATTTTATTTTTTATCCTCACCCGAGGACATTTTTGCATTTATCTTCAGATAGAGCGGGAGGGAGAGAAGGAGGAAGAGAGAGAGAAATATCAATGTGAGAGAGACACATCGAGTGGTTGCCACCCACATGACCCCAACCGGGGCTGGGGACAAACTGCAACCGAGGTACATGCCCTTAGTGGAAACCGAACCCGGGCCTCTCTGGTCCGCGGGCCGACGCTTTAACCGCTGAGCCAAACTGGCCAGGGCGGATGTTGTATCTTATCAAATGCTTTTCTGCATCTGTTGATAAGATCGTATGATTTTTATCCTTTCTTTTGTTAATGAGGTGTATTACATTGATTGATTTGTGTATGTTGAAACATCCTTGTATCTCTGGAATGAAGCCCACTTGATTGTGATGTATTATTATTATTTTTTGATGTATTGTTGTATTCGATTTGCTAGTATTTTGTTTAGGATTTCTGCATCTGTATTCATCAGAGATATTGGTCTGTAGTTTTCTTTCTTTGTGTTATCCTTGCCAGGTTTTGGTATCAGGGTAATGTTGGCCTCATAAAATGTCTTAGGAAGTATTGCCTCTTCTTCAATTTTTTGCAAGAGTTTGAGAAGGATAGGTTTTATTTTTATTTTATTGTTAATCTTCACCCAAGGCTATTTTTTCCATTGATTTTCACAGAGAGTAGAAGTGAGAGTGGTGGTGGTGGGGGAACATCTAAGTGAGAGAGACACATAGATTGATTGCCTCCCACATGTGCCCTGGCCTGGAATTGAACCTGAAACCCAGGTATGTGCCCTTGACCGGAAATCGAACCCATGATCCTTTGGTGCACGGCCGATACTCTAACACTGGCCAGGACGAGGATAGGTTTTAAATCTTCTTTGAATATTTGGTAGAATTCACTGGTAAATCTGGTCCTGGACTTTTATTTTTGGGGAAGTTTTTGATGGTTGTTTCAATTTCCTCACTGCTGATTGGTCTATTTAGATTTTTCAGTTCCTCATGATTTACTCTAGGAAGGCTATATATTTCTAGGGATAAGTTCTCTCTTTCTTTTTTTAATAAACCTCATTTTAAAAAAAGATCTTCAAATTGATTTTAGAGAGAGAGGAAGGAAGAGGGGGAGAGAGAAACACTGATGTGAGAGCGAAACATCTATCAACTGCCTCCTATATGCCCCCTACCAAGGATTGAGCCCACAACCCAGGCATGTGCCCTGACCAGGAATCAAACTGGCACCCTTTCAGTACATGGGACAAAGCTCAACCAACTGAGCCACACCGGCCAGGGCAAGTTCTCTTTTAATTGCCCCCATTTTCTCAGAGAAACAGGACCTGAGGTTGTGATCTGAGAGTGAGGAGCATGAGGAGGTCATTGAGGTCTTGCGGAGAGGTGGGAGAGAGAATGGACTGGGCAATGAGAGGCGATTGGCAGCCACCCAATGATCCACTCCAGGATCTTGGTCTGGCATTTAAAAATAAGATCAGCTCAGCTGATGTTGCTTAGTGGATTGAGCATTGTCCCATGCACCAAGAGGTCATGGGTTCAATTCCTGTCAGGGCACATGCCTAGGTTGTGGGCTCGACACCCAGTAGGGGGCGTGCAGGAGGCAGCTGATTGATGTCTCTATCTCTCTCTCCCTCTCCTTCCTCTCTCTCTGAAATCAGTAAAAACATATTAAAAAAATAAAAATAAGATCAGCAAGGTTGTGGGATTTCCTTTTTCCATCGTGTTCATCTTGCTGGGGGTGGGGGGGTAGGGGCAGGGCAGGTGGGGTTAGATGAAAAGAAAAGTGTATGCAAGATGATTATATGATGGATTGTGAATTCTAAGCCAGATAAGGAGGGAAGTGAGAGAATAAGGGGAAAATTATAGGGCAAACTACTGTCCATAGGCCAAAGCCAGCCCACTGACCGGTTTTTGTTTAATTTTTAAAAAAAATCCTTACCCAAGGATAGGTATTTTTTATTTTTTTATTACTCACCAGAGGATATTTTTCTATTTATCATCAGATAGAGTGGGAGGGAGGGAGAGAGAGAAAGAGAGAGAAATATCGATGTGACAGAGCCACATTGACTGGTTGCCTCCCAAAGGACCGGACCAGGGCTGGGGAAGAACTGCAACGGAGTACATGCCCTTGACCAGAATTGAACCTGCGACTCTTGGTCTGCCGGTTGATGCGCTAACCGCTGAGCCAAACCGGCCAGGGCCCAAGGATATGTTTTTTTCCCCAATTTATTTGAGAGAGAGATTGAGAGAGAAACATTGACATGAGAGAGAAACATCTTTCAGTTGCCTCCCATACGTGCCCTGACCAGGGATCAAATTCATAACCTAGGTATGTGCCCTGACCAGGAATCGAACCCGAAACCCTTTGGTGTACAGGATGACACTCCAACCAACTGCGCCACCTGGTCAGAGCTGTTTAACTTTTTTTTTTTTTAATTGTGGTAAAATATATATAACATTAAATTTGCCATTTAATTAATTAATTTTTTAAAAATATTTTTATTGACTTTTTAGAGAGAGAGGAAGGGAGAGAGAGATAGAAACATGGATGTGAGAGAGAAACATCAATTGGCTGCCTCCTGCATGCCCCCTACTGGGGATTGAGCCTGCATCCCTGGCATGTGCCCTGATGGGGAATGGAACCAGGACCTCTCAGTCCAATCCACTGAGCCACACTAGCTGGGCTAAATTTGCCATTTTATTTTACTTTTTATTATTATTATTATTTTTAATCATCACCTGAGGATATTTTTCTATTTATCTTCAGATAGATAAATAGAAGGAGGGAGGGGGAGAGGGAGAGAGAGAGAGGGAGAGGGGGAGAGAGAGAGAGAGAGAGAGAGAGAGAGAGAGAGAGAGAGAGAGAGAGAAACATTGATGTGAAAGACACATTGACTGGTTGCCTCCCGCAGGACCCTGACCAGGGCCGGGGATGAACTGCAATGGAGGTACATGCCCTTGACAGGATTCAAACCCTTGACTCATTGGTCTGGGGGATGACGCTCTAAGCACTGAGCCAAGCTGGCCAGGGCTAAATTTGCCATTTTAAAGTGTATGACTCAGTGGCATTAATTGCATTCACAATGTTGTGCAATCGTCATCACTATCTATTTCTAAAATTTTTTATCCCATATAGAAACTCCATACTCATTAAGTAATAACTTCCCATTCATCCATCCCCCCCTAATCCTTGGTAACCTCTAGTATACTTTCTTTCTCAATGAATTTGCCTATTCTAGATATTTTACATGAATGGAATCATACAGTATGTGATATTTTGTATCTCTGGCTTATTTCACTTAGCATTATGTTTTCAAGGTTCATCCATGTTGTATGTATCAGAACTTCATTCCTTTTTATTGCTGAACAATCTCCCATTGTATGGATAGGCCACATTTTGTTTATCCATTCATCAGTTGATGAACAGTGGGTGGTTCGCACCTTTTGGCTCTTGTGAATAGTGCTGCTGTGAACCCCGCTATACAATGATATGTTCGAGTCACTGGATTCATTCTTTGGATACTTAGGAATGAAATTACTGTGGCATATTGTAACCTCTGCCTCATTTTGTAGGGCTCATAAACTAAGAGGGGTATCATAGACAAAATAATGCCCCCCCCCCAAGATATTTATATCCTAATCCCCAGTACCTGTGAATATTACCTTATAAATTGAACTGTGAACATGTGACTAAATTAAGGATTTTGAGATTGGGAAATTATTCTGGATTATCTGGGTGGGTCCAAGGTCATCATAGAAGGGAGGCAAGAGGGTCACAGATGTGATGACACAAGCAGAAGTTGGAATGACACACTTTGAAGATGGAAGAAGGGGCCATGAGCCAGGAAGTTGGAAAAAGCAAGGAAATATAGTCCCCCATAGAGCTTTCAGGAGGAACACAGCCCTGTTGACACCTTGATTTTAGCCAAATATAACCCATTTGGACTTCTTACCTCCAGAGAATAAATTTGTGTTGTGTTAAGCTACTAAGTTTATAGTAATTTATTACAGTAGCAATAGGAAACTAATACAAATACCTTTCTCTGCCCTTTACAGAGAAAGTTTGCTGACTCCTTATTTAGAGCAAGAAGGTGACAGAGTCAGGTGTCAAAGATCTAAGGGATTTTGCTGAACACCTTCTGAGGGCTCCAGAAGTCACAGTGAACTTCGAGTTTAGGAATTGGAAAGGGGAGGGGAATGGGGTCAGATTAAGGGATGTACAGAATCTCCTGGGAAGGGGGGGCGGCCTGGATTTTGGGGACTTACTGTGCTACTGCCAAAGTGATGGGAAAGAGTTGGAGTGTAGTGCTGGGGCAGTGATATTTCAGGCCTTAGGGCAGGAGCTGCTGATCCAGCTCAAAGGACTTTGGGTTTGTGCATCTGAGACAGCTGATGGCTCTCTGTGAGAAGGTGCCTTTGGCAGAAATAGAGAGGCCAGTCTTAGTAACAGGGCGGAACAGAGCTCATGGGACCAGGCTCGGTCAAGGCAGTTCTGTAGGAAAAGAAAGAGCAAGGAGGTAGATAGACTTCTCCCAGCTGTTATTCCTTCGTTCATTCATCCAGGCACTGTACATCTTGTTCAGTGTATAGTTTTAGGGCTCTGTGTCCTGTTGTCCCCCAGATGTCATCATTTCCTGAGCACATTCCCTGTCCCCATAGTGGAGACCTTCCAGGGACTGCGATGTTAAGTGGCTTGGGTTCTGTCCTTAGAGAAACTGCCCAACAAGTTTCTTTAGGGACTGGAAAATATGCATGCAAAACTACTCTACATCTGCAAGGTGCTTGCACTATCTAATAACAATAATATTTCCTAATAATAACAGTAATCTTTGTTATTAGGAGTATTTCAATTAGGAGGTGCGATGTGGGCGGAACCTTTAAGGCGAAAGGAATTGCGAAAGGTGGAAGGCAGGAGGCAGGACATTCCAAGGCAGGCGTGGTCTTCCTGAGCCAGGGGCCAACCCTCCAGGAGCCAGGGGAGGGCCCGGGGAAGGAAGGTGGGGACCTGGTGAGGGTGGTGGCGGGGGACGGAAGTTCATCGTTAGCCAGTGTCCCTCCCCCGCCCCAGGCCATCACCCTTCGTAGAAAGCGCACCCTGGTGGAGGAGCAAGTCTCGCACTGGATTCGCCGTGTAAGAGAAGCTGCAGCCTTACGTCCGCCCAGGCCAAGACTCCCGCGGTCCTGCCTCCCGGCAGAGGGGGAAAGTGTGTATGTCGAAGGTTAGGACGGGACCCGGCAGCAGCCACCAGACCTCCCAGCCGCGCTGGCAGCCTGCCCCCGGACCGCTGCCGTCTTGGCCTCACTCCACCTTTCCCTCCCCGCCGGGGCCCCCGCTTCCTAGGGCAGCCCCAGGATCCGAGGCGCCCGGCGCGCCCCCTTTGCATTCCTCTTCCCGGCTCCGGGATTCCCAGGCTTTGGAACCGGGGCCGAGCGGCCAGTGGCGGGCAGTTGGGCAGGGAGGGAGGGTGGGAGGCAGTAGGCTGGCTGGCCTCCGAAGTCGGCCCCAAGTTGCGTGTGGGAAGCGGTGGCTGTGACGCAAGTTTCCAGGGGGCCCTGAGCTCGGAGGGAGCGCGCCAGAGCGGCTCCACTCTGTGCAGTTACAATCGTGAAAAAGAAGCCCCGAACAGCACCCCAGGCCGCCTTCACCCGGCCCAGCTGCGCGTCCCCCGCCCCCGAGCGCCGCAGAGCGCACAGACCCTGCACCGGGCAGTGCCCGCCGGACCCCAGCCGCACGGGCTGGGCTCCCTCGCGGTGGCTGGCTTTTTTTCCAACGCTTGCCAACCTGTCAGCTGATGGACCTCATCACCCATAGTGGCGCATGTAGCTCAGCCGCAGCTCGCTCCATTCACGCCGCGCCCTCCAAGTCAGCCCGTGGCCCCCGGCTCCCGGTGCCCCGGGGGAGTTCCGCAGACCCCCACTGTCCCTCGCCCCCGGGGGCCCGAGCCCCTCTCCTCACGGCCTCGCATTGCCCGGGGGGCGCTGCAAATAGTCCTTTGTTTACATGCAATTCCTTACTCCGCGGAAGGAGGCCGGGGGAGTGCTGAGTTTTCACCAGCTGTTTCCCGCCTTGAAACAGACATCTGATCAGCTGCAAACACACACACACATACACGCGCCCGGGGAGGCAGGCCGGAGAGACCTCCCTCCCGCCCCTCCCGCCCGCCTCCCTCCCCTTGCCGCCGCCGCCGCCGCCGCCAGCATCTGGGACCGGCCGATTCTGCACCTCCGTCCGGCGCTGCCCTTTGATTCGGATTTCCATCTTGCATTCTCCGGCGGACCGCGGGATCCAGCTCGTGCAGAGGAGGGGGGCCGATCGCTATGGAGTATTTCATGGTGCCCACTCAGAAGGTGCCCTCTTTGCAACATTTCAGGAAAACAGAGAAAGAAGTGATAGGAGGGCTCTGTAGGTGTGTACTCCTCCCCCCCCTCCCGCCCCATCCCCTTCCTACAATTGCAGCCCGGGGCTAGGCAGCCCGGGCGGGCGCGCGTGTGCGCACGCATGGCCCGCGCCGCGGACCCCGCTCGCCTTTCTTAGTCGCCGGGGCGGTTGCATCCCCGCACGCTGGTCTTGCGCCGTCCGGGGACCCTCCTCCCTCGGAACGTGGGGGCCCTGAGCGGCCCCGGTCACTTTTGTCCGCTGCAGGCGGGCGAGTCGCGACGTTTGTAATTGCAAACAGACCCACGTGGTTCTGCAGCAGTCCCGGCCATGCTTGGTGCTGGTGGCTTTCCACCCCCACACCGCGCGTCCTCCTCCCCCGTCCCGCGTTGTCTTCCTTCCTTTCCCTTCTTCCTCGCTGTCTCTGGGTGCTCCCCTCCAAGGGGGTCTGGGGACCCCGGGGCGCGCAGGGGGCCGCGGGCGGCTGCTACAATGCAGCCACGCCGCGGCTCCGAGCGTGGGGGGGGCGGGGAACCGGGAGGTGTGCGTGTTTGCTGGGCTGCAGCGGGGTCGGGGGCGGGCTCCATGGGGATGTAGGGGTGGGCGGGACCCTAGGGGCACGCGCGGCGGGCCGGGAGCGCCGCGGACCGGGGCACTTTGCGGCCGTCGCTTGCTCGCTTGCCGCCCGCGCCCGGGCGCTGTTTACTAGAGAGGCCTGGACGTGACTCTGCAGCCCTCTTGGAGTAGGCGGACCTCAGCGCGCCGCCTCGCGGGAGCTGTAGTTCTCCGCGACCCTCCGGTGCGGCATTGTGGGAGTTGTAGGCGCGCCGGGGCCACGCTTTCCCGGCACAAAGCTCAGCCTCCGCAGGCGGGATGGGCGAGGCAGGCCAGGTTGGGGAGCTTTGGGGGCAATGGGTACCAGAAGCCGCGTCTAGTCTCGCCAGACGCCGCAAGTGGGTCTCTACTGCAAACTTTCCCATCCCACTCCCCTACCCCCAGCCATAAACCGAAAGCGTCAGGTCTCCTAGCTGGGTGGGGGTGGGGGTAGGTGGGGAGGTGATCCGAGGTCCACAGCTCTACCCAGGAGCCACTTTACAAATTTGACCCGGGTTGCTCCAGATCCACCCTTTACCAAAGAGTGATGAGCTCGCGCACCACTCCCACCAGAATCACCCTGGACACTTGTTAAAATGCTGGTGCCCGAAACTCAGATCGCTAGAAGGGAGAGCCTAGTCATCTGTATACTGAACACCACCCGCGAGACGGCAGTGCTTCCTGACGGATTCTCCTGCGTGCCCAACCAAGTTCGGGACCTGCAGTTCCTTTCCTGAGGCACTGCTCTAGGAGTGAAATGGCTCCCCAGGGTTGAGGCCACGTGCTCTGCCGCCAGGGAAGGCAAGGTGCAGATATTGTGGGAGGTGGAGCCCCAGGTGGTGTGGCCCAGGCTAGTGAATACCAGGGGCTGCAGAAACCGGTTTGAGGGAAGGTTGCTGCACACGTATTAAACCCCCTCCCCAACTTCGCTCCCACCTCAACTACTCTCAGGTACAGGGAGGATGGGCCAGTTGGTGGGTTGCAGCTAGCAGGGCCCCCCTGAGTGCTGGCCCTTCTGAAGGGACACCTGGGGGCCATAGCTGTGAAACATTAAAAAAAAAAAAATAAATTCTGGATCTCTTAATATATTCTAGGGATTTGTTTTGCTAGATTGTCTCACTGAGTTGTCAGTCTTTCTGAGTGGTCTTATGATTTTTGTGTGGGATGAGGACATGGTCTTGGAAATGGAACAGTTGCAAGTGGTGGGCTGGGATTTTAATCCTAATCCCAGAGCCCTGCTCTTAGCCCCTCCTGAGAAACACTGCTGGTTGCTCAGAGAAGGGCTGGGCACTGAGGAGGAAGGGTGCTCCAGATGCTAGAGAGGACATTGCCAGCCCTGTCCCTGGGCAGGTTTGATGCAGTGGATCCTGGCTTCACACTGTCCCTGGCCCCCTTTTAGAGGAGTCCATCTGTCCCCCAGGGGCCAAGTGCTCAAGGTAGCAGGACTCTTGAAAGCTGGGCACGGGGGCATCCACAGCCTGCCTTGCTGGGAGACACTTGTCAGCATATGCACTGGTGTGAAGTTGGGGCCTCTAGGTTTGTTCTCTTCTTTTCAAAACTTATTGATTTTTAGAGAGAGATAAACATCGATTTGCTGTTCCACTTATTTATGCGTTCATTGTGTGTGTCCTGACCGAGGATTGAACCCACAACCTTGGCCTATTGGGACAACACTCTAACCAACCTTGGGCTACCTGGCCAGGGCCGGGTTTGTTCATTTTAGAAGGGGTCATGGGGCGAGGCTGAAGATCTGTCGAAGATCGAGGTTGTGGGTTGCACAGGACCTTCTGGCACTTTTCAGGCTGTTGGACTTTGTTCCATCCTTCGGACCAGTAGGGCTCCCTTCCTCTCCAGAGGGGCCTGACACTGCACAGCAGGGCCCTCACAAGCTTGTGGTTTGGGACCTTTCACCTAACTGCTCTTAGCCTCTGTAAAATGGAGCACCTGTGAAGTGTGGCTGCATGTATGGAAAGTGCCTGGAAGCTGTTAAAATGGCTCTCAGCCCTGGCTTGGTAGCTCGGTGGGTTAGAGGATTGTCTCCATATGCCAAAGTTTCAAGTTGATCCCTGGTCAGGGCACATACAAGAATCAACAAATGCCCTGGCGGGTTTGGCTCAGTGGTTGGAACATCAGCCTTCGGACCAAAGAGTTAGGGGTTTGATTCTGGTTAGGGACTTTGATTCAGTTGCAGGTCCTGCCGGAGGCAACTGGTCGATGGGTCTCTCTCACATTGATGTTTCTCTCCCTCCCACTCTGTCTGGAAAAAAAGAAAAGAATCAACAAATGAATTCATAAATAGTCGGCCCTCGTTTATCACGGTTAATCAGTTCCAGACTCTACCGCGATAAATGAATTTCCCGCGAAGTAGTTTTCTTTATGTACAGTGGTCCCTCGCCACTTCGCGCTTGGATGGTCGCGGCTTCACTCTGTCGGGGTTTAGTATTTGAAAAACCGCAATGGACTGAAGCCGCGAAAGTCGAAGCGCGAAGTGGCGAGGGACGACTGTAAGTGGAACAACAAATCTAATTTTCTCTCTTTCTCTTTCTCTCTAAAAATCAATAAAATCAATATATAAAAAAAAAGGCTCTCAAACTCTGAGAAACAAGAGTTTAGGGACTGCTCTAAGTGGGGAAGGAGACAAGCTGTTCTCAGGAGGAGTTAGAAAACAATTAGGGTCTTTTGAATGTGTGTTGGATCCCTGATCAGGTATTTCCAAGGCACCTACTTTCCTACTTTGAGCCAGGATTGAGGATATCACAGTGAACCAGAACTGGCCCCTGGACTCTGCCCTAAGAGTTGGCAGCCTCCTGGTACTATAGGGTCTTATCAGCCCTTTAAGAGAGATCCATGGGTTCTCCTGGAGTCCTGGATACAAACCCTGGAAAATAAGGCATCCTGTTATCCTCAATCTCTCTTTCTCTTTTTAACATTAAAAAAAAAAATGTTTTTATTGATTTCAGAGACGAAAGGAGCGGGAGAGAGAGGAACATTGATGAGAGAAACATTGATCAGCTGCCTCCTGCATGCCCCCTACAGGGAATTGAGCCTGTAACCCAGGCATGTGACCTGACCAGGAATTGAACCGGTGACCTCCTGGTGTATAGGACAGTGCTCTACCAATTGAGCCACACCAGCCCGGCTTCTCTTTCTCTTTTATTTTTTATTTATTTATTTATTTATTTTTGTTACAGATGTTTCTCCTTTTCCCCCCATTGTAATCCTCCTCCCCCTCCCTCCCTGCCCCATCCCCAGTTGTCCATGTCCATTGGTTATGAGTACATGCGTACAAGTTCTGTGGTTCATCGCTCCCCTCCCCCACCCCCTCTTCTGGCAATTGTCAGTCTGTACCCTACTTCCACCTGGGACTACCCTGTTCCTCAGACTGTTATGTTTATTATATTCCAGAAATAAGTGAGATCATATGATATTTGTCTTTCTCTGCTTGGCTTGTTTCACTTATCTCCTTCTCTTTTAAACTTCACCATGGCCCTGTGAACTGAGGCAGTATTTCCCCATTTTACTGATGGGGAGACAGGCTTTGAGAGATGAAGTGGCTAAGGTTGGGGTTCTACAGCTGGTAGGTGGCAGGGCTGGAGTTTGTACTTAACCCACTGAGTGCAGGGCTCCCACTGAGGGCCTGGAGAAGCTATGGGGAGGAGGCGTTTCTAATGAGAACAGCCTGGACATGGTGTGTTCTGGGACTGAGGGCAGGGGTGGCAGGCTGGTCAGAATGGGGTCTATGGATAGAAGCAGCGGGGATGGGTGAGGGCCCCAGGCTGCATCAGTACCTGCTACAGTGGGAAGGATGAGCACCCTTGTTGAGGGTTGTCTTCCTCCTGTCCTTTGGATTATGGGAGAAATCCAGTGTGGCTCTCTCACCTCTGACTGTATAGCTGTTGAGTGGCAGATGTGTGATTGACTTTGGGGCAGTGTGAAATGAGAGTTGTCAGTGGCTAATTTGAGGCTGGAGCTAGATAGGGGATGTCTAAGGGGGATGGAGGATGGGCTGGGTGTGAGAGACAGGTACAGGTCGGGATCTAGATGAAGAGTGTGCTCCCTGCTCTGAGGCTCTGGTTGGGATGCTGGTGTTGTTCCCAGGGGGCTTTTTGGAGGTACTCTAGTAGTGGGGTGGCAGTTCTGATCTTGGCACCAGAGGCTGGTACCCAAACTGTTCCTTGGCAGGTGCCCTCCCTTATTCCTGAGGCAAGGCAGTCCCTGGCCAGCCCCAGGAGACTGTTGGAGGGCAGTTGGGGAGGGAGAGAAGCAAGAGCTACTTGGTGTCAGTGGACCCAGGCCACTTTGTTGCTCGCCTGGGGGTCTGAAGTTGATGTGGAGGGGTGTGTGTGTAAGACTTTTACAGTAACTGTAAATCATGTTTACTTCTGCAAAACTCAGAAAGAAATGCAAAAATACTTTAAGGCATTTGCAGTATCAGCTGGTAGTTCTAATTAGTCATCCTTTATAGGAACCCCTGGTTGGCCAGCACTCCGCCACTCAGAATCCCTGGTTAGGCAGCGTTCCACCAATCAGAACTTCTGGTTGGGCAGCACTCCACCAGTCAGAACCCCTGGTTAGTTGCATCTGTTAAAGAAACTGTCAGCTGGTACTTCCAGGGCTATTTAGATGAGTGAGAATGGACAGTTTTGGTGGCAGTTCAGGTCCCCATGAAGAACTGTGCCTTTGGAGAGGTCTTTTCTAGGACTTAAGTCTGCACTAGGTTAACCAGCAGCCTGTTCCTGAGCACGGAGGCTGGGCTGATGGATTTGGTGTTGCAGAGGACGGGATGGAATATTTGGAAGATCCAGGTTTCCAATGAGCAGAAGACAACATAGGCCCCTGCACACTGCCCACCCCTGCCCTCTGGGAAATTCCACCTGAAACTTTCAGGCCTGGGGTCCTGCAGTCTTCTTTGGTATCCTCAGTTTGTGGGCATCCTGGGGAGAGGGGAGAGGCAGAGGGTTGGTTCCCCAGAGCTGAGATTTCATGGGTAGATGAGCTGGCTTGGGGGGCAGGAGTCAGAGGGATTTGGGCTGCTGCCTCTTGCAGCCATACACACACCGGACTCTCGTAAACAGCGGGCTGTGTGTGAGCCGTCAGTAGAGGGCGCCATCAGCTGGTGGTGAAGGACAGTGTGAGCTTTGGCTCCCTGGTGTGGCTGCCTGACCTTGGGCATGTCACTTCACCTCACAGGGCCCTGGATTCCTCTGCAATAGGATAATGCAGCCACCTTGCTGGGTTTCCGTGAGTCAGACAGGGAAACATGTAAAAGAGTTCTGTGAATGATAATAGGTAGGAATTAACACGATGGCAGGGCATACCTGTGCTTAGTCCTTTCTACAGGGCTAACGGTTACCTGTCTGTGGGAATGTTCTGTTCCGGGACAGTGCAGAGTCCACTCTGCTCTGTGACGAGACCTCTTGGGGCTAACAGCAGGGCCCTGGGATCCAGGTTCAAGTCCCAGCCCCAACACTTGCTGAGCTATTTTTTTTCCAATCCTCTGTGTCTTCATCCCACACAGGAATCATAACTCAGAAGAAGATGGACACTTAAATGATAAAACCCCAGTTATAGTAAAAACTTAAAAAATATTAAAAAGAAAAACACTTATTACTCTGTTGCTAGGCCCTCTATGTTGGCCTTCTGTAAGGACTAGCACTCAGGGTGGCCCAAGGGTGGATATGGGGCTCCTTTTTAAAAAAAGTCCTCGCCCAAGGATATTTTTCTTTTTTTTTTTTTTTTTTTTTTTTATCCTCACCCGAGGACACTTTTTCATTTTTTTGTTCAGATAGAGTGGGAGGGAGAGAGAGGAAGAGAGAGAGAGAGAGAAACATCAACGTGAAAGGGACACATCGAGTGGCTGCCACCCGCACGACCAACCAGGGCCGGGGACAAACTGCATCCGAGGTACGTGCCTTTAGCGGGAACTGAACCCGGGTCTCTCTGGACCGCAGGCCGACACTAACCGCTGAGCCAAACTGGCCAGGGCTATTTTTCCATTTATCTTCAGATGGAGTGGGAGAGAGGGAGAAAGAGAGAGAGAGAAACATCGATGTGAGAGAGACACATCAGTTGGTTGCCTCCTGCATGACCTTGACCAGGGCTGGGGACCGAACTGCAACTGAGGTACGTGCCCTTGACTGTAATCGAACTCACGACTCTTTGGTCTGTGGGCTGACGCTCTAACTGTTGAGCCAAACCGGCCAGGGCTATGGGGCTCCCCTGCTTTTAAAAAATTTTTTTTTCTTTCTTTTTTAAAATAGTTTTTTATTCCAGCCCATTTTTTTTCCTTTTTAAACTTATCTTTATTGTTGAATGTATTACAGCTGTTCCTCCTTTTTTCCCCCCTTGACAATTTTTTTTAATTGATTTTTTTAGAGAGACAGGAAGGGAGAGAGAGATAGAAACAACGATGTGAGAGAGATATATCGATTGGCTGCCTCCTGCACGCCCCCTACTGAGGACTGAGCCCGCAACCCCGGGCATGCACCCTGACAGGGAATCGAACCTGGACCTCTCAGTCTGTGGGACAACGCTCAATCCACTGAGCCACACCAGCCAGGCTATGGGGCTCCTTTTTGACCCCTTACTACTTTGATCTACTCTGGCCTTTGGGCATCACCAGGAGGGACCCAGGGATTGGGTGAGTGGTGTTCTCTCCCTGTATCTTTCCTGAGGCAGGGAGGTTGATGCTGCCAGACAGAGTCACCCAGTGGCTTGGCTTCCTATGGATGTTTCCATCTTTTCTTGCCCCAAAGATTCCCGACTTTAATCCATCCACCATAGAGCTTCTGGGGGGCACTGCCAGGCCCAGGAGCCTAGATTCCATTCTAATCCACCCTCCTCTCTGTGTACCAGGTCTCAGACCTGCATCTGCTCCTGCCACTCCAGTCACCTCCACTGTAGGGGCAGGGAAACTGGGAGAAGTGAAGTGCCCCTGGCCCAGAAGTGAGGGAACCAGATACCTGGCTGTCTGACCTTAAAACTGTGTTCCTCTCCTCTATGAGCCATAAGCCCCATCTGTAAAGTGAGGATCATGGACCCCCCTTTACAGTGCTGACATTCCGAGGGACCTCCCTGTGGGAGGGGGCCCAGGAAGGCCCTGGGGGAACTGGTGGAAGAGAGGTCTCGTCTCTGGATACTCAGCAGCAGCTGACGTGGAGCTGGCTCCTGGCTCAGCCCTAGCTGACTACCCTCTGTCAGGAGAGGAGGTTGAGGTACAGGAAGGGGCAAGGACAAATCCAGGGTCCTGCAGGGAGCTGAGATGGGACAATAGGGTGGGTTGGGGGCCCAGGAAAGGCCTCGGCTGTCTCCAGCTGTTGCAGATATGTTCCCCTCCTAGTTTTCATGCAGATTCCTTTCTGCCTGGGGCTGGGCATGGGGGCCTGGCATAGTAGGGGACCTGAACCAGGAACCTCAGGCTCCCCCACCTATGGAAACATGGCTGCCTGGAGCCCTTTCCCCATTACCTCAGACCCAAGGGTGTGAGCCCAGGCCTGGACCAGTCACCCTGGGGGGGCCCTTCAGGAAGAAGCCAGGGCTGTGGCTTTGGGTGGGGCCAGTTGCCTCTTCTGGGAGCCTAGCATCTGGAAGCCATCAGGCCAGGGGCGGGGGGTGTTGCAAGAGAGGGCCGGGAAGGGGGACATGCCTTCCTGAGGCCACACACAGGCCCACCCCTTGGGAGCAGTGGCTTTGGGCCTACAGGCCCTATTGCTGTCTCTGCCTCCCGCCAGTGCCTCTCAGCCCGCAGCCTCACCCCCTTCCAGTGGCTGCCTTCTCTCTCACCCCACAGGCTGCTGCTCCTGCAAGATGCAATCACATAATGTGCAGTAACATTGCCCACTGCATGCTGGGGGCCTTGTTTCTCTGGCACAGGGTGGTCTGCCTCTTGGAGTAGGTGTACATGGGGGAGAACTGTCCTTAGGGGTGGTTGGCTTGACATGCCCTCCCTGGAGTGAGTGCTACCTGTCTTGTCTTTGAAGTCTTAATGCAGGGTGGCTGGACTGGGCTGGGGGCTTTCGTAGGAGCTTGTGGCTGGAGACGAGGCTCTGGGGATTCGAAGGGAGTAAGGATATCTTCTTCAGGCCTCAAGTCTGTGACTCTGAAGGAGGTGGTCCAGGTGCATAGCAAGGAGCTCAGAGGAGTCCCAAGAGTAGGTGTCTCCAATTGTCACCTGGGTCCACCTGCATCAGAATCACAGGGATTCTTGCTAGCCACGTAGGTTTTGGGCTCTACTCAGACCTGTTGGCTAGTCACTGGAGCCAGACACTGGGGTATGCATGGTGACTTTGATACCCAGGCATCACAGAGCACGCTACTCCATCACCCTCCTGATCTGCTGGAGTGTAGGCATCTGGCATCCTTTGTAGGGGGAGAAATAGAAATGCAAGTTACATCTAGGGTCTTCTGGAGATAAACTGTAAAGACAGGGGTCTTTTGGGGGCAGGGCATGGAGGACACCTAGCCTGAGCATGTCTCTGCTCTCCCTGGCAGTCTTGCCAACATTCCACTGACCCCTGAGACTCAGCGGGACCAGGAGCGGCGGATTCGGAGGGAGATCGCCAACAGCAACGAGCGGAGACGCATGCAGAGCATCAATGCGGGCTTCCAGTCCCTAAAGACCCTCATCCCCCACACAGATGGAGAGAAGCTCAGCAAGGTGGGTGAGGGCAGGGAGGGCTTCCTGGAAGAGGTGGTGGGCTTAAGCAGGGAAAAGGAAATAAGCTTTAGTAGATGCTGCCAGCTGGGGCCCCTGACTTGTCCCTCCCACCCTTAGGCAGCCATTCTCCAGCAGACGGCGGAGTACATCTTCTCCTTGGAGCAGGAGAAGACCAGGCTCCTGCAGCAGAACACACAGCTCAAGCGCTTCATCCAGGTAGCACCTGCAGAGGCCTCTTGTCACCTCAACACCTGTCCTCTTGGCTCCCTCTCCCTGGCATGGGCATGTCTGGGCTCAACCACTGGCCTGGGACTCTGATGAGGCTACAGGTCTCATGGCTTCCCCACTGACACACCTACTTCAGGCACTCGCCTTCCTGCCTGGGCCTCAGTTTACCCATCCATGAAGTGCAGTTGAGTGGCTCTGAGAGGAACTGGGTGACTTTTGGCAAGCAGGTCCATTCTGCCTCTGTTTCTGGCCTGTGGCCGTTGTTGGATTTGCAGAATGGGGCTCCCAGTGCCAGAGCACCTGTGTTGACAGCTTTGGGGGGCTGCAATGGAGCCCTCCAACTTCCCTGTTGGTGGTGGTGATACGAGGGTGTCAAGGCACACTCACCAACCCCTTGGGGTCCCCAGGAGCTGAGCGGCTCGTCCCCCAAGCGGCGGCGGGCAGAGGACAAGGACGAGGGCATTGGCTCACCAGACATCTGGGAGGATGAGAAGGCAGAAGACCTACGGCGGGAGATGATTGAGCTGCGGCAGCAGCTGGACAAGGAGCGTTCAGTGCGCATGATGCTGGAGGAGCAGGTGAGGCAGGCAGGCGGGTGGGGGGGTTCCAGTCCCTCTCCCTTTCCTCCTATTTCTGCTTCCCTTGAGCAATTAGTTATTTACAGGAGTACCTGCTTTGTGCCAGGTCTAGGAATGGAGAGTCCAGTGGGGAGTAAACCAGACAGGTACCTGCCCTCAGGGGTCACCATCTGTGTTGGGTAGGAGGATTAGTCAGAGGATCTTGCACTGTAAAAGTACAGCTGTGATACAGTTCCTGCAGGAAGCCTGGGCATTGGGAGGGGGATTTGGGCTGGTTCTGGAGGGGCTGCCCCACAGCTTCTCTGTCATAGTGACTTGAGCCAAGGTTGGGAGGTAGGCTGGGGGTCAAGTCTCACGGTTAATCAGGCAGAGAGGGGAGAAGGGTACTCCAGGCAGAGGGGACAGCATGGGCAAAGGCCCTGAGGCTGGAGGGAGGGAGCAAAGGAGTGAGGGAGTGTGGCATGAAGAGATCATAGTAGGAGAGGAGATAAGTCAGAGAGGGCCTGGCAGGTTATGGTAGGACTTTGGTCTGTACCTCAAGTCTCTTCCCCAGGATGGCAGGCACCTGCTGGGGTTTGCAGCAGGAGTGAATGGCCTGCTTTGCAAAGGGTAGAGCATTGGAAGGCTGACCTCAACAGCCCTGAGGGCCTTGCCCTGGAGGAGGTGCCAGGGTGTGGTCTGAGCCCTGTCCCTGAGCCTGCCTCTCCACCCCTAGGTGCGCTCGCTGGAGGCCCACATGTACCCGGAAAAGCTCAAGGTGATTGCACAGCAGGTGCAGCTGCAGCAACAGCAGGAGCAGGTGCGACTGCTGCACCAGGAGAAGCTGGAGCGAGAACAGCAGCACCTTCGGACTCAGGTGAGCAGTAGGCACCTGGGAGGGGCTCTCATACTCAGCATTGGTGCCTCAGGGTCCTACAGGGCAGACCCAGGGCCTCAATTGCAATAATGCAGACATTCCTGGTTTCCAGGTGTCTTACATACATTATTACATGAATCCTTGTAGCAGCCCTTTGAGGCTTTTCTACTGATAAGGAAAGTGAGGCACAGAATGGCTAAATAACTTGCTCAGGATCCTCAGTGATTGGGGCAGGAATTTGAATTCTGGCTGTCTAAATCCAAAATCTGCGCTCCTGACCACCACTGCATTAGATGTTGGAGTGCTTGCTTGGCGCTGGACAGTGAAGGGGCCGTGCGTTCTTGGATGTCCGGGAGCCCCTCTCTAGGCTGCCTTTTCTTTGCTGCTTAAAATAAGAGGGGGTGGGAGGCCCCAAAATGGCTGGCCTTTCATTAGTGGTTGGCAGAGGCTGTCTCGAGGCAATGGGCAGAGGGAGATGGTTTTGGAGGGCATCCCACACTCTCTGTGACCACCAGAAGGGAAGGGGAAGCTCCCTGAACCTTTGGAAAAAAACTGAGGGCCTCTATCTCACAGCTCCTGCCCCCTCCGGCCCCCACCCACCACCCCACGGTGATCGTGCCTGCGCCACCACCCCCTCCCTCCCACCACATCAATGTCGTCACCATGGGTCCCTCCTCGGTCATCAACTCTGTTTCCACGTCCCGGCAAAATCTGGACACCATCGTGCAGGTACCTGGGCTCAAGGAGGGGGCAGCATGTGGGGGTTGTCTTCTGGGAACAGGACCTTTGAGAGAGATTAGAAAGCAGGGACTGAAGGAGTGAGACAGGGCTTGAGTGTGGGCAAAAGTCCAGAATTGGGTGTATGTGTCTCTGTGTCTATCCCTGGGTTTCCCTCTCTGTTTGCAGGGGTTGTGGCAGGGGGCTTCTGTGGAGAAGGTGAGGAGTAGAGATAGGGGACAGGATGCCCCGGAAAACCTTGTTTCTTCCCTCCACATGGGGTGTGTTGAGAGAGTCTTTTGCTCACGGAGCCCCCGGCTTCTGGAGTTCCTACATCCAGCTCTTGGTTTGGTCCAGAACTTCCTCTCACCTCCATCTCCTAGGACCTGAGATGGGGATGGAGGTGGCAGTGGCTGGGAGCCTCCTACAGAGGATGAAGAAACGAGATGATAACTCTATGGGTCAGGCCCAAAGTCACTGCTATACCCAGCCTGGGGTGGAGACCCCTGGGGAGTCCTGGCAACATCACAAAATAAATAAACAACTAAACCAAAAAAAGCCCATCAACTCCTGGACCTTTAGTTGCACATAATTGCAGCAAATTGGACGGTAAAATTAATAACAAAGACCTCTTATCAGTGAACAGGCCAACTTTGAAATATGTAAATATATGAAAGACACTGGTGACCTCCACGCAGCCTTGCACTGTCATCTGTGAGGGGTTTTTCAGCTCAGCAGAGGGGTTTGCTACCCCTGACTCTGGCAGGCCACCTGCTACTCTGCCAGGCTTACTTCTGGACTTTCTGGTGTGTGTGAGGGGAGATGGTGGCTGTCCTTATGCCTCCAGCCATTCTCACAGCAGCCTGTCCCCCCAGGCGATCCAGCACATCGAGGGCACCCAGGAAAGGCAGGAGCAGGAGGAGGAGCAGCGGCGAGCCGTCATTGTGAAGCCCGTCCGGAGCTGCCCGGAGGCCCAGGCCTCTGACACTGCCTCCGATTCGGAGGCCTCGGACAGCGACACCATGGACCAGAGCCGGGAGGAGCCTGCTGGGACTGGGGGGCTTCCCTGACCACCCCCAGCCCTCCTCTCCCTTCCGGGGGCTGGAGGGGGCCGGGGCAGCAACAGGGAATACATGCGGGCCAGCGAGTGAGGAATTTTTACAAAATTATGACGTCATTTGGGTCTCTTTTATGACCTCTTTTTCAATACTGTAAATCGACCTCTGAGCGAAGGCCACCCAACCTGAGGTCCTGGGGGCTGGGATGGTGGGAGTGTGTGGGAGCACCGGGACACCTGGGGCTGGGCCTCACCCCGGGGGCTGGGGAAGCTGACACTTGAGGTGCCTGGCCTCTCTCTGCCAAAAAGCATTTTTTTCATTTGAACATGTTTCTAAGAACAGGGAAAATCAAACAAAACCCCAGCATATTTCTGCCCTCCCCAGAGCCAGCCCTACGACTATCAGTTTCTAACTCCCCCTGCCCTCTTTGGTTTTCTTCTTTCTCTAAGCACTTAATGGGTTGGGGGTCTGGCTGGGTCAGGACTCTCTGGGGGTCCGGGGTAGAAGTTGCTTCTCCTGTTGGGGTTTGCTGCTGCCCTTTTGCCCTGCCCTCCCTTCCCTGCCCCACCTCAGCACTAGGATTTGCCACTCTCCACCACCAGCTGGCCTCCACCTCTCCCTCCAGGTTTCCCATCTTCGACCCCAAAAAATGTCTGTCTTTCTCTGTTTTGTTTGTTGGGTTTTTCTTTTTTGTTTGTTTGTTTTTGTTTATTTTTTGGGTTATTATTTTTTTTTTTTTTACAATTTTGAGGTCTTTGTGTTCAAGGAGAGCTATTATATTTTGTTAAGAAAGTGGGGGGGAAAAACAAGAGGCCACCATGCCTTTATAAAGAAACAAAATAAAGTTTGTACTTTGTTTTTTAGATTGTGTCTCCTGGGTGCATGCTGTCCTGAGTTGCTGGGGAAGGCTTCCCGGACTAGATAGAGTATGGGATGCTATTTGGGCCCACCAGAGGGGATTGGATGTGGGTGAGCTCATGATGACTCCCCCGACTTGTGTGTGGTGAGTGTTGCAATGAGAAATCAGGGTCTTCACATTTGCTGGGATTACTCTTACTCTGGGTATTCGGCAAAGATGGAAGATGGGGAGGAGGGAACAAGGAGAGAATGAACTACTGAGCCACAGGTTCTTATCTCCTAGAGAAAGGACACAGGCTGTTCAGGGTTGCTGGTTGATCTCTAGGCTTTGCTACTTTTTTAACTTGTGTACTCCCTCATGGTGTGTTTTGGTTTGCTGTGTTTTGGTCTGCAATTCCACCTTGGGTGAGCCACAAACAAAAGATGTTTTATTTTATTTATTTATTTATTTATTTATTTATTTATTTATTTATATATTTTTAGAGAGAGGATGGGAAGAGGGAGAGAAAGAAAAAATGATGTGAGAGTCAAACAGATCTGCTGCCTACACACCCCCTATCAGGGATTGAGCCGGCAACTCAGGCATGTGCCCTGACCGGGAATTGAACCAGTAACCTTTTGGTGCACAGGGTGATGCCCATCGAACTGAGCCACACTGGCAAGGGCACCACTTATATTTTAGCCTCAGTTTCCTTTTTTTTTTTTTTTTGGTTAATCCTCACCATGGGATATTTTTCCATTGATTTTTAGAGAGATTACAAGGGAGGGAGGGAAGGGGAGAGAGAGAGAGAGAGAGGGAGATCGATTGGTTGCCTCCTGAAAGACCCTGACCAGGTCTGGGGATGGAACCTGCAACCCAGGTACACATGCCCTTGACCAGAATTGAACTTGCGACCCTTCAGTCTCCTGGCAGATGCTCTCACCACTGAGCTAAACCGGCCAGGGCCTCAGTTTCTTTTTTTGAAAGTTGGGAATAATAAAAAATAAATAAGGGAATAATAATGGCGCAAGAGCAATGCATGTTATGTGAGGTGGGACTGGTCCTTTTAAATTCTTAATCCTCTGTGACCAGAGAGCTCTTTTTTTTTTTAATCCTCACCCAAGGATGTTTTTCTATTTATCTTCAGATAGAGTGGGAGGGAGAGAGGGAGAGAAAGGGAGAGAGAGAGAAACATCGACATGAGAGAGACACATGGACTGGTTGCCTCCCGCACGACCCCAACCAGGGCCGGGCACGAACTGCAACCGAGCTATGTGCCCTTGGCCAGAATTGAACCCGAGACTCATTGGTCTGCAGGCCAACGCTCTAACCGCTGAGCCAAACCAGGCAGGGCACAGAGTGCTCTTTACAATGTATTCTTCTTGGCCTGATTTTCCTCATGCTCACACTGTGCCAGATACATGGGGACTGAGGCCAGAGTGGAATAACCAATTCACTTCTCAGCCCACAATGAATGCCTCCAGACATAAACTCATTGAATAGAAAGGCAGACAGGAGCCTGCATTTAGGGGGGGGGGGAAAAATATATATATATATTTATTGATTGGTTTTTTTAGAGAGAGAAACATCGATGTGAGAGAAACATCAATGGGCTGACTCCTGTGCGCCCCCTACTGGGGGTGAGCCCACAACCTGGGCATGTGCCCTGACCAAGAATCAATTGGTGGGGGGGAACTCTCAGTCCATGGGAGGACGCTCAATCCACTGAGCCACACGCATTTTAAAGGTGAAATTCACAACAAAACCAACCATTTTAAAGGGAATGATTCTGTGGCATTTAGTACATTCACAATGTTGTGCAACCATCATCTCTGTCTAGTTCCAAAACATTTCCATTACTCCAAGACGAACCACTTGAGTCTCCCCAGTCCTCCTAGCCCCTGGCAACCACCAATCTGCTTTCTGTTTTTTTTTTTTTTGTATTTGTAAAAATTAAAACTAATTTGCATTCAGTAAAATTCACACCTTTTAGTTTTTGGTTGTGTGAGTTTTGACAAACGCATACAGTTGTGTAACCACCACCACAATCACGATATAAATTAGTTCCCTCATTCCAAGAGTTCCCCCATGTCCCTCTGTGTTCCACCCAGCTCCTGGCAACCACTGATCTATTTATTCCTACAGGTTTGCCTTTTCCAAAATGTTATAGATGGGATCACAATATTTAGCCTTTAGAATCTGGATTCTTTGTAACTAATTTTATCTCTTTTTGGGTATATCTAGGTAAATTTACATAAGTAGAATAGAATATGTGTCTGAGGGGAGGGCCTTAGCTAGAATCTGGGCGGGAATGCCCCTTCCCAAGGCCGGCCCAGGAGCCCTTTCGGCCAGGTGCAAGGCGCGCCCCGCAAGCTCCATGCAGTTCCTAAGAGGATCAACAGACAGCGCTGCGGACCCAGTACACCTGGTCCGGCAACTGCGGGGGTTCCACCTCCTTCCGGTGCCCCCGCCCCGACTGTTCAGTTTCCATAGGCCAGAGGCGGGGCTTAGGGTGGGGCCAGGGAAATTCCCACACCCCCGACCTGCGGTGGCGCATCCTGAAGCCGTATGTTGGCTCCCTAGTAGGCAGCGGAAGTCGAGGGTGCCGCCCCCGGCCCCGCCTTTTCCCGGATTTGCCTTGCTCAGCCGCTTGGGTGCGCATGCTCTGTGGCACTCCAGGCGGTCCGGCGCGCGCTCGTCTGGCCCCGCCCCCGCCTCTTTGCGGGGCGGCGCGCGGTCATGCACTCCGCGCGCAAAGTGCCGCACAGATGAGAAATGCGGCTCTGGTGTGTCTTCCGCGTGGAGGCGCTCGCCGACTTCCTTCCGCAGCTGCCAGCCCACCCGGAGCACGCGCTATGTGGCACCGGGTGGTGGAGCCCGAGCTGTTGAACGGAAGTTGGGCGCGCCGTACGCGTGACTTAGGACGGTCTACAGGCCGCGGTATAAAATGTGACATTAATTTTAATAACACATTTAATTTTAACCCACAGTATCTGAAACATTGCCGTTTCAGCGCAGATGAGGAATGTAAGAAACTGCAGGAAATACTTTTTTCTTTCGGAGTCTGGGAGCTTCGTATGCTCTGTGTGCATCTTGCCCTGACCGCACCTCCGCCATGGGTCCACTGCAAGGAGCCTGGGCTGGTAATGGACTCGCGTGGAGTGGCGAAGGTCCAGCCCTGGGAGCACGTGGTGGTTAGAAAGTGCACAGTGGCCTGCGGTAGTACAGACACTGGCCTGGGAGGAGGAAGAAGTGGAGAAGATGTGGGAATGTTACTAAACTTAAGGGGTTTGCTGCTTAGGGTGCTCTAGTCAAAAAGGAGAGGTGGTTATTTTGCAAGGTAGTTTTATTTACTTGCAGCAAGTAAAGGAGATAGGGGATTCATATCCAAAGCTTTACCTCCTTCAAGGGAGGCTTAGCCATTGCTTACATATACTATAGTCAATTACATGTTGATTTCTTCTTGTAGTTGTGACACCTTTGTAATTAATCTAGTTATTAATAACAGGAAAGGAGCAAAAGGGAAGGCCAAATATAATAGGCACTCCATTTATGCAACTTTGCCAGGAAGCTGCAAGTTAACACTCCCTAGGGGGCCTTTGGGTCTGTTCCTGGTAGATCGCTGGGGAAAGGGACTGGACAGGGGGAGAACAGAGCATGCCCAGTAAAGTCTAGGTGAAATAAGGGAGGGCCCTGGCCAGTTTGGCTCAGTGGTTGGAGCGTTGGCCCGCGGACCAGAGAGGCCCCAGTTCGGTACCCACTAAGGGCACGTACCTTGGTTGCAGTTTGTCCCCGCCCAGATTGTGGTCGTGTGGGTGGCAGCCACTCGATGTGTCTCTTTCACATCGATGTTTCTCTCTCTCTCTCTCTTCCCCCCTCTCTCCCTCCTGCTCTGCCTCAAGATAAATGCAAAAATGTCCTTGGTGAGGATAAAAAAAATAAAATAAAAAAATAGGGGAGGTACTTGCCTGTCAGTCACACCTGGGAACAGGTCCTTGGCCAGAGTAGGCGTGGCCACTGCAAGCATGGGAATATTTGAGATATTTAATGTCTTAAATTTTTTTTTTTTTAATCCTCACCTGAGGACACTTTTGCATTCATCTAAAGGTAGAGAGAGAGGGAGAGAGGAAGAGAGAGAGAGAAACATCGATGTGAGAGAAACACATCGAGTGGTTGCCACCCACACGACCCCAACCAGGGCCGGAGACAAACTGCAACCGAGGTATGTGCCCTTAGCGAGAACTGAACCCGGGTCTCTCTGGACCGCAGGCCGACGCTCTAACCACTGAGCCAAACTGGCCAGGGCGAGATATTTAATTTCTTAAACAAAGAAGTTTACTCTGTTGGTTCCTGGCTCTCTTGGTTGCTCTTGTGTTTTGGAGACTCTTAGGACTTTTGTTGCAGAGGGTGCACTCTTCTGGCTCCCCTGTATTTGCCCACGTGGCCCACAGCCATGTGGACACCACACAATGAACTAATAGAGGGCAACTAGCCTAATGCTGTACTGGACCCAATTCGCATCGATGTTTCTCTTTCTCCCCTCCTTCCTCCCTCCCTTCCCCTGTCTCTAAAATCAATGGAAAAAATATCCTCGGGTGAGGATAAAAAAATAAAATAAAACTTTTTGAAAAATTTGGGACTAATAATAGAAATGTTCTGGGAGGTCCTATGCACTCTTTACCCAGCGTCCCCCAAAGCCAACATTTTGCACAACTAAAGTATAACATGGAAACCAGGTAATTGCTATTAGTGCAGTCCATAAGACTTATCTAAAATTTTACTAGTTTTGCGTGATCTCATTTATGTATGTGTGTACATAGTTCCAGACCATATAGTGCACCAGCAGTGTATGAGAATTTCAGTTGCTCTGCATCCTCACCAACACTTGATATTGTCATATTATTATATTATTTTAAAAATAGCTATTCTGATAGGTGTACAGTGGTTTTAATTTTTATCATCATAGATTAGTTTTGTCTCTTATTTTTTATCTATTTTTTTAATCCTCACCTGAGGATATTTTTCTGTTTATCTTCAGATAGAGTGGGAGGGAGAGAGAGGGAGAGAAGGGGAGAGAGAGAGAAACATCGATATGAGAGGTACACATTGACTGGTTACCTCCAGCACGACCCTGCCCAGGGCTGGGGACGAACTGCAACCAAGGTACATGCCCTTGACTGGAATCGAACCCGCAACTCATTGGTCCGCAGGCTGATGCTCTACCACTGAGCTAAACTGGCCAGCGCAGTTTTGTCTCTTTTAGAGGTTTATAGAAATCATACAGTACGTAGTTGACCCTTTAACAACATGGGGAGTTAGTGGCGCTGAATCTTCATGCAGTCAAAATCTGTGTAAACCTTTGACTCCTCCAAAACTTAACTACAGTCATCCCTCGATATTCATGGGGGATTGATTTTAGGAACTACGTCCCCTTCCATGGATACCAAAATCTGAGGATACTCAAGGCCCTTATATAAAATGGTCTAGAACAATGCATATAGGCAGCCTGCCTCATCTATGGATTCCCAACCTTGGATCAAATACTATTTTTGGATTGAATACGGTTGGTTGAATCCGGGGATATGGAAAGCCAATGGTATTCATTGAAAAAAATCCTCGTATAAGTGGACTGCACAGTTCAAACCCATGTTGTTCAAGGGTCAACTCTATATATTCTTTATTATTATATTTATTTATTTATTTATTTATTTATTTATTTATTTATTTATTTTTAATCCTCACCTGAGAATATTTTTACATTTATCCTCAGACAGAGTGGGAGAGAGAGAGAAGGTGAGAGAGAGAAACATCATTGTGAGAGAGACACATCGATTGGTTGCCACCCGTACAACCCCAACTGGGGCCGGAGACATACTGCAACCAAGGTATGTGCCCTTGGCTGGAATCAAACCCGGAACTCTTTGGTCTCCAGGCCGACGCTCTAACCGCTGAGCCAAACTGGCCAGGGCAATGGAAAAATATCCTTGAGTGAGGATTTAAAAAAATAAAAATAGTCCTGGCCGGTTTGGCTCAGCGGTTAGAGCATTGGCCCACAGACCAATGAGTCCCAGGTTCGATTCTGGCCAAGGGCACATACCTTGGTTGCAGTTCGTCCCTGGCCCTGGTTGGGGTTGTGCGGGTGGCAACCAATCTATGTCTCTCTCTTTCTTTCTCTCTCTTTTTTTTTTTTTTTTTTAACTTATCTTTATTGTTGAATGTATTACAGATATTCCTCATTTTTCCCCCATTGCCCCCTTCCTCCCCATTCCTGCCCCCCTCCTGCCTTTCCCCACACTGTTGTCTGTGTCCATTGGTTACATATAAGTTCTTTGGTTTATTTCTTCCCACCCCCCCAATCCCCCTTCCCTTTGAGGTTTGTCAGTCTAACACCCAATTTGTACTTCTTAATCCCTTCACCTTTTTCACCCATCCCCCCAGCCCCCACCCATCTGACAACCAACAAAAGTTCTCTGTATCTATGAGAATGTTTCTGTTCTGCTTGTTCATTTTGTTTGCAGATTCAATTGTTGATAGATATGTATTTATTGCTATTTTGTTTGTTCATATTTTTTTTATCTTTTTCTTCAAGAAGACCCTTCAACATTTCATATAATAATGGTTTGGTGGTGATGAACTCCTTTAGCTTTGCCTTGTCTGGGAAACTCTTTATATGGCCATCATTCTAAATGACAGCTTTGCAGGATAGAGTAATCTTGGTTGTAGTTTCTTTCTTTTCATCACTCTGAATATTTCTTGCCACTCCCTTCTGGCCTGCAAAGTTTCTTTTGAGAAATCAGCTGATAGTCTTATGGGAACTCCCTTGTAGGTAACTAACTGCTTTTCTCTTGCTGCTTTTTTTTTTTTTTTTTAATGTGCCCCTAGCGGGAACTGAACCCAGGACTCTCTGGTCCACAGGCTGATGCTCCAACCGCTGAGCCAAACTGGCCAGGGCTCTCGTGCTGCTTTTAAGATTCTCTCTTTGTCTTGAAACTTTTGCATTGATGATGTGTCTTGGTGTGTACCTCTTGGGGTTCATTTTGTTTGGGACTCTCTGTGCTTCCTGGACTTGTATGTCTGTTTCCTTCACCAAGTTAGGGACGTTTTCTGCCATTATTGTTTCAAATAGGTTTTCGATTTCTTGTTCTCTCTCTTCTCCTTCTGGCACCCCCAAGATGGGGATGTTGGCACGCTTGAAGTTGTCCCAGAGGCTCCTTACACCATCCTCATTTCTTTGGATTCTTTTTTCTTTTTGCTGTTCTGATTGGGTGTTTTTTGCTTCCTTATATTCCAAATCGATGGTTTGCTCCTTGGCTTTACCTACTCTACTATTGCATCTGTGTAAACTATTCTTTATTTCAGTTAGGGCCTCCTTCATTTCTAATTGTGAATCCTTCATTTCTGACTGGTCCGTTTTTATGCTCTTGAGGCCCTCACTGAGTTCACTGAGGTTCTTACTAAGTCCGTTGAGCATCCTTATAAGCAATGTTTTGAACTTAACATCTGTTAGGTTGCTTAACTGCATTTCACTTAGTTCTTTTCCTGGAGTTTTGTTCTGTTCTTTCATTTGGGACCTGTTTCTTTGTCTCCTCATTGTGGCTGCCTCCCTGTGTTTGTTTCTATGTATTACTTAGCGAGAGGTATGGGGCTAGCTGAGACCAGATGCTGCTTGTTTTTTTTTTTTATCCTCACCCGAGGACATTTTTTCATTTTTTGTCCAGATAGAGTGGGAGGGGAGAGAGAGGAAGAGAGAGAGAGAGAAACATCGACGTGAAAGGGACACATCAAGTGGCTGCCACCCGCATGACCAACCAGGGCCGGGGACAAACTGCAACCGAAGTACATGCCCTTAGTGGGAACCGAACCCGGGTCTCTCTGGACCGCAGGCCGACACTCTAACCGCTGAGCCAAACCGGTCAGGGCCAGATGCTGCTTGTTTGAAAGAATTTAGGAAAAGCTGAAGCAGGATCCAAGACAGGCCAATCCTATGGTAAAGCCTTTGGAAACAGCTTGGGTGGGCCTGAAAGTTGGGTGGGGCGGGGCCTCAGGGAATCACCAGGGCGGGGCCAACAGTGTGAGCCAGGTTGCTGGAGTCCCAGATATGGCGGCGTCTGCCGGCCCAGGGAAGGGCTCACCAAAGGCACGTCTGTCCAGGAGAAAGCCGCCTCTCCAGCCCTCGCTCTAATGCCAAACAACTCAGTTCTTCCCCATATGACTCTGGTGCCTTTCAAGCTGCCTCCCCCACGCTGGAGCCTGGAGGGTGCGAGTCGGAGTAAGTCCGTGTGCAGGCCCTTTAAGAGGAGCTGCGGGGGCTCCAGCCGCTTCAGCCTCAGTTCCCGCTGGTTTTTCCAGCCAGAAGTGATGGGGACTTCTCTTCCTGGCACTGGAACCCTGAGCTGGGTGCCTGGTGTGGGACAGGGACCCCTCAGTCCTCAGGGAGGACCTTCCCAGCTGAGGTGTCCTCCTGATTTTTATCCGCCACACGTGGGTGTGGGACCAGCCCATCAGCCTCCGCCCCTCCTACCAGTCTTGATGCGGCCTCTTCTTTAATTTTGTAGTTGTAGGACTTCCATTTAGCTTGATTTCAGGCGGTTTAGAATGATGGTTGTTCTGTAGTTGTAACTTTGATGTGGTTGTGGGAGGACGCGATACCGCGTTTACCTACGCTGCCATCTTGACCGGAAGTCTGATGTGTCTCTCTCACATCAATGTTTCTCTCTCTCTCTCCGTCTTTCCCTCCCACTCTGTCTGAAGATAAATGTAAAACTATCCTCAGGTGAGGATTAAATAAAAAGGATATTTTTACATTGATTTTTTTCAGATAGAGTGGGAAGGAGAGAGAGAGAGAAAGAAAGAGAGAGAGAGAGAGACATCAATGTGAGAGAGACACAGCGATTGGCTGCCTCCCACACGACCCCAGTTGGGGCGGGGGTACTTGCCCTTGACCAGGAATCAAACCCACAACTCTTGGGTGTTCAGGCCAATGCTCTAACCGCTGAGCAAAACCAGCCTGAGCGACTCTATATACCCTTTTTGTCTGGCTTCTTTTTCTTAACATAACATTTCTGCGATTCATTTATATTTTTGTGTATATCAGCAGTTTGTTCATTTTTATTGCTAAATGTCTTCCACTGTATGAATATGCCACTATTTGTTTAGCCATTCACCTGGTGATGGAATTAGTTTTTTTCCAACATATGGCTACTGTGAATATATTTTAGTGGACATTATCCCCCAAATCGACTGTGGCAGTTTCCCCTCTGCCACCAGTGTGTGAGGTGGTAACCTGGCAATGGAGGATAAGAAACATCTAAGAATGTGCCATTGACTGTCTTTGGTAGTGGTTTCTTTGGGAGGGGGCTGGGTATTCTTGGTACCTGGTGGCCTCCTTGCACTATTTTAAGAGTCTCTGTTAGGGATAAAACTCATGGGAAATGTCTGTCTTCTCCCATGTTCTCAAGGATGGTTACATTACCCTGTGTCCTGTTTAAGGAGGAGTCTCAGAAGAAATTCCTATAGAGTTTCAGTAGCAGAAATTATTTCACTTCTTCCAAGCAGTTGGTTTGTTCTTATTTTAAGGACACTGTGAATTGGCAAGTGATCAAGTTACACACTTGGGAGGGACTCATGTATGTAGTGCTGTTTGCTTTCGTATCAGCCTTGTGAATGGCTCCATATTGTGTGCCTGCTTTGGTGTAGTTTTCTTGTTACTTCCAATTCTTGTTTTCTTGCTGTACTTTATGAGTACTTGGAAGACACCTTTATGGTTTTGTGGCATGGGGGGTAGGTTATAATAAAAAATGTTGCTTGTATCATGACGCGGGGGCATCTTTGGCAGCAGAGTAATGGCCCCAGCTCTGAGATGTTTGAAGGGCCATCTAGTGAAATGAGGGGCCTTCCTGTGACCTTGGCCTCCTTAGCAGTTGATGAACTGGCCTCAGACCAGTATGTAAAGCACATGCAAATCCTCCAGCTGCCTCTTGGAGCTGGCTGGCCACACAGTCCTTAGCCTCATATTTTTGTTGGCTCTGGCTCCACCCTGTCCCACCCAAGTCCATTCCACTGACCCTTCTTTATCCAGTTGCCTCTCTGTGCTTTCCTGGATGCTACTGTCCCTGTGGTATTTGTCTTTTTCACTCTTGAGTTCTGTATGCCCTCCTGTGCCCTACAAGTCCTGGGCTGGGGTGGGGTTAGCACCATCCCCTGCCTTGGTTCCCTCTCTTCTCCTGCCCTGCTGAGTTGCAAGTTTCTTCTGTTGATTGACAAGAGCATGTGCTGACCTAGAGGAGGGGGTAGGATGGGGGCTGCAGGGCAGGACCAGCCCTGAATCTCATAGCTGTATAAAGGAATGAGCTCCCAGACCTGCTGTCCCCTCCACACCCCTGGTGTTGAAAAGGAGCTAAGAGTTACAGCTGCAGAGTTTCTTGACTTAAGGGGCCCCAGTCACAGGTCCCACTGGGTGTGGCCTGTCTTGGTGGACAGCCTCAGAATCAAATTAATAGAGGAAACAGGAAAGTGATTCAAGAAGGCTGCAGATACTGCACACATACCAGAGAGTAGTTTGTTGATACCTGTGTCTCTAGCATTGCCTCTTGCCCTGTGAGAGATACAGAAGATGCTCTGAAAATTCCGGTTGCAAAGAGAATTGATGGAAATCTTCTGTCCCTTGTAGGTAGACGGAAATGTCAGTGAGTCTGGCTAGGCACAGGGGGTCAGTGGGGGACTGCTTATTTGAGATTGAGGGAGAGATGGCCTCCATTTCCCATAGGATCCTCATGGTGCATGTCCCTGGCTGTGGAAGGAAAGTTGAGGTGGCAGGTGGGGAGATCTGGAGCTCTGTGGCTTGTTCGAGACTTCACATTGTATTCAAAACAGTGGAGTTGGTGTTCTCTGGTAGTGAGTTCCCTGTCACTGAAGATATTCAAACAGAGGCTGGATACTTATCTATCAGGGATATGGTGGAGGAGATTCCTGCTGTGGGTGGGATTTTGGGTTCTTCTAAGGTAGGTGACCTATAATTGCCAAGGTAAATGGGAAAATACTCTCCAAAGAGTTACATGTTGCACTGCGTTAGTGTCAAGTGTAGAGAAGATCCAGACAGAGGCCTGCGTTGTCAGGGTCCCGCTTGATTTCCTCAGCCACTTGAGGAACTGTCTGAGGCATGGATTAATCTAGCAAGTCAGTTGCCAAAAGAGGGACTGAACTATAGGAACTATGTGAGGGTGAGGACCCTTAGGCTGAGGACTCTGGCAGCTTCTGTTTGTTTGTTTGTTTATTTATTTATTTAAGCATGCATGCAGTCCCCCACTACCACAAATTATCCAGTCAAGTTTCCCACATTTGGGGAAATGGAAGAGGTCAGCACATCTAGAGTACAATGGATAAGCCTCGCCCTGGGAAAACCACCTTCGTGATCATGGTTTCTCCCCTGCAGGTAAGTATGGCAGCTTCGGTTTGTGAGAAAGAGGAGGTCTGCCCTGGGAAGTTGGCATGGTGGTGTGGGTGATGTGGGATGGAACCAGTGTGGAGATTTCATAGGCGAAGTGAGGTCTGTTTAAGAATTTATGACCTGAGAGTTTATCTTCATTTGAGTCTACCCTCATTTTTAATCTCTCTTATTTTCCAAAGAGTCTTTGTTTATTCCTTTTTATTTAAAATTATTTTTATTTTATTGTTGACATAATTACAAATGTCTCCCATTTTCTCCCTTTTATTTTATTTTTTTGTTAATCCTCACCCGAGGATATTTTTCCATTGACTTTTAAAAAATTTTTAATCCTCACCTCACCTGAGGACATTTTTCTATTTATCTTCAGGGAGAGAGAGGGAGAGAGGGAGAGAGAGAAAGAAACATCGACGTGAGAGAGACACATTGACTGATTGCCTCCCACACGACCCAACCAGGGCCGGGACGAACTGCAACTGAGGTATGTGCCCTTGACCGGAATTGAACCCATGACTCTTTGGTCCGCGGGCCGATGCTCTAACCAATGAGCCAAACTGGACAGGGCCATTGGCTTTTTTAGAAAGAGTGCAAAGGGGGGAGGGAGAGAGAGGGAGAAAAAGAGAGAAGGAGAGGAACATCGATGTGAGAGAGACACATTGATTGGTTGCCTCCTGCATGACCCTGACTGGGGCTGGGGATTGAACCTGCAACTCAGGGACGTGCCCTTGACTGGGAATTGAACCTGTGACCCTTCAGTCCACAGGCCGGCTCTCTGACCGATGAGCCAAACCAGCCAGAGCTTGTTTATTCATTTTTTTAAATTATGGTTTAAAATATATATATCATAATATAACATAAAATTCACCATTTTAACCATTTTTTAATGTATAATTCAGTGTCATTAAGTATATTTACAGTGTTGTACAACCATCACCACTTACATTAATCTCCAGAACTGTTTCATCATTCTGCGTAGAAACTCTGTATCCATTAAACAATAACTCTTGTGCCCCTTCCCCCAGCCCCTGGCAACCACCATTCTACTTTCTGTTTCTAGGAATTTGCCTATTTTAGGTACCTCATATAAATCAAATCATATTATACTTGTCTATTATAGGCTGAATTCTGTCCCCTGTCCCCAATCTATATGTTGAAGTCCTAACCCCCAGTACCTCAGAATTGACTGTGTTGGGAGACAGGGGCTTCACAGAAAGAACTAAGGTGAGATGAGGTCACATAGGTGGGTCCTAATCTGATATGACTGGTGTCCATATAAGAAGAGAAGTTTATCCAGCCCAGCTGGTGTGGCTCAATGGTGGAGCGTCAACCCATGCACCAAGAGGTCGCTGGTTGGATTTCCGGTCAGGGTACATGCCCAGGTTGTGGGCCAGATCCCCAGTGGGGGGCATGCAGGAGGCGGCCAATCGATATTCTCTCTCATCGGTGTTTCTATATCTCTCTCCCTCTCCTTTCCTCTCTAAAATCAATACAGAAAAAAAATAAATAAAAAGAAAGAAGTTTAGGACATGTAATACAGACTGGGAGGTGAACATGTCAGGACACAGTGAGAAGGTGGGCCTCTGCAAGCCAAGGAGAGCAGCCTCAGAAAAAAGCAAACCTACCCACACCTTGATCTTGAACTTTCAGCCTTCAGAACAGTGAGAAGATAAATTTCTGTTGTTTAAGCCCCCCAATCTGTGGTATTTTGTTATGACAGCTCCAGCCAGCTAATACCTTATCCTTTTGTATCTGGCTTTTTTTCACTTAGCATAACATTCTCAAGGCTCATCCATGTAGCATGGATTAGAATTTCATATTTTTATTAAAAAGATTTTTTTTCCTTTATTAATTTTAGAGAGAGAGAGAGAGAAATAGAAACATCGATGAGAGAGAACATCGATTGGCCGCCTCCTGCATGCCCCTCACTGGGGATTTGGCCCACAACCTGGGCACGTGCCCTGACCAGGAATCGAACCGGTGACCTCTTGGTGCATGGGTCGACACTCAACCACTGAGCCACACCAGCCGAGCTAGAAGTCTATTTTTTTAAAATTGGGAAATCAATGCAACAAACTTAGGCTTGTTGAAAATGAAATCAGTAACTAAGTCTCTGCAGGCCCCATCCCCAGCCAGCACCAAGACCTTTGCTTTCCTGACCCCAGTTCCTCAAGCCCCAGAAACGACAAGCATTTAAAGAACACAGGGTCAACTTAGGCCACTTTCCTACATTGTAACTCCCTCTGTCCCACCCTCAATTGACCCCCCCTCCCCCCCACCAGATCAGCAGGTTAGGTTTAGGCCAAGGAGGGAACAGTGAGGTTCTCAGGATGGCAGGGAATCACAGCTACATCCCAACCTGCTCAAAATCCCAGGTTAGCAAAAGAAGAAAACGAGAAAACTGGCTTGCCCACCCACTCTCCTCCCCTCAACCACCCCAGACAACAGCCTCACATCCCTAATCACTGTGATTCTGAGGTGCCCGTGGGGCTCCCAGTGGCTTCAACAGCCCCTAGGAGATTACTGCAGAAGGCCAGAGCCCGGGAGAGGCGGCACGCATTTGCCCCACCACCTGCTCTGTGTTAGCCAGCCAAGTTGCTCCCCTCAGCTTGTCCCTGGGGTGCATGTGACCTCTCTCCCTTCCAGATCATTCATGGCTGGGAACCAGTCTTCCTGCCAGAGAGAAATCCGTTCTAGGAGGCCCCTCTCCCCCATTCTGGGAGGAAGGATGGCTACACCAGCTTCTTGCCTTCAAAGAAGCTCTTGAGATGTCGCAAGTGCCAGACACTGATGGCTACGAGGATGAGGGTCTGCAGAATGGACCACGAGAGCACCTGCTGGTTGGTGCTCTGGCTGATCTGCCGGAAGCGCGCCTCTCGCCTCCGCTCGTAGTTCTGCTCTTTCTAGATCTGCTCCACTTGCACCACCAGCTGTCGCGTTCGTAGCTGCAACTCACTCAACTTGTCTTTGGCAGAAATTTCTGCAGAGTCATTGGAGTGTTCACCCACCTGAATGGCAGATGAACGCTCAACGTGCCTCCAGCAAAAAGGGAGAACTTGGTGGAATTTGAGTGAAGGTAGATCTGATGCTCCTCAGGGTATGGGATGTGAAAGTGAACCTGCTTTCAGAGCCGTACTGCCAGGCCAGAACGACCTTGTCTTCTGGGTCCTTCACCTCCACGAACTTGCCAAGCCCAGGGGTGGCTGGCTGGTACTCCTCCTACTGCTTGTCATAAAGCTATGTCCAGTGATTTCCTATAACCATGGTCTTGTCTGGAACCTCCTCAATAAAGCACCTTATCTCTTCTGATGTGGAAGTAGAGCGCGCCTCAGTGGGCCGCTAGACCTCAGTGGGAACCAAACAAGGTATCTTTTTTATTTTTTATTTTTTTTTCTTTATTGATTTTAGAGAGAAGAAGGGAGAGGGAGAGAGAGATAGAAACATCGATGAGAGAGAACATCGATTGGCCACCTCCAGCATGCCCCCTACTGGGGATCTGGCTCACAACCGGGACATGTGCCCTGACCAGGAATCGAACCAGCAACCTCTTGGTGCATGGGTCGATGCTAAACCACTGAGCCACACCGACTGGGCCAAACAAGGTATCTTTAAATCAAATGCAGTTAGCCCTTTAAGCAGTGCTGGGCTCACCCTTCCCCTTCCTGCTTGGGTTGGGGTTCTGTGGCTTTTTCTAACCCTCAGCCTGTGCCCTTTCCCTGTCTCCATGCCTCCGCACAGTCCTTCACCCCTTTCCCTGAAATGCTGCTTCTTATTTTCACCTCATAGTGTTCACTTGGACTGCTGGGAAAAGTCATGGATTTGTGAGTCAGACAGATCTGGGTTCCAACAAAGGCAATTCCATTCCTTGTCAGTGATGTTGAACTGGTCACTTAGGTCTCTGAGCCTCGGTCTTCTTGTGAAATGGCGACGTGTGTGTGCCCACCTCTTGCTACATGGAAAGTATTTGACTTCCTTTTCTCTCCATGACCAGGTGGTACCTCCTCCCCTCACACTGGCCCCTCTCCCCAGCTGTGAACATGGATTAGAAGACTCAGTATTGGTGTGGGGATTCTCCCGAGAAACAGAACCAATAGGAAGTGTATTTATTTATTTATTTATTTATTTATTTATTTATTTATTTATTTATTTTTCTTTATTGATTTGAGAGAGAGAGGAAGGGAAAGGGAGAGAGAGAGAAACATCGATGAGAGAGACCATCAATTGGCCATCTCCTGCATGCCCACAACCCGGGCACGTGTCCTGACCTGGAATTGAACCAGTGACCTCTTAGTGCATGGGTTGATGCTCAACCACTGAGCCACACCAGCTGGACAATAGGAAGTATATTTATAGAGAGAAGTATGGAGCCTGGAAAGTCTAAAATCCACAGAGGAAGCCAGCAAAGTGGAAATTCTGGCAAGAGGTAATGTTGCAGTCAAGTCTGAAGGCAGTCTGAAGCAGAATTCCTTCCTCCTTGTGGAACCACAGTCTTTTCTCTTCAACTGATTGGATGAGGCTCACCCATGTCATGGAGGGTGATCTATTTTACTCAAAGTCAACTGTTTCAAATGTTAATCATGTCTAAGCTTTCACAGCAACATCCAAACTGATTTTTTTTTTTTGTTTATTCTCACTCAAGGATATTTTTCCCATTGATTTTTAGAGAGTGTGGAAGGGAGGGAGAGAAGGGGAGAGAGAGAGGGAGAGAGAGTCACACACACACACACACACACACACACACACACACGTGCATTGATGTGATAAAGACACATTGAACCCTGGCTGATTTGGCTCAGCAGTTAGAGCGTCAGTCCACAGACAGAAGGGTTGTGCAGGTTCGATCCCGGGGCCCTGGTCGGGCTTGTGCAGGAGGCAACCAATCGATGTGTCTCTCTCACATTGATGTTTCCCTCTCTCTCTCTCTCTCCCTCCCTCCCATTCTATCTAAAAATCAATAAATGGAAAAATGTACTCGGGTGAGGATTAACAAAAAAAGAAAGACACATTGATTGGTTGCCTCCTGCAGGCTCCCTGGACGGGGGCCGGGGATTGAATCTGCAACCCAGGTACATGCCCTTGACCAGGAATCAAACCTGCAACCCATCGGTACTCAGGCTGACACTCTAAACACTGAGCCACACCAGCCAGGGCCAGACTGATGTTTGACCAAATAGCTGGGCACCATAGCCTAGTCAAGCTGACACAGAAAATTAACTATCGGGTTTGGTGACTGGTCAGTGCTCTTCAAATTGATATTCTTTAGGTTCATTGTAATGCCAATTAAAATCCAAAGAAGCTTTTTATGGAAGTGCAAAGTAACTAGAATAGTTACAATAACTTCGAAAAAGAAGATCAGAGTTGAAGGATTCACACTACCTGATTTCAAGACTTAGTAGGAAGCCATGGTGATCAAGACAGTGTGGTTTTAGTGAAAGGACAGATACACAGATCAATGGAACAGAACGTAGTCTAGAAATCAATTCACACACATTGGTCAATTGATTTTCAGAAAAGGAGCAAAGGCAATTCAATGGAGAAAGAACAGTCTTTTCAACAAATGGTGCTGGAACAACTGGACATCCACATGTAAACATCTAAATTTGTTCCATATTTTGCAACATATTTTTTAAAATAGCACAAAATGGATCTAAATATAAAACCTAAAACTATTATACTTTTAGAAGAAAACAGGAAGAAATCTTATGACCTTGGGTTAGGAAAAGAATTCTTAGGTACGACACCAAAAGCATAATTCATAAAAGAACAAACTGAGCCCTGGCTGGTTTGGCTCAGCTATAGAGCATCGGCCTGTGAACCAATGAGTCACGGGTTCGATTCTGGCCAAGGGCATGTACCTCAGTTGCAGTTCGTCCCCAGCCCTGGTCGGGGTCATGTGGGAGGCAACCAATCGATGTGTCTCTCTCATGTCGATGTTTCTCTCTCTCCCTTACACTCTATCTGAAGATAAATGGAAAAATATCCTCGGCTGAGGATTAAAAAAAAAGGACAAACTGATACATGGCATGTGATAAAAATTAAGAATTTTTGCTGTTTGAAAGACACTTAAGTGGATGAAAAGACAAGCCACAGACTGGGAGAAAATATTTACAAACCTATGGCTAGAAAAGGGCTGTACCAGCATATATAAAGAACTCTCTAAACTCAATAAAAGAAAACCCATAAAAAATGGGCAAAAGCTTTCAACAGGCATGTTACCAAAGACACATCAAAGATGAGGATGACAAATAGGAACATGGAAACATTAGTAATAGGAAGATGCAAGTTAAAAACCATGATGAGATGTCACTACACACCTATAAGAATGACTAAAATTTAAAAGACTGACCATACCAAGTGCTGGCAAGGATGTGGAGAAACTGGTGGTGGGAACGTAAAAGGGTACAATCATCTTCAAAACAAGTTAAAGAGACACCCATGATGTGACCCAACCGTTCCACTCCTAGGTATTTACCCCAGAGAAATGAAAGCGTACATTCATACTTTTAATTGTATATGAATGTTTATAGCTGCTGATTGGTAATAGCCAAAACTTGGAAACAACTTAAATGTCTCTCAACATGTGAATTGATAGCAGATTGTGGTACAGTAAGTCCTTACTTATCATCGATAGTTTCTGTGACTTTAAGTGAAATGACAAAATGAAACCAGTTTTACCATAGGTTGTGTGTGTGTGTGAGAGAGAGAGAGAGAGAGAGAGAGAGAGAGAGAGAGAGAGAGAGAGGGAGAGAGAACACTGACTGGATATTTTATTACATAAAGAAATTAATTAGAGGCCCTGGCCATGGGAGCTGGCTAGAAATGATGGGGAGCATTTTCTCGCAGACTGAGGACCTGATTCGGGCTGGGGTATTGAAGGAGAAGCCCCTCTGGTTTATATATAATGACTTTAGGGTGCCAGTCTGCTGAAGGCCCTCCTTGCAATACGGCAGAGCCAAAGGACATCTTCTATCACGTGGATCGGATTACAGTACCATAGGCTAATTGATATAAACAAGAGTTAAGTTTCTATGGCATCTCATCAACGTTGTAAGGAAATGACATTGAATGAAACGACATTATTCGAGGATGTGCTGTATATCCACACAATGGAATACTAAGAATAAAACTATTGATACATGCTACAACATGAATAAAGCTCAAAATAATTATGCTGAGTGAAAGAAGCCAGATAAAAAGGAATCATACAGGCAAGGTTCCATTTATATAAAAATCTAGGAAATACAAACTAGTAGCAATGACCGAAGATCAGTGGTTGCCTGGTTAGGGGTAAAGGGAAGGGACAAAAGGAAACTTTGAGAGTGAGGAATCCGTTCGTTATTTTGATTGTATCCCACTAGACGTCAATAAAGCTGTTTTAGAGGTGAAGCACCCAGAAGATACCTAATCGATTCTTGTTCCTTTCCAAGGTGCTGACTGCTACCCTCACAGTGACACCCTCCCCCAGACAAGACGAGCCAGTGTCTGCTTTCCCTCGGCTTTATAGAACTGGCTCTGGGGCTGTCACATGCCCTTAGGAAAATTGCATCAAATAGCACATCGAGGAGGCGACAGAAGGTTTTGGAACCCCTGCGCCACTGGAAATGGATCTCTGTCCCTCCACCCTCTGACTTACATCACATCGTCAGAGGCATCTCTTAGCTCCCCCTTTCCCCCCTCCCATCTACGTTCTGTCTCTTCCAGAGGTCTGGGAAGGCTAAGCTCCTAACCACTGACCTCAAAGGTCAGACATTGAGGGTTTTCCTTAACCATTTAGGGCTTTACTCTGCTGACCTTCGGGAAGAGGCTGAAATGTATGTCTGTGGTTCTCAAATAGGGCCCTTGTTGCTTGGCCCTACAAACTCCCTTGTTCAGAAAACTGAGACATGTCAAGGTCATTGACTTGCTGCAGACTTTGGATCAAGTTAGTGCAAATACTGGGAAGACTCAGGTCCCAGACCTAACTCAAGGGACGTCCCACTTTCCCCCCCTGCTACCCCACCTGTGACCCACATCATGTGACCTCAGGGCTACTGGGGGAGAGATGGGCCCCGCCTTCTAGGGCCTGGCAGCTGGCATAGCAGTGGCAGAGCAAGCCTTCTCTCAGCCTCGCAGGGTCTGCGCTGCTTCCCCATCACGCCCGCCCAGTTGCCCTAGTGACTGTGTGACCCTTCTCCCCGCCCGCGCTGCCACCAGCCCTATAAATAGAGGCGAGGAGCAGCTGGGCTCTCTTGGCAGTCACCATGAGGGCGCTGGTTCTGCTCTGCTGCTTTGTGGCGTCGCTCCTGCTCCCAGGACAAGCAGGTATGACCCCACCCCTGTGGGCCAAGCCAGACTTCGCCTCTGTCTGTGGTGCGGGGGGCTTGGGTGGTAGTTGGAGAATGAGGCCTCTGTGATTCCCGGGGCTGATGGCTGGTCTCATCTTGTACCCATTCTCTTCTCCCCTGGGGTCCAGGAGAAAGAACTGGGTGTGGAGAGAACCTGAGAGCATTCAGGGGGTTCTCGGGGAGGCCAGATGAAGCAGAAGGAGTAAACTGAGAGGTACAGGAGGGAGCGAGGCCTGAGCCAGGGGCCAGAGAAAAGGTCTGGCCAGTAGATGCTGGGGAAGAGGACCTCAAAAGTCAAGACTAGAGGAGCCTCCTAGACAGACAAGAAAACCCTATCTTGGAGTGGGAGGGGCCCCTGGATGTCACTGAGTTGACCCTTTCCCCTGCTGGAGATCTGGCAGGGGGCCTGGCTTTGCATGATCGAGGACAGAGGACCACAGTGGGCAGAGTTGGGGGCCATCTGGGGAGCAGTGGGATAGAGTGGGGGTCAGGTCGGGATGGGATTGGACATAGAGTTGAGAATTAGGTTGGAGACTGAATTGGTCTGTGTTCAGAAGAGGAACAGGACTGTTCTGGAGTAGAACTGGGCTCGGCTGAGGCTTTGTTAGAAGTGGCTGGGGGCCTGTGTGCCGTGGTTTTCCTTTGACATCTCAGCGCTGTGTGGCAGAGGGCTCTGGTTACAGCATGGGGGTTATTTATAGGTGTCGGGGGGATACCAGAGCATTTTGCCTCCTCTCTGTTCCCAAGATTCCTGGGGCTGGGTTCCCCTTGGGGATGCTTTGGTGTGCTCTGGGGACCCCCCAGGTATCTGGGACTCTGCTTTGTCTTTTTATGACTCTGCAGTCTTCATCTGCACAGGGGACCGTGGGGGCCAGAGCCCTAGCCTTTCTGATCTTTGAGGTTCTGCTTTTTGAGGTCCCAGTCCCAGCCAGGAGAGCAGATGGCAGGGGCAGCAGAAGCCATTACCTCGGGAGTTAGAGACCAGGTGGGGGGCTCCAGCTTCGCATGTGCTGCCGGGCCCTGCCCTTGTCTGCCCTTGAGTTAATTTGGGCTCCGTGGGGCTGCAGTGGCCGGAGTGTCGAGGATTCCAAGCGGCTGTCAGGTGGCTAAGTATGGAAACAGCCGTGTAATTGGATCCTGAGGCCCCAGCCACTGCCACCCTCTCCCCTTCGCAGCCCCTCCCCTGCTCCGCCCAGCCCAGCTGCCACCTCTCTCTGCTTCCACACATCAGCCCCAGGAGCTTTTAGCCTTTTAGGGACATCCTTTATCATCTTTCCTCCCAACATCCTTTATCTTTCCTCCCAACGAGGGGAACTGGACATCTGGAATGTTCCACAGGCCTTGCGGGGAAATCTTGCTGTGGGAAAGGAGGCAGTCAGGTGCTTTGTGCAAAGATCCTCTCTGCATTCTCCTTCCTTCCTGGACTCTGAGGTGTGCCCTGGCTTGGCTTCCAGGGAGGGTTGTCTACCAGCGGGCAAGGTTCCCTCCCTCCTCTCCCTGCTCACACGTGGGCTGTGGGTTCTTACCCATGTGGATTTGATCACTACATCAGTTGTAGGTTGTATACCCCAAAAGATGGCTTTCTTCTGTACCCACTGGGAGGTTCCAACCGTAAGGGTGGCTTCCCCCCACACCCATAATGACAATCTTTCCTACTCGTTGATTTTCTCCCAGAATCGTGCCACCTGCCCACAGGCAGCAGCTTTACTGTTGGACTTCCCACCTCACCACTGGGTCCTCATTTCCATGCCCATGTGCTTGCTCCTGTCTGGGTGGCAGGTGTTCTCTTCACCCTCCTGTTCCTGCTTCCCCGGGGGGAACCCTACAGAGTTGTTCTTCCTTCTTTTGTCCTCACATTGCTCCCGTGGCCCCCTGGACTGGGACGATGGGCTCCACAGCTTCCTCTTCTCATTCCCAAGCGGGGAATCAAGCGCCCCTCCAGATGCCAGGACATAGATGGAGCCACCAGACCCCCTGACCCCAGTCCTTTGTAACTACAGGGTCCTCCTCTTTGTCTTGGGGACAGGCTTGCTCAAGGACAGGGGAAAGCAACCTTAAGTTGATTTACTCCGTCTCCTCATTTTCTAGGTAAGGGAGCAAAAGCCAGAGGAATGAAGGGATGTGTGAGTTAGTGACAGGCACACCCAGGCTAGGGCGTCTTGCCCTACCTGGGAGCGCCCATCCTCCCTTGCTCTCCCTGAACTACTGTGCCTGTTGGGGGTGGTGGGGAAGCTGCCCGAGGTAGCTTCTTCCCTCAGGATGCAGGACAAGAATGATGCTGTCGGCTCTTTGACTTCTTGGAGGGTGAGGTCGGAGGGGGGTGCTGAGAAAACATTTCTTTAGGTTTAAGCCATTGGCATTTGTTAGGCTGAATTTAGGACATCTTTGCTTCCTGCCTACTGGATGCAGAGAGAGATCGAGGACAGATGGGCGGGTGTTCTGAGTTTGTACATCCCTGTCCTCTGGCCCCGCCCCGGTTGCAGATGTGCAAGTCTGCTCTGGCCCTCGCTCTGAAGTCCTGATGGTGAGAGGCTGGTGAATGCTGGGGCTGACCCACCCCTCCCTGAGAGACGAGGGTGCATGCTGACCACCAGGAAGCGTGCCCTTCCAAGACCTCCTCCTCACCCACCTCAGGCTGGTTATTTCTGGAAAGAGGTTATTTCCTCAACAGGGCCGTGCAGCAGCAGCTATGATCCACCATGGGGAGGGCTGCTGAAGGAAAGTCATGAGCTCAGGGTCCTGGGGAAAGAGCAGACCCCAAAGACTTGCCAGCCCCTGCAATCTGTGTCCCCAGCAGGCTCCCGATTCCTAGCTCAGTGCAGCTGAGTAAGCCTCTAGGGAGCATCTAGTCCACCACTTCCCTCGCCGAGTCTCGAGGTTTTAGTCTGGGATTTGCTAATGGAGGCATACTCCTAGATGTGGACTCCTGCTTGGTGGCCTGTGAAACGGCATTTTGGAAATGCTGATTTTGCCCCATGTCTGGATGTGACAGTGAAGGTCACACAGCTAGTTCATGGCAGGGCCAGGGCTGGAATTCAGGTTCCCTCACTTGTTGTCCAGTGCTTTTGGCCACTTATACCCTCAGAAGGAGGTCCCCGTGAGGCCAGTTGCGTCCACCTGGCTGTTTGGTGATTGCTTAGGTGTGGTGGTCTGGGATGGAGCCTAGTCCCTATGGACACAGGAGGAAGACAGCTGCTCCTCCTCTGACCCAGTCTGAGGGGCTGAGGGCAGGGTCTAGGTGCTGTGCCTCCAGGCCTGGAACAAGGGTGATGGCTGGGGGCATGGGAATGGGTGGGGTCTACCACTCTGGGATGCTGGCCTTAGCCTTCTGTCTCGAGCACCTTCCCTGCTCCAAATCCAAATCCAGACCCACTGATGGCACAGCCCCTTCATTTCAATATTGCTGGAGTATGTGAAGCCCATTCATTCAAACACCTTGCCACACTTCATCATTCATTCAATTATCCCCGATTTATTACATACCTACTATTTTTTAGGCGTGGTACTGGGGGAATTCAGATGGGCCTCTTTTCCTTGGCGAGCTTACAGTTCAGTAGGGGAAACAGGGTGTCTTCTGCCTTGGGGACTGTACATGTGAAAATCAGACACACGGAGGTGTCGCAGGGAGGAGCAGGCGAATTGAGGTGGGATGCAGGGGAGTGGGGAGGTTATTTTTAACTGAGTGGATCAGGAAATGTGTTTCAGATGAGGGGACATTTGAACTGGATCTTTTTTTTTTTTTTTTTTTTTTTTTTTTTTTTTATTAATTTTTTTTTTTTTTTTTTTTTTTTTTTTTGTTCAGACAGAGTAGGAGGGAGAGAGAGGAAGAGAGAGAGAGAGAGAAACATCGACGTGAAAGGGCCACATCGAGTGGCTGCCACCCGCACGACCAACCAGGGCCGGGGACAAACTGCAACCGAGGTACATGCCCTTAGCGGGAACTGAACCCGGGTCTCTCCGGACCGCAGGCTGACGCTCTAACCGCTGAGCCAAACCGGCCAGGGCTGAACTGGATCTTGAAGAAAGTTGATTCAGACATGAAAAGATGGAAGAAAGAGAATTCCATGTCAGGGAACAGGGTGAGCAAACTCCTGGAGTCAGGAAAGGATGGAGCTCTGGGGAGAACCAGGAAAGGACACGTCGTCCTTCTGCCTGGGATTAGGGCAGGCGGAGAGGAGTGGGGGTCGTGGGACTCTCTCTGGAAGGCTAGGGTGGGGCCAAAGTGTGAAGGGCCTTGAGTACTGGGCTGAGGACAAGGGTTTTGCTCTGTGAGCGGTGGGTTACCACTATGGGCTTTGGAAGAACCCATCTGGCAGTTGTTCGTAGCGGGAAGTAGAATGAGGGGAGATTGATTACACAACCATGTCAGAAATGCAAGTATGAGGGTATGAGCTCGGGCGAGGGAGCAGGAATGGAGAGGAGGAAAGATTCAACAGAGTTGGGTCAGAATCACTGCTCAGCTTGGGAGCTGGGTGGGAAGGAGTCCTCATGGGTTTAGTATAGATCACGTGATCTCACCAGAAAAGCAAATCTGGAACATAAAAGAACAGATTTAAAAAGTTCAGTTTAGGTCATTTTATTTATTTATTATATATTTATTTTGTTAATCCTCACCCGAGGACATTTTTCCATTAACTTTTTATTTAAAACATTTTTTTTCTTTCTTTATTGATTTTAGAGAGAGAGGAATGGAGAGGGAGAGAGAGATAGAAACATCAATGAAAGAGAACATTGATTGGCCGCCTCTTGCATGCCCCCCACTGGGGATTTGGTCCACAACCTGGGCATGTGCTCTAACTGAGAATCGAACTTGCAACCTCTTGGTGCATGGGTCGATGCTCAACTACTGAGCCACACCGGCTGGGCTCCATTAACTTTTTAGATAGAGAGGAAGGGAAGGAGGGAGAGAGAGAAAGAGAGAAGGAGAGAGAGAGAGAGAGATGTGAGAGAGACACATTGACTGGTTTTCTCCCGCATGACCCCAACTGGGTCGGGGATCGAACCTGCAACCCAGGTACATGACCTTGACCAGGAATCGAACCCAAGACCCTTTGGTCCTAGGGCCGACGCTCTAACCACTGAGCCAAACTGGTCAGGGCAGTTTGGGTCATTTTTAAAAAAATTATTTTTATTAATTTATTTTTGTCACAGATGTTTCTCCTTTTTCCCCTCATTGACACCCTCCTCCCAATCTCCTCCCCACTGCCCCATCCCCAGCTTTGTTGTCTATGTCCATTGGTTACACATACATGCATATAAATTCTGTGGATTATCACTTCCCTTCCCCCCATCCCCTCTTCTGAGGTTTGTCGCAGTTTGGGTCATTTTGAATTTCAGGTGCCAGCTGGAGATATTCAGTTAGAAATATCTGAGGAGAGAAATCAGGCCCAGGGATCCAGAAATGAGGTTCTTTTAGGTAAAGAGGGTGAGTCTGTGAGACTGCTGAGGGAGCTGTGGATTTGGGGAGTGGGAAAGGAAGAAGATAAATGGACTTCAGGGAGAGACAGTGACCTGGAAGCCAAGGGAAAGGATGCTTCCTAGGTGCTGAGGAAGAGGAGTGGATGCCTTTGACATACAGGAGGTCACTGACAGGTTATGAGGGGCCGTGTGAGTTTGGTGAGGATGTGGAGGAGCCAGCATATTCAGAAGGTGAGACTTTTTTAAAATTCTCACCTGAGGACATTTTCCCATTGATTTTTAGATAGAGTAGAAGGGAGGGAGGGAAGGAGGGAGAGGGAGAGAGAGAGAGAGAGGAAGAGAGAGAGAGAGAGAGAGAGAGGAAGAGAGAGAGAGAGAGGGAGAGAGAGAGAGAGAGAGAGAGAGAGAGAGAGAGAGAGAGAGAGAGAAACATCGATGTGAGAGACACATTGATTGGTTGCTTCCTGCACGACCCGGACCAGGGCCAGGGATCAAACCTGCAACCGAGGTACATGCCCTTGACCAGGAACTGAACCCATGACTCTTTGGTCTGCGGGCTGTCATTCTAACCACTGAGCCAAACCATCCATGGCAGAAGGTGAGACTTTTAACATTGAGTTTGGGAGAGATAGAGGGCAGTCAAAGTGAATGGGGGTGGGTGAATTTGTGGAGGTGGAGAACTTGCTTTTTAACACTAGAGAAGACCAAGTGTATCTGTGGGCCAAGGGGGAGGGGTGAGGAAGTGACTGAGACACCATATATGTGAGGAGGATGAACGAGGTCTGAGGTAGATCTTCGGGACACGTGCCACAGCACTGGGGAGACCTCAGAGGGATGCCACAAACTTGAGGTAAACTCAGTAGCCCTGGTACCAGCCAGGGAGCCAAACCAGTAGGCTCCTGGTCTACCCTGGGGACTGCTAGAGAGGGCCTGGAGGGCCACAGAGGGGAGGGAAGCAGACTGATCCTTCCAAGAACCCTGTAGGGTGGAAAGGGAGCGGGTGCTCTGAGTTGTCAGGTATTGAACGCAGGGCCAAGATCAGAGCCTGGTTCCCAGTGCTGGAGAAACACTGGGCAGAGCCCAAAAGACCTGAGGTCTGGAGATGAAGTCGGTGAGTCAGCAGTTTAGTCACAGTGAATGTTAGTCTTGCTGGTGGTGAGCCTGCCCCTCAAGCTGGGTGCTGTAGAGAAGAGGACAAAGGCGTCTTGGGCATTGATTCAGCAAATGTCCACTGGGTCTGCAGTGGGTAAAGCACTGGGTTTAGACTTCATCCGGATTGGTAACTTCAGTGGAAGTTGGCGTGGAGGCATGTGGCCCTAGTTTCCTGGGTGACGACCTCGGTTCTCCTTCCTTGTGGAATGGAAACTGCCCAGGCTCAGGTTCCCTCCTAGGTCTTTTCCTGGCTGTAAGCCCCACCCCCAGCCCCACCCCCCCACCATGGCCCATTGACATGGCTCATTTTGGGATGAGAGGACTGAGCGAGAGAAGCAAGTTGAGCCGATGGGATGGCTTGTATTCTCTCACCACCTGCTCTGGGGGTTCAGGCCCCTCAAAGATTGCTTACCCGCCTTCTCAAGGGCCTTCCAAGACTTGAAAGTTAGAAGTCTGTCTTCAGATTCCCACATCAACCCTGTTGGGTCCTTTTCTCTCTCTTGGTGGTTCCCTTCCCTTCCCCCCCACTGGCCCCACTTTGTCCCCCCCTAAGATATGCCATCAGCAAAGACCCTGAAACTCATTCTAATGAGGGCCAATGGCTCAACACTTAGACTGTCACTTTCCCAAATTACTTTTTGTTTTAAAGGAGTCAGAAGATTTTAGCTCAAGGAATGCATATCTAACGTGGAATTTCTCATTGCTTTGGTGGGCAAGGTCTTACCCAAAATCCCTAATGACAGCACTGAGGCAATAAATAGTCCACTCCACCTGAGCACAGAGGGGCTGAACTATGCAGTGAGTGAAGTGTGAGAATGAATGAACTGGAGCCATGGTGGGCACAGCTGTAGGCCCGCCAGACTGGACTTGCCCAGTGCTCTGGAGGCCACAAGCTTCTCTGCTCACCCCCCACCCTGGTGTGCTCAGCAGGCGGCAAAGGGGGCAGCATAATTTGGCAAATGGGATGGGTCAGATTTAGTTTAGTTAGTTGGAAGGATTTTCCTGGTCTGCGTCGCCTGTGCTGTTGTCTTTCTCTGGGATCAGGAAGTTCTTTCCCATTACTGTTTCAACCTCATACCTCTCTAGCCCCAAAGGTGGTTTTTTGCTCAGAATCAAGGTCCCAAGCACCCCTTTGCCCAGGAGACTTGCCTGTGCTTGTCACTATCTCGTCCTCCCTCACAGAGGTCTCCGGAGCAGGAGCAGCCTTTCCTGAGCTGCCCAGCCTCAGGGTGGGGGGCTTGGGCGGCAGAATCGGCTCCTGCCTTTTCAATTCCCCAGCTACTCGGAATTCAGCCATTCACACCCTCATGGGGCCTATAGCAACCTCCTCTCCCCCACCCTCCAGCTCTTCCCTAGCTGGTGTAAAGGGCAGGTGGCCCCACGCTGCCTAGGTGGTGCATGTGCTCAGAAGCCTGATTCTGAAGATCATGAGACTATGGTGCTGGTGTCATCCTGCCTGGCCATCCCAGGAGCCTGTTTCCCCTGTGATCATGTCATTGGGACCACAGGAAAGCATAGTTGCCATGGCTCCATCCAGCTTCAAATCCTGGGGCCCAGAAGGATTTCAGGTGGGATGTTGGCCCAGGTGGGGCAGGGTCCCCAGGCTCATTGCAAGGGTGTTAAGAGATGACAAGAGGCTTTTCCCTCTGACTCTGGGGTGGACCCCTCTCAAGGTCTTTGTCCTTCCCAACCTTGAGAGCACTTGGTCCTCTAGTCCTCTGTCAACTCAGAGTGCCAAAGGGCACAGAATGAATGTGGGCTGGGAGGGCTCAGAGCAGAGTCCTGGAGAAGTGGGAGATGTGGCCGTCCCTCAGGAGCCCAGCCTGGGTTGGGGAACCAGGACGGAGTCAGGATTGGGGTGCGGGGCAGCATATGATCAGCAGGAGGCAACACAGATTGGGACGCTGCAGGATCTTAGAAGGAAAAGAGTGGGGCTAGTTAATCACACAAGGTAGGTGCTTGAAGGAGAGACAGGAAAGATGAGATGAGGGCCCAGCTCTTCAGCCCGAGGCCACACTGTGCTCCTTGTGAGGTCCTGGCCAGCCACACTGTGCAGGTAGGACCGGGCTATGTTTTTGCTCCAGGAGCTGACCTTCTATTTGGGGAGATGACACGCACTGAAAAAAATGTAACTAACACCCCAGCAGCTCTGGTTGGAATTCAGAGGAGGGCTGGAAGGTCAGCCTCGTGGAGGGGCAGGGTTCCCACTGGACTGGGTGGAAGGGGACAATCACTGGACTGTCAGCTCCAAGAGGACAGGGGCTGTGTGTTTGTTTAATTTACTCACTGCTGTGTCACCAATATTTAGCACACGCTTGGCTCGTTGAAGGCTCTTAACAATGTAGATGAATGAATAGATGATTTGTGCAGGCAGAGCTGGAAGAGCATCTGAAATGGGGATCAAAGCCAGGAGTGGGGAAGCTCGGAGCATTGCGCTGGCAGAGACAGGATGAGGCCAGCTCTGGCTAGAATGTGGGGCTCCTGTTCGGGGGAGATCAAACTACCCTGATGGGCTGGGGCCCTTTGCAAAGGGCCTTGAATGCCAAGCCAAGTGGCTCTCTTCCTAGGACCTCAGCATACCTAGCCTGTTCCCCCTTGTGGCTAGCCCCTCCCCCTTCTCCTCCCTCCTAGATATTTTTGGATCCTTCTAGAGCAGAGACTATATTCTGATCTCAAACAGGTGCAGGCAAAGTCTGGCCTGGAGTTCTGGGACCGAAGGAAGTGGGTTGTACTGGGAGCTCAGCCCAGAACCATGCCAGGGGACAGCCCTGGGGTTTGGGAGCCCCCTCCCCACTGCCACCTGGTTGCTGCCAAAACTGCAGCCCCTGGTCCTCCTCCAAGTGGCCATTCTGTTAGGACCTCAGCCAGCTGTGTTGTCTCCCATTGAATTTTCCCTAGATGGCAATAGGTAAAGACTTGACGAAGCTGTTGCCTTGGAAACTGTCTCTGGTGTGCATCTGATTCCACAGCTGCCTTCCCTGGGCACCTGTATCCACCAGAGAGGCTTCTAGCCACTTTGGTGGTTACTTGTTTATTTCTCGCATTTCCTCCTACCCTTTATTCCAAGCGTTAGGTTGTAGAAGATCACTTATTTCTCTAGCTTATCCCAGGAGGTCAAGACACTAGGAGTGCTCCCTGGGATCTGGGGAGGCAGCTGGAAAAATTGGGGAAGGGTCACAGTGCTCACTGTGGCCTGGGGGAGCCCATCTGGCCTCAGGTGCCCAGCAGAGTGAGCTTGGATACAAGCTGTGACAGGTGGTGAATCCACCTCTTCCTCCTGTCTTTTCCTGCCTCCGTTTCATTTTGGAATTGGTGGGTTAGGCTGGAGGCCTCTCCACTCAGACCCCCTCACCTGAGGCTGCCCACAAGGGAGCAGCCAGCCAGCCAGGGGTGGGTCGGCAGGCATACTGGGACTCAAGAACAGAGCAAGTGCTGGCTTTGTCACACATTCGCCACGAAGCCCCTTACCCTCTTTGCACCTGTTTGTTCGCCTGTAAAACGGGATAATAATACTTTGCTCTATTTACAGCATGAGGTTGTTATGTGACTAAGATAAGCAAATGGCTATGGGATGCTTAAAATGTTTTTTGATATCAGATACTTTTTAAGGTTAAAAGGACTATGACTGTAATTACAGGCTATCACTGCTGTCAGTACTGCTGTGGCTTGACATCTGCCACCAGTTTCCTCAAATATCATGAAATATGAACAACTGGGGGAATCCATCTACATAGCTGCCCCTTCTCAGGACTGTTAAATCCTCGGGTTTCTCTGTCCTCAAGGAGCTTACAAACCAGGAGGGGAGACAGTCCTCGCTCATGATATGAGGAGGGAACCATATAAGGCAGGTGTAATCAGGGGCTAAAAATAAATAGCCTAAGAGTGCAGAGAAACGGGGAGCAGGTGGGACAGGATGAGGCCTCGGGCTGGTGAAAGCACCACCTGCTTAGTGTGAGTTGGGCTGGGAAGATTTTGTAGGGCCAGGCTTAGGTGTTAGTTCCTATATTATTTTCTTGGGTCTGCCCTAATAAATGACCATAAGCCAGGGGACTTAAAAGAACAGAAATGTATTCTCTTACAGTCTGGAGGCTGAAATTCTGAAATTAAGGTATTGAAGGGTCACGTTCCCTCTGAAGGCTCCAGGGCAGGAGGATAATTCTTGCCTCTTCTAGTTTCTGATAGATCCTGGCAGTCCTTGGCTTGTAGATGTGTCTCTACAATCTCTGTCCTCATGTGGCCTCTTCTCTGTGTGTCTCTGTGTCCTCTCCTCTTCTTTTTCTCTTTTTAAATCTTTTCATTTTTTAAAAATACGTTTTTATTGATTTTTTTTTAGCGAGAAAGGAAGGGAGAGAGATAGATACATCGATATGAGAAACATCAATCAGCTGCCTCTTGCACGCCCCCTACTGGGATTGAGCCTGCAACCCAGACGTGTGCCTTGACCAGAAATGGAACTGGAACCTCTCAGTCCATGGGACGATGCTCAATCCACTGAGCCACACTGGCCGGGCCTCTCTTCTTCTTATAAGGACACCAGTCATTGGACTTGGGGCCACCCTAACCCAGTATGACTTCATTTTAATTAATTACATCTGCACAGAATCTATTTCCAAATAAGGCCACATTCTGAGGTTCTGGGTGTCTGTGAACCAAATATCTGATATAAAAAAATTGGGGGGGACACTCTTCATCCATGATGGTTCCTTAGTGTTGGACCCAGACTGTTGAGCATTTGCTGGCTCTGAGTATATAGTTCTCATCTCTCTCCTATGTGGTAGTCTTCTACTGGGCATAGATGGCACCTGTTTCCTTGGTCAGCTCTGGTCCCATGGTCCATGCGAATGCCCCAGCAGCTAATTTGGAGCTCTGCTGATACACCCAGGGCAAGTGTGTAGAATGAATGGATGGACAGCTGGCTGGGGGCAGAGAATTCCAGGAGTAGCCATCTAGCCTAGTGGTGATGCTGGGGAGGACAGTGGGGAGAAATTTCCAGCTCCCTGTTGGGTGTGCTCAGGTGCAGATCGGGTTGGAGTTGATATGTCTTGAGGGCAGGGGTGTTTGGTTCCCCGCTGGTTGTGTGATGGAGAGAGCAGTGGGCTGAGAAACCAGAAACTCAGGCCTGGTGTGCTATGTGATCTTAGGCCCAGGTCTCCCATGTGCGCCCCCACACCCAGCCCCTCACAGTCTCCTGCCCAGGCACAGTGCACAGTGGGAGGGTCAGCAGGACACAGGTACCTCCTAATGCTCTGCAGAAGCTGTTTGTACAAAGAACTTCCAAGTGAATCCTCTGTCGAGTCCATGAGAGGTTTGTTATCTTGGCATCGTTGACTTTCTGTGCTCTCCTCTCCAGCAGCAGGAGCCCCCAACTGGAAGGGTGGTCTCTGGGTCTCCTCGTGGTGGAATTGGGGGTTCCTGACCTGGAGTCTGGGTGCTGGGGCAGCTGTGGAAGCTGGTGGCTGTGGCTCTGTTGTACACTCTGTGGTTCATCTTAGTTCTAGAGGAGAACAGGCGTGAGGGGACAGGTGTCCAGGGGCTTTTAGCCTTTCTAGAAATGCTCATCAGTGAGTCCACTCTGTGCTCCTTAGCCTGGTGTACCACTCACTCTCCTCTGTTTGGCATGTCCCACCCTCCTGACCACGGCCACTGTTCCCTGCACACCCTTGGCTTGTTACCTGCAGTCTCTGACCCCAAATGTCTTACCATCTACCCACCCCCCAGGAGTTCCTACAGTGAGACCCTGGATCCACATCCTTGAGACTGCTCTCTGCTGCCAGGAGTTCTGTCTTCATGCTGCTCCCCTCCCCCTCCAATTAGATGCTAATATCTTTAAGGGGAGGGTCTTAAATGCAGGAATCCAGTCATGGTTATGGCAGCAACCTTCTGAGCTGGTGAGGCAGCTACTTCTAACCCTTAGATCACATCACAAAGAAATAGGCCTGAGCAGGTTAAGTGACTTCGCACATGGGTAATTCTCTAGTTCTGAATCCTGGTCCTGAATCTCCTCTCTCCTAGAAGGAACTCTTTGCCAGTAAGTTGAGAGAAGGCCTCATATTTTATCATCATCATCCATCTATCCAGTCCAGTGGTTGTTCTAGATGCTGGGATACAAAATCCCTGATAGACAGGAAACCAAATAAGTGAGTTGTTTAATGTATTAGATATTTATGGGTGCATTGGAGAAAAAGAGACTAGGGAAGGGAGATGGGGAAGGCTGGTTGAAAGACAGCATCACCACGTGGCTGGGGAAGGCCTGGCAGAGAAGGTTTTGGAGAAAGAAAAGAATTAAAGACACTTTGGTGTTGTTGTTTTTAACAGCTTTATTGAGATATAATTCACATACTATTATTTACCCTTTTAAATGTAATAATATTTAGAATATTATACAATTCAATAGTTTTTATTGTATTCACAAATATATGCAACCATCAACAAAGTCAATTTTAGAACATTTTCATCATCTCAAAAAGCAACCCTGCACCCACTATAAATCACTCCTCATTTCCCCCTCCCACCCTCTAGCCCCTGGCAACCATTAATCTCTATAGATTTGCCTATTCTGGACATTTCATACAAATGGAATCAACAATATGTGGCCTTTGTGACTAGCTTCTTTCACTTAGCATAATGTCTTCTAGGTTCATCCATGTTGTAGTATGTATCAGAACTTCATTCCTTTTTTATGGCTGAATAATATTCTATTGTATGTATAGACCATGTTTTGTTTATCCATTCATCCTTTTTAAAAAAATATGTTTTTATTGCCCGGTCAGTGTGGCTCAGTGGTTGAGTGTCAACCCATGCACCAAGAGGTCGCTGGTTTGATTCCCAGTCAGGGCACATGCCCAGGTTGTGGGCCCGATCCCCAGTGGAGGGCATGCAGGAGGCGACCAATCAATGTTCTCTCTCATTGATGTTTCCATCTCTCTCTCCCTCTCCCTTCCTCTCTCTCTAAAAATCAACAAAGAAAAAAAAATTTTTAAATATGTTTTTATTTATTTATTTTTTAGAGAGAGAAGAAGGGAGAGAGAGAGATAGAAACATCCATATGAGAGAGAAATATGGATTGGCTGCCTCCTACACGCTCCCTACTGGGGATTGAGCCCACAACCCAGACATGTGTCCTGATCTGGAATGGAACCAGGACCTCTCAGTCCATGGGACGATGCTCAGTCCACTGAGTCACACTGGCCGGGCATTTATTCTTTGATGGATACGTTTTCATTTTGGCTCTGTGAGTGGTGCTGTTGTGAACCTCAGTGTACATGTTCTGATGTGCAGATATCTTTTGGGGAGATTTTATCTTAACATTAGAAATACCTTATACTTTTCTAGGACTGTACGCTTTCAGAATTCCATCACATGGCATCTGAACCTCCCACTATCTAGCACGTAGTAGGTACTCCATCAATAGCAATGAAGGTACAACAGACCTGGAGGTGGGTAGGGAGGGTATTTTTCTTTTCTGTTTTATTATTGATGAAACAGGCATAGAAATACTCAAGGTCCCACTGTTGGTTACGGGAGTAAACTCAGACTCCCAACTCTGTTCTCTCCCTTCCCCAGAGTCACAGGTCCCCAGGGCTGCCCCCCACGGTGCTCCACAGGGCAGCTCTGCCTGACCACCAGGGTTCCATTCCACAGGCAGGTTCTGTGAGGGACTTCCACCACTGTCCGCTCTTGTCTCTTTGTAATTCCTTCTGGAATATCCCCTTGCAGGGTAGCGAGGTGAGCTAGACACCAGACCTGTGATGTCCCTAGAGCTGATGGGCACTAGCCCCTATTGGCTGCTTTTAGCTTTGGAGATGGACCATAGCCTGGGCCAGGGGGCTGGGGCAGGCCTGGTTCAGCCTCCTATAGGTGGGTTCCACCCTTTGCAACCAGTAGGCCTCTGGGGATGGGTAGTTTGACTCCTATGGTCAAGGCCCAAGGACAATGTTTCCCAGATAATAGCATGTGTGAGAATCACCTGAGTGCTTGTTAAAAGGGCAGACTCCTGAGACCCCACTCACCCTGAGTGTGATTATGAGGGCCTGTGGAAGGGACCCAGGAATGGAACATTTTGAACTAAGCTCCTCTGTAATCTTTTTGCAAATGGCTTTGAGCTATGCCTTGAGCCATACCTTGAGAAGGGACAACCCAGGGCAGGAGGCTCATTACTATCAAGTGCTCTCAGGGCATCCAGCAGATAGTTCTTGTACAGGGACATTTGCCAGGCACATGCTGGACATCCACAATTCCACTGGGGACAAGCCATAGATGCTAGCCTCAGGGACCTTATTATTCATGGGGACACAGGTTTAAAGAAAGGCTGCCATATAGGGTAACAGATGCTGTGAGAACACAGAGCAGAAGTACCTCAGAACTGAGGGGTCAGGGCATGCCTCATAGGGAATGGGCCTCAAAGCTGAGATCTGCTTTGTTACAGCAGCCACAGGAAACTAATACCCGGCCAGGTTCAGGCTTCTGTGCAGGGATTTGGGGCTCTTGTCCAGCTTGGCAGTGGGGGACTTTGGGCATGTGGCCTGCTGGAGGCCTCAGATACAGCCTGGCAGTGGCCTCATAGGGCCCTCGGCACTGACCAGGGAGCGTCACCCTGGGGATAGCAAGTGCAGAATGTGTACCTACTCTGGCCCCACCCACTGCTCTGCCCTGGGCTCTTACCTTCCTCTCCCCCCGTGAGCCCCGTAGGAACCAATGAGTAGATGCCTGCCCGGGCCTCCAGGCCACCAGGCTGCCAAAGGAAAAGAAAGTTCCCAGGTATTATGAGCCTCACCTGGTTTCATTATTGAAGAGACAAGGCCCTAGGTGACTCTAAATCCACCCAGAAGGAAGCTACTCTCAGTTTAATTGCTTGTAATGATTCTCCCTGGGGGTGGGGATGTCCTCCGGAGGGACGTGGCCTGTCTTTCACCTGGGAAAGGGTTGATCACAGGCCTGAGGATCAAGGGTCTAGGCCACTTGGAACTGCAAACTGGGAGCAAGTCTGCTTCTAAGGGAGACATGAGATTTCTACAATGTTTTACTATAGAGTGGTCTTTGCCTGTGGCATTTTCCAAGCTCTGGAGTGATGACTGAGGGTAATGGATGGATTTGTTGGAAGGCTTTGAGAGTTTGTCCCATTCACGGAGCAGCAGACAGGGAGGTGGTCTTCTTTCCTTTTTCTTATGATCCAGACTCTGGAAGGCTCTTCTGGTCCAGCCTTCTTGTGGCCTGTGCTACCCGCAATTCAGATAGCTCAGAGCTGATCTCATGCAGTGCTTAGGAACCAATGGTCCTTTGTTTCTTGGTGATGGAGACTCTCCTTGCATTCTTCCCCAGGTGACACCAGGAATCCCAAAGACTAATGGAGAACACGGGGCTGGCTCGGTGAAGGTGACCTCTGGGAACTTAAACCCCATCCTGGTCCTTCCCTAGGTCTCTGCACAGAGCTCTGTTCAGGGACCCAGCCTGATGACAGAGCCCTCAGCAGGCACTTATGGAGACCATACTTTATAGGAACAACTAGGGGAATGGACGGGTGATCCCAGGAATGCTGGGTTCCAGGGATAGGGCAAGATGTGTGTATAAAGCATTAGAAATGTCAGGAAGAAAAGGAAGTCATAGCCCTGGCCGGTTTGGCTCAGCGGTTGGAGCATCAGCCTGCGGACCAGAGAGCCCTGGGTTTGGTTCCTGCTAGGGACACATACAAAAAAAAGAAAAAAGAAAAGGAAGTCATGGCCGTTTGGAACCCTGCATGCATAAAAGACCAGGGTGAGGTTTCTGAAGACCTTGTGTTTTTGTCTGGTTTTGCCCCCAACTTGCTAGGTGGTTTCCAACAGGTTCTTTTCCCTCTCTGGGCCTTGGTCTTATCTTTGAAATGAGAAGTTGGGCTAGTTAATTTCTAAGATGTTTTTTGTTTGTTTTTTCCAGTTCTAGAAGTCTCTACCAGAAAAATAACTATAGGACTGAATCACAAGACAAGGTTTGGGGTCAGAATGTCTGGACCCAGAAGTGGAACCCATTGGTTGTGAATGTGGTGAAGCCCTCTGGGAGAGAAGGTGGAAAGACCTGGTGTCTTGGTGCCTGGACAGCAGTTTTTCTGGAAGGGTCTATGGATGGGAGCACACAGGGTGGAATATTTGCTGTTGCTCCCCAGCCTCTGCCCTTGGCTTGACCTTCTCTGAGCAGACTTGGGGATGGGCGGCTTCTCTGGTCTTCTTAGCAGTTGGGTGAGATTTGCTAAGGACACCACACTGCTGAGCCGGTGTGGGGAGGCTTGTGCTGCTCACAGGGGTGAAGAGGCACCTGTGGTTATGCAGGCCTGTGTGTTGGGCCTTCTAAGCCATGAGGACCTTCGCTCTGATTTCAGCTGAGCAGGACAAGCAGAGCTCCACTCGGGTGGGAGCCGGAGCCGCTCTCGCTCCATCTCCGTGGCGCGGTCAAAGCTCATTCTTGAGGCCCAAGTCAGTTCTGAAGGGTGTATTGTTTTGCTCCCTGTGCTCATTTATCATAAGGACATGAGGCCACACTGGCACTGAGAGTGGCCTCTCTCCTGCTGTGTTGCATTTCTGAGAGTCGTGAAGGGCTCTCAGTTGCTCTGCCTCCAGCCAGGGCCTCTCATCCATTCTCATAGATGTGCCCTGACAAGTGGGTCTGTTTAGATGTCCCCCTGAGTGTGTGTTTGCATTTGGGTGAAGTGCAGGGTCACCTCGCTTCAGTGGCCAGATGGAAGGGGTCTAGGAGGTAGAGGGGATAGGGGAACCCCTGTGAGGCTTTAGAAGTCTCTGGGTGAGTCAGGGCTGACTGAAACTGGGAGTCAGTGACTGCAGGAGTTAACTTGGGGCTCAGCAGAACAAGATCTGAGCCTGGGAGTGTTGACAGCTAAGGTCCATTTCTGTCCCAGGACAGCTGGAACCTCATGCAGAGAGCAGGGCTACCCCCATGGTGCCCACAGCTACTTGTCTGAGCTGCTTCTGGCTGGGAGAAGGGGAGACAGAGCCCCAGACAGAAAGACCTCTCTTGGCCTACTAACTGACCCTTCAGAAGTAGGGGGTCAAAGGAGTAGAGAGGTGAGCCAGCTCGGCTTCTGTCCAAAGCTGGTTCTGTTTTGGCCCACTCAGTGAACTTGGGATTTGGCCTGGCATCTTTGCTCTTCTAGGAAATAATTATTATTGTACCTGACATTTGTAGAATGCTTTTAAACATCACCTGCTGTTTAAAATATTCCAAAGAGATTGGCAAAGCAAGTGCTATTATTTGCATTTTGTATGGGTGAGTGGAGTTGGGTGTAGGAAGAGTGAGGAGCAACTCAAGGTCACATTGCTGGTTCGTAAGATAGTAAACAAGCAGGTCCCAGTTCTCCTGACTTCCAACTGCCCCCAGAGAGACCAGTTTGGCTCTGGAAAAGGAAAGCCCTGAGATGTGTTCCTGGGCCAGGCTGGGAAGGTGTCACATCCATTTCTAAGCTTCAGAATCAAGCAGACTACCTCCAGCTTTCCTGGGTTTGGGATGAGGTAGGTCTGATCTCATTGTTTCCTCCACCTGCTAAGCCCATGACAGCTCTGATCTGAACCCAGGGTTAATTGGGACATTAGAGACCAGACTTCTTTGGCTCCCAGTTGGGTCTCTGCTTGCCTGGTGCCCCAAAGTTAAATCATCAACTTCCCAGAGATCATCCTCACAGATCCCAGAGAGATTCTGTTTCTTTGGGTGGGAGGTCAAAGCAAGTCAGCCACCTGCCTCAGTTTGTCTCAGAATCCAGCCTGAATCTCTCCCTCCTTCCTTTCTTCTCCTGCCCAGCTTAGCTTCTCTGAATGTAGAAAGTATTGCCCAACGATTCCTGCAAGGATTTCTGTTCACTTCAGGATGATCTCTGGGAACATTGGGTACTCCACAGGATGTCCCTTTAATAATCGAGTCACACCTAGTGGTTAGGGCTTCATGTTTTGCTTCTTCCAAAGGTATTTGCTTTTTTTTTTTTTCCGATGTTCACTCGCTGTCATGAATCCCCTGGGCATCAGTGACAAGCCTGTGTATACACAACAGTGGTGGAATTGTGGGTGCTTTCTCTGTATCTCCCAAACCAAGAATACCCAGGAATTAGGGGTGGGACAGGAAGTGATCTGTCAATTCTTTGGATTTTGTGAGTTACAAACAATTGTCTTGAAGTCTTAAGTAATCCTTTTAAAGGAAGGTAGGAGAGGGTAGACTAAGAAGTTGCTGTCCTTCTGAGGCTGATGCACCCCCTCTTGTTTCTGGGGGGCAGTGTCCCATTGCCAGGAAAGCTCACAGGACTTGGAGTTGGTGATGAGCTGGGTTCTAGAACCAGCCTGCTGGTAACTAACCCAACTAGCCCTGTGGCTTTGGGACAATCACTTAGCAGGGTTTTAGGATTCTTATCAGTGAAATCAAACTAGTTGGTCTGTAAGGTGCTCCGTTTTGACCCCCAATTCCACGGTTCTCTCTGATTGATGCTTTTGTCATTGTATCCTATTCCTTGGGTGAATCATTTTTGGGCTCGAGTCCAGCCAGGGACAAGCTGTCCTGGTGGTATTAGCCTTGACTTTAGGAGCTCAGCCAGGAGGTCAAAGAATCTTCTGAGAGTGACGGCTTTGTTCACTGCACCTTTGTCCTCTGGTGTGGAGGAGAAGAGGTAAAGGCTAACAGAATGGTGAGAGGGAAGGTTTCGGGGTCCTGGGAGGATGTGGGCAATCCTTGCCTCTTGAAAGTGCTTCCCTTCTAAGGTCCTTTTGGCATTGACGAATGCAAAGCTGTCTGAAGGCTCATCCAAGAAGTGAAAGAACAAGAGATCCTGAGTGGTGAGCATTTACTTTGTAACTAAGGTCAAGAAACAATATGATGCCAGAAGAAGCACTGACCATTTGCTAGTCCAGGAGTGTTCAGAGATAAGATCTGGAACATGCAAGGGTCGGCCTGCTCGCCCTGGCTTTGTGAACACTGTTTCTGAAGTGCCATCAGCTGCACTTGAGGCACAGCTGATGAGACGTCCAAGTGTGGGCAGAGGACAGCCTGGTGACAGATGTGGGGCTCCCTGGACACCAAACCTGACTCCCTGGCACAGATATATTTTCAGGTAGAATTGAAAAGTGATCGTCCCCCTGGGACTTTATTACTGATGACTCATTTGCATAATTGTGTATGACTACTGATCAAAGGCATTTTATTTGTGTTTGACTTTGGACTTGATAGTTTCAGTTAAATGGATGAGAAGAGTAACTTCAGCTGATCCTTAGAAGTATACACTAAGGAGATTCGGACAGGTTGGAATTGAGTTTATATTCTGTTCCACCAACGTGGAATAAATTCAGCGCCCAGAGGTGGACTCAAAACAGGTCAACAAAACTCTATTGTGAGTAGACCTCTCTTCTCCCGATCTCAAGACAAACTCTCTGATACTTGGTACTGAGGGTGGCTCAGAGTCGTGGTTCTCAAATGTTGGTGTTCATTAGAATCACCTTGTGAAACATCAGATTCACACTGACCCACCCTGGAGACTGAGCATCAGTGCTTGGAAAGCTCTCAGGTCTCAGATGCCACCTCCATGTGGGCCAGGGAGCTTTGTTTTGTTTCTTGACCTGTGTTCTAGCCTATTCCTGGAATGGCTTGTTGAACAAACAACGTGACTCTCCTGTGTCTGCTACCTCATTTCAAGAGAGGTTAGAATCCTTGCTTTCTGTGCCTCAGAAGACTGCTAGGAAGATGAAAGAAGAAGAACATGAAATAATTTTGGAAAGTATGAAGTCCTATGTGAAGGCAAGACATCATCTAGCTCAGTGCCTGGCATGTGGTGATTAAAGTGAAAAGATGCTGTAAGAGGGGTGCTCCTTGGTATGTTGGAGAAAATGATCAAGAGGAGGCTAGATTTTCTTAACCTTATTTTCATTGTCTTGATAAGCACTGTCCAATAGAAATATAACACAAGCTATATGTGATTTTGTAATAGCCATTGGTAATCAGTGAGATTTTACATAGCTGCCTTAGATCTCTGGAGTCTTGCAAATATCCTCTGTCTAGCTAATCCTTCCAGGTTGCTAGTGACCAGATAGTTTGTGATCACATGATCATCTCTATTCCTATTATATAGACTGACTGAAATGACAACTGGATTGAGCATAAAAAAGGGATTAAGAGTCAAACTTGGGAGAAACTAAGGCAGTATGTGGAAGGACTCAGAACATGTGAAATTCCTTAAATAAAAATTTATTAACTTTAAATAATTGTGCCTACGTTACAAATAATAAAAACCCTTTACACTTTTTGTAAAAAAAAAAAAAAAAAAAAAAAAAGGAGGAGGCCAGAGGAATTTTTAGGGAATAGGTGGAGGAGACAGGAGCAGTGGTTGTCAACCACCTACCCCTTCCTTAAGTGGTGAGACAGCCAGTACAAAGTGGGTGTCTGAACCCAGCTCCTTCATTATCCTTTACCCCCTAGTAACTTCCATGGACACCTCTCCATTCATGGGACATGGTTTGCAAACTACTTGGGAGCAGAAAGAACTCTAGACTGAGAGCCATGAATTTGGGCTCTGTCTCAACCCTAATCCTGACCTTGGGCAAGTCTCTAAAGCTCCACGGCCAGAGGTTCCTCCTCTACAGTTGGACCCATGAAGGCCTTTGGCAACTTCAAAGTTATCTGAGTCCATGTGAAAAGTGTTTTGGAAGGAGTTAGAAGCTGAGAAAATAATCAGGTGTTTGGTTGGTAGAGGAGAGAGGAACTGAGCCTGGGGCTACTGCTGAGGCTGACCCCCAAAGAAAGGCTGATGGTAGAGGAGGTGTTTGGAGAGAAAGCAGAACTGGTGTATGCTGTGCTATGTCCAGGGCACCAGCTTCTCAGGCACATGGGTCTTCCCATGGTCTCCAGGGCTGAGCTGGGGGCTTGCTATTCATGTACCCTGATGTAAGCATCCAGGCCTGTGTGGGGCTGGGGTGGTGGCCTTGGCAGCAGCACATACAGTACAGTACTACATGTCCTGGGATAGACCAAGACTCCTTACCAGGCTCTTAACCCATCCAGGGTGTCCTGAGTCTTCTGTGCCCTCCCCTACCTCCTCCTTCGGGGGCCAGTGGGGGGCTTCAGTGTCATGCTAGTGAGGTCAGGGAGGGAGGGAAGATATTGTGTTTGATTTTACAGAATTGAACTGAATTCACTCAGAGACTCTCAAAGCCTCTGACTATGCCTCCCAGAGGAGAGATTGGGTCCAATGGCATAACTGTTTCCTGGGGATCAAGCTCTGGGGCCCAATGGCACAGCTTGTTTCATTGAGAGACTTTATATCAGAGAAATTATTTTTAGTCCAGGAAGGAAGGTCACTGGGCATAAAGCCATCACCCTTGGTCTTTTTCATTCCAAATTGCTTAGCAGAAGGTCAGGGGCAGCTTGGCACCAAGTCCTACAAACCAGGGAGGAGTAAGAATGTAAATATATATTCATACATGCACACACTTGACTTCTGTTCCTGCCTAGGAATGGAAATATACAATAATGTGAAGGTCATGGTAAACCCCCAAAGTCTGGTGTCCTCATCTCTCTTGGGACTATGCAGCCCTCTCACCCCCATCAGGATCAGAGGATGTTTTGAGAATATTAGAAATGCCACAAGTGGTTAGACCCAGTCTGTTCTGCCCAATGTCGTCACAATCGCCATCACTATCACCCTCACCACCATCACCACCATCATCATCACCACCACCACCACCATCATCACCACCACCACCATCATCATCATCATCACTACCACCATCATCATCATCATCACCACTATCATCATAAATACTACCACCACATCATTGTCATCATCATCACTGGTAGGGGACAAAAAGGACCTGTGGAAAGGGCTGTATTCTCCAGAGGAGAAGCCTTGACCACTGCTATTGGTCACACGCCAAGCCCCAGGTGACCACCCAGCTTGGGGGCCCCCAGTGAAAATATGAGTGGGGAGAGGCTGGGAGCAGAAGCTTCATCATAGTCAGGATTATTCAGCTGAGCAGTGGTTTGCAGCTTTGGCTGCACTAGAATTACCCAAGAATTTTTTTTGTTAAAGTGCTGATGCTAGGGTATACCCTAATTTAATCAGAACCTTTGAGGATGGGGAGAGGAATGGGACCAAGAACCTGAGAATTTCAGTGCTGAGAACATTGGTTTGGAGGCAGTTTTATCAGGTGGTATAGATTAGAGCTTCTCAAACTGTAATGTGAAAATGGATTGTTAAAATGCAAATTCTGGTTCAGTGGGTTTGGGCTGGGGCCTGAGAGTCAGCATCTCTACCAGGGTCCCTGGGTGGTGCTGATGCTTCAAGGGCTACCCTCTGAGTGGGTGGGCAGCACCCCCTTCAGGGTCAGGCAATCTCTGCAACTCTGGAGTTCAATGGCCTCAGCCAGTTGCTAGCTGTGTAATGTTGGGCAAGGCATTCAGTGTCTCTGATTCTAGTCTGTAAAATGGAGATAAGAGTAAGAGTTGTTTCATGGAAGCAAGTAAAATTTAGTAAGTTGAGTAAGACCAAGTAAATTAATGTTTTATATACAAAGGGCTTAAGCTTTGCCCGGCACACTGAATAGTTGTACAAATGTATCTCATTTGATATGTATCTTGCTGCTCAGAGGACCTTCAGTCTCCTTGGGTTAAACCAAGTTCCTGCCATAGATTTATTTCCAGAGAGTGGTGGTCGGGGGATCAATCCGCAGGTAAAGGAATCAGGACATATAGGTGTTCAGGTGGTAATGAAAGAAAATTTTAATGAGTAACCTTCAGCTTTCTCACTAAAGGACTACAAATTCTTATTGTACCTTTTCATAGCATTTTCCATGGGTCAGGCAGAGTCCCAGCCCTGGGAACACAGGGAGGATTTAGACCTTGGTTCCTGCAATCCAGGAGCCAGGAGGGGTCTGGAGTGTGAGTCTGGAGAGAAGGTGCATGCAGAGAGGGGCGAGATACCCATGGGAAGGGGTATCCCTGTATGTACTTCCCTACACACCCCGTGGCAGGGAACACCTGGACAAGGAGTGGGCAGTTCTGGGTTCCAGTCACCTACTGCCAGACACTTGGTGTCTTGGGCAAGTCAAAGACTTTCTCTGGATCTTCAGCTCTGAAAAGTGGCTGACAGTAATGAGGGAGATTTGGATGCGGTCACATATGTGAAAGTGCTTGGGGAAGTGTTATATTACTATAGGGGGCTCTTTTATAATAAAAGGTGCTTCAACTTCCCACTCTTCTGAATTTGACAGGTTGCATCTGTGGGACTAATGAGAAAATATTTGTTTCTTGTCCCTGGAGCTTTCAGGGCACAAGGTGTGTGGGTACCACAAGGCAGAAAGGGTACCCCAAGAGTGGCTTTTCTTTCTTGAGGCAGAGATGGGAAGACCAGGCTGTGGCCCGAGAGGGGGTGTCTGTACTCAGCAGAAAGGAGGGAGGCTGATTCCTCAGAAAGAATCCTTGTGAGTCAAGGGAGCCCGGGGCTATCTCAGCTGCCCCAGGGCAGGGCCCTGTGGTTCCTCATCCCCATGAGTCAGCAGTTGGTCCCCCACCACAGGCCTCCTCCTTAAACAGGTCCCAGTCTGGTTGGGAGGGGGCAAAAGGGATAGGTTCAACCCTCACTTCTGACCCCATTTTCCAAATAAATTAAACTTGTTCCGCCCTGGCTGGTTTGGCTCAGCGGTTAGAGCGTCAGCCCACGGACCAGAGAGTCCTGGGTTCGGTTCCCGCTAAGGGCACGTACCTCGGTTGCAGTTTGTCCCCGGCTCCGGTTGGGGTCGTGTGGGTGGCAGCCAGTCAATGTGTCTCTCTCACATCAATGTTTCCCTCTCTCTCTTCCTCCTTCTCTCCCTCCTGCTCTATCTGAAGATGAATGCAAAAATGTCCTTGGGTGAGGATTAAAAAAAAAAAACTAAACTTGTCCCTTGACAGAGGCCTCAGCACAGACTAGGCCCCTACTTTGTTCCCTCCTGCTTGGTTCTCCCTGTGCCCTCAGCTTGCCGGTAAAGCCATCAGCCTTTAGAAGGGGATACCCTCAGAAGAGGTTGGCTAAGGCCACTGGGAAGCCCTGGCCCTTCTAGTTTTGGATATCTTTTTCTCCTCAGGCCATGTCCCCTCTAATCTAAGGTAGCAAGGCCAGCAAATGCCTGCCCTTAAGGGGACAGAGTTGGATGTGTGACTTAATAAGGCCCAGAGCCACAAGTAATCCCCTAAGTACTCTGCCGTGTAACCTAAGATTATCTGGCCTGCATACACCTGTTTGCACTCCTTTGCTGATAGCAGTATAAAAAGCACGCTGGTTAATGACTCTAGGAACTGACAGGGCATCTGGCCTATCTTGGAAAGATCTCCTGGTAAGCCAGGCTGCACGTGCCTGCGTGCCTGCGGCAAGGTTGAGGAAGGACTGGAAGGGCTCACCCAGTTTCCATCCCTACACAGTCATCAGGGCCCATCGGGAGGCTCAGTCAGGGTCAGGGGAGGAACTGGGGGGTGTGTGCCAGCTGCTGGATACTGCAGTGAAGACAGTAGGCCTGTAACTCCCCCAGCCAGGGCCTCTATGTCTTGGGAGTGGGGCAGAGTAACACCCGCCCTGCTGGCTGCACAGGGCAGTTACCAAGGCCAGGGAGGGAGGTGCCACTGGTGCCAGGTCCACACCTCGCTCCCGGAAGACAGGAGCTAGGTTGAGTTAGACTCTTTTGAGAAGCAAAGCGAGTGCCAACCCTGTGAAACTGACCAATCGTGTTCTAATCATTTAGAACTGCAAGTTTCTGCTTCGGGTGGCACAGAAGATGTTGGCAATTTGTTGGAGAATCATTTCTCTGCTGGAGATGCAAGTCTAGAGGAGAAGGAAAGGGCGCTTTATGCAGAGGCGGCCCCTCGAGAGAAGAACCTGCTCCTTCACTCCCCAGATGGCAGGGAGGCTGAGAGCTCGGAGAAGACTACCGCAGGGGCCTCCACCGCTGCCCCCAGCCCAGGCTCTGACCCTGAAGCCAGCCTTTCCAATACCTCAGCCTCAGCTCCCCCCGGGGACCCTGTGGAGCAACCAGGAGCAAGCACCTTCCCTCCAGAAGGGGAGGGGGGAACTGGGAAAGAGGGGAGGCCAGAGCTCAGTGCGAGAGAGGGCCCAGCAGAGGAGGTGGAAGGACAGGCTGGGAGTGGCGTGGTCACTGAGGAAGCCAAGGAGGTCCTAGGGGACAACCCTACGCAGGGAGCAGCTGCGGGCACTACAGAGCCTGAAGGCACAGGGGCCTTTCCTGTGGTGGTAGAGACAGCAGGCGAGGGCATCCCAGGACCTGATCAGGGGCCAGACGGGCCAGATGGAGTCGTGGACGTGAACACAAAAGCCAGGGAGGGGCCTGAGGACCAGGGCGAGCCCAGCCCAGCTGTAGAGACAGGGGGCGCCCAGGAGGACCGCCCCCTGGAGGGCCAGGCACCAGGGATGTTGAAGGAGGATCTGGAAGCTGCATCCTCTGAGGAAGAGGGTGGTGGCCTCAGCAGAGGCGAGGAAGGAGGCGTTCCATCCCAAGAAGAATCAGAAGAGGACAGCGGCCATGGGGCTAGTTCAGAGGAAGCAGGGGGCTCCTCCGAGGAAGTGGGGGAACCCCAGGAAGCAGCAGGAACCCCAAGCCATGGGGACGAGGGGGCTCAGCTGAGCTCGGAGGAACCGAATCCAGGGCCCGAGGGGGACGAGGTCCCGGAGGCCGAGGCAGAGGAGCCCGTGGAGGGGCCTCAGGGTAGGGGACCACAGCATTGCTCCGGCACTTGGGCAGCTGCATTCTTCCTGGAAGTCTTGTATGTAGTGGGACAGGCAGGGACAGGGTGGGGCGGGAGAGCCCCAGCCAGCCCGGGTTTTCGGGGTGGAGGCCCGGTCCAGGGTACCCGGCCCAGGGGGTGACTTCAGGCTGCTCATGAACCACTTCTTCCCAGTTTGGAGGAACTCAGTGAGGGGCCGTGCCATGGAGGGCCCAGAGGAACCTGGTCACTTCTGAGTTAGGCCCTCAGGAGTCTGCTCTTTAGGATCCCTGATACAGTTTAACACCAACCAGTGCCTTAGCCTGGAGGACAAGGGACATGGTGGCAGGGTCTGAGGCCCTGTGCAGGCTGGTGGGGAGATGTACGGGTAGCGGGTATAGGTTGGGAACCCCACCCCCTGGGGACCACATCAGTGGACTAACACATGGGGCCTCCCCTTGAAGGCTAGGCCGTGTTAGGTGGGGTGAACTGGGCCTGGGGTCAGGATCGGAATAAGAAATCTTAGGCTGGCTGTGACGCTGATGTCCTGCAAATGTCCGCCTGGAACAGCAGCAGCTGCTGTCTCAGGACTGGGGGATGGGCAAGGGGGAGGGCAGGGCCAAAGCCATTGGGCGACATTGGGATGTATGGAATCCTAGGCATGGCCAGGATGCCCATGGCCACATCCACTGAGAGCGCTGGCCTGGACCAAGAGCTGGTCTTTTAGGATGGAGGAACTGGGGTCAATCTTTACCCTCCAGTGTGACTTCCCTGTGGTTTCCCTGCAGAACCCAGTTTCCATACCTCTCACCAGCTACTTGCACCTTCTAGGGTCCTGGCAGTCAGCCAGCCCCTTCCCTCTCCCTGTCTTCCCTGTCCTGGGTCTGGGGTGGGGCTGCCTGAGTCCTGAGATGCTCCACAAGACACATGGATTCTTCTCTGCTTCCATCCCTGGTGGAAACAGTCTCCCTCTGCCCCACAGGCCCAAGGCCATCCCACTTCTGATTACGTAAAATCCTTTGTGTAGCCAGTTGGGTAGAAATGATCTCCCCGGGCACCTGCAGGCAGTCATGGGCATCTCTTCCTCAGAAGCAGCAGTTGAACCCCTCTTCAGCCAGTGGCTTCTCTTACGCATGCTTCATGGCAGCCTTGTAAATCTGATCACATGCTCATTTGGTCAGGCCAGTTTGCTTAGAACCCCTCCCTGGCTTCCAGTACCCCTGGGACGAAATGCAGACTCCTATGGTCCTCCAAGACCATGTATGGTTAGCTCCTGCCCCACGGTACATACCCCGCATCCACTGAAGCCTAGCCACCCTTCCTGCTAAGCCACTCCTGTCTCCTGTCCCTATCCTCACCTAGTTAACTCCTCACACAACGGATCTCAGCTCACAGGTGGCCCCTCTGGGAAGTTTTCTGACCTCCCTGCTAAGACTTCCTAGGCACACTTCTTAGGCCTTCATAGCTTTTGGAATCTTCCCTTCCATGACCACATTACCATTTATAATCATTACATTACTTTTGAGGATTCCCACCCCCCCCCCACCCCGCTCCACTAGACTGTAGGAATATGCCACATGCCACAAAGTCAGGAGCTGTGTCTGTTTGGGACACTTCTGTATTCCCAGCATGATGCTCGGTGCTTGGCACATCACAAGTGCTCAGTCAATATTTGTTGAATACATAAAATGGATCGTGGAGCTTCAGAGAAGTTGAATTGGGATTTGCAAAGTCCCTCCTAGAGTTGAATGTGGCCAGCCTTTGTCAGCACTTCCTCAAGGCCCCACCCTTGTCCATGTCTAGGTGCCTTAGAGTCCAGCTGACTCTTCGCTTTGCTCTAACCCTGCTCTCTGCTTCCCTCCCCAGAAGAGGCGGAGGATGTGAGTGAAGAAGCCCCACTGAGGGACCGCTCCCACATCGAGAAAACTCTGATGCTGAACGAGGACAAGCCAGCTGATGATTACTCTGGTAACCAGAGAAAGAAGGAGCCGGCCCTGGGGCTGGGACTGGCAGGGGGGCTGGGGCTCTGAGGCCAGTGAACACCTCAGGGAGGAAAGCCCTGGAGGTAGGGGGCTTCTTGGAGGAGGCTCTGCAAGTGATGTCCAAGGCCCCAGGGCTCTGGATTGGCAGGGAGGAGGAAAGGCAATCCAAGCAGAGGGGCCAGTGAAAGGGTAGAGGACAAATTCCAGTGCTGTGTCTGGGGATGGTGCCAGCTTCCACCCCGTGACTGGGGAGGGGCGTTAATAAAGTTAATCACATTTGCTTTGATTTTTTACAGTTTATAAAGCCTTTCCGTGCCCAGTATTTCATTTTACCCGCATAATAATCCAAGGCTTTCAGCAGAGTTTACTGTCTCCTCATAGCTGAGTTAGAGACAGCGCACGGCAAGGCCGAACTTCGCTCTGGCGCACAGCTAGAGAGGGGCATGCAAGGTGTGGGCTCTGAGCCTCAGGCCCTCTTCCCCACTTTGGGCCTCACACCCTGCTTCACACCCTTTGAGCTCCCAGCCTTCCCCCATGTGAGTCACTTCTCCCTGGAGTCATGCTTTCTCCAAGAAGATACTTGGGATGTCTGCATCCTCCTGGGGCACCAGGGAGTGTGGCTAGAGGCCAAGGTGGCCATCCTTCAGGCCTGCTTAGCCCATACCTCCTTGCCCTCTGAGCCTAAGGCAAACACAAGTAGGGGTGGGGGCAGAGAGAAGGAGATGGGGTTCTTCACTAGAAGAGGGAGGGAGGAGAGGGTTAGAGTAAAAAGGAATAGCCCAGGAGGCTTTAGGGGATGGGGAGGAAATACCTTGGGTCTAAAGATTTCTGAGAGTTGGGATGTGGACCAGCTCCCTCCTTGAACGCTAATATAAGGACAGTTGCTGGGCTGCAGATGTTCTCTGCTCCCCACTAGGCAGAGCTGGAGCTGCCCTGGGAAGTGACCTGGTCCACGGCAGTCAGCAGTCTGGAGTGCACCCTACCTGATGCCCCCACCCCCATCCTCTCTGTCCCCAGCGGTACTGCAGCGGCTTCGAAAGATCTACCATTCGTCCATCAAACCCCTGGAGCAGTCTTACAAATACAATGAGCTTCGGCAGCACGAGATCACAGGTACAGCTCCTGTCCCAAGGTTGGGCCGGTACCTCCAACCCGTCCACACTCCCACATGCCCACGAGGTTCCCAAGCTCTGTGTGTGGTGGGCTCGAGGACACTGGAGCTGAGCTCTCCTAAGTTCTTGGAGACCTCAGTCACAGGAACCATCCTTTCACTGCAAGAGTATCCCATCGTTTGCACAGGGTTTTCTGGAGAGCATTTCATTTGTCAGCACAGTACAGTATTGGTTTCCAAGGGCAGTGATGCCAGCTTCTACCCCTCGCGTGCTCACGGGCCCACCAAGCTCCCTATTCATTTACTGATCATGTCTTAAGTCCTTCGATTGGCCTGGAATCCTTCCCTCCTCTTTACTCCACCTGGTCACCTGGTCAGCTTCCCTCAGGTCTAGAGTCTTTTATTTTATTTTTCTTTATTGATTTTTAGAGTGAGAGGAACAGAGAGGGAGAGAGAGAGAGAAACATCGAAGAGACAGAACATAGATCGGCGGTCTCCTGCATGCCCCCCACTGGGGATCAGGCCCACAACCTGGGCATGTGCCCTGACCTGGAATCGAACCAGCGACCTCTTGGTGCATGGGTCGACGCTCAACCACTGAGCCACACTGGCCAGGCTGGTCTGGAGTCTTTTAAAAACTGATTTTCAAAATAATAAAATATGCTAGACTTGTTGCCAAAAAACCCCCAAATTCAAATAGTGTAAAATAGTATACATTGAAAAATAAAAACGCCTTTCTTGACTTCTCACTCCTCTAATTCCACTCCCCAAGACTCCCACTGTTATAGTTCCTCATGAACATAATCTCTCTGCATACGTGAGCATATACAAGAATATCTTTTCCTGTTTCCTTTACAAAGATGGGATCATATCACAAAACTGTGTGTGTGTAGCTCCTCTTGTCCTTTCTGATCCTTGCATGGATGCACTGGAAAACCACCACCTACTGATGGGAATTAGGGTCTTTGCCATTTTCCACTTTTTAAAAATATTACAAGCACTATTATAATTGTTACATATTTCATGCAACTATATGTGTACAATAAACTTTTAGAAGTGGAACACTGGAAACGTAACATTTTGATAGTTGTTCCCAAATTGCTTTAGGTTGTACCACTTTGTACCCACAATGACAGGATATGAGAGCTTTTGTTCCCACACAGTGATGTCTTTTTAAGTATTATTCATCTTTGAAAACTTTAATAATGGTATCTACTTGTTTGAATGGTGAGTGGTATTACACATCTTTCTGTGTTAATTGGCTTACTTCTTTCTGTGTTATCACATGTGATGCTCTTGATGGTTATACAGTGGATAGGCTATGATAGGGTATACCTTACCTTATTCCTGCTTTCTGGAAGAGGGACTGGACGCCCAGAGAAATGCTGGGCTACCCAAGATCACGCAGCTGGAACTAGGGGCTATAACTCTCTCCTTCTCCAAGAGAAGGCCCGGTTTCACAATTATCTCTATTGTTTCTTGCAAGCCTAAGAGCAAACGATCCTCCTTGGCTTCACAGAGAAAGAGCAGGTGTTGTTGTGAGGTCCCAGTCTCCCAGTTGCTTTCCTGCCCTCCACTCTTGCCTTCCCCTGAGCTAGCAGCTTGGCCTGGAGGCCCTGGGCAGCCCCAGGAATAGCACTCTGCAGGGAGGGCATCCTGACTCCTAAGCTCACTTTCCAGGTTTGGTTCCTCTCCCCTCCTCTCCCATCAGTGCTGGGACTCTGCTGTGCCCTTGGGCAGTCTCCAGCATAACCTCCACTCCAGTGTCTCACCTGCGGCCTCCTGCATGTGTCAGTAACGCCCCCTGCTGCAGAGGGCTGAGAGAGCAGCAGAAGGCTGAGAGAGCAGACGGGGAAAGTCCTGGTGGTGGTTGGTCTCAGCTGCCAGCTGAAGCTCCAGTTCCCCTTGGTGTCCCCAGCCTGGGCCAGGGTAAAATAGACTTTTTGTAGGATTTCAGTGTCACTGGGATTCCTGCCACTCTCTCAGCCTATCTCTTTCTGTCCCTGAGCCAGGGGTTGATATCCACAGAGATGCCAGTGACTAATTGGGCAGGGCCATGGTGTTGTTTTCAGGCAATATATATGTGCCCGCCACTTACTAGATACCATCTTGGTCTTCTAGGACTTGGTTTCACCTTAGAGAAAGAAAACCGGTGCATCAAGAAGTAAGGTGCAGCCCTAGCTGGGTGGCTCAGTTGGTTGGAGCATCGTCCCATGCACCAAAAGTTTGTGGGTTTGATTCTGGTCAGGGCACATGCCTAGGTCGTGTGTTCTATCCCCAGTATGGGCGCGTATGGGAGGTGACTGATTGATTTTTCTCTCTCACATCGATGTTTTCTCTTTCTCTCTCTCTCTCTCTAAAAATCAATGGAAATATATCCTTGGGTGAGGATTTAAAAAAAAAAAGAGGAAGCAAGGTGCAGAAAAAGAATATCATACTCCTCTCTACAAAAGTAAAGATGGGGAGCCCTGGCCGGTTTGGCTCAGGGGTTAGAGCATTGGCTGGCAGACCAATGAGTCACGGGTTCGATTCCAGCCAAGGGCACGTACCTCGGTTGCGGTTTGTCCCCAGCCCTGGTCGGGTTTGTGCAGGAGGCAACCAGTCAATGTGTCCCTCTCATGTCAATGTTTCTCTCTCTCTCCCTGTCTCTCTACCTGAAGATAAATAGAAAAATATCCTCGGGTGAGGATTAAAAAAAAAAAAAGATGGGGAATATGTTCTCGGCTAGTATTGCTTATATATACATGGAAATATCTGAAAGAATATGTAGAGGGTGTTATGGTCTAGGCAGACTGCGGACAGGGGTGTGAGACTTCTCACTTGTGTACCTTTTTATACTTCGATTTTTTTTTTTTTATCCTCACCCGAGGACATTTTTTCATTTTTTGTTCAGATAGAGTGGGAGGGAGAGGGAGGAAGAGAGAGAGAGAGAGAGAAACATCGATGTGAAAGGGACACATCGAGTGGCTGCCACCCACACGACCAACCAGGGCCGGGGACAAACTGCAACCGAAGTACATGCCCTTAGCGGGAACCGAACCCGGGTCTCTCTGGACCGCAGGCCGACGCTCTAACCGCTGAGCCAAAACGTCCAGGGCTATACTTTGATTTTTAAAACAAAAAATCCTTACCCAAGAACATGCTTAGAGAGAGTAAAGGAGAGAGAGAGAAACATCAATGTGAGAGAGAAACATCAATCAGTTGCCTTCCACATGTACCCTGACAAGGGATTGGACTGCAACCCAGGTATGTGCCCTGATTGGAATCGAACCGGCAACCTTTCAGAACACAGGACGATGCTCAACGAACTGAGCTACTCCAGTTGGGCTTTTATATTTTGAATTTTGAACCAAGAAATTACATAAATTAAAACAGAAAAAATAAATGGAATTCCTGCTATTTTGAGGCCTATCTATCTGCCAGGTTCAGGGAGACAAAGAAGTCCAGAGAATTTTAGGCACTAAATTATGCAGGGCTGACCCTATGTGGTTCAGACAAGGGTTGAAAGAGTTGGGGCCTGAAAACCAGCATAAGGGTGGCTGCATCACCTGTCGAGAGCCTCTCCTCCTTCCTTTGCTGCCCCCTGGTTTTGAAAGCACTGGAGAATTCTTTTTCTTCTAGGGATACCAACTGGAGTGGTCCATGCAGTGTTCTCTCCAACATCGGACACAGGGCCCACGAACCCAAGAATTGCCTAGTCAGTGCTTGGTCTTGGGACCTGGCAAATATGTCATGGACTTTGGATAGTATTTGAGACTGGCCCCAGAGCCTAGGGCTGGGCTGAGCCTGAGATGGGATTTCAAGAGACACAGCTAAGGGGAGGAAGGCTGGGGACAGGTAACATCAGAGTACAGGCTGCCTAAGATTGTAGAAGCCTCTCTCATACCCTTTCTTCTGTTACCAATCCAGACAGAGTTTTCACCGCTCCCCATGTGGCAGCTCTCTGCTCTCCTTTTATGAACCCTTCTCTCCCAGATCTGAACTGGGAGGCCTCATTCAGAGTAAGCTCTGTGTCAGTGTCTGTTGACTTGACTTAGTGCCTCTTTCTGGTGCTAGTGTGCCAAGCATCTGGCAAGGCCCAAATGGTGTCTTCTGGCGTCTTTTAACTGGGTGATTGTACTTACGTAGCACGAGATGTGCCAGTGATTGCTACATGCTGTCTGGTCCAACATAGAATTCCACAACCTAATTAGATGGACTGTCTGGGATTCAGTGTGAAGAACTGTGTCGCTCCTGTAGTGAGAAACTCGTTAGCTCACGTACACCTCACTCCTGCTGCCTACAGATGGGGAAATCACTTCCAAGCCAATGGTGCTGTTCCTGGGACCGTGGAGCGTTGGCAAATCCACCATGATAAACTACCTCCTCGGGTTGGAAGATACTCGTTACCAGCTTTATACAGGTAAGAGTGAGATTTTCTTGTGTGACTCTTGGTGTTTCAATGTCATATGTAGAATCGGTATAAAAAATTAAAACATTTATATGTTTATATGTGTCTTCATTATAATAATGAAAAGCACACACACTCATGTTGGTGACAGCATTATTCATAATACACAAGAGGGGGACACAACCCAAATATCCATCGATATATGCATGCATAAACAAAATGTGGTCCATCCATACCGTGAAATACTATTCAACCTTAACAAGTAATAAAGTTCTTTTTTTTTTTATCCTCACCCGAGAACATTTTTGCATGTATCTTCAGATAGAGCGGGAGGGAGAGAGGGAGGAAGAGAGAGAGAGAAACATTGATGTGAGAGAGACATAGCAACTGGTTGCCACCCACACGACCCCAACTGGGGCCGGGGACAAACCGCAACCAAGGTACGTGCCCTTAACGGGAACTGAACCCGGGACTCTCCGGTCTGCGGGCCGATGCTCTAACCACTGAGCCAAACCAGCCAGGGCTGTAATAAAGTTCTGATATATATTACAACATGGATGAACTTGGGGGACATTATGCTAACTGAAATAAACAATTTTTTTATTAATATATTTTTATTGATTTTAGAGAGAGAAGGGAGAGGGGGAGAGAGAGAGAAACATTAATGTGAGAGAGAAACATGGATTGGTTGCCTCCTGTAGGAGCCCTGACCTGGGATTGAATTCAAAACCTGGATATGTGCCTGACCAGGAATCGAATCCATGGCCCTTTGGTACCGGCCAGGATAAAATTAACCAATTTGTCACATGATTCCACTTATATGAGGTCCTTAGAGTCATCAAATTCATAGAGACAGAAAGTAGAATGGTGGTTGTTGCCAGGGGCTGGGGAAGGTAAGAATGGGGAGTTAGTGTGTGATGGATTCCGTTCAGTTTGGGGTGATGAAAAAGTTTGGAGATGCATGGTGGTCAGAGGTGAATGCGAATATACTTAATGCTACTGAACTGTACACGTAAAATAGTTAAAATGGTAAATTTCATGTTATATATATTATCACGGTTAAAAAAAGGAAATCGGCTGGTCCGAGTGCAGTGGTGCCTACAATTAAAAAAAAAGAAATTACACCCTGGCCGGTTTGGCTCAGTGGTTAGAGTGTCGTCCCATGGACCAAAGAGTTGCGGGTTTCATTCCTGTCAAGGGCATGTACCTCGTTCAATCCCCGGACCTGGTTGGGGTCATATGGGAGGCAACCAATCGATATGTCTCTCTTACATTGATATTTCTCTCTCTCTCTTTCCCCATCCCTCCCTCCCTCTCTAACTGAAAATCAATGGAAAAATATCCTTGGGTGAGGATTTAAAAAAAAAAGTCACTAGTTTAGCAAACATAGTATCAAATTCTTGTGGCAAACCCTCCCTGAAATACCTTGGTTACCCACCTACTTTGCAATAGGTCTCTTCCCCAGAGATGACTGTGTTCCTACTAACCTTGTGCTTACGTGTGCAGGTGCTGAGCCTACCACCTCTGAGTTCACGGTCCTCATGCATGGGCCCAAGCTAAAAACCATCGAGGGTATTGTCATGGCTGCTGACAGTACCCGGTCCTTCTCACCCCTTGAGAAGTTTGGCCAGAATTTCCTGGAAAAGCTGATTGGCATCGAGGTTCCCCACAAACTTCTAGAGCGGGTCACTTTTGTGGATACACCAGGCATCATTGAGAACCGAAAGCAGCAAGAAAGAGGTAATTTGGCACTTGTTTCTGACACAGGGTGAGCTTTGTCTTAGAAAACTGTTTTTGACAGTGGGTGGTAGGCAGGCAGGGAAGAGGAAATGTGGCCAGCATTGTCCAACACCAGGGGATGTGTTCTCTGCTTCCAGCCCCTTCTTGTTGTCACTGTGGTGCCACTTAGGTGTGGAGTACCTTGTCCTTTTACCTCCCCAAGGACTGATCTGGTTTGGAGGTGATCATTATTTTCCCAAGAGGAAGCTGATCTTCTCTGTAAGTAGCTCCTCAAGGTCCACACTGGGGCTGAGCAGTCTTTGGGAGGCCCAGGCTGTCCTGGCTGTTCAAGGGCCTGGATTAACTGGATCTCAGTCCAGGTGTACTTGACCTCTGGCTGACCTGGGGCTGGGTTGAACCTGACCTTTAATTCTTTCTGCTTTACCAGGCCTACTTCACCATAAGCCTGTATCAAAAGCCCCGCTTGCCTTAGGTGACAGAGGAGTGCCACTTTGGGCCTGGCAGGCACTGGGCTGTAACATAGGCCGCTGAGTGTCGCCATGACTCAGGGTTATCTGCAGAGATGAGTCATTACAGGGCATTTGTAGGGTATATGACCAGATGGTAGATCTCAGTTTATGGCTATCACTCCCATTTTGGTTATAACCAGATCCTGTTTTATAACTAGGAATAATATTATCACTAATAGTAGTAAATTAACCTTTATTGTACTCCTTGTATATATCAGATAATTTTATGCATTCTTGGTTGATGGTTGTAAAAAATTCTCAGGACAAGTATTTCTAGTCTCCTCATTTTGAAAATAAGAAGTTGAAGGAATGAAAATATATTGAGCACCTGCCATGTGACTGGCAGTTTTAGTTAGGTGCTTTCCTATATTTGTAGCAACACAGTACTCTTTATATCAACTTAGGTTTCATAGTTCTTGTCATTTTGTAGCTGAAATGCTAAAACTTAGAAGCATTTAATATTCAGCTGGCCAGTGACAAAGCCCTGATTCTAGCCCAGGTCTTATGCTACATTTGCATTTCTTTCCCCTAAATGAGGGATCTTCTCATTTCAGTGACAGTTGATACACAATATTACACTAGTTTCAGGTGTACAACATAGTGACTAGACACTCATATAACTTACGAAGTGATCACCCCAATAAGTCTAGTACCAATTGATTCTCTCTTTCACATCTTTCTAATTCCCTGACTTCTTTCCTTTGCCACTGCCCCAGATCATTTTAGACAGGAAAATCTCCATCTCAAAAAAGCATTTTGCTTCCCTGGAGCCTTGGATTCCACTTAGATTAAAGCAAGGATCAGGGTATTCTTGGTTGAAGGTTTACAATGGGCAGGAGGAGATATGCAACTAATTCTTTAAGTCTTCAGAAGGCCAGAAAATCCTTACCACTGTTAGTCAAACCTCGGTTTTTGAACATCTCCCATCTAGAACAATTCGGTTCTCGACCAAGTTGTTCATGGAAAAATGTCTCGGTTGTGGAACAAAACTTCGGTTCTCAACCTGACAACCCTTTCATGCTGATACATGAGCAGACAAAAAGCATCTCTCAGGTCACAGACAAAGGCGAGAATGCCCTAGTATGAGTTAGTTTACATCTAAACCTCACCTTGTTAACATCTCAGGAAATATATATGTTGCTTTTGTTGCTGGAGAAATGGACGATTAGCAAAATTTTAAAACATAAAGAGGTCATCAAGAGTGTTAATGTTGCCAAAGATGTGAAAGAAACAATGATCACAGGCAATTACAGAGGTAGAAAAACTTGTTGATTTCGATAAATGAAGAGCAGTTAGCCAGTGACAGCATTTTGGAGGCAATGGTATGAGAGAAAGTGAAGCTGCTACAGACTGACCTCCTGAAAGACACCCCTGGAACGAGTGCTGAAAGTGATTTGTTTAAGGCTCGTAGGGGGTGGTTTGATAAATTTAAGAAAAGAAGTGTTTGTTTATAGATTAAACAGACATGTACTATATATAAGAAAGGTTAAAATGGAATCATTTCGGGGTCTGAAACAAATGAATTCAATTTACATTATTTCTTTTTTTAAATATATTTTTATTGATTTTTAGAGAGAGAGGAAGGGAGGAGAGATAGAAACATCGATGTGAGAGAGAACCTACTGGGGATCAAGCCTGCAACCCGGGCATGTGCCCTGACTGGGAATCGAACCAGTGACCTCTTGGTGCATGGGTCGACACTCAACCACTGAGCCACACCGGCCGGGCCACATTATTTCTAATGGGAAAAAGTGATTTGGTTTTTGAACAAATCACTTCTCGAGCAGCCTTCTGGAATGAATTAAGTTCGAGAACCGAGGTTCCACTGTGTTTCCTTCAACCTGTGGAATGGTTTGGTTCTGGCAAGAGGTGCCAGGGGCTTAGGCTAATGCTTGCTCAGCCTGACTTCTCGCTCCCTCTTCCAAAGGTTACCCCTTCAACGATGTGTGCCAATGGTTCATTGACAGAGCTGACCTCATCTTTGTCGTCTTTGATCCAACCAAGCTGGACGTGGGTCTGGAGCTGGAGATGCTGTTCCGCCAGCTGAAGGGGCGTGAATCCCAGATAAGGATCATCCTGAACAAGGCCGACAACCTGGCCACACAGATGCTTATGCGGGTCTATGGGGCTCTCTTCTGGAGCTTGGCCCCGCTCATCAATGTCACTGAGCCCCCAAGGGTCTATGTCAGCTCCTTCTGGCCACAAGACTACAAACCCGATACCCATCGGGACCTGTTTCTCAAGGAAGAGATCTCTCTCCTGGAAGACCTGAACCAGGTGATCGAGAACAGGTTGGAGAACAAGATTGCCTTCATCCGACAGCATGCCATCCGGGTTCGCATCCACGCCCTCTTGGTCGACCGCTATCTGCAGACATACAAGGACAAAATGACCTTCTTCAGTGACGGAGAGCTGGTCTTTAAGGACATTGTGGAAGATCCTGATAAATTCTATATCTTCAAGACCATCCTGGCAAAGACCAATGTCAGCAAATTTGACCTTCCCAACCGCGAGGCCTATAAGGACTTCTTTGGGATCAACCCCATTTCCAGTTTTAAGCTCCTGTCCCAGCAGTGCTCCTACATGGGAGGCTGCTTCCTGGAGAAGATTGAGCGGGCCATCACCCATGAGCTCCCAGGCCTCCTGGGAAGCCTGGGGCTGGGGAAGAATCCAGGTGCTCTCAACTGTGACAAAACAGGGTGTGGTGAAACCCCAAAGAATCGCTATAAGAAACACTAGGTTGTTGTGTGGCCATTCTCGGGTTCCTGTTGGTGAATGAGCTTGTGTCCTAACTGTCTGAGAAGTCCTGGTTTATTAGCCCTTTGAGCCACACTGGCAAGAACCATTACACATTGGAGATTTGGGAGTTAATTGAGGCCAGTGGTGGGGGAAGGTGTGGGTTGAGGGAGGAGAGTGGAAACTGTGAATTATAGTGTTCTTGTCTCATTGCTTCAATTAGGAGGCCTGATTGAGGCAAGTCAGGCCACACCTGCTTTTCCTGGGTCCTATCTTGAAGGGACAGAGAGCAGCTAAATTCTAGTGTGTACTGAATTAATGAGCATTAAATAAGCTAAAAGCAGCTGAAGTCCCCTTTCCCCTATAAGCTGGGAAAAGAGAAGACTTGAGTCTGTAGGGCTGCCCAGGTCCATTGTGGCTGCCTTCCACACAGTCTTCTGTTTGTCCCCAGCCCTCAGCTATCTCTTAAACTTGGTTGACTTCAACAGAGGACAATCTCTAGGGCCTGAATCAACTTTGGTTTCAAGCCTACCCCCAGTCTCTCTTCCCTGTTTTCTCAAGGGGTGGGAGGGGTGGTTTCAGATACCCAAACACAAAGAGAGAACAAGAGTTCCCAGGCCAAGAGAAGGATATGCCTCCCCCATGCCATTTCTCTGATGTGGTGTTCTAAGCCCCTGGGAAGCTGAGTCCCTTTACTGGCCCCAAGAGGAGGGTCAGTGTTCTGTGTATTCAGGTAATTCACTGGAAGTGACTTCAGTGAAAGTACTGGAAGGGCTCAGAGGGTTAATTGGTTTGCAGTGTGTCTTTGTTTATTGCATGTCTTGGAAAACTCGGACCCCAAAGTCATTGGGTTTCAGAGGGGACAATGGAGACCTTGCTCCTTTTCGTTGGGGACTTCTCTGGGCAGCCCACCTTTTCCAAATGTAAGAGGAGGCTGTGTCCACAACTTCTCTGTGGAGACACTCAGCAGAAGAGTTGTTCCTTCCTGGTTTTCATCACCATGGCTTTTTCTTTCCCTTCTTCTCCATTCCCTGATGTGCCAACACTCAAAACTCACAGGAGTCAGAACCAGCACCAGCCACTCAGTATCAGTGACAACTAAGGCTTAACCTTCAGTTTCCCACTTGAACTTGATGCTGATACCCACTGGACACGCCGCAGGAAAGCCTGGGCCTTCAAATACCGATAAGTGTGGATATTTGTGTATTATGTTGTCCAAGAGAGATTAGGGAGATAACAGGTGCCAGAAGGCATAGCAAAAGAACTTGTTGTGAGAGTCCTTCCTAGCAGGTGTGCCACCCAGGAGGGCAGCGAGGGACAGAGTATGGGGGAAGGACCCTGGAAGGAAGAGGCCATTTGACAAAAAGTGGGTGAGTGAACAGTCTGTGCAAATCCTGGAGAACTGGCCCAGGGCTGCCCCGAGGGGCTCCTGCCTAGTGAGCCAGCCTTTCTTGGGAGCTTTACCAGGAGGCATGGGTCAGGACCTGCCAGCACCAGGAAGTCATCCTGGTGCAGAAGGAAAGTGACGATGGAGCCAGAGGAAGAGGCACTGAGGATTAGGCAGTGGAAGTAAATTGGCAATCAGATTAGGTCCATGCAGGGAACTGCAACTTCGGAATTCCTGTTTCTCAGAATTAGTAGCGCTCTGGTGCAGCTGCGACAGGGGCTGCTGCTTTTGGCTTTCCCGAGGACCTGGAACCTCCCACAAGAAAGCCAGAGGCTCCTCAGCCTCCAGGACATTGTTTCTAAGTACAGAACCAACAGAGAAGAAAAAGGGTCTGTTAGGAGTGTCCAAGGAGCCTGGTGACAGGGCCTGAGGAGCTACTTTTCTTCTCACCAAGAACCAACCCTCTCTGTTATTTGCCCTCTCGAGAGTCTGCTCTCCCACTTTGCTCCTTAATGCCCCTTAATTCACTCGAGCTCCTCTTGGCATATTCGTGTTTCTCAATGCAGTAGGGGAAATAAAATGTGCAGAACTGTATGGGCATTGTCATAGCTGCTGTCACCGTTGCTTTTGGGGGAAGAAGGTGAAATGAAGCTAATACATTCATATATTTATATTTTCAGGGGGGTGACATTGTCAGTGTGATTTCCCCCCTTTTCTTTTCTCCATCCATTTTCCTTTTCTTACTCCCGATCTTGGGCTCACTCCTTGACTTACCTTTCTCTAACTGTCCCCAGGCTTGCCTGTCAGTGAACTTGGACTTTAAGAGATATTTTGTGCCCCACTCTGTGGAGGTGGATTTTAAACAGAATTCAGACTTTTTTGGGGGCGGGAGGGTGGGTTGAGAGTTGGGGGAAATTTAGGATCCAGAGATCCCTCAAGAGGAGTATCTATAAGTATTTGTGCCTGAACAGTTGCTGTTTCTCTCCAAAGTGGAACCTTTCCAGTGTTCTTTCCATTCTGAGTTCATCAGGTAGAAAGTCTCAATAAAGTTCCAATCTCTCTTTAACACCTTGTACTTTGATTGTATCCAACCAGTTCAATGTCATTATCTTCCTTTTTTTTTTAAAAAAAATATGTTTTTATTGATTGAGAGAGAGGAAGGGAGAGGGAGAGAGAAAGAAACATTGATGTGAGTGAGATACATCTATTGGCTGCCTCCTGCATGTCCCCCTCTGGGGACCCAGCCCACAAACCAGGCATATGCCCTGACCGGGAATGGAACCAGGACCTCTCAGTCCATGGGACAATGCTCAGTCCACTGAGCCACACCAGCTGGGTTATCTTCCTTTATATCTAGTAGAGTATACTGATTTTTTTTTTTTTTAAATCCTCACCTGAGGATATTTTTCCATTTATCTTCAGATAGAGTAGGAGGGAGAGAGGGAGGAAGAAAGAGAGAGAGAGAGAGAGAGAGAGAGAGACATCGATGTGAGAGAGACACATCGATTGGTTACCTCCCACACAACCCCAACCGGGGCTGGGGCTGAACCGCAACGGAGATATGTGCCCTGGCCACAATTGAACCCAGGACTCTTTGGTCCGTGGGCCAAGGCTCCAACCGCTGAGCCAAACCAACCAGGGTGTAGAGTATACTGATTTTTATTAAGACTTTTTTAGAGGAGTTTTAGGTTCACAGCAAAATTGAGAGGAAGGCAGAGATTTCCTATATACCCCTCCCCCAGTATCAACACCCCCACAGAGTAATACCTTTGTTACAACTGATGAATCTGCCTTGACCAGTCATAGTCACTCAGAGGCCATAGTTTACATTAGGGTTCACTCTTGGTGCTGTATATTCTGTGGGTTTGGACAAATGTATAATGACACATATCCACCACTATAGTGTCATACAGAATAGCTTCACTGTTCTGAAAATCCACTGTGCTCCACCTGTTCATTCCTCCTGGCTGCTCTCACCCCCATATACTAATTTTTAAGTTTCTTGGGGATAGATTGAAAATTTATAATTGCCTCCCCGTCCCCCTCCCTGCCTTCTTTTTAAGCTTCCTCCTTCTGGCCTCCCAGTGTCAAAGATGACCGGTTCCCTCAGTTGGCTATGAAACTAAGTCCTGCTGTGGTATGACTGTAAACTTGAAGAAACACTCTCCTTAAACTGTCATTCTCCCTGGCCTCTGTGGCAGTAGCTCAATAATAGGAATTATTGAAATCTATCCCAAATTTCTCACAGAGGCAGCTCAGGCTGTCACACCATTTGGTCCATGCCCTCAGCCTTACAGCTGCCCACGTGGTGCCTGAAGGCTGTGGCGGAGGGAGCCCCAAGGTCTGCCCTGAAGGTAAGGATGGTGCCTCCCCTTGGCTTCTACAGGGCCTCCTGCCTGTCTTGTCTTTAAAGAAACCTGAACCTGTCCTTATCTTCCCAAACCTGTGCCTTTCAGAGCAGAGATCCTCCCTTCCCCCACACACTTGAGAGAACATTTCTGAAAAGCAAAGGAACTGGGCCCTGGGAGTTGGTGGGAGGTTGGACCACCGTGCCAGAGAAGATGCCAGATTCAGTGGCATGGCCATCCGCTCTAGGTTTTCCTGACGGAAGGGGCTGATCTTAGGGCCTGATGAGTAGGGCAATGCACTTCATTTCCTCCTTCTCCCTGGCTCTCCTCTACGGCCCACCGTCTGAGCAACCAAGCAAGCTGGCCTAAGACCACTTCTGCCCACCCACCCCTGCCCCACGTCACCTCTCCCACCCATGACTGCTGTCAGTATTTTCCCACGACTGGGAGAAATATGGAGCTTTTCCCTGGAAAAGGGAAGGTAGGTGAGATCTGTTTTGAAGATAAATATAACATGCCAGAACTGGTTGGAGTGATCAAAATTGGGCTATTTGGCTATTTCACAAGCCTCATACTCTACCACCTCTAGGTTAAATCTAGGGAAACAGAAACACAAACTGGAGGAAGCAAAATTGAAGACCATTCTAAACACAGGCGATGGCGTGCGGGGCTGAAGGGAGAGTGTCTCTGTGGGTATGTGTATGTACTCTCTGAATATATGGGGACTACATGTGGTTATGTGTATAAGGGGTGTGCAGACACCTTCATGTAACATCTGTGTGTGGGGAAACATGCATATGTGAGTTTTTGTGGCCAAGTGATGCCCAGGTAACTAGCACAGTGCCTGGCATGTAAGACTCATCACTGATGTGGAAACAGAATGAAAGAAAGAATAAGTGGGTTTGGGGAAGTAAAGATGGGGTCTGTGCATTGTATGTTGTGTGGAGGGGGTCCAGAGGAACAGGTATGTCTGGGGTGGGTGGGTGGGCATAGCTGTGAAGAAGTAATTGTACGAATGATGTGGGAACAGATTAGGGGAGCATGTGTGTAGGCAGATGCATGAGTGGAGTGAACCTGAAGCCCAACCCAGTGTGGAGACCCAGGGAGATTTCAGCCATAGGAGGACATACTGCCAGACCCTGGGCTTTGCGGGAGTTGGATCCTACCCCAGCAACTGAGGTGAAAGTCGGAGCCTTCAGAAACTCACAAGTTCTGGCAACATTTCATGGCAATTCCACTTTCTGTGACATTAGTCTGAGGCTTTTCCCAATCCAGGGAAATCTTAATTTTTCTTTAGAAGAACAGAGAGGCAATAAAAAAAGAAGTATAAGGAAAAAAGTAAATGAGAGTAGAGACACAAGTTTTCCGGTAGCAAAGTTGTGTTCAAAGATTCTGAGGATTTCCCTGTGCTCCCTTCTCATCTGAAGGATAAAATAACATGCATGAATGAGCATTTTTTATGTCTGCCTGCACTGTGGAATATGTTCTCTGTTTTTGCATAATGTCAGTGGGGAAGGGAACCAACTTCTAGAGTACTCCTTTGTGCCAGGAACTGGGCTGTAGACCTATATTACCACACTTATACCTTAAGATAATGGGATAATTTTAATAGCTGTGCCCCAGGCCACAAGCTGAGTTCTTTATGTGCATTATTTCATTTAATCCTCCCAAGAACCCTAAAGGGAGGGATCTGTCCAGTCTAGCACTGACAAGAGCAGACTCCGAAGTCACATTGCTTGGGATTCATCCTGGGCTCCACCACTAACTAGCTGGGCAGCCTTAGACAAATGGCTTAACTTCTCTGTGCTTCAGTTTCCTCATCCATAAAATGGAGATAATAATAGTCCTCTCATGGGGTTGTTGTCAGGATTAAATGACTTAATATATGCAATATGCCTGAAATAATACACAGCCACAGAAAGCATTCAGTAAATGTTACTACTATTATTCATATTTCACTGATGAGGAGACTGATGGTCAGAGTGGTTGAGACGGTGATATGTGTTAAGTGGGAGGGTCAAAATTTTAGCTGCTACCTGACTCACCCTATAGGTCGTGTTAGGTTATTCACCTAGGGTCACACTAGGTGACACTGTTCTCCCTGACCCCAAAATCTTTCCTTCCTCTTCACAAATTGGCAAAAATTCAGAACTGTCTTGACTTTTTAAATAGTCGCTCAGCACCTTGAAGCTTGTTAGTAACAAAATTTAAACCATTTAAAAGTAATTTTCTTTAGAAATGTTGAGGATTACTTCCTAAACAATAACAAAAAAACAACATAAAAAAAACCACCCCACTTAACTGCATTTCACATTTGATTTTTCACCACAATCATCTTATAAAATAGCTAGGTATATATATTATTCCAAAATCCAAATCAAACAGGAGGAAAGCAGATCTCCAGAAAAATTGTTCAACTTCATTCAGCTGGTACATGACAAATCAAACTGAAATGCCAATTTCCTTATTATTATTTTTTTTTTTTTCATTTATCTCAGAGCAGGAGTGAGAGAGAGAAACATCGATGTGAGAGAGACACATGGAGTGGTTGCCACCCACACGCCACTCGACCTCAACCAGGCCAGGGACAAACTGTAACTAAAGTACATGCCCTTAGTGGGAACCAAACCCGGAACTCAACAGTCCACAGGCCAATGCTCTAACCGCTGAGCCAAATCGGCCAGGGCTAAAAGGCCAATTTTCTACCCATCTCACTATTTCTGCTATATTCAATTACATTGATTTGTGTTAATCCGGAGCCTAGACTAGCACATTTTTTTGACACACTAAAAAGAGTGATTTTTGTATTTGTGAAGAGCACAAAAATATATTTTGGATATACTTCCATTTTCTCCAAACTTCTAGGTTTTTCCCACTACAACTTAAAAAGATTTGGAATTTTTGCATATTTATTCAGGCATATTCTCTGCCCTAAGGGAGCTAACCATCAAGTTAGGGATACAAGGCATGGAACAGTAGTGATCAGGGAAGTCCTCAGGGATAAAGTGACCACATTTTCCAAATCATAAATCAGGAGACATGATCTGGTAGGGGAATTTCTTTCTCATTTGCAAATGTAATTATCTGAAAAGTATGACCAATGCATATGGACTATTAAATCTTTTAAAACATTTAATAAATTCTCTTTGTCAAGGAGAATCCACTTACATAATATCAGGACTCTCCTGAGAATACCGAGACACCCGGGGAGTTACCAAGCTTGGGAAGAGTGGAATTCTAGTTACCCTTTGAAGGTTTGGAAGGTCAGGGACCAGGGGGATGGATCCTGGGGGAAGATTAAGGGTCCAGACTCAGAGAAAGGAAGACATCTGTGTATGGCGGTTGAGGAATCAAGGTGAGATGAGGTAAGTTGGGGGAAACCAGCCTTTAAATGGAAGCCCAAGAAGTCTGGGCTCCAGGCCACTGCGACTTTCTGAAAGGAGGGTGCCACGAAGAAGCAGGAAAGATCAGGCAGCCCTGGGTCTGACTGGAGAGGTGAGGGCTTGACACCAAAGAGACTATTTTGGCAACGTTGATAGTGTCCCTTGGGCAGTGCCCCTCAGATCCATGATCCAGGGCCTGCTGGGCAGGGGGGCACTGGGTTTCTGTCCCGCTCACCCCTAGAAGCTGGAAACCAACTGCTGGAGCTCCTTAAGGAGGCGGCGGGTAGAAGCCCACCCTATTAGTCTGGCCCTACCAGCCCTTGGCAGACCCAAATCTGTGTCTCTTCTATGGACCCCTTGACGTTTCGGTCATTCCACCCCAGATGACCAGGGACAGCGTACACGAGGACCCGCAGGCTTTTGTGCTCAGGGCCCCAGGTCTGCAAAAGTCCGGTGGGCTCGGAGTCCCGGCGCGGGCTGGGGCGGCACCCTGCGCTGGACAGGTCCCCCCGACCTGCGTCCTCACTGAGTCCTCAGCCTTCCCCATGAACCCTCACGCCTTCGAGGAGAAACTGAGGCTCTGTGCAGGGCAGCTCTTCGCCAGAGTCGTGAGGGCGGCAGAATCCGGAGCCTGGACGAATTTAGACTCGTCTCTCCACCCCGCCTCCTCAAGCACAAATGGCTAGTTCTGAGAGGGGCTCATCAGCGCGACCCCGCGGACCCACCAAGCGGTGGCAGCGGCGCCGAATCCCCGCAGCATCTGGCCCGCGGGACCCCACTGCGCGCATGCGCCTCCGCTTGCCGCCGCGGGCCGGGCCAGCCCCTCCAGGGCCCGCGCTTCGGAGTCACGCGCCGGGGCGCACCAATGCGCGAGCTTGCGGCGGGGCTTCCGGAGAGCGCGGTCTGCCGAGCAAGGTGGGCGGTGACTCGGGGCGGGGCCCGGGGTGGCGGGGTTGGACGGGCGGAGGGTCTCCCTTCCCGCGGGGCCCGCGAGCTCCGGCCCCTCGGCCTTCACCCGGCCCCCGTGGGCGCAGGCCGGCTGCGCGTGGGCTCGCCGCTCCAGCCCCGCTCGGTGCGCTGTTCGCTGCTGGACGCCCGGAGGGTGTCGGAAGTTCTGATTTGGGACAGGGCGAGGCCTTGAACTTGTTCACTGTTGTTGTGGTGTGAGGTCACAGATTTCCGGAGGCATTTGAGGAACGTGAAGAATGCCAAAGATAAATAGGGGTTGGCGGTTATTATGTTGTGGTTTTCTCCTGCCCCCAGCCGTCAGGTAAAACAGGAACTGAGAGTTTTAAGAGGTTACCTCATCACCTCCCTTAACCCTTCAGAAACTCAGAGAAGCTGGAATCCAAACTGCCCTCCCCTCCTGCTCTTTAGGTCGGAAACCCAGCCCTACCTTGCCCACTTTCCCCCACTTCTGGGTGCCAGTAGGTGGGAAAGCACTTAGGGCGTTGAAACCGCCCGAAGATAAAGTGGACAGGAAGGGTGATATTCTCATTAGAATGTCTTTCTTGTGGCTCCTGGAGTTCCCCGAGTCACTAATTTCAGGAGCTAAAAAGAACTTCAGAGATTCTGTAATAGCTCATCAATGGTTCCTAGTCTCCATCTGAAACATATCCAGTGACACAGTCCAGGGTGTTTGGGAAGACAGAAGACTGGATGCTAGTTTCAGTGGCTCCGTCTGCCCTACTCATCACTTGTGAGATGGCATCATTTCCCTTTGCAGCCCTGTGGAGGAAGCACTGGCATCAAGTACTTTTGTATCTGTTTCCCTGCTTGTCCCCCTCATCCCCCCACCCCAGAACCCAGGAAGGGGCCTCTGGCTAAACCAGGGTTTAGCCAGGGTTGGGTTGACCAATTGGTTACTGAAAGTAGGAGTTTTCTTTTATTCTCCTGGGTTTTCTTGGCTGTTGCTTTGGAGTAGAGTTCATTTGGGCATTTGGTACCCTGGTGGCCCGAGGAAAAGGCAAGTCCTTGGAAAGGAGTTAGGTGATTCCTGGGAAAGAATGAGCTGATGTAGGGCTTGGGGAAAGCTGCTTAGCTGGCTAACCTGCTCTCTGCACTAGGAAGCTTTATTTCCTTATTATAAGCATCCCTTTCCTGGGTTTCACTTCACAAGCACGTCCAGTAACAGCAGGGAATTGTAGCACAAAAGAGCCATGTGGTTCAACTCATTCCTTCTTACACAAGAGGAAGCCGAGGCTTAGAAAAAGAAAAGGAGAGATTGGCTGAGGGTCACAGAGCCAGTTAGTGGCAGAGATGGGACTTGAACTCAGGTCTCCTGATTCCCAAGCCTGTTATTTTTCTCCTACACCATGTATATTAGGGGCCAGCAAAAAACAGATGGCACATTTCAACTGGGTAATTTGAGGCAGGGTGTAGGGAAGCAATATGGATAGTGAAATATTCTGGCGCCAGTAACAGTGGGATCTTATCATCTCTGTGCCTGGAGGCAGAGACTATGTGGAAGGTCATCTTCCTAGGGCTGGGACTTTGGGTCAAAGGGCTTAGGAATGCAGTTGAGGGTATAAAAACCTCTTCACTTTCTCCCTTCTGATCTGTCAAGGCTCCCCAGGGACCAAACCCAATGGGAAGTCAGAAGGCAAGAGAGCCTTGATTAGTCCATATAGGTCAATTCTAGAGCACGGCACAGGGTAGAAAATGAAGAATGTACTTGGAGGGGCAAATGAAAGATAGCCAGCATAACATGTAATCTAGTATAATAACAGTTTACATTTCTTTCTTTAAAAAAAAATTTTTTTTTCTTTATTGATTTTAGAGAGGAAGGGAGGGGGAGAGAGAGAGATAGAAACATCCATGATAGAGAACATTGACTGGCTGCCTCCTGCATGTCCCCCACTGGGGATTGGGCCCACAACCTGGGCATGTGCCCTGACTGGGAATTGAACCGGCAACCTCTTGGTGCATGGGTCGACACTCAACTACTGAGCCACACCAGCTAGGCAGGGCTTGCACTTCTTGAGTAGTTAATATGTGTCAGGTATGTCCATTATCTCATTGCATCTTCCCATAAATGGGTTTTCTCCATTTAACAGATAAAGAAATGATCTAGTCAAACCACTTGAGAATGGAGGTGTGAACAACTAAGCTGCTACCTACCTCTCTGGGATCTTATTTTGGGTATAATCTTTCCTTTGTGGATGTTTGTGGAATGAATGAGGAACAAACAAATAGGATTTCATGTTAAATCTCACTGAAAATCCTTAGCTGAGAGGCTCAGCTGTAGAGTCTGGAGACTCTCTGCAGAGGTGAGTCCTATGCTTGTTGGTATCTCTCCTGCTCATTTGTAATAAGCCAAGTTATTCAAGTTAAAAGAGCAGGTATAGCCCTGGCCTGTTTGGCTCAGCGGTTAGAGTGTTGGCCCACGGACCAGAGAATTCTGGGTTCGGTTCCCGCTAAGGGCACGTACCTGGGTTGCAGTTTGTCCCCGGCCCCAGTTGGGGTTGTGTGGGTGGCAGCCACTCGATGTCTCTCTCTCTCACATCTATGTTTCTCTCTCTCTCTTCCTCCCTTTCTCCCTCCCATTCTATCTGAAGATAAATGCAAAAATGTCCTCGGGTGAGGACTAAAAAAAATAAATAAATAAAAATAAAAGAGCAGGTATATAGATGTGATTTTTAAAAAACCTTGGACTTCCTGGTTTTCCTAGTGAAGGATAGCTTTTAGAATTAAAAATTTTTCTCTCTGAAGCCACCCCCTGATTTCTGAGGCCCCCGCAATCTGGGTAGGGGCCTGGAGTGCTGCCTCTCTTCCCTGCTCAACTCCTCACTGCTCCACCCACAAGCTCAGTTCTGCTAATTGCATCACTGGTGCGGCTCCTGGAACACACTGTTCTTCAGGGATGAACCAATGACTAGTATGGTGGAGAGTTTTACCAGTTCTCCTTAAATGGCCTGCTGTGCAGCAGAAGCCTCAACTTAAAGGCACTGGGCTCTTTCCTCCATGCTTCCTCTTCCTTCACCTTCTCTTCAGAATCCTCTTTTATTGGCCTCTTCCTTCCTAGAGGGTCCCACAAAATCTTTCATTTGTTGTTTATTGTTCAAGACCCTCAAGCATGTAAAGGGAACCTAATGATCACATGCTATGTTCCCAACACTGTGCCAGATGCTTCATATCCGTTATTCATTTCATAGTGATTTACTAGGTAGGGACACTGCAGATGAAAAAACCAAGACTTCCGGTTAGGTAACTTGTTCACCATTACACATTGCATTATTAAGATGAGAGCTAGTATTTGAACTATGATCTACCTCCAACACCCATCCTGGCACACTTCTCACCTAGAATAAACTCTGCTGCTTTAGTCTTTGCATTCCTCTTGTCCTTTTGCTATTCAGAGCCTTTTCCTTGTGCAATTGCCCATGTCCCTGGAGTTTGGGCTGTCAAATATGACTGTTTCAGTCCACCCTTGTGGATCTGCCTAACATTTGATTCCATCCATAGTCTGTGTATCCTCCTTCAGTCCTTTGCTGATGATGTCTCTTCCATTGGGAAGGCCATTTTGCCTGTTTCTGAATGACCACATCCAACCCATTCTCTAAAGCCCAGCTCACATTCTGCCTCCCCCATGATGTTGCTCTAAACTCATCCACCTCCAGATTCTCAGACTCACCTTTGTGGGCCTCCCCTAAAGGATTTACCACATTATCTCCTGTATTTACAGTAATTTGGAAATGCAACTTATTTTCTTTGTTGAGGCAAGGATTATACTGTAATAGTATTTTATTTCTTCAATTCCTAACAGAGGACCTTACACACTGTAAGCCAGCAGTGAATGAATGCATCAGGGGAGTTCTTTATGGTGAAAAGAATTTGTAAAGTGAGGAGTTAACCTTCAACTTCACATGTTGACTTTGCTTAAAACAAGACTCAGCTGTGAGATAAATGTCCTGGTTAAGTCTGGGGGATGGGTGGTGGAGGGCATTTTGTGGTTTTCTTGAGGCGCTTTGAATTTGGGGAAATGAAGAGACACCAATGAGGGCAGGCAGTGGAGAACAGGCTGTTTAGGTGGAAGGCCCTACACATCTGTCTGTCCATATGGGGCCCAAAAAGTGGTGGGCTGTGTCCCTTGACCTTTATCATGGGCTGCAGCTTTGTTGAGGCCATCTCTTGTGCTCCCTGAGTCCCTTTATGTTTGCTCCGATAGACAAAGACCATCACTCCTGCTTTCACCACCGGTGGTAGGGGAGACTTTGACCACAATGGCAGCCCTCCCTCCCTGGGACCTCAGTCAGCTCAGAGCACACATTTCCTATATCACTCAAGACAGACAGATGCTGGGGCCCTTCGGCAGAGAACGGGTGTGGGCTGGGATGATGACTCACCTGCTCTGTTGCAGCCTACAGCTTGCTTCAAAGCCCTTCGGAATCAAAACACTTCCCTAGGAGAGGCACAGAAGGCTGTCCTTACAAATAGCAACTTGGGTTCCTGCTTCTGCAAAAGTCTGTCTCTGCCCCAATATTTCAAAGTCTAGGTCAGTGAGCAGCCATCCGACTGCATGGTCATGGAAAACAGGTAGAAGAAGCAACCCAGAAAGAAATGCTCTGATATGGGCATCAGACAACCTAGACTTTAATTGGGCTCTACCAGGAGCTCCCTGTGTGTCTATAATGGTAAGGGGTTCATTCTTTAAGTAAACCTACTCCTACTGTGCTAACTAACATAAAGGAGTGCTATGAGAAGTCAAAACCTATTCCTACCCCAGGTAGTGTCTCAGTCTCTGTAAATCAATGCAAGTCATGGTAATAAATGCTACAGAGGTGTTTTTGGAGTATGGAAGAGAAACTAACTCATCTTTCTGGGGAAAATGAATGAGCAAGAGGAAATTTAATTGAAGAGTTAATACAAGCTCGACCTTGAAATTGGAATTCTCCTGGTAGCTGAGAGTAAGTCTATTGCATTTTTGGAGAATATCATGCAGTATATTGTCAGTGGAATAAAGTCAATGGAATATAGAGTAAGGGTGAAGAGAAGGGATTAGACTTGAAGGTCAATCTGGGTCTAGCATGAGGGGCCTTCATAGGCCATTTGAACTTTGAACATTATCCTGAAGGTAGAGGGGAGACTGAACCAATCTCTGTTGTAGAAAGATCACTCTGGCAGCAACATGGAGGATGAATTGGAAGGGTCAAAGATGAAGAGACACTGGGTAGAAGAGGGTTAGACTATAGCAGGCAAAGATGTTTGAGGACTTCAACTATAGGATTAGAGGTTAGGCGAGATAATCCCTCAAACTAAAGCTCTCTGCCCCTGAACCCACCTGGGCCTTTGGTTCTTTTTGTACCTGCCCCCTCCCACTCTACTAGTTTATTACCTGTATTGCTTGCTCATGCTCCATTTCCCCTGTTTGTCAGTACTGTTCACCCAGCACTTCAGATGAGACCTCAGGTCCCTGGAGACCAACTAGTAGGAAGCTATACTCTGCCTCAGGAGCCTTCCCACTCTCCCCTCTGGCCCTGACTTTGCTCTCTCCTCTGGCATTGGACCTTGGGTCTCCAAATTGGCAATGGCAACTATGCCATCCTTCCTGTTACTCTTTCCAAGAGAAAGGTAAGACACGATGTTTATTGGAAAATGTTGACAAGCAGGAACTAGAAAAATGGATTAAAGGGAATTTGGGATCTTGGTGTAAGAGAGAGCCGAAGGTGAAATACAGGGCAGTCCCACAGAGGGACCCAAGTCTGAGTCTCGATCTAAATTTAGATCAGTTCTATAAAATGTAATCCTGAAACCAGAAGTATGTGTCTCTTGCTGATCCCTTCACTGTTATCCCAGATTAGGGTTACAGGCACTGCCCCTTCTTGCTATACTTGTTTGTAAAACTGTCATCTTATGCCCAGCCGGTGTGGCTCAGTGGTTGAGCGTCAACCCATGCACCAAGAGGACGCTGGTTCGATTTCCGGTCAGGGCACATGCCCAGGCTGTGGGCCAAATCCCCAGTGGGGGGCATGCAGGAGGCAGCCAATCGATGTTCTCTCTCATCGATGTTTCTCTCTCTCTCTCTCTCTCTCTCTCTCTCTCTCTCTCTCTCTCTCTCCCTCTCTCTCTCTCAAATCAATAAAGAAAAAAAAACACAAAAAACCTGTCATCTTACGATTCTTGGGCCTATAGACTTCAGCAACCAGTCAACAAGTGGGTTGTTGGTACCTGAAGTGTGCCCAGCCTCATGCTGGCTAGGATAGAATATAGATACCACCTGGCTATGTTCTCAAGGAATCAGGAGCTGGCATTGTAGTTTAGTTGGGAAAGCAAAACACTTGGGGGAACCAACCAGAGAACAGAAGACATGAATAGCTAAGAGGGCTGTTAAGATTTGGTGTGGGTCATGCTGGAAGTACCATAGAACCTGAGAAAAAAGGTCTAGATCTCTTGGGCTCCCTCATGTTGGCCTAGATCTAGCTGAAGGTCTCAGCTGGATCCCACCCAGCTTCAATATGAGATTGGGGTCCAAGCCAACTTTATGCTGCTCTCATGTGAGGCTATGTCCCTATTTCCCAGATGCTCATACTGTCGTCTCAGTCTGCATTTCCCCATTTGTCAAGATTCTCCATTCATTCTTCAATGTCCAGTCCAAATGCCCCCCGCCCCACGAAGACTCTTTCCTTCCACCAGTCAGAAATGTCACAGATCCTTTATAGCCCTTTGCTTATAACTCTGTTGTAACATTTATTCCATCCTGTTATCTATTTGTGAATATCATGGATCTTGTCATGTATTTGTGTTTCCATCAGTTCCACTACATTGTGAGCTTCTTGTTAACAGGGAATGTCTGATTTATTTCTCTAACTCCCAGTGACTAGCCTAGAGTGCTACCCTGCTCAGAAAATGTCTGTTAAATGGGTGAAAAATGGTTTAACAGGTTCTGTTCTCCCTGGTATATCAGTTCTATAAATCCAGTTCTGTAAAAGTAAAACCAGAAGGGGAGGTGCCTGTTTTCTGAGGCCAATATCTGTCAGGGGAAACCACAGTTGGATGAAAGGTCATTGTATGTTAGACTTATGTGGACACACAAGAGAAGGGGATCAGATCATCTCTTGGTCTTGACTTTCAGGATCAAAGCTACAACATAGGGCATAAGTGGCAAGGTTGCCCTTCCCGAACTTATGAAAAGAGTCCTGGAATCGGAAGAATTGGGGATCAGTTCTAATCCAGTCTCTGGTGACAATATATTTACTTGCCTTATTAGCTTTATAGGATTCTTCTGTGGACCAATGAGGTAAGAAATATTGAGTTCTTGGAAAAGTATATAGCATGACCAGGATATTAAGCATCCCTGTATTATATTTTCTTCTTATTCTTAATCTCTATTTTTTCTTTCTTTATTGATTTTAGAGAGAGAGGAAGGGAGAAGGAGAGAGAAATAGAAACATCGATGAGAGAGAACATCAACTGGCCACCTCCTGCATGCCCCCCACTGGGGATCAGGTCCACAGCTTCCGCATGTGCCCTGACCAGGAATCAAACTGGCAACCTCTTGGTGCATGGATCAGTGCTCAACCAGTGAGCCACACCAGCCAGGCATCTCTACTTTTTCATTTTTTCTATAAAGAAACTCTCAAATCACCAGCCACTAAGGCCAACTTGGAAGAACTTAGCCAGTCTTTGTTTAAGTTCACATTTAGGCCCAAAGACTAGATCCAAGGTGGCAGAGAGGGAAGAATATGGTTTTTGGGCTTCCAAACCAGGTGACTCTGGGTAAATAACTTCAACTCTCAGAGCCTCAGTTTCCTCATCTGTAAAATGGAGACAATAATCTTCACCCCATCTACCTTGTAGGGCTCTTGGGAGGATCAAATGAGACAATGAAGACGACAGTGCCTTGTAAACTGTAAAAGTCTATTAGAATGCTATGGATTTACATTTTAATCTGTGCTTGAGGACCCTGGATGAAATGTGCCAAGACTGTTGCACATCTAGACAGTGACATCATATACATGTTATTGGAGTCTAGGGTAGGGCAGAGACAACAGGCCCAGAGTCACAGGGGCAAGGTAGAATTCAGGAGGAACCTCACCTACTGCCTGCTTGTAGAAGACTTGATTCTGTTGTCACTCATTTTTCTGACCTGAGGAAATTCAATCTTCTGGTTTTCAAACTGTCCAAGACTCTGCCATGACCTCTGTGCTCAGGGTCGGGGCCTCTTTTAGTTCTCTGTCTCCAGGGTCTCTTAGCCTGGACATGGTAGGCATTCAGAATGAGTTTGTTATTAAACAACACATAGGTAGTACATTTTGTGAGATCTCTCGTCATCATTATTCTCACTTCTTTTGTGTTTGCAAATTCCAGTTGTAGATAAACATTAAAAAGAAACACCAGACTATGATTCAGAGAAATGGTAGCCCGACTCATGCTTAAAAACGTGAGTAACCAGTGTTATTGAAAGGTCAGGCTTCAGAAATGGGTATCCCCACCTGAGTGCTTTATAAATCCCAGGAAGGCCCTGGCCGGTTTGGCTCAGCGGTTGGAGTGTCGACCTGCGGTCCAGAGAGACCCGGGTTCGGTTCCCGCTAGGGGCACGTGCCTCGGTTGCAGTTTGTCACCGGCCCTGGTTGGTCGTGCGGGTGGCAGCCACTCAATGTGTCCCCTTCACGTCGATGTTTCTCTCTCTCTCTCTTCCTCTCTCTCCCTCCCACTCTATCTGAACAAAAAATGAAAAAAAAAAAAAAAAAAAAGAATCCCAGGAGGCTGTGGAACCAGAGTCAGATGGGAAAGGATCTCTGTGTGCCTGTGGCCAGATGGGTTTTGAATCCCTTCATTGTCCCTACAGGGCCCTGAAGCTGAAAGAAAATGGCTTAACCCACAACAAACACTTGTGAGTATTTATTGTGTGCTTGGCCCTGTCCGGGCTGTGGGGTAATATGAAAAAGGCCATGCCCTGGCCAGTTTGGTTCGGTGGTTAGAGCGTTGGCTCGTGGATCAATGAGACCCGGGTTCAATTCCAGCCAAGGGCATGTACCTCGGTTGAGGTTCGTCCCTGGCCCTGGTCGAGGTCACGCGGGAGGCAACCAGTCGATGTATCTCTCTTACATTGATGTTTCTCTCTTTCTCTCTCTCCCTCCCTCCCTCCTACTCTGTCTGAGGATAAATGGAAAAATATCCTTGGGTGAGGATAAAAAAAAAAGAAAGAAAGAAAAAGGCCAGATTATGACTCTGTGTTGGAAGTACTCAGACCAGTTGAGATGACAAGCTGACTGTGGAGGAGCAGAGGATCCCACTGTGTGCAGGGCCAAAGGAGTGGAAGACAGTTACTCACATAGGAAGGCAGAGGTAGAGAATCCTCAGAAGCTCAAGAGGGTGGATACAGCTTTCTAGAGGAGGTGGAAATATGTGAAGAAGACAAAGTTAATCTTTTTTTAAAAAAATTTTTTCCTTTATTGATTTTAGAGAGAGAGGAAGTAAAAGGGAGAGAGAGAGAGAAACATTGATAAGAGAGAACATTGATTGGCTGCCTCCTACATGCCCCTCACTGGGGATCGGGCCCACAACCTGGACATGTGTCCTGGCCGGGAATCAAACCGGCGACCTCTTGGTGCATGGGTCGATGCTCAACCACTGAGCCACACAACCAGACGACAAAGTTAATCTTTGAGGCTCATCTCTATCTTCAAAATGACTTCTTTCCTTTTCTGGCCCCAATTAGGAAATTGTATTAGTTTTCTATTGCTGCCTAACAAATTACCAAAAATTTAGCAGCTTAAAACCATTCATTCATTCATTCATTCATTCATTCATTCATTCATTCATTCCCACACTGTTCTGTAAGTCATATGTCCAGGCAGGACATGCTGGCTGTCAGCTGGGGGTTGCTCTCAGCTCCAAGAGGCCACCTCCTCACTTTTCCATGTAACCCTGTCCATCTTCAATCCAGCAACTGCCTCAAACACCCCTTGTGTTTTGAACCTCTGACTTTCCCTTCTGTTATCAACTGGAGAAAACCTCTGCTTTTAAAGGACTCTTGTGATTAGGTCAAGTCCATCCAGTTAATCTCCTGTTGATCAGCTTAAAATAAACTGCTTAGTAACCTTAATTGCATCTGCAAAATCCCCTTTGCCATGTGCTAACATAATCACAGTCCTGGGGATTCATGTGGGAATCTGGCGGGGGTGAGAGGGGTGTTTAAGATTCTGCCTACCATTGGTATATTAGAAGGGCAGTAATGAAGGGCTAACCTCAGGCATTGGCAGGAGGGATGGAAGAGAGAAAGGAAGCTAAGTGTGGCAAGAACTTGTTACATGGTAAGCACTGTACCAGGCATTTTCACAAATGTCATCTCCATCCTCATATCAAAGCTATAAAGTAGGTATTGTTATCATTATCCTCATTTTATTAGTGGGAACGCTGAGTCTAAAGAGAAAAAAAAAAGGCACAGCTACTGAATGGCAGCTCTAATTCCAAAGCTTCCTCTTTCTACTCCACCATCCTGGGAAAGAGGAGGAGGGTGAAATGACAGATATTGGGGAAATAGAGTGCACAGCTCTTGGCAGCTGATTTGCTGTGAGGAAAGGAAAGAGAGGAATCTAAGATGATCTAAAGCACTGAGTCTAGAGGACAGGGAGGATGCTGGTGTCATTAACAGACATAAACCGAAGGGCTAATTCAGCAGGGTATATGGGAAGGACACTGGGTTTCTGTGTGGATTTCAAATATTTAGTATCCCCATGCTCTGTTAATCTATACATTTATCTTCAGAGAATCTGGTTCTCTCATCAAGGAGAGGCCAGGCCCCCAGTCTTGGTGCCTGGTGATTGTTTCAAGGCCTAGGCATAGCTGAGAACCCTGCAGGTGCTGTGTTCAAGCAGAGGGAGGGCGAGGAGGTTGGGCTCATCACTAGTCGTTGGCAGCATCAGAGCTGAATACAGAAACCCCCCTTTGCCAAGTGTCTGGGCAGCACTTGGTGTTTAGGCTGCCTTGACTTTTTTGGACTCTGACGCCAAGAGGGCATAGATGGGTCCTACTGTGATGTTGGTATGCAGACAGGGAAGTTATGGCGCCTGCCCCTGGTACTCCTCTGGACCACCATTTCTGGTAAATTAGATCACAGGCAACTCGTATTTCACTGTCCCTGTCTCTCTCTCCCCGTTCTGTTTCCGATGACTACAAAGGTGCTTTGATGGACAATATGGGATCTCTGTAAGGTCAGACCCCTTTCTGCGGGAGGCTTGGTGGATTAGGTAATGCACGTGTCAGTGTGCTTCAGAGTTGCTTCTTTACCTCAGTTTCTCCGCACTATGGAACTTCACCACTCACAGGAGGAGGGAACTTCTCCGTGGCCTTGTCCTTGCCCTGTTTTTGAAGACTTAATCTCAACGATACTAATACGCTCATAGAAATTGTTGTAATTAAGAGCTTCAAAGGAGGTATGATTAAATTGGATGTTTTCTCTAAGGGCTATTCCAACTATGAATTTCTGTGCTTTGGGAATTTAGTTGAGAGGGGAGCTAGCACTGGCAAGGCTGATGACAGGGAGGAGGGCCTCCTTCCCGGGGCATTAAAGGATGACAGGGTTGAGTTGGTTGACAGGGGAAGGGCAGGCCTTCCAAGCTGTGGGGAGAGCTGAACAGAGACCTGCAGGTTTGAATGTATGTGAACCCAGTGGTCTGAACCGAGGGAGGTAGTGCTACCTTAATCTGAGGAAATGACTCTCTGCCCTCTTCCTTCTTCCTTTCCTTAAGAACACTTGGGACTTTTTAGCTTCCTCCCCTGCCTTAGGTGTACAGATGGATTGATAGGGAGCTATTCTTTTTGGCCCAGTCTCAGGGGCATGTCTGTAGAATACTGTTTTCTCTTCAGATTCACTCCTGCCTCCCAGTCAATATCCTTCCTTTGTCCCACTCTGTTTTCTTTAGAAAGTCCTATTTTAACCAAGGAATTTGCTTCATTTTCATTTTCATTTTTTCAGACAAAGTTAGTATTAAAGTTGAATGCATTTAAATGTCATTATATAGTTTATCTAACATTAGTTTACCTCTCTATGGCAACCATGACTCTATTTCATGTTTTATTATTGTACATTCTAGAGGCACATAGGAAGATGGGGCCGGTTTTTGGGCCTAATGGTGTGGAGAGCTTTCCTCTTCAGGCAGGTGGGTAACACTGGACAGGAGATCCCTTTCTCTTCTTTGAATCTGACTACAATAGGAATAGTAACTCCAGTGATCATACAAATCATGAGGAAATGAGTTTACTACAGTATTAGTTAGGGTTCTGTTATTACATGCACAGAAATCAGCTGGAGTTGGTTTAAGCCAAAGAGTAGACTTTATTTATTTAAAAAAATTTTTTTTCCCTTTATTGATTTTAGAGAGAGAGGAAGTGAGAGGGAGAGAGAGATAGAAACATCGATGAGAAAGAACATTGACTGGCTGCCTCCTGCATGCCCCACACTGGGGATTGGGCCCACAACCTGGGCATGTGTCCTGACTGGGAATCGAACTGGCGACCTCTTGGTGCATGCATCGATGCTCAACCACTGAGCCACACTGGCCAGACGAGTAGACTCTATTTAAAAGACTCAGAGATATATCATGAGATCAAAGGACAGGAAAACCCGTGGGACTCAGGATGGGACATGAACGAGGAGCTGGGTAGCCAGGAAGAAGCAGTGTGTAGGCACTGTGCAGGTGTGCTGTGGCAGATGGGCTGTCCTGCCTCCAGTCCACACATGAGGCAGAAAAGGCCTATTCCCCTCTACCCAAACTGTAATTCCCTCCATTTAAGAGACTAGCCAAGACTAAATGAAGATCTGTTAGTTCAGATTCCAAATATGTTCTGGAGAACTGCCTTTAGTCCAATCAACAGAGACCAGAGTGGGGTCACAGAACACAAAGCCTGGCTGTTGGAGGCCTGGCCCGAGGGAGGGGCTTACTTCATCAGCAGGGGCTTACTCCAGGTGTCCATTTGCTAAACCAGACAGATGGTCAACAACTCATTGTTATTGGGATGATTGTCATGTTTCACAATGAACAAGAGACATTGTGTAGAGACAGTGGTGGCAATGGAGATTGAGTGATGGGAGGAACTACATAAAAGACCTGAATCTGGCTTGTTTCTGGTCCTCAGTTCTTCATGGTTTGTCCAATTTTTCAGTAGAAGCCTTGAAAGATGTAGAACTTGGTTAAGAAATCATCATATGCGTTGCTCCCTAACCACATTCTTTTTTTTTTTTTTAATTCTCACCCGAGGATATTTTTCTGTTTATCATCAGATAGAGTGGGAGGGAGGGAGAGGGAAGGAGAGAGAGAAACATCGATGTGAGAGAGACACATCAACCCGTTGTCTCCCGCACGACCCCGATCAGGGCCAGGGATGAACTGCAACCGAGGTACGAGCCCTTGACTGGAATCAAACCTGCAACTCATTGGTCCGAGGGTCAACGCTCTAACTGCTGAGCTAAACCGGCCAGGGCCACATTCTACTTTTTAAAAAGTGCTTAACTGAATCATTTGAAAGTTTTTGTTGTAAGGGATGCAGGCTTAAAAAAAAAAAAAAAAGATTCTTTGAAGGCAGTTGGTGAGCTATTGGTAGAGAATTGCTAAGAAAATATTTTTTCATGGATTTGTTGGAACAGGCCTCTACCTGATGGAATAATACATTTTCATGTTTCTTTTTTTTTTTTTTTTTTTTTAATTTTTTTCTTTATTGATTTTAGAGAGAGAGGAAGGGAAAGAGAGATAGAAACATCAATTGGCTGCCTCCTGCATGCTCCCCACTAAGGATCGGGCCTACAACCTGGGCATGTGCCCTGATGGGGAATCGAACCAGCGACCTCCTGGTGCATGGGCCGAAGCTCAACCACTGAGCCACACCAGCTGGGCCATTTTCATGTTTCTTAAGAACTATTGTGTGTGTGTGTGTGTGTGTGTGCATATATATATATATATATATATATATATATATATATATATATGCATTTGTTGTTGTTGTGTTGTTGTTAATCCTCAGCCGAGGATATTTTTCCATTGATTTTTAGAAGGGAGGGAGGGAGGGAGAGAGAGAGAGAGAGAGAGAAACATCCATTGGTTACCTCTCACAGGATCCTGACCAGGGATCCAACCTGCAACTCAGGCTCATGCCCTTGACTGGGAATCGAACCCGGGGCCCTTCGGTCTGTGAGCTGACACTCCAACTGCTAAGCCAAACCGGCCAGGGTGAGAACTTTTTTTTTTTAATATAGAAATAGTACTTAATACTGGTCTTAGGGACAGAAGACTGGATTGGGTGGCTGGGCAAATAATTTAGTATCTCTGAGCTTCCTGCAATCTGAGCCTCAGTTCTGCTTCTGTGAAATGGGATCAGTAACAGGATCTACCTCTTAGTGTCAGGAAGATTACGTGAATTAATGCATGTTATGTGCTTGGTATCTTTCTTTGCATATACGCATTCAGTAAACGCATTCTTACAAAAATAATTGACTAAGCCTGTTTGCTAATAGTTAAGGTTAACAAGAAAAGAACAAATTGTGCTTGTTTATTTTTTTTAAAAGCATACTCTGTGAATAACACTTTAAAAATATTTGCTAAGTAGCCTATGTTTAGCCTATATTTTATTTATTTATTTATTGTTAATACTCACCCGAGGATATATTTCCATTTATTTTTAAAATTTATTTATTTTTTAATATGTTTTTATTGCTTTTTTAGAGAGAGAGGAAGGGAGAGAGAGATAGAAACATCGATGTGGGAAATAAACATTGATTGGCTGCCTCCTGCATGCCCCCTACTGGGGATTGAGCCCACAACTGGGGCATGTGCCCTGACTGGGAATTGAACTGGAACCTCTCAGTGCATGGGATGATGCTCAATCCACTGAGCCACACTGGCGGGGCTCCATTGATTTTTAGATAGAGTGAAAGGGAGGGAGGGGGAGAGAGAGCTAGAGAGATACATCGATGTGAGAGACACATCAATTGGTTGCCTCCCACATGACCCTGACTGGGATCGGAGATGGAACCTGCAACTCAGGTACATGCCCTTGACTGGGAATCAAACCCATGACCCTTCAGTCTGAAGGCTGACAGTCTATCCACTGAACCACCTGGCCAGGGCTATATTTTATTTTTAAAAGTAAGAAAAATAGGCTTTTTGTATGTCATAAGAAAGGCACCCTTTGCCTAAGGCTTTTGGCATGAGATCTTGTTTTTCAATTGTAAAATGCATATAACATAAAATTTACCATCTTAAACTTTTTTGTTGTTGTTGTTAATCCTCACCTGAGAATATTTTTCCATTGATTTTTAGATAGAGTGGAAGGGAGAGAAACATTGATGTGAGAGAGACACATCGATTGATTGCTTCCTGCACGACCCTGACCTGGGCTGGGGATAGAACCTACAATCCAGGTATGTGCTCTTGACTGGGAATTGAGCCTGAGACCCTTCAGTCTGTGGGCCGAAACTCTAACTGCTGAGCCAAACCTGCAAGGGCCCATTTTAAACATATTGAAGTGTACATTTCAGTGGTAGTAAATACATTTATACAATATATTTATCTTTTTTTGACTGGCTTATTTCACTTAGCATAATATCATCAAGATTCATCCATGTTGTAGCATGTGTCAGAATTTCTTTCCTTTTTAAGGCTGTATAATATTACCTGGTATGGATAGACCTTTTTTTTTTTTCATTCTGGAATGTAAAGCTCTTTTTTTTTTTTTTCTTTATTGATTTTAGAGAGAGAGGAAAGGAGAGAGCAAGCAAGCTGGAAACATTGATGAGAGAGAACATCGAATGGCCACCTCCTGCATGCCCCCAACCAGGGATCAGGCCCACAACCTGGGCATATGCCCTGACCAGGAATTGAACCAGCGACCTGCATGTATGTGGGTCAATGCTCAAACCAATGAGCTACACCGGCCGGGCTAAAGCTCTTTTTAATTAAAGTATAATTGACATACAATATTATATTAGTTTCAGGTGTATAACAGTGATTTGACATTTATATACCTTACAAAGTGATCACCACAAGAAATCTAGTAACCATCTGTCACTGTACAAGTTATTGTGATATTACTGATTGTATTCCCTATGCTGTACTTCTCGTTTCTGTGTCTTACTTATTTTATAACTGGAAATTTGTACCTCTTAATTCCCTTCACCTTTTTGTCCATGCCCCCACCGCCCAACCCTCTGGCAACTGTCAGTTTGTTTTCTGTATCTATGAGTCTGTTTGCTTGTTCATTTGTTTAGTTCTTTGGCTTCCACACATAAGTGAAATGATACAGTATTTTCTTTTATTTATTTATTTATTTATTTTTTAATCCTCACCCGAGGACATTTTTTCATTCATTTTTTGTTCAGATAGAGTGGGAGGGAGAGAGAGGAAGAGAGAGAGAGAGAGAAACATCGGTGTGAAAGTGACACATCAAGTGGCTGCCACCCGCACGACCAACCAGGGCCCGGGACAAACTGCAACCGAAGTACATGCCCTTAGCGGGAACCGAACCCGGGTCTCTCTGGACCGCGGGCCGACGCTCTAACCGCTGAGCCAAACCGGCCAGGGCCAGTGTTTTCTTTCTCTGACATATTTTACTTACCATAATATCCTCTACGTCTTGGACACACTACCTTTTGTTTATTCATTCATCAGTTAGTGGACACTTGGATTGCTTTCATCTTTTGGCTGTTGAGAATAACTGTGCTATGAACATAGGTATGCAAATATCTTTCTGAGATCTGCTTTCAATTCTTTGGGGTTTATATCCATAAGTGAAATGGCTGATAATTCTATTTTTAAATTTTTGAGGAACTGCCATACCATTTTCCACAATGGCTGCACCATTTTCATTCCCACTAACAATGCACAAGGGTTCTAATTTCTTCACATCCTCGCCAACACTTTGTTATTTATTTATTTTATAGTAGCCAACCTAATGAGTGTGAGATTATAGCTCATTGTGGTTTTGACTTTTATTTCCCTAATGATCAGGGACGTTGAACATCTTTTCTTGTGCTTGCTGGCAATTTGTATATGGGTCATGAGATCCTGATTAAGATATCAATGCCATCTGATGTATGCCATGTACTAGTTGTAGGAAAAGTACCTAAAGGGCTAAACTACAATCTTTTTTTTTTGGTTAATCCTCACCTGAGGACATTTTCCCCATTGATTTCTAGAGAGAGAGTGAAAGGGAAGTAGAGGAACAGAGAGAAAGAGAAAAAGAAGCATCAATGCAAGAGAGACACATGGATTGGTTGCCTCCCCCACGAACACTGACTGGGGTTAAGATGGAACTTGCAACCCAGATATGTGCTCTTGACCGAGAATCGAACCTTCAACCCTTTGTTTCTCAGGTCAACGCTCTACACACTGAGCCACACTGGCCAGGGCCTATGGAGACAGAAGGTAGATTAGTAGTTGTCTAGGCTAGGAAGGGGGAGGGGTAGGAAGGGGGAGGGATAGAATGGGGAGTGATTGCTAATGGGTATGGGACTTATTTTTGGGTATAATGAAATATTCTAAAATTAGATAATGGTGATGGTTTCACAACTCTGTGAACATACTAGAAACGACTGAATTGTGCAATTGGATGAATCTTATGTTTGTGAAGTATATCTCAATAAAACTGTTTCAAAATGCTGCCTTTTTAAAGTAGAACTAAAATAGTAGTAGTGATAATAGCAAATGTTGCTACTTATTGGCCAACTCTATTGAGTAGGAGTGAATGTTACAAATTTTTGGTGAATTTACATTTCTACTCAGAATTTCAGTCACTCTCTCTCTCCCTCTGCTTTCCCAAATCAGTTCTTATTCCTTCAGTCTGATTCTGTCTCATGTAAGTATACCTTCGGTTTTTCTAACCCAGGAAACCTCTTTATTTCATCTGAGGGGGCAAACAAACCTCCTTTGGCAGAAAAACTGTTAGACAGGGATGAATCAGCCAGCCTGGGGTATCTCTGGGCCTCACCTCCTCTGGATTTGCAGAGGCTGACTGGAGAGAGAATATTATAATTGATGGGTCTCCTCAGGAATAGGGTAAGCAACTGCCAAAGCTGTGTTACATGGGGCCTTAAAAGGTGCCGTCCTAATTCCCACACCTAAGTTACTACCCTTCATTTGATGGCCTGAAGTCACACCATTAGTTCCATAGCCCTGGATATGTTTCCATAGCGTGAGGCCAGCCCCTAGATAGCCAGGAAACCCCACCAAGACCAGAGCTTTCTCAGGCTGAGAGCCTTTGGGCGTAAGTCACAGATTTGCATGTGTACGAAGAACCTTCCCAAGGCTTCGCTCTGCGTGTATCCAACTTAGCAGGTTTCTCCTTGGTAAATCTGGAGGGGTGCCCCCTTGCAAGCTTATTGGCCTGGTGAGAAAGGTTAGTGGCTAAGTAAGCTAGAGGAAAGATGGCAAATAGTTTAAGGTTGGAGGTGCTAGAAACATATTTGGATAGAATTTGGTAGAGGGTGGTCAAGCTCCTCTCTTCCAACAATGATACTTCTAAAGGCTTTAGATATTACTAAAAAAGAGGGTCACCCCTTCGCCCACTTTCCTTTTCAAGATGAGGAAATAGATCCAGAGAGAGGAAATGACTCGCTCAGGGCTGCACGGCCAATTAGTAGTAGAGCAGAGCTCCCAGTTCTCCGGCCTGTGCACATCCCACTCCAGCTCCATACGTCTGATCTAGCCCAGCCAACAGCCTCTGGTTCCAGAGCCTCCACTGCAGAGGAGCCAGGACAATGGACACGATGCAGCCCTCTCCAGAGGGCTTTCTGAGCTGCAAATGTCCACCCTTCCACACATGTTGCTCCTGTGGCTTTCTGTGGAGTGGACTTCTCTCCTGGTTTGCCTTCTGCCTTCTCTGATGTAGCCCCCTCAGTCTTCAAGCCAGTACCATCTGGAATTGTAACTCTGCTAAGATCTCCGTAACTCTGCCCACCCCCTCCGCCATGTTCTGCCATGTGGGCTTACACCAACGCAGATTTACCAAGTACAGAGCGTTCTTCTTTTATTTATTTCTTATTGCTTAGGGAGAAAAATGTTACTTCTCAGACTTCAGAGCCTTAGCACTTTAGTGACAATGAAAAGAAAATGATTTGTAAAATCTTCTATTTACTATAATCCCTCATGCTCTTCTCTTCTGATTTGCACCATGGAAATGGTCTATGGCTTAAATAGGTGAGGCACCCAAGCCAGGAGGGGCTATTTCTTTTTTTATTTAAAACAATTTTTTTCTTTATTGATTTTAGAGAGAGAGGAAGGGAGAGGGAGAGATAGAAACATCGATGAGAGAGAACATCCATTGGCCACCTTCTGCATGCCCCCCACTGGGGATCAGGCCCACAACTGGGTATGTGCCCTGACTGGGAATCCAACTGGTGACCTCTTGGTGCATGGGTCGATGCTCAACCACTGAGCCACACCGGCCGGGCAGGAGGGGCTATTTCATCCTCTTGACCTTACAGCCTGCTCCTCTGTTGTGATGCACATCTTATTCTCTGAGGTCAGGAGTCCTAGAAAGCCCTCTATGTCTTGAAAAGTCTGGCCTGCACTCCTTGAACAATGGGAGATGCCTCTTCCTCCTTCTCTCCAACTCTTTCTCCCTTTCCTCTCTTTTTCGGCCTTTATCCTGCTATCCTTCCTTCTTCTTTTCTTTGCCCTCTTCATTTCCAGATTTTCTTGCCCTTGTGACCAAAAGTCAACTAGTTACTACCCATCTCATGCTATATCAGCAATGGGGCTATTTTTTGTGTGCAGATTATGATGATACAGTTGGCTCATTCATTGTTGTTTGTGATCTCAACCATCTGCAAATGACTCAGGTCAGAACCTAGCTTGAGAGACCAGGCTGTTTCCAGCCAGGGTGGGAATCTCTTCCTCATTATTTTACTCAAGAAGTTAGCCATTTGGAAGGTCTTGTTGCCTCTCAATGCAGGGTGCAGCAGGGAAGTCATGCACCCTGAGGTCTGTGCTTGTTTCCATCTTTGCACCTTGCCCCCAATACACTCTCAGGCAGAAGTCCTAGATTGGCAGAACTCAGATGTCCCTCCATTGTAACGACTCCCACAATGCATTCTGATTCTTTGTTTGCAAGTTAGTCTACACCCCTAGATTTGAGGGAGCATTTGGAGCGTGTGGCTGCACCTGATTGATCACTGCATCCATTGTGCCATTGCATTGGCTCATAGCATGTGCAAGGTGCAAAGCGGCCTTCTCTGCTATTTGAGCTTTCATGGCATTTATTATGTGTACCTGCACTGGTACAGTACTTGGTGCCTCTCGCCTCCTATTATTAGTTTTTGTTTTTTTCTGCTGGTGCCCTGCTACCCCTGTCTCCCAAATACAACTAAGACAGAGATCTCTAGCCCTACACACAGGATCTTGCAACCACTAGATGGTCAATAGTGCTAAGCCAAATGAAAATGCTGCCATTTGACCGTTTTAAACCTGCAGAATACTACGAGTCTTTTGACAAAGAGACAAAGTATTCATTACTCAGGTATCCTGATGCAATTGAGGCAGAGTCCTCAGGCCTCCTTCCCAGTGTGGGAGGTTCTTCCCTTCTCTCTCCCAATATGGCCTCCCTTCAGGTGTAAAAAAACCCCAAACTTAAAAAATCTCAAATCCCATGTCAGTTTATTGATTTTCATCAAAAGATAGCCCTGGCCGGTTTGGCTCAGCGGTTAGAGGGTCGGCCTGCAGAACAGAGAGTCCCGGGTTCGGTTCCCGCTAAGGGCACGTACCTCGGTTGCAGTTTGTCCCTGGCCCCGGTTGGGGTCGTGTGGGTGGCAACCACTCGATGTGTCCCTTTCATGTTGATGTTTTTCTCTTCCTCTCTCTCCCTCCCACTCTATCTGAATAAAAAATGGAAAAATGTCCTTGGATGAGGATAAAAAAAAAAAAAAAGTGAACTTTATGGCACATAAAATGTATCTCAATGAAGCTGTTATTTACTTTGTAAAGTATATGATTGTCTAACCACTATGCTGTACACCTGAAACTAATACAAAATGATATTGAATGTAAACTCTAATTGAAAAATAAAATAAATAAAAAGAAAAAAATTAGGAGACTGGCCCACAACAAGAGTTATCACCAGAAATGACTTCTTACCTAACTATATGGCAGGGCAAACTAATAATTATCGAACATGTGCTCTCCTCACAATTACCTTCTGAATCCCTAAGGTGCATTACCTCATCCCTAGCTCAGAATGTCTTATGTACCTCAGTTTCCCTTTCTGTCTCTGAACCTCTCATGTATGTGAGATCTCTGACTCTCTCATGTACCCAGGGTTCCCATACATATGTATGTAATTAAATTCCATCATTTTCTCTTGTTAAAAAAAAAAAATCTGTTATTAAAAAAAAAGTATTTCACATCTACACAATATTACCTTTTAAAAATTATTTATGTTCTTTTCTCTTTTGCTTTTCTGTCTGCAAAAACTTTTCTCTTTTCCAGCCAAGGCATGTATCTGCCTAGGGGGATGGCGATAGCAGTGGTAATGGTGATGTGTGGTTGTAAAATAGGATTCATCTTAGAGGAATCATCAAAGAGCTATGCCAAAGTAACAGCCAGCTTCTGGAATATAACAATGTGATTTTTACAGTAGGAAAATAACCTTGAAACTCAGTCTGGTGTATTAAAAAGGGAAGCATAAAATTAGTTTTTTAATAATCTTCTTTAAACATGTCATAGGTCAATCCTGGAGTAATTACTGCACAGATTTTTCTGTAATATGCAGAAGATAATGACTGTGCCTATTTACTAATAAATAATTTATTTTGTTATTAAAAAAAAAAGAAGGTAATGGAGCATTCCCATCACCCCAGAAAGTGCCTTCACACCATTTCCCAGTCAATTCCCGTCCTACTTACCCTAGAGGAAACCACAGTTCTGTTTTTTTCCAACATAGATTATTTGTGCCTATCTGTTCTAGAACTTCATATAATTAGAATCATATATTTGGTACTCATTTGTGTAAGGCTTCTTTCACTCACTCAGCATGTTTTTGAGATTTGCCCATGTTGTTGTGACAGTAGTTTGTGCCTTTTTTTTTTCTTCCCTGAGTAGAATGACTTTTACTACAGTTTCTTTATTTTCTTAAAGAAGGTTTTTGGTTATTATGAATAAAACTGCTATGGATTTTTTTTTTTTTTTGGATATTCTTGTACAAGGCTTTTTGTGTACATGTGTTTACCTTTCTCTTTGGTAAATACCTAGAAATGGAATTGCTAGGCCATACAGTTTTATAAGAAACCGATAGACCTTTCTCCAAAGTGGTTTTACCATTTTACACTCATCAACAATGTATGGAGTTTTGATTGTTTCGCATCCTCACCAACATCTAGTGTTTGTCAGTCTTTTTAATTGTAGCCATTTGGGTTGGAATGTTGGAAAATTTTAATTTTGATGAATTCCAGTTTATTAATTTTGTTAATGGTTAGTGCTCTTTGTATTTTTAAGAAATATTTGCCACCTCAAGGCCACAAATATATTGTCCTATGTTTTCTTTTAGATACTATATGGTTTTAATTTTTCTTTTCTTTAAAAAAAATTTTTCTTTATTGATTTTAGAGAGAGAGAAAGGGAGAGGGAGAGAGAGATAGAAACATCGATGAGAGAGAACATTGATTGGCCGCCTCCCGCATGCCCCCCACTGGGGATTTGGCCCACAACCTGGGCATGTGCCCTGACTGGGAATCGAACCAGTGACCTCTTGGTACATGGATTGACACTCAACTACTGAGCCACACTGGCCGGGCTGGGTTTAATTTTTCATTTAGGTCTAGGATCTATTTCAATTAAAAAAATACTTTTTACTTCTATTTTTTTTAATTGATTTTAGTGAGAGGGGAAGAAAGAGGGAGAGAGAAAGAGAAATACTAATGTAGAGAGAAATATTAACCTGTTGCCTCCTGCACACACCCTGTTTGGGGATCGAACCTGCAACCTGGGAATGTGCCCTGACCAGGAATCATACTGGCAACCTTTTAGTGCATGGGACAATGCTCAACCAACTGAGAAACATCAGCCACGGCAGATCCCTTTCAATTTATTTTTTGTTATGATGTAAGGAATTGTGGTTCAATTTTTCCTTTTGCATAGACAATTATTCCAGCTCATTTGTTGAAAATAATTTTACCCCATTGAATTATCTTGGTATCTTTGTTGAAAATCAATTGACCATATATATGTAGGTCTATTTGTGGACTCTGTTTTCTATTTCACTGATCTATTTATGTATGCTAGTGCTAAGACCAAACTGTCTTGATTACTGTTGTTTATAGTAAGTCTTAAAATCAGCTAGGGTAAGTATTCCAATTTTGTTCTTTATTAAGATTATTTTGGGTATTCTGGGTCTTTTCATTTCCACTTAAATTTTAGACCATGCTTGCCAATTTCTAAAAAAAGTCTTCTAGAATTTTTATTGGATTACATTGAATCTATAGATTAATTTGAGGAGAACTGGCATCTTAACAATATTGAGTCTTCCAATCCACGAATATGACACTTCTCTTCATTTATTTAGGTTTTCTTTAATTTCTCTCAGTAATGTTGGTAGTCTTCAGTGTAGAAGTCTTAAATTTATTCCTAAGTAGCATTTTTATTTTAATAGAAGAACCAGGAAGCCACAGAGGGGTGAAGATGAAGTGGTGGATAGACACATGATGGGCTGACATTTGGGGTTGGGGCCCTATTAGGCACCCAAATAACCACCAACAAGAAGCAGCTGGGCATGCAGAAGATTCTCACGGAGTCCTCTCCATCTGGATGTCAGAATCAAGACAATTCTCTGCCTGGGGACATGATAGCCAAGAAGTCTGTGTTTGCTTATCTCCTTCATGCACTGAAACGAACACCTTCTTGGTTCTTCTTCTGGACACTGGGTATACTATGCTGGTCAGGCACAGGCTGGTCCTGCTTCCTGTCCCCTCTTGAGAGAAACTGCAATGCCTTCAACCCTGGATGAGTCTCCTCAAGCTATTCCCTGCATCAGTGGCCAGTGACCTTGGCAAAGGCCTGGCTTGAAGAACTGTGCTTTAGTTAGTGAGCTGGGAAATATAGCGGAACCAACCACACACTTGGAGGAGTAAAAAAGAGATGAGAAGAGACAGAGTACAAGAGGGGAGTTGAATGACTTCAATGGCAGAGCACTAATGTAGGGGCCATGAATGCTTGAGGGTTGACCAGATAGCCTGCTTTCCCATGATGCTTTGGATTTCCAGTGGCTTTCTTGTTCCAGTGCCTGGGAGGCATCGCTCTCCTGGGATTTCTGCCCTTCCCACAAGGCTCAGATGTTTGACTTTTCAAGGGTCTTTGAGGGCTGGCTCTGTGACTAAGTTTCCTCTGTTTCTTATTTCCACAAGTATCCTAACCATATTGCCTACCATTTGCATGAATTAATGCCATAAATTGCTGCTTCCTACATCCAGGAGTGCCCAACACACATCTGAAAATCCCTTTGGGTCTATTGTGTTACCTCAGTTTGGAGCCTTTTGTTTTCCCCTTGGTTATGAGGTTATGTAAGTGTGTGATTGTGAACACAAATAACTAGGGCTCTACACTTTATCTTTGCTGTTTTGTCACAGGCAGAGGTCTTATTGATAATTTGGAGTGAGTCCACTGAAGGCATCCTGGATGAGGGTGGGGTAGTCAGAAAGGCATATCACAGGGAAGACTTGAGCTAACTAGTGTTCTCAGGAGATGCCTGGGGACTTGCAAGACTGCCTGGAAGGAGCACATTTGTTCCTGATGCCATATGGGCAGGAGAAGAAGCTCTAGGGAAAACATTTTGGTTTAATGTAAAGAACTTTATAGGAGCTGTACAACCATGGAACAGGATTCCTTACCTGATTGTGATCCCAATATCCCTGTAATAAATTAGTACATGCTCTCAGAGATTCCTGCGCTGGACAGGATAATGTGACCTTCAAGATCCATTTGGTTCTGTGTCTAACACTTTACCAGTTGATTACTGTTCTCATGCTAAGAAGACATCTCCTGGGGAGAGGAGTCCAAAGAGACATTTTGGAAGGTGAAATCTCAGGGGCAGATATCAATGTGGAGAGGTGGTTTTGGCCAGGGACTTACCATTGCCCCTCAAATTAGACTGTAGCTGGTAAACAAGACTAACCATGATCCATTTCACCATGTGGAAATGCCTGCCTCATCAACATTCTCACCAATTGTTTGTTTGTTGAAAGCCAGCTCTCTCAAACCAGTTGGGCTAGGCTACCAGCTTCTTTGCAGCCTCTATCCATGAAAAAGTGTGGCATAGGGCTGGAGAAGAGAGTGGGGGATGCTGCTGCAGGAGACACCTACTCAGGCACTTTAGGGAAGGCACCCTTCTCTCAGCATCAGCTTAGAGCCAACTTTTCTTTCTTTTTATGACTCAGTCATCATTAATTAGAAAAGCTGGCTGAGTTTTCTTCATTTCAGTCAGAAGTCCTGCCCATGTTTAAGCTGTTGGTGCCATAGGAATTTACTTCTTTCTTATTTAAGGTCTTATAGCAGACTGTCCTTTCCAGATGGTCCTCTTTGGAGGGACCCCAACCCCTTCATGGTTATTTTGGGTGGAGGATAACACCCTTTCCTTGTGCTTTAGGCTCGTCCCACCACTGATTTATCTTCTCATGTCTGGAGTCTTAAGTGGGGGAGCAGTGTCAGGACTAGAGATGAGGAATGCATCACTCCCTATCATGGAATGAGAAGCATCATGGGCTAAAAGAGCCTTGAAGTTGGACAAGCCTGAATTTGTTCCCACACTAATTAGCTATGTGGACTTGGGTAGTTTATTACCTCATCTAAGCCACAGTTTCTGCATCTATAAACACAAGGTGATGGCATCTCTTATACTTGGTTGTTGTGTGGAAGCACCTAGTGTGGTACTTGAAGTTGAGTAGGAGCTCAATGAATGCAAACCTCCCTTTCTCTACTTTTCATCACTTTCTGGATCTCTGATCTTCATTCCATCCAAGGCTTTCTGAGCAGCCATCCAACAGGCACACTGGTGGTCCTGGGTGCCAAAGGAGCAGTCTTATTGGATGAAAAGTCTTGGTGCTTTTTAGAACTTGCAGACAGATTCATAGACAGAGTAAGTGGCCACTTTATGCTATTTCGAGCATGACCTGAGTAGTCGATACCCGACTCCATCTGTTACTTGTTTACTTACTCCCTGAGGTAACCTGAAATTCCTCCCATTAGTCATTTCCATTTTAAAATTGTTTTCTGAAATCAATAGATTCACATGGAGATATAGTCTATAGACTGGAGTAGAGAAAGCCATTTTCTTTTCTTTTTTTTTTTTTTTAATTTTTTTTTTTTATCCTCACCTGAGGACATTTTTTGCATTTATCTTCAGATAGAGTGGGAGGGAGAGAACGGTGAAGAGAGAGAGAGAAACATCGATGTGAGAGACACACATCGACTGGCTGCCACCCACACGACCCCAACCAGGGCCGGGACAAACCGCAAACGAGGTACGTGCCCTTAGCAGGAACCAAACCCGGGACTCTCTGGTCCACAGGCTGACGCTCCAACCGCTGAGCCAAACCAGCCAGGGCGAAAGCCATTTTCAAGGGTGGAGAAGAAGGCCAGGTTTGTTGTCTCTCTCTCATCCAGTAGCACACTGGATCCTTTAAAAATAAATTTAGTTGGCTGACACCTTGAAGTGGAGACTCTGTCATTTACCTTTTTCAAAAATCTGGAGTCTTGAGTGCAGGTCTTATCTACGACAGGAGGTCATCAACATTTTTTGATGATCCAGTAAATGTCTTTTTAAAATTATATGATTCTGACACATGCTACACATGGTTTGACCTTGAGGACATTATAGTAAGTGAAATAAGCCAGTCCCAAAAAGATAAATACTGTATTATTCTGCTTATATGAGGTACCTTGAGTCATCAAGGTCAGAGAGACAGAAAGTAGAAGAGTGGGTGCCAGGTGGTGTGGGAAGGGGAAATAGGAATTTGTTTAATGGGGACAGAGCCTCACTTTGGGAAGATGAAAAAGTTCTGGAGATGGAGGGTGGTGATGGTTGCACAACAATATAAGGGATCTTAACGCCATTGCTCTGTATATATAACATGGTTAAAATGGTAAATTTTGTATTATATATTTTTTAACACATTAAAAAATTATGTGGCCCTGCCTGGTGTGGCTCAGTTGGCTGGAGCATTGTCCTGTATACCAAAAAGTGGCGGGTTCGATCCCTGGTCAGGTACATACGGGAGGCAACCGATCGATGTTTCTCTCTCACATTGATGTTTCTCTCTCTTCTCCCTTACTCTCTCTAAAATCAATTCAAAAAATTGTGTGTCTGTGTAATCTAATTGGTGTCCTAAATTTAAAAAAATTATTTCTCTTTTTTTTTTATCCTCACCCAAGGATATTTTTCCATTTATCTTCAGATAGAGTGGGAGAGAGAGAGAGAGAAAGAAACATCGATGTGAGAGAGACACATCGACTGGTTGCCTCCTGCATGACCCAACCAGGGCTGGGGACGAACCGCAACCGAGGTACGTGCCCTTGATCAGAATTGAACCTGAGACTTATTGGTCTGTGGGCTGATGCTCTAACCCAGAGCCAAACTGGCCAGGGCTAATCAATTATTTCTCAAAGATAATACAACGATTTAACATTTGTGGGATATAAAAATATTGCTGGATTTGCTCGCTTATTCAACCAACACACCTCCACATCCAGCTCATCCAAGCCCTTGAGCTCAGTGTGAGGATCAAAGACCCAGTCCCAGGCTTACTCTTCCAGACCTAAGTTTTCAGAGTAAAGCTGAACACCTGGCCCATGAACCCCTAATTCAATGAGCAAAGATTGCATTCTGTCAGAGGAGACTGAGGAAGAATTGACTAATTTCCCCGGGTGTTGAATGCAGGTTTGGGGGCTGGGGTGGTAGTAGTTTAGCTGGCGCCTGTTGTGTAAGGAGGGTCTCAGAAAGAGGGAAGGGCCCTGTGCTGGTAGGGCACAGACACAGAGTCGTGATGTTGTCAGGTGAGCCTGAGAGGTGGCAGGAAGTCGGTGGGGCTCAAGTGGGGGCCTCAGTGTTTGGTGAAAATGAGATGGAAGGAGCACATCACAGTGATTTCAGAGTCCTTAAATCTGGTGCCAGCCACACTCCAGTCTCCTGTCAGCTGGCAACTTTGGCTGAGTTTAAAAAGTCTGTAAATCTCAGTTTTCTCATCAATAAAGTACTTCTTCCCAAGTTGATAGAAATGAGAAGATGTGTGGAGTGTTTAACTGAGATATATCTATACCATCTATATCTACATTTATATCTGTATATATCATTTATATATCTGTATCATCTATGTCTATAACACATCCACAAAAATAGGTCAGGGTGGGAGGACTCTGAAGGTCTGGACACAAGCCTTGATTATTTATAGGCTTCGCTTCTCCATTTTCAACCAGGGTGTTTCGGCTCTGGGGAGTAATGAGAACATCCTGGGTGTGTCTGGTGCCCTCGGTCTCCCTAGCCCAGTCTCTTTGCCAGAGTATGGCTGAGAGTGTGGGACCCAGGTTGGAGGATCTTGGTGGAGCCTGAGGGTGTTGGCAAGGGTGGTTGTTGAGGTTGTGGAACCGTAAGGCTGGCTATTTTGTTGGTTGCTGCGTTGGGGTCCAGATCAGAAGTCCAGTCCCTTGGTGACCAGTTTGCTTTGTTGTCATGGAGACCACACTGTCTTGGCTCAGACCCATCCCTCCTACTTTGTAGAGAAATAGTTTATGAGGCAATAAGGTCATTTTCATCAATGAAAAATGATGCCTTCACACACCCACGTGGGTGGCAAGTATGGATGACTTAGATGTGATACAGCCCTCCAAAATGATTTGTCCAAGAGCAGTGGAGGGAAGGGAAAGGGAGGAGCAATATGAGGCTCCATTAGCCATTGATAACTCAGCTTGAGTCAGTTTATCAGATATTACATAGTCATCTCTTAGGACCATGGAAGGTTAACTAGGGGAAGTCAAATATTGGGACCTTGAGAGGAGGGAGAGTAAGTTAACACAGAGAGTGTAGTGGAGGGCCTGAGAATTCCATACACATTCGCTGGCAGTCCAGTAATGATTATAGCTAACATTTATTGAGCACCTACTATATGCCCGAAACTGCACAAAGTATATCCATTTTTATGGGATTTTATTTTGATGGGAAAAATTATGTTTTTATTTTTATTCATTCCTCATAGATATTTAGCATTTCCTTCAGTTATAAGTCTAGGCAACAGACCACCATAATATTATCAGGGCTGTGTCTTTGTCACCTTGGAAATCACAGTATTAAATCAAAGAGGACTGACACTGCAAACTGATGAAAGGATCTAGGCTGTTTTCTGGAACCTGGGGGTGTCTCAAGCTATGTGGATGCAAATGGCACTCCCCCACCCCCATTGCTTTATGAGCCATGTCATGATAACCATTTAGGGAAGATGGCTGGAATGCTGCCAAAGAGGAGGCGTTCAGATTGTCATTGGTGGAAGTTTCACCATGTGTCTTCAGGCTAAGAGGTCAGGGTAGGAGGTCAATTTATTGGACTCACATGGAAGTCCCAAAAGGGCTCTGATTAACTAGTCATTCTTACTTACTTTTTTGTTTGCTGGTTTATTCTTTCTCCTCTTCATTCACTCTTGTTACTGAGATATAATTCACATCTCATGAAATTCACCCTTGTAAAGTGTACAATTCAATGGTGTTTGGTATATTCACAAAGTTGTACAATCATCACTACTCCCTAATTCCAGAACATTTTCATCACCCCCAAAAGAAACCTCCACCCCCTAGCATTAACTCTCCTACACCAGTCCCTGGCCTGGTAACCGCTAATCTAATTTCTTATTTATGATGTTTTGTAATTTTCATGGTAAAAATCTTACTTCTTTTGCTGTATTCATTTAACAAAATAAGTATTTGTCAAAGGACCTTTTCAGTGAGGAACATTTAGACTGGTAACCTTCTTTATTTTAATAATAACACTATGATCTTCATCACCTATGAAATGTATGAAGATTCTCAAATTACTCACAGTTTCCATGATTAACATTTTTCATCCAATTCTCAAACTTCAATTACACTTCAGCAATCTTGTCCAATGCAGTAAAAGCCACATGCCAGGGCCATATCCCATAGCTGTACTCTTTAGGGACCAGAGTTAAGGTAAATTAAGACAGTGTATCAGTTTGGAATGCATAAGGATGCAAGTAATAGAAAACCGTACTTTAGAGGCTGATGCCAATAAAGAATTCCCCCCCTTCCCCCATGTAGCAGAAAATTGACAGCTAGACACTCTAGGGCTAGATCATCAGGAACCCAGGCTCTTTCCACTTTTCTGTCCTGTTGTTAGCATAGACCTTCATTCTCAAGCCTCTTGTTTCATGGTTGTAAGATGGCTGCTGTACCTCCAGGCCTCACATTTATGTTCCAGGCAGGAAGACAGAAGAAGGGTGAAAGGATGAAGGACTTTCTCTTAGAAATTTCTTACCTTCTTATTTAGGAGGAGGAGCCCTCCCCAGAGCTTGGGAAAGCCAACCAACAGTGTCTACTTTATAGTAACTATTTACTTAATTCCTATTTTAGTTGTCCAAGGTAGGTAATCTTTTCTCTGTTTCACAGATGTGGAAACTTGGACTTAAAGACCTTATGTAATTTATCCAAGGTCACACTGTCAGTGGCAGAGCTAAGATGAACACTAATAACATATTACATTTTCCTAGCCTATGTTTCATCCTTGTATATGAAGCACGTTCTCATTCTTTTTTTTGTTAATCCTCACCCAAGGATATTTTTTCCATTGACTTTTACAGAGAGTGCAAGGGAGGGAGGGAGGGGGAGAGAGAGAGAGAGAGAGAGAGAGAGAGAGAGAGAGAGAGAGAGAAACATTGATGTGAGAGAGACACATCGATTGGTTGCCTCCACATATGCTCCAACCAGGGCTGGGGATCGAACCTGCAACCCAGGTAGGTGTCCTTGACCAGGAATCATATCCACAACCCTTTGGTGGGTGGGCCCATGCTCTAACACTGAGCCACACAGGTCAAGGCTCATTTATTTTTTTCATTTGGGTTTCACCAAACTTTTTGCGATGGGCAAGGCAGGTATTAGAATATCCTCATTTCACAGAAGAGGAATTTGAGACCCAGAGAGGTAAATAATGGCTTACCCAAGGCAACCAATCAGCAACTTTCAGAGCTGGGGTTTAATCTCCAGTCTGATGTCCTGTACCCTGGACACACTGGCTGGGTGCAATTGAAAAGGTACAAATTGACTTCATATGCTTCAGTTCTGCGTTGGTCCAGCTTTTTGTGTTTTTTCTGGCCTTTCCCTTGCAGGGGGGGGTGTGTGTCTGGGACTGCGAGATGATGAGTCCACACTTTGTCTTGGAATAAACCACGCATTACCTTTCTCTACCAACTGGTTTCACTCCTTTAGTGTGTCTCCAGCCTTGCTCTAGACATATATCTGCTGCCTAAAGGGGAGTTTTCTGGACTGAAAAGTTAGACTTTACCTCAAGCATTATCTTCCTCTCCTTGAACACAAGTAACACACAGGAGTGGATGTTTCCTGACAGCCTAATCTCATTACATGGTAAAAGGGAAGAAAAGAAAACCAAGTCCAAGTAAGTTTTCTGTTGGCCTTGACAGGATTGAATATGATTAAAAAACAAAACAAAAAAACCTGTTCATCCATTTTGTTAAAGCCTGTGTGTATCATGATGAATGTGGCTCTGAGCCCCAACCTTGGTGCCTGGGTCGTGGGTCTTTGAGAAAAATCTGTAAGTGATTTCTAGCAGAGCAGACATGAAGCTCCAGCTCCAGCAAATAGATGAGCACAATGGATTCCATTCTTATTTGGAGATAAGTATGTCCATTTAAAAATGAAAGTATGCTATATTGATGTTGTGTTAATAACATGTTGATAATCACACAGTAAGTAGATTGGTATCATGATGAGGCCTTAATTTGGTCACAATATAGTAGAGACCCATAGTAGGTACTCAATAAAATAGTCATTGAATAACTCTGGGAGTCAAGCGGACTGAAAGAATTAATCACTGGACTTTTGACACTACAATCAGAGAAACAATTTTTTAAAATTTACTGATTTGAGAGAGAGAGAGAGAGAGAAACATCAATTTGTTGTTCTACTTATTTATGCATTCATTGGTTTATTCTTGTATGTGCCCTGGCAGAGATTGAACCCGAAACCCCTGTGGGTTGGGACGACGTTCTAACCAACTGAGCTACCTGGCCAGGGCCAGATAAACAGTTTAAAAGTGCATATATTCTGCCCTGGCCAGTTTTTCTCAGTGGTTAGCGCGTCAGCCCGAGGACCAATGAGTTGTGGATTCGATTCCAGTGAAGGCCACATGCCTCGGTTGAGGTTCATCCCCCAGCCCTGGTCGGGTCATGCGAGAGGCAATTGATGTTTCTTTCTCTCTCTCCCTCCCTCCCACTCTATCTGATGATAAAGAGAAAAATATCCTCAGGTGAGGATTAAGAAAAAAAAGTGCCTGTATTCTGTGGTTATTCCATGACTCAAAATGATCTTTTAAAATCAATCATTGTCCAATAGTATTGCGAATTAGGGGAGAAAAGCCCGAATTTAAATCTGCTTTCAGAACATATGTACCCCTATGTTCATAGCAGCACTGTTTACAATAGCTAAGATCTGTAAACAGCCCAAGTGTCCATCAGTGGATGAATGGATAAAAAAGCTGTGGCACATATACACAAGGGAGTACTATGCAGCTGTAAGAAAGAAAGATCTCTTATCCTTTGAGATGACATGGAGGAACCTGGAGAGTATTATCCTAAGCGAAACAAGCCAAGCAGAGAAAGACAAATATCACATGATCTCACTTATTTGTGGAATATAATGAACATAACAGCCTGAGGAACAGGGTAGACCCAGAGACATGGAAGTAGGGTACAGACTGACAACCCTCAGAAGAGGGGGTGGAGAGGGAGGGAAGAGATAAACCACAGAACTTATACGCATGTATGCATAACTGATGGACATGGACAACAATGCTGGGGATGGGGCGGGGGTAGGTGGGGAGGAGGGTGTCAATGGGGGAAAAAGGAGAAACATCTGTAACAAAAACAAATTAAATAAGTAAATAAGTAAATAAATAAATAAATAAAAATCTGCTTTCATCAAGGAAACCTATGTGGTAATCATTTCTTTCTCACTTTCCCAAGTGGCCTGAAATGTGAATAGCATTTGCTGCTGACATAAGCAAGCAGGCTGCCTGCTGTGCCCCACTCAGCTTTTGATCAAGGCAAAGCAAGGGGCTGTCCTGGGAGTTAATTGCACAGACACTCGATGTGGTGTGGCCTGCAGATCACTGCTGGATATGAATGGAGAAGGAGAGTTTTTAAGTGTTCCTAGCCATCCACTTTCATGGGTGCAGTGGATGCAACCAAGATAGAGTCCCCTTTTTAGGAATGCCTTCTCCACCTTCCCTCATGCCAGTTGGCAGCCCAATAATAACCTTGGAGTCATCTTGACTCCTCTTTTTTTTATATTCCTTATTGGATCCATGAGCAAATCCTGTTGGCTCTACTTTGAGCATATATGTATAATCTCACCACTTTGAACTACCTTCACTGGTACTATGCTAGACCAAGCTGCCATCATTTCACACCTGGGCTATTGAAATAGCCTCCTAGCTGGGTGTCCTGTTTTTGCCCTTAACTTCGTATAAGCTATGCTCAACACAGTAAGCAGAGGGATTCTTTTTGAAAAGTTAACACAAATCATGTAACTCTTCTCAAAATTTTCCAGGTCCCCATCATGCTCATAATAAATCCTCAAGTACTTACAGGGACATGGCCTCTCTGAGTTCATCTGACACTCTCTCCCTGGCTCACTCCACTTCAGTCACACTGGCTTTCTCTGTTCCTGGACCACACCAGGCAGCCTCCCATCTCCATGGCGGTCCTACTCTCTGATTCTTTGCTCTGCCTAGAACATTGTTTTCCAGATATCCACATGGTTCTCTCTCTCACATCCTTCAAATCTTTGCCCAAATATTTCCTTCTCAGTGAGAACTATCCTAGTCACCCTCTTAAAAATTGTAGCAATTCTCTCATCCTGTGATCAGCACTCCTTCTGTACAATTTCAGGGTTGCTATTCCCACAGATTAGGACGTTAATGGTGTTCTCTGAGTTTGTCCAATTCATGGCCCTATTACTGCCTTTGTTTTTCTCCATAGACAACTACACATTTTTCTTTCTTATTTATTTTGTTTATTGTTTGACTTTTCCCCACCTGTGACTTGAATGTAAGTAAGTTCCATAATGGTAAGAATTTTGTTTTTTTTCCCACTACTATGTCACCAGTGTCTAGAACAGTGCCCAGCACATAGTAGGTGCTGAATACAGATTTGTGAAAGAATATCTGATAAAGTTGTTTCCATCTTTTCAATCTTGTACCTTTTATTTTTATAATTGTATTATTACACTGACTGGAACATTCTGAATAATGTTGACCAGAAGCAGCGAAAGCCATTATATTTGTCTTTCCTGATTTTCAAGAGACTGCTTTTAACATTTTAGCATTATGTATTAGGTTTGCTATAGGTATTTTTTGTGTGTACTTTTGTTTGTTAATCCTCACCTGAGTATATTTTTCCATTGATTTTTAGAAAGAGTGGAAGAGAGAAGGAGGAGGAGAGAGAGAGAGAAACATCGATGAGAGAGACACATTGATTGGTTGCTTCCTGCATGCACCCCAACTGGAACCGGGGATGGAACATGCAACTCAGGTACATGCCCTTGACTGGGAGTCGAACCCATGACCCTTTGGTGTGCAGGCTGATGATCTAACCACTGAGCCACACCAGCCAAGGCCGTATGTACTTTTTATTAGGTTTAGAAAATTTCTTTCTATTCCTAATTTGCTGAAAGTTTAAAAAATTATTGATAGTTGTTGAATTTGAATGATTTTTCTGCAACTATCTACTGAGATTATCATGTGTCTCCTTTAATATGTTAATGTGGTTAATCACATTAATAGATTTTCTGATATCAAACCAACCTTACATTTCTAAAGTACAAAAACTGACCATTGGGGGGAATACAAGCAGAGGACGGCAATCTCGCCAAGCTGGGAAGACAAACATAGGCATAGAGAAAGGCTGAAACAATTTGAATTTGCATAGCAGAGACCCAGAGTGGATGATTCTATGTAGAGAAAGAGTTCCAGAAATCTGGAGACTATTACTGAATACTAAGCCACAGAAACGTAGGGTGAAACTCCTTGAGGCTAGTCAAAGGACAACTGGAGAACTATAAACTGAGCAATTCCTAGAGTTCATTCATATAGGTCTGGGAAATAGTCAAGTTCCAACCAGCTACAGGAGAGAGTCCTCACTGAATTCAATGAATACAGAGGGCATTCATAGAGATGCCAGAAGGGTCAGCCTTAGTAGTCAGGCTTAACTATTTCTAGACTAAAGGCTGTAAAGATCTGTCCAAACAAAATTCAAGAACATACCTTGAAAGAGTTAACTTAATATTAACAAAACAAATTAAGAACAGGCACTAAAATGTAATCCATAATCTGGAGCAAAATCTGTCAATAAAAATAGACTCAGAATGACAGAGATAACATGATGAAAAGACAAGGGCTTTAAAACACCTATTGTAAATATGCTCAATGATTTATAAGAAATTGCTTGAGTAATGAGAAGTGGAAGAAAAAAATAACCAAATGGGACATCTGTAATACTCTCAACAGTAAAGGTTAAAAAAACAAAAACAGCCCTAGCCTGTTTGGCTTAGTGATTAGAGCGTCATCCCTCAGACCAATGAGTCCCGGTTCAATTCTGGTCAAGGGCATGTACCTCAGTTGTGGTTCTTTCCTGGCCCTGGTCGGGGTTGTGCAGGAGGCAATCAGTCGATGTGTCCGTCTCATGTCGATGTTTCTCTCTCCCTCCCTCCCTCCCTCTCTATCTGAAGATAAATAGAAAAACATCCTCAGGTGAGGATTAAAAATACAAAACAAAACCAACAAAAAACAAATGGATCTGTAGAGCTGAAAAATTTAATATGTGAAATGAAAATTTTATCAGATGAGATTAATAACAGATTAGACTCTACAGAAGAACAGGTCAGTAAACTTGCAAGCATAGTAATGGATATTATCCACACTAAATTACAGAAAGAGAGAAGAAAAAACCCCACTAGATCCTCATGGACCTGTGGGACAATATTAAGCAGTATGTGTAACTATGTGTATGTATAATAGTATGATTGAAGTCTCAGAAGGGGTAGGGTCAGGAAAGAAATATATTTGAGGAGACACTGGCCAAAGTGCTTTCAAATTTGATGAAAACTATAAACCAAAGATCCAAGATACTCAAAGAATCACAAGCAGAATAAACATAAAGAAAACAAAACCCAGACACATTATCATCAAATTTCTGAAAACCAGTGATAATGAAAAAATTGTTTAAAATTTCAGAAGGCTGGGTGATGCTCCATTCTGCAAGAACCAGTTTGTTATTTACTCACTGACAGGGACATTTGGGTTGTTTTTACTGTTTGGCAATTATTAATAAAGCTGCTAAAAACATTCTCATACGGGTGAAAAATTTTAGAGAAAAAAGATACATTAAATATAACAGAACAAAGGTTACTATTACCACAGATTCATTATCAAAAACAAAATAAGGTAGAAGACATCAAAACATCTTTAAAGCCTAAAGAAAAAATGCCATCAGTCTACACTTCTATATCTAGTGAAAATACTCTTCAAAAAAAAAACAAGCATTTTCAAATACACTAAAGCTGAGAGAATTTGTTTCCTACAGATATGCATCATAAGAAATATTAGAGAATGTTCTTCAGGCAGAAGGAAAATGATACCAGATGGAAACTTGGATGTATACATAGGAATGAAGAACAGTGGAAAGGGGAAACAAAATAATTTTTTTTATTTAAAGAATTTTTTTAAAAAGGTAATTGACTATATAAAAGCAAAATAAACCTTCCTGGCCAGTGTGGCTCAGTGGATTGAGTGTCGTCCCATGGACTGAGAGGTCCCGGTCCAATTCCTGGTCAGGGCACATGCCCAGGGTTTCGAGCTCGATCCCCAGTAGGGGGCATGCAGGAGGCAGCTGATGGATGTTTCTCTCTCACATCAATGTTTCTCACTCCCTTCCTCTCTTCTAAAAAAATCAATAAAAACATATTAAAAAAAATAAAAGCAAAATAAACCTTGTATTGTGGAGCTTGTAACATATCTAGATGTAAGAAGTAGGACAGCAATAGCATGAACGTTTGGAGAGAAGAAAACAAAAAACCAACATTTCCTTGACACTTTTTCAAATTGATTGGCTATATGACTTTGTTCTGGTCAATGTGATTTGAACAGAAGTGGTATATGCAATTCTCAGGAGATAGAAAGAGAGAAGGCATGTCTTTTTATTTTTTTTTTCTCTCTCTCTCTTCCTTCTTCCTGCCTGCAATTCTGGCTGGAGCTCCAGAAACTATCTTGGACAAAAGGGTGACCTTTGGATATTGGACAGTGACTTTTCCTTACTTGGATAATGAAAGAGCAACAAGATCTAAGGAGCCTGGTTGTCCAACACCATGAATTGCTAGATCAAACCTGGATTGAGCCTTTTGGATATTTTTCAGTAAAAAAAAAATAATTAATCTTGTTAAACTACTATTATTTGGAGGTTTTCTCCAACCCAGAGTTGAATGTAATTCTAACTAATATGGCTAGCTATTTGAAAGAGTAATGCAGTTGGTAAATCTCTGACAAGATTATCTTTAAAAAAGAAGAGAAGGTCCCGGCCATGTAGCTCAGTTGGTTAGAGCATCATCCTGATATGCCAAGGTTGCGGGTCAGGGCACATACATGAATCAACCAATGAATGCATAAATAAAGGGAAAAATAAATCATTCTCTCTCTCTCTCTCTCTCTCTCTCTCTCTCTCTCTCTAAAATAAAAAAATAAAAGCCCTGGCTGGTTTTGCTCAGTGGTTAGAGCGTTGGCCTGAGGACTGAAGGGTCGCAAGTTCGATTCCTGGTCAAGGTCACATACTTGGGCTGCAGGTTTGATCCCCAGCCCTGATTGAGGTCTTGTGGGAGGCAACCAATCGATGTTTCTCTTTCTTCCTCCCTGCCTTCCACTCTCTCTAAAAAAAAAAAAAAAACCAATGGAAAAATATCCTTGGGTTAGGATTAACAAAACAAAACAAAAAGAAATAAAATTTTTTAAAAATTAAGAAAAAAGAAGAGAAGACACATAAATAATATGCAGATTTTAAAAGGGGACATAACCATAAATACAGCAAAAGTTACAAAGATAATAAGAGACTTTGAGAAACCTTATAGCAGTAATTTTCACATGCAGGAAAAAAATAAATTCTAGAAAAAAATTACCAAAACTAAGTAAAAAAAAAAAAAGCAGGCTCAAGACAAATACTTGTACATGGATGTTCATTACGGCTTTATTCACAATAGCCAGAAAGTTAAAACAACCAGAATGTCCACTGACAAATGAATGTGGTCTATCCATACAATGGGATATTATTCAGCCTTAAAACGAAATGAAATTCTGACACATGCTAAAACATAGATGTACCTTGAAGACATTATGCTAAATGAAATAAGCCAGACAGAAGGATAAATATTGTATGGTTCCTCTTATATAAGGTACCTAGAATGGTCAAAGTCATGGAGACAGAAAGCAGAATAGAGATTACCAAGGACTGGAGGCAAGAAGGAAATTGGGAGTTATTGTTTAATGGGCAGTTTCTATTTGGCAAGATGAAAAAGTTCTGGAGATGGACGGTGGTGATACTGCACAACAATGTGAATGTACTTAATACCACTGAACTATACACCTAAAAGTGGTTACAATGGTAAATTTTGTTATATCTATTTTACCAGAATAAAATTTTTTTCTTTTTCTTTTTAGGTGTTTTGGAGAAGGAGGATTTTTCATAGTATAGCTAGGCTTCCATGTTGTTGGAAATGGAATGCTGGCTCTGACATTCTTTTTTAAAATTGATTTTTAGAGAGAGAGGAAGGGAGAGGGAGAGAGAGAGGAAACATTGATGTGAGATCAGCATCCTGCATGGCCCCTGTGGGGGATCGGGGATCCAGCCCACAACCGGGGCATGTGCCCTGACTGGGAATTGAACCGGTGACCTCTCCGTGCACGGGACTTTGCCCAACCAACTAAGTCACAGTGGCCAGGGCTGGCTCTGACATTCTAGAACATCTAGGTTGATGATTTCTGCTCTGTTCTTGTTCTATCTTGGCATTTATGTCATTGGAAGAAAGAAAGGGTGCACATATATAATTTTATAACGATCAGCCATTAGGAAGGGCAAGCATAACTTCTGTTCCCAGCAGGAAGCCTGTTAATAAAGAGGAGAGAAGCCCCGGAACTAAATGACTCCACTTTGCCACCAGAAGCAAGTCCTAGCCACTTTCTCACGTGAGCTGGCAAATGTAGTCTGCCCAGGCTTACTAACCAAGTTCAGCTTTTAGAACTTCTGGTGAGGATGATATCCATTTGGCACCAGGCTGTGAGCAGGGCTCCTGGGTGAAACCAGCTCCCACTGCCTGCCTTTCAGAGCCTCTGTCTGCAGAATGCTGTTCTTTCCTGATGGTCCCTGCCTTCAGAATCACCTGAGCCTCAGCAATGCACCAGGAATCCACTTTGTAGCACCGCACATTCCAGATCCCTGTGTAGGGCGGCCGCACCCAGATTCCACACAAAAGCCTCAGCAGACCCAGCTCTTTCTGTACACCCTCCCCACCTTTTCGAGTGTTTCTGCCTCATGACTGAGCCATGTGTCTGCATTTGTGTGTGACATCATTGGTCCCATACGAGAGGTAGGTTTCTTCTTCTTCTTAAAATATTTTTACTTATTGACTTTTAGAGAGAGAGGAAGGGGGAGAAGGAGAGAGGGAGAGAGAGAGAAAGAGAGAGAAACATCAATTTGTTGTTCCATTCATTTATGCATTCATTGCTTGATTCTTGTATGTGCCCTGACCGGGGATACAACCCACAATCTTGGGGGTATTGGGATGATACTCTAAACCAACTGAGCTACTCTGCCAGGGCTGAAGTAGGTTTCTTCATCCCAAGAACATTTCTGCAACCAGCCTGGTGCCACCTTTGGAAGTAGATACAATGGTGGGAGTCTGCCAGTGTGCTCTGTGCAATGTTTCTTCTACAAGAGCAGCTCCAGGCACCCACACTTGACCTCATGAATCTTCCAAAGGCTTTTGAGCCTCCTCTCCATATGACCCAACCTGCCTGATCCTCTTAATTGCCTCATATTCCCACTGCACTGCAGCCCAGATGGACTGCTCAACCTCCCCAGCACAGCCCACCCCTTAGGGCCTCTATCTGGGACGTTTGTCCTTGTGGGTCCTAGCCACAGCATAATGCCCACCTGTGTTAGAGTTATCCAGAGAAACAGAACTAATAGGATGTGTATATAGTAGATAGATGGATAGATGGAACTAGATCTATCAATCAATCTATCTCTATCTATCCATCTACAGAGAGATTTATTTTAAGGAATTGGCACACATCGGGGATGGCAAGTCTAAAATCTGCAGGATAGGTGGCAGGATGGAGATCCAGGGAAGAACTGATGTTGAGTCCAAAAGATATCTTTAAATCAAGTACAGTTAACTCTTTTTTTTTAATCCTCACCTGAGGATATTTTTACATTTATCTTCAGACAGAGTGGGAGGGAGAGAGAGAGAAACATTGATGTGAGAGAGACACATCAATTGGTTGCCACCTGCATGACCCCAACTGGGGCCGGGGACAAACTGCAACCGAGGTACGTGCCCTTGGCCAGAATCGAACCTGGGACTCTTTGGTCCGCAGGCCGATGCTCTAACTGCTGAGCCAAACTGGCCAGGGCAACTTTTTTTTTTCTTTATTGATTTTAGAGAGAAAGGAAGGGAGAGGGAGAAAGAGATAGAAACATTGATGAGAGAGAACATGGATTGGCTGCCTTCTGCATGCCCCCTGCTGGGGATTGGGCCCACAACCTGGGCATGTGCCCTGACCGGGAATCGAACCAGTGACCTCTTGGTGCATGGGTTGAGGCTCAACCAGTGAGCCACACCAGCTGGGCTACATTAACTCTTTAAACAGTGCTGGACTCACCCTTTCCTGTCCTTCTTGGGTTGAGGTTCTGTGGCTTTCTCTGACCCTTAAGCCTGTGCCCTTTCTTTGTCCCCATGACTCCCACACAGCCCTCCACCCCTTTTCTGGACATGCTGATTATTCTTTTCCCCTGATGGCATTCACTTGGACTGATGGGAAAAGACATGGTTTTGTGAGTCAGGTCCAGGTTCTAATGTAGACTGCTCCTTTCCTTGTTGGTGATGTTGAAAGGTCACTTCAGCTCTCTGAGCATGTCTTCTCCTTGCGAAATGGTGATGTATGCCCACCTATTTTAAAAAATTTTGTTAAATTTATTGGGGTGACATTGGTTAATAAAATTATATAGATTTCAAGTATATAATTCTATAATACATCATCTGTATATTGTATTGTGTGTTCACCACCCAAAATCAAGTCTCCTGTCATCATTTATTCCTCCTTTACCCTCTTCTAAAAAATATGAAACACTTCATGAATTTGCATGTCATCCTTGTACAGAGGCCATGCTAATCTTCTCTGTATCGTTCTAATTTTAGTGTATGTGCTTTACATGTGCCCCTCTTGTCACATTTGAAGTACCCGGCACAGATTGGACGCTTCATTTACTTGACTTCCTTTTCTCTCCATGACCAGGTGGTACCTCCTCCCCTCACGTTGGCCCCTCTCCCCAGCTGTGAACTTGGATTGGAAGACTCAGTATTGGTGTGTTAATCAGGATTCTCCCGAGAAACAGAACCAATGTGATGTATGTTTATAGAGACGTGTGGGGCCCAGAAAGTTTGAAATCCACAGGGGAAGTCAGCAGACTGGCAATTCCGGCAAGAGTTGATGTTGCAGTCTGAGGCAGTTTGAGGCAGAATTCCTTCCTCCTCGTGGAACCTCAGTCTTTTCTCTTTGACTTTTTGGATGAGACTCACCACATTATGGAGGGTGATCTGTTTTACTCAAGTCTGCTGACTTAAACGTTAATCACATCTAAAAATACCTTCACAGCAACATCTAGATAGATGCTGAGTACCATAGCTGGCCAAGCTGACATGTAAAATGAAACTTCACACTGCCTTCAAGGTTCACCTTTGATGTTGATGGCGTATAATGGCTGGCATTAGTGCGTATTCACTGCAGACCAGATACTGTGCTTAGCATTTTCTTTGACTTGTTTGATTTAATCCTCATAACAGCCACATGAAGCAGGTTCTATTTTGATTCTCAGTTTATAGAAAAGAGAGCTTAGGTTGAGAGAAGTTAAGTAACTAGCCCAAGGTTGCACAGCAAACTGTGGAGCTGGGGTTTGAAGCCAGGTAGTCCCACCGCAGAGCCCACTAGTTTAGCCTCACACAGTCCTGCTGCCTCTTCTAGAATCCTCAAGAGACTCTGTCCCTCCCCTGGGCCCTACTGGGACTTGCAGGTCTCCGAGGCATTTTCTCTCTTCTCTTGATGTCATCCCTGCTTGTTGGGAGCAAGTAGAGGGTTTATTGACTAACTGAAGTCCAGAATTGCATGTGGCCCAGCATCTCTGACTTCCACCTTGAGCCAGTGAGGAAGGAGACTGGCCAGCTCCCTACCATGTCCCTATCCCACCAGCCAGGGCACTCCTGCCTACATGGCCACCTTTCCTGGCTGGGCACTGGTGGGGCCACACCTCCTGCAAATGGCCCTGTGACCACAGGCTCAGCTGATAAGGAGGCAGGAGGAAGCCCAACTCTGGGCTCTGGAGTCAAATGAGGTTAGTCCCTTATAGGGCACGATGGCCTGGCTGCAGCAGAGGCGCTTAACACAACTTCCGCCTTCTTGGGATACTTGAGTGGCCCAGGAATGCGATTTTAGGCTGTCCTGGCAACACTGCCTTGGCCCTTTAGGATTAGTGTTCTTTCCCAACCTCCCTGAATCTCAGGAGCCACTGATTCTGCGAGCTGGGCTCAGTGCTGTGCTCACTTGCTGCCTTGGGAACAAGCAGGCTGGGCCCTGTTTCCTGATTCCTGGATGACAGGCTGCCCAGCTGTGGCCCCGCCTACATGCCTGCTCAAGGCCTATCCTGTCCTAAGGTTGTTGCAGGAGCAACAACCACTGCACCCCTGTCCTTGCTGAAGAACAGGGTGACACTGTAGGCCTAAACCTGCCTCCTTCCTATAGTGGGTTGAATAGTGTCTCCTCAAAAGATATTCCAACTCCTGATCCCTGATACCTGTGAATGTGACCTTATGTGGAAAAAGGTCTTTGTAGACATCATTAGCCTAAGGATTTTGAGATGAGATCATTCCGGATTGCCTGGGTGGGCCCTAAATCCAGTGGCAGCTGTCCTTATAAGAATTAGGCAGAGGGAGATTAGAGATCCTGAAACAGAGGAGGCCATGTGAGGATGGAGGCAGAAATTGGAGCCATGCAGCTCCCTAGCCAAGGACAGCCAGGAGCCCCCAGAAGCTGGAAGAGACAAGCAAAGATCCTCCCCTAGAGCCTTCAGAGGGAGCATGGCCCTGCTGACACCTTGATCTTGGACTTCTGGCCTCCAGAACTGTGAGACAATAAATTTCTGTTGTCTTAAGCCACCAAATTTGTAATGATTTTTATAGCAGCAACAGCAAACTAAAACATCCCCTAATTATGGGTGTGGGATCCAGGAAGCAAGACTGGCCCTACCCTGGATTGAGAGCCTGATCCTGGCCAGCCTATGGCCTGGCTGCACAGCCCCTTGTATGTACCAGGAACCCAATGCCACTGAGGGAGGGACTGGATGGAACAGGAGTAAACTGAGTGCAGTTGACTTAAAAGGTGGCATTCAGGGACCCACCCGCGTTCAAATCCTCCCTAAAGTATTTGTTAGCTAAACGTTGGTTTCCTCAAAAGACAGAGACCATAGTGGTAGTTATTACAATCAAGGTGAGAAAATAGCATGCTGGGAAGCCGGGGATTCTGGAGCACTTCTGCCACGGACTGGCTCTGTGACCTCCAATGCCTGCCTCTATGTGAGAGGGCCAATGTGTCCTGTCCCTGCACTTCATAGCACTGTTGTGAGAATCAGAGGGAGGAGCATAGGTGTAAGCCTCTTGCAAACTGTAAAGTATTTCATAAACCCAAGATATTTGTATTATGATTTACATAGTGATTGTCTGTGTCCCAGTGCATTTTATATTCTAGTCCATTTGAATGTGCCTTTGTGTAACTCAGCGGGAGGTGGGGGTGGGGAGGTGGTTTCCAAGTTACTTATCTCAAAGGGAGTCATGGTTGTCACCTCCTGTGACTTCTGATAGCCCAGATCCTCACCGATTGATTGATTGATGGTGTGAACCTTCGTGTGAGAGAGGGAGAGGAAGAGATGATGAAAACTTTTCGAGAGCTTTTGCTGAGTTTGTATTGATACATTCTGATTTGTGCTGTGTCTGGTGGAAGTTCTGCACACATCACAGATGGAGAAGAAACCCTGCAGATATGGCAGCAGCCTGGGTTGGATGGTTGGAGAAAGTCGTTACATCTGTCTATATCTGGCACCTTTATGCTTCCTAGGGTGGAGGAGGAGAAGGGACCCAGGATTCTCCAGTGACTCCCCTCCAGGTCTTGGCATTGTGAGAACAAAGTTATCTTCTTTTGTAGGATAGTCACTAAGCCCAACTGATCACATTTTCTCATCCCTTTCCCATGTCATCTTTCCCAGCTACTATATGCCCCTTAAAGACAGAGATGGTGAATGATTGTGCACCCACGGCCTAATGCACAGTGCCAGGAACATGGTCCCTAATCTCAGGAATTATGGAATGACTCATGCTCTAACCTGGAGATGAAGAAGGCTCTGGCAGTTTATAGGTTTCAACAGCTGGGAATGCAGCCCAACTGCTTCCAGAAAACATAAAGGAGAGAAGGGGGTGGGGTGTATCATTACCTGTGTCTAAAAATCTGGTGACTAATTAATATATAAATGCTAAGTCACCACAAATGACAGGTGGACTGAAATGATTTGGGGAGGGGAAGAAAATCACAGACAGTCCATCTCTCAGATTATTGAGGGAAACTAGGAAGTGGGGCATGTATGGTTGCATTAAATGGGGGAATGTGCCCTGGCCGGTTTGGCTCAGCAGTTAGAGCATCGGCCTGCGGTCCAGAGAGACCCGGGTTTGGTTCCCGCTAAGGGCATGTACTTCGGTTGCAGTTTGTCCTGGGCCCTGGTTGGTCGTGCGGGTGGCAGCCACTCGATGTGTCACTTTCGCATCGATGTCTCTCTCTCTCTCTCTCTTCCTCTCCCCCCCCCCCCCCACTCTATCTGAACAAAAAATGAAAAAATGTCCTCGGGTGAGGATAAAAAAAATAAATAAATGGGGGAATGTAACCAGTGAGAGCTGTCTCCAAGGTCTTCCTGTCCAGCTCGGTCAGGAAGTAGAAGACTGTGGGATACATGAAGGTCCACCATGGGGTGTTGAGAGTGTCGTCGCTGTAGGCATCTGATGTGATTTTGAATTTGAACTCGGTCGCTAGCCTTTATGTGACTTTGAATATGTCACTCTTCAACCTCCAGTTTCACATCTCTAAAATAGAGACAATAATATCTACTTCAGAGGGCTGTGGTAAGGACCAACTAGATCACAAGTGAAAGCATCTAGTGGTTTCTGGCTCTTATAACACGTTCAGTCAGTGTAAGCTTGCTATTATTATCTCACTTACTGGCTTGGGCAATGCCCTCTTCTGAATCTCAGTTTCTTCACCAGTAAAGATGGAATACCTGAGGGTGCCTGGCACACAGTTGATGCTCAATAAATGTTTGTTTTTATTTTTAACTTTTTAAAAATTTTGAAACAATTTTAGACTTAAAATTGCATAAACACTGGAGAGTCCCCCTTATACCTTATACCCAAACTTCTCCTAATATTAACATCATACATAATCATAGCACAATGATCAAAACCAGGAAATTAACATTGGCATATATGATGCTATTAACTAAACTGCAGACCTTATTCCTTTGTCCTTTTCTGTTCCAGGTTCCAAATCAGTATCCTGTGTTCCATTTAGCTGTATCCCTTAATTTTCTCCAATTTGTGACAGTTCCTTAGTCTTTGTCTTTCATGACCTTGACATTCTTGATGAATACTGGTCAATTACTTGGAAGAAATATTTCTCAATTTTGTTTCACCTGATGTTTTCTTATGATTAGATTGAGGTTATGTACTTTAGGCAGAAATACCATAGCAATGATGTAGTGTTATTTTTTTTTGTTTTGTTTTGTTTTTCTCTTTTATTGTGACTAAATACACATAACAAAATTTACCATTTAGACCTTTTTATTTTTAAAAAATCCTCACCCAAGGATATTTTTCTGTTTATCTTCAGATAGAGTGGGAGGGAGGGAGGGAGAGAGAGAGAAACAACTATGTGAGAGAGACACATTGACTGGTTGCCTCCTGCAGGACCCCTGCCAGGGCAGGGACCAAGCTGCAACTGAGGTACATGACCTTGACCAGAATCAAACTGGCAACTCTTTGGTTCACTGGGCCAACGCTGGGCCAATGCTCTAACCGCTGAGCCAAACTAGCCAGGGTATTTAGACCATTTAAAAGTGGCATTTAGTACATTCACTGTATTATACATCTACCACTTCCATCTAGTTCCAGAACATTTCCATCACCTGCCCCCCCCCCCCCCAAAACACCCCTTACCCATTAGCCATACTCCCATGCCCACCCCCTAGCCCCTGACTATCACTAATCTGCTTTCTGTCTCCAAGGATTTGCCTATTCTGGACATTTCATAGAAATGGAATTATACAATATGTGGTCTTTCCTGACTGGCTGTTTTCACTGAGCATCATGTTTTCAAGGTTCATCCGAGTTGCAGCATGAATCAGTACTTTATTCATTTCTATGTATGAATAATATTCTATTATGTAGACAGATCACATTTTACTTTATTATCTAATTCAACAGTGAAACCTGGGATGGGCTCCGCCTAGGGGGAGAGGGAGAGTGACCTGCGACCGGTGGGAGTACTGTGAGGTATGGGGAGAAGGGCCAGGATTGGCACACTGGGGAGTACAGGACTGTATTTACACGGTGCAGACAATGCTTATGGAGGCCACTGTAGCGCTGTCGACTGTCGATTGCTTTGAAAGTTTCATTTGTGGAAAAGGACAGTTATTCATGAGAAAGGGGAGATGACCCAAGGATGGGAAGAGAAACTCTCCCTGGGAGTGGAAGAGCTGGTTCTCAGCGGCACCAGCCTTCCAGCGGCAACCAAGGCCCCTGGAGGCCTGCCCAGAGGCTAGGGCTCAGACTGTGGTGGTCTCCCGGGGAGCATGCTCAGGAAGGGGCTAGTGCTCCGGGGGCCACGTACTCATTGCTTAAAGAGAAAGGGGCGCCTCCCTTTAGGTAAATATAGTAGTTGCAAACTTCTATTTATAAAAAAGGTGTGCCAAGGGGGAGGGCAAACATTTTCATTTCCTCAACGTCGTACCCCAGCTGTTCCTTAACTAGCAGGCCTCCTAGGTTTCCCCGAGCGGATGTGGGACCGAACCGCGAAAAGAGGTGGTCTCCCAACCAGCCCCCGCGGCCCAGGACAGCCCCTGCAGCCCCTCAGTGTTCCCAGCAGGCGGCCGGGGCGCGGCGCAGACCCGGGAGGAGGGCGGAGCCGCGGCGCGCGCACGCCCCCGCCCGTAGCCCGGCCAGCCCCGTCCACCCGGCGCGCGCACCGTGCGCGTATTCGAGGCTGGCGGTGGCGGCGTGCGCGGGCCGCGCGTGCGCGCTGCGGCGGGGCGAGGGGCGGCGCGGGCGGGAGTCTGTCAGTGACAGCGGGAGGGGGAGGGGGAGGGGGCTGGAGATGGTGGTGGCGGCGGCGGCTCTTCCGACATGAGGCAGCGGCACCGTGGGGCTCGGCGGTGGCCGCGGCCGGGACGGCATCTCTAGCTTGGGAGGCTGCCCCGAGCGGGCGTCCCGAGCCGGCGTCGCGGGAGCGGGCTCTGCGGCAGTGCCGCGCACGGGCCGCCGGCTGAGGGGCCCGCGCCCTGCCCTCGGTGCCGGGCGCCTCCAGGGCCCTGGGCATCCCCGCCCGTTGGGTCGTCCCCGGCGGCCGGGAGCGGGCGGGCGGGGCTGGGAGCAGCCCCCTCTAGACGGGTCGCGCAGACGAGGGTGGCCGTAGCTCCACAAAGTCGCTGCCCGCCTCCCGCGGGGCCGCCGAGCGCGCGGCGGGACGGAGGGTCCGGCCGGCGGCCTGACGCAGTGGAGGCGCCGCGCTCAGCGCAGCATGAGGGGCCCGCCGCCACCGCCGGGAGAGTCGCGTTTGCCAGAGCGGCCGGCGGCGTGAGAGTGCTTGGAGCCGGACTCCCCTCCGCCGCCGCGGCGGGCGCAGCAGGCGAGTGTGCGCTAGGGGACGCGCCGCGGGCTCGGGCGGCGCCGCGGACTCGGTGGCCGCCGTCTCGCGGACCCTGGGCACTCTGGGCCCGTCCCGGGTGGCTGGGGTCGGCCTCGAGGTGGGACGGTGGAAGCGCTGATTAGACACTCCCGCAGTTTTATGAGCATATGGTGCTTTTGCAAGCAAACCGCTGGGGCCGCCACTTAGGAATGGATAGAGCTCGTGGCCTTCAGGTGCATGTATCTGGATGGGAATAAACACCAGCCTAACTCTGCTTGTCTCGCTGACAGGTAGCGGTGACCCCGGCCCGGGGTGGCTGCGAGCACGCGGCAACATGGCTTCCCCGCCCCACCAGCAGCTGCTGCAGCACCATAGCACCGAGGTGAGTTGTGACTCCAGCGGAGACAGCAACAGCGTGAGGGTCAAAATCAACCCCAAGCAGCTGTCGTCCAACAATCACCCCAAACACTGCAAGTACAGCATCTCCTCCAGTTGTAGCAGCTCCGGGGATTCAGGGGGCGTCCCCCGGAGAGTGGGCGTCGGAGGCCGCCTGCGCAGGCAGAAGAAGCTGCCCCAGCTGTTCGAGAGGGCCTCCAGCCGGTGGTGGGACCCCAAGTTCGACTCCGTGAACCTGGAGGAGGCTTGCCTGGAACGCTGCTTCCCGCAAACCCAGCGCCGCTTCCGGTACGCACTCTTCTACATCGGCTTCGCCTGCCTGCTCTGGAGCATCTATTTTGGGGTCCACATGAAATCCAAACTGATTGTCATGGCAGCCCCTGCTCTGTGCTTCCTCGTGGTGTGTTTGGGCTTTTTCCTGTTTACCTTCACCAAGCTGTACGCCCGACATTATGTGTGGACCTCGCTGGTTTTCACCCTCCTGGTGTTCACCCTGACCCTGGCTGCCCAGGTCCAGGTTCTGACGCCCCTCTCAGGACGTGTTGACAGCTCCAATCATACTCCCGCAGCTAAGTCCACAGACATTTGCTTATCTCAAGTGGGGAGCTTTTCCATGTGCATTGAAGTGCTTTTTTTGCTCTACACAGTCATGCACTTACCTTTGTACTTGAGCTTGTTTTTGGGAGTGGCATATTCTGTTCTTTTTGAGACCTTTGGCTATCATTTCCAAGATGAAGACTGCTTCCCCTCACCTGGAGCAGGGCCCCCGCACTGGGAGCTGCTGAGCCGAGCCCTGCTCCATGTCTGCATTCACGCCATTGGGATCCACCTATTCATCATGTCCCAGGTGAGATCCAGGAGCACCTTCCTCAAGGTGGGACAGTCAATTATGCACGGGAAGGATCTGGAAGTGGAAAAAGCTCTGAAAGAGAGGATGATTCATTCTGTGATGCCAAGAATCATAGCTGATGACTTGATGAAACAGGGGGATGAGGAGAGTGAGAATTCTGTGAAAAGGCATGCCACATCCAGCCCCAAGAACAGGAAGAAAAAGTCTTCCATACAGAAAGCCCCTATAGCATTCCGCCCATTTAAGATGCAGCAGATTGAAGAGGTCAGTATTTTATTTGCAGACATCGTGGGCTTCACCAAGATGAGTGCCAATAAGTCTGCTCACGCCCTGGTAGGTCTCCTCAATGATTTGTTTGGTCGCTTCGACCGCTTGTGTGAAGAGACCAAGTGTGAGAAAATCAGCACCCTGGGAGACTGCTACTACTGTGTGGCAGGGTGCCCTGAGCCCCGGGCTGACCATGCCTACTGCTGCATTGAAATGGGCTTGGGCATGATACGAGCCATTGAGCACTTCTGCCAGGAGAAGAAAGAAATGGTGAACATGCGTGTCGGAGTTCACACGGGGACTGTCTTGTGTGGCATCTTGGGCATGAGGAGGTTTAAATTCGACGTGTGGTCCAATGACGTGAACCTGGCCAATCTCATGGAGCAGCTGGGAGTGGCTGGCAAGGTTCACATTTCTGAGGCCACTGCAAAATACCTAGATGATCGGTATGAAATGGAGGATGGGAGAGTTACTGAACGCCTCGGCCAGAGCGTTGTTGTTGACCAGTTGAAAGGTACGTGTACTTCTTTGCCTAGTCATCTCCCTCCCCACTCCTGTTTATGTTGAAAAAACAAAACAAAACAGTCTCTTTCTAGTGACAGTATCTGGACTTGTTGTTTGGGGATACCTTACTGTGGGGACATCTCAGAGCCAGTGGGACTTTTTCTCCAATGAGTCAAATATCACAGATCTTTTCACACTGTGACAGTGCTGACCTAGATGAGACCTTTAGGAGGAAGGAGAACTTTGAAAATGCATGTCCTTGCCAGTTGGCTGTTAATGTTTCTGAAATTCTGGGGGCAGGTCTGATGAATGTCAGGGTACAGAAGCCCTGCAGTCAGAACTTTGAAGCAATTTAAGAAGTTGCCTTTGCATTTCATTTGGTTGTCCTTAAGTCCCATTAAAACGTTTCCCTACACCCTTTTCCTACAATGTGAAGAAGAAAACCTTTCTCCTCTCTAGGCCTCCCTTTGCTGGGACAAAGAAGTCAGCTCAGCCCTGTAGGACTCCGAGAATTAGATGGAATCATATACCCCTAAGTGCACACTGCCTTTGCCTAGGTCTCTTTTTAAAAAAAATGTTTACAGTTTCAGCTTTCAGCTTCATTTAATGATGCTTTCTTATCATGCTATTTGTAGTATTCATATAGACTGCAGCATTTTAGAATGTGGAACTTCTCAGACTGCCAGGTGATTTGAAAGTGAGCAATGCACCCAAAGCAGTGTTTAGACCCCCAGCCCCTCAGATTAGTATCTGGTCCTTGGTCCCAGTCTTAAGCTCATTACTGCCATTCTTGATGTTTTCACTGGGCTTCTGTAATTTTATTTTTCTTATTTTCATATAGGACAAAAATCTTTGAGGTCTAGGAAGTGATATTTAAATAAGTGGGACCAAAAGTAAAGATTCTAAATAACACTTTTTAAAAACAGTCCTTATGTTTTACTAAAATCTTCCAGATTGAGGGGAACATCTATTTAGGAACTATGTAGAGAAAATCACATTGATTTTTAAAAGCCTAAATTTGCAAAGCTATATTATATGTTTTATGGTGCCCACATGTTACATAATTACACAGTGAAAAGCTCCAGGAAAGGGAATCCTCAGAAGGAGAAGTAACAGCTTAAATCAGAGATGGGAGAAGTAATAGTGTAAATCAGAGACAGTATGTGGTTGAGTTTGAGGACCTGAATAGGTTCTCAACCTTGTTATAGTCCTATATGCTCAACTGATATTTTCTTTCTCTGCTTGTGATCGGAGTTCCCCATGTCATTTACTTATTGGTTATTTGTTGAGGGTGCTTTATCCTTCTCCTGATTTTTCTTTATTATATTAATTTTGCTAGTAATTGAATAATATGGATGTAGTTGAAAAATATTTTCACCTGATAATTACCTCTACCTAGAGAGTTTTAAATGCTATATTGATGAGGTCAGAAATTATACTTTGCAGTTCACTTGAGAGATTCTGCTGTGACAAGTGTCTTTCCTTGTAGGAGAGTGGCTCTTGCTCTTGACTCAGAAAGTGCCAGTGGAGTGGAGTGCAGATGTAATTACTGCTAAACATTTTGACATCTTTAGGGTCCGGGTGTTGCAGGCTCTTTTCTCAGAGATAATGGAACAGATTCCAGAGAATGGAGCTGGGCTGTAGTATGTAAAATTAAGTATGACAATGATAGCAGTTCTGTAAGTGGTACTTTGAACAGGGTATTACTTGAATTTCAAAAATAAAAACAGATGTAATCATTAAGTATGTCTGGAAATTGCCAAGTCTTTGACTCTTTGGCAATACCCATCTTTGTTAATTTATGGGTAATTTTATTTTCGGTTTACAGATCAAGGGTCTAAAGACACAGGCAAAAAAATGCTAGAATGGTTTGTTGATTTTTTTAACCTCAAATAGTCTAAATTTGGTAAATTCACTTTTTCTCTAAATTGTGTACACTCTATATTTATAAGGAAAGGTTTTAGTACTGGATGAAGGTAGGGAAAGACAAGGCTTAGCTAAACCAGTGACTTCTTTATATGGTATTCCCTCCTTTAACTGTTTCCCTGAGACCATGATTTTTGCCGTATTCAGCTTATTTTGAAAGCCTTTGTGGACAGGACTCCACTAATAGAGGATGTCTACACAACTTCCTGTCCCTTTTTGAAATTGCACAGTTCAATTCTCCAGACATTCTACAAATTTGCTAAATTGAGATGATCACATGGTGAATAGAAGACCCTTTCATACACGGTGTTAAAGTTAAATATGTAAGATTTCTTTCAGCCTGTCTTTGGGTTTGTGGTAGATATTTTCTCTCTACAATGTTGGGCATTAGCCTTTCCCTCTCATCCCCTTTTCTGATGATAGGGTTAAAAATACCCAGTAGAGGGCTCTGTAGAAATGAACATGGGTAAACTGGGGATTCCAGAACTAGCCTGGCAGTGTGAAAGGATGCTACTCCACTAATTTATCCGAACAGGCTTTGTGGAGGGGCAGACTTTCATTATTTATGCACATTCACTCACTCTTTGGAAATCTTTATTGTGCTCTTACAACATGCCTGCCACCAAGGATGCACAAATGGAGTCATGACAGTTCCTGACCTCCATGAGCTCACGGTTATAAATGAGCACTTTAGAGAGGTGCATGTACTTGGGGTGGGTGTTAATATGAAGCAATGGCTCTCCAGGTAAATGGAAGCAGAACATTTGGTGCAGTGGGAATAAGATGGGCAAAGGCTTGGGATTGTGTTTCTTGGTGGGTTGGGCAATTGTAAGTAGTTCATTAGGACAAGGAAGGTTGTGGGTCACATGGGAAGGAATTTGGAATCAATCCTGTAGGTAATGGGGAGCCACTGATAGGCTTTATGCAGAAGGCTTAAGTGATCTGATTTGCAATTTTAGAAAGTTCACTCTTTCAGTTTTAGGGACTGTGTTGGAAGGGTATGAGCCTGGAAATTAGTGAGCTGTTTCAGTGAATCCCAGGAAGGATTGATGGTAGCCTGAACCAAGGTAGTAACAGTGGCGATGGAGATGATGGGACAGATATGAGAGTAGTAAGATCAACTTGACAGGACTTAGAGCCATATTTAAACAGACAACTGGGGGAGGCGAGGGGCTTGATGGTTTGCATGGGAAATGGCATTTCAACTTTCTAGAATTCACCTGGGGACAGTTTAGAATCAGGAGTGGGTGAGAGGCCTTTGAAGTTTCTGTGGTATGGATGGAGAATGCAGGATCTAGTTGCAGAATATGACAGGCCAGGAACCCCTGGCTTGTTCACTCATTCATTCAACAAATAATTTATTTTGTGCTGGGCACAGTTCTAGGTACTGGGGATACAGCAGTGAACAAAACAGACAAATATTCTTGCCTTTTAGTGCTTCCATTCTAATATCACAGTCAGACAGTAAACAAATAAGTAAAATATAAAGTTTGTTTTGTGTTAAGTTCTAAGGAGAAAATATAAATCAGGAAGAAGGATATGGAATATGTGTGTGTGTGTGTGTGTGTGTGTGTGTGTGTGTGTGAAATTTTAGATAGGGTGGCCAATCACTGAGAGAGAAAGTAGAAAGAATTTTCAGCATAGGACTAGGATTTTGGAAATGATCCAAAAAGTGAGGGGCAATTATTATTAAACTTATTTTTTTTTAATCCTCACCTGAGGATATTTTTCCATTTATTTTCAGATAGAGTGGGAGGGGGGCAGAGAGAGAGAGAGAGAGAGAGAGAGAGAGAGAGAGAGAGAGAGAGAGAGAGAAAGAGAAAGATAAACAATGATGTGAGAGAGACACATCGACTGGTTGCCTCCTGCACGACCCCGACCAGAGCTGGGACCAAACCACAACCGAGGTATGTGCCCTTGACCGGAATCAAACTCGAGACTCTGGTCTACAGGCCGATGCTCTAACCGCTGAGCCAAACTGGCCAGGGTGAGGGGCAATTATTATTAAAAATAGGGAGAAATAGTCTGATTTGAGTGATGGGAAGAAGGGTCCCTCCAGACCATTTGGGATGAATCACTGGACCCTGTTCTCTTCTGCCTTGGGTCACAAGCCAAAAGATGAGGCATATTGTCTAGAACTGTTGGTTTTTCCTATTATAGGTAGAGAGTCACAAAGAATGTGAAACTGTCAGAGAATACCTACAGACATCTTATTTTCCTTCTCTTAAATATTAGGAAGATAAAACAAAGGTGCTCAGTCACTCCACCCACAGTCATGTTTTTATAGAAGAGGTGAGCTCTGCTGAGGTAAGAGAGGCTCATTCCCTTTTAATAGGCTGGAAGGTCAAGCCTCCCTCCCCTCAAGGCTGATGGTGGTGGCAGCAATAGCAGAACCAGAGGGTGGAAGCTGGGACAGGACAGATTTGAGAAGGTGTTGGAATTCTGGGACTGGGATGATAAGGAATAGCCCTGGCCGACTTAGAGCCTTTTTCCACAAGCCAGTGGTTCTCAAACCTTTTGGTCTCAGGATCCCTTTTTATACTTCTAAAAATTATTATGGAAGCTAAAGAACTTGTGTTTATGTAAGTTATCTATTGATATTTACCTTATTAGAAACTGAAACAGACTGAGAGTTTCAAAAATCTTTCCTTGATTCATTTAGAAATAATAAGCCCATTGTACCCATTGCATGTTAGTATAAGTAACATATATATATTATATATATGTAATTTTTATGCTCACCTGAGGATATATATTTATTTTTAATCCTCATCTGAGGATTTTTTTTTCCCATTGATTTCTTTTTTAAAGATAGAATGGAGGGAAGGAGGGAGAGAGACAGAGAGAGAGAGACATTGATGTGAGAGAGACACATCGATTGGTTACCTCCTTCATGACCCTGGGGCCAGGGATCAAACCTGCAACCGAGGTACGTGCCCTTGACTGGGAATCGAACCCATGACTCTTTGGTCCACAGGCCAATACTCTATAACTGGTGAGCCAAATCAGCCAGGGCCTGAGGATATTTTTTTCATTGATTTTTTTAGAGACAGTGTTTAAGGGAGAGAGAGAGGGAAGAAGGTGGAGGAAGAGAGAGAGATCAATTGGTTGCCTCCTGTATGTGCCCCGACTGGGGCTGGAAATGGTACCTGCAACCCTTTGGTGCATGGGTCGATGCTCTAACCACTGAGTCATACTGGCCAGGGCTAAATAACATATTTTTATAAAAATAACCACATTAAAAAATGTTTTCATAAACAAATTTGGTGAGAACAGTGGCACCGTTTTACATTTTTGCAAATCTCTTTTATGTCTGGATTAATCAAAGACTGGATTTTAAAAATTGTGGTAAAATACATGTAAAAATTTATTTATCATTTTAGCCATTTTAAAGTGTGTCAACTAGATTTTCTTAACTGCTTTGATATTGTTGCGGGATGTTGAAGAATGTGTGGAAAATTTGGCTTTACTTTGATGTAGAGGTAGTTGGAAAATGGAGGAGCATTTCAATAGCCTTTTTAGATAATTGTGAGTATTTGATACCTAACTAACACTCAACAGACAAGTGATAGTTTTTTAAGCGTTACTTGGAATATGAATCTGAAATCCTATTGATCAGTTTCTTTACATGCTATTAAAAAGCCCATTGGGCCCTGGCCGGTTTGGCTCAGCGGTTAGAGTGTTGGCCTCCGGACCAGAGAGTCCTGGGTTCAGTTCTGCTAAGGGCATGTACCTCAGTTGTGGTTTGTCCCCACCCTGGTTGGGGTCGTGTGGGTGGCAACCAGTCGATGTGTCTCTCTCACATCCATGTTTCTCTCTCTCTCCCCACCTCTCTCCCTCCTGCTCTATCTGAAGATAAATGCAAAAAATGTCCTCAGGTGAGGATAAAAGCAAACAAACAAACAAAACCCCATTGGATTCTTGCATGCATCTTTACCCAGGTGTGATTTTGTAATGTTATGCATTGGTCATTTGAAAAATGTTGGTGTTTTGAGTTATAAGGATGTTCCAAATATTGCCAAAGCAAAGTCTTTTTTTTTTTTTTTTTTTTAAATCCTCACCCGAGGACATTTTTCCATTTTTTGTCCAGATAGAGTGGGAGGGAGAGAGAGGAAGAGAGAAACATCGATGTGAAAGGGACACATCGAGTGGCTGCCTCCTGCACGACCAACCAGGGCCGGGGACTAATTGCAACCGAGGTACGTGTCCCTAGCAGGAACCGAACCTGGGTCTCTCCGGACCAAAGGCCGACGCTCCAACCGCTGAGCCAAACCGGCCAGGGTGCAAAGTCTTTAATATTGGGAAGATGTCAACTTCACAGTGGCAGATAAGGATTTTCCAAAATTCTGGTTTTCACTTGAAGTTTGAATTTTATCATCATCAACAAATGCTGTCAGTTGTTTTTCTTGAAGTGGCAGACTCATTTTGTTCATTTTTCAGGAACATTCTGCCAAATACTCAAGTCTAAATGACCATGGTTTGTCTGTAGGTCAATAATAAATGCTATTCTATCAGAAAAGCAGCTAATTTAGCTTGTAACCCAAACAATTGCATGGATGCTTTTCTTGATAATCATGGTACTTCAGAGTGCAATGAAAGTGCTGTAGGCACATTTTCCCTTTTGTTACACAGAATATCAAAAAGACATGCCCTCAAGGTTGAAATTTAACTGTTATTCATTTTTACTGCTTCCTCAAAGGACATTCTTAAATGAAACTGACTTTTTTTCCTTCTGTTAAGTGTGTGGTGGTAAAGAACTTGTTGATGACTAGTACAGTTTGGTACTACAGCTTTGATTCAGGCATCAACAGTTTTACCCACGATTACTTTTGCACCATCAATGCCGATGTCAACACTGCAAAAGGCAAATAACACTATAGCATTATTATGGAAAAAGTTTTGACCTCACAGATGCCTTGCAGACATCTCTGGGATCCCTACGGGTCTGCAGACCACACCTTGAGAACTGCTACCCAAACACATTCTCATGTAGATGAAACAACTCAAACTGGAATTATGACAGACACCACATTTATTGTGAAAGTAACAAGTGACTTTTAGTTCATACATTTACTTTTTCTCAAAAAAATCCTTTGTGATTCTGTCAAATCTTTGTTACTGCTGTTTAGGGTTCATGATGAAGACCATCGATTTTGTCCTTTTAATTTATTTTTGCAGGGCTCACGCTTGGCAGTATAGTTTGGTGGTTGGGTATATGGAATTTGGTTTCTGATACATTATGATTTAATTCTGAGTTCTGTGATTTCTGAGCCATGGAACCTTGGACCAACTACATAGGGACTCTCCAATTTATAGGAATGACAGAACCTGTGTCAGAGGGTTATTGGGAGAATCCAATAAGATGATGATTCAAGTAAAGTGCTTATTAGCATAGTGACTCGATCACAACAGTTGTTCAGTAAATAATAACCAACTCTTCTAGCTGGTGAATCACATTTTGTACTGCACTCAAGGGTGTTTCTTTTTTTCTACACTCTATTTGTTGCACATCTTGTATAATTTGAGACTGAAACTCAGAACACACCAGGGACTGTGATTGTGTCAGTTTCTCGAATTAAAAAGGGCAAGTGCCCAAAATACAAAACACAGATAGCTTGCCCTGGATAAACTATAGTTGCCAAGTTTGGCAGCTTCTTTATTGAAAATCCCAGGGAGTTCAGGCAGTATTGTTCTTGGGCTATTTCTGGTCCCTAGGGCTTAGAGGTACTTAACATGATGTGGCCCCCATGATAGTTGAGGAATTATAGGGAAATCTTCAATTTTGAAATTCTGGAAATATTGGCTGAGTTTTGAACTAGAACAGTTATTCAGCTCTACTGTATTTTACTGTAAATTCATTTATTTATTCAACAAATATCAAATGAGTTACTACTATTTGCGAGGCCTGGACTAGGTTGTGCAGATAGAGCCCTCTGGCCTCTTGGAGTTTACAGCCTAGAAGGGGGAAGTAAGCACTAGTCAAATAATCACCTAAACAAATATGTACTAGACTTGCTTATCGTATTACAAATAGGGCTGGGAGGTAAGGACACTTATCTCCATTTTATACACTAAGGAACTGAAGCACAGAGAAGTTAAGTAATTTGGGATGGTCACACAGCTAGAAAGAGCTGCTAAGTGGTGGAGCCAGTACAGTAGTCCCCCATTATCTGTGGTTTCGCTTTCCACAGTTTCAGTTATCTATGGTCAACTGCGGTCCAAAAATATTAAATTGAAAATTCCAGAAATAAATAATTTGTAAGTTTTAAATTGTGCACTTTTCTGAGTATTGTGTTGAAATCTTGAACCATCCACACCATTCCACTCCGTCCCACTGGGGATGTGAATCATCCCTTTATCCAGCATATTCATGCTATGTAACTATGACCTGTTAGTCAGTTAGTAGCTGCATTGGTTATCAGATTAGTTGTTATCGTATCACAGTACTTGTGTTCAAGTAACCTTTACTTAATAATGGCTCCCAAACTATTCACATAATTTTTATTACAGTATATTGTTATAATTGTTTATTTTATTATTAGTTATTGTTAATCTTTTACTGTGCCTAATTATAAATTAAACTTTATGATAGGTTTAATATATAGGAATAAACCATATAGTACGGCAGTTCTTCGAGTAATGTATTTTGTTCAATGTCTTTTATGCTGTAGGAACTTAACTTGTTTATATCAATTAGCCTATGGTGAAATTGGTTTCTACATATGTCATTTCACCTAAAGTCCCAGAATTTATCCATGACATTAAGTGAGGACTTATATATAGTTGATCCTTGAATAACTTGGGGGTTAGAGGCCTCCTTTGCAGTTGAAAATCTGTGAATAGCTACAGTTGGCCTTCTGCTTACGTGGATTCCCAACTGTAAAGCTGACCTTTGAACGTGGGTTTGAACTTAAAGGATCAATTGGAAAAAAAAAATCAGCATATAAGTGAACCCATTCAGTTCAAACCCTTGTTGTTCAAGGGTCAACTGAGGTTTTAGGCATCCTCTGGGGTCTGGAATATATTATACTTTCCGAGGATAAGGGGTGACTACTATATTTAAATCCAGAAGACTACATTAGAAAACACTATTTCCCACTGCATAGAATTGTTGTAAGGATTAAAGGAGAAAATGATGTTAAGTACTTAGAAAAGTACTTGGCACATAGTCACTCTTGAGATAAGATTCATAAACTAGTGTTATTGAAAGTGGGGACAGTTTTCTTAGCAGCAGCAACAGCAGAAACAACTATCCCTTTGTTTAGCTCTTTCCAGTTCAAAGTGTTTTCATGCACATTGTAATCTCAACCATTGTGAAATCTTAGAATCATGGGAACTGTGTAGGTTCAGAAGTTTATATTTTATTTGCTTGGTTCTTTTATATACCAGTTGTCAGGCTGAGTTGGTTTCTTAACATTCTCTGAAGGTGACCAGTGACTTTTTTCAAGACTCAATATAAACACTTGGATTTTAGCTTTTTGATATATTTCACTCCATTACAGATATCTTTTTTTTTTTTTTTTTTTTTTTTGATGATCCAATTGTTCCATCTTGGGCCTGTAAGAACCACTTCAGTTTGGCCCCTAAGTCCTTTTCATACAGCCCAGTAGTCTTTGATAGCTTTCTTACTCATTTAGTAATATTTTTAAGGAGTTGAGAAATTATAGGTGTTAGAATCTTATTAAATCTATTTGATATATTTATTCAGAGACTGAGCTAAAGTTTACCTTTTCCTTCTTTTGAAAAGAAAATTAATAGTCTATGCATATTTATATGAAGAATTAGTGCCAAAGAAGAAACAGTTTGTGCTTCTTAAGCTCTTTGGTAGGTTTAATTTTCATTCTTACAATCGACAGTTATAGAGCAATGCAGCATTTTCTTCTATGAAATCTTCCCACCAACACCTGTTGAGTGACAAGTGCCTCTGAATGTTGGTAACTAGGGATAAAGAATAATAAAATGAAAAAAATCCTAAACCAAAATGTAGATTATCTGTTTGGAGACTACGATTACTCTCATCCCAGCAAGCCCCATCTCCTAGGACAGCTGTGGAAGGTTCCAGAAGGCCTAACTCCAGGAATTTCCTTCATAGGCACCTTGCTCTGAATAAGCTTCCTGGAATGATTGCTCTGCAACTCTCCTTCCTATCTTGCATAATATGTGTTCGACTTAGTTATTTTGTTTATGATCTGTCTTGACTCCACTAGAATGTGTCTTGAGAGCAGGAATTTTTGCATGTTTTATTTATGGCTGTATTTCTAGCATCGGGCACATGGCCTAGCATGTAGTAGATGTTCCATAATATTTGTGGGATGAATGAATAAATGAATATTGCAACTACTTGAGCTCCACATATGGGTATTCCATTGTGTGTGAAACCATACTCTAGGTCTCTACACAGAACAAACCAGAAGGTAGAGAGCAGACAACTGGTTTTCTAGGAATGGTTCAATGGTTTATTAAATACAGGCTATGGGATGAGCATGAAAGGATCTAGAGAAGGAGACAGAGAGAGCTGCAAATGCAGTGTGTAGAAATGTGAAATATAGGCCCATGGATGAGGGAGAGTGGATAGCCTCAGGACCAAGGGTCCCAAGGGTGCTGCAGTGAAGGCTGTGGGGCAGGGCTGGAACTTAGATGATTGAAAACCCAAGTATTTGTTTAGGGCCTAGGCAATACAGTTTGAATGGCTTAGTTTAGGCAATCATTTTTAAGTTTTTTAAAATGGAGATTTTAAGAAGTATATTTACCTTTAATAATACTGTAGATCCTTATAATTCTTACTTGATTTTCATTTATGCACATGAAAAACCAGCATACCTTTTTTTTTTCTTTTGGGCAAAGCTCCTGGATAGTCCTTGTGCATAATTTCCAGGATTTTAATATAATGCTATTAAATTCTGTTATTTTTTTCCTTCCAAAGAAAAATGTGCTAATGAAAGCAGCTTTTGAATCATTTATATTTGTGTTTGAATTGTTTGGGAAATATTAAATTAACTTGGTTTCTTACCATCTAGTTTGTAGAGAGGAATAAAACCCACATGCATGTGATTTATTTTCTTTTATATGGATATTAAATATACCATTAAGGCTTTGACATTTTAAGTAGAAGTCTTGCACATTGATTCAGTTAGTTTTGCCCTCTTATGTGGTTAATATTCAAAGTGTGGATTACATTGCATTCTGTAACTTCATAAATGAGTTCTTTTTCCCTTAAGAAAATGATTCTTATGGTTATTAACGTTAATTTTCGTTTTGTGAATGAGCTGTCTAAAAACCGGATAGTGTGGTGGTTAGGGGACGTTTCTGAAAGGAAAGCATTTTTATAGAATTATCTTATTATTTGTATAAATGAATTTGTTCAGTAAATTAGCTTTTCATCTTAAGATGTTTTCTTTACTAACTAGTTAAGCACTTTTGGGAAAATAATCTTTCTGGTTCTCAGTTTCCTCATATTTGTAAAATATAAAGTTTGAATTAAATGTGCTTTAAATTCCTCATCATTCTCTAAGAATAGCTGAGCTTCTCAGATGATTGGGAAACACTTCTTAATATGAAGAAGTGTTTTTTTTTCTTTGTCCATTTGTTTAAACTATGAACCCTCATTTAGTTAAATTTAGCATGTGGAAACTCAGATTTATAGAACCACTATTACAGGGCATATGTGAGATTCTTAACTTGCCTAAGGATTTTTGCTTCCTTTAAATATAAATAAGAGTGAGTTAAAGAAGTATAATGAATTTTTTGGGGATCACATTTGTTGTATAAAGCAGGGTATCATTAGAGGAACCCCATTTGATTTGGAAAGCTTGAGAAACACTTCTGAAATGGCTTGGAGAAAATGCAAAGTGATTAAATTAAAAAACAATGTGCCTCAATTCTTGTTTGAACATTATTTTGGAGAGAGATTGGAAAGTTAGTTGCCAATAAAATGAATTTTACTGTGTTGGCAAGTTTTTCGTTAGTAGAACAGAGCAAATATTAGATTAATAATGTTCTTACTGATTATTCCATTAATAAAAGACTCACTTGCTCCTGATGGTGGGTTGTTGGATCTGCTATGTATTTAGTGTGCCAGGGTCCTATATATTTACTGTATATTTAGTGTGACTCTAGTAGTTCAAAAATTAATGCAGCTGGAAAGTATCTACCTTAGACCTTGTAATTAGAAATTAGCGGTCACCAATGATAAACAGAGACCCTTGGATTTAATTATAAAGGATTTATAAAAGACCTGAATGTTTTTCTTATCCTTTCTTAAAAATAGCAAAGCAGCTCATGGAAAGTAATATAATATTTGCTGTGATTTGCATGGCTGGTGAAACAAAGTAGAAGAGGAAAAACACTCTACTTTGTTCTGAAAGACAGTGCTGTCATTGGGTACATATGTCATCCGACCCGAGAGAGAATTTCACCTCAACAAAGACCCAACTTGTGAAACTGTAGCTTCCCTTAGAGAAACTGTTATTCACAGTCTGTTGGAGTCATATGTTTTCTAAGGACTAAAGTGCCTGACTCAGTGTGTAAGTAATTGCAGAAGGTTAAAAACTTTTAGAACAACCATGCAAACAAAAAAATTTCAAAGGATATTTCTCGTCTCTAACACACATTTTAAAGAGAATTTCTAAGCTGTAATAAATTAATTAACTCTGTTCTTTCTGACTCCTGAAAGAAATTGTGATAATGAACACTTTCAGAGCTGGTGATTCTAAGATGTCAACTTTGTCCCTCTGCCATTTGAAGTTCAGATGGAAATGTTTGCTTTCATAGCCCTAGTCATGATGTTACTTTATTTAGTAGCTATTAAATTACCAATTCCATATACTCCTCTGGAGGTGTTCCAGTTTGCACTAAGGTTTCTGTTCCTTTCAGCAGCATTGCTTATGGTGTGTGAAACTGTCCTGAACAAGGAATATGAACAAGATTCTTAGAGTGAATGATTTTAAGCATTTCTTTTATATTTTAATAACAGCTTTTTTGAGATATAATCCACATACCACACAGTTCAATCATTCCAAGTCTGCAATTCAGTGATTTTTAGTATATTCGCAGGTATGTGCAACCATCACCAAATTCAGTGTTAGAACATTTTTATCACTCAAAAAAAAATCCTATACTCGTTAACAGTCATTCCCCATTTCTCTCTCCCAGCCCCCGGCAACCAATAATCTACTTTTCTGTCTCTATAGATTTGCCTATTCTGTACATTTAGTATAAATGGAATCACACAATATGCAGCCTGTTATGACTGGCTTCTTTCACTTAGCATATTGTTTTCAAGGTTCATCCACATTGTAGCATGTGTCAGTACCTCATCGCTTTTTATGGTTGCAAAATATTCCATTGTATGGATAGACCATATTTTATTCATTCACTTAACAGTTGATGGAAAAGCAATTCTTTTTAAGATTAACAATCAAGCTGGTTGTTTGAAAATAAGTTGAAATGATGGAAAGTCTTCTATTGTTTAATAATATACCTTGACTAAAATTTAGTATTTCATTTTCACCAATGTTTAGAAGTTTTCCTGAAAGACATGATTAAATGAGATTTAATTCTGACTTGTAATTTAATTGACATAATCAGTTTAGTTATTTTTAAAACAGTTGTCCTTTTTTTCTGAGCTTGATCCAGGTTGATTAAATATTAAATTCTCTGATCCTTTCTCATTCTCTTAGACAGTACCTTAATAGACAGCTTTAGGGGCAGCATATGGGTGAATATGAAACCAGCCTCATTTGATATGTTGTTAGATATAAATATCAATTATAGTAAGTCTTTCTGGATGGTTAAGTTTTCTGAAGAGGTGAGGATTTTCCTTTTTAGTCAGTCAACATTTTCCTGTTTTAACCAGCTTAAACATTTGGTTTTACATTTCTGAAATGTATAAAACACTTTTTTAACTTCATAAAAATGAAATATGCCAAATACAATTTAATTTTCTTGATGACTCATTTATCTTGCCTGTTACTTGGCTTTTTTACTGATATAGCAACTACCCTGTAAAGAAAGGAATTTTTGCTTTATTTTAAATAAACTGATACTGCTCGGTTTTTCCAGTACTTATGTTTTAAAACATTTTTTTATTTTTGCTTGCTCTCTTGTTATCAGCTTATGTAGCTATTAGTATGCTTTCCTGTAATAACTTTGCTCCTGGTTTTCAATTTATTCCAAAGCAAAACAAACACATAAATTTGTTAACCCTGTGAAGGTAGTTTGATTAAAAGAACTATGAACTTGGTCTTTGTGCAATTTTTGATTGACAACTATATTCTGAATAAGTGAGGTTGCTTGGCAGTGAGTTCAGGGATGAGTAAGATGTTATTACAGTTACTTTTAGTATATTTTTAAAGGGGAGGAGAAAGGGAAATCTGAATCAAATTTGTGTCTTAGTAAATGGAGCATGTTTTCCAAAAGATCAAAGTAGATTTCTTTTGGTATGTAGAAATAGAAAGTGGGAATTATAGATTAGATTTTATAACTAATGAAGAATTAATTAGAATTAATAATTCTGTAACTAGTTATATCATAAAGCTGCAATGTTAATGATAAATTGGGGAAATACTGATTGTTGTTGAAATTTACCAGAATTTTGGGAAAGAACTTTGTAGACTTTAACTGTGTAGAAAGTTTGTGTGTTGTGTGTTCTCTAATATACTGCCAAGGCAGAACCGGCCACATTTCTTCCTCTTTGTAAGTTTAAACTGAAGATGTGAATGAATTTTCATCCTAGAAATTTGTTAGTTTGGCATTTGGTAGCAAATTGGTGGTGGTGGTGTGTTTTTTTTGGAAAATTTGTTCTTTCTTTTTCTTTTTTTTTTTTGTACGTGCCCCTAGCAGGAACAGAACCCGAGACTCTCCAGTCCGCAGGCTGACGCTCCAACCGCTGAGCCAAACCGGCCAGGGCAAGGTTTGTTCTTTCTGAAGGGCCTGGCCAGATGCCAGACTGCCTAGTACATGCTGGGCAGGTTTGCAAGTTACATGATCTTCCCACTGCCCCTCACTCCACAGGTTACAGCTGTATGTCTGCCAAGTCTACCAAGACATCAGCCTTCCTCTTTGTGAGGTTGTTCTCATCAAGTTAAAATTAAAATAGATTCAATTCTTAGGAGTTTGGGTTGTCAATGTCTTTTTAAAAAAAAATATGTTCTTACTGAATTTTTTTTTTTTTTTTTTTTTTTTTAGAAAGAGGAAGGGGGAGAGAGAGAGAGAAATATTCATGTGAGGGAGAACATCAATCAGCTGCCTCCTACTGGGGATCAGAGCCCAAAACCCAGGCGTGTGCCTTTACCTGGAATGGAACTGGGACCTCTCAGTTCATGGGGGGATGCTCAATCCACTGAGCCACACCAGCTGGGCTGTCAGCGTCTTAATTATCAAAGTGGTCAAAACTGGGGGTCTGAGAATTGGTTTCTCTTCGGGGAAGTGAGTTGCCTAGCCTGAAGGGTTTGGGTTAGAATTAAATGAGATAATGCACAGAAAAGCACCTGGCACATGGTAGGTGTTTAGAAATATTTTGGTTTTTATCCTACTCCCCTTCCCTCAAAACCTGTTTTCATCAGTGTTGAAATCCATGTAATTGATGGTACCCTAGGAGCAACTATGAGGAAAGGGAAGCACAAAGGGAACAGGGAACATGAATTCTGTAATGCTGAAACCTCATGCCAGGCACAAGCTAGCAATAGGGAGCTCAGATTTAAGGAAGGAGTCTGATGCAGGCTTCCCTAATATGCAGACAGAACTTGCCTTTTTGTCATTATTGCTTGCCTGCCCTTTGCACGTGCTTCCTCCAGCCCTGATCTCAACCTCTTGGGGCTGTGAGCACCAGTCACCACATGAGTGCTGTATGGGAGACCATGAAAAACAGATACACAGAAGGTGGACACAGCATCCTGCAGCCATGGGGCTGTACAGAAAAATAAAGCAGGGTGAGAACACAGACACTGATATCAATGACTTTATATCTGGTGGGCGAAAGGTGCATTAATATCTCAGAATAATTGTTGATTAATATTATGGCTGATTTAAGACCATGAATACAGCACTTGAATTCCCACTTCTCCCCTTTTACAGAAAAAGAAAAATATATTTTTGCACATCAAGTGCTCAGTTCATACTTCTCCACAGGGAATCACAGGCTACCCACCAGTGCCTGGACTCAGGGGGTTGACATCTCTTATGATAGTTTTTATAAGATTGTCATGAAAAATCCTTGGGTAAGGACTTAGGATTTATCTAAACCTAATTTGCCTTCTAGTCTAACCTCTAGGTCTGGTGGTACTATCCTGATTGCTTTCATAAACTTTCTCTGAAACTGACCCACTGATGTCAGGTTTCTTGAACCATATCTATAACTTCTAAGGACTCATATTCTGCCACTTTCCCCCACTTATTGCTATCCTACAGTTTCTTGATGCTCTTGTTCACTTTTAAAAAATTGACATGAAATGCATATAACAGAATATTAGCCATTTTAAAGTTAATTCAGTGACATTTAGTTCATTTACAGTGTTGTACAACTGTCACTTCTAACTCTAAAACATTTTTATCACTCCAAAAGAAAACCTCCTACCTATTAAGCAGTCACTCCCTGTTCCTTCCTCCTCCCAGCTCCTGAAAACCACTAATCTACCTGGTCTCTATGCATTTGCCTATGTTGGATATTCCAGATGAATAAATCTGTATGTGGCCTTTTGTGTCTGGTTTCTCCCACTGAGGTTCATGTTTTCAGGGTTCATCCAGGTCATAGCCGGTGTCAGTGCTTCATTCCTTGTTAGGGCTGAATAACATTTCATTGTTTATCTATTCATCTGTTGAAGGAACCCAAATGTGACTATTGTGAATAATGCTGCTGTGCACATTTGTGTACAAGTTTTTGTTTGAGCACAAGTTTTCAGTTATTTTGGGTATATGCCCGGGAGTGGAATTGCTGGGTCATGTGCTAACTATGTTTAACTCTTTGATATACCTATGCCACTTTTTTAAATGAGAGACTTGTAAAATGTCACATCTGGCAGTTAGGTATTTCAGAAAACACCCTGCAAGTTGAGAGTCAAATTGGTAATAGGTAATGTTGTGAATTACATGTCTTTTTTGAAATGCATTTTTTCACTGTATATGGAAATGGTGTTATGATTAGGAAAAAATTATAATATAGATATGATATGTCTAGAGACCTTTTCTTTTTGATAAACATATGGATTTTGGCTGTCTCCTCCAGGCTGGCATTAGATTTGGCAACTTTGGAATCATGTGTTAGATAGTCACTATCTAGGGCAAGCTTTAAAAAAGTACTATATAAATATTGACAAGGGAAAAAAAAGCCCAAAACAACTCTAGGAACTTTCTTGTTCAAATGAATTCAAACTATCTAAATACAGGGTGGTAAAATTAGGCTTTCCCTTCGGTTTCCATGGGGCCTCGTGAGCCCATGGGCCTCTTGTGCCTGTCTGGGACACTCTCCTCTTGTTAGCTATCCTTAGAGTGCGGGAATGTGGGATACTGTCCGCAGAGAGCAGTGTTCCCACAGTGCTGCCTTAATATAGAACGTTTTTCTAAAAAAACGTTGGCTACTGAAAGAGTTCCACTCCCAAACATGGTCATTGGTTCAGAGTTCATTTTTATTTGTTTTTATGTAGTTAAAGCAAGAAAAAGTATGTAAACTTGTCAGTGTTACCAAATATCAGTATTGCTTAGGGTAGAGGAGCAGAAAACTGAGTTTTGTTGTTTTTTTTTTTTTATCCTCACCCGAGGACATTTTTAAATTTTTTGTTCAGATAGAGTGGGAGGGAGAGAGAGGAAGAGAGAGAGAGAGAAACATCGATGTGAAAGGGACACATCGAGTGGCTGCTACCCGCACGACCAACCAGGGCCGGGGATGAACTGCAACCGAAGTACGTGCCCTTAGCGGGAACCGAACCCGGGTCTCTCTGGACCGCAGGCCGACGCTCTAACCACGTCGAAAACTGAGTTTTTAATAAAAACTGAGCGAAATGGCCATGGCGAAAACTGAGTTTTTAATAAAAAAACACACTGTTCCTCCTTCAGGGCAAAGGAAGACAGTGGTCCTTCTGTGGCCACATGGGGAAGGTTGGAGGTTGGCCAGGCTCAGGCTGCTGTTTGCTGAGAAGGTGAGTGGGTGGGAAATGTTCACAGGTATGAGGGTCATGCTCCATGGCCAGCCTCAGTGCTTCCCTCTGATGAGTGATGACTCCCCAACTTTTCTTTTAATTAAATTTATTGGGGTGACATTGGTTAATAGGATCAACCTAACTTTATTAATCCCCCTGAAGAATTGCCCTCGTGGGGGAGCTTGGAATGCCCCATAGGGCAGCTGGATTACAATGGCCACAAGTGGATGGTCACCAAAAACTGTTAGGCAGCTCTTGGGCCCATGGAGTCCTAGCAGATGTTCGCCTTTTGTTAGGATGTTTTCAAGCCTGTAGATCGGTAGGTAAAACTATTCAGGATGAGTGTGGTAGTTTCTCCAGGAGACAAAAGGAGATGTTGTGTATGTTAGGATCCCATCAGGGAGGAAATTGTTCCTTGAAAGTACCCTGTTACTCTGCTGTTGTGCTACATTTTTTTTTTAAAGTTACCTTTGTTGGCATCCATTTGTCGAACAAAGTTTTTGAGTATATGAGGACATATAAACCATAGTCTTTGTCTCAAAAATCTCCCAGACTACTACCCCATCATGCTGGTGGGAATGTGAAGTGGAGCCTTCTCGGGCTGTGGGAAACAGCCTGGCCACTTCTCAAAAGGTTAAACACAGCATTACCATATAACCCACCAGTTCTAGTCCTAGATGTATACCCAAAACAATGGAAAACATATATTCACACAAAAACTTGTAGGCAAATGTTCACAGCAGCATTATTTGTAATAGTCAAAAAGTGGAAATAGCACTGGCTGGTTTGGCTCAGTGGTTGGAGCGTAGGCCCGAGAATCAAAGAGTCACAGGTTCGATTTTGGTCAAGGGCATGTACATCAGTTGCGGTTCTGTCCCGGGCCTTGGTCGGGATCATGTGGGAGGCAACTAACTGATGTGTCTCTCTCACATCCATTTCTCTCTCTCTCTCTCTCTCTCTCTCTCTCTCTTCCCACCCCTCCTTCCCTCCCTTCCTCTCTATCTGAAGATAAAGGGAAGAATGTCCTCGGGTGAGGATTAAAAAAAAAAAGTAGCTGTGGTCGGTTTGGCTCAGCGGTAGGAGCCTTGGCCCACGGACCAGAGAGTCCCGGGTTCGGTTCCTGTTCGGCACATACCTTGGTTGCAGTTTGTCCCCAACCCCGGTTGGGGTCGTGTGGGTGGCAATCAGTCGATGTGTCTCTCTCAGGTGGATGTTTCTCCCTCTCTTCCCCCCTCTCTGCCTCCTGCTCTATCTGAAGATAAATGCAAAAATGTCCTCAGATGAGGATTAAAAAAAAAAAAAAGGTAGAAACAACCCAAATGTTCATCTAATGTGGAACAGATAAAATGTGGTCCATCCATGCAATGGAATATTATTCAGCCATAAAAAGGAATGAAGTACTGATACATGCTACAACTTGGATGAACCTTGAAAACATGCTCAGTGAAAGAAGCCAGTCACAAAAGGCTGCATATTAAATGATTACATTTCAAGTGTCCAGAAAAGTAAATCCATCGAAACAGAAAGTAAATTAGTGGTTGCCTACAGCTGGGGGAAGTGAGGGGAAATGGAGAGTAACTGCTAATGGGAACCGGGTTTCATTTTGAGGTGATGAAAGTGTTCTGAAATTGATTGTGGTGATGGTTGCACAACTTTGTGAATATACTAAAAATCACTGAATTGTATGGTATGTGAGTTATATCTCAATAAAGCTGTTACAGAAAACAAGTAAGTCTCCCAGGTTAACATTAACTAACATTGACAATTAGAGTATATTGTAGTAGAAGGTAATAAGATTGGAGATAGAGATTTTGTAGTTCGTCTGTATAGAGTAGAGGGTGATGAGATGGATGTGTTGTTGTGGCCTCTTGGGAGAGATAGAGGTCATTGGGTAATCAGTGAGGTTTGGGGATCTTGTTCACAATTTTGGAGATTCAGAATCTTCATTTCCATCATTGTTCAGAGTTGTACAAATTTAGGAGGACTGATTCATGCTAACCATGAGACTGATGTATAAACTAGGTGCCAGTGTATTAGTTTACATTGGGGAATATGGTGTGCTTTTCCAGTGGCTAGAGTATTCATATCTACTGCCCAGGGTACTTCCTCTGTGATATCAAGATATCTGGGAGGCCTCATTAATAGTGATAAGATTGCTTAAGGAAAGTAGTAGTCAAGCAAAGGATCTTAAAGCATGTGATGTATTATTTAACTATGGGGAAATCACAGTGAGTATATCTTACCAGGAAATGGAGTACAGATTGAGCGTCTTCCCTGAACTGTATAAACACCGCCAGAGCTTTCCTTCGTGGTATTACAAAACAAACAAGTATACAAAATAAACCTTATCATAAAAAAAAATTCCCTGCTTCATAAGAGATGCAAACATATGTAGAAATGCTTACAGATAAAGCCAAGTAATTTCAAATTAATAGTGTGTGAGTTAATGAAGACCTAACTAAAAGTTGCTTAAAAAAAGTAATTTATTACCGCACATAACAAGAAGTATGGCATTTCCAGGGTTAAGTCAGAGGTTTGATGACATTTCAGAGGACCCACATGTTTTCTGTCTTTGCTTTCTGTCATCCTTGCTAAGTGGGAGATGTTTGTCCCTGTGGCACAGGTCGCTGCAGCCATTCCAGAAACACGATGACATCCAGTGAAGAACCTTTTCCTCTTGTGCATATATTATTTTATTAGCAAGGAAACTTTTCCTAGACATTTCTCTACACACCTCCCTCAGGTCCCTTTAGCCAGGGTAGGACCATGTGCCATGCCCTCACCAGTCACCGGCAATGGGAGGGAGGCCCCCTTGGCCTAGACTTACTTTGCTTTATCCATTGGGGCCAGGTGGCGTGGGGTGGGGTCAACTTCCTGAGCAGGTGGAAGGGAGATGCCCCAAAGAGAATCAGGCTTCTATTTTTTTTTATCCTCACCCGAGGACATTTTTTAATTTTTTGTTCAGATAGAGTGGGAAGGAGAGAGAGGAAGAGAGAGAGAAACATCGATGTGAAAGTGACACATCGAGTGACTGCCACCCGCACGACCAACCAGGGCCGGGGACAAACTGCAACCGAAGCCCATGCCCTTAGTGGGAACCGAACCCGGGTCTCTCTGGACCGCAGGCCGATGCTCTAACTGCTGAGCCAAACCGGCCAGGGCCAGGCTTCTGCTATTGAGGAAGATTGGAGGCAGGGGCATGAAGAGGAAAATGGCCCTGAGGGATACAAAGCATTAAGGCTGTGACTTTAGTTAAAACATGCAGTGTTTTTCTTTTTTTTTTTTTAAATCCTCACCCCAGGACATTTTTCCATTGATTTTTGGATAGAGTGGAAGGGAGGAATGGGGGGAGGGAGAGAGAGAGAGAGAGAGAGAGACATTGATGTGAGAGAGACACATTGATTGGTTGCCTCCCACATGACACAACCCAACCAAGGCTGGGGATCAAACCTGCAACCCAGGTACGTGCCCTTGATTTAGAATCGAACCCAAGACCCTGTGGTCTGCAGGCCAGCCCTCTAACCGCTGAGCAAAACTGGCCAGGATTCTTTATTTTTTTATCCTCCCGTAAGGATATATTTATTGATTTTTTTTTTTTTTTTTTTTGGTAGAGAGAGGAAGGGGCGGGGGGGGGGGTGGAGAAACATTGATTGATTGCCTTCCATATGTGCCCCGACCTCAGATCCAACCCGCAACCTAGGTATGTGCCCTGACTGGGAATCGAACCTGCAACCCTTTGGTGTACAGCCATTGCTCCAACCAACTGATCCACCTGGCCAGGGCAAAACATGCAGTGTTTTTAAAATGAAAATTTAGGTACTTGTTCTTAGGAGAAATTTGTGAACTTAGATCATGCAACCAACCCACCCTTTGCATTTCTTTTCTCCATTTCTCCAATATGGTCGTAGCCTCTTACACCTTTCATAGCTGCTCTTTACACCTAGAACCCACATGCCCACCAGCTGAGTTTGGTCAAAGAGCAATGCCTCTCTGCAGCCCTCTCCTCTCCTTACCCTCCAGAGTGGACAGATTTGCACCTTACCCCTGTCCTCCTAGCCCCTTCCATTAGCTTTAGCCCTCCTCCCCCACTCCCACATCCACTGGACTAGGGGCTTACTGCAGGTGCTCTGATGGTGACTGCGTGGATGTGTAGGCATGAAAGGAAGGCATTTAGACTTAATGTGGGAGGTAAAGCACTCTTAAAGCTTTTTGAACGATGCTATGAAAGTCAAGATGAATGTGATTTTAATGTGTTTAAGAGATTTCTTTCTTTTTTTTTATCCTCACCCAAGGACATTTTTTCATTTTTTGTTCAGATAGAGTGGGAGGGAGAGAGAGGAAGAGAGAGAGAGAGAAACATCGATGTGAAAGTGACACATCGAGTGGCTGCCACCCGCACGACCAACCAGGGCCGGGGACAAACTGCAACCGAAGTACACGCCCTTAGCGGGAACCGAACCTGGGTCTCTCTGGACCACAGGCCGACGCTCCAACCGCTGAGCCAAACCAGCCAGGGCAAGAGATTTATTTCTTAATAATCACCTGTTAAGTGTCTTAGATTTCACTGCTGTGCATTAAAAAAAACTTGTTAACAGTCATATTTCTTACAGTTTCATCTGGAGCTCTGAGAAATATTGGTTGTCTTGCAGGGATGATGAAGTGTCTAGAGCATAGCCAGTTCTTCCAGAGTTGGGGAGCACTCCAGTCCTAAGGCAGGCAATAGAAGGAGGTGGAGATGGTCTCATGGTCTGGTGTGAGCTATTTATAGCATTTTCTTTAATGTTAAGTGAATAGAGTTCTCAAATACCCGATAATTATTGGTTCTCATTTGTTTTTCATGAGAGAAAATATGTGAAGTGCCAGCGGTTCCTGGAATATAAACATGTGGTGAAAGTATTTTCTCTCCCTAGGTCTTCTGTCCCTGCCCCAGGCCTTTCTATCGACATACATTAGCATGTCTGTCTTCCTTTTCCATAAAGCACAGGCCTATAAATATTTCTCTTTAAAAATAGTATTTTCTCTACCGTGAGTCAAGGTTCAGTTCTCGTCTATCTAATTTTAGTTCCTTGTTTTTATGAACTTGAAAATGTTTTCCTTAACCAGAATATAGAAAAAAAGCGCACACAGAGACGGAGGAAACTTCTTGCTATGTTTCCCTGTAGCGTAGACATTTCTTTTTTGTCAAACAGGTTATTGAGAAACAAAATTATGAAGACAGGAGTTTAGAGAAGGTACAAGCAGAATAGAATTCTATCTATTGGCTATCTGTTGCTCTGTGGAATGTTTTTGGAGAGTAGTGTTAGAGACCTTATAGAATGCTCTAATTTTGAAAGTGTGTGTGTGTGTGTGTGTGTGTGTGTTTTACTGTCTCTATTAAACTAATTTTATATGAAAAATTAATTAAACACTAAAAACAAATAATTATATGAAATTTATTACCATAAATGACCCCTATTTATGATAGACTTGTAACTTCATATTCTTAGATACAAATGGTATTTTTTTCTTGGTTAAAATTGATGTCAACCAATTTGTATTTTCATTTTCTGATGCTATTTTATGTAGATTTTCTTTGTATCACATACTTTTATTTGTAAGGAGAATATAATATTCTTTTGAGTTAATGTAATACAGTTTAACAGCTTCCTGTCTGAGCTTTAAGATTGCTTCAAGTTTTTTGATATAAGGCTTTTAGGCTTTTTCAATGCAGATATAGTTATCTTTTAACAAAAGTGGTGTCATGTTAAACATACTGTTTTAGAACCTCCTTTTTCACCTAATAGATCATGAACATCCTTCCACTGTTCATCTGTATATCTATATCATCATTTTAAATGACTATAATATTTTATTACAGGGATGCAGTATAATTTATTTGGGAAATATCCCTTGTTGGAAATTGAGATAGTTTCCAGTTTTGTATGACTATATATCATGATACTAAGATGTACATTTTCCAGACATCCATCTCTTAAATTAGGATGCATCATACAATATATTGTATGCGATAGTTTTGTTGCAGCACTTTCCTTCATTTCAATGATACATCTTTTTTTTTTTTTATCCTCACCCAAGGACATTTTTACATTTTATCTTGAGATATAGAGTGGGAGGGAGAGAAGGAGGAAGAGAGAGAGAGAAACATCGATGTGAGAGAGACACATCGAGTGATCGCCACCCATATGACCCCAACTGGGGCCGGGGAAAAACTGCAACCGAGGTACGTGCCCTTAGCGGGAACCGAACCTAGGCCTCTCTGGTCCGCGGGCTGACACTCTAACCGCTGAGCCTTACTGGCCAGGGCTCAATGATACATCTTAAAATCACTGGCATCTTGGCTCTTTTATAATGATGTGGCAAACATACTGGTAGTTGTCTTTGCCCCCATGAATTACTAGTGAGTCCTAACCCTTTTTTTCATATGTGTATTGATTGCTCTCTTGTATTTCTTCTTTTATGAGTTGCCTGTGAATTGAGGTGTTTGCCTTTTCCTTATTAATTTGTAAACTCTATTTATACAAGTATTTTGATCTTTGTCTTCCATGTATGTTGTAAAATTTCCCCCAGTGTATAATTTGCCTTTTAATCATGTTTTTTGACATGTGGAAATTTAAAATTTATATGGAGCATATCTGTCACAGTTTTCTTTTATTTTTTTATTATTTTATTTTATTTATTTATTTTTTTTATCCTCACCCGAAGACATTTTTTCATTTTTTGTTCAGACAGAGTAGGAGGGAGAGAGAGGAAGAGAGAGAGAGAGAGAAACATCGATGTGAAAGGGCCACATCGAGTGGCTGCCACCCGCACGACCAACCAGGGCCGGGGACAAACTGCAACCGAGGTACATGCCCTTAGCGGGAACTGAACCCGGGTCTCTCCGGACCGCAGGCCGACGCTCTAACCGCTGAGCCAAACCGGCCAGGGCACAGTTTTCTTTTATAGTGTCTAACTTTGGTGACATGGTTAGAAAAATCTTCCCCACTACATGATTATGTAAAATATGAACCTATATTTTTCTCTAATGCTTTTATATTTTTTTTCTTTTGTTTTTTTTAAAAAATTGATTTTAGCACTGGCCAGTTTGGCTCTGCGGTTAGAGTGTTGGCCCACGGACCAGAGAGTCCTGGGTTCAGTTCCCGCTAAGGGCACGTACCTCGGTTGCAGTTTGTCCCCGGCCCCTATTGGGGTCGTCTGGGTGGCAGCTACTCAATGTGTCTCTCTCACGTTGATGTTTCTCTCTCTTTCTTCCTCCCTCTCTCCCTCCCGCTCTATCTGAAGATAAATGCAAAAATGTCCTCGGGTGAGGATAAAAAAAAAAAATTGAATTTAGAGGGGAAGGAAGGGGGGAGAGAGAGAGAAAGAAACATCAATGTGAGAGAGATACATCAATCAGTTGCCTTCTGTACATGCCCCGACTGGGGATTGAACCCACAACCTAGGTATGTGCCCTGACCAGGACTCGAACCCTCGACCTTCATATTCATGGAACGATGCTCCAGCCAACCAAGCCACACCAGCCAGGGCTATTTTTCTTTTTTTATACCGATATCGTTACTCCATCTAACATTTATTTTAGTGTGGGGTATGCGTGGTCCAAGTGGTTAGGCAGTTATTTTATACCATTTATTGATATATATAGTTTATATATAACAGATTGATATATACCATTTATGAATAATATATAGAATTCTGATTTGTATGTGAGTGTGTTCTTGCAGGTCTTTTTGTTTTTCTCTTTTTATACATTTATTCTTCCAGATCAAAGTTAGACTTGTTTCCTTATAAATTCCCTTTGGCTTTTTTTTTTTTTGCATTTATCTTCAGATAGGAGAGAGGGAGGAAGAGAGAGAGAGAAACATCGATGTGAGAGAGACACATCGACTGGCTGCCACCCACACGACCCCAACAGGGGCTGGGAACGAACTGCAACCAAGGTATGTGCCCTTAGTGAGAACCAAATCCGGGACTCTCCGGACCGCGGGCTGAAGCTCCTACCGCTGAGCCAAACCGGCCAGGGCCCCTTTGGCATTTTTTTTGTTGTTGTTGTTAATCCTCACCTGAAGATATTGTTCCATTGATTCTTTTTTTTTTTTTTTTAGAGAAAATGGAAAAGAGGGAGGGAAGGAGAGAGAGAGAAACATTGATGTGAGAGAGACACATTGATTGGTTGCCTCCTGAACAATCCTGACCGGCCGGTGTTTGAACCTGAACCAGGAATTGAACGTGAGACCCATTGGACCAAAGGGTCTGTGCTCTAACTGCTGAGCCAAACCTGCCAGGGCTTCTTTGGCATTTTGATTCAAGCTCTTTTAGGTTACCGATTAATTTGACGTCTACTATTTTGAGTCTTCTCATCGAGTAAGCTGATACATATATATGTCATCATGTAAAATCTCCATTTATACAAGTGTTTTTAATGTCGCTTAGTAAAGTTTTTAGTTTTCTCATTAGGTTATACATATTTTTAAATTTTATTCTTAAGTTTTACCCTTTTTCATTGCTACTACGAATAGGATCTTTTTTGTTTATATTTTCTAGCTAGTTACTCTGTTGGTATGTAGGAAAGCTGCCAATTTTTATAATTTGCATAACAGTAAAACCCACCCATTTTAAGTGCACAGTTCAGTGAGTTTTAACAAATGTTTTCAGTTGTGTAACCATTACCATACTTGATATAGTGCATTTCCATCACCCCTAAAAATTCCTTTGAGCCCCACTGCAGTTAATCCCTCTCCTGTCCCAGTTCATGGTGACCAGTGATATGCTTTCTGTCAGTATAATTTTGCCTTCTGCTCACACAGTATGTAATCTTTGGTGACTAGTTTCTTTCAATTAAAATAATGCTTTTGAGATTTATCCACGTTGTTGCATGTATTAGTAGTTTATTTCTTTTTATTGCTAAATAGTATTCCTTTGGAGGTAGAAGAGGATAAAGGGGAGATAAATAGTAATCGAAGGACACTTGACTTGGGGTGGTAAACACACAATACAATATACAGAATTATATACAGAATTCTACAATTATACTGTAGAATTATATATCTGAAGCCTATATAATTGTATTAACCAATGTCATCCCAATGAATTCCATTAAAAAATAAATATTATTTCTTTGTATACCACAATTTTTACAAATCTACTTATCAGCTGATGGATGTTTGGGTTATTTCCAGTTCCTGTCTATGATGAATAAAGCTGCTATGAACATTCACAAGTTTTTATGGACATATGTTTTAATTTCTCTTGGTTAAATACATAGGAGTAGAATTACTGTGTTGTATGTAACTATAAAGCTAAAAATGTTATTTTTCTGTGCAACTAGATACTTAATTGAATGCTTATTTAGAAAAATCAGATAGTCTTAGATTTTCTTGGTAAAAAATCATATACATTTAAAATCCCTTCATCTTCAGTCCTTTTTTTTTTTTATCCTCACCCAAGGATATTTCCATATTTATCCTCAGATAGAGTGGAAGAGAGGGGGAGAGAGAGAGAAATAGGGAGTGAGAGAGAGAGAAACATTGATGTGAGAGAGATACATTGACTGGTCGTCACCTACATGACCCTGACCAGGGCTGGGGACAAATCGCAACCGAGTTATGTGCCCTTGACCGGAATCACAAAACCTGTGATTCTTTGGTCCACAGGCCGACGCTCTAACCACTGAGCAAAACTGGCTAGGGTCCTTTTCAGTCTTTATATCTCATTTCTTTTTATTGAGCTGAAAGGAAGGTAAAGGTAAAAAATTTTCTCTGCTTAAAATTACAGCAACAAATGACTATAGTTTGTGTTTTCACTCCTTAAGAAAAGAAAGGGTACCCTGGCCAGTTTGGCTCAGTGGTTAGAGTGTCGGCCTATGGACCAGAGAGTCCCGGGTTCAGTTCCTGCTAGGGGCGCGTACCTCAGTTGCAGTTTGTCCCCAATGGGGCCGTGTGGGTGGCAACCAGTCGATGTGTCTCTCTGTCCACGTTTCTCTCTCTCTCTTCCCCCTTCTCTCCCTCCCACTCTATCTAAAAAAAAAGAAAAGAAAAGAAAGGGTGATGTAAAGTACAGGAAATGATCATTATAAAGGAAATGCTGGCCTGTTTCTTAAGTGCTCATTGTCACTAAATTGGTCATTTAATTCCTAAAGGACTTTGGTAAAGGCTGTTTGATGTCTCCACAGCCAAAAAGACCTCGTAAGCAGGCCAGAAATAAAAACTGTCCTTCTGAATGTTTTCCCCTGTACTCAGGTGGCACTAACGTAGTTTTTGTAGATCGGAATGAGGTTCTGCTACTTTATTTAGTTGTGATCTTGGGCTCTTTCCCGTGTGAATTTTGAATAAAACTATAACTCCCTTGAACAAGTCCCTGGATTTTTGGCCCTATTTTATACCCTATAACCCAATCAATTGAGATAGCTTGTCCACATGTTAGTCGTGGAAAGTCTATTAGAAAGGATAGTGATTCTTAATTATCTCTGTCATTTGGAGCTCTTCAGGATGTTACTAACAGATATTTCCTTAGTTTGTCAATGTGCCTTAGATGAAATGCATTGAGGGCTCATGGTACTTATTGCTGTTGATTGGATGCCCTTCTCATTTTCTTGTAACCATTTCAGGTATATTTTTCTCAAGTCCTCAGTGTGCTGTACCTTTTGGCAATATTCACTAGACCACAGAGGTGAAGCTTGAACATTTCTCATCTGCACAGGTGGATTACTCATCCCTCGTTGTGACTTGGCAGATGATATAAACCAGCGATTTTCAACCGACGTGCTGTGGCACACTGGTGTACCACAAGTATTTTTTTTTTTTTATCCTCACCCGAGGAAATTTTTTATTTTTATTTTTTGCATTTATCTTCAGATAGAGCGGGAGGGAGAGAGGGAGGAAGAGAGAGAGAAACATTTACGTGAGAGAGACACATCGAGTGGTTGCCACCCACACGACCCCAACCGGGGCCGGGGACAAACTACAACCAAGGTACATGCCCTTAGCGGGAACTGAACCCGGGTCTCTCTGGACCGCGGTCCAAAGCTCTAAATGCTGAGCCAAACCGGTGAGGGCTGTACTACAAGTATTTTTAAAACATGTAATACCTGACAGTTTAGTCAGGGGCACTGACTTCTTTCCCCTTAGATTGTCAAATAAAAAAAATGACAATAGTCAACACAATAGCCATCTGGGATGAATGAGTCAAAATTATACCTATATTTTTGTCAGATCAGCAAAAATATAGTTTTTGGTGTGCTGCAGAATTTTAGTAATTTATGTGTGCCACGAGATGAAAGAGGTTGAAAATCGCTGATATAAACCAATGAAATGGGAGGTAGAAAAGTAGAACTCTTGTCATTTGGACAGAAAAGATGCAAAATCTAAATATTTTGTTCTGTCAGGTTTTTCAATGGAAAGGTTTATAGACTTACTACCTTAAATCCTGGATTTGATGTTTGCATTTATCTTTTTAGCTCTGATTAGCTTTTCCAGCAGAGATGTCATAGATGAACAACTAAGCATAAACTCAAGGGACTGGGCTCTAATTCTGTTTTGCTTTTGATTTGTCATCACTTTTCTCTTCTCCTAAAGAAATACCAGCAAGATAAATTTCTTGTAAATACATCCAGTTTCCCTTCATCACTTTGACGATAAATTAATAATCCTTTGGGGTTTAAAGTGTTAATTTAGGCATAAAACAAGGGATTAAAATTAAACATTAACAGTACTCAAAATATCATTTTTGATTTCTTTAAATTGCATAAATAATAAAAATAAGCAACTGTATTGCATGCTTCTCAACATTGGAGGTGCAATCTTTTGGCTCACTTTGTCAATAGTCTGCAAAAAGTGCTTTTTCAAAATTTAATGGTTTTACTAGGTTTTTGTTACTTTTAAAATAACGTTTTGGGTTTTCCTTACAAAGAAATATTTAACTTCTCTTTTTTCTCTGTCATTTTTTAGGCTTCCTCTTTGTAGAAAATCTGCTAGTACATTTTCTTCTCATGTCCTTGGGCAAGAGGGAGGGTACAGGAGGCTGGGGATCAGTGCCCACTCCTGGTGGGGAGGGTGCCTCCCTCTGTGTCTGGGAGTTGAGTTCTCTAGCAACTAGGGAACGTCTGATAGCGATCACCCACGTGTGCCTGTGTTAACTGGTCTGTTCCCAGTCTCACGTCTTGTTTGTTCAACAGACAGCTGGGCACCTCATTAGGATGACTGGTGTACCAGAGTGTTTGGCAAAGTGCTAATCACACAGGCATTTCCAATGCCAGTATCAGGGCAACGAATTGTATTAAGACCCCTGCCCTGTTTTAGCAAGAGCTAGCTCTTAAATGCATTTGTGACTCAATTAATAAACTCTTCAAATTCAGAATTGTGTTCTGTTTAGTGTAGTGACTAAAAAGATGAACTTTAGGGTTAGATGAATCTGGACTTAAATTGTATCCTAGCTTTACTGCTTATAAACTTTGTGGTCACCAGCAAGGGATACCTGTATTTGTATACATCATGGAAATTTTGCAGTCAGTGAGCAGCCCAGCAGTTTTCAAATATAAAATAATTCTGTATGTATAGTGAAATAAGCATTGGATCTTACACCTCTGTTGTGGGGCCAAAATTAATTTATCAAGACAAAGACTCCTTGGTTACTTTTTCTGTCATTAAAAATAAAAAAACTCAGACCCAGCTGGGTGGCTCAGTTGGTTGAGCATCATCCTGTACACCAAAGGATTGTGCGTTTGATTCCCAGTTGGGTCTCATGCCTGGGTTGTGGGTTCAGTCCCTGGTTGGGGCATGTATGGAGGCAACTGACCCATGTTTCTCTCTAGAATCCATGTTTCTCTCTCTCTCTCCCCCCCCTTCTTCCTCTCTCTCTAAAATCAATAAAAAAAAAGTTTAAAAAATAGCCCTGGCTGGTTTGGCTCAGCAGTTAGAGTGTTGGCCTGCAGACCCAAGAGTTCTGGGTTCGGTTCCCGTTAAGGGCACATACCTCGGTTGCAGTTTGTCCCCAGCCCTGGTTGGGGTTGTGTGGGTGGCAGCCACTCAATGTTTTTCTCTCTCTCTTCCTCCCTCTCTCCCTCCCGCTCTATCTGAAGTTAAATGCAAACATGTCCTCAGGTGAGGATAAAAAAAAAAGTCAGGTTTAGTGAGGCATTATTTACATACACTAAAACTCAGCCTTTTTAGGTGTATAGTCTGGCTGTTAATAACAGGTATTAAGCTTGACTCTGTGAGTTCTTTGTCCTTTTTTCCCTTTTTCTCCTTTTGAATTGAATATTTTTTATGACTTCATTTTTGTTTCCTCTATTAACTTATTGGTTGCATCTCTTTTTCTAATCAATTTTAATGATTTCCCAAAGTTTACAATATAAATCTTTAACGTATGATAGTCTACCTTCTAATATTATACTACTTGATCCATTGTGTAAGAATGTTGTAAGAGCCCTGGCCAGTTTGGCTCGGTGGTTGGAGCATCAGCCTTCAGACCAAAGGGTCATGGGTTTGATTCTGGTCAAGGTCATGTACCTGGGTTTCAGGTTCAATCCCCGGCCCTGGTCGTGCAGGAGGCAGCCAATCGATGTGCCTCTCTTGCGCTGATGTTTCTCTCTCTTCTCCCCACCTCCCTCTCCCTGCCTCCCTCCCCCCTTCCCACTCTCTAAAAAAGTCAGTGGAAAAATATCCTCGGATGAGGATTAACAACAACAACAAAAAGGTTGTAAGAATACTTAATGCGCCCGGCCGGTGTGGCTCATTGGTTGAGCGTCGACCCATGCACCAAGAGGTCACTGGTTTGATTCCTGGTCAGGGCACATGCCCAGGTTGTGGACCAGATCCTGAGTGGGAGGCATGTAGGAGGCGGCCAGTCGATGTTCTCTCTCATCGATGTTTCTAGCTCTCTCTCCCTCTCAGTTCCTCTCTAAAAATCAATAAAAAAGAAAAAAAATTAAAAAAAAATACTTAATGCTATTAGTGTCATAATACTATATTTTACATATGTTATAAACTCTAAAATACATTGTTGTTATTTTTCTATTTTTTTACTTTAAATAATTTTTTGTTTTTCTATTGCAGTTGACATACAATATTATATTAGTTTCAGGTGTACAACCAAGTGAATAGACATTATATAACTTATTAAGTGATCATCTGATTAATCTCATATCCATCTGACACCATACATAGTCACCACCATATTATTAACTACATTCCCTAAGCTCTACTTTATATCCCCATGACTATTCTGTAACTATCAATTTGTACTTCTTAACCTTCACCTTTTTTCACCCATCCCCGCAACCCCTCTCCCATCTGGCGACCATCAAAATGTTCTTTGTATCGATGTGTCTGTTTCTGTTCTGCTTGTTTGTTTTTTAGATTCAATTGTTGACAGATATGTATTTATTGCCATTTTTTTCATATTTTTAATCTTTCTTCTTCTTTCTTCTTCTCACTTTAACATTTCATGTAATGCTGGTTTGGTGGTGATGAACTCCTTCAGCTTTTCTTGTCTGGGAAGCTCTTTATATGTCCTTTGATTCTAAATGATAGCCTTGCTGGGTAGAGTAATCTTGGTTGTAGGTCCTTGCTTTTCATCACTTTGAATATTTTGTGCCAGTCCCTTCTGGTTGAGAAATCAGCTGACAATCTTATGGGAGCTCCCTTGTAGGTAACTAACTGCCTTTCTCTTGCTGTTTTAAGATTCTGTCTTTGGCCCTGGCCAGTTTGGCTCAGCAGTTAGAGTGTCAGCCCTCAGACCAATGAGTTGCAGGTTCGATTCCTGTCAAGGGCACGTACCTCGGTTGTGGTCCGTCCCTGGCCCTAGAGTTATGCGGGAGGCAACCAGTCTATGTGTGCATTTTAATTATGATGTGCCTTGGTGTGGGCCTCTTTGGGTTCATCTTGTTTGGGACTCTGCACTTCCTGGACTATTTCCTTCACCAGGTTAGGGAAGTTTTCCGTCATTTTTTCACATAGGTTTTCAATTCCTTGCTCTCCCTCTTCTCTTTCTGCCACTCCATGATATGAATGTTGATACACTTGACATTGTCCCAGAGGCTCCTACTACTATCCTCAATTTTTAAAATTATTTTTTCTTTTTGTTGTTCTGATTGGGTGTTTTCTGCTTCCTTCTTTTCCAAATACTGATTTGATTCTCTGCTTCATCTACTCTACTCTTGATTCTCTCTAATGTATTCTTCATTTCAGTTATTGATTTTTTAAAATGTTTTCTATCTCTATTTTTATGTTTCCTATCTCTTTATTGAAGTTCTTTCCAAGTTCATCTACTCTTCCCCTAAGTTCATTGAGCCTCCTTTTAACCAGTGTTTTGAACTCTGCATCTGGTAGATTTCTTGTGTTCATTTTGTTTACTTCCTTTTTGGAGTTTTGTTCTGTTCTTTCATTTGGGACATGTTTTTTTGTCTCCTCATTTTGGCTGTCTCCCTGTATTTGTTTCTATGTATTATGTGGAGGTGCTATATCTCCTGGACTTAGTAGAGTGGCTTTATATAGTAGGTGTCTGTAGGACCCAGTGGTGCAGCCTCCCCACTCATCCACTCTGGGTGCTTCAGGTATGCCCCTCTACCCGCTGTGTGGGCTTTGTGCACCCTCCTATTGTAGTTGAGCCTCGATTGCTGTTGGCACATCAGTGGGAGGTATTTACCCCTAGGCTGATTGACTGCTGAGTCAGCCCCTTGAGTGTGTTGCATGTGGACAGTTGTGTGATGTTCCAGCATGGTCTGAAGCTGTCCATTGGGTGATCTGACCCTGGGGCCTCCTGGGAGGTACAGGCCAAGATCAGCAGCCACTGTGCCCTGCCCAAGACACCCAGCATGAGCTACAGAGTGATCTGCAGATGGCTGCTATTTGTGCTGAGCTTGGAGGTACCTGAGAGAGGCCACATTGTGAACCAAGGTCAGCTGCTACTAGTGCTGGGCCTGGGGTCACTTAGTCATGGGGTATGCCGAAGCCAGATGCTGCTTGTTTGGGGTTTGTGAACCTTTGAGAGATTTTAGGAAAGTTTGCAGCGTGAGCCAAGACAGGTCTTTTATATGGAAAAGCCACTGGAAATGGCTTGGGTGGGCCTGAAAGTTGGGTGGGGCTCAGGGTCTCAGGGAATCATCAGGGTGTGGTTAACAGTGTTAGCTAGGTTGATGGAAACTCAGATATGGTGCCCAACTACCAGCTCTGAGGGAAGGGCTCAGCAAAGGAACAATGGCCTCTGCCAGCACATTTGTCTGGGAGAAGCTGACCCTCCAACCCTCTCTCCAAAGTCAGACAATTCAGTTCCTCGTGTATGTCCCTGGTGCCTTTTGAGCTGCCACCCCAGCGCTGGAGCTCTGAGTGAGTAAGTTCAAGTAAGTCAGTGCACAGGCCTTTTAAGAGGAATGCTTGGGCCCTGTCCGGTTTGGCTTAGCGGTTAGAATGTCGGCCCGAGGACCAAAGAATCGTGGGTCCGATTCCGGCCAAGGGCACATACCTCAGTTGCAGTTTGTCCCGGCCCTGGTCGGGGTCGTGCGGGAAGCAACCGGTGGATGTGTTTCTCTCACATGATGTTTCTCTCTGTCTCTCCCCCACCCCCCACTCTATCTGGAGATAAATGGAAAAAATATCCTCGGGTGAAGATTAAAAAAAAAAAGAAGAATGCTTGGTATTCCAGTGGCCCTTCATCTTCCTCAGTCATAATCCCCACTGGTTTTCATAGCCAGAAGTTATGGGGACTTCTCTTCCTGCCATTGGAGCCCTGGCCTGGGGGACCTGGTGTGGGGCTGGGACCCCTCGCTTCTCAGAGGGGACCTCTTTATCTGAGATATCCCTCCCAATTTTTAATCACCACTGGTGGGTGTGGGACCAGCCTGTTCTGCATCTCTGCCCCTTCTTCCAGTCTCAAGGTGGCTTCTTCTTTATATCCTTAGTTATATGACTTATGTTCAGCTAGATTTCAGGTGGTTCTGAATATGGTTGTTCTGTAGTTTAGTTGTAATTTTGGTGTGGTTGTGGGAGGATGCGAGTACCTACATTTACCTAGGCTGCCATCTTTTTTTTTTTTTATCCTCATCTGAGGATATTTTTGCATTTATCTTCAGATAGAGCGAGAGGGAGAGAGGGAGGAAGAGAGAGAGAGAAACATCGATGTGAGAGAGACACATCGAGTGGTTGCCACCCACACGACCCCAACCAGGGCCGGGAATGAACCGCAACCGAGGTACGTGCCCTTAGCGGGAACCGAACCTGGGTCTCTCTGGTCTGCGGGCCGACGCTCCAACCGCCGAGCCAAACCGGCCAGGGCTAGGCTGCCATCTTAACTGGAAGCTTCTGATAGCACTTATTTTCCAACTACAAATAGTAAAAAATATGGGAAATGTATATCCTTATTAGCAGTTAATTTATTTTTAAAAATTATTTTCTTTATTACTTTTAGAGAGAGGAAGGGAGAAGGGGAGAGAGAGATAGAAACATCGATGAGAGCCCTGGCCGGTTTGGCTCAGCGGTTAGAGCGTCGGCCTGCGGTCCAGAGAGACCCGGGTTCGGTTCCCGCTAAGGGCGTGTACCTCGGTTGCAGTTTGTCCCCAGCCCTGGTTGGTCGTGCGGGTGGCGGCCACTCGGTGTGTCCCTTTCACGTCGATGTTTCTCTCTCTCTACCTCTCTCTCCCTCCCTCTCCCTCCCACTCTGTCTGAACAAGAAATGAAAAAATGTCCTCAGGTGAGGATAAAAAAAAAAAAAAAAACATCGATGAGAGAGAACATTGATTGGCCGCCTCCTGCATGCCCCTGCTGGGGATCGGGCCCATAACCTGGGCTTGTGCCCTGACCTGGAATCGAACCGGCGACCTCTTGGTGCATGGGTCAACCATTGAGCCACACTGGCTGGGCTCCTTATTAGTGGTTTAAAAAGTACAAATGAGAATGCTTTCAAGTATCATTATTTGCTTCTTAAGTTAAAAAAAATCATTAAGCTTGATGGATGGGGCATATTGTTGCTAGCTCACTTTTTCTTTTTTTCTTTATTTTCTTTTTTTAATCCTCACCCAAGGATATTCTTCCATTTATCTTGAGAGAGAGAGAGAGAGAGAGAGAGAGAGAGAGAGAGAGAGAAACATCGATGTGAGAGAGATACATTGATTGGTTGCCTCTCACATGACCCCCTAACTGCAACCGAGGTATGTGCCCTTGACTGGAATCGAACCTGTGACTCTTTGGTCTGAGGGCTGATGCTCCAATTGCTGAGCCAAACCGGCCAGGGCTAGTTCATGTTTTCTAAATAATAGCCATAGATAATTGTCCTAAAGAAACAAAAGAGCAATTTACTCAAAGATAGTACTACAATTGATAATAGCAAAAATTGATCAGCGCTCACATTCCCAGCAACGGTGATTGCTGCTGTAACTCTGGTAAGCATACCCAATAGGCTTTTTAACATTTACAAACCCTTGTTGAATTCCTACTGTGTGCCAGGCTCTGTGCTAAGTGTCCTAGATGCCTTACCTCATTAGATCTTCACAGTTTCCCCAGGAGGTAGACATCACTCTTATCCTCATATCACAAACAAGGAACCAATGTCATGGAGAGATTAATTATTTTCTCAGTGTCACATAGCTGGTAATATGGAGGGCTAAATGTACAACTTCCCTGATAATCAAAAGAACAGATTAAAATGAGAATGATAAAAAATGTTTGATTATAGTTGTTGAGTGGGCAGAGAAATCAGGCACTCTGAAATACTATTGGTGTTTTGGAATACAAATTGAGAAAACCTTTTTGGAGGGCTTTTGGCAGTATCTGTCCAAAATTTTACATGTTGTACCATTTGACCTAGCCATTCTATTCTTAGGAATTTCCGCTATGGAAATACTTGCCTAAGTGTGCAAAGATGTATTTAGGAGGCTCCTGGTAATCATCTTACTTATAATAACAGAAAACTGGAAATTGCTTGAATATCTATCAAGTGTAAATTACAGTCGGTCTATCCAAATAGTGAAATATTTATCAATATTTGTAAGAAAGAGGTAGATCCGTGTGTACCAACATGGGTAAAATAGCCATCATTTTATTGTTAATTGAACGAAGCAAGTGACTATACTACATATGAAACATGATTTCATTTTCCAGATGTATTTGAGAGTATGTGTATACAGAGATGATGGTATATGCATTAAAGGATATACACAAATCTTTAAATAGTGGTTGTCATTAAAGTAGGATTAGAGGAAGTTTTTATTTTATATTTAATACTTTTTGTTTCAGTTTTTTCTACAACAGACATGTATTACTCTTTTTAGCAAAAAAAAAAAAAAACAACAAAAAAAAACAAAAAACTGTTAAAATATTTAAAAAGCCATTACATGAGTTATCCTAATCATCAGAAATGCATGTTGAAGTCATTTAAATGAGTGAATGCAGAACAAATCCTCGCTGTACACTGGGTACAGGTTGGATGTGGATCTGTCTTGCTGTGAGAGTATCACATTCTATACAGGCTTCATTAATTAAACTTAAATTATAAATCATAATATTAAGATACTTTGTTTTCCTCACAAATAGAAAAACTCTTATTAAAGAACTTCAAATCCCAAAAGTAAGAGGAAAAAAGTGTTTCTGCTACTTTTTCCCTCCTAGCTTATTTAAAGAAGGAACCAATTTTTCACCAAAGTGCATCTATAGAATTAGTTCAATGGTAGAAAACTGGTTCAGAGTATGATTCTGCTGACCTAGTGAAGATATACAAATTCACAAAGTAAATGTTTGAATACAGTAGCTCACAGTGGGAGAGTGTGTCTAGGGAGAGGAACATTGTACCTGCTGGTGATGGAGAGCCCATCGTCTTAGTCAATTCAGGCCCTGACTTAACCTGCTCCGGAAGGTCACTTGGAGGCAATGTTGGTCTTGGAACTCCTCAGGGGGTCCATATCAGTTTAAGACAGACTATAAAATACAACTGTCTGGGATGTGCAGGGTTATTCCAGAGCAGGCATTTAGCCTTGAAATTGACTCAGCCGCCGTTGCAGATGACTCAGTTGAGCCAGAACTATCTTAATTTGATAACTATCCTAATTTGAACCAGAACTTGTGGGTTTGACCCAGAACCATCTTGGTCTGCAGTGGAGTTGTGGTGTGTATAATGCTGTCAGATTATGTTCATTGTTAGAAGCCTGGGGAAAGGAAGTGACTTGCTTGGCCAACACAAAAATAGCCATAGAACAAGAGGAAGGATTTAAAAATTAGCCTTTTACCATGCTTGTGAAGTAATGTTGGTTATAAATATTATTTCAATCTGTTTCATAAATCCATTTCTTAAAAAACCTGCACTTTGAGCAGGAATTCATGTTTCTAACTTAGGATGCATTTTTTTCTCATACTCCCCTGCATCTGTTTATTCTAATGGTTTTTTAAAAGTTGTCATTTCAGTTCTTAAAACTCTTTCATAAGAGCTGGGCATCAGCAACAGTTTTCTCTAGTTCTGTCTTAGATGATGATTTCCAGTTTAATTGTTTAAATGACAAGGAAATTGCATAGTAAAGTTGCATTTGCTTTGTTGTAATAAAGAATCTTTCCAAAAGTAAGTCTTTTCTTTGAACTGTATGTAAATAAGAAAGTTGGGGTAAACAATTTTATGTTTGTTTCTACAAGTGGGAATCGTTTAAAGCTAAGTGTTTTGATATGAATTATTTATTTTTCTAAAGAGTATTATTCAGCTTTTTCATGAGTGTTATGGAAATAGTATTGGACATTTGATCTGTCTCATTAAAAAGTAAAATTATTGCTCTAGACCAGGGAGAGAAGAGAGAAAAAGAAATAATAGTGAAGGAGTAGAAGGGAGTTTGTAATAGTAGGTCAAAATGAGAAAACCAAGCATGTTTTTTTCTAGACAAAAGATTTATGGAATATTACGTATTAGAACTGTTTTAAAAAAAACATATAATCCTGAAGTTCTAAGAAGTATTAAATTTTTTTAAATTGATTTTAGAGAGAGAGGGATAAAAACATCGATGAGAGAGAACATTGATTGGCCGCCTCCTGCATGCCCCCCACTGGGGATTTGGCCCACAACCTGGGCATGTGCTCTGACCAGAAATTGAACTGGCGACCTCTTGGTGCATGGGTCGATGCTCAACCACTAAGCTACACTGGCCAGGCCAGGATTATATGTTTTTATTATATATTTTGGGGAGATTCCATGATGATATGTAGATGGAACTTCCCAATTGCCCATCACAGACATTTCAGGCAAATTCTTACCTATTCCTACAATAGGGTCCCTTATCTGTTGCTGGAAGTGTCTCTGTGCCTTGAGAGGCAGTGGCAGGAAATGGAAGATACATCCCACTTAAAGTCATGGGCCTGGACAGGAGGCTACATGTTGCTGTGTGACTTTGGACTTCTACCATTATTTCAGATTGAACACCTGTCATACTTATGTCTTGGTGGTGGTATAAGGATCTTAAGAGGAGGTAAATGATGCTTTAAAAATATAAAGTATTATTCCATTAGGGAAGAAAGGAATAAAACTGGAAGGTACCAAATATTTGGAAGGAAACTAAACTAGGGTTTACTTTTCTTTCCACCAGGGCTTTATAGTGTACATTTAGGAATAGAAAGTGAAAGGAATTTGCAGGTGTTCCAATCTGGATGGGAAAGGGTTGGTCAGTGAGGATGGCAACTTTAAAGACTTGGATGATTTGATCTTAGAGTACCACTAATTTGTAATTAGCTCACATCCAAGTAAATTACTATGCACTTGACAGAACAATATAGAGGTGTTTTCTAACAGTACTCTGGTAGCTTCCAGTATGGCAGTGGTTCATTAGAGATTGCCATGTGTAGTTGTGGAGTCTGTAAACTGCCAAAATTTTAAGCCTGGTGGCGGATTAGACTACAAGAAAGACAGTGGCTAGTGCTTATGATCTTTCATTTATTCTTCCTTTGTCACCTGTTCAGTAGCCATGTACACAAGAGTGGACTCTGAGCAAAGATCAACCTATAGGTGAGTGATATAAGAAGAGAAGGAAGAGTGAGGACTATTAAGGCAGCCCTTGAAATAATAGCTAATTTTTTTCTTTCATCCAGTACTTAAAAAAAAAAGCCTCACCCCCCCCCCCAAAACCCCCCACTTTATTCTGAATAATTTCAAACACACAAAAGTGAGGAGAATAATAGAATGAACTTTTGGGTGCCCATAACCCAGCTTCAAATATTTATCTGCTCATAGCCATTCTTACCAATTTCTATTACAAAAAAACATATTGGATTGTGTTGATTCTGTAGCTCTATTTGGGGAGAAATACTATCTTAACAATATTGAGTCCTCTAATTCAAGAACATAGTATCTATCTCCTTTTAGTTATTTAGATATTATTTAATATTTCAACAAGGTTATATATTTTTTGGTACAACCATTTTGTACTTCTTTATTAGTTATTAATTTTGATGCTATGTAAATGGAATTGTTTCTTAGTTTCATTTTTGGATTGTTCATTGCTGATATATAGAAATAAAGTTGATTTTTCTTTTTTTACTCCTCACCTGAGGATATTTTTCCATTGATTTTTTTAGACAGAGTGGGAGGGAGGGAGGGAGACAGAGAGGAAGAGAGAGAAAACATTGATGTGAGAGAGACACATTGATTGGTTGCCTCCCGAACTACCAGGGCTGGGGATCAAACTGCAACCAAGGTATGTGCCCTTAACCAGAATCGAACCTGAGGCTCTTTGGTCCAAGGGTCGATGCTCTAACCGCTGAGCCAAACCGGCCAGGGCTAAAGTTGATTTTTCGATATTGATCTTTTGTCTTGTGAACTTGACAAACTTGACTAGTTTTTTGTTTTTTGTTTTTTTATAGACTCAGGATTTTTCTGTATACAGGATCATGTCTTCTGAGAGTAAGGACCGTTTTACTTCTTGATTCCAATCTGTATATTTAAAATTTTCATTTCTTGCCATACTGCACTGACTAGAACTTGCAGTACAGTGTTGACTAGAAGTAGTGTTCAACACACAGACCCAGGGAAAGGCCCTGAGATCGAAGCTACCTCTGTAAGTGAAGGGCAGGGAAGGACAGAAGAAAGTGGCTGGCCATTCCAGTTTGGTAATCAATAGAGTTTATTAAAGGAAACTTACATATATTACATGTCTTGGGTGGCTGCAAAACAAAGTGGACATTCTCCACCCTCCTTGGCAGGCACCAAAGAATTATATAGGGTAAAAAGGGAGTTGGGATAGTCACAGGTACTAGTATGTGAATGCTACCAGATACAATAAATTACTTTACGTGCTTGACCAGGTCAGGACAATGACCTGTTCCAGGAACCAGCGGGAGGCAGGGAGGCAAGGGAGGGGTGCTGATTTATGTCAGAATGACCATCAGTTACTATCAGACAGTTTCTAAGTGAGGTTTGTGGGAAGCGATCTCCCCCTTCTGGCCCAGGTCCAGCTCATGGGTCAGGTAGCAGTCACATCATGGAACAGTCTTTCCTCCACAGTGGTGAGAATGAACATCCTTGCTTTGATTCTGATCAGAGAATGAATTTTTGGTTTTATTTACTTCCTCTGTTTTTTTTCTAATTCATTGATTTCTACTCTGGTATTTATTATTGCCTGCCTTCTGTTTGTTTTGGGTTTTGTTTACTTTTCTTTTTCTAGTTTCTTAAGGTAGAAGTTTAGGTTATTGTCTTGAGACTTTTTTCCCTACAGACTTTTTTAAGTTATAAATTTTCCTGTAAGTACTTTCTATAGCTATATCTCATAATTTTGATCTGCTGTGTTTATTTTCATTCAGTTTGAAGTATTTTTTCAACTTCCCTTGTGATATTTACTTTAACTCTTGAGTTATTTAGACATGTTTTGTAATTACCAAATACTTGGGGATTCCCAAATTTTTTTCTGTTCTTGATTTTCAATTTAATATCATTGTGGTCAAGAACATACTTTATATGATTTTAATCCTTTAAACTTTATTACACTTATTTTTGTCTTAGCCTGTTGTCTATCCTGGAAAATGTTACACGTGTGTTCACAAAGAATGTGTAGTTGGCTGTTGTTGGCTGGAAGTGTTCTGTAGATGTCAGTTAGTTCAGGTTGGTTGACAGTGTTGTTCAAACCTTGTTTACATTGCCGATTTTCTGTTTAATTATATCAATTAATGAAAGTGAGATAGTAAAGTCTTCAAATATTATTATTATTATTTAAATATGTTTTTATTGATTTTTTTTTTTAGATAAAGAGGAAGGGAGAGAGAGAGAGAAACATTGATGTGAGAGAGAAACATTGATTGGCTGCCTCCTGCACGCCCCCTACTGGGGATTGAACCCATAACCCAGGCATGTGCCCCCACTGGGAATCGAACCAGGACCTCTCAGTTCATGGGACGACACTCAATCCACTGAGCCATAGTGGCTGTGCTTCAAATATTATTTTGAGTTACCTGTTTCCCCCTTCAGTTCTGTCAGTTTTTGCTTCATATATTTTGGGGTTCTGTTGTTAAGTGCTTATATGTTTAGGTTATATTATTGTTATATCTTCCTGATGAATAGACCCATTTATTATTATAAAAATGTTCTCTTTTTTACAGTAATAATTTAATAATTTTTGTCTTAAAATTTATTTTGCTTGATATTAGTATAACTACTGCAGTTTTCTTATGGTTTTGTTTGCACAGTATATATTTTTCCATCTTTTTACTTTTTTAGTATTTCTAATAAGGCAGGTTTGCTAGCAACAAATTCTGTCTCTGTTTATCTAGGGATGTCTTTATTTTTACTTCATATTTAACATACAGTTTTGTGGGATATAGGGTTCTTGGTTAACAGTTTTTTTTGTTTTTTTTTTTTAAGCACTTTGAATATGTCATGTCACTGCCTTCTGGTTTCCATCATTTCTAATGTGAAGTCAGCTGTTAATCTTATTTTGGTTCCCTTTATATGATGAGACAGTTTTCTCTTGATGCAGTCAAGATTTTCTCTTTGTGTTTGGCTTTAAACATTTTGACTATGTTGTGTCATAGTGGGTCTCTTTGTGTTTATCTTACTTGGATTTTGTTGAACTTACTTTGAGTTTGTTGAATGTGAAGATTAATTTTTTAAAATCCAATTTGGGAAGTTTGGGCCATAGTTTTTGAAATATTTTTTCTGCTCCCTTTTCTCTTTCTTTTCCTTTGGGACTTCTTTTACATGTATGTTGGTATTCTTGATGGTATCCTTTGTGTCTCTGAGACTCTGTGCCTTGTTATTCTCATTATTCTTTTTTATTTCTTTATTAGATTGGATAATTTCAAGTTTGCTAATTCTTTCTTCTGCCATCTCAGATCTGCTGTCAAGTTCATCTAGTGACTTTTCATTACAGTTATTGTATTTTTGAACTCCAGAATTTCCATTTTTTAATAATTTCTGTCTTTTAATTGATATTTTTTTGATGACTCATTATCACCATACTTTCCTTTTATTCTATAAATATGAACTCCTTCAGTTCTTAGAACAATATTTAAAATACCTACTTTGAATCCTTGTTAAATTCAATATCTGGGACCCCCCCCCCCGCCACCTCTTTAGAATTTTTATTGATGGCTCTCTTTCCTGAGTATAGTTTCATGAGGATGATTCACAACAGTTTTATATTTCTTTCATGTCTCATACTTTATTTTTTAAACTGGATATTTTAGCTTGTATATTGTAGCAATTCTGGATTCTGATCGCCCTTGGCAAAATCAAGTTTTTTTGTTGTTGCTTTTTGTTTGTGACTTGCCTGGATTAGTTTTTGGAGTCTGTCTCCCTACCGGTGTGCAGCTGCTGATGATCCTGCTTTTTTTTTTTTTCCTTGCTTTTATATTTAAGCCTGGTGTCCTAAGGATCACCCCTGGGTCAGCATAGCTTAGTGGTTAGCCAGTGATTGTTTAGAGGTGTGCTTAAACACCTTAACTCTTCATCTTTTTGCAATGGATCTGTGTGTGGGTTAAGAAACACATTAAAGTTGAGGCTATTTGCAGGTCTAGCTTGAATTTTACTTTCTGCCAGGCCTTCCTTCTGCTGCCTCTGATAATTTGCTAGGCCTCACTTCAGGCAGGAATGAGTAGATAACTTGGGCCTTCTCCAGTCTCTCCTGCATGTGTGCACCCTTTCAGGACATCAGGGACATGTGGGAGCTTATCACTATGGCTTTCTTATTCTTTGCATCTACCTGTCGAATTTTTGACTAGTCTGCTGGTCTGTTGCTTGCCCGAATTAGTATTGCAACCTAAGGCTATCTAAGATGTTGGCCGTCTATAATTTTTCTTCTTCTTCTTTTTTTTAATCTTCATTCGAGGGCATTTTTCCATTTTTTGTTCATATAGAGTGGGAGGGAGAGAGGAAGAGAGAGAGAGAGAGAGAAAGAGGGAAACATCGATGTGAAAGGGACACATCGAGTGACTGCCACCCGCACAACCCAACCAGGGCCGGGGACAAACTGCAACCGAGGTACGCGCCCCTAGCGGGAACCGAACCCAGATCTCTCTGGACCGGAGGCCGATGCTCTAACCGCTGAGCCAAACCGGCCAGGGCGGCCGTCTATAGTTTTTTATTTGTATTGTTATATATAACAACATTCTTGGAAATGTGCTTTACTCCACATCAAGTCAACCCCTCCAGCAGCAGAGCCACCAGTTTCATAGCTTGTCCCTGGTGGATCTACCATCATGATTGAGCGGGGGTGAGGGGTGGGAGGACCCCAGGTAAAGTGCTGCAGACTGCCACTGTTCTAACTCGAGGTTCTATAGTTCTCTTGAATAAATACTTCTCAATTGTCATATGCCTTTGGTTGATTTCCAGTCCTGAAGTGGTGGTTTTTGACAAATTTGTCCCATTTTACCTTTGTTTTTTGAGAATTATCTTTGCATTTTTCCCACATTCTAAGTAGTATAAACTGTTGTAAAAAATTTAGCAGTATAGAAATGTATAAAATGGAAATGAAAAGTACTTATTACTCCCATCCCTTAAAGATAGCCACTGCTAATAATTGCTTTCCAGTCTAAAGCCTTACTTTAATTGTACTTTTGGTTCTATCTCCTCACTACACAATTCCTTCACCCTTTACCCAACAGTTTCTAATTCAGAGACTTCTTTTAGCTCCTTGATTAAAGGAGATAAACACAATTAGCAATAATTAGTTTGACTGACAGGAGACAAGGATAAAATATTAAGACTGGTATGATTTATATACTTTAAGTAGACTTGGTTCTGCCCACACCTTTTACAGCATCACTCTTGTCTAGTCTCCTCTACAGTTTTCTTGTTCCCCTGCCCTTTATGCCACTGAAAACTCAACCCTTCCAGCTTCTCTGGGAAAGTGCTTGCTCAGTCACTTCCCTTGTGATGTCATTCTGGCATGGCTGCATTTTAGAGAGTTCTCTGAAGGGAGAGGCATTGTAGTATAGGGTTAATGGCCTGAGCTCTGATGTAACATTGCTTGGGATTCAAATTTCAGCTTTCCTCCTTCTACACCCTTGTGGCCTTAGTTTCTTCGGACCTTGGTTTTCTCATCTCTACAGTGGAGCCAATAATAGTCCTTGCTGTATTGGATTGTGATAATGATGTAACAAGACACTCTATGTAATGTGCGTTAGAACAGTGCTTAGTACAATGGGAGCACACAATAAATACTTTCTGTTCCTCCTTCTGTCATCGTCATAATTATTATTATTATTATTATTATTGTTATATCCTCACCCAAGGACATTTTTGCATTTTATCTTCAGATAGAGTGGGAAGGAAAGAGGGAGGAAGAGAGAGAGAGAAACATCGATGTGGGAAAGTCACATCGACTGGTTGTCACCCGCACGACCCCAACCGGGGCCAGGGACAAACTGCAACTGAGGTACGTGCCCTTGCAGTAGTTCTCAACCTTCCTAATGCCATGACCCTTTATTACAGTCATTATTGCCATGTTGTGGCAACCCCCAACCATAAAATTATTTTCGTTGCTACTTCATAACTGTAATTTTGCTACTGTTACGTCTTAGGCGACCCCTGTGAAAGGGTCGTTCGACCCCCAAAGGGGTCGCGACCCACAGGTTGAGAACCTCTGCCTTAGAGGGAACCGAACCCGGATCTCTCTGGTCCGTGGGCTGACACTCTAACCGCTGAGCAAGACTGTCCAGGACCATCATAATTATTATTAATAAGGATTCATCCCTTAACAGTGATGTTTCAGGTAGGAGAGAAAATTTTGAGTGGCACCTCCTCTGCTAACAGAAGCTTTGGTATTAGTTAAACCACTGAGCAGAGTCAAGACTCTCCTACAGGGTGTGGGAAGTGGTGCTAGCTGCGAGATGGTAGGTTGAGAAGAGAGGCTGGTGTTGGGAAGAAAACAGAATGGTACAATGACTGCACAGGCACAGAAGAATACAAGCTGAGACGATAGAGTGATTACTAGTAAGTGTGGAGTTTCTTTTCAGGGTGATGAAATGTTCTAAATTGATTGTGCCGATAGTGGCACGACTCTGTGAATATACTAAAAACCACTGAACTATACACTTTGAATGGTTAAATAGTATGGTATGTGAATTTTATCTCAATAAAGCCATTATTAAAAAATGGTGGAAAGGAAATAAAGAAATTAAAGAGTAGTTAATCTCTCCTGTTGGGGTTATTGCTCATCTTTATTTTTTCATTACATTATACTTTTGGCTCTTTCAGATATTTCCAGCAAAAAATATTTGTTGCTTTTAAGATGAGAAAACAAACGTAAGTTTTTTAAAAAGGATGTTATTGTACCTGCCAAAACCCATTATAGATATAAAATAGTAGCTGAATAAGATTGAGGTTGGTTCTGTCAGTGCAGGTTGCCTGAAAGAACTGGTTTTAGGCAGACCTCTGTTGGGACCAGCTACATGTCAGCACCAGCTTGGCCCTTGGAGGAGAGTTTCAGTGATTTGCACTCACCAGATCCCAGGGCCTGCAGTGGGTGGTGTTGCTGTGGAGAGGCAGCTTCAGAAATCACAGCTGTAGAGGATAGGCACGCTGGGTGTGGCCAGCTTGTCAGTGGGAGCTGATAATAAAAATGCACATATAAAACTCGGCATATCTCTGGCCTTCGTCATGCTTGACTATAACAACAAAGCATATTTCTTGAAGGCCTACACTGTGCCAGGCATGGTGCTGTGTGCTATTGATGCAGAGGTGAGTTGGAATGTCTGTCGGTCGGCCCCCAAAGGTCCTATGTTGCCTCCCTGGATTCCCAGGAGACCAATTTTGAGGTCAGAATTCTGCTTTTTAACAGTGAGGGCTGGTTTTGACTCCTGGGAGGATTAATACCACTTTTACATTTGCTTTGAAGCCACAGAATTTTTGTACAGGTATGAAAAATCTGTGCATGAATCAGATGTCCTCCAAATGTTTGAGTTCTGATAATAAGGAAATTATTATTATTTTTTCTTAATATATTTGTATTGATTTTTAGAGAGAGAGGAAGGGAGAGGGAGAAAGAGAGATAGAAACATCAATGAGAGAGACACATCAATCGTCTGCCTCCTGCACGCCCCCAACGGGGGGTCGAGCCCGCAACCCAGGCATGTGCCCTGACCAGGAATCGAACCAGGACCTCTCAGTCCATGGGATAACGCTCAATCCACTGAGCCACACCAGCCGGGCAATTATTATTATTATTTTTTTTAATCCTCACCCGAGGACACTTTTTCATTTTTTGTTCAGATAGAGTAGGAAGGAGAGAGAGGAAGAGAGAGAGAGAAACATCGACGTGAAAGGGCCACATCGAGTGGCTGCCACCCACATGACCAACCAGGGCCGGGGACAAACTGCAACCGAGTACATGCCCTTAGCGGGAACCGAACCCGGGTCTCTCCGGACCGCAGGCCGACGCTCTAACCGCTGAGCCAAACCGGCCAGGGCCAATTATTATTTTTTTAATACTCACCCGAGGACATGCTTAGAGAGAGGAAGGGGGGAAAGAGAAAGAGATAGAAACATTAATTGGTTGCCTTCTGTATGTGCCCTGACTGGGAATCGAACTGGCAACCTTGCGGTGCGCAGGATGACACTCAGCCAACTGAGCCACTCCAGCTGGGCAGGAAATTATTCAAGAATCTAGGATGTCACATATTTTTCTGAAGAACGTCTGAGGGGGGGGAAAGAGTCAATAGAGGAACTTGACCTACTCCCTCTTAGTTGCACACTTTCATATTCTGAATCCCTGGCTGAGAGATCCCAGCCTCATGTGTTTCAAATATTGCTTGCCAGTGGGGGTTAAGAAAGTGGCTTCCAAACTGTTTCTCAGAGGTCCTCAGTAAACCAGTCATCTAGCTATTGTACCTACATGGACTTTATTGCTCATTCAGGCATTTCTTTTTTGTTGTTGTTACTCTTCACCTGAGGATATTTTTTCCATTGATTTTTTTTATTTTTAGAGAGAAAGAGTGGGAAGAAGGGAGAGAGGGAGAGAGAGAGAGAGAAAGAAAGAGAAGGGGAGAAGAGAGAAACATTAATGTGAGAGAGAGACATCAATTGGTTGCCTCCTGCACGTGCCCTGACTGAGGCCAGGGATCGAACCAGCAACCCAGATACATGTCTTTTACTGGGAATTGAACCCTCGACCCTGTTCTTGGGCTGACGCTGTAATCCCTGAACCACATTGGCCAGAGCCCAGGCATATTTGATAAGGAGTTACTCACATTTAGGAAGCAACACCTTTATTCTGTTAGTGAATTGTTCCAAAAAAGCATTTCTAAGACTTCTTCATTTGTGAATTCTGCTAAATAGATCCAGCTTTCTGAGCCTGGTCGTCCCTTTACTGTGGGTAAGAAAGGCTTTGCAGAGTTTACCTGGATAGCCCCTAACCTCATTCCAACTTGCTCTCCTGCCTTTTGCTGCTCTGTGCCTCCTTCCCTTTTATTGGGGTCCTGCTCTCTGCCACTTTCTGACCTTCCATAATTTCTAAGTGGTGAGAGTATCATTGAATTTTATTTACCTAAAATAATTAGTTAGGTTTTCATGATATACTGATGTAAAACCCTGAAAACACCCCACAAAACTAAAATCTCAAGAATTGTTGTACATGTCTAGTATTTTTTTTTTAGTAACTTGATGGTTTTTCATTAGCACAGGTGTTTCCCCCATCTAATCTCCAGCAAGGTTTGTTGGCTAGACAAACAGTGACCAGAAGAGTTTTAGAGATACACTTTGAATTAATATTATTTCAGATTGAGTCCTGTGAGATCTTAGTCCTTTTATTCTACCACAGTTTGAGAAAGTCAGGTATTTTATTAAGTCCATTTCTATTTTTACATGCCATAAATATGTGAATAAAACTCAAATCTTTGTGTGTGGTGGGGGACGAGTGACAGAATTCTGGAATCTGTTACTGGTCATCAGTATTCTCATGTGTTTCCTGAAACCATTGTCTCTGCTGTTTAAATAAAGTAATTCCACAAGCATGCGCTCAGTAAATTCTATGTGCCAGGCACGAGTCTTGGTTCTGTGATACATCAGTGAACAAAACAGACACAAAGCCTTGCTTTTGTGGACCATATATAATAAAGAGGGGGAGTAAAAAGTCGACACGTAAATTAGAAAACTATATAGTAAGTATGTCCATGGTAAGTGCTTTGAGAAAATTCAACATGAAAGGGTAGAGGTTTGAGGGTGCTGTGGGATGAAGTCAGTGGAGAGGCCTAGTGATGGTGCTTACAATTGTAAATAAGATGGTCAGGGAAATCCTTGTTTTCTTGGATATTCCCTATGAGGGAGACCCTCTGCCAGTTTATAAAACATGGTTTTATTACCAGGAAGGAGTAGTTTGTGAGCTCTCTGAAGCAAATAACTTTTGAAGTTGGCATTGGCAGGATGTTGTGTAATCAGGCTTGTTGGCTGAGTTTCAGACCCCCACATCTGAAGTGAACCACAAGTTTGCAATCATTCCCCCTGTCATCCAAAAATATTTTGTGACCTTGCTGGTTGGCAGTTTTTTAAATGTTATTTTAAATCTCTCCAAAAGGGAAACATCAAAGTGCAGCCTGTCCATGGCTACCCTTCTTGATACACACAAACAGCTGCACAATACAATCAACCATTGTAGTGACATGTGCCCAACCATTATAAATAGACACAGGCTTGAACGTGAAATGCTCCAGAGGAAGGGCAAGTGTCTTCTTGATGAATGAGCTCTGCTGTTCCCATTGAAAGCCCTTCTCAGACATCAACATTATTTTATGTTTCACTGACTAAATTAAAAAACAACTGTGTTTTCTGCAGAGGCACTGCATAATTTAACTGTTTCCAATATTCTAATCCAGAAGTATATTCTCTTTTTGCTATTAATCATATATATATTTCTTGTGCTTATTTAGTAATGATGGCCCACTTCACTGCATTTAAAAATTGTATATGGCCCAATTTTAAGTGATAGATTTATATATTAAACTGTGCTGTGTATGTGGTATGATTTATGGCTGGAAAGTTATGCCTCTTTAATATCCTGCTCATTTCCATATTTTTAGTCCCTATTCCAATACATTTTTATTGTAGTTTATTTGTGACATGTCAGAACATTTTAAACTGTGCCATTCATATAGTAGGTTGTCAGTAATTTAAAAATCAGTTTTTTGCCCTGGCTAGTTTGGCTCAGCGGTTAGAGTGTAGGCCAACGGATCAAAGAGTCACAGCTTCAATTCCAGTCAAGGGCACATACCTCGGTTGCAGTTTGATCCCCAGCCCTGGTTGGGGTCATGCAGGAGGCAACCAGTCAATGTGTCTCTCTTGCATCAATGTTTCTCTCCCTCTCCCTCCCACTTTCCTTCCCTCCCTCCCTCCCTCCCACCCTCCCACTCTCCCACTCTCCCACTCTATCTGAAAATCAATGGAAAAATGTCCTCGGGTGAGGATTAAAATTTTTGCATTGATCTTCAGATAGAGTGGAAGGGAGAGAGGGGGGAAGAGAGAGAGAGAGAGAGAGAAACATCGATACATCGATGTGAGAGGGACACATCGAGTGGTTGCCACCCACACGGCCCCAACCAGGGCCGGGGACAAACTGCAACTGAGGCACGTGCCCTTAGTGGGAACCAAACCCGGGACTCTCTGGTCCGCAGGCCAACACTCTAATTGCTGAGCCAAACAGGCCAGGGCCCCAAAAAAAAAATTTTTTTTAAATCAGTTTTTCTCTTAAGGAAAAAAAGTACAGTGTGTACTTCATGTTAGTCTCTGACGGTCTCCACTGTTCCCATGCAGATTAAGAACAGTTTAAGGTCATAAACTATGCCTATATAGTGTGTGGCTTAAGATTCTAGGTCACGTTTGTTTTGCTGAAATATGAATACATTAAAGTGATTTGCCTTAAGTTAACATGTTAAGTGAGATTTTCAAGTCATTTTAAATATTCTTTGAGTAGTACATTAATTTCTGGGGCTGCTGTAATAAAGCACCACAAACTAGGTGACTTCAAACAATAGGAATTAATTATCTCATAGTTCTGGAGGCCATAAGTCCAAAATGAATGTGTAGGTAGGGTTGGTTTCTTCTGGGAGCTCTGATTGAGAATCCATCCCGTGCCTCTCTCTCAGCTTCTTGTGGCTGCTGGCTATCCTTAATGTTAAGTTCCTGCCTCCATCTTTTACACTGCCTTCTCTGTGTCTCTGTATGTCTTTCTCTGTCTCTTATAAGGACACTGTCATTGGAATTAGGGCCCACCCTAATCCAGTATGATCTCATCTCTATCCTTAACTAATTACATCTGCGAAGACCCTGTTTCCAAATAAGACCACATTCTGAGGTTCTGGTGCACATGAATTTTTTGGGGACACTATTCAACCCACTACAAGTGTCTTGCATTCAACATGTATTTATTGAGTACCCTATTTGATTACTTATAAGGCACTAAATGTGGTGTAGGAGTAGGGATTCAGAGATAAATGACATAGCCTTTCCCTCAAGGAGTTTATGGTATCCTATTCTTCACTTGGCATTGATGATCAAATGCCATTTAGTATTTGAAGTAAGAGAGGCACCACCAACATGCCTTTCTGTCTAGTTGTCCAGACCAAGCAGATTGTTTTAAGAGCTGCCCCCGGTGGGTGTGACCAGAACTGTGTAGTTGGGGTGTCTGGGGTAACCACTAATCCTGTGCCAACCCTTCACCCAGATTCCCTAAATTGTTAACATTCTCCACATTTGTCTCTACAACACACACACACACATATACACACACTCTTACATTTTTTTTGAACCATTCAAGAATAGATTATAGACAGTGTCCCTGAATACTTCTGCGTATATTTCTTAAAAACAAGGATCTGTTCCTGTGTAGACACCATATACCCACCCAAATCAGAATATTAACACTGTCACCACACATCTTCTGATTCATAGGCCACCTTTACATTTTGCCAGTTGTTCCAGTAATGTCCTTTACAGGCCCAGGAGCCAATCCAGGATCATACTTTGCATTGGTCATCATGGCTGTTTAGTCTCCTTCAGTCTGTAACAGTTCCTGAGTCTTTGTGTTTCGTGTCCTTCACATTTTGAAGGTCAGTTACTTTGTAGAATGTCCAGCAGTTTTGGTTTGTCTGATGTTCCCTCACAATTAGATTTAGGTTATACATTTTTGGCAGGAGGACTGAAGAAGGGGGGCTGTGCCCTTCCTGGTGCACCTTAAGAGGAAGGCACACAATTTTGATTTGTCCCATTTCTAGAGATGTTAACTTTTATCATTGGTTGAGAAAGTGTCTATCAGGTCTCTTTTCTGTAAAATTAGTTAGCATTTTCTAATTATTAAGTATTTTGACACTGTAAATATCCTGCTTCTCGTTAAACTTTCACCTACTAGTTTTGGCATCCTTTGATGATTTTTACCTGAATTAACTCATGGGATGGTTGCCAGATAGTGGTTTTCTATTGCATCATTTATTTTACATTTATTAGTTGGTATCCCACTGTAAGGTAGCACTTTCTCTTCCCCCTCCTTCTCTTCCTAGCAATAGACTCATAGATTCCCATTTTATTCATTGGGTTATAATCCATTGCTATCATTCTCTATTTTAATGCTCAGATTATCCCAGATTTGGCCATCAGGAGCCATTTCAAGCTGGTTCTTGTGTCCTTTTGACATGTCTACGTCATTCTTGGAGCACTTCCTTCCTTTTTGGCACGACATATTCAGGAGTATTTTGAACTTTCCTTGCTCCAGCCTTGGAGTCAGTCATTTCTCCAATAAGTCCTGGTTCCTTTTAGGGGAGAATGGTTTTTAGAAACCAAAATCTGAGTGCTAAGGTGTATCCATTGTTATTGGGACATCTTGGCTACTAGGCATTCTCAGTGGACATAAATATATGTATGTATTCTTCTACACACATGTGTGCACACACACAAGTATGTACATATATGCAGGTGTGCACACATACATTTATATTCTCTATCCACCCAGCGCACTATAAAAGCTATGATGTGTCCAATTATAGTCAGATCATATGATACATCCTAGCTTTCCCCTTTCCCTAATTGTATGTTTCTTCTTCAACAATAAGATTATCACATGGCTCCATCATCTGTGATATTTATTTTGTCAGTTCCCTTGTATGTAACCAATCTTCCCACCCATGGGCCCTCTAGGCCTTGGTACTTTTCCCAGCCTCTGGAGCATTCCCTACCTCTAGTGGTGGGCAGACTCCTATCAGCCTGTGCCAGTGAGCAGTACATATATTTCTGAATCTATGCTTTTGTCTTAGAAAGGCATTTAGTTAGTCTATGGATAGTTCTTTATAGTAACAGCCTAAATATTAGGGGGACCTGAAAGTAATGTGTTTTTACGACATTAATTCAAACAGATAAATTTTTAACAAGTTTTTATTTTTAATAAATGATGTAATCACCCTCGTTATCAACAACCTTTTGCCATCTAGTGTGCAAATTTTCAATGCTGGATCGATAAAAATCAATTGGTTTTTGAGCAAAATATCTGGAGATGGCATTTTGGACATCATCCAAATTTTCAAATTTTTGCCACTTAGAAAATGTAGCGATTGGAATAAATGGAAATCTGATGGCGCGATATCGGGCGAGTATGGTGGGTGAGGCAATACCTCCCACCCCAATTCATTAATTTTTTTCCAGGGTTCGTCTTGCGCAGTGCGGTCTTGCATTATCGTGTTGCAGAATAACGCCTTTTCTGGTGACAATCGCTGGGCACTTTTCAATTAAAGATTGATTTATTCTATCCAATTGTTCACAGTAAAGGTCTGCATTCAGTTTGTCCAGGTTTCAGCACTTCAAAATGAATGACCCTGCGAATACTCCACCAAACACACAAAAGTGCCTTTTTGGGGTGTAAACCTGGCTTAGCTGTACTTCGTGGCGATTCCTTCGGAGAGAGCCACTGCCTTTTGCATTTTGGATTATCATAGAGGACCCATTTTTCATCTCCAGTGATCAAGCGATCAAAAAATGCTTCTGTATTGTGCCGCTGAAGCAATAAGTTGCATGTGGTGGACCGGTTAGCTTTGTTTTCTTCGGACAGATTATGCGGGACCCAAACACCTGCTCTGCTTACTTTACCAATCTGCTGCAAATGTTCTTGGATGGTTGACCAAGGTTGGTTAAGAGTGTTTGACTGTTCCTCGATTGTCTGACATGGATTTGCTTCCACTTCCACCCTTAACATGTCATTGTCTAAAGTTGTTGGTCTTCCTGATCAATATGAGTCAGAAAGATCAAAATTACCGGATTTGAACTTAGAAAACCACCTTTGGCATTTACGAACGTCTGATGCACTTGGATAAACATCGCAAATGTTTTTGGTAGCAACTGTTGCGTTACTACCCTTGTGAAACTCAAAAAGCATACAATGCCGGATATGTACCTCTTCTGGTATTTGGCTGGCCATTTCACTATAAATTGCAAAACAAAAAAAATTAAGATTTAATTATTTACGAGTAAACAAGTCACTCTAACCTTAAAATGTCTTTGGCACAATTTTGAAGTACACAATGAGCTGATAAATGACAACCGAGTATCGAAATGCGCAGAAATGACATTACTTTCCGGTCCCCCTAATAGAACAACATATCCAGGTAGAAAGTATTCAGTGTTCTGTTAGTGGATAACCTTTGTCTTGGCTTGGGTCTGATGGGGTCCAAGAACACTGGGGGTGGTGGCGAAGGGGGTTGTGTTCAGCATCAGCAGGGCAGATGTGCCTGGTTGTCGGGGCCAGCTAGACCTTGTCTTTTTTGGACTGTCCTTTTATCGCAGGTAAAGCCTGCATCTGTATTTCCCCTAGCTTTTCCTGTGGCCTCAGGTTAGGTTCTGCTCAGCTGTAGAAGGCAGGGAGAAGTTGCTGTGTTGTCCATGGCATTTGAGGCAGACACACCACAAGTTCTCTACTGTGGCTCTCCTGGAAGTTCCTCTTGTAACACCTTCTGTTGAATGCTCTGAGTTACTTGTTTCAGTCATGGTCTCCTGACTTCTGCTTCCCCAGTCCTTTGCTTCCCTGTTTTTAAAACCTTTCTGATCTGGGATTACTATTTCCTTATTGGAGTTGTGACTGATACAGGACTCTTGGTCATTGCAAGTCTAGATGACCCCAGAAAGTTTCTGGTCACATGCTTGGGCTTTGAGTCATGATCTGGAGACTGGGGGTTTCATTTGATGAGGACATTATCCGGTTTTCTTCAGTAAATGGCTAGAGGCCCTGCCTGGGTGACTCCTTGAGAGCCCCAGTTCCTAGTGTTCTGGTAACTGGAGTGGTCCTGCTAGAGGGTCATCAGTGAGAACACTCAGTAATGTTGACATTACTGAATACCAGCTCTGTGCAAGACACTAAGTCAGGCTCTGTGGAAGAGAGAGAGGTGAATAATGACACACGTTCCTAACTTCAACAAATCTGCACTTAATTTATAAAGAGCAGAAGTGAGCAACCCTTAGGAAAGTAGAGAATTGGAGGTGGTCGTGTTCTCTGTTGTTGCCGCTTTGATCTTCCTCTAGAGATGGACTGAGGCACCGGTCTGAGTGGTTCCTGAGGGTGTACTGATTTTTCTTTTTATCTCACCCATGCCCTTTTCAAATTGCGGAGTTATACAGTCTTGTTATTTTTAGGCAGGCTTTAATGGATCCATTTTCATAATAAATTCCATCTTGACATTGTACTGCCATTTGTTGAACAAAGAGAAGTTATATAAACTGCAGAAGAGAGAAAACATGACAAAGCGATGAACTGCTGTGTTTCACAGTAAGTGTGTAACTAATTGAAGATGATTTTTCATTGTTGAACAAAGAAGTAATAAAAATTTGAACAATATGTAGTCACTTTCTTTTAACTGAGACGTTATCTTAATGTTATTAGTGTTATCCACTTTCAAAATGGCTGTGAAAATACAATTTCAAAATAGTATTTATGATTGATTAAATCTTGTTTCCATTTGCCTGACAATTTCAGATTATTGGGTGTTTCCGTTTCCCCACAAAATGACAGGGAACAGAAACCAATGAAAAGATCTTTCTTGGCGCCTTTCCCAGCCTAAGACTTGTTTCTGCCTAGAATGAGAGCAGTGGAGAACTGGGTCCTCTCCTGGGACTGAAGGGAGGATGGCATTACAAGTCCAAGTGGTCAGGGCAGGGCCCCAGTGAGAACAGAAGTGCAGCTTGAAAGCCACTCCCATGGAAAGGCCTCATTGCTCCCTGGGTAAGTCAGGTTCAAGGGAAAGTTAGGGGATATCTGCAATTTAAACAATATTTGATATTTCAGGGGATGCGAGGTCATCCAAAAACAAAGATCATTCCTCTTGTGTTCTTAGAATACACTGCGGTTTTCAGGCACTGTCAGCGAAGTCTGTGGGTAACCTTGGACCGGTCCTACAGCTTACTGTTCAGGAAAACATGCTGTCTGCCCGTCCTTGGACAGGCTGTGTGTGCAGTGTTAAAAGCAAAGAATGAAAGATATCCAAAATTCTATTTATTTAAAAAGGAGTGTGCGGCCCTGGCCAGTTTGGCTCAGCGGTTAGAGCGTCGGCCTGCGGTCCAGAGAGACCCGGGTTCGGTTCCCGCTAAGGGCACGTACCTCGGTTGCAGTTTGTCCCCGGCCCTGGTTGGTCGTGCGGGAGGCAGCCACTCGATGTGTCCCTTTCACGTCGATGTTTCTCTCTCTCTCTTCTCCTCTCTCTCCCTCCCACTCTATCTGAACAAAAAGTGGAAAAATGTCCTCGAGTAAGGATAAAAAAAAAAAAAAAAAAAAAATAAAATAAAATAAAATAAAATAAAATAAAAAAAAAATAAAATAAAAAGGAGTGTGCGTTGGAGTGCGTAGAACTGTGATCATTTAGCTACCATCACAATGAAACACTTCAACCAGAAGCAGCTTCCTGGTGACACATAGGCAGAGTTGGGTGTGGTTTTTTTTTTATTTTGACAATTTTATTTTATTTATTTATTTATTTGTTTGTTTGTTTATTTATTTATTATTGTTGAAAGTATCACAGATGTCCCCTCCTTTTCCCCATTGACCCCCTCCTTCCCGCTCCCACCCCCCTCCTGCCTTCCCCAGCCTAGTGTCTGTGTCGATTGGTTGTGCATATATGCATATAAGTTCTTTGGTTTATCGCTTCCCTTCCTTCCCACCCCCATCCCTCTGAAGTTTGTCAGTCTGTTCCCTACTTCCATGATTCTGGATCTCTTTTGGTCGACAGCTTATTTTGTTCATTATGTTCCACAAATAAGTGAGATCATGTGGTACTTGTCCTTCTCTGACTGGCTTATTTCGCTTAGCATAATACTCTCCAGGTCCCTCCATGTCATCTCACAGGTTAAGAGATCTCTTTTTCTTACAGCAGCATAGTATTCCATTATGTAAATGTACCACAGCTTTTTTATCCACTCATCTACTGATGGGCACTCGGGCTGTTTCCAGACTTAGCTAATGTAAATGGCGCTGCTATGAACATAGGGGTGCATATATTCTTTCTGATTGGTCTATCAGGCTTCTTAGGATATATTTCCAGCAGAGTTTTAAAGACTATCTTTGTAGGCATCCATGTCATGTTGCTTTCCATCTAGAGTGAACACCAGCATGTGTCTTCGGGTCCATACATAAGTGAATTGGTTGCAAAGGAAGCCTCTTTGTCAATTCAATAGCCCCCACCCAAAAGAACTGAAGATTTTTTAACATAATGACTTTGTAACAAATATATAAATCTCCCGTCATTAACTGGAGAGAAATGTTACCTTAATAAGGGAGAAAATGTTGGTTTAAGATTATCTATATTGAGGTTTCTCTCAAGATGGTGGTGTAAGTAAATGCAGTACTTGGAACCTCCCACAACCTCATCAAAATTACAACTAAAGCCCTGGCTGGCGTGGCTCAGGGGTTAGAGTGTCAGCCCATACACCGAAGGGTCGTGGGTTTGATTCCTGGTCAAGGGCATGTACCTGGGTTGCAGGTTTGATCCCCAGCTGGGTGTGGGTGCGTGCAGGAAGCAACCGATATGTGTCTCTCACACATGGTCGTCTCCCCCACCCCACTTCCACTCTCTCTAAAAATTCAATAGAAAAAAATATCCTCGGGTGAAGATTAACAGGAAAAAAATGACAGAACAACCATCATTCATAACCACCTGAAATCTAGCTGAACAGAAGTCCTACAACTAAGGATATAAAGAAGAATCCACATTGAGAATGGTAGGAGGGGCAGAGATAAAGAATGGGCTGGTCCCACACCCACATGTGGCAGTTAAAAATTGGGAGGGATATCTCAGCTATGGAAGGTACCCCCTAAAGAATGAGAGGTCCCAGCCCCATATCAGAAGTCCCAGCCCAGGGTTCTAGTGCCAGGAAGAGAAGTCCCCATAACTTCTGACTGTGAAAACCAATGTGGATTGTGGCTGAGTGAGATGGAGCACTTCTGGAATCCCAAGCATTCCTCTTAAAGAGTCATGCACCAGTTTACACAGATTTACTCACTCTGAGCTCCAGCACTGGGGTAGCAGCTCAAAAGGTGTCAGGGACATAAGGGGAGGGACTGAATTGTCTAGCTTCAGGGCAAAGACTGGAGGGGCAGCTTTCTCTCAGATAGAAGTGTTGGCAGAGGCCATTGTTTCTCTGCTGAGCCCTTCCCCACAGAGCCAGCAGGTAGGAGCCATATCTTTGTCTCCATCAACCTGGCTAACCTGGTGGTTCCCTGAGACCCTGCCCCATTCAATTTGTGGGCCCACCTAAGCTGTTTTCAGTGGCTTTTCCATACAAATGGCCTATCTTTCCTCAGGCTTCAGACTTTCCTAAACTCTCTCAAACAAGCAGGATCTGCCCCTTCATATCTCAGTACCCTGTACCTCTAGCTAATTGGCCCCAGGCTCAGCATTTGTGGCAGCTGGCCTTGGTTGGCAGCTTGGCCTCTCCTGGCCACCTCCAAACCCAGCACAAGTAGCATCCATCTGCAGATTGTTCTGTAGCTCATATTGGGTGGCCCCAGGCAGGGCACAGGCTGTGGCTGACCTTGCACCTCCTAGGAGACCCCAGAGTCAGTACACCCGGTGGACAGCTGTAGACCATGCCAGATTACCATCCTACAGCCTTCACAAGCTACACACTCAAGGAAAGACTCGACAGGCACCAAAGCCCCACTGAAGCAAGTCCCATTCTGTAGGGTTGGCCCTGGCACAGCAGCTCCTCCTCTGTAGTCGTAGCCAGTCATCACAGCCAACTGGCCTGGGGGTCAGTCTTTCCCAGTGATGTGCCAACAGCAATCAAGGCTCAACTACAATAGGAGGGTGTACACAGCCCATGCAGGGGATGTACCTGAGCGCCCAGCTTGGGTGACTGGGGAGGCTGTGCCACTGGGCCCTACAGGACACCTATTACCTAAGGCCAGTCTACCAAGTCTGGGAGACAAAGCACTCTGCCTCATACATAGAAACAAACACAGAGAATCAGCCAAAATGAGATGAAGAAATAGGTCCTAAATGTAAGAACAGGAGAAATCTCCAGAAAAAGAACTAAATGAAATGGAGGCAGACTACCAGATAGAGTTGAAAACAGTGTTTATAAGGATGCTCAAAGAACTTAGTGAGAACTTCAACAGCATAGAAAAAGGACATGGAAACCATAAAAAAGAACCAGTTAGAAATGAAGGATACACTAACTGAAATGAAGAATAAATTACAGGAAACCAACAGTAAAGTAGATGAAGCAGAAAATCAGTGATTTGGTATATAAGGAAGCAGAACCCCCCTCCCCCCCCCATCAGAACAGCAAAAAGAAAAAAGAATTTAAAAACATAAGGGTAGATGAAGGAGCTCTGGGACAACTTCAAGTGTACCAACCTTCACATCATGGGGGTGCCAGAAGGAGAAGAGAGAGAGCAAGAACTTGAAAACCTATATGAAAAAATAATGACAGTCCTGGCCGGTTTGGCTCAGCGGTTAGAGCATTGGCCCGCGGACCAGAGAGTCCCGGGTTCAGTTCTCTCTAAGGGCATGTACTTTGGTTGCATTTTGTCCCCGGCCCCAGTTGGGGTCATATGGGTGGCAACCAGTCAATGTGTCTCTCTCACACTGATGTTTCTCTCCCTTCCTCTCTCTCTCCCTCCTGCTCTATCTGAAGATAAATGCAAAAATGTCCTCGGGTGAGGATTAAAATAATAATAATAATAATAATAATAATAATAATAATAATAATAACAGAAAACTTCCCTAACCTGGTGAAGGAAATAGACATACAAGCCCAGGAAGTGCAGAGGGTCCCAAACAAGATGAAAAGATGAACCCAAAGAGGCCCACATCAAGTCACATTATAATTAAAATGCCAAAGGTTAAAGACAAAGAAAAACTCTTAAAAGCAGCAAGAGAAAAGCAGTTAGTTACCTACAGTGGAGCTCCCATAAGACTGTCAGCTGATTTCTCAACAGAAACTTTGCAGGCCAGAAGGGATTGGCAAGTAATATTCAAAGTGATGAAAAACAAGGCCCTACAACCAAGATTACCCAGCAAAGCTATCATTTAGAATTAAAGGACATATAAAAGGCTTCCTAGACAAGAAAAAGGTAAAGGAGTTCATCACCACCAAACTAGTATTACAAGAAATGTTAAAGGGTCTTTTTTAAGAAGAAGAAAAAAATGATTAAAAAAAAAAAATGAATAGCCCAGATTGAACATCGTCCCATGGACTGAGAGGTCCCAGTTCGAGTCCTGGTCAGGGCACATGCTGGGGTTGTGGGCTCGATCCCCAGCAGGGGGTGTGCAGGAGGCAGCCGATCAATGTTTCTCTCTCACATCGATGTTTCTATCTCTCTCTCTCTCCTCCTTTCCCTTCTCTCTCTAAAACATAATAAAAACATTTTTAAAAATATGAATAATAAACAGCCATAAAAAAGAATCTTACCTTTTGTGACAGCGGGGATGGACCTAAAGGGTATTATGCTAAGTGAAATGTCAGTCAAAGAAAGAGAAATACCGTAGGATTTCACTTGTCTGTGGAATCTAAAGAATTATACAAAGGAACAAACAAAACAGAAACAGACTCATAGATACAGAGAATAGACTGATAGTTGGCAGATGGGAGAGAGTTTGGGGGACAGGTGAAAAGGTGAACAGACTGAGAAGTACAGATTGGTAGTTACAGAACAGTCATGGGATCTAAAGTGCAGCATAGGAAATATAGTCAATAATATTGTAATAACTATGTATGATGTCAGTTGGGTATTGGAAATATCAGGGGTGTGAAACACTTTGTAAAGTATATGATTGTCTAACCACTGTGCTGTACACCTGAGACTAATAAAAAATAATATTGAATGTAAACTGTAATTTAAAAAAAAATTTTTTTTTTAATCCTCACCTGAGGACATTTTTTTTTCTTTGCATTTATCTTCAGATAGAGCGGGAGAGAAAGAGGGAGGAGGAGAGAGAGAAACGTCAATGTGAGAGAGATACATCAAGTGGCTGCCACCCGCACGACCCCAACCGGGGCCGGGGACAAACTGCAACTGAGGTACATGCCCTTAGCAGGAACCGAACCCAGGACTCTCTGGTCCACAGGCTGATGCTCTAACCACTGAGCCAAACTGGCAAAAAATTTTTAAGTGAAAAAAAAAGACTAAAATTTATTAGCATAGATTTACATCACATTTTTATATCTAAATAAAAAATTTACATCTCTAAAAAATAGATTATCTACATTGATGACAAGCTTAGAACTTTAAAAAAAAATTCTCACCCAAGGATATGTTTTTATTGATTTGAGAGAGAGAGAGAGAAACATCAACCATTTCCTTCCTGTACACTCCCCAACTAGAGAATGAACCCGCAACCTAGGTATGTGCCCTGACCGGGAGTTGAACCTGCAACCTTTTGATGTATAGGATGACATTCCAGCCAACTGAGCCACCCTGCCAGGGTGACGCCTAGAATTTTTTAGAGAATCTTATTTTCTTTAGAGCTCTCCTAGAGAGGCACACTTTCTAGATTTAAATGAAAGAGTAGTAAAAGAGTTAACCTCAACACTTTTCCTTGAAGTATACGCATTTAACACTGTCTTGAAATATAACTATTCGTTTACTCATTTAGAATTTATGATTTCTTCCAGGTGAGTGGAAATGTTGGTTTCTCCATCTATATCCTTAGTGCTTAAACACAAATATACATGCACACACAAGCAACAAATTTTTCTAGCTGATACACTTTTTTTCTTATTTCCAAAGCTAATATTAGAATTGTAGCTGTGCTCACACATGAATCTGTACAAAATATATCGATTAATATAAATTTTGGGAATGTGGGAAAATGCATGTGCTGTGGTTCAAGCTAAGCCCTGCCACTTACTACTGTGGTGACTTTGGACAGTTACTTAAAGCTTAGCCCCCAGGTTCATCATTAAAATGAATTGCAAATTCATAAGGGTTTTCAAGACTATTTATTATCTGAGACCTTTTCTCCCTCTTGGATGAAACAAGAAAATTGGGAAGCAAATTGTTTAGCTCCTCCTCAATTAAAAGAGATCAAACTGCTTTTAAAAAAAATCCTCGCCCAAGGATATTTTTCCATTTTTGTTTAGATAGAGTGGGAGGGAGAGAGAGAGAGAGAAACATCGATGTGAGAGAGACACATCGACTGGCTGCCTCCTGCATGACCCAACCAGGGCCAGGGACGAACAGCAACTGAGGTACGTGCCCTTGACCGGAATCGAACCTGCAACTCATTGGTCTGTGGGCCGACTCTCTTATTGCTGAGCCAAACCAGCCAGGACCAAACTCCTTTTTTTTTTTTTTTACCTGGGCTTTAATTTTTTTCTCTGTAGCTACTTATTTCCATCCTCGGCTTCCCCTCAAATAGTGTTAAAGGGTCTGAATATGGAACCAGGCCCTTCAATTCAGGCCTATCCAGAGTCACTTACACTGCTTTTGTCATTTGTAGTTATGTCCATAAATTAAGAAGATTATATTAATTTGTATGAGTTTATTTTAACAAATATTTATTGCATGCTTGCTTCATGAACAATGCAGAGCCAGCACAGTGTCAGAGAATTTACAGTCAGTTAGGGGAGGTGGGAGCCAGTCACTGTAATGCCGGGAAGTGGAATGTTTGTCTGGGGAAAGATTTATTGTCCTAGGGGGGCAGCGACAGAAGTGGGATGAAGAGAGTTCATCTGCCTGTCCTGAGTGCTAGATTGGCCTCTGAGCTGGGTCCCGGAAAATTGGTAGGATTTAGATGCTGGCTCTCAACCTAGAGACATAATTTACGTGCATTAAGGTTCAAAAGTGATAGTCTCTTGCTGTGTTTCTCTTAAAATAGATTATCCTTCTAAATTGGGGTTTATGAATATCCAGAGACAAATTTACATGAAAAACAGCTGTACACCTCTGTTTTCAAGATTAAATGCAATATGTTTGTTGATGTTAACCTGTGCTGTCACTCGTGACTAGATTTTGTTGTTGTTGTTGGCCTCTCCTCTTTTGGTGACTAGATGTTTTGTTTTTTTAAAAAAAAAATTGTAACAAACCTTTTATTCATTTACTTTTAGCTATTTCATAAATACCAGAAGAGAAACTGATCAGTTTGTGATGAAACTTAGAAACATTTCTTTTCCATAAAGCAAACTTATAAATCTTTCCCTTTGGCTTATTTTTCTAATCCTTCACTGTTCAGAAGAGATACTGTGTTCTTCCAGATTTTTGATTAGATGGGTGGTTTCCAAACTAATTGGACTCTCCAGGTAGGTAGTTCCCGCACAGGGTTTTCTGGTCACTGGATCTATGACTTGAACAACTTTGAAAATTATCTCAGCCAGCTTATGTTTCACGTGTTTCGTTCGTGTAACAGGTAAAGCTTTGAGGAGCACAATATCCCCAACTGTGCACTGCTGAAGAGCGTCATGAGCAAAGTAGGTTTTTCGTTTATTAAAATACTTTAATAAATAGGGATCCAGAACAAGCCTGGTTACTCTCACTTTAGCAGTTTTTTGCATTGCTGTTCCAATCACTTTCCCCACGATCCATTTGGCATGGACAGATGAACGAGCTATTGACATTTCAGGTGGCTTTGGTCACTTCCCAACTCTCAAGTCCTAGCATGTGGCCCACTGGTGACTAGATTTTAAACTATTTGATTCCATAGGTTTATGACTAAGAAGTCTGAGTCTCTAAAATATGTCATACTGTCTGGCCAGTGTGGCTCAGTAGACTGAGCATTCTTCTATGGACTGAGAGGTCCTAGTTCATTTCCGGTCAGGTCACATGCACAGATTTCAGGCTTGATCCCCAGTAAGGGGCATGAAGGAGGCAGCTGATCAATGTTTCTCTCTCACATCGATGTTTCTATCTCTCCCTCTCCCTTCCTCTCTCTCTGAAAAATCAATTAAAAATATATTTAAATAAATAAACAAATAAAATATGTCATACTATTTAGGAACCTCTTTTTAGATTTCCTTTGCCAGGCATTGCTAAACATCTTGGGCAAAATGACTCCATCAAATCACAGAATTTTACTTATTTTATAAATCCTATATTTTAGAATTAATAAAAGGCACTTTGTTATTTAGATGATTCTAGTTAAATGATCTCATTTTAAAATTTATTTATCGATTTTAGAAAGAAAAGAAGGGAGAGAGAGAGAAACACTGATTTGTTGTTCCACTTATTTATGCATTTATTTGTTGATTCTTATATGTGCCCTGACCAGGGATTGAACCCACAACCTTGGTATATCGGGACGTATGCTCTAACCAACTGAGCTACCCAGCCAGGACCCAATTTCTTATTTTAAAAAGGAAGAAACTGAGGTACAGGGAACTTGTGTGCCCTGCCTAAGGTCACAAAGATATTTGGTGACTTTGTTATTTGAACTCATTAATGTGCTCATAGAAAATTCTAGGCAAAGATAAAGTACCACAGACTGGCTTAAACAACAAAAAATTACTTTCTCACAGTCTGGAAGCTGAAGTCCAAGATCAAGGTGCTAGCAGGGTTGGTGTTTGGGGAGGCCTCTTTAAGCTTGCAGAAGGCTGCCTTCTTGCTGTGTCCTCACTAGGCCTTTTCTCTGTGCACGCATACCTCATGTCTCTTCCTCTGATACCAGTCCTGTTGGATTAGGGCCCCACTCTTTCAATTTCTTTTAACCTTAATTGCCTTCCTAAAGGTCCTATCTCCAAATATAGTCTAATTTGAGGCTAAGGTTTTGGCATATGAATTGAAGCAGGGAATGTGGTGGCAGGGGTGGCACAATTCAGTAAGAGCGCCCTTGCCTACTATTGTGTAAAATTGTGTAGCTGCTGTGGAAAACAGTATGGTGGTTCCTAAAATAATTGAAAATAGAATTACCATATGATCCAGCAATTCTACTTCTGGATATCTATCTAAAAGAATGGAAAACCAGGGTCTCAGAGATGTTTGTCCACTATGCTCATTAGTCACAATAGCTGAGGTGGAAGTAACCCAAGTGTCCCATCAGTGGATGAATAGATAAACCAAATGTTTGGTTTGTAAACAATGGAGTGTTGTTCAGTCTTTAAAAAGGAATGAAATTCTGATGGATGATGCAATATGAGTGAACCTTGAAGACAATGTGCTGAGTGAAACAGGCCAGTGGCGGAAGGACAAATATTATATGATCCCACTAGTATCATGAGAGGTACTTAGGGTAGTCAGAATCATAGGGACAGAAAATAGAATGTTGGTTGCCAAGGGCTGGGTAAAGAGAAGAATGGGGAGTTACTGTTTAATGAATACAGAAGTTTAGTTTTGTAAGATGAGAGAAGTTCTGTGGATGGATGGTGGTGATGGTTGCACAGTGATGTGAATGTACTTCATGCACTGAACTGTACACTTAAAAATGGCAAATAGCAAATTTTATACTATGTATATTTTACAACAATTTTAAAAAATACATAATTAAAAAAACAGAATGGGTATTATTGATTCTACCTTTACATCTCCTGTTTCTTACTAACTTCTATTCCACTTTACAAAAAAGGCCCCTCTCCATTTAAAATCAAACTGAAATACACTACCTCAGTAAGGAAAACCCTTCAGGACACCAAACAATGTTTATGTCCTACTGAAGGATATTTGGCTTATTTCCATTTTTTAAAAGCTATTGTGAATGAAGGTGTTGTGAACATAAAAAAAAAAAAGAAAATTCTAGGCAAAGAATAAAAAACTCCACATTATTAGAAAATGAGGGACTTTTCTTTTGATTTTGTTCATCTTAAAATGAAGCTTTATGTTTATATATAAGAAATCAGCCTGTGGACCAATGAGGTGCAGATTCAATTCCAGTCAAGGGCATGTACCTTCGTTGCGGTTCGTCCCCAGCCCTGGTTGGCTCATGCAGGAGACAACCAGTTGATGTGTCTCTCTCACGTCAATGTTTCTCTCGCTCTCCCTCTCTCTATCTGATGATAAATAGAAAAATATCCTCAGGTGATGATTAAAAAAAAATGTAGTGTGTCAAGGTGGAATTTATTAGTACTTTGTAATTTCAGAGTTAAATGCTATTGCAGCAACTTTCAACCTGTGTGCCACAAGAATTTTTAAAGCATGCAATACCTGACTGTTTAGCCAGGAGCACTTACCTTTTTTACCTTAGATTGTTAAAAAAAAAAAAAAAAAATGACGACAGCCAACATAACAATAGCTGTCCGGTGTGAATAAATCAAAATTATACCTATTTTTTGTCAGATTGGCCAAATAAACACAACATTTTTGGTGTGCTGCAGAATTTTAGTAATTAGTTGATGTGTGCCATGAGATGAATAAGATTAAAAATCGCTGTGCTATTGCAATCAAGTGTTCCTTGAGTTTGGCAATAAATCTAAAAATTTAGAAAGGAGTCTAGCTTTTTAGAAGGAAAAAGCAAGGGTAGAAACATAGAGAATCATGAGGGGGGGGGCAGCTCCTCTACTGAGAGTGAGCTCCTGCCCCAATATAACTTTGTCTTATGACACTGCTAGTCTTTAACGTTCCATATATGATTTTCCTTTCCGAGCTTTGATTTTTCTGTCTTATCTTGTGTGATCTTTTATATCCTTAAGTTTGGGATGGCTATTTACCTCCAACTTAAAACTGAACCTTAAGGTTAAGTGCTGTCCCCGCCACTTCCCGGCAACCATTTCTTTTGGAGGCAGAATTATTTCACCTATCTCATTGGAAAATCAAATGAGGTAATGGAAATGAAAAGTACTATACAAGTACAATTATTAAAGACAGTTCAATCAGTAAGTAGGTAAAAAGACTTGCTTTAATACTTTAACCTGGAATCAATATCTTATTCTCAGTAGATACTCCTTAAATATTTGTTTAATTGAATGCCATTTTAATGAGCAATTCCTTTTTGAAATAAAGACGAAATCAGGAAATATGATAGTGTTCAACAACTTCACCAAGTGTTTGTCTTAAAGGCAGCAATGTACAGAACCAAAGAGTTCCAGAATATTACTCTGCAACTTCCTTGCTTCTCCAGAAGCTTTCTTAAGTAAAAATGAAAAAAGAAAGAGAAAAAGCCTCAACAACACACAACACACCACCATTGTTTGAATTAATTGCATAGCTTAATGTCCTAAAACCCAGTGTTTTTTTTTAAACCCAGATTTTTTTCAAACACTTTCAGTTTCAGGAGCTCTGACTATCTGCCTTGGAGCATAAAAGACCATTTAATTATTAGTAAAATGCTGGGTTCTCACAAAGCAAAATTTTAGACGAGTTTAAAGTTGTAATTGGAGTTAGTGTATAACAGAACATATTAAGTTCAGTTGTTTCATTGAGTAAAAGTTAAGTTTTAATTTTCAGGCATGAAATCTTGCTCTCAAATTATTTTCAGGTGTAATTGGAACACTTAAAAAGACAAGAATTAGAACATTAGTGGAACACCTAAAAAGGCAAGAAGACAGCACAAGGGCATTTAAATGTGAAAAGGTGTGGGATGTTTGGGAAGTTGCGCTGGAAGTACATGGAGAAGAGGTGAAGATGGTGGACATGGGAGATGGGGTTGGAACGGCAATCTGTGCTACACTGAAGTGTATACTTTATTGTTACCAGTAATTTGTAATGGTACCAACTTCATAGGACTGGTGTGGGTTACATGTGATAGTAATGTATGTAAAGTGCTTAGTGCAGTATTTGACACAGTGTGTTCTCTAAATGTTATTTGTAGTTGTTGTTGTTATTGTTTTTATAAGAGGACAGCTGTGAAGGGTTTTAGAACACGATATGTTGGGTGACAGTCTAGGGGATGATTTGGAAGAAGAGAAACTGGAAGGCAGTAGGACTGGTTAGGAAGCTATTCGCTAGTATCCAAGAGATATGAAGGTTCAGGCAGTGGATGGAGATAAGGTGATAGATTCAGCAAGGAGACTTGATAGGGCTTGATGGTAAGGGAGAAGAAGGAACAAAGTTACATGGGGTCCTCTGGTTTGAATAATTGAGGAATGTCCTAGAGAAAAGCAGCTTTGTGGATAAGACCTAACTATTCTGTTCATGCTTTCCAAAATGATACAATGGAGACTTCATACTGTACAGATTGTATAGTTACATAGGTGTTTTTTTGTTGTTGTTGTTTTGTTTTGTTTTAATCCTCACCAGAGGACATTTTTGCATTCATCTTCAGATAGAGCGGGAGGGAGAGAGGAAGAGAGAGAGAGAAACATCGGCATGAGAGAGACATATCGACTGGTTGCCACCCACACAACCCCAGCCGGGGCCAGGGACAAACTGCAACTGAGGTTATGTGCCCTTAGTGGGAACCAAACCCGGGACTCTCTGGTCCACAGGTCGACACTCTAACCGCTGAGCCAAACCGGCCAGGGCTACATAGGTTTTTTAAATGAGGAAAAACCTCACACTGATTGTTTCCTTTCCAGCACCAGTTGATAGTCCTGATGTCTATTCTCTTGCATTCTAATACATACCTCTCTTCAATGTTGTGCGATCCCCTATAGTACAGGTCTCTACTTGAAGACAATTGATAGATGTGGCCTAGGTTAATCAAAAACATTATGCACAAAACTTGAAAGGACGTGTGGCATGTTTGTGAGTTCTCAGAGAAGTTGGAGAGGACCAGGGTTTACTACAACATGATCATGAGAAATATTATCTCCTGGATTGTATTCCAAGGTTGTTTGTTCATTGGAGGATGAAAACCAACCTACTGGGAGATGTAGAAGATACAGGGTGCTTATCCTATGTACTGAGAGGAGGTCAAAGCTCTAATCCTGACATCACAGATTATGAGGAGCTAGCTTGTATTTGGTGAAGACAAAGGGGGCTGGAATCCCTTGAGATCTTTCAGGCCAAGACCTGGGAAGTTGGCAATCTAGTGAGGCAATCATGAAATGAAGTAAGGAGAAAGCCAGGAGAAGTGAGTCTCCTTAAGAAGGAAGAAAGAAATGAGGATTCCATGAGAGAATGAAGCTGCTTAGTGTTTCTTTCCTCATGCATGTGACTGGCTTCTCATGCACACAGGCTTCACAAGCTAATACGAGAATGTATATATGTGTGTTTTGTGTTTTTGTGTGTAATGAATGAGTATGGCCAATTTTTGAGTGAGCATGCATAATCAATTATTCAGTATTACACTCATGTCAACTTACTGTCATCAATTTCAGAATAATTACTAATGTATATTTTTAATACCCATACATTATTACATATTATATATTAAGTAATTATTAAGACATTACTACCTATCCTGTGGTTCTTTCTCAAGTTCTAGAATACATTACTGATATATACATACTCAGCAACTGGCAGGATTCTGACATTGGTTCCCTGGAGTGACGGCTGTTATGGTGTGAAAGGGCAAGTGGAAGCTACTAGAACTGCCTCTCCAGAGCTATCAAGATAGCACACCAAAAGCAATATCATATTCCTGGAAGGATGGCAGAGATTAGTGCCACCATCTAGGACTTGAAAGGTGCAAGGGTGGTGATTCCTACCACATTCTCATTTAACCCACGTACTTGGCCTGTGTAGAAGATGGATGAATCTTAGAGAATGACAGTGGGTTATCATAAACTTACTTAGGTGATGGCTCCTGCTGCAGCTGCTGTGCCAGATGTGATTTTGTTGCTGGAACAAATCAACATACTTCCTGGCACTTGGTATACTGGTGAATGTTTTTTTCTTCTGTGCCTGGCAGGGTCTGCATTATACTTTTACAGTTTATACCTTAGGGTTCTATCAGCTCTCTAGCCTTATGGCAGGACACTGATCACACTCTTCATTCCACAGGATAACAAAGCTAGAATAGAAAGGAGCATATAGGGACTTTGGATCCTCTTTTGGAGAGAGGGTTAACATGTTTTTGTTTGTAAGAGAGATAGCTGCATTATATTAGGTAGGAGCCTGATTTTATGACCGACTTTGTTTGGAAATTAAGTATGGCTAAAAAGAGGTGTATAAATGTGCCAAGTGGATAGGAGTGGACTGTGGCAGATTCATATTGTGTCAGCTTGGCTAAATGGGAACTCTGTAGCTTGAGCCCCAGGAGACAATTTATACAAGATATAGGAGGCAGAAGTGAAGTAGCAACCACATTCTTTTCACACTCACAAAGTCAGTGCAGGGGCATCAGGAACTGCTATAGCTTGAGCACATTGTCTCTGATCTGCTGGCTTACCTTTTTAAAAAAAATTTTTTTCCCTCCTTTATTGATTTTAGAGAGAGAGGGAGGGAGAAAGAAAGAGAGATAGAAACATCAATGAGAGAGAACATCGATTGGCCGCCTCCTGCATGCCCCCCACTGGGGATCGGACCCACAACCTGGGCATGTGTCCTGACTAGGAATTGAACCGGCGACCTCTTGGTGCATGAGTCGATGCTCAACCACTGAGCCATACCAGCCGGACTGCTGGCTTACCTTGTTGGCACAGAGAAGCTGTCAGGCCTGCAGCTCCTTCCTACACCTTTTGCTGCATATGTGACAAACAGCTTTTTTATGTCTTCATCTAAACTATTGACCAAATGATGATATTATATTTGAACAGGCCAGAATCAGGTGCATAGCCTTACTTATTTTATAGGGCAGCATACTACAAATATACTGATACAGTAGTAAACATTTATTGAGTGCTTCCTATGTACCAGGTATTTTTCCTGTATTATTTAATTCTCACAACAATCCTGTAAACTAGGAATTTTCATGCTCCAATTTTACAAATGAGTAAACTAAGGTAAAGAGAGTGTTAAATAATAGCTAGTTTTAAGGCCAGACACCTAAAGCCAGACAGCCTGACATTAGAGTCTGTGTTCTTAAGTTCTAGAGTAGTTTGTTTTTCTCTAGAGCTCATTCCTCTCAAGTAGTCTTTGATCCTCGCAACCACATTCTCTGAGTGTGGTTGTTCAGCCAGATTATTTCCATGTACCAGCACTTCCCTCATTTATTTGAATATTGACTTGTAAGAAATACTTATATAATGCTTATATGTGTCCAGCACAGTTCCAAGCACTTTATGAATATTTACTTGTGTAATTCTGATAACCCTATAAGTTAGGTGATGTTAATCATTTCCTTTCAGATTAAGAAACTGAGCCACAAATAGGGTAAATAATTTTCTTAACATTACACAGGCTACATGTAGAAGAATTGGTGTCTGAATACAGGCAGTTTGTCTGGAGTCCATGAGCTGACTGTTGTCAGCTTGTCAAGAGTGACTTCAGCCCTGGCCGGTTTGGCTCAGTGGTTGGAGCGTCGGCCCGCGGACCAGAGAGTCCCGGGTTCGGTTCCCGCTAAGGGCACGTACCTCGGTTGCAGTTTGTCCCCGGCCCCCGTTGGGGTTGTGTGGGTGGCAACCACTTGATGTATCTCTCTCACATCGATGTTTCTCTCTCTCTCTTCCCCCCTCTCTCCCTCCCACTCTATCTGAAGATAAATGCAAAAGTGTCCTCGGGTGAGGATTAAAAAAAAAAAGAATGACTTCAATGAGAGGCTGTCAAGGGTTCCTCCATCCTATATATGCAGAGAATTTGTCCTCAACTTGGAATCTTGCATATTTAGCTCTGCAATAAATGGGTCTACTGACCAAGTCCTTTGCAATTAAATTCCAAGCAGCTATAAACAATAAATATTTTGTTTCCATCGTCTTTGTAGCAATAGCAAGGGAAAAGAATTAAGGACCAAAACCTATGGGAGTTTTAAATATTTTTTTGTGAATGTTTATATGTGACTTATGGGAAAATAACTTCCTGGAAAACAACTTTGTTTCATAAAAAAACAACAATCTTGCAGTGCCTTTAATAAGTCAGTCTGCAGTGTAAGTTAGGTGTGTTTTAGTTGCAACCAAATTGTGAGAACATTTGGCAGCTAAAAGGCAGCAGCCCTGTCATGATTGTGTAACCAAGCCAGAAGCTACGCAGTGGGGCTGGCAGAGTGTGGTAGCAAACCTGTGGCAGCCTGGAGCTCAGTGGCTGGGTTGTTCTCTTCCTCCTGCAACACTGCACACACAACTGTACTTTGCACAGTCTGTTCTTTTGTAAAAAATTTGTAAAAATTGTGAAATATGATACAGATACAGAAGGCCACATAAACAACCTGATAATTGTACAACCTGATAATTCTAAAGTATACATCCCTGTATCTGTCAGCCAGGTTGAAAAAGAGGACACTGCCAGCCACTCAGATGCCCCCCTTCCTTGGTCTTGCCTTGACCTGGGGTCACATCTTTCTCTTAGGGTTTTCTTACCCAAGTGTGTTTCTTTAAACACTTGGCTTAGAGGTGGTTTGGTATTGCCAGATTTTTGGTTTGCTTTTGCTTTCTTTCCCAACTTTCTATTTTGAAAAATTTCAGACCTATAGAAAAGTTGGAAGCATAGTATAATAAACATGTGTGTGTGTGTGTGTGTGTGTGTGTGTGTGTGTGTGTGTGTCTCCTCTTTTTTCTTTCCTGAGCCATTGAACCAAGCATCATGGCCTTGCACCCTTAAATTCTTCAGCATGTTTCTCCTAAGAACAAGGACATTCTCCTGTACAGACACAATAAATAATCACACTCAAGAAATTTAACATTAACAAAATACTCTTATTGAATAAAGAGTTAATATTGAAATTTCCCCCCATTGTCCAATAGTATCCTTTAGAGCTCTTCTTCTTCTTCTTCTTCTTCTTCTTCTTCTTCTTCTTCTTCTTTTTCTTCTTCTTCTTCTTCTTCTTCTTCTTCTATCCTCACTCAAGGATATTTTTCCATTTATTTTCAGAGTGGGAGGGAGGGAGGAAGAGAGAGAGAGAGAAACATCAATGTGAGGGAGACACACTGATTGTTTGCCTCCTGCACGACCCCGACCAGGGCCGGGGACAAACTGCAACCAAGGTACGTGCCCTTGACCGGAATCGAACCCGTGACTCCTTGGTCCGCATGCTGATGCTCTAACTACTGAGCCAAACTGGCCACGGCTAGAGCTTTTCTTCTTTACATGCAGGCTCTAATCAGGGATTGTTTATTGCATTTAGTTACCACATTTGTGTCGCATTCTTTGATCTAGAACTATTCCCCAGCCTTTTTTGTCTTTAATGATGTTGGCATTTTTAAAGAATTTGGATGCCTGTTTTTAAAAATAAACTTTTGCATTGATGTATAATACACATAAACAAAAATGCATGAATTATAAGTGTATATTTGAAGAATTGTCACAAAATGAACACATCTACACAACCAGGACCTAGATGAAATAGAACATTGCCAGCATTCCAGAAGTTCCCCCTTGTGCACCTCTCAATACTACCCACCGACTCACTCCCCTACAGGTAGCCACATCCCGACTTCTGGCCCCATCAATGAGTTTTACCTGTGTTGGGATTTCATATCAATGGGCTCTGCAGTATGTATTTATTTGGGGCTGCTTCTGTTACTCAGTATTGTGCTTGTGAGATTCATCCCTGTTGCTTATAGTTGGAGTTTGTTCATTTTCATTGCTGTAACATAATTCTCTGTATGACTGTAAGGAAATCTGTTTATCCAGCCTGCTGTTGATGGACATGTGGCTTGTTCCCATCTTGGCTTCAACAGAATTCTTATGAATATGTATGTACTGTATCCTGGTGCATACTTGCATGCAATTCTGTTGGGTAAATAAACGGTTAGAGTGGGGATTGTTGGGTCATAGGGTATGAGTATCTTCAACATTAATAGATGATACTCAGCTGTTTACCAGTGGCTTTACTAGTTTTTCCTTTCACCACCAGTGTATGAGTAAGAGTTCTTGTTGCTGTATATCCTCACTAGCACTTGTCAGTCTATCTAATTTTAGCCACTCTGGTGGGTATGTGGAGATTCTTTTGGTAACTTTAATTTTTGATTCCCTAGTTTTATTTGCATTTCCCGGGTTGAGTGCCTTTTCTTAGTCTGTTGGGCTATCTGGATTTGTTCTTTTGTGAAGTGCCTGTTCCAAGTTCTTGCACATTTTTCTACTCAGTGGTCTGTTTTTGTCTTGTTTTGCTTTCTTACTGATTTTTAGGAGCTCTTTATAATCAGGCTACCATTCCTGTCAGTTATATGTGAGGCAAATACCTTTTCTGTCTCTGCTCTTGCCTTTTAACTATACAATTGCCATTTTTGTAGATCAGAATGGGCAAATATTGTCAATTTCATATGGTTCAACCTATTATACAATAGTCTTTTCCTTTGTTAGGTTAATGTTTTTGTGTCCTATTTAGGACACCTTCCTCTACCTCTGAGGTCATGAAATTATTCTATATTATTTCCTAAATACATTATCATTTAGCTTTTAAAATGTATATTTATAATCCACGTGGAATTATTTTTTGTGTGTGTGTATTCTGTGAGGTAGGGTCAAGTTTTTGTTGAAAAAATACAGATATCTATTAGTCTAACCATTTTATTAAGGTATAGTTTATATACCATAAAATCACCTCTTAAAAGTGTACACGTCACTTATTTTTAGAAAATTTACAGAGCCATATAAGCATCACGATAATCTGGTTTTAGAACATTTCCATCACCCACCCACCCCAAGGTCTATTATGTGGACTTGCAGGCAATACCTGCTTCCAAACCAACAACTGGGAATGTACTTTTCTGTCCTTATAGATTTGCCTTATCTAGACATTTCATATAGTTGGAATTGTACAATATGTGAACTTTTGTCTCTGGCTTCTTTCACTTAGCATGCTGTTTTTGAGGTTCATACATACTGTAGCATGGATTAGTATTCGGTTCCTTTGTATTGATGAGTCCAATTGCATTGTATAGCGAGACCACAGTTGGTTTCTGCATTCACCAGCTGGTGCCCATTTGGATTATTTCCACGTCTTGGCTATAACACATAAAGCTACTCTGGACACTTGTGTACAAGTCTTGGTGTGGACAGATGTTTTATTTCTCCTGAACAGAGACTTGGATTGGAATTGCAAGGTTGAATGGTAATTCCTTTTTGTATAATTTTATTTTTCAAATTACTACTTGTAAATTGACTTTCTTCTTTGATGTATAGTTCTATTATTTAAAAAAAAAATGTATATCGCCCTGGCCAGTTTGGCTCAGTGGTTAGAGCATTGGCCCGTGGACCAGAAAGTCCCGGGTTCGGTTTCCGCTGAGGACACCTACCTCGGTTGCAGTTTGTCCCCGGCCCCGGTTGGGGTCGTGTGGATGGCAACCACTCGATGTGTCTCACTCGCAACGATACTTCTCTCTCTCTCTTCCTCCCCCTCTCCCTCCCTCTCTATCTGAAAATAAATGCAAAAATGTCCTCGGGTGAGGATAAAAAATATATATATATATGTATATATATATATAAAAAATAAAATAAAAACAAATGTATAGATTTTGTAGCCAGTGCAATCAGGATACAGAACAGATTCAGCTCTGTCCCTCCCACCCTCAAATCTTTTCCACGTATTGACCCCTTTATAGGCTCACCTTCTGTCTCCTCTCATCCCCTTGACAACAACTAATCTGTTATTTATCCTTACAGTTTTGCCTTTGGGGGCATGTCATTAAAATGGAATCATGAGCCCTGGCTGGTTTGGCTCAGCAGTTAGAGTGTTGGCCCACGGACCAGAGAGTCCCGGGTTCGGTTCCCACTAAGGGCACATACCTCGGTTGCAGTTTACCCCTGGCCCTGGTTGGAGTTGTGTGGGTGGCAACCAGTTGATATGTCTCTCTCACATCGATGTTTCTCTCTTTCTCTTCCTCCCTCTCTCCCTCCTGCTCTATCTGAAGATAAATGCAAAAATGTCCTCAGGTGAGGATAAAAAAACAAAACAAAAACAAAATGGAGTCATGAAGTATGTAAACTTTTAAGACTGGTTTCTTTCACTTAGTGTAAGTGAAAGATTGAGATTCACCCTAGTTGGTGTGTATCTGTAGTTCATTCCTTGTAATGCTGAGCAGTATTCCATCCTGTGGATGCACCACTATATGTTTACTCACCCACTGAAGGATATTTAGGTTGTTTCCAGGTTTTGGTAGTTTTGAATAGGGTTGCTGCAAAAATTTGTGTATGGGATTTTGTGTGAAATTAAAGCTTAATTTCTCCAAGGTAAATATCCAGGATTGGAATTTCTGGGGCCCATAGTCAGTGTATGTTTAGCTTTGAAAGTAACTTGTTGAAGATTTTTTCAGAGTAGTTTATACCATTTTGAATTGCCATCAGCAGTGTATAAATGTTCCCGTTGTTCTGCATCTTCATCAGCACTTGATATTGTCTGTATTTTTTCATTTCAGTCATACTGCTAGATGTGTAGTGACATCCTGTGGTTTTAATTTGCATTTTATAAGTAGCTAATGATGTTGAATATTTTCTCATGTGCATGTTTACCAGTCCAGGACCCTTGGGGGTGTCTGTAGCGGAAGCATCAGCTATCCACCCTGAGCTGAACACTATTTTTGAAAAGGCCTTCTTTTTCCTATGCTCTGTAGTGTTGCTTTTGTCATAAATTGTGTCCATATGTGTCAGTCTATTTCTGAACTCTTCACTCTTTATTTTTCTGCCCTTTCTTATGTCAATACTCCATTGTACAAGTATTGGAATCTTGTAACACAAGTCTTCCTGCTTATTTTTCTTCAGAATATTTCATAGAAATGGAATTACACAGTATGTGATCTTTTGTGATTGTTTTTCTTTTCATTTAGCATAAGGTTCAAGGTTTATCCATGTTTTAGAATGAATCAAAACTTCATTTGTTTCCATAGAAACCCCCCTTATTAAATGCCTGATTGCTCACACCATTGTTAAAAAAGAAACAGAACCCCAATGGAGTCACTTGTGCTAAGCCCACATCACCAAACCAGGACTTAATACCTAACCTAACTGTAGTTTCAGCCTCTCCCAGGAATGTAATCTTAACCAGCCTGGAATTATCTGGTCAGCACTAATGAGATAATCTACCTGATATACAACCCAGCCTTACTCCAGAGGAAGGTAACCTTGCCTGAAACAATTTACTCTTTGCTAAAATAACTTCCTTGCGCTGCCTCATTCTGCCTATAAAAGTCTTTTCAGCCCTGGCCGGTTTGGCTCAGCGGTTAGAGCGTCGGCCTGTGGTCCGGAGAGACCCGGGTTCGGTTCCCGCTAAGGGCATGTACCTCGGTTGCAGTTTGTCTCCGGCCCTGGTTGGTCGTGTGGGAGGCAGCCACTTGATGTGTCCCTTTCACATCGATGTTTCTCTCTCTCTCTCCCTCTCTCTTCCTCCCACTCTATCTGAACAAAAAATGGAAAAATGTCCTCGGGTGAGGATAAAAAATAAATAAATAAATAAATAAATAAATAAATAAATAAATAAATAAAAGTCTTTTCATTTTGTACAGCTCTTCAGAGTTCCTTTCTATTTGCTAGATGGGATGCTGCCCAATTCATGAATCACTGAATAAATTTAATTAGGCCTTCAAAAACAACATTTTAAAAAAATATATCTTTTATTGATTTTTAGAGAGAGAGGATGGGAGAGAGAGAAACATTGATATGAGAGCAAAACATCAATCTTTGCCTCCTGCATGTCCCCCACCAGGGATTGAGCCTGCAACCCCGGGCAGGAATTGAACTGGCAACCTTTTGGTGCACAGGACAACACCTAGACAACTGAGCCATACTGTCCAGGGCACTTCATTTGTTTTCATGGCTGAATAATATTTCATTTATGGATAGTCCATCAGTTGATGGACCTTTGGGGTGTTTCCACTTTTTCGCTGTTATGAATATCAGTGTACAAATTTTTGTGTGGACATATGTTTTCATTTCTCTTTGGTATATACCTAGGAGTAGAATCATTGGTAACTCATTATTGTAACTCTGTGTTTAACATTTTGAAGAATTGCCAGAGTGTTTTCTACAGTGGCTGCACCATTTTACATTCCCACCAGCAGTGTATGAAGATTGCATTTTTCTACATCACTACTCACACTTGTTATTTTCTGTGTTTTTAATTATAGCCATCTTAGTGGGTGTGAAGTGGTATCTCATTGTGGTTTTGATTTGCATTTCCCTGATGGCTAAGGATGTTAACTATCTTTTCATGTGCTTTATTGCCGTGTGTATATCTCCTTTGGAGACATGTATATTCACACCCTTTGCCTCTTTAAAAATTGGGTTACTTGATGTTTTATTTTTCACCATAAGAGTTCTCTATATACTTCGTCTCCAGGCATTCACAGCATATCACATTATTCCACTCTCCTGTCTCCTCTTGCTTTACCTTCGTAATAGGCTTTAATTTGTGAGTTGATAAATTGGTGCATCAGCTCATCTATTCATTCATTTATTTATATATTTATTCAACAGATAGTCAATTGCCTTAGTTGTATCTTTGCCATTTCTTTGCCTTCTTAGTGCTATTCTGGAAGAGCTAGCTCCTATTGTCATTTGTTTGGCTGGTAGTACCATCATCTTGAAGACTCTAGATACTTTCCCTTGAGAGCATCTATACCAGTTTGAACCTCACATCACCTGATGTGACACCCTCTCAGTGACAGGCATACCTTAAGAGTCCTATGTTCCTGCCCTCACTCCCACCAAACCAAATGGACCCCCTTCTCCCAAAGTCCACAAATAGGTGTGTCTATTTTTGCCTCTTTACAGAAGTTTGCCTCCTTCTGATAAGTCCTTTTGCTTGAATTATGGGTTTTGTCTTCTCTCTCAAGCAACTTGGCTCCTTTAGCTACCTTCCTTTTTTCCCTCATCTTTTTTATTTTTAATCCTCACCTGAGAATATGTTTTTATTGATTTTAGAAAGAGATGAAGGGAGAGAAAGAGAAACATTAATTAGTTACCTCCTGTAGGAGCCCTGCTGGGGATTGAATTTGAAACCTGGGTATGTGCTCTGACCAGGAATAGAACCCGTAACCTTTTGGTGTACGGGACGATGCTCCAACCAACTGAGTCACCCTGCCAGGACTTCCTGCATCTTTAATCCCTCACCTCTCCTGGACCATTCTGTCGCCCCACAACATTCTCTAGCATCTCTGCCCTGCAGAAATCCTCCCAAGTGCCACGTTACCCCGTTTTTCTGCCATACTTCATGTCTAGACTTCTCTAAAGGATTGACCACATGTGCTTTCTCGACTTCACTCACATGTCAGCCTGCCCAGGCTGGCCTGTGCCACCACTACCCCAGTGCATCAGTACTTGGCATTGTACTGATAGTCTTCATCCTGTTTGTATGGCTGTCATCCAACCCCTCTTGTCCTCGGACTTCCTTGCTGGATCCCCTCCTCCACTGTTTCTTGATAGTGAAGGTCCTCAGGCTCTCTCCTATCTTGTCATCCTCTCCATGGGTGGTAGTAGTGACATCCCATCTCTAGCCTAGCTCTCTCAGACTGGGATGATGTGGTTGCCTCACTGACATTTTCACTTAAGAATTTCACAGGCATCTCAACTTAAAGGGTCAAAAACTGAGCTTCCCATATTGACCCAAAACCTTTAGCTCCCCCAGTTTTACGCACCCAGTAAATTTATCATTGTCCATTCGTTTACTGAATGCAGAACCCTGGGAGTTATCCTTGTTCCCTTGTCTCACCCACACATCCGGTCTTTGAGCATGTCCTGTCAGTTCTGCCCAGATGTCATATCCTGAATCTGTCTGCTTTTATCCCACTGTCACCCTAGACAGGGCCACTCTTACCCTTGGCCTGGACTACAGCAACAGCCTTGGAATGAGTCCCTGTTACTACTCTTGAAGCCTCCCAAGCCATTTACCATCTATAGCTGAGTGGGTTTAAAAAAAAGCCAGCCAGCCATGTGGGACCCTGGGCAGGATCCTGGAACCAAAATCAGACCAAAAAATTGATTAAATAAAGCCTGTAGTCGATTTAATAATATTGTACTGGTGCGAATTTCCTGTTCTTGATTTTTTTTCTGTGCTTGACATAGTACAGTAAGACATTAACATTGGGCACATGGGGTAAGGAATATAAAGGAATTCCTTGCACAATATTTGCAAGTTTTCTGTATGTCTAAAATTAGTTCTAATTAAAAAGTTCTTAAAAATTAAAATGCAAAAACAGAAAAAGAAAACAGGATTGTGTGTGCTCCCATGCTTAAAACTCTGCTGAGGCCTTCCACAGGCCTAGTACATAACTCAGAATGCTCTTGATGTCAAAACCCTCACTTTGGGGGAATGGAAGGCTAGCGGTTTCACCCTAACTTGTGCAGCAGGCCTCTGGGCCTCAGGAAAATCACGCAGTGGGTGGAGCTGAGTTGCTATCTCAGGCAAAGCGGCCCGGGCGGCAAGATGTTTGTGATTGAGAACAGACTAACCGATGTCTCCGCAGTAGATTCCATTAAAAATGAAAAAGAAAAGAAAAGAAAAGAGAAGAGGGGGGAGAAGGAAAAGGATTGGTGGCGCCAGCCAAAACACTAAGCGACCCGGGTCAGGTTTCTCTGCACACCGAAGGTATTATCCGCTGGATGGAAGATCATCCAGAGAAGCTGCTTCTTCGCTCTGAGGAAATCCCCAAATCCGCCCGGGAACCGCTTGCGCGACTTCCCTTCCTCCGCACAGGAGGAGCATAGGGAGCAGTGCGTCCAAGACTCCTCCAAGGTCCCTGTCCTGCAAGAAAGCAGAGCGATTAGGCTTGGTGGAGGGGGGGAAGAGAGAGCGAGAGCGAGCGAGAGAGAGAGAGAGAGAGAGAGAGAGAGAGAGAGAGAGAGAGAGAGAGGCAGCGTAGACGAGAAGGGTAGGTACCTGAAATGGAAAGTGTTTTCATGGACCTGAAAAATGCAGGTTGGTGTCTCATCCCTTACACTCCTTGGTTGACACCTGTGTCGTGTGGAAATGGAATAAATGTGAATCAGCCACTACAAAAAAAAACCAAAAAAAAAAAAACCCTCATTTTGCTTTAGCCAGGTGAAGACAATGATCTTTTCCACACACACCAATCCCTCCATCCAGTATTGTCCTCCTCAGGCCCACAACCACGATCAGCTCCTTCTCACCACTGAGGTCCCCATTTCTTCTTTGAGGCCTTCCCTGACTCCCGTATCTAAACTAGCCCCCCACTGACTACTGTTCTGTTGCAGAATCTTTTAATTTTTTTTTTCTTTTGTTAACCTTCATCCAAGGATATTTTTTCGTTGATTTTTAGAGAGAGTGGAAGGAAGGGATTGGGGAGAGAGAGAAACATGGATGTGAGAGAAGACACATCGATTGGTTGCCTCCCGTATCAAACCTGCAACCCAGATACGTGCCCTTGACTGGGAATCGAACCTTCGACCCTTCGGTGAGTGGGCCAGCATTCCATCCACTGAGCCACACCAGCCAGGATGAAACCTTCAGTTTTCTTTATGGTCCTTATTCACAGCTGGTGATTAGTACAGTTGTTTGTTTCATGGAGTCAGGGCGGTGAATATCATGCTCATAGTTTTATCTTAGAGTCAGAATCAATAAACAGTTCCTTGTTTCTTATTGTATAAGGAAAGTTTACTATATAATTCAGTCTCTAGAGAAGTTCCATTACTTGCAGTGCTTCATTCTGCCCTTCCTTGATGTTCAAGCTGTTTGCAAATGGACCACTGCTGCAGAGATGTGACACACGTATTTTTATTTTTAATCCTCACCTGAGGATATTTTCCCATTTATCTTCAGACAGAGTTGAAGGGGGGCGGGGGAGAGACATCAGTGTGAGAGAGACACATTGACTGGTTGCCTCCTGCACGACCCCGACCAGAATCACCAAGCCACAACTGAGGTATGTGCCCTTGACCAGAATTGAACCCGAGACTCTTTGGTCCACGGGCCAGCGCTCTAACTGCTGAGCCAAACTGGCCAGGGCTACACACATATTTTAATGCCCTTTGTGCTAGGTCTTCATCAGGTACTAGAGGTACTAAGATTAGTAAGACATAGCCAAACATAAGGTATTATTAGCATTTATAATAGGCCTATCCTCAATCTAGGCAGATTTCAGGAGCTCATCTGTTGAAAGAATGAATAGAATAAGTTAAGAAATCTTTTTCTTTTAAATTGCTTCAGATTGCCCTGGCTGGTTTGTCTCAGTGGTTAGAACATCGGCCTGAGGACGGAAGAGTATCGGGTTCATTTCCAGTCAAGGGCACGTGCCTCGGTTGCTATCCGGTCCCCGGACCCTGTCAGGGTGGTGTGGGAGGCAACCAGTTGATGTGTCTTTCTCACATTGATGTTTCTCTCGCTCTCTCTCTCCCTTCCTCCTTCCCACTCTGTCTAAAAATTAATGGAAAAATATCCTCAGGTGAGGATTTAAAAATAAATAAAAATAAATTGCTGCAGATATATACTCACATATTCATATATTATATATACCATTACATCATAGATACACACATACAGCATTGTGGAATCTTTAGTCTTTCATATATCCTTCAAACTGTTTCTTGGGAAGGAAAAGGATGGGCAGAGGACTGTGGGACTTACGGCTGCTCTTAGAGCACGGGGCTCTGCTGCTGCCCCGTCTGTGCCAGGCACCCACTAGAGTATCCCAAGGCAGCTTGATGAAAGGCTATGCAGAGGGGTGTTTGGGAAATTGTTAGAAGTGTTTCTGATGGTCTCAGTGATTAAAGGTTATACATTTTTCCATGAATTTAATTTTATTCAGATGGTAAAGAGGATATTACAAATTAAATGTGTAATAAAAAATGCAATAAAAAGGAACCATTGGGTCTAATCGGCTTGAGAACTCGTGGTTCACTCTCTGGTTTCCAGAAGGTGTTATTATGGGTCCTCAGGGGACTTAAAGGAATTAAAAAGAACCAACAGGAATGCCTTGATTCATGATGGTCCCCAGATGAGGCAGAGCTTGCCACTGGGACCTGCCACTTCAGCATGGAGGCACCATCATGCAGTGCCTTGCAGAAACTTTGGGTGTTGGTGATACAAGAATTTCTGGGAGGGCCTGAAAGTTGGATGGGGCGGGACCTCAGGGAATTAAAAAAATAATAATTTCTGAGATATGAGTAGGGGACCAGATATTGTCACCTGTATTTATATTAGGAAAGCACAATATGCAAATAAGTCAGCAGCAGGGGTGAATTCCTTGACCACCGGTAGCTTGTAGAGCAGTGGGCAGGGTATGATTTCACAGTACTCACAAGACTCGAGATCACATGGACTGCTGTGGACATTTAGACAATAAGTTGGCGGGAGAGAGGGGACCCTGGAGGCAGTGGGATCCTTGAGGGGCAGAAGGAGAGAAGAAGTTGGCCGAAATGACTAGACTGAGTTTACCTGCTTCTCAAATTTGCCGCCTGAGGCTAGCAGAGGGGCAGTACAGTGGCATTGCTCCTGAAACACCTTCTCCTGCCCTGGTCTCTTTGGTTGGTGCCAAATCCTATTAGCATTGTGGCTGTGAGCCTAGTTAAACATTCAAGCCCCAAGGAGTCAGAGAGAACCCCCACCCCCCCGCCAAAATGGTAATTTGTTCAGTCGTGTGTTTTACTACATGTGTTGCTTTTAATGGGTGTGAAAGATCAGAGAGTTTGATGTTTGGTTTACAAACTGCTTTTAAGTATCATGTAGTAAAATTTAAAGGGTATTAAAAAGTGGGAAATATGGCATATTTTATAAAAATTCACATTAAAAACATTTTTAGGAATAATATATGTCAAGCAAGGTTGATCTTTGTACAGATGGGCTCTGAATTAGATTTTTTGAACCAATTTTTTAAACCCATTTTAAGTATTTTTGGAAATATTCAATGTTTCCAAGCTTTCCTGTTTTTATTTTTCTACCATAATTAGTAGAGTATCTATTTCTTTTTTTATTTTTTAATTACAGTTCACTTTCAATATTATTTTGTATTGGTTTCAGATATACAGCATAGTAGTTAAGCAATCATATGCTTTACAGAGTGTTCCACCTGATATTTTCAGTACCCACCTGACACCATACATAATTGCAATATCGTTGCCTATATTCCCTATGCTATTTTTAACTACCAATTTGTACTTTTTTTTTTTTTTTATCCTCACCTGAGGATATTTTTCCATTTTTTGTTCAGATAGAGTAGGAGGGAGAGAGAGGAAGAGAGAGAGAGAGAAACATTGACGTGAAAGCGACACATCGAGTGGCTGCCTCCCGCACGGCCCTGGTTGGGTCAGGGCCGGGGACAAACTGCAACCGAACCACGTGCCCTTAGCGGGAACCGAACCCGGGTCTCTCTGGACCGCAGGCCAACGCTCTAAGCGCTGAGCCAAACAGGCCAGGGCCAATTTGTACTTCTTAATCCCTTCACCTTTTTCACCCAGTCCCCTGATCCCCCTTCCCTCTGGCAACCACCAGTCTGCTCTCTGTGTCTATGAGTCTGTTTCAGTTTTGTTTGTTGGTTTGTTTTGTTCTTTAGATTCCACGTATAAGTGAAATCATATGGTATTTGTCTTTCCCTGACTGACTTATTACCCTCTAGATCCATCCATGCTTTTGCAAATGATAAAATTTCATTCTTTTTTATGGCTGAGTAGTGTTTCATTGTATATATGTACCACAGCTTTTTTTATCCACTATTGATGGGCACGTGGGTTGCTTCCATACCTTGGCTATTTATAAATAACACTGCAGTGAACATAGGAGTGCATATGTTCTTTTGAATTCATGTTTGGGTTTCTTTGGATAAATCCCCAGAAGTGGAATCACTGGGTCAAGAGGTAGTTCCATTTTTAACTTTTTTTTTTTTTTTTTTTTTTTTTGCATTTATCTTCAGATAGAGCGGGAGGGAGAGAGGGAGGAAGAGAGGGAGAGAAACATCGATGTGAAAGAGACACATCGAGTGGTTGCCACCCACAAGACCCCAACTGGGGCTGGGGACAAACTGCAACCGAGGTACGTGCCCTTAGCAGAACCGAATCCGGGACTCTCCAGTCCGCGGGCCGACGCTCTAACCACTGAGCAAAACCATCCAGAGCTCCATTTTTAATTTTTTGAGGTAACACCATAGTGTTTTCCACAGTGGCTGCACCAATCTGCATTCCTACCAGCAGTGCTTTCAGGGGTTTGATGAAAGCCTCTCACACTTCTCTAAGCCCAGCTGTGTATGGCTGAAATACTGGGTCTGAGCCATATTGCTGAGTGGGCCGATATCTGCTCCTCACCTGGCCCTGAGTCAGCCTGGTCCTGATCTGTTCCTTGGGACCCCTGTCCATTTTTTAATTGCATGAAGTGGCAGGCATGTTGGCCTAAACCAACAGCAGTCCTGAGGATTTTCTTAACCAGGGATAATGGAGTTGTCAACCCTCAGCCTTGTTAACTTATTATTTGAAGACCTCTTTTTATTTTATGTATGCTTTGAATATCTTACAATTCTTTTTGTCAGTTATACCTCAGTAAAGTTGAAAACATTAATTTAAAAAGAAACATATAGAAATACACACACATATTAATACACCAAAACCTTAGGACAATAGGACATGGAAAACATTCACTTTCTTTTTTTTTTTTTTTTTTTTAATATTTTTCTTTATTGATTTTAGAAAGAGAGAGAGACATAGAAACATTGATTGGCTGCCTCCTGCATGCCCCCTACTGGGGATTTGGCCCACAACCTGGGCAAGTGCCCTTACTGGGAATCGAACTAGCGACCTCTTGGTGCATGGGTCGACATTCAACCACTGAGCCAAACTGGCTGGGTAGCATTCACTTTCTTTTTTTTTTTTTTTTTTTTAAATACCTGTCTAGTTTGAATGTGGCGCATGCTTATTTTCTTTATATCTTTTTTTTTGTTTTTTATTTATTTTTTTATTTTTTGTTACAGATGTTTCTCCTTTTTTCCCCATTGACACCCTCCTCCCCATCCCCCCACCCTGTCCCCAGCTTTGTTGTCCATGTCCATCATTTATGCATAAGTTCTGTGGTTTATCTCTTCCCTCCCCCCCACCCCCTTTTCTGAGGGGTGTCAGTTTATACCCTACTTCCACATCTCTGGGTCTACCCTGTTCCTCAGACTGTTATGTTCATTATATTCCACAAATAAGTGAGATCATGTGATATTTGTCTTTCTCTGCTTGGCTTGTTTCGCTTAGGATAATACTCTCGAGGTCCCTCCATGTCGTCTCAAAGGATAAGAGATCTTTCTTTCTTACAGCTGCATAGTACTCCATTGTGTGTATGTACCATAGCTTTTTTATCCATTCATCCACTGATGGACACTTGGGCTGTTTCCAGATCTTAGCTATTGTAAATAGTGCTGCTATGAACATGGGGGTACATGTATTTTTTCTGATTGGTGTTTCAGGCTTCTTAGGGTATATTCCTAGAAGTGGGATCACTGGGTCAAATGGCAATTCAATTTTTAATTTTTTGAGGTAACACCATAGTGTTTTCCACAGTGGCTGCACCAGTCTGCATTCCCACCAGCAGTGTACTAGAGTCCCCTTTTCTCCACATCCTCGCCAACACTTGTTGTTTGATGATTTGTTGATGGCGGCCATTCTGACAGGTATGAGGTGATATCTCATTGTTGTTTTAATTTGCATCTCTCTGATGATTAGTGATGTTGAGTATTTCTTCATATGTCTCTTAGCCATTTGTATGTCCTTTTTGGAGAGGTGTCTATTTAGTTCCTCTGCCCATTTTTTAATTGGGTTCTTTGTCTTCCTTTTGTTGAGTTGTATGAGCACTCTGTATATTTTGGAAATTAACCCCTTATCTGATGTATCATTGGCAATTATGCTCTCCCATAGAGTGGGTTCCCTATCTGTTTTGCTGGTTGTTTCTTTTGCTGTGCAGAAGCTTTTGAGTTTGATGTAGTCCCATGTGTTCATTTTTCCCTTTGTTTCTGTTGCCTTAGGTGATGTATCAGTGAAGATTCTACTGCGTATGATGTCCGAAATTTTGTTGCCTACATTTTCTTCTAGGATTTTTATGGATTCACGAGTCACATTTAAGTCTTTTATCCATTTTGAGTTTATTCTTGTGTATGGTGTAAGTTGATGGTCTAGTTTCATTTTTTTGCATGTAGCTGTCCAATTTTCCCAACACCATTTATTAAAGAGGCTGTCTTTACTCCATTGTATGCTCTTGCCACCTTTGTCAAATATTAATTGAGCATAATGTCTTGGGTCAATTTCCGGATTCTCTGTTCTGTTCCACTGGTCTATATGCCTGTTCTTGTGCCAGTACCAGGCTGTTTTGATTACAGTAGCTTTGTAGTATAAGCTGATATCCGGTATTGTGATCCCACCTACTTTGTCCTTCTTTTTCAAGATTGCTGTGGCTATTCGGGGTCTTTTTTGGTTCCATATGAACTTTTGAAATATTTGTTCTAGTTCTGTGAAATATGTTGTTGGTATTTTGATGGGGATTGCATTGAATCTATAGATTGCTTTGGGTAATATGGACATTTTAATGATGTTAATTCTTCCAATCCATGAACAAGGTATGTGCTTCCACTTTTTTATATCTTCCTCTATTTCTTTTTTCAATGTCCTGTAGTTTTCTGCAAATAGGTCCTTTACTTCTTTGGTTAAGTTTATTCCTAGGTATCTTAATTTTTTTGCCGCGATGGTAAATGGAATTGTTTTTTTAGTTTCTCTTTCTGTGAGTTCATCATTGGTGTATAAGAATGCTGTTGATTTCTTGACATTAATTTTGTATCCTGCTACTTTGCCAAATTCATTTATTAAGTCTAGTAGATTTTTGATGGAGTCTTTAGGGTTTCCTATATCTAATGTCAGATCGTCTGCGAATAATGACAGTTTCACTTCCTCCTTTCCAATTTGGATTCCTTTTATTTTTTCTTCACGTCTGATTGCTGTGGCTAAGACTTCCAGTACTATGTTAAATAAGAGTGGCGAAAGTGGGCATCCCTGTCTTGTTCCTGTTCTTAAGGGAAATGTTTTTAGTTTTTGCCCATTGAGTATGATGTTGGCTGTAGGTCTTTCATATATGGCCTTTATAATGTTGAGATATGATCCCTCTATTCCCAAATTGCTGAGCGTTTTTATCAGAAATGGGTGCTGAATTTTGTCGAATGCTTTTTCAGCGTCTATTGATATGATCATGTGGTTTTTATCTTTCATTTTGTTTATGTGGTGTATCACATTTATTGATTTGCGAATATTGAACCAGCCTTGCATCCCTGGGATGAATCCCACTTGGTCATGGTGAATAATTTTTTTGATGTATTGCTGGATCCGGCTTGCTAGTATTTTGTTCAGGATTTTGGCATCTATGTTCATCAGGGATATTGGCCTGTAGTTTTCTTTCTTTGTAGTGTCTTTTTCTGGTTTTGGAATTAGAATTATGCTGGCCTCATAAAATGAGTTTGGAAGTCTTCCTTCTTCTTGAATTTTTAGAAATAGTTTGAGAAGAATGGGTGTTAGTTCTTCTTTGGATGTTCGGTAAAACTGCCCTGTGAAGCCGTCTGGGCCTGGACTTTTGTTTGCTGGGAGAGTCTTGATTACATCTTCAATTTCCTTGGTTGTTATTGGTCTGTTCAAGTTTTCTATCTCTTCCCGGTCCAGTTTTGGGAGACTGTGTGTTTCTAGAAATTTGTCCATTTCGCTTAGATTGTCGAATTTGTTGCCATATAAATGTTCATAGTATTTGTTAACGATCCTTTGTATTTCTGTGGGGTCAGTTGTTACTTCTCCTCTTTCATTTCTGATTTTGTGTATTTGGGTTCTCTCTCTTTGTTTCTTGGTGAGTCTAGCTAAGGGTCCATCAATCTTGTTTATCTTTCAAAAAACCAGCTCTTTGTTTCATTGATCCTTTGAATTGTTTTTTTGGTCTCCATGTCGTTTATTTCTGCTCTGATCTTTACTATTTCCTTCCTTCTACTTGCTCTGGGGTTTTCCTTTTGTTTGCTTTCTAGTTCTTCAAGTTGTGAGGTTAGAAAGTCTATTAGAAATTTTTCTTGTTTCTTGAGGTGGGCCTGTAGTGCTATGAACTTCCCTCTCAGAACTGCTTTCGCTGCATCCCACAGATTTTGTGTTGTTGTGTGTTCATTTTCATTCGTTTCCAGAAAGTTTTTAATTTCTTCCTTGATCTCCTTGGTAACCCATTCATTGTTTAATAACATGCTATTTAGCCTCCATGTATTCAAATGTCTTTGCATGTTCTTGTTGCAATTGATTTCTAGTTTCATGCCATTGTGATCTGAGAAGATGCTTGATATGATTTCAATCTTCTTGAACTTGTAGAGACTTCGTTTGTGTCCTAACATGTGGTCTATCTTTGAGAATGTCCCATGTGCACTTGAGAAGAATGTGAATTCTGTAGTTTTGGGGTGTAATTCTCTGTAAATATCTGTTAAATCCATTTGGTCTAGTGCTTCATTTAGAGTCTCTGTTTCCTTGTTAATTTTTTGTCTAGAGGATCTATCCAGTGATGTCAGCGGGGTGTTGAAGTCCCTTGCTATGATTGTATTGCTGTCGATTTCTCCTTTGAAGTCTTCCAGAAGATTTTTAATGTATTTTGGTGCTCCTATATTGGGTGCATATATGTTTACCAAGGTTATATCTTCCTGTTGGATAGATCCTTTCAATATTATGTAGTGGCCTTCTTTGTCTCTAGTTATGGCCTTCATTTTAAAATCTATTTTATCAGATATGAGTATTGCTACCCCAGCTTTTTTTTCCTTTCTGTTTGCTTGGAAGATTTTTTTCCATCCCTTCACTTTCAGCCTATGTGAGTCTTTTGTTGTGAGGTGGGTCTCTTGTAAACAACATATATATGGGTCATGCTTTCTTACCCAATCCGCTACTCTGTGTCTTTTGATCGGGGCGTTCAGTCCATTTACATTTAAGGTGATTATTGATATGTACTTACTTATTGCCATTTTTGTTTAGTGTCTTTCTATTTTCCTTTCTATTTCTTCTACTAATTACAGCAGTCCTTTTAACATTTCTTGCAGTGCTGGTTTGGTGCTAATGTATTCCCTTAGCCTTTTTTTGTCTGGGAAGCTCTTTATTTGACCTTCTATTTTGAATGATAGCCTTGCTGGGTAGAGTAGTCTTGGATTCAGATCCTTGTTTTTCATGACCTTGATTATTTCATGCCATTCCCTTCTGGCCTGTAGTGTTTCTGTGGAGAAGTCAGCTGATAGCCTTATGGGGGTTCCTTTGTAGGTAACCTGTTGCTTAGCTCTTGCTGCCTTTAGGATTCTCTCTTTGTTTTTAATTTTTGGCATTTTAATTACTATGTGTCTTGGTGTGGGCCTGTTTGGGTTCTTCTTACTTGGGACTCTCTGTGCTTCTTGAACTTGAATGCCTTCTTCCTTCACCAAATTAGGGAAATTTTCTGTCACTATTTCTTCAAATATATTCTCTAACCCTTTCTCATTTTCTTCTTCTTCGGCGACTCCTCTGATGCGAATATTATTACGTTTCCAGTTGTCCCACAGTTCTCTTAAGCTGTCTTCCTGTTTTTTCATTGTTTTTTCCTTTTGGTTTTCTGATTGGTTGATTTTTTCTACCCTGTCTTCTAATTCACTGATCCGGTCCTCAGCTTCTTCTACTCTGCTATTTAGTCCTTCCAATGTGTTCTTCATTTCTGCCATGTCATTCTTCATTTCCAATTGATTTATTTTCAATATTTCTATGTCTTCGCTCATGGTGTTGATGTCCTTACACATGCTGTTGAGCTTCCTCAAGATCATGGCTCTGAATTCTAGTTCTGTTAACTTGCTTAACTCCATTTCATTTATCTCATCTTCATTGGAGGTCTCTTGTTCTTTCGTTTGGCATCTGTTTCGTTGTTTTACCATTTTGGCTATCTCAGTGGTTTTTGGAACCTGCCAAATTTTCCCTGTGGATGTTGGTGTTCTGCTGTTTGTGGCTCCCTGTACTGGGTTTGGATGAGCGTGAGAGGACCCACGTTATACACCACTGTCGAGTCTTACTTTCCTGGGTAGAGTTGCAAGCCCAGAAAAGGTTCAGTTATCCTCTAGCTTTTTGCCTAGAGGCTATTAGTCCTGGTTACTTGAAGAGCCTTGGGTTCTCAGTGGAATGAAAACCTCCCTCAGGTGTTCAGCGTGAGAGGATTTCCCGAGGGTGGGGTAGATGCTGGTAGTTAATGAGCCTCGATTTGCATTTCAATGGCCCACTAGGGTGTGGCTGGATCTCCCAGGGAGGGGCTGCCGCCTCTCCCCAGAGCCCTGGGATGGAGTAAGATGGCCAGGCCACAGTCCTGCGTGGCCGAAACTCAGCAAAAGCTCTGAGCGCCCTCCGAATCCCGAGTGTCCCCACACAGTTCCAGTCCAGTCCGCCCTCCCTCTGCTGGATCCCAAGGTGAGTGGCTGTGGCTGTTTTAGCGCTCTGTCCCGGCTCTGCGCTGTGGAGCCGGCTCGGGCTTTAACCCCGAGGGCGGGTGCTGCTCACGGCTAAGGCAGCTGCTGTCCGTGGGCTCCCAGCCCCCCTCTCGCGCCTCCGCAATCCTACCAGGATCGATTCAGTGTCCCTGGTTGTATGGTCCTCTCAAGCTGCTTTTCTGTTGCTTTTTCCCGATGATTTGACTTTATTTTAGTTGTAATTCCAGTTTGGTCCTGGGAGATGGTCTGTGTAGCTTCCATTCACTCCGCCGCCATTTTGGAATCTCTAGCATTCACTTTCTATACTTCTGCTGAGGACTCGTCTGGGAAAAGTATGCCTTTTATTTTATTTCTCTATTTTGGTTCTTCATTTTAAGGTGATTTTGTAGTGCCTGGCCTGCCACCTTCCCTGAGTTTGATTTCTTTGACTTTTTTTTCAGCAACTTTTCTTTCATCCTTGAGCTTCTTTCCTGATTTTTTTTTTTTTTTTACTGCTTTCCACAAATTCCATTTCTTTCTTAAATTTATATTTATGACATAGTCTTTGAATCAGTGGTATTTTTTGTTAATTATATCTTTATCCTATTTATTTACCGTATTTCTTTCTTTTTTTTTTTTTTTTATCCTCACCCGAGGACATTTTTGCATTTATCTTCAGACAGAGCAGGAGGGCGAGAAGGGGGAAGAGAGAGAAAGAAACATCGATGTGAGAGAGACACATCAAGTGGTCGCCACCCACACGACCCCAACTGGGGCCGGGGACAAACTGCAACTGAGGTACGTGCCCTTAGCCGGAACCAAACCCGGGCCTCTATGGTCCGCGGGCCGGTGCTCTAACCACTGACCCAAACCGGCCAGGGCTCTTTCTTATTTTTAATAGCACACAGAGTTCATAGTTGGTGTTAATTAACCTAATACTTACAATTTTTTCTTTTTTGAATTGTGGTATAATTGTGGAAAACTTAATAGTTTTGAAAATAAATGACTGAAGATCACACATATGGATGAATATGGATTAATCTCAAACATATTGCTGGACCAAAAAAAGCAACTTTCAGAAGGATACTTGTAAAATGATGTCATGTATGTAAATTTTAAAAGGCATATTAGTGCTGTATATTGTTTGGCATTATATATGTGTAGTGAAAACCTAAAGCAGTGCATGGGGAGGAGCAACATGGCAGTGGCATTCAGCATTCAGGATAGTCACCCACCCAATGGGGAGAAGGGTTTGCAGTGGGGGAAGGCCCACAGGGAACCTGACCACTGCAGGTGATGTTTTGTTTCTTAGGTGGGACCATGGTCTTCAGCCTATTATTTCTTACATGTTTCTATGTCTAACATATTTTGTCATCAATTCAAAAAGTCATGCTTATTTTAAACATAAAGTAAATAAGAATATCTAATATAGAAAGTGAAAATGAGAAAAATTTCTAATATAGAAAGTGAATGTTTTCATAATCCTGTTATCCTGTTAATATTTTAGTGTATTTATTTATTTTAAGTTAATGGTCTTTTTATTGGAAAAAAAATAAATGAAAAGACTAGTATTTACTACTTGGAATGGGTGTAAATTGTAATTTCCTGAATAGCAATGTTGATGGTTGTGCTGAAGTCCACAGCCACAGCCTACCTCTGTGGCTCCAAGTCATGGTTCAGAAGGTTTTAAAAACAGAGTCCAAAGATGCTCCCTTGGTAAAAGTTTCTTTTTAAAAATTTGTGTGAATAGTGACAGCCTGACACCCATTTCACTCTAGTACAATGCAGACAACAGTAAACCAACACATGTGGGCATGCCACCAGGATGTGTCACCACAGGTTGGAGCACATGGAAGTGCAAGAGGACCATCCTGCTAGTGGGGCTACATCTAGACAGTTTTTCCTTCATCCATTTTTCTGTACACATCCTGAGCTAAACCAATTTTAAATGTGTTTGCTTTCAGGAAACCAGCTATGACACTTTATGCTAACAAAATAAACTAGAACCTATTTGAATAGATTTTGAATTTGGTTTTTCAGTTTTTGTTTTTAATACAAATGCCTGACTGTGCTCAATTGTCAGGCTGCATACATGAAAAACTGGCCAGCCCAAACAGTGTATTAATCATTAGCAAATGGAACTGCAGAGAGTCCACTAAATGCTTCCTTATCATTAAGGTAGTGAAAGGATTTATATTGTAAAACTGATGTGTAGCTTGATCTTTAGGGGACATGACCACCAACCAATCCATGAAGATATTTTTGTATGTGTGGACAGAATGTACTTTTGACATTCAGTTTTGCTATATAGAAACAGAATGAGTAAATTTTTTTTTTGCAAGAGATAAGTAAAATATTTAATTTGATTCTTCTGAGGGGGAGGAGTTGAAAGTAGGTCTTCATTTTGCAGTCATCATCTGTATGAATTTTTCATAGCTAATTTGTCCATCTCCATCAGTATCTCCTTCTCTGATCATTTCATCTACTTCTTCATCTGTTAGTTTTTCTCCTAAGTTTGTCATAACATGATGTAGTTCTGCTGCACTGATGTAACCATTGCCATCCTTGTCAAGTACTTGGAATGCCTCATGGATTTCTTTCTTCACTGTCTGTGTCTTTCATTTTTCTTGTCATCATAGTAAAAAATTCTGGGAAGCCAGTGACACCATTACTGTCAGCATCTACTTCATTGATCATATCCTGCAATTCGGCTTCTGTTGGGTTCTGACCCAGTGACCTTATGACAGTGCCAACTTCCTTTGTTTTGATGGTATCATCACCATCTTTGTCAAAGAGGGAGAAAGATTCCTTGAATTCAGCAATCTGTTCTTTGGTCAGCTGATCTGCCATGGTGCCAGGGAAGGAAGAGCAGAGGGATCAAAGGTGGCTGCACCAGTGCAGGGACTGGACGATGGGGGTGCCTCTGCTGCTGCTGCTGCTGCTAAAGCATGGTGTGTGGTGTGCTGAGCACTGTGCCACTGCCACTGACACCACCACCTGCGCCTCTGTCCAGCTGCGAGTAGGGCGCCATAGTCGGTGAGACTCCCAGCACAAATGCCCTGGTGTATTTCTGTATGTTTCTTTTTTTAACTAATTTTTTCAACTTTATTGAGGTATAATTGACAAAGTGTAAGATATTTAAAGTGTACATTGTGATTTGATATACATATCATTATGGAAGGATTCTCCCATCTGGTTAATACTTATACAAAACACTTATCAAAAGAGAAAACCTTGATGTGAATTGAAAACTGATTGACTTGAAAAGTGAGGAAATTCACATCCATCACCTCACATCACACTTCTTTTCTTGTGTGTAAGCACATTTAAGTTCTATTCTCCTAGGAGATTTCTAATACAGTGTTCAACTATAATTATCATGTTTTACATTAGATCCTCAGACCACATATTTCTGTGTTCTTAATATAGTCTAGTGTTGTTCAGAATAACACTTTGTTTCTTTCCCATATGTTAGCTGCTCTTCGTGTCTTCTTTTCTTCAAGTACTCATCTGCCTGGTTTGGGACCAGCACCTCTTCTGAGCAGGGATCTGCTTGCTGGAGGGTTTGGAACCTTCCTTCCCAGGGAGTTTGAATGCATGGGGCTTCTGCCCACTTCCATCTGTCCTTAAAGGTCTGTAGCAGAGCCCTAATTTCCAGTCTTAAGACAAGGGAGCTTCTGCCCTGGCTGGTTTGGCTCAGCGGTTAGAGCGTCGGCCTGCAGTCCAGAGAGACCCGGGTTCGGTTCCCGCTAAGGGCACGTATCTCGGTTGCAGTTTGTCCCCGGCCCTGGTTGGGTCTTGCGGGAGGCAGCCACTCGTTGTGTACCTTTCACGTCGATGTTTCTCTCTCTCTCTTCCTCTCTCTCCCTCCCACTCTATCTAAACGAAAAATGGAAAAATGTCCTTGGGTGAGGATAAAAATAAAAAAAAAGACAAGGGAGCTTCTGAAGACTCAGCCCCCTTTTTGTGAGAGGCTGTAGACTGCAGCTCCAGGTCACATTTTCGTACAAGTCACACATCTGCATGTTGATGGGAGAGCAAATCACCCAGCCAGTGACCTCCAGAGTGGCAGAGTGGCCTCACTTTTGACTTCTCATCTAATGCCCAGCAACACTATTTTTGTTGTTAATCCTTACCCAAGGATATTTTTTTCACTGATTTTGTTTGTTTGTTTTTAATCCTCACCCGAGGATATTTTTCTGTTTATTTTCAGATAGAGTGGGAAGGAGGGAGAGAGAGAAACATTGATGTGAGAGAGACACATCGACCGGTTGCCTCCCACATGATCTCGACCAGGGCCGGGGACAAATTGCAACTGAGGTACATGCCCTTGACCGGAATCAAACTGGAGTCTCATTGGTCTGCAGGCCAGTGCTCTAACCGCTGAGCCAAACTGGCCAGGGCTTTTTTCACTGGTTTTGTTAGAGAGTGGAAATGAGGGAGGGAAGGAGGGGGAGAGAGAGAAACATCAATGTGGGAGAGACACATTGATTGGCTTCCTCCCCCACATGCCCGACTGGGGCCAGGGATCAAACCTGCAATCCAGGTATGTGCCCTTGACTGGAATGGAACCTGTGACCCTTTGGTGCTTGGCCGATGCTCTAACCACTGGACCACACTGGCCAGGGACCTAGCAACACTTTTATTAAAAACATACCACACAGCCCTGGCCGGTTTGGCTCAGTGGTTAGAGTGTTGGCCCGCCGACCAATGAGTTGCAGGTTCGATTCCAGTCAAGGGCATGTACCTCGGTTGCAGTTCGTCCCCAGCCCTGATTGGGTCATGCAGGAGGCAACCAATCAGTGTGTCTCTCTCACATCCATGTCTCTCTCTCTCGCTCTCGCTCTCCCTCCCTCCCTCCCTCCCTCTCTCCCACTCTATCTGATGATAAATAGAAAAATATCCTCGGGTGAGGATTAGGAAAAAAAAATACCACACAAACAAAACTTTGATTCGTCTGAGAAAGGTCTAAAATAGAAAGGTGAAATTAGAGAAATTGGAGATATCTAAGAAGATAACTGTTTCTTTTTTTTTTTTTTTATCCTTACACAAGGATATCTGTATTGATTTTAGAGAGAGGAAGGGAGAGAGAGAGAGAGAGAGAGAGATGAGAGAGAAACATCGATCAGTTGCCTCCCGTACATGTCCTGACCAGGCATTGAACCTGCAACCTAAATATGTGCCCTGACTGGGAATCAAATCCCAACGTTTTGGTGTATGGGACAATGCTTCAACCAACTGAGCCACCTGGCCAGGGCAGAAGATATTGTTTCTTCATCAGAAAATAGAGGTTTCTCAGTTACTTGGCTTGAGCAAGTCTGCCATGTGCTCTTTGGGAATAAGAAAATGCAGTCTGGTGAACTGTTCTAGTCAATGCTCCAGCCAGTGTGAAAACACTCATCACAAAAGAGAAGGCCTTAATGTGAGTTGAAAACTGGTTGACTTGAAAAGTGAAATTCACAGCAAGCATGTGACTGTGCTGGAAATGTGATTTGGGAGCAAGCCAGAAGCCAGGATAAACATTTCCACCAAGTAACAGGTGGTGAAGGTGCTGGTGTGGCTACTCCCAGGGAAAGCCAGTCAGGAATTATAAGAAATGTGTATTTTGCTTTGCATAATAAGAAGTTTCCAGGTGAGGGAGGGTGAGGTTGGCTATGTTGCCCTTCTTTGCAGCTGAAGATGCTCACAGGAAGTGTCAATGTGGGTAGCACTGCCCCTGCAACAGAAGATGCCTTTGCAAATAAATGTCCTCATGGATGAAAAGGAAACAGCGGTGCTCAAGGCAGCCAGGGAAAGCCTGGGCCTTCTGCTTTGTGGAGGTGAAGAGGCAGGCGTGACACTCAGGCAATCTTGTTATGCTGTGTGGTGAACTCTTGTGATCATAGGAAATCAGGTTGGCAATCTAAGAAGACAGCTTGGGTGTCAGCCCAGCTCTTTTGGACTAGACTGCAGCAGTGAGAGTTGCAAATTTGATGATTCTTGGAGATATCTTGTGAAGGTCAAACTTTTGTTTTGTTTAATTTCTCCAAGACTTCTAAACTCTGGTCATGTTGAATTTTTAGTTCTTCAAGGTTATTTAGCCTTATTTATTTGTTTTTCCATCCTAGCTCTACCATGTTATCTATTTCCAAGCCTTTATTTTTAATATTTTTCTTTTACCTGCCACTGCCCACTCATTTTCCTTGAATTCCCAAGGAGAGTGTGTTTCTTACTGGCTTTGTTTTATTTCTTCTCCTAATCTGAGAACTGTTGTTGCATCTTGTTGAAGTTCTCACATAGCTTTATTTTTTCCCCCTCTTTTTTAAAAGAACAGCTTGATTGAGGTATAATTCACATACTATATAATTCATCCCTCTAAAGTATACAATTCAGTGGTTTTTAGTATATTCACACAGTTGTGCAACTATCACCACAATCTAATTTTAGAACATTTGTATCACTCCAAAAAGAAACCCTGTACCCATTAACAGTTGCTTCTCATCCCCTTACCTTCCAAACCTCTGGCAACTACTACTCTACTTTCTGTCTCTATGGATTTGCTTATTCTGGACATTTCATATAAAAAGAGTCATATAGTGCCTGGTTGGTGTGGCTCAGTGGTTGAGCGTCGACCCATGCACCAAGAGGTCGCCGGTTTGATTCCCGGTCAGGGCACGTGGCTAGGTTGCCAGCCAATCCCCAGTGGGGGGCGTGCAGGAGGCGGCCAGTCGATGTTCTCTCTCATCAATGTTTCTATCTCTCCCTCTCCTTTCCTCTCTCTCTAAAATTAATAAAGAAAAAAAAATTTTTTTAAAAAGGAATCATATAGTATGTGGCCTTTTGTGACTGGCTTTTTGTCTTGGCATCATATAACTTTATTTCTATTTTCAATGTATTTCCCTTGTTGGCTTTATTTCTCAATTATTTAGCTGCCACCTATTCTCAAATTTTAAATTGTGTCTTTCATTTATCTTTTTTCTAGAATCTATTTTCCATTGTCTGTGTTCTGTACTTAAATCTTCGACTCTTAAAATTAGCTATTATCTCTCAGTTCTCTAGGGAAAAAAATATAGTCTTTGACTCCTGTTGTACCTGCTTCAGATGTAACCTGACATACTCTCTTCTGTATGATGGCATTCCATGTTACCATTTGGTGAATAACAATTTATTCGTTGTTAGTCTGTTTTTGTTCTCAACACCTTTCCTTCTAGCTCTCTTGTTTTATAGCCTCTTCTGATTATTTAAACTGTTATATTACCGTGTTCCAAGAGTTATCATAGACCTTCACTTCTCTTTTGTTTTCTAAAAGTCACTGCAAAATGCCTTCTGTCACTTCTGAACATCCTGTCAGCACATAGAGTTGAATTCATGTAATTCTCTATTCTTGTAGATGTGTGTCATTACCTACTTATTGTCCTCACATTCACTGCCATCTTCCACTCTCTAATTTAATTTTATGAGCATTACTTCATATCCTTTCTTCATTTACTTTGAGTTACTCCTGAGTATTTGAAAATTCTCTAAGGAAAAGCACTGTCTTTCCCTTTTGCATTTCCCTTTTTATGTGCATTAACTCATGCAATCCTCACAATATCCCTATGAGATGATATTGTTGTTACTAGTATTTTTATTTTATAGATGAGGGAACTGAAGTCTCTTGTTTAAGTCACAGTTTTCATCTACACTCAGTTTCTGAAATTAGAGTACTCTTTTTTTTCTTGTTTCTTTCAACACTTAGCCTAGGTCCTAACCCTCAGTAAATACTCAATAAATATTTAATTTGTTGGATAGGTAAATAAGTGAATGAGCAAATGAATGAATAATATACTACTTGGTAGGCTGTTCATGGGTATGCCAAATGTTATCTTTCAAAGATTTTGTTTCTGTAGCCTCTGTGAAGGCCCATGGTATTAAATCATAATTCAGAAGTTTTTTAGAGGTGGGAGGAATGAGTCTGTGAAGCTTGTTACCACTGAACTCACAGTGTTACTACTCAGCAACGTAGCATTTAGCAGAGTATCATTTATTAATGCAAAGTATAGAAGGTAAGAAGAAGGCAGTGCACGGGAACATGGTCACAAAGTGGTTGTCCAGCCACTCATATTTGTCCACAGTGGCAGCATATTTATCCATTACTGGTAGAGAGAGGGAGCTGAGTGCAGAAAGCACCTGTTTCAATAGCAGTGTGGAGAGGGAGGGAGTGTGTTCTTCTAAAAGTTTGTTCTGTGGCCCATCTGGTGTGGCTCAGTGGTTGAACATCGACCCATGCACCAAGAAGTCGCTGGTTTGATTCCCGGTCAGGGCACATGCCCAGGTGTGGTCCAGATCCCCAGTGGAGGGCATGCAGGAGGGGGCCAGCTGATGTTCTCTCTCATCAATGTTTCTATTTCTCTCTCCCTCTCCCTTCCTCTCTATGTAAAATCAATAAAGGAAAAAAAATTTTTTTAGTTTGTTTTGTGCCCTGGCCAGGTGACTCAGTTGGTTGAACGTCGTCCCGTACACAAAAAAGGTTATGGGTTTGATTCCAGTCAGGGCACATACCTAGGTTGCGGGTTCAATCCCTGGTAGGGGCACGTATGAGGGGAGGAGGGTAACAGATAGATGTTCTCTCTCACATCTATGTTTCTCTCTCTCCCCCTTCCTCTCTCTAAAAATCAATAAAAACAGATCCTTGGGTGAGAATCAAAAGTTTGTTTTGTTCAACTAAAGTTTGAGTCAAGATCAGGTTAAATAGGCATGGTACCCTCCTTTGTTTCTTTCACCTGCTTGGGTGAATCTCTGTCATATTTTATTGGTTGGGACTTCATTTTTTAGAAAGAGGTTATGTTTCACCACCAGCCATTAACTGTAGAAACTTGTGATTTTTCATGAAGTGTTGGGACAACCAGGATGAATCAGTTCTTGTGATTAGTTGTTTTACATCAGAGTAGAAAGGACTTAGACCCATCCAGAGTGTTTTAATGTCAACAAGGTGAGAAAAAAAATTTTTTCACCAAAACTTTAGGTCTTCTTAAGCAGGAGCAATAAATAATTATGAAATACTCTATAATTTTGTAGGCCTGGATTATTTGGTAGATTAATATTAAGAGCACTTTTAATCTTTATTTTTCTTTCCCATCCCCCCATTTATCTTCAGTTAGAATGGGAGGGAGGGAGGGAGGGAGGAAGGGAGGGAGGAAGAGAGAGAGAGATGTAGCCCTGGCTGGTTTGGCTCAGCAGTTAGAGCGTGGGCCTGTGGACCAGAGAGAGAGAGAGAGACACACCGATTGGTTGCCTCCCGCTCGACCCTAACCAGGGCCGGGGACCAAACTGCAACCAAGGCACATGCCCCTGAAAGGAATCGAACCTGCAACTCTTTGGTCCACAGGCCAATACTCTAACCACTGAGCCAAACTGGCTGGAGCTAATCTTTATTTTTCTCATTGGCTGACTAGATGTTAGTTTATATAATCCTCATGCTGCTCAGCCATTACAGACCTAGTATGAAGAAGACTATAATACAAAGTGAAATAACATTTTAGAATGTGTATGAGCTAGCCCAATCTGATTGCCTCTTTTATATTTATTGTTTCAAATCACTGGTGATGCAAGCTTCTAGGCGTTTGCTATGTTATGCTGCTGGTTCCCAAGTCTGTGTCTCCGAACATTATTTTCTTCCAAGGCTGTGTCTCCGAACATTATTTTCTTTCTGATTATTCTCCTCTTTCTGTTAGTTGACAGTCAGATCCTTGATTCTGTGACTGAGGATATCTCACTCCAAAGCAAGCATCTCACAGAAAAAGCCCATGATACAGAAAGGAGGCCAGAGTAGCTTTTCTTTTCCAAACTGGACTATGGCATTCACTCAGATTATACTCAATTCACCAAAACTAAGCACCAGTTGTGTGTGTAAGGCAGGTTTTTGTCCTGAAAGAATTGATAATATACTTAAGAAGGCTTAAGAATGTTAACCACGTCACTCTCCTCAAAACAAGCAGGCAGAGACAAGCTCCTCCATCAGACAGGAGCCCAGTAGGAATGGTGTAACCCCACCCCTCAGCCTCTGTAAAATTAAACAGATAAAATGCATAACTACTGGTGAGGTTTAAAATCAATTACCAGGAAGGAATATAAGAAATTTTATTAAGTATTCTCTTGTTTATATCACACTTAACAAAAATCATTTAACTGCCTTATTTTGACCTGCTGCTCCTAAAGAACCATTCTTATGAACTTGGACCCCAGGATCAACATGTATGGTTACTCATTAAATCCTTATCTCTTATAAGCTCTCTTGACTTAGACATGACAAGGCTGGAACTCAGTCACTGAGACCTAATACATTTCCTGGGTATTTTACACTGGGCAGCTAAGCTCTGCCTTACTTTATCATGCTAATGTTCCTCCAGTTTTGGCAAAAGGTTTCACTTTAAATTTAGCTTTATATGAAAGCATAAATAAAAAGATATTTACTTTGTTCACCAATTAAAAAAAATTTTTTTTTTCTTTATTGATTTTTAGAGAGAGAGGAAGGGGGAGAGAGAGAGACAGAAACATCGATGAGAGAGAACCGGCAATGTGTCATCACTATGAGTTGGCCATTGGGGGCTTCCTAAAGGAAAATTCAAGTTAGAAACAGATTCAGAGCAATTATTGATTTAACCATTTTGCATGTGTTTTTGTACATAGAAGGAACATGAAAAAGACTCCAGTGATAAGCAGGTCAAACATTCACATTGATAATAATAGCTAATGTTACTGAGTTCTTACTATGTGCCAGACACTCTTGTAAAGCCTCCACGTGTGTTAATTGTTTAATCCTCACGTGAACCGTGTGGGTGAGTCCTGTTCTTGGCCTCACCTCACAATGAGGAAACCAAGATGCAGAGCACTGGGGTATCTTACGCCAGGTCATGCAGTGAGGAGGTGGTATAGCCTGAATCTGAGGCTGCTCTTACCCATCTCTCCAGGGCCTGGTGTAGAAGCATTGTACTGTCACCAGCCATTAACTGTAGAAACTTGTGATTGGAGTTGAGGGGAGTAGATTCCTATTCCCATCATTAACTTCCTGACTCCCATGTTCCCTAACACCTTCTCACCCACTGTGGCTGGCAATTCCACAGCTCCCTGGCTTTTCCTAAGCCTTGTGTCTGCTCACCACTCTTCCCACCCTCCCGATTGCCCCCAGCATGGAGACTCTTGGAGCTGGTCTACATGGCACCTGCATGGCCCAGGTCATCTCTGGCCATTCCCCCACACTCAGTCTCTGTTCCAGTCACACTAAACTTACTTCCATCCCTCGACTCTGCCTGCCAAAAGCTTCTTTTCTGGAGGGCTTGTTCATAGACTGTTGTAGTAGCACCCACAGCCTGATGACAGCTGCCTCAGACCCTGGCCCTGCTGGCTTTCATTGGGCTGACCTCTCTTCGTCTTTCATTTCTTAGCTTGGAAGGCACTTCATCCAGGAGGTCTTCCCTAACCTCCAAGTCTTTGCAAGTTGCTGCCCTCCTGTGCTTTCCAGAGCACCATCACTTTCTCATCCTGCCTGCTATCTAGATCCCTCTTCAGGTGAGAGCCCCATACAGGTAGGGGTCATGACTGATGTGTTCTAGCTTGTTGGTGTTTTTTTTTTCATCCTCACCCAAGAACATTTTTGCATTTATCTTCAGATAGAGCTGGAGGGAGAGAGGGCGGGAGAGAGAGACACATCCAGTGGTTGCCACCCACACGACCCCAACCGGGGCCGGGGACACACTGCAATTGAGGTATGTGCCCTTAGTGGGAACCGAACCTGGGACTCTCTGGTCTGCAGGCCGACGCTCTAACCGCTGAGCCAGACCAGCCAGGGCTGTTCTAGCTTGTTTGCCCCGCACTCCTCACAGTGCATGGTAAACAGGAGGCCCTTAATAAGCGATGAATGAGCAGCAACTTGATAGTCACAACTCATAGTAGTAACAACAAACCCCAGGAATGTACACCCCAAGGCAGCATCAGAGCTTACGACTGCAGAGCTGGGTGCAATTGCTGCACCCTCTCTTGTGGTGAACACACTCCTGCTTTGAAGTGCTGGCTTCAGCAACATGAACGTCTTGGTGGGACTCAGACTGCTGCCCTTCAGGTCGGCTGGCTCAGCCTTTTCTCTGCTTAAGCTGTTATACCTCCAGGAAAGGCCTCCTTCACTGGCTCTTGCCGGTCCAGAGCTGCACAGGAAGGGAATAGGCAGTTACCTGACCAAGGACCCTTCCTGGGTTTGAGGGCTGAGAGAGCAGGGCCTCTCTGGCTTCCCTGGCTTCACCCTCGATGACAGTCCTTACCCACAGGGAGCAGCAGCTTTGACCAGGGGAGCCCTGAGCCAGCTGCATCTCATAGGGAACACTCTTCTGGAGTCAGACCAGCTATAGACATAATGGAAAACCTCTCCCTTCAGTGGCAGCTTCTCACTCCTTGCAATAAAAAAAAAGTCCTTCCTCCTTCTGGTCTCCAAGGTGGCCCTTTGCAGTGGCAGCACGTGCTCCCTTGGGAGTTAGGGGAGAGACCATTAGAGCAGCTCCAGGGACCAGCCTTTTCATGACCTTCTGTGGTGAACTGGGAATAAGCCCTGCCAGCCCAGAGACTCTAAGACAGAAATAGGACTTTTCTCTGACTAGCCCACAAAGGTTGTGTTTTTCAACTCTCCCAAGGTGAAACGACAAAATCAATTTAGTGTTGTCAGTGAAAAGAGCCTGAGAAATTCATATGAAGTTGCTTTTACTCTTCCATTGTATTCTGGTTCACATTTCCAATTCAAGATTATGCATGTAATTAGTTACAACTGTGATTGAGCCTATACATAAATGGGGATGTGTATTTTTGTTGGAGAAATAAAAAGGAAGTTCAGGACCTTAGTTAACAGTGAGCAGTCATGTATCTCCTTTGAGGTCAATTAGCATGTAAATTGTTTATCTAAGTCTTCTGATTCCCACCTGGGATTTGGCTATACTCAAGGATCCAACAGAAAATAGATACTCAATAAATTTGAATCAAGGGAGGTTTTAATTGCCCCTGTTGGTGCATATTATGATCTCACTTTTCATGGTAGTTTTGCAGTCCCTGACATAGGTAAAACAGTCCGTACTCTAGATCACCCTTACAACTAACTAGACCTACCATTGTATGTGTCAGTGACTGGTATTGAGAGATGAAAGTAAACTCAAGAAATGTAGAGCGTCCACCATCAGTTGGCTCTGCTGCTGTCACAGAGAGGTCATGTGACCCTTTCAAGGCGGAATTTTTTAATGCTCATTTCTGCCCCAAAGGTAAAATGTGCAGCCATCATTTAGGGAAAACATAATGTGAGTAAATGGTGTGTCTTAGAGGCAAGTGTTCCCCTGAGGCTGCACATCTCTGAAAAGATAGAAGTCAGTAGTAAAATATGACATATTCACATTTTTACTTTACTTTCAACTTTTCAGGAGCAGGTGCTACAGAGAGCAAGATGGAGCTGCATTTCAACCAGTGGTGGTTTCAACCCGTGCTGACTGTAATTTTTATTCATAGGTTTGAAGACATACCTGATAGCGGGTCAGAGAGCGAAGGAGTCTCATTGCAGCTGTACAGAGGCCTTGCTTTCTGGCTTTGAGGTCATTGACGGCTCACGGGTGTCCTCAGGTCCTAGGGGACAGGGGACAGCATCACCAGGGAGTGTCAGTGACTTGGCGCAGACTGTCAAAACCTTTGATAACCTTAAGGTTAGTTTTTTTTCCTACTTCTAAAATTTTATGTTAATCTACAGTGCAACATGTGAAATAATAAACAGCCTTCGGGTCAGTTGCAGATGACTTGGAATGCCTTTCAGTTTGGTTTTGTAATTTTTTCATGTAGTATAAAAGAAGCAGCATTTTGCATTTTTTAAAAAATAAACCACCCAGTTTTAAATTTTTTTTCTTTATTGATTTTAGAGAGAGAGGAAGTGAGAGGGAGAGAGAGATAGAAACATCGATGAGCGAGAACATTGATTGGCCGCCTCCTGCATGCCCCTCACTGAGGATTTGGCCCACAACCTGGGCATGTGCCCTGACCGGGAATCGAACCTCTTGGTGCATGGGTTGACGCTCAACCACTGAGCCACACTGGCCGGGCACATTTTTTCATTTTTATATTCTGCACTTCCATTTTCTTTTTATACTGCATAAAAATGCTTGTCACTTGAGTTATTTTCTTTTTCTGAAACTATGATGTCTTTTGTGATTTCTAAAAGCTAATGATAAATGATAGTAAAGGTGATTCTCCTCATGTCTTGCTGGAGAGCTAGTTGGTCTCTTATTTCAGAGACCACTTTCTCAGGTATTCCTATGTCTCCTGAAACCCAGTGTTTTATAATTATTTTAAATTGTGTTAGTGTGGGTGAATCTTATGATGTAGCTAACTGAAGGAGTGCAGGCTTGCCAACATTATAGTATTTCATTATTGGAATAGAGATGTCCTGGTGGTTGTCGAGAGTACCCATTTCTGTCATAGTGAACTACAAGGAAATTAATGTGATGGACCTGGGCTCATGAAATCAGTCTAATTTATGAGCTGGTCCTCAGTTTTCACATTTGATTTATTAGTTCCCTCACTTGTACCTCTTGTGTATTTTTGCAGTTTAAATATTTGCCATTTCCATTTTTTTAAAAGAAAGAGATAGTTAAAACATATATCCATTTCACCGTTTTGTGCTCTCAAATATTTACCTCAATGATGTACTGGTCAGGGTGATGGCCTATTGTTATGGCTTTAATCCAGTCTGTTCCTTCTTATCATTCATTAACAGATTTGAAAACTAGCTATGTTGGTGTTTAAGATTCACAGGTATTATAATGTGGCAGTCAGCTGGGGTATCCAGATTATTTCACTGTGTCAGAATCCGTAGGACCTAGCACCAGTTACTTTGTGTAATTATTGCATTCAGGTTTATTGACAGCACTCATGTATCATTTCATTGTGTGCTTTGTTAACTTAGTGCAGGGTTACTCAGCCTCGACACTATCAACATTTTGGGGCAGATAACTGTGATGGGGGTCGTCCTGTGCTCTGTGAGATGTTGAGCAGCATCCCTGGTTTCTACCTAGGTGCCAGGAGCTTCCCTTCCTCCCATTGTGACAACCAAGACTGTCTCTAGCTATTTCCCAATGTCCCCTGAGCGAGTGGAGGGTAAAATCACCCCAGGTTTAGAACCAGTGAGGTAGGTATTAGATCTTGTCTTCCCCGTACTCTCTGGCACATGCATGACAGCTAATGTATCTGAAATTTCCTTGATGCCTGTGCACTTTTGAGACAGCCTCTTTGCTGGGCTGATGTTTTGCAGTAGTCAGAAAGGAGCTCTGGGTGCATCGACTGTCACTGAGCATGGCAGGGAAGAATCATGTCAGGGAGGAGCACAAAAACGTGGCTTTCCAAGTGTGGTTTCATTATCTGGGGAGAAACTATTTCCTCCAGGCTTCAAACTGAGCTGTATTTAAGTAGAAAAATAGAGCTCAGACCAAAAATAAATGATTTGTTGGTTTGCTGCCATTCTAGATTTTGGGTATGTGAGTCTCTATCCATTAGGGAGTGCAGTTGCTGACTTCATTTTTTTTTTTTTTTTCCCTAATCTGGATGGACAGAAACTATTCAGCATATTCTGTTACCGTGTATAAATTTTCCAAATAATCATTGAAAGTTTTCTGAAAATCTTGTGATCTATTAAGTTGACTGTGTTTACCGAAAGGAATTTGAGCAAAAAGATCTTTGTGCCCCTTCCAGAGGGGATAGATGAATTGAATCTTGAAGTATAATCTCTGGGATGTTGTGATGGTGTTGGGGGGGATCACAGGACATCTGAGACTAGGGCTGTCCCAGAAAGTTAGAATGACAGTTGGAGTGGAAGGCGCAGGAAGAGATCGAAGACCTGGTCTCCTCTCCAGGCTTCACTTTGGAAAGTCCTTGCCACACTCTTGCCTTCTCTGCTTCTGGTGCCTGTGGTGAGGATCAGGTGAGAGCAGACATCTATGAGCACTTTATAAATTATAAGCACTGGGTAACTGAGTGAATCGTTATGAGCTATCAGCCTAAACTTGAAAGGCAGAAGACTGAGGTCTGCTTTATAGATTATATAGATTATAATCCAACATATAAGGCCTTCCCTCAAGTAACAGTTTTTGAACAATAGAAATGTAAAATACCAGTTGCTTGCTCATACATTTTTGGGGAAGGTTTTCCTCTAAACTTGTTAGTGCCTCATATGTGTGTCCATTGGCTTGTTGCCTTATGTTGTCTGCACTACAGTTAGCTCTTCTCATTAGCTGGAATCAGAGACTAGCTCCTCCTAATCCTTTACCAGGGTCTGTTGACTCTTATCAACAAGCTTTAATCTCCTTTGTTGCTGCTGTCACCTCATCCAGCCAGAGTTAGCTCTCATATAGATTGTCACAGACCCCACATTTCCCTCCTACCCTGGTGTAAGGCAGTGTTTCTCACTGTGTTCTCTGGAGCAGTGCTTCTTTGGATGGAAAGAGGTTTCAAGTATAGAAAAGGGATTCTGTGGTCAGGAAAATTTGGGAAGTTCTAAGACAAACAACACTGAAAAGGTTGTATGTGGTATACAGCATTCTCAGGATTCTTTGACCAGATTTCTTTTTTCAAGCTAGACTTTTTTGGGGAATGCTTGTCTAGTGGAAGGAGTTTTATGCAAGAACCAAAAAATTAGAGAAAAGGTGTTCAGTAAATATTCATCAAATGAATACAAGCATATCTTGGCCTTGTTGCTCCTCTTGCCTGCAGTACTCAGCGCTTCCCTTTTCCCTAAAAACTCCTCTTTTCCTCTCACGGTTCACCTTTATTACAGTTTTCTATGACTCCTCTACCTAATAATGCTATGACATTATAGCTGTAACGTACACAATGTTCAATATTTGCCTTATGTTTCTTATGCACCTTCCTGTGAGCTCTTTGAATGCAGGCAGGGCCCATGTGTAAAAAAACTTGTTTTTCCCCAAGTGTCCAGCATAGTGCCTGGCATATAATAGATATAACTTTTTTTTGCCTTAAATTTTTAATTCTTAAATGACACACAGGAAGATAGAACTCTGCAGAGGTAGCCTAAGAAGGACTGAACTGACAAGCCCGAGCAGCACTAAATAGAACCAAGGTGTAATGTCTAGGAGGCATTTGTTTTCCCTCCTGGCACAAGTGTCCTATGTGTCTGTAAGTTATTTCTCAATTCATAGCTGGAGAATTCTTACCTAATATTTCATAAAATAGTCTGACTGCTATGATGACCTACCAAGAAACTGTAGTCATGTCAAATGACAAAGGCTTTTGTCCTGAGGTCATAGGTCAAAGAGAACCCTCCCACACCCAAGCATTGGCTTCTTGAGTGACTGACAGTGAGAGTTTTTCATCAGTTATGGCATTGCATAACGGGGAGCTGTGGGGTACACTGCTAGCACCATGGCACTCAGCCCTGTGAGCCTGAGTTTCCAAAGATAGTCCTAGGGTTTGGGATGGGGTAAGGAGGAGTCAAGAAGGGAGCCCAGGCCCCGGTTGGTGTGGCTCACTTGGCTGGGCGTCATCCCATGCACTGAAAGGTTGCTGGTTCAATTCCTGGTCAGGTTATATGCCCGGGTTGCCAGCTCAATTCTCGGGGCTGGGTGCAGGGGGCAGCCGATTGATGTTCACCCTTACATCAATGTTTCTCTCTCTCTCTCTCTCTCTCTCTCTCTCTCTCTCTCTCTCTCTCTCTCTCTCTCCCCCCCTCTCCCTCTCTGTTCTTCTCTCTAAAAAATAAATCAATAAGAATATTTAAAAAAAAAAAAAAAAAAAAAGGAAGGGAGCCCAGGAAGGAGACAAGAGCTCTTCATGTCACAGTCACAGATGGTAGCTTTAGTACCATGGGAAGGGCCAGAACTCAAAATTGAGGATTGTTCTCAAAACCTTGACTTTGGGACTGCGAGCAGGTCACTTACCTTCTCTAAATCATAGTGAAATGGTGATGACGAGGCAGTCTCTCGGGGTTGTTGTGAAGATTAACTGAAGTAATGCTAATGAATGCTAGGTCTGTAGTAGATAGTTCACACCAGGACATTCCGTTCATTCACTCCGGGTGGAGACATGACGACAGTAGGAGTAAAGAAGTATAGGAGGAGATGTAGGTACTGTGTTGCTTTGCCTACAATGAGTCATTGACTTCTTGGGAAGATCTTGCTTTCTCGGCTTGTTCTGACTTAAGGGAGGTTCTTCTGTTATTGCCCTTGATCGTTGCTGTGGGGGATGTAACCACGTGACAAATGTATAATTGGAGTATGGGCACATGGCCTGTTTAATGTGACCTCAGCTCTGCAGTAGAGGCTTGCTCCTCACTAGTCATGAAGCTGTGGGTGATAGATCGAAACTACACATGCCAGTAACAATAGCTGCTCTAATGTCTTCCTAAACAACCAAGAAGTGAAAACCAAAGATGTGGGCAGTTTCTTTTTTATCACATCAGTCCTAATTGGTAAACCATGTGAGCTGTGACAGCATCTTAATTCATCTCTGAAAGCCCTCACTGGAAATGCACCTGCTTGGCATCATTGTGAGTTTACCTTAATCTATTATTCAGAACCCCAGGGCTGTGTGCTGATGGGGTGAATGTTTCTACATGTTTACAGTCAGTAATGAGGCTGATGGTGTGGATTTGTCCACATAGGACAATTCCGAGAAGACCTATCCTATTTTCAAAAGTGTTGTACTTTTCCCAGGGACTATCCTTATGTGACAGTCGCCATGATTTTGTGAATGACTCTAAGTAAATGATGACTTCTTTTATCTCCTTGTTACTAGTCTTATTTGTATGTAAAATCATTATGAATAGGCTCAGCTGGCTCAGTTTGAGGAAGCAGAGGCTTCTACTTTTCATTTTAATTCATTATAGTAGTAGGTCTCTCTCTGTACACACACATACACACACACAGTTTAGAAATTAAATACTTATAAATGGTGACCTGAATTGACAGTGATGATGGCTGGACAATTCTGTGAATATACTTAAAACCACTGAATTATAAACTTTAGATAGGTGAATTGTATGGAATGTTAACTATATCTCAATAAGGCTGTTATAAAAATAAATAGTAGTTTGACTGCTGGCTTTGAAATATGGATGTAAAGTAAGTTTTTTAAAAAAGGACTTTCCAAGTTGTATCTATATTTTTAGTTGTGTGTGTGTGTTTCCTTCAATTAGGAGAAAGCACATCACATATAAATGGATAACTCTTCCTTACAGAAGAACTTTATCTAATAGATGTAAAAGGAATGAGTGAAAGAGGATTTCCCATTAGAATATCACAGTAATAATTGCTGCAGGCAAGATCCATCAGTGAAGTCTAAAATTAGTGAGTATAAGTTTAAGGAGAAATGGGATATTTGCATAGCTTCCAAGCATCTCTCCCCTCCCTGATATTCATCATAAAGGGAAGAATGGTAACCTGCAGTGGAAAACCTGGCAGGCCTCCACCTGCACCGGATGATGAAGGTAGTCATGGTTAGTAAGACTAGTGGTATCTTGTATGCCCTGATGTGAAGTGCGGAGAAGGGCACGTCGCCTCTGGGGAGTTCGTCCTCAAATTCTAAACCTCAGTCAACTCTTGTGAAATCGTCAGACAAATCCAAATTCAAGGGTAGTCTACAAAATACTTGACCAGGACACTTCAAAAGTGACAAGGTCATCAATGACAAGGAAAGACTGAAGACCTGCCACAGACCAGAGGAGATTAAGGAGAAAGAAGAAATAAATGCATCATGGGAATCCCAGGTCAGAAACAGGACATAGGGGGTGGAAACTGAGAACTCTGGATAAAGTCTGTAGTTATTAAACAAAATGGGAAGATAGATAAGTCCGGCATCATTTAATGGGCAGCATTAGGTGGTGAGGCATTGGGCATAAATGAAATTTCTTAAAATGTGAAATACTTTCTTTTGCTGATGGAGTATTTCCACAACATGGTAGCAATATTCTTGTCTCATCAGCCTCAGTTATTAAATGCAGTAGCCACTTAGGACTCAGGAACCTGAGCAGAGTTCTTTGATTCTCCACTCCATGACGTTGGGATTCTGTGCCTGACTTGCACAGGTTTTTGTTTTGTTTGTGGTTTTGCCTCCAGTATTCTCAGGCTGTCCGCTTCTTGTTCTTAAAGGTTCTGGGTTGCCTTACTTTTTCTGGAACAATCACTGCTTCTATTTCCCTCTAATATTTTGCTTCTATTTTTTTTTTTCTGGTATTTTGTTAGCAGAAATCATCTATGTGCTAGCCCACCAGTGGCATGTGGTAGCCAGGGTGACTTCTGCTCACACTGCAAGTGGTTCCCATTCACTTGGAAGATGTCATATATGCATAGTTGGGGTTGAGGGTGCTGCTACCTGGCCTTAAACTCCTGCTATCATTTTCTAACTGTGTGACTTTGGGCAAGTCCCTTCTCTGCCCCAGTTCCTCCTTTATAAAATAGGGCTAATCATACTGTCGACTTCATAGGTGCTCATGAGGACTAAATACAGTGATATGGGCCTCAGTAAACTGTATTTGCTATTGTTGTTGCATGTTCCTGTCTGCCATGTTCAACATGAATTTTGAGTTTGGGGAGAAAGGAGTGCTTTTGCTCATAGAACAACTTGCCAGATAGTCTCATATTCAGCAGACTAAACAGGCAGAGCCAGGGCTTTTCTGATGTTTCTTCCTTGTTTCTCAGAAAAAAAGGCTTCCCTGCTCCCTCTCTTGACAGTTATGAAAAAGGACAGCTGTTAGCTTAAAAATGATTTATCTTGTGAAGAGAAATAGCCTTGAAGAAAAAACTATTTTATAGCTCTGTGCCATATACTCTGAACAGAATGTAGGGTGCATGTATAAAAATGTGTTAAAAACAAATGCAAATGCGCCCAAGTGTGTTAGAGAAATAGTTATAATCTTCCCTGTGAGCCCACATCCACGTTGGGGGAAGGAACACAGATAATCTGGGAAAATGCAGAGCTTGTTCTTGGGTGTTCTCCAAAGGGATCTTGGGTTTCTCAGGCAATAGCCAGCATACTCTTTGGCCCATGAGGTACTCTGGGGGACCTTAGCTGCTCTTGAGGAAGCTTCCTTTGGTGCCATTGTACCAGTGGTGCCACTTAAAATAACTGCCTTGGTTCTAACTGCCTTGGTCACTTCAGGGAATGAGGCAGAGGAGATCAGCGTGCCAGGATTATTCCTGGGTCCTCCTTGTGCCAGGAAAGGAGGCCAAAGAGGCAGCATGGTGGCAGGGTCCAGAAGCGCTGCAGTCTGGCCCCCCGCTGTTGATGAGCCTTTGTGTCCTCAGAGCGATCGCTTTTGCCTCACAGTGTTATGAGGATTAATTGAGATCAAGTACACGGGACTGTGGACATCGCCTGGATTAAGGGCCTGATTATCATTCATTGGCGTGCCCTCTTCACATTGGCATTTCTAAATCATAGCAGCTGCCATCATTACAACAGTGATCTTTATCTAATGTGCTTGCCACCATTGCTTCCCTGTGAGTCAGTTGCTCAGGCATGCCTCTCAAGGCGGCAGGATATCCCAGGTAGTTAGTTCCCTAAGTCTGAAATGCTTCCCAGTGATTGCTTCTGAGGGATGGAGTTACTAGCAGCTGTGCAGGGGGAGAGACGGACATTTAATGGGTTGGCAAACATTTCACAGAGGTGTCTGTGTGCTTGGCAAAAAGCAGTTTGTGAGATGTTTTAACCCAATTAAAATGAAGCTGTAATGTACTTATAGGAAAATGGCATCTTGGGTGGAGAAGGGAAACAAACCCACCTAACCTTTGCATGGTGGGGCCCTCCTCATGCAGAATGGACTCTTACAACAGAGCAGGAGGGAATGTTAAGATATGAGAATGTCTCCATCAGGGCAGATGAATTTCTTGAAGATTTTTTGTTTCATTTGTTTTGAAGTTTTAATTTAAAAAATCCACCACCACCCCACAAAGCAAAGTAGCTGAAGAAGAAAGAACAACATTTCAAAGCAAATCCACAACTGGTTCTCCTGCCCCACCTCATGTGCCCACTTTGTGGACAAAGCTGCTATGAGGATTCAGAGTGAGCCGAAAGCACTGTTCAGGCCATTAGGAGTCCCAGTCACAAGTTACTCTCCACTGCTTCACACGTGACCTCAACAGGCTCCAAACCTCCCTGAGTGTAGAATTCTAGATCATTTATGAAAACTTTGGCTCTGACAGTGTATGTCTGTGCCTTTGCTCCCTGAGGTTCTTTTGTGGGCAGCTGTATGAGACCTTATCTCTGGATTAGAGTATTTTATCATAGAAGGGTACTGGCAGCATAGTCTCTCTTTGTCAAAAGGATGTAACTTTGACTTGCCTATCTGTAAAGGCCTGTGCCCCAGGCTCCCCAGAAATTAGATGGTCCCCATGGGCACTCCCAGTCTCCACTAGCCTTCCAACCTCTTCGCAGCTGAGACCTTCATAGACAGGGAGTAGAATCTGAGTTGTATGGCCTTGGTTCCTATCAAGGGGATCCTTTGTGGAGGATGTGTGCCCTCTGCTGTCCGATAGGTTTGATGGTCACTGTTGTATAAATGCATAAAACATGTTATATACGTAAAACCAGTGTGTGATGGGAATTCCTAAGAAGCAGATGGCCTGTTTTAAAGTGCATCAGGTGTACTTGAGGAGAGAAAAATACTTAGAAACAACTGATGCCAAGAAATAACTAAAAAAAAAGCTACGCAAGAGCAGTTACCAAGGGTGGCTGTCTTGTCTGTGATCAAGGACATTAAATTACCAGATGAACTATTTTTATAACCAGAGAGAATAGTGACCAGAAGTCTTAACATGAAGTGCCAACATTTATTGAATACTCATTAACACTTCAAGCACTGTGCAGAGCCAAGCTGTGATAAATGTGTGTACATCTCCACTTGTCCATCCCTCACCCGTGGCACACATCACCAGTCAATCACAGTTCTCCTCCTGTTGGGCCAGCATGTGGCCTCATCATCCTCAGTTCACTATTCCGGGAAGTTAGTATCATGGGATTAGCATTGGTGTACTAAATGAAGCTGATTTAAAATACCTCTGACATGCTTTACTTGTATTAACTCATGTTGCCCTTACAATAATTCTTCAAGGTAGATACAATTCCTTTTTACCAAGGAGGAAAATGAGACTCAGAGAGTGTCCCTATTAAGTCGTAGAACCAGGATTCAGTCCATGGCAGTTTGATTTCAAAGCCAGTGCCTTTAATCACTTTTACTCTACTGATTTAGTCTTAATGTTTAAAAAGCTGTCAGAGAAGTACCTGTTTACTCTTTCATCGTGTCTTTATGAGATTGGTGAAAGTCCCTGGACCTTAAGGGTTTGTCTCAGAGTCTCTCAAACTGTTCCCACACTCCAAGCTGTATCACTCCACCCTCAGGCCACTACTTGGCCCCTGAAAAGGCTGGTGGGCCAGTATATCCCTAGAGAAGCAAGCCTACCACCACAGCCACCACCAAAGTCATTTTCTTCCATCCCCACTAGGGGGCACCCATAGGACCGTGCTGTGCATGTCTTGGGCACATATACTTTATTCCTCCCATGGAGGTTGGGAGGGTCACTCTATGTGTGTGTGTGTGTGTGTGTGTGTGTGTGTGTGTGTGTGTGTGTGTGTGTGAGAGAGAGAGAGAGAGAGAGAGAGAGAGAGAGAGAGATTGGATTTTTTTTTTTAGATCAGTGGCCCCATTGATAAAATGTTTTGAAGTTTAACTCAGTCAATACCGAGACATGCTTTAAAATAATTTTATTGTATGTATTGACAGTTAGAACATTTTACCCCTGTTAATAATGTCAATTTTTTAAGAGCTACAAGCAGATTTTACCTAGGTGCTACTGTTTGCTCAGGTATGCTAGTTAATGGTTTGGCCAACTCTCTTGGCATGTATATTTTCATTTTTCGATGAATATGACTGTTCAGACTTAGCTTGTGCATTACATCAGATTCCCAAATTACACACCTCTTTAGAGTCTTTATTTCTCTTATTTAATACAGTGTCAGCCTGAAATCTGACTTGAGGTGTGATCTGGGTCATATCCTTGCCTTTAGGCACTAAATGACACTTATTTTAAATTTCTAAAATAATATCCAGCCTCCTATAATATATTCCAATGTTTAACAATGCTATGCAAGGATATATTTTTTTTGAGCCTTAATAAATCTTTGCTGCTACAGTTTGTCTTCTCCACTGGAAGCGGGTAGTTGCTATCTCAATGACAATTCTTAGTTTAATGGGTCACATTAATAATAATAGTACAGCCCGGCTGGTGTGGCTCAGAGGTTGAGCATCAACCCATGCACTAAAGAGGTCGGAGGTTTGATTCCTGGTTAGGGCACATGCCCAGGTTGTGGGCCCAACCCCCAGTGGGGGACATGCTGGAGGCGATCAATCGATGTTCTCTCTCATCGATGTTTCTATCTCTCTCTCCTGCTCCCATCCTCTCTCTCTAAAATCAATAAAGAAAAAAATAATAATCATAATAGTACATTTATTAGGAGAGCCAGGAATGATGCTAAGCTATCTACATACATACTCATTTAATCCTTACCATGAATCTTCAAGGACAGTGTTAGCACTCTCTTTACAGATGAGAGAACTGAGGTGAGTGATTTGAACAGGGCCCTCCAAAACAAGGAAGGATTCAAGGTGGGACTTGAACCCTGGTTCATGAAAAATGAAAGCTTTGCCACCCTTCTACTCAACCTGTCAATGTTAAGTCTTGCCTTTTCTTTTCTAGGTCAACTGATTCTGTAAGCTTTTAAGAATTCTAGGTCTATAAACAGGTCCCTTTGATTATTCAGCCTATTTTATAGGAACAGCTCCCTATCACATAGAGCTGGTAGACCTTGGCTCAGGGCTCTCGTGTAGGATAACAGTGGGTTGTTTGTTTGTTTGTTTGTTCAATAGCAGCTTTATTGAGATGTGATTCACATACCAAGAAACTTACCCTTATGAAGTGTACAATTTGGTGCTTTTCAGTATATTTGCAAAGTTGTACAACCATTACCACAATCAAGTTTAGCACATGTTCATCATCCCCCAAAATAAACCCCATGTCCATTAGGTCACTCCCCATTCCCTTATCCCTCTCCCCCCTGGCAATACCCAATCCCCTTTCCATCTCTATGGATTTGCCTTTTCTGGACATTTTATATAGATGGAATCATGCAGTGTGTATCCTTTTGTGTCTGGCTTCTTTCACTGAGTGTAATGTTTTCAAGGTTTATCATGTTGTAGCCTGAATCAATACTTCATTCCTTTTGATGGCTGAATAACATTCCATTGTATGGGTAGACCACATTTTATTGATCCATTCATCCGTTAATGGACATTTGAGTTTTTGTACTTTTTTGGCTGTTACGGAACATTCACGTACAAGTCTTTGTGTGGACATGTTTCCATTTTCACTTTGCCAGTTTGTCTTTAACTCATCCTGGAGTGGTTCAGTAAGCCTTCCGTTTGGTTACAACCATACTACATGACAGCAAATTGCTACAATAGAGGACCTGTTTGAATTACATATGGTGGTTGTGTTTTCTGGGTGAGTTCCTATGGCCTGTGTTTTTCGTAGACCTGCCCTTCGTGCAGAATCACGTTTGCTCCCAACTCGGAAGCTGGCGCAGAAGGAGGAGCAGTGCAAAATGGCTGTCAGGAGGAGCATAAAAACAACACCAAGGTAACGAGCTCCTAGCTGTCATTCCTGTCAGTTCTTCTCCCTGTGCATCCACCTGAGGCGACACTCCTGTCTTGTCAACTTCTCACTTCTAAGAATAACTCCTCTTAAGTGACACCATTCCATACTTTCTAGTCCTTGGGTTTTGAGCAGACCTGTAAAGAACAGGATGGAAAGTCAGAACTAATCCCTGAGAAGTAATCACACGCTGAAAACTGGATGGGATCCCTAAAGGGCAATAAGGGTTTAAGGACGTGGATTACAGAGTTAGGGAAAGTTTGTGGAGCTGGAAATTGGACTCAGCATATGGTGGAATGTGGGTTAGCCAAGAGAAGAGGGGCTTGGGGTTAGGGGCAGCAGTAAGGAAGCTGCCAGAGAAACCTCACCTGGAACCAGAGCCAGGACTGGAGTGGAAAGCAGAATAAAGAGCAAATTTGAGAGCCTTTCAAGAAGCTATGAAGGTTGACCCTCCAGGAAACCTACATCTGTCACCCTCCACCCTCATGCCATCTGCCCATGGATTTGTGTGGCAATGGGTCAGTCTGCACTGCAGACAGGCAGTCACCCATTCTTTTTTTTTTTTTTTCATTTTACTTTATTTTATTATTATTTTTTATTATATTTCTATTTATTTTTTAAAATTTATTTTTGTTACAGATGTTTCTCCTTTTTTCCCCATTGACACCCTCCTCCCTGACCCCCAACCCCGTCCCCAGCTTTGTTGTCCATATCCATCAGTTATGCATACATGCGTATAAGTTCTGTGGTTTATCTCTTCCCTCCCCCACCACACTCCCTCTTCTGAGGGTTGTCAGTCTGTACCCTACTTTCACCTCTCTGGGTCTACCCTGTTCCCCAGACTGTTATGTTTATTATATTCCACAAATGAGTGAGATCATGCAGTCACCCATTCTTAAACTACAGCCCATATGGGTTTTCTTTCTCTGGATCCATCCTTGCACTTCTTCCAAGTCCCCCAAACATTCCCCACCCCTGGTTCTGTGGTCAGCAAACCCTGAGAGCCTCAACCTCTCTGGTTGCCTGAATGCCTGGAGGTGCGACTTGACAAACTAGGGGGATAGGGAGGAGCAGATGGGTGGAGAGGTTAAGAGTTTGGATTGGAACAGAGATTTGAAGGTACAGCGTGCAGTCCAGTGGGACCCCAGCGTAGCAGAGGGGTCGCATGAAATAGCATGTTGCACACCCATGGGTCACCTCTGTATCTGCTTCTCTCTGTCTTGAGGCAGGCTTCTGGAGGACATAATTCCAAAACACAGAATGGACTCCTGAGCCCTCCCCAAGAGGAGAAGCTCACCAACAGCCAGACCTCCCTGTGTGAGATCTTACAGGAAAAGGGGAAGTGGGCAGGAGTCAGTTTGGACCAGTCCGCTCTCCTTCCATTGAGATTCAAGAATATCCGGGAGAAAACAGACGCCCACTTTGTTGATGTTATCAAAGAAGACAGGTAAGAGCGGAGCCATGGGCATTGAAGTAAAATTTGCAGGTAGAAACCTCTCTCTTTTTCTGAATTACCTTATCAGTCATGTGTTGTCAATATATCACTTTACTTTGAAGTAATTAAAACTTACAGAAACATTGCATGAATAATACAAAGAATTCCTTTTATACCCTTTGCCTGTTATTCTTTTAACATTTTACTGTTTGTTTGTTCTCTGTCTCCCCCCTTTCTTTCTTTCTCTATGAATTTTTTTTTCTAAACCATTTGGCAGTAAGTTGAATACATCATTCTCTTTACTCCTTAATACTATATTTCCTAAAAATAAAGATGTTCTTTCACATAATTGTAGCTATTAAATTAAGGAAATTTGGCATTGATGTGATATTTTATCTAATCTGCAGTCCATATTCCAGGTGTTTTTTTTTTGTTTGGTTTTTTTTATCCTCACCTGAGGACATTTTTTCATTTTTTGTCCAGATAGAGTGGGAGGGAGAGAGAGGAAGAGAAAGAGAGAGAGAGAGAAACATCGATGTGAAAGGGACACATCGAGTGGCTGCCACCCGCACGACCAACCAGGGCCGGGGACAAACTGCAACCAAAGTACCTACCCTTAGCGGGAACCGAACCCGGGTCTCTCTGGACCCTAGGCCGACGCCCTAACCGCTGAGCCAAACCGGCCAGGGCCATATTCCAGGTGTTTTTTTGTTTGTTTGTTTTTTTACCCTCACCCGAGGACATTTTTTGCATTTATCTTCAGATAAAGCGGGAGGGAGAGAGGGAGGAAGAGAGAGAGAGAGAAACATCGATGTGAGAGAGACACATCGACTGGCTGCCACCCACATGACCCCAACCGGGGCCAGGGACAAACTGCAACCGAAGTACATGCCCTTAGCGGAAACTGAACCCGGGACTCTCTGGTCCGCAGGCCGACGCTCCAACCGCTGAGCCAAACTGGCCCAGGGCTAGGTGTTTTTTTTTAATTCTCACCCAACGATATGTTTTTATTGATTTTTTAGAGAGAGAGGAAAGAGGAGAGAGAAAAAAACATTAATGTGAGAGAGAAACATCAATCAGTTGCCTCCTGTACACACCCCGACCGGGAATGGAACCTGCAACCTAGGTATGGGCCCTGACCGGTAATCGAACCCAGAACCTTTTGATGTTTGGGACAACACTCCAACCAACTGAACCACCCAGCCAGGGCTCCAGTTTTGTCAGTTGGTAGAACTTCCTTTCCCTTTCGTACAAGATCCAGTCCAGGATCACTGACTGCATTGTGTAGTGTCATGCCTCTTTCGTCTTTTTAAATCTCAGGCAGTTCCTCAGCCATTCTGTGTCTTTTATGATGTTTACTTTTTTGAAAAATGCAGGCCTGGTTCTTTTATAAAATATTTCTGAAGTTGGATTTATGTGATGTTTCCTCGTGATTACATTCAGGCTGGACAGATACTGCAGAAGGGGTGTGTCCTTCTCAGGTATCCTGTCTAGAGGCTCCCAGTGCCCATTTGTCCTTCATCTGCATAGTAATTTTGATCAACCAGGCAAGTGTGTTGCAGACTTCTCCAATCTATAGTTATGATTTTTTTCTTGTGACTAATAAGCAGTCTGTGGGAAGATACTTTATGATAATGTAAATATCCCATTCCTCATCAAACTCCCCTAGATTTAATCTCCACAGATGGTTCTTGCCTATAACAGTCTTTACGGTGATGGTTTAGAATGGTGATTTTCTTGCTCCAGCATCAACTGCACAGTTATCATTTGGCGCCCAGCATTCCACTGTGAAGAACAGCCCCTCCCCATTTATTCCTTTATCTACCCATATATTATCCATCTGGACACATAGAGTTCTGTTCTACTTAGCAGGATATAGTCCATCATTGTCCTTACTCTAGTTTGATGCTGTAGTTGTACCAAATCTGGCCCCCTTCAGGCTGGCTCCTGTATCGTTTTGACATGACTCCATCATTTATTTTGAGCAATTTCTTGCATTCTATCTAGCATAGCAATTTTCAACTGAAGTGCTGTAAGAATTTTTAAAACATGCAGTGCCTGGCTATTTAGTCAGGGCACTGACCATTTTTCCCCTCAGGTTGTCAAATAAAAAAACTGGCAATAGCCAACACAACAATAACCATCTGGTGTGAATGAATCAAAATTATATCATTTTTTTTTTTTTTTTACCAGATCGGCAAAAAATATTTTTTGGTGTGCCGTAGAATTTTAGTAATTAATTTATGTGTGCCATGAGCTGAGAACGGTTGAGAATCGATGGTCTAGCACAACAAGATATTCCAGGCTCATTTTGTATCTTCCCTGCCCCCACTCAGGAATCATGTGTCTCTCACAAGAGCCCTCACTCCTTTTAGTGAAGAATGGTATTTGGATATGTTAGTTATCAATGCCTAACTTAATGTCATCATGGTCAGAAACATACTCTATGTGATCTCAGTCCTTTTACATTTATTGACACTTGTTTTATGGCCTCATTTGTGTCTTTTTTGGTGAACATACCTTTGCACTTGAAAAAAATTATATTCAGCATTTGTAGGATGTAGTGATGGTGGGTCCACATTAGGAGATAGAATTTTCTCCTCTTCTGAGTCTGAGATTGTAGTCAGGTGTTGCATACTTAACACAAAAAGAGAGTCTACTCTGCTACAAGGAAAGGAGGAAGCATATGTACAGTGAACCCTATTGTGTGTCAGGCATGTGCTAGGCACTTTACCTATTCCATCCGATTTAATTAGTAGTTATTGTATGAGGAAGAGAGACTACACCTCACGGCTGTATTTGCCTTCTGAAACCATGTTAACATTCACTTAAATTGATAGCAATTTTTTTCAGTAGAAAAAGAATATTAACTGTTTGTTGGCAATCCATAAAAGAATGAGTCACATGAAGCAGGTTTGATTTCTCTGCTATTAAAGTCATTGAGCATTATCATTTTACAGGTTTTACACACAATCTGCATTTGTAACAGCACCAAAACTACACTAACTGTAAACACAATTTTGTGGTAACAATCTGTTAGCTTTTTGTGATTACTGTCAGTACTCTGAATGACAGGAGAGCCGGCTCTGAAGTATGTTTTCATTGGAAGCCTTCAAATCTGCATAAGTGCTCTCAGTACAGGGATCTGCTAGTTCCTCAGAAGGGTGGTTTCATAGAACAAAAAAGCTGCCTTCTTCTAACTCTGGATCTCAGGAAGATGCTTTCAAAAGCAGGGTTCTAATGATGTGTGTTATAATTATGGTGAATGGTCATTCTTTAGTGGAGGGGAAACATAAAATGGGATTATGTTTGGAAACACTTTCCAGAGATATATTCTAAAAGGGGTGGTGGAACCATGTCTATAACATGGTGACTTTTAGACACAGCTTTTGTGACATGCTTAATGAATGACATTTTGGTAGCTAATTACGATCTTCTGATAAAATAAATATGATCATTCTCATGTTGATCAATTGCATTTTTCATCTCTTCTAGCCTGATGAAAGATTATTTTTTTAAGCCACCCATTAATCAGTTCAGCTTGAACTTCCTGGATCAGGAGCTAGAGCAAGCCTACAGGACCAGCTATCAAGAAGAGGTGCGTGGCAAAAAAGGGGGAGGGGGCATCTGTAATACTTTCAACAATAAAAAAATAAATTTTTAAAAAAGAAGAAGAAGAGGTGCGGGTTCCTTATAATTTTACTAAAGAAATGTGTTGTTTTTATTGGATAGTTGCCAATTAGTTTTGTGCTTTGGAAACCTCTTTTGTTTTCCTGAGTGACGGGAAAATGAAGGCTAATATTGATTTCCCACAATCTGTAAGCCCTAAATTGCATCTTTATGTGAATTTATCTACATGAGGGAGAAAACTCCAAATCTTTCTGCACTCTTGAGTCTAACAACCCAGGCTTCTCATTTCCTAGCCCTTTCCTCTGCAGCTGGTGCATCCACCATTAGGCTGTGTACTCCCCTCAGGCACTGGTTCATGTCTACCCCCAGCACCCCACACAGAGCCAGCCCAGAGCAGGCTCCTGAAAGAAGGCATGAGCATCTCTTACTGTCAGTTGACATGCCTGCATATGAAACGGTCATCTGCTGCTGCTTCAATCTGCTTCTGTCATGAAGCCAGCTTTCACACCCTGAACCTGGGACCCAGCCATTCAGTGGAAGCTTCCAGCACATGACTTTCATGCTACTGACTTTATAGATGCAGTGTCGTTGACTTTACTAGCTACTAACTCATCTTTCAGGCTCAGTATATAATACGCCTCTGAGAGCTTATTGGTGTGTAATCAGTTGCTTTTTTACCTTGGGCAAGTTCTTTAATTTCTCTGTGCTTTAGTTTCTTCACTGTTAAGTGGAGAAGTAGTAGGGAGGTGGCCCACCTAAGGCACATCATCCTGTACCTGGTTGGGGGTAGGCAAGTGCTCAACAAATGTTTGGGTTTTTCCACCTAAACTGTACTCCATGACCATCTGTTGCAGCATCTATTCATGTGCCTCCACCTTTCTCCTACTCCAAACAGGTTATGAAGAATTCTCCCGTGAAGACCTTTGCCAGTGCCACCTTCAGCTCCCTTCTGGATGTATTTCTGTCAACAACAGTGTTTCTGATTCTCTCCATCACCTGCTTCCTGAAGTATGGGGCTGCCACCACACCTCCCCCGCCAGCCACCCTGGTGGTCTTCGGGGTGGCCCTGCTACTGGAGGTGCTGTCCCTCGTGGTCTCTGTCAGGTAAAGGCTCACCTGCAGGGCGGTTCTCCAGCTTTTAGCCTCTGGCTCCCTCTGCTGGCTCAACAGTTTATGACTGAACTGTCTGCGGCACAACTGACCAGCGGTCTGAAGCGGGCTGTCTCGGCAAGCTCATTTCAGGTGACGGGTCCTCTTTCCTTCCCTCCCCCAGCCCTACCTTCACAGGTTTCTCCCTTGAAGACCCTGGCCCCCAGCACAGGTGGGCACCCTCTTTACCAGAGGGTCAGTGTCCCCTGCAGCCCCAATGCCGCCAGCTAGTCCCTGGATCTCCCAAATCAGAGACTTTAAGAAAAGAAAGAGGAAAAGAATAGAAGTGTACTGGGTGCAAATGATAGAGGGCTGCCAGCAGATGAGCAGGTGCCTCTCCTAGATGTAAGAGCAAAACTATAAAACCCTTAGGAGAAATTATAGGTGTAAGTCTTTCTGAGCTTGAATCAAGCAGTGGTTTCTTAGATATAACACAAAAAGCACAAGCAATCAAAGAAAAAATAGGTAGTTGGACTTCATCAAAATTCAAAATTAAAAAAAATTTTTTTTTCTTTATTGATTTTAGAGAGAGGAAGAAAGAGGGAGAGAGAGATGGAAACATCAATGAGAGAGAACATCGATTGGCTGCCTCCTGCATGCCCCCCACTGGGGATCTGGCCCACAATCTGGGCATGTGCCCTGACCGGGAATTGAACTGGCAACATCTTGGTGCATGGGTCAATCCTCAACCACTGAGCCACACTGGCCGGGCTAAAATTAAAAATTTTTAATTTGAAAGAACACCATCAAGAAAGTTAAAGAGAGCCCTGGCCAGTGTGGTTCAGTGGTTAGAGTGTCAGCCCACTCACCAAAGGGTCGCGGATTCAATTCCCAGTCAATGGGATGTACCTGGGTTGCAGGTTCGATCCCTGGCCCCAGTCAGGGCATGTGCAGGAGGCAATCAATTGATGTGTCTCTCTCACATCAGTGTTTCTCTCCCTCCCCCCCCTCTATCCTCCCACTCTCTAAAAATCAATGGAAAAAATATCCTTGGGTGAGGATTAGCAAGAAAAAAAGTTAAAGAGAACCTGCAGAATGGGAGAGAATATTTGCAGATCATATCTATGACCAGGGTCTAATATCTAGAATGTAATCATGATAATAAAAATATAATCCATTTAAAAATGGACAGAGAATCTGAATAGACAGCAGTGGCCCCTCGGGAAGCTAGGCCCTTACGTCCTGCCCAGCTTGACGGCAGGGTTCAGTCTAGCACTGAGGAAGCTCACAGCTGCTGTGTACATTTCTGACTGGATGTGAATGCACAGGGCACTCCGTTCACAAGCACACAGACCACCTGCACCATCTGCCTCCTGGGCACTCTGACACTGGGTCCTTGCAGCACAGCCACCTCCTTTGTTCAGCCCTGTCACTCCCAGTAGGGCAGCCTGTCAGTCTAGTAGGGTCCCACTGGTAATTGTCCCCCAAAGCTGGGGGTAAAACAGAAACAGAGAGAAGGGCCCTGACCATAAGTTTCTGCTCCTCTTCCCCAACTTCCCAGGACAGGAAGCAATAGCTTCACGTTTGGCCCTGAAGCTGGATGCCTGCCCCCCTTCCTTCTATACTCACTGTCCCCCAGCTCCCTCCTGAGGCCCCTGTGAGGGGGCTCTTTGCTGAGGCTGCCAGAGGCCACACCCTCACCTCCTGTCTCTGGTTGAGGTAACTCTGAGGTGCATCCTTGCTCTCTCTCCAAATTCCCCTCCTGCTGGTGACTCCTCCATAACACAGCCCTCCCTGTGGGCCTGCCCCTCTGTGTCCTGGGTCTGTACCCCTCACTGAGATGCCTGGGACTCACTTGCAACTCAGCTCTGCTTCTGGGGAACCCAAAGTAAGTCACCCTCAGGCCCCTAGTTTGGTTTTTCTTTTTTAATTAGTTTTTTTTTTTAATATACTTCACATGTAATAAATTCAGTCATTTCAATCTATAATTCAATTATCTTTAGTAAACTTAAAGAGTTGTGCAAACATCACCATATAATTTCAGAACATTTCTATCACCCCAAAGAAAACACAGTGCCCATTTGCAGTTACTCCACTCCCCTCCCTGCCCCAGCTCCAGGTTTCCGTCTAGCAAGGGGCCTACAGCTAGCTAAGGCTTTTGATCTCTCTGAGGCTAGCATTGTCTCCATACTTAAAAAACAAATACTTTTATACCACTGTTCCCTGTTCCTTGGACCCAATTCTACAGAATCTGGGCTAACTGACATTTAGAGACTGCAGAGGGCTGGAGGCCAGACAAGACACCAGGCCTGGCTGTGCCTGGATGCTGAGGTACTGGGCCGGGCAAATGCAGTAGCCACTGTGCTCCTGAAAGACCACTGGTGTGACTTTAAAAGTTCGCTTTACCTGGATAGTCAGCGCCTGGGAGAGATTGAGACCCTGAAGGAGTTCCTCTCAGCCCACTGAGGACATATTTATATTTAGGATCCCAGACTAACAAGGACCTACACTGAGAAATACGTAGGTGCCCCAGGGAGGCTGGTTCTGTAGCTGCTTCAGTGGCTGGCCCTGGACCTTGACACCTCATCCAGAGGGCTACCCAATCTCAGCTTGGGCTCTTGTCCTTCCACTCCAGCTATTTGTGCTATGTACTAGACAGGCATGAGAACGGGGGTCTTATCCTTGGAATTCTGCAGTCCTGGGGACCTTTGTGGAAGGCCTTCTCCTGGTTGGGGCTCGGCTCCCTCTGTCTCCTTGTAGGGCTTTATGTGTTCTGCCTTTGAGCATATTTGTGGTTATTCTTGGAAATATTCCAAGGACTCCATTATCCTTTAAGTATCTGGAGGCCAGAATAGTCCAGGACTTAAAACGGTCCGATGGGGCCTGGCTCCACCTGGTAAATAGCTGAGATTCGGAGTTTCCTCAAGGAGGCTGAACACTGCCAGAGCAGTTGCTGCACTGCAGGTGTTCAGGCCTGAAGGTGCAGGTGCCTGGGTGTGTGTGAGAAGCTCTGATGGGGCTTTGTGTCCTGGAAGTTCAGCAGTGACTCCTGGTCCCTTCAGAAGCGAGGACAGTGGGCTGGTCCCCCTCCACCCTGGCTTCACAGAGGGATTGTGTGCGTGGGTCTCCCTCCTGAGGCAGACCCTTGATGCCCTCTCTTCCATCTCCCACTGCTGGAGTCCAGGCCGCTCCTGACTCTGGGATCCCTCACTTAGCCAAGGCTGTTCTTCCTTTAGAACCACAGTTCTCAGCCTCATACACTCAGCTCCCTTATTTATGAAAACTATTTTATGATGTTCACGTCATATCCTGAAATATAGCCCACCTATACACACAGCTTCTAAAAGAATCAGTGAGCCCTGGCCGGTTTGGCTCAGCGGTTAGAGCGTCGGCCTGCGGTCCAGAGAGACCCAGGTTCGGTTCCCGCTAAGGGCATGTACCTCGGTTGCAGTTTGTCCCCGGCCCTGGTTGGTCGTGCGGGTGGCAGCCACTCGATGTGTCCCTTTCACGTCGATGTTTCTCTCTCTCTACCTCTCTCTCCCTCCCACTCTGTCTGAACAAAAAATGAAAAAACGTCCTCAGGTGAGGATAAAAAAAAAAAAAAAAAGAATCAGTGAAATGTCGTCACTCCAATACGAAGGAGAAAAAAACAATAAAGCCATTTAAAATAAAATATGTGGTGCTTCACTTCGAATATTCTAGGGCACTGCCATCTGGAGTTATAACAGAGTCGTCAGCTGTCTGCCCTCATGCGCACGATTGCTGCAAATGTGACAGCTCCAAACCGTCAGGGGTGTGCAGGTTTGGTGGTACAAGCACCATGGGCTGAGCTGCAGCTTGTGATTTCTGAAATGCTGAACAACTCTTGGTGATGTCCTAAACAAAACAAAGAGTAATCTTGCTTGGTCCAGGATAAACAGTAGTTTATTCCTGGAAAAGTGTATGTTAACAACACACAGAAACCACTTTCTGTTTGTAAACGAAACGCAACTGGGCTCTAGGCTGAGGTCATTGTCAGCAGGCTTTTCACCTTCATGTGTGTCCAGGGGGCATGTGGCAGTCTTGTGGGGCAGGGCAGAGCTTCACTGTACATGCAGGATGCCTCTCTAGATGTCAGTAGTACCCCTCGATCATTGTGGCAACCAAAAAGGCCCCACAAAATTCCAAAACAGCCCCTGAACCACCCACTAGAGACCTGCCCTAGAAGCAGATGACAGTAAGGTGGCTACCTTTCACAGGGCCTGTTAATATCTGTACCCAGTTCTTGCCTGCTCTGTTAGACCCACAGAGGCTTATGCTTGGCTTTTTATAAGCACATCTTATCAGAATGCAGTAAGTGAACTTAAGGTATGATGAGGTGAGTAAGTCCAGTGTACTTGTCATGTACCAAAAGGGAGGAATGTGGGGGCTGTGCCTGTTCACACCAGTGGCAACAGCATGGGTGAGAGTGGGGAGCGGTGTTGGCTGTGGATTCTCCGTCCATCTTCTCTGGCAGGCTGACCCACCCACAGACACCCCGTTTCTCCTTTCTCTCCCTCCCTATTACAGGATGGTGTTTTTCCTGGAGGATGTGATGGCTTGTACTAAGCGCTTGCTAGAGTGGATAGCCGGCTGGCTCCCACGCCATTTCATTGGGGCCATCCTGGTGTCACTTCCTGCTCTCGCAGTCTATTCACACATCACTTCTGAATTTGAGACAAACATACACGTAAGTAAAGGCTTAGCGATTTCATTTCTGTGCTCTCTGGACTCCCTCATCACTTTAAAAAAATATAAGCCTAATGACTTGGGACACTAATTCATATAGGCCCTTAAAGAAGTACAATCTCTTTGTTTTTCCATGAGCTTGTCTTTTGAAAAGATTCGATTATAACAGAGGAACAGGCAGGAAGGTCACTGTGAAGCCTGTCCAGATGCTAAAGCCTGTCACTAGCCATACTCATGGATGCTGCCCTGCCCTGGGGAGAGTCCCCAGTAGGCACGTGCCCTGTCCACCAAGGTCCAAATCAGTTTTTTGTTTTTTTACCCATTTTACAACATAAAGAAACGTTGTAAGCAATACAAGATAATGTGCTGATCTGCAGGACTGGCACAGGTAATGGACTCACACCTGAATCGGCTGCTGGTGCTCAGGGAAGGAGCTTCTGAGTTAAACCCCATCAAGAATGAATTAACGCTGTTGTGGAAAGTTATATTTTGGGTAAAAGTATCTGTAACATGAACTACCAGGGCAGGCTGACTGCATTTGATACTTGAACACCAAATTACATTTCCATTGACAGGCAGCAGGTACCTGAAGGAAAGGCTTTTTGAAGGTAACTGATTACACCATGCTAGTTCTCAGGTGGTGTGGCCTACCTTCCCCTTCCTCCAAAATGTGATTTCCACACATCTGGAGAATTTTAGGGTTTCTGTGAACTTGTACCTCGAAGCTCTCTGTAATTAACCTAATGATTCATGATCTGTCCTTGAAACTGCTGGATATATTATGATATCTGCGATATTTCTATATGACGCAGAAACACAGATAAATGAGCAAATCATTTGATATGGTGCTCAGGTGGCGGGTGGTGAGTGGGCCCACAAGTTGAGGAGGTGGGATGGGTTCCTAACTGAGCTTCTGCCCCTCATTGCAGTTCACCGTGTTCATGGGCTCGACCGTTCTCATCGCTGTCGTGCACTACTGTAACTTCTGCCAGCTCAGCTCCTGGATGCGATCCTCCCTAGCCACCATCGTCGGGGCTGGGCCCCTGCTTCTGCTCTACATCTCCCTGTGCCCAGACAGGTACATATGCCACCATGGTTCTTATCTGGCACCCTTGACAGCAGGGCCACCTTTCCCAACAGAACATAGGTCTTTCTCACCTCAGTTTCACATCAGCACTAACACCAGCTGCCCTAATAGATAGTCACTGTCACAATGTAAGATAGCTTTCAGCACACATAATGTCAGCAGTGTGGTGAAATGCCCAAAGAGTGGTGTGTAAAAGAAAGAACAAGAAAATAATTTTAATAACATAACAAGTATTTGCATTTAGACACTCTTGGGTGACTACCCCTGGGAGACACAATGCAGTAGTCACACACTTGAACTTACATATAATGAAGAAGTTTGAGTTTAGGAAGGTAGGAGTAGAGCTGTTTCATACAAGATGGTCAAGAAAATGAAGGAATAAAGGTATAGGTGGACACAAAAATGAAAAGAAGGAAGCAGGTTCTGACCTTATTTGAAGTAGGGTTAATGTGCCAAGACAGATTGCAGACTGTGGAAGTACAGGAAATGAAGAAGTTATAACTTCCCCATGTTATAACATGAAACATCAGCGTGATAACGGATTAGTGAAAATATATTCTTTTTTTTTTTTTTATAATTTTTTTTTTTTTTATCCTCACCCGAGGACATTTTTTGCATTTATCTTCAGATAGAGTGGGAGGGAGAGAGGAAGGAACGGAGAGAGAGAAACATCGACGTGAGAGGGACACATCGAGTGGTTGCCACCCACATGACCCCAACAGGGGCTGGGGATGAACTGCAACCGAGGTACGTGCCCTTAGCAGGAACTGAACCCGGGACTCTCTGGTCTGCGGGCTGATGCTCTAACCGCTGAGCCAAACTGGCCAGGGCTGAAAATATATTCTTGATATCTCTCCACATATTGAAGAATACATTCAGTCCCTGGTACTCAAATGGCCTTCAAAACCATATCATTGATAAGTGCTAAGGATAGAGTGGGTGGGGTGGGAAAAGAAACAGGAGCTGTGAGAGATCCCTGGGGACAGGATCAGTTCTTACAGTAAGATCCCTTTCATGTGTTCTTAGTTTAGTTCTTAGTTTGTTAAAATGAGTCTCAAATTGCCTGTTGCATATATGCAACTGGTTTTGTGGCTTTTAATCTTTTCAACTGGAAATGCAGTGATGTTTTGGATAGCAGGATGCACACAGTGAGGAATTTATTCAAAAGTTTCATGGGAAGGTCTTGAACCCATTAAGCTTCCTTTTCTGTAACACTGGGCTAAATATTGTATTTTTTGTGTAACTACTTATAAAAACATTTTACTATTAGCATGTATTGAAGAACCACTTACTTATAATTACACTGGGTTTAGGCTAGCGGGATATTTCAGAGTTACATGGGACATTTCTTCATTGTGCTTTGTATGTTATCTAACATTCATGGCTCCCCAGATTATTATGATAACCAGAGGGACCCCCCCTAACTTTTCCAAAATGCCCCCTAGGGATGGTATTACCATTGCTGAGCATTGCGTTAGTAAATTCAAAAGTAGGAAATCCAATTTGTCGCGATATCAAATGAAATCGCCATAGTGTATCTTTGGGTATAACCAAAATAGTGGTTAGTAATGGATAAAGTAAGTATCTTTCCTTAATTTATTTAATAAAATAATAAAGACATGAAGGATATTCAAGTTCTATGCAAACTAAGATTGATAGGGGAATATAAAGTAGAACTGTCATTCAGTATTTGAAAGGAAACTATAATGAGTAGTTAAATTACTTTAAGCAAAACAAAGCTTACTTTTTCTTTTCTGAAGTTGCAGCCATCTAGAATTATGATCATTGTAAAGCTCTTTCTCAAGAGCCTGAAATTCAGCAATCTGCCTTTTAATCTTTTAGATCCGTTACAAATACCTCATCAGGCATTCACAGTTCAGTCAGTCACTAGTATGCGACTTGTCCCCTTGGGTCTGGAGAGCCATTGTAATGGGGGACCCCTGGTCACCTCTTTGCCCAGAATTCAAATAGCAGGTCCTGGGGTAGGGCTGACAGTTGACTCTCCCCTTGACCCCATTACTCCTCCATATACACAAGATCCTTTGAGCCCATTTAGCCCATCACTACTATGTGTATCCAGAGTAGAGAATATATGGGGTGGTGAACAGAAACATCAACTCAACTCCTATAAAGGGGAAGGGGACTCTTTGAGAACTGTGGCCAGCTTTTCAGGGACACAGACACGTGGATTACAGTGATGTCACAATCATATCTGTACAGGGTGAGATGAGGATATGAAGTCTTGTAATTCACATCTTGTGATGTAGCTCTTGCTTTTCTTTCAAGTCATTTAACACCTTATGTGATTATGAAAGCCACTCTGAGCCCCCACCTGGCCTTTGCTACCCAGGAGAACTGCTCACAGATGCTGTGCCACATCCTCCTTCGCAATGAGCGAGGCTTCCTTGGATGGCGAAGTTTGCAGTTGATTGCGGGACTGGGTGGGTTCTGGGTGTAACACAACTCCAGAAGAAGCTGCTGAGAATGTGGAGAGAATAGGGGCTGCATGCATGTACCTTCCCTACACCAGGAGAGAGTTCTTTAATTATGAATGGTTTCAGTGCCCTAAAATTGGGATGTGATGGCCTTGGGCACCACCAGTAGCAAAGCCTGGCTTCTCTGCTAAAATGTGATCTGCCAACATCTCTAGCAGTTCCTTGCTGATTAAACATGACTGAAGTATCTATCCTATAGAACACCATGATCAAGTCCTAACAGTAAGATGTATGTCTTTGAGAGTTTTCCTGTTTTATTTTGTTCTTTGCTGATTTGCCTACTTTTCATAGCCAATGTAAAGCCTTTTTAGCTATATCATTGTCTTTACTTTGTGTTATTCTTAATATACAGTATCAAATTATAATAAAAAAATTAACTGTCTAACTTGATCTCCCCATAAAAAAGAAAAATTGTGTATTTAAGCTCTTCTCAGATTACTTTATACAATGCCTTTTTCGCCTTTTATAATAATGTTTTTCTTTATTTTAATTTCAGTTCCATAGTAATTTCACACTTTGATGCAGTACAGAATTTCAGGTAAGCTTTTAATATGGTGTTTAAATCTGAATCAATGAGAGTAACTATATTATTACTGCATATTCCTAAACTTCCTAAAAAATAATTGTATCTTACATAAAAAGAACAATATATATATGCTTAAAAGAATAAATGGCCCTGGCCAGTGTGGGTCAATGGTTAGAGCATCAGCGGGCAACCAAAGGGCCATGTGTTCAGTTTCTGGTCAAGGGCATGTACCTGGGTTGCAGGTTCGATACCCAGCCCTAGGCTGGTCGAGTACAGGAGGCAACTAATCAATGTGTCTCTCTCACATCGATGTTTCTCTCTCTCTCTCTCTCTCTCTCTGTCCCCCTTCCTCCCTTCCTTCCACTCTCTCTAAAAATCAGTGGAAAATATCTACTCATTGAAATATCAGATTATAGTTGTAATATCTTATCGGGAAAGTAAAATGATAATTAAGACATATGTTAGCCCTGGCTGGGTTGGTCAGTTGGTTAGAGCGTCATCCTGAGACCCCCAGGTTGTGGGTTCAATCCCCAGTCAGGGTACATACAAGAATCAACCAATGAATACATAAATAAGTGGAACAACAAATTGATGTTTCTTTCTCTCTCTCTCCCTCTCTTTCCTTTTCTCTTCCTCTCTCTCCCCCTCTCTTTCTTTCTTCCTCTCTCTAAAATAAAAAAAAATTTTAAGACATGTTAGATTTGTTTAATTTTATATAAGACTTTAGGAGATCTCACCAATTAAAGAAAAGTACTTACTTTATTCTCTAAAATATGTGTAAATAACTGACTAGAAATTTGAAATAATAAATGTTAGACCCTTGCTTTACTATAAACATCAAACTAAATTCTAAATAAATTGAAGTAAAAATTTAAAATTATATAAAACTATATAAAAATCTAGGAAAATAAAATTAAGTAATTTTCAAACCTCTAAGACAGTGGTTCTCAACCTTCCTAATGCCGCGACCCTTTAATACAGTTCCTCATGTTGTATGTGGGCGTATCTGCATGTGGGCGGACCCGCCTGGAGACGGATAGAGGAGCAGTGTCTCGGTTCCTAAGACCATCGGAAATATGTGTTTTCCAATGGTCTTAGGCGACCCCTGTGAAAAGGTCGTTCAACCCCCAAAGGGGTCGTGACCCACAGGTTGAAAACTGCTGCTCTAAGACAAGACATAACTTTCCAATCTTACAAATGATAATGGAACCACATGCAAAAAAAAGACTTATTGACAGATTGATTGGGAGGGGCATCAAAACAGACTGAAAAAATATTTGTGGGACTATTGTTTTTTTTAAAAAGAGCTAATTAAGACCTGTATAGATAAAAGACAGAAAAAAACCCAAAAGATTCACAAGAGGAAATGTAGGTAGTAAATAAATATGTTGCTGCTAAAGTTATTGCACATTTAAATAACTACAGAATTCCTTTTGGTCTTTTAAATTGGACCTTTTAAATTTTACAATGAAAAAAAAACCCAGTGCAGGCAATGATGTGGCACATTCATAAATTGCTAGTGGTGTTTAATTTTGTTTAGCTACTGGGCACTTATAAAATATAAGTTTATTTAATAACCTGACACATTAGGTGACTTTTTCCCCATTTTCTAGATGAGGAAACTGAAGATCAGAAAAGATAAGAACCTGCCTGTGGTCACACAGCTGGTCATTGGCAGTGTTTAAACCCTGGCCTTTCTCACGACCAGGCCATGCTCTTTCTGCCATGCTTCTTTACTCCTCAGAATAGTACAGTTGTTTTAGAAAGTATTTTAACAATCTATAAAAATGTTCATAGCCTTTAAGTAAATAATTCTATTTTTGTTTGTTTGCTGAGGAGATAATTCAGCATATGGTAAAGGCTGCATGCCCCAAAATATCACAATGATTGATAATATTGAAAGTTCATCAGCAACTTCAGTTGTCAATAAAAAATTAATTATGATACACGTACTTAAATTTTGCAACTGTTAACATGCAGCAACATGGGAAACATTTATGGTTTTCATTTTCATTTACTTATTTATTTTGTTTCATTAATATCTGTCACTTTATTTAGTGAATGAAAAAAATCACCCTGATAAGGAGGGCAGAAAAAAAATCTGTCATTTTTATCTATTATGTGAAATTACATATGTTCTGTAGCTACAGTTAGGTATTTCATTGTAAATGAAAAATGTAAGATGTAATAGTTATGATCTAGTAATGAGTTATGAATGACAGTATTTTTGTTTCTGCAATTAAAAAATTAAATATCTATGACATTTAGACCATGGAAGGAGAATTAACCATAGAACAAAGGCAGAATGCAAATGTGTTTCTATGTATGATTACAACTATAGTATTTAAAAGCAAAACACTTACCCAGCCGGTATGGCTCAGTGGTTGAGTGTTGACCCATGTACCAAGAGGTTGCCGGTTTGATTCCTGGTCAGGGCACATGCCCAGGTTGTGGGCTGGATCCCTGGTAGGGGCATGCAGGAGGCAGTCAGTCGATGTTCTCTCTCATTGATGTTTCCATCTCTCTCTCCCACTCTCTCTTCCTCTCTCTCTAAAATCAATAAAGAAAAAAAAAATTAAAGCAAAACACTTGGCTTTTTTTAAGTTAAATTTTTATTGACGTTTAACATATACAAAGAAAAGTACCCCGATCATAAGAATACAGCTCAGTGAATTTTTACAAGTGAGCACACCCACTTAACTACCACTCAGACCAAGGAAAAGAACATTACCAGGACCCCAGAAACCCGCCTCGTGTCCCCTCCTGGTGACCCCTCCACCCCTGCATCCTAGGCATAGATTTTAAAGGGCACTGAAATACACCAAAATGTTAACAAATCCTATGTTTAGCTGGTTAGAACCACGAGTGACCATTGTTTTCTATTCTTTTTTTTTTTTTATCCTCACCCGAGGACATTTTTCCATTTTTTGTTCAGATAGACTGGGAGGGGGAGAGAGGAAGAGAGAGAGAGAGAGAGAGAAACATCGACGTGAAAGGGACACATCGAGTGGTTGCCTCCCGCAGGACCCAACCAGAGGCCGGGGACAAACTGCAACGGAGATACGTGCCCTTAGCGGGAACCGAACCCGGGTCTCTCTGGACCACAGGCCGACGCTTTAAACCGCTGAGCCAAACCGGCCAGGGCTGTTCTCTATTTTTTAATCCTCCTTCTCTATGATAATGAATTATACTATATTTTACTCTTTCATTTATGATTTAATGTCCAACTGTTAAGTCATAAATTGACTCTTGCATTTAGTCATATAAAATTCCTTCTTTTGGAACTGGTCTTTGCTATTTGAATTTAGGAATAGGGCCATCACCTTTGTTCCTTCTGTAGTAGAATAAGAAATACGGGTTATAGATCGGAAGTAATTCTCCATCTGTGTCACAGATCTCTCCTGTTGCAGGGAAGCCCCTTGGGTACTAACTGTAAATCTGTGTATTAGGACTCTTCCTTTTAAGCAAAAGAAAAGCAAACGTTGCAGTCTATTCCTCTTTCCCTCCCATACTGGCTCATGCTTCGCTGCTCCCCCTCTCTGTCCAAAGGGAACTGGCCTGTGCCCATCACCAGAGTTAGACCACGCTGCTGGCTTTGGCCACAGCAAGAAAAGCGACAAAACCAGTAGAACGGTTGAGGAAACTTAGACATATCACCCATTTCTACCACAGAGATTTACATGCCTGGCTGTGCTATTAAAATGACATTAAGCCTTGGTGATGTCTGCTCATAAAGAGGGCTGTTCTTCTGTGTCACCCACTTTGGAGAAACAGAAAGAAAGGTCCTAACCCAATTACATGGGTCACACACACACACACACACACACACACACACACACACACACAAGATTTACTTTCTCCTCTCCCTACCCTAAAGCCAACCGGAGGTTTGAGGGGCTAGACATAAATCTATTTTAGTCATCTAAAATAAAGAGTTATTTGTTTAGTACTTGAGATTCATAATATGTATTGCCATTAGTTTAAATGACAGTTGGCAAAATAAACAAGTGAAGTGTGGTATGTCTTACCATAGAGGCCCTTTTTAGTTCCTGGTTTACAGGCATTGAATCTGTATCAGGGATCCCCCAAACTACCCAGGCCTGATAATTCACTAGGACAACTCAGGACTCGGCACATGGTCGTACTCATGACTGTGGTTTATTAGAGTGAAAGGACACAAAGCAAAATCAACAGAGAGAAAAGGCACATGAGATAGAGTGGGAGGAAACCAGGTGCTAGCTTTGAAGAGTCCTCTCCCAGTGGAGGCTTACAGGACACATTTAATTCCTCCAGCAATGAGCTGTGACAGTGCACGTGAAATATTGTCCACCAGGAAAGCCCTTTAGAGATTCAATGCCCAGGTTTTCATTGGAGGCTGGTCACATAGGCACCCTCTGCCTAGCACGTACCAAAGTTGCAGGCTTTCCGAAGGAAGGCAGGTGCTTAGCATACAGTGAGTTGTTTGTACAATCTAGGCCTGGTGACCCCCTCTTATCAAGAAGAGGTGGGCACCTCACCATACCCAAGTTTTCTGATGTCAGCCTCAGACACCTTTGTCAAAAGACCTTTCTGCAGATAGCAGCCTCTGATCTGCTGTGTTCACTTCTTTCTGTACAGAGCCTTAGGCCAGTAGTGACTTAGCAATACCCTATCCTTTCTTCAGTTTACACATGAGGAAATTGAGACCTGGAAAGATGGCATGACTTGCCCAAGGTTCTAGGACCCTGCAGAGGTCCAGCCAGGACAGAGCCCAAGTGTCATCATTCTAAGGCCAGGGCTTTTGTGACTATGCTTCAAAGAGGGCTGTAGTGTCCATTTTGGTCAATTTCATTATTTTTTAATGTCCTTAAGTTACAGGTAACAGTAAAACATATTAAACACTTTGAGTAAAGAATTCAGTTTTCTGTGCCATAGAGCTATCTAAACTGAGGACCCATCTGTTTTATATATAATTATATTTATATGGTGACCCAGCCCATTGTTCATAAAATCTAGTAGCCTACTCGATGCACTTTAGAAATACATCATGTTACAAAATTTATCTGAACAGAACAATCACAGCATTGTAAACAAATAGAAGAAAGATTAGAAGGAATTTCAACAAATGTTAACAGTGATTGCCTCTGGATGATAGGATGACAGATGAATCTTTTTTTCCCTTAAATTTATATGATGAGTAGGTAGTATTTTTAAATGGAAAAATATATTTATTTTTAAAATAAACCTCACGCCCAGCCGGTGTGGCTCAGTAGATTGAGCGTTGCCCCATGGACTGAGGGGTCTCGGTTCAATTGCCAGTCAGGGCACATGCCCAGGTTGCGAGCTCGATCCCCAGTGGGGGGCGTGCAGGAGGCAGCTGATAGATATAGCTCTCTCACATCAATGTTTCTATCTCTCTTCCTTCCTCTAAAAAAATCAATAAAATACATTTAAAAAAATAAAAATAAACTTCACAAGAGGTTGTGCTGGTCATGTTAATCTTCAGTCCTCCAGTCACAGTTGTCACCCTTCACGCTGTGGAACCAGAGAATAGCCCCTGAAAGCAGGTTCAGTTATTGGAGGGAATAGAAATTAGAATAGCAAGTTGGAGATTTCCAGTGGAATTGTAAATGTGTAGTATTTTAAATGACTCAGCAGTTTCACTTCCAGGACTTTATCCCACAGACAGACTCATTTTTATGCACATACTGTGCAGGAATATCACTGCAACATTGTTCCCAATAGTAAAAGAAAGACACACCCTAATGTCCGCAGGAGGGACTCTGGTTATTACTGTACATCCATGTATTAGAATAGTGCATGACTGCCCTGGCCAGTTTGGCTCAGTGGTTAGAGCGTCAGCCCCGGGACCAGAGAGGCCCGGGTTCGGTTCCCGCTAAGGGCACGTACCTCAGTTGCAGTTTGTCCCTCAGTTGCAGTTTGTCCCCGGCCCCGGTTGGGGTCATGTGGGTGGCAACCACTCGATGTGTCTCTCTCACATCGATGTTTCTCTCTCTCTCTCCCTCCTGTTCCATCTGAGGATAAATGCAAGAATGTCCTCAGGTGAGGATTAAAAAAAAAAAAAAGAATAGTGCATGACTTCAAGGAAATGACAGTGTTGGTTACCTTGGAGGAAAGACACATATTTTCATTGTTTATATTATTTGAGATTTTTATAGTGTGTTACAGTCGTCCCTTGCCACTTTGTGCTTCGACTTTCGCAGCTTCATTCTATCGCGGTTTTTTCAAATATATTCATTAAAAAGTTGATCGAGACAGTGAAAATGATACAGCGCACACTAGGTTGTCTGAGTCAATTATACACCCCTATATTACAATTAAAATTAAAATTACTGTACGTATGGACTGTAGGCCTATGTATTCGAGTACCCCAGGTGAAACCACTAGAGTCTGGAACGGATTAACCGCGATAAACGAGGGTCGACTGTACTCTTAAAAGTACATATTTTATATTTTTTGAAAATGTTAAAATTGTCTTAAATGACTAGCAAAACAGAACTAACTCAGAGTGGGGGGAATGGTATTTTGCCAAACATTTATACAGACAGAGAGTAGAGAATTCAGAAAAATTCTTTGTAAAATTACAAGTCTTTCAAAACTAAAGTTGGATTAGAAATCTAAAAAGTGACTATATGAGAGAATGTTAACTTTCTTGGGTATGATAATGGTGTGGTTATGTAGGGCGATATCCTTATTCGTAGGAGATATATACTGAAATATTCAGGACTGAAGTGTTAATGTCTGCAGCTTACTTTCAGAATGGTCAGCAACAAGTGTGTGAGTGTGTGTGCGTGTTTACAGAGGGAAAAAGAAAGTGGTAAAATGTCAACAGCTGTTGAATCCAGGAGAAGGATGTATGAAGGTTTGTTATGCTGGTCTCTTAACTTTTCTATAAGGTTGACATTTTTCAAAATAAAAAGTTGGGGAAAAAGAAAAGATTTTTTAAAACCAAAGATCTGAAAAATAAAGCAATTACAAAGCACTTATTAAAGAAATAAGTTACAGAAGTCAGTCTTTATCCCTGCACATCTTTAGCCATCCAACTAAACAGAAACGGGTTGCTTTGCAGCTGTAGGTTGTCGAAGGTTTGAGCTCCACAAAATTTTATGCAGGATGCTGGTTAGCTGAGCTGTTTCAGAACCTGCTATGAGTAATTTTCTTTAAAAGATGCATTTAAGAAAGGACATCTTTCTCTCCTCTTTCCTCTCCAGTTCCGAGAGGAATCCGTGCAATAGTTCATTGCTGCATGACAGCAGGAGACCAGCCAGCCTGATTGGCCAGGAGGTGATTCTTGTCTTCTTTCTCCTGCTCTTGTTGGTCTGGTTCCTGAATCGAGAATTTGAAGTCAGCTACCGCCTTCACTACCACGGGGATGTGGAGGCGGACCTTCACCGCACCAAGATCCAGAGCATGAGGGACCAAGCTGACTGGCTGCTTAGGAACATCATCCCCTACCATGTGGCTGAGCAGCTGAAGGTTTCCCAGACCTACTCCAAGAACCACGACAACGGGGGAGTCATCTTTGCCAGCATTGTCAACTTTAGTGAGTTCTATGAGGAGAACTATGAAGGAGGCAAGGAGTGCTATCGGGTCCTCAACGAGCTGATTGGGGACTTCGACGAACTTCTGAGCAAGCCAGACTACAGCAGCATTGAGAAGATTAAGACCATTGGGGCCACGTACATGGCTGCATCGGGGCTGAATGCTACACAGTGCCAGGATGGCAGCCACCCGCAGGAACACCTGCAGATTCTGTTTGAATTTGCCAAGGAGATGATGCGTGTGGTGGATGACTTCAACAACAACATGCTGTGGTTCAACTTTAAGCTCAGAGTCGGCTTCAACCACGGACCCCTCACAGCAGGGGTCATTGGCACTACCAAGCTGCTGTATGACATTTGGGGAGACACTGTCAACATTGCCAGCAGGATGGACACTACGGGAGTGGAGTGCCGCATCCAGGTGAGTGAAGAAAGCTACCGTGTCCTCAGCAAGATGGGCTATGACTTTGACTACAGGGGCACGGTGAATGTCAAGGGTAAAGGTCAGATGAAGACCTACCTTTATCCAAAGTGCACAGACAACGGGGTCGTGCCGCAGCACCAGCTGTCCATCTCCCCAGACATCCGAGTCCAGGTGGACGGCAGCATCGGACGGTCTCCCACAGACGAGATTGCCAACCTGGTGCCTTCTGTACAGAACTTGGACAAGACATCTCTGGGTTCTGAGAACAACACACAGGCCAAGGACCCTCACCTGTCTTCTAAGAGACCCTGGAAAGAGCCTGTCAAAGCCGAAGAAAGGTGTCGATTTGGCAAAGCCATAGATAAAAGTGACTGTGAAGATATGGGGATGGAAGAAGCCAATGAACTCACCAAGCTCAATGTCTCAAAGAGTGTGTGACGCAGCACCTGAACGCTGCCCACGGTGCTCTGTTCATCAAAACACAATAATATTTGTATTTGGCTGTTGTGCGTTCCAAGCGCCACAGTTTCCATCCCCAGATGTGGTGTCATGTGGTCATTGCAGCCCTAACTTCTGTGTAGATCACAGTTATTCAGGGTTCGTTATCATCCATTTCTTTCCTTTTCTCCCCCCGGAACCCTCTCCCCTTGGTGTAACCATTCGGCAGCATGGAGAACAAGTGCCTTCAGGGGCTGGCTGTGGCTTTGGAGTCTGGGGAAAGAGGCCATAGGGTGGAGGTCATGGCATTAGGTATTGTTGGACTTTTGAGTCATGGCATTAGGTATTGTTGGACTTTTAAGACAAAAGCTGTGGTTAAGATATCATTTTTATTGCTTTTTCTCACGAGACACTTTTTTTTTTTTTTTGCTAATACAATGTTTTTGAGGTTTGTTTTTTTCTATATACATAATAGTGTTTTCCAGTGACCTGACCTTTCTATGTAAACACGTACACGCACACACACTTGCATTTATGAATCTGAGATCAAGTGCCAGTAACTCACTGAGAGGGGATGTCAAGGGGGGTGGCGTGGGCTGAGAACAGCAGTCAGCCGAATGGCCTGGCGCCCCTCCCTCCCTGCGCCTTCCAGAACACCAGGCCCTTGTGGGCTGTGGGGCCCCGTTCCCCACACCTCCACGTGCAGGTCGGGATTCCAAATGCTAACCGGTAACAAAGCTTGGGAACCCAGGCCTCAAGTATTTAAAAGCTGTTTTTATTCTTCCCTCGTGCGGAGGGGTCTTCCAGCTGGGAGTGAAGGGGCTTGTCTTTGCGGCTGACTTATCTGAGAGGGAAATGAAAATAAATGTCTGAGGGTTGCATTTATTTATTTATTTATTTATCTATCAGGAAACGTGTTTTCAGGGAGGGGATGCTGGGTCATTCTGCTGAAGGGAAATAGACTCCGGGGATCTGCTGAAGGCATACAGCAGAGGATGAGAAGTTGTCTGTTAGTGTTTTAGCCACTTTGGGCCACCTGCCCCGAGAGGGGGCCAAGCAGGACCCCAGTGGGCATGGCCAACGCGCTAGGTCAGAGGAGCTCTCCATCACTGTTTTTTAGACTGAATACCTACTTCTGCCCCGCGTGATACTGCACGGATGGAATCAGAACACGGCTGGGTATGAAGCAGGAGGTCTGGGCGCCAGGCATTGCCGGGCACTGTCTTGGCCTTTGGCCTTCACACATTCAAGCAGTTTCTCTATTCTTCCCATTCTCAGCCTGCGAAGGGCCTATCTGTGGCAGGATTGGGCCTGGTGAATGAATGCCAGCCCTCTCTAGACGGACCTCTTACACTGTGTGCTGGGACAGAATCGTCTGGATGCAAATGAGGTATTTAACCGGGGACAGTGTAGAAAACCTAGGAAACACTTCTGTGCCCTTTGTTGCCAATCCTCCTTGTAATTACATGTTGCCACATGGAGTCTCAACTTTATGTAGAACTGAACTCAGGCTACAGTTGCCTTATTTTCAAGGTGACACTGGCATACAGCTCCTGGGATAATTTGAGGACTAGCTCTTTCTCTGTCTTTACTGACATGCCCTATGCATTTGCTTTTCACTGGTAAATCTGTGTGTAACTTTCACATCTGCGTTAAGTCCCATTATCACTCCTCCTCCCCACATTCGTACAGAATCTGCCATTTCCGGTGTCACAAAATATTGATTCTGATCAGCCATCTTCCCAGAGGACACGCGTGGGATGACCACCGGCTGCACAGCCGTAGCCAGGGTCGCGATGTCCTGGGGAACTCAAAGCATTCTCAGTAACTAAGGTTTTCCTTCAGATTTTACTGTCACTTTGTTGTTCTTCCAATGCCGGAGAAAGGATGGTTGTGACAATACCTCTTGCTTCTAAAGAATGTATTCTTATAAAATATTGCAGAATTTTTATTTTTATTTTTTAAAAAAACACTACCTGATGCTCTCCTTGTCTGTAAGGATCGTGGGCGTGTTCGGGGTTTCTTCCATCAGTATTAAGGCATGTGTTTGAGTGTGGCTCTGTTCCTTTGCCTTCTCACTCCAGGCTCTAGCTTTGGCGGCACCTAAGGGGCTAGGCGGTTGCCTATGAGTTACCAGTGTCTCTGCTGTTCTGCTCAAAACGTGCTCTACAAAGTTCATCTCTGCACACACTTCTTCCCTATCAAACTTTTTTTTCTTCCCCTCCTACAAAGGTGTTTATGATTCCTGACCCTGGGAATTTGAGAGGCTGCAAACTGCAGGGAAAGAATCAAACCATCTGGTGGTCTGATTTAGCATTGTGCAAAGTGGAACCTTTGATGGATGACTCACCCAAAGTTTAAAATTGTCTTTAAAAAACACCCTTAGCCTTCCTAAATAACCAGTTCAGATGTGCTCTCTGGTCCTTCCCAGTTCTCCGCTCTGACGCATACCTCATCGCAGAACCACAGAATCTCTGCAACGGAAATGCCATGCGTCTCACCCAGTTGGCATTGAACAGATAGTTGCTGCAGACAGATGGGTTTCTAAGCAGCAGGTTCAAGCACTACCAATATGATGGATGCTTTCTTCAGAGTGGCAATACCTCTTCTGAACTTAGGGCAGGAAGCAATACTTCAGAATTGAATGTGTGTAAATAGTTGCTTTGAGTTGCAATTGCTATTTTCTTCTTGGCCCCAGGTCAGATCAAATTATATATATGTATAAACAAGCACATAATTTTATCCAATGTAAACAAATGTAGAGTATCAGTTATTAAACCCTTAAGTAGCTTGAAGAGTCGCACAGATTATGCAACACCTGCACACGACTCTATTAACACTGACTTCACTCGTGGAGACACCTGCACATTTGCACATGACATTGAGAGCCAAAGGGCCACGTGCTTCCTGTTACGTGGGCTGTAATAATTTGTAGTTTCCAAAGATCCATCTATGTTTGCACTTCTAGATTTTTGAGGTAAGCATTTTTTGGTTGGTTGTTTCCGAAAATCACATCATGCCTAGAATCTGAAATTAAATTAGCAAGAATCTACTGTTTGCATTTTCCATCCTTCCTTTGACCTACTCTTGGTAAATTGTTAATTTTAATAATTTCAAAATGCATCCACCGAAGAAATGGACATTAAAATATTTTAAAATCTAAATATTTGATGCCTGGTATTTCCTCATTGAAAAGATCAGTACCACTTCAGAGATTGGGGCACCCCTTGTTTCCTGCAGTTTGTGGCTGAAATAGGAAGATTTGCTTTTCTTTTGCATTATGACTCTGAAAACAAGGCAACTAAAAAAACAATAACAAAAAAAAAAAAACCATATGTGTCCTGTGGGTTTTTTTATGGACATATTTGCTACAGTTAACGTTGGTTGAGAAGTACTTATTTTTACGTGGAACTTTAAAAAAATAAAAAGCAGGTTGCAGGACTAGTTTTGCTTGTGACAACACCCCTATTTCATTAGGCCTTCTAAATAGTTTTTCCTGAATATATCTAAAGGGAAGGAATTGACTGAGAAAATAAAGTAGGATTTCTGAAAAGATGCGCCCCGTAGCCTCTCCTTTGCAGAGTTCCTGGGGATGCCCGTATCATGGGGAAGTCACAAACCCATTTCAGAATCTGTTTGAAATCACAGAGCCTTTTCCCAGAAAAATGTACATGCCATTTATACATATCTTAGGGGTTCACAACACCTCCAAATCTGGAGCTAACTGTGAATCTGCTGAGGTTTAGAGCCTTTTCCCATAAAGGATTTTTCCTGGTGGGTCCAATATTTCTGAGCAATCGGCGCACACGATCTTCTTGTAGACTCAGTGAAGGGAGGTGAAGACGTGGGCCTGTTTGTCCTTACTCGTCAGCTGGCAGGGATCAAGCTTCTCTGCTGGAACCTAGTGCCAATGATGACACTACTCCTTGATGAGGGCATTCTTTCCTCCTCAGACTGTGCTGCAGGCATTCCTAGGAACCTTTCCAGAAGTTGGGGAATAACGGTCTTGGCTGCATGGAAGATCTTATGAGAACGTGGGTCTCTCTACTAGAAAGAGCACCCAGGAACTTAGAGGATTTCTCAAACAGTCCAAAAAGGCAGCCTCTAATTTTTGCATTCAGTCTCAGAACTTAATATTTGTGGTTTCTCTTTCGTCTAAAGTCTTTTTCACAAGTGGTTGCTTTGTTCTGCTGTGGAAATCTGTCATTGTGGCCACCTGGAATAGGTCCCAAGTTCCAGGAAAAGGAAGCTAACTGGGGAAAGAGATAAATGAGAGGAAGTGATTAAGAAAAAGTACACACTTGCACACCATATACATGTAGATTTAAAATCTCCCCAAGTGTCTATTTTTATACAGTTCCTTTGTAAAACTTGTCTGTTTGTTTGTTTTTTAAATAACATGACTCCAAAAAGTTTTTATTGTATATAAGAGTAATTTAAGCTTGGGGAATTCTCATATTCCTGCTGGGACTGAAAGTTAGAAAGAGAAGTGAATTAAGCAATCATGTATTGAGCAATCTGAGTGCCTCCTGAAATCTGACATCAACAGCATCTATTCTTAACTATTTTCTGGCTCACAAAGCCTTTGATAATTTGATGAAAGTTGTGGCTCCTTTCTCCAGAAAAGAAAAAAGTGCACATAAAAATAAACCCTCTTAATGTTGCATACAATCTCAGGAGTTCTTGGATCCAAATAAAATACCCCTGATTTGCAATAACTAGAGGAATGATGATTTTTAATTATAACTATCTGTGGATCTGGTTTCTCAGCATTTCTGGACTCTCCATTGGGAACTTGATTAAAAGTGTTAATGCTGCTTATTTATATATGTGTTTCCAATCAAAATTATATTTTAACACTTTATGTCTGAGTTACCTAAATTTATTTGAAGAGCCACTCAAAGAGCTTTTCAATATATAAATATAAAGTGAGTCAAATTCTTTCCAATACATAAGTAACATTCAGCCAGTATTTACTGACAGCCTACTATGTGCCAAATAATGCCAAAGCTCCCTTTATTTAAGTTAAGTTTGTTGCAGTACTTGAGAATATTTAAGGAACAGCTGTGATTACAAACTGCTTTTCATAATGGCTCTGTCATTATGAATTCCACCAGTACTGAAGCGAAGTTCAAGATACCTGGGGTCACATAGTGACATCCCTTTCCACATTGACATTTTAAAACAGGGGCTCCTTAGTATCTTCTGTAACCCATGAGAGATTATTTTTGTGTATGGTCTTATGGATTGTTTAGTCTCTCTAGAAGGAGCAACAGCCCTGGCCGGTCTGGCTCAGCAGTTAGAGCGTCGGCCCGCGGACCAATGAGTCTTGGGTTCTGTTCCGGTCAAGGGCACATACCTCGGTTGCAGTTCATCCCTGGCCCTGGTCAGGTCGTGCGGGAGGCAGCCAGTCTATGTGGCTCTATCACATTGATGTTTCTCTCTGTCTCTCTCTCCCTCCCTCCCACTCTATCTAATGATAAATAGAAAAATATCCTGAGGTGAGGAATAAAAAAAAAAGGAGCAACAGATGAGAAACATTCAGAAAACAACTACACCAACATTGAACCCCTCAATGAGAGAGGGGCCTCTCCACGTGCTACTTATAAGGTCATACATTTTATTTTTAAAACAATCCTCTCCTGATGACAGTTCAAGTCCCAGCACGAGGGGCTCAGAGCTGGATGGGACAAGGCACTGGCTTCGACTGATTTGGCTGGTGGCAGCCTTTCAGAAATAACCACCCAGTGAAGGGTGTTCCTGCTCTGACTGTGGTGGTTGGGCATCTCTGCCAGTCCCATCTTCACCCTGTGCCCAGTGGTGAGACGAGGCAGCCCAGCTTCCAGCATTCTTCTCAAAGGGTTGCTCTTTCTCCGTCTGCCTCTGACCTTCTTCATCTTCCCAGAAAACAAAAGTGTTGCCTTCTAGGTTGGGAGGGTGAGGAATGGTAACAGAAAAGACGAGTTACTTGGAAACTTGTCCATGTGATTCTGGGAAAAGGAAGCAGGATGGGAAAGGGGAGTGCTGTAGACTTGTGTACTCTGCTTGGACTCCCCTGGGCATAGACATCCTGTGCCCAAGGCAGACCTAAGTGGCTCACCATGCTCTTCCTCCTTAGGACCACCATTTCTCATTCTCCCTCCCCAGCTTCCCAGTCTCTGAGGTCTCCAGAACTGGCCGCTGGAAGTCTTCTGACCAGGGGCGTCATGGATGGCCATTCTCCAAGGACACGTGTCCCCACCCTCATTCCACCATCATCTTTGACCTCACAAGTAGGTTTCAGTGCCATGCCACCCTCATTCCCTAACTTCAGGAATATAGATAAAATCACAGCAACATGATTAGCAGACACTTTATTTATCTGAAGAATAACTCTTTTGCTACTCAGTTCAGTTCCCACATATGCAAATATGCCTCTGTATGTAAAGTAGTCTCTCATTATATGATACATTTCCAACCAAGGAATTCAAAACACCTGGCACCCCTTTGTCCTCATGATGCCTCATCCAAGTAGGTAGGCAGGGGTGTTTTTTCTGTACAAGTGATTTGAAAGCTCAGGGTCAGAGCTGCTGAGTGGCTTGCCCAGGTCCAGCTTGTTCTTGTCCATGGTTTCCAGCTACACAGCCAAGAAACAAAGCATGCCGCAAATCCAAATGGTCTAACTTCTTGGCCTCCCCTTCCTTTGCCAGGAAAGAACAAAGAATCCAGGTGGTAAAATGGGACATTGTGCATTTAAAGGTGAGAGTAGGCAGTAGTCAGCAAGGGACCGACAGAGTACAATACATCTTCCCTTCTCTCCCTCTCCCCTTCTTTTTTGTAAGACTGGCTACTTGAATTGTGTGTTGGACATTTAAGTTGTTATCTAGTGTATGCTTAGAATGGAGAAGTTTCAAAATTATTCAAGTGTCCATATGAACTTGTGTCCATGTGCTAACAAAGACCATCAGGGAAGAGAGGCCAAGTTTGCAACTTGGTGCCTTCAGAAAGCTTAGTGTAAAATACAGATTATGTTGGTGTCCTGTACTACCTTACAGTTTAACAGCAATAGCTCATGCACCTTTAACACCAAACTGGTTTTTTTTCTGATTATTTATTACACAGTAAATTTTTGTTATATATAATGTTAAGTCATTTAAAAAACACCCTTATCATATATGTACATCTTCAGTATTTTAGGGATGTATTAGAGAGAGGGAAAGAAAAAACTATCACTTGGCCATTCAACTTGAAATAGCATAGAACATAATTTTCAATTTTCACACCAATTTGGTGATCTTGGGTAAAAAACAGTTGATTACTTACAGAGGACTGAGAAAGCCAAGAGTTTACTTTTTAGAAGCAAGTTTTATAACATGGTGTGTTGGTAGAACTTTTCTTTGGTAATTTTGGTTTGCCAGAATGGTCTCTCTTCTTCCTCAAGAAAAAAGACTACTGATGGTATCACAGCTACATTCAGAATATTCATTTAGTACAGAAGGATATGGCTGGATACTTCCTTGGTCTCCCATTTATATTAATTGTATGACAAGTTGTACTTTCCAAAAAATCCAGTCAAGGACTTCCATAGACTTCTCAAGATCCTACCCTACCATGACACTGGGAGAACGTTCAGATTTGTTTGTATGTTTTTTAATATTGAAGAATGTTATTTATACAAACTTTCAGGAAATTAATATAATAAAGCCTACGAAGATAAGGTAAAACTATTTTTAAAAAGAGATGTGAAGCGGTTATCCAGATAATTTAGGGTAAAAGCATCTTTTTTCCTAAATTATTTCAAACGGGACAGAATTTATTGAATGAATTTATTGCACGAATCACATGGATAGTGATTCAGATTCTTCAATTCCTTTTTCTTATGTAGCCAATACAGTGGGCTGCTTCAATCCTTTCAGCATCTTATTTCCAAATGTCCTCATCTCCTTCTTCAACTGTCCACTTTGTTGGCAGAATTGCACTAGACTCAGACCTGCGTGCTTAGAGAAAACCTAGTGTGAGCTAGTGAACTGGCCATTCAGTAGTTTCCAAAACTCCCAGACTTTGTCTGTGTTCCCGACAGGTGGTTTCTGTCACCACCACAAACACAAGACCTCCGGCATCTGTGCCCATAGCAACAGCCCCACGGATGACTTGGAGCAGGAGCTCTGCCAGTGCCGAGTGAGTGTCCAGTGTGCACTGAGACCGTCTGGCAGTGCGGAGGAGACTGGCTCTTCCTCCAGTTCCTCTGAAGGGCGAGAAAGCAGCCTCTGAGCCCCAACACGGCGCCAACCCTCCTGCTGCCACTCTGGCCTCTTGGTGAACAGTGGTGACCTCAAATACTGGCCCTGCTTAAGATGCTCTAAGCCCCTCACCATAAATTGCCACCAGGTCCTGGGCACCCACCGCCCTTCAGAAAATCGTCTTCGAGCCACTTCTGGTTTCAGCCCAAACACTGCCAGAGTGGTGAGCGAGGTGTTCTGGGCCTGATTAGGGCTTAGAAAGAGGATCTTCATCCCTCAGCTCCTGGGCTGGCCCAGCAGCAGTGATCCAGACTCTCAGGCCAGCAGGGAACCCATAGAGACCCCAGCCAATCTCACCAATGGTCCTGGGGTCCCCAAGTTGTCTTTGGACTTGGGGGAGGGCAGGAACAGAGCAGAGGACCAGATGGGAATGCCCAGAAAAGTGGGTGTCAAGGAAGTGCGGTTCACCAACATTCAGTGCAGCAGGGCTTGGCTCCCAAGCAGCCCTGAGCCACCTCTGTGCCCCTCAAGTGCCACAGCTGCAGGCACACCATAAGCCATCAGATGGGGCCTCTGGGTGCCCCCTCTTCATGCCACAGCATTAAACCGAAGCACCGATAACAACACACAGATGAGCACCGAGTGAAAAACCCAAAGCCTTAACATCCTTTTGGATATCCTGTGTCGGTTGCATGATTTGTAGCAGACGGCATTCTAGGATTTAACTGTCCCTGAGATGATCCAATGACTAAAAGCGACTTCCACTGTGTCAATCCATGCGGTCATCCTCATACCAAAACTGATTCAGCGAGGCACGCGAGCCGCGGTGTAACATGACCCGGCCCCAGCCAGCTTTGTCCTGACAGGTTTACCAGAGCAAGTTTTCATTGTTTATGGTGTTGAATCACTGTGAAGGGGTAATGTGGTTTGTTCAAGCAGCCTTTTGACTTGTGGATGGTTGTATGTTCTATCCTAAAACTGACATTCTTTCACACACACTGACAGGCTTCCTTTGCGTGGGCATTGCACCCTGCTTATCATGAAATATGGAAAGAAATCATAGGACATTTTAATAATCTCTCCATTCCAAAGCATGGATAGTTTTCTTTTTTTCATAGGCACTGTTTGTGGTTCTTTCCTCCCCTCCAACCTTCTACTCAACTACACTTTCCCATCTTCTCTTTTCCGGAAGACAAACACACTGCTGAGAGAGGAACTTGAAGTTTCTTTTCAGTTAAGGGAAGGAGCCTCATTGTAAATAAAAAAATAAGAAACTGCTATGCTCTGTCAACAACCAAACCCAGGAAGAACTGTATCTGTGAAATATATATATCTATGTATAGATAAAAGCACATTATCTTTCATGACTACAGACGTGTAATCTATTGTATATTAAAATGTTTTACTGTATCAGAGAAAACTTTACGCTATAGACCGAGAAAAGCTGGGAAATAATTCAAAATACAGTATAATAATTAACTCAAATGTTGTTGTTTATTTATTCTGGGCTTGGCACAATTGCATGTAAAAATTGTGCTCGATATACATTATCAACCAAAAAATTAATTTATCTGCAAGACTCCGGAAACCTCTTTTTAACACAACACCGATTCATAGAGCCTACCGTGTTGTGTGCACTTGCAGTCCAAGGCGGCCGCAAGCTGGTCGCTGCGTTTTCATCCAGATGCAGGCGCTGCAGCCCTGGATCTCGCCTGCCTTCCACTGGGCCACCGTCAGCTCCCCTTAGCTTGAGTAGGAGTGTCCAGAACACACAGTGTAGCTGCAAGTTTTCAGGGCCTTGAATGCCACTTCTTGGGATTGGAAGGTTCAGTGGCCCGTTTCCTCAAGCAGGAACGTATGCAGACAGGAAAATAAAGAAAGAGAACAAAGAAGCACCCTCTCCCTGGGGGTCTCTGTCCCGGAGCAGAAAGAGAAAATGGAAGCTTCTACATGAAGGAATGTGGATGGATGCACCACTATGTACCAGGTCTGATGCCAGCTTTCACTGTGATTTCACTGGAGTTGGTTCAACACTGAGCTGAGCTCACAGACAGGAGTGAACCAAAACTTGTTTTCTTTGGACTGCTTTGAGCAAAAATAGAAGAAAAGGGGCTCATTTTTTCCGAAGATTTTTTTGAGGGGGATCCAATAGTACAGATCCAAAGTAAGTATTTATTCACTGGCCCAGCTTCCCAATCTTTTAAGATAGAAGTGTGACTGCCAGTTCCCTGGGTTGTGAGAATATGCTGAAACAGAGCCGACACGCGTAGGCACCGGGAGTCAGCGAAGACTCTCCCCGCGTGGTTGGTGACATTTCCTGTATGGACTGTTCCCGGTGTAGCTCTTCACTCTAAGTTTGATGTTTTTAGCTGGTGTTAGGTAAACAGGTGTACGAAGCTGGTTAGCAAATGATTCCAAAAGAAGCTCCGGTCCTTTTTGGAGGAGATTGGGCTTTTTGGGTTTTGGTTTTTAAATTCAGCCCAACTATCCAGAAAGAAGACATTTTTGCTTTCCTAGCCACTGAGCGATGTGCAGGGATGGTGAGGAAAAAGGGCATTAGATGTGCATGTGAGCAAATGCCCTGATGGCCACAATTCTTTTTTTTAATCCACGAAGGAAGGCTTGTTCACCATCTTTTCCCAGTTATCAAGCTCATGTGAAAATAAGAAAGCATCTTTTTAAAAATAGAATCACGCCCTGGAAGGGACCCCTTTGTAGCCCGGTGGCTCTCTTGAGATTGAATAGTCATCCCAGGTGGCTCCTCGGACCTGCCCTGTGTGGTTGGAGACAAGGTAGTCCTTGTTCATTACTGTCTGGGGAGACTTCCATTGACACAGCCAGTTATCACGTTATTTTGAAAAACAAGAGAGTATCTTCAGTAACAAACTCTTATAATCAAAGGGATATGTGAGCAAACATTAAAATTTGGGGATATCATTCTCCATTTTTAAAAGGGTAGTAGTTTTAGTTTTGATTTATCAATTGGTTTTTCTGGAGGGCTTTTTTTTTTTTTTTTTTTTCTTCTCTCAATTAAATTAGTCACTCTGGTACTGTTGTGAGGCAGTCATTTAATTTCATGGCTTTTGTAAGTTTACAGGAACATAAAAATTTGATGCCAATGAAATTCATTACAATTCTCCATTATCTTGTGGATTTAGTGCCCATCTGTCTTGCATATGTTTCCAGTGGCGGCTCACAATGGTCCTTGCCATCCATTGGCCGTGTGCCTGTTGACTGTGCACGCGTAGTAACACGCATGCATCTAGACCAGCGATTCTCAACCTTTTTCATCTCACAGCACACATAAACTAAGTACTAAAATTCTGTGGCACACCAAAAAAATGTATTTTTTGCCGATCTGACAAAAAGAATAGGTATAATTTTGATTCATTCACACCGATGGCTATTGTTGTGTTGGCTATTGTCATTTTTTTTACTTACCAACCTAAGAGAAAATACATCCGCCATGGCACACTGCTTGAAAATCACTGATCTAGACCCAAGACTGGTGGTGAACTAAGGCATCTCTGACTTGGATTCTAAACCCCAGTGAAGGAAAGTCCCCCAGAAAAGCACAAACACTGGTGTACTCTTGAGAATAGATTTAGAAACAGTCCTTCCAGCCTGGCTAATGTCATTTTGTTTCTGTCTGCTCACTCTTTCATTTGCAATAAACCTGACAAAAACTTCCAGAATGAAAATGAGAATGTGCACATTTGAAGGAAATGTTGGCAGGCAGCCACAGACTCAAAGGACGCAAACTAATTTTGCTCTTGTTTTTCTGCCAATAACTCCTTGGCCGCCTGCACTCCAGAGCCCCAGGGGGATTCTGGTGGGTCAGCTGCACACAGGCCACTGACAACCCTCAGTCCACGGAGAAGGTGATAGGTTATAGCAAAGTGAACTTCTCTGCTCCTGAACACTGTTTAGCCGTATTGTCCCACCCCTCAACCCATAGAGATGAGGCAGGCACACCATCCTGGGGGCAATCAACTCACTCAGCTTGTCTGTTACACAGAGAATGCGGACCTTATGCATTACACCAATGCAATGAAATCCATTTAAATCTGGTTAACCTGACTTTCCTTCCCAGTTAGATGGGTCCTTCCCTTTACCAAGGAAAAAAGGAAGAGAGAAAGGGAAGGAGGGAGGGAGGGAAGAAGGAAGGGAAAAGCAAACAGGCAGGCAAAGCCTTTACTACTTTTTTTAAAAATATGTTTTTATTGATTTTTTTTAGAGACGAAGGGAGAGAGAGATAGAAACATCGATGTGAGAGAGAAGCATCCATTGGCTGCCTCCTGCATGCCCCCTACTGGGGATCCAGCCTGCAACCTAGGCATGTGCCCTGACTGGGAATTGAACCGGGAACTCTCAGTCCATGGGCCGACACTCAATCCACTGAGCCACACCGCTGGGCAAGCCTTTACTACTTTTAAAATAGATTTTATGCCCTGGCCTGTTTGGCTCAGTGGTTGGAGCGTCGGCCCGCAGACCAAAGAGTGGTGGGTTCGATTCTGGTCAAGGGCACGTACCTTGGTTGTGGTTCAGTCCCCAGCCCTGGTCGGGCTTGTTCAGGAAACAGCCACTCCATGTGTCTCTCTCACATCAATGTTTCTCGTTCTCTCTCTCTCCCTCCCACTCTATCTGAAGACACAGGGGGAAAAAAATCCTCGGATGAGGATTTTTTTAAAAAGGATTTTATTTTATTTTATTTATTTATTTATTGTTAATCCTCACCCAAGGATCTTTTTCCATCGATTTTTAGAGAGAGTGGAAGGGAGAGAGAGAGAGAAACATCTATGTGAGAGAGACACATTGACTGGTTGCCTCCCGCATGACCCCAACTGGGGCTGGGGCTCAAACCTGCAACCCAGGTATGAGCCCTTGACCAGGAGTCGAATCCACAACCCTTTGGTCCAAGGGCTGATGCTCTAACCACGGAGCCAAACTGGCCAGGGCTGCATTTTATTTTATATTTATTTTATTTTATTTTCAAAATAATGTTTTTATTGATTTTTTAGAGAAAGAGGAAGGGAGAGGGAGAGATGGAAACATCGATGTGAGAGAGAAACATCCATCGGCCACCTCCCACATGCCCCCTACCAGGGATCGAGCCCAAAACCCAGGCATGCATGTGTCCTGACCGGGAATCAAACCGGGACCTCTCAGTCCATGGGGCAATGCTCAGTCCACTGAGCCACACTGACCAGGCTGCATTTTATTTTTAAATCCATTTCTAGATCATGTTTTCAGAACATGTCTCCTGCAATAAGTACCATTCCTCTGGTGACACAGAGGAGTGCCCAGTCTCTGGGAGGCCTGCACCAGGCAAAGGAGAAGTGTGATGGACAGAGTCTGACTGGAAGAGAAGGTCCAGGAGATCCTGAGGAGGAGAGCCAGGGCCACTGTCATGCTTCCCAGGAAGGGACTGAGCCCTCCTCCTGAGCCTCTGAGTGTGTGTTACTTCACCCGGGGAGATGGCATGGCAGCTGAGTGCCCAAGACCCTTGGGCCTGGCCTGAGTCTGGTGAGAAATTAGTTCTTTCATCTCTTCCAAAGCCCTTCAGAGCATTGAGGTCACTTCAAGGAGAGTCCTGCAAATGAGCCCCAGGAATCAGCTCTGCAGGGCAGGCCCCTCATCACAGAAACACATAGCCTAGCAGTGGGACCTGGAATGTTCCAGAAACATGAAAGCTTGTGGTGGGTGGGGAGAGAAGGGCTCAGGAGCAGGGTCAATGGCAGGAGGAAAGAGCCGCTGAAGGAGGCACCTTTCATGCAGAGCCCCAAGGCTATAAATAACCAGGCAGCTGCTCAACAGCTGGTGCAGAGAAAGGTCTGGGCAGGGGCCAGCACTGGGGAAGAGTGCCACAAGAGAGCACCCAACTGGGTGCACCTTTGAGTGTCCAGGAGGAACCCTAGATGGCCCTGGAGGGAGCTGCGGGCCTCCTCCTCCTTACAGCTGGAACCCACAGCTGGTTTATGACTGGACAAAAGAGACACAGGGTCTGCTGTGTGACCCTTGTAGCTATGGCGACTGCCTGATGCCCTGACCATGTTGTTAGCACATTAGTGTTTGTTTTTAAAGAAAACAAACCTTTTTTTAAAATTGAGCCATTACTTAATCAGTGAAGCACACATAGCTCCATGAGTATTTACATATTGATACACCTACAAAATTATCACCCAGATCAAGGTATAGGACATTTTGAGAACCTCAGGGGACTCTCTTGTGCCCGTGTAGTCAATACGCCCACCGTCCATGGTTAACCATTATTTTTGTCTCTGTCACCATAGATGTCCTCTTCCTTGTAACTTCATAATTGACTCATCTCACTGGAATCTCATGGTAAGTCCTGTTTTGTGTCTGGCGTCTTTCACTCATTCTCATGCCTGTGAGGTTCCTCCACATTGTGGGTAGCAGAACTTTGTTCTTTTTCATTACTGTTTAGTACTCCTTTATATGAGGAGAGCATGATTTATTTTTTTAAATTAATTTTTATTGTTGAAAGTATTACAGATGTTCCCCCTTCCTTCCCCCATTGACCCCCTCCTCTCTGATCCTGTCTCCTCCCTACCTTCACCACACTGATGACTGTGTCCATTGGTTATGCATATATGCATAAAAGTTCTTTGGTTTATCTCTTCCCGCCCCCCACCCCCACCCCCTTCCCTCTGGGGTTTGTCAGTCTATTCTCTACTTCTGTGTCTCTGGATCTATTTTGTCATTATATTCCACAAATGAGTGAAATCATGTGATACTTGTCTTTCTCTGATTGGCTTATTTCGCTTAGCATGATACTCTCCAGGTCCCTCCATGTTGTCTCAAAGGGTAAGAGATCTTTCTTTCTTACAGCTGCTTAGTATTCCATTGTGTAAATGTACCATGGCTTTTTTATCCATTCATCTACTGATAGGCACTTGGGCTATTTCCAGATCTTAGCTATTGTAAATAGCGCTGCTATGAACATAGGGGTGCATATATTCTTCCTGATTATTGTTTCAGGCTTCTTAGGATATATTCCTAGAAGTGAGATCACTGGGTCAAATGGCAGTTCCATTTTTAGTTTTTTGAGGAAACACCATATTGTTTTCCACAGTGGCTGCACCAGTCTGCATTCCCACCAGCAGTGTACTAAAGTCCCCTTTTCTCCACACCCTCGCCAGCACTTGTTGTTTGATGATTTGTTGATGGCAGCCATTCTGGGCAGGTGTGAGGTGATACCTCATAGTCATTTTAATTTGCATCTCTCTGATGGATTAGTGATGTTGAGCACATTTTCATATGTCTCTTGGCCACTTGCATGTCTTTCTTTGGAGAAGTGTCTATTCAGGTCCTTTGCTCATTTTTAAATTGGATTGTTTGTCTTCCTTTTGTTGAGTTGTAGGAGTACTTTACAAATTTTGGAAATTAATCCCTTATCCGATGTATCATTGGCAAATATGTTCTCCCATACAGTGTGTTCCCTTTTCATCTTGATGCTGGTTTCTTTTGCTGTGCAGAAGCTTTTTAGTTTGATGTAGCCCCATTTATTAATTTTTTCCTCTGTCTCTCTTGCCCTAGGCGATGTATTGGTGAAAATTCTGCTACATGTGATGTCTGAGATTTTGCTGCCTACATTTTCTTCTAGGATTTTTATGGGTTCACGACTTACATTTAAGTATTTTATCCATTTTGAGTTTATTCTTGTGTATGGTGTAAGTTGGTGGGAGACCGTGATTTATTTATCCATTCTGTTGAGTATCCTTGGGCTGTGTCTAGTTCGGAGCTATTATGAATAACACTGCAATGAGCAGTGTGGTCATTGTTGGCATATTTCAGAGTAGGTTTGGAAATAAATCCTGGAAGGAATCTAAACTGGTACACCCTCAATGGAGGGCAATTTGGCAATAGCTGTCAAAATTAGACAAGTATGTACCCTTCTGAGAATTTATTCTACAGATCTGCTCAAGCATGCAAAATGCCTTCTGCACAGGGTTCTTCATTACAGCATTTATTTGTAAAAGCTAAAGTTTTGCTGTTTTGTTGTTGAGTTGTCAGTGTTCTTTATATATTCTGGATACTAAATGCTTATCAGATATATAATTTGCAAATATTTTTCCCATTCTATAGGCTGTGTTTTCACTTTCTTGATAGTAGCCTCTCATAACAGAAGTTTTTCATTTTGATGAAGTCCAGTTTATCTATTTTTTTCTTTCGTTGCTGTGCTTTTAGTGTCATATCTAAGATTCTATTGCCAAAACTAAGGTCATGACGATTTACCCTATATTTCTTCTATGAGTTTTGTGGAGCATAATGCTAACTCATTAAGTGTGCGCTGCACATCATGATTTCTCTCCAAAGAGCACAGTGTGGAAAAAGGAATAAAGGAGTAACTTTACAATGGAGAAATCAGGTGATCAAGGTCAACATCAATAGTGATAAGTTATGTTGATAGCATGGACCCTTGATATGATGAGAATGGCACTCTTATGGGCTGAATCGTGTCCCCCTCCCCCAATTTATATGTTGAGTCCTAACTCCCATCACCTCAGAATGTGACTGTATTTGAAGACAGGATCTTTAAAGAGGTAACTGAGGTTAAATGAGGTCATAGGGATGAGCCCTGATCCAATATGACTGGTGTCCTTATGTAAGAAGAGAGTAGGACACAGGCAGGCCCAGGGAAAACCACGTGAGGACACAGGGAGAAGACAGCCATCTGCAAACCAAGGAGAGAGGCCTTAGAAGAAACCAACCCCGCTGACACCTTGATCTTGGACTTCCAGCCTCCAGATTGTGAGAGAATAGATTTTTGTTGTTTAAGCTGCCGGCCTGTGGTGTTTGTTATGGCAGCCCTAAGCAGAATAATACAGGCACTTTATTTCTGAGGTCCTCCTCTCAAAAACCCATAACCCCATTCCAATCATGAGAAGAACATACAACAAATCCCAATTAAGAGACCATCTAAGAAGATGGCGGTGGGCAGGACCGGAGGGAGGGTGAGTGCGTGAGAGAGTGAGCTAGTGTGTGAGAAAGTGTGAGTGGACGTGAAGGTGGACGACCAAACTCGTGCAGTGCAGAGACGCGGAGCAGAAGGTTCCTGTGCTGTGGACGGGGGCAGCTGGCTACCGCGGTAAGTGGCCTTCGGGGTGCTTCTCCCTGCGCCGCAGGGAGGTCCCACCATTTTGGAAGATCCGAGGTATTCCCTGGGAGGAGGCAGTAGGGCCTAGCAACCTGAGCCCCCAGTACACCTGGCACCATTGGACCAGTAGACCCCCTGTGTCCAGCCGCAAATGGCTGGGAGCCCAGCACCATCCCCCACAGTAGCAGCCCGATCAGAGTTGAGATATACCCCCAGCAACAGAGGCTGTGGAGCAGACATCCATCCCCAGGCAACAGAAGCACAGACCAGCAGCTGAGACCCATCCCCAAAAACTACAGCAAAGGCTGAGCAGAAGCTGAGCCTCACAGGGCAGCAGCACTCCCAGCCACCAGCAGCAGGACCTGAGGCTCCATCAGGGCTTGTGCAACACAGCGGCCCACAAGAGCAGCGCAGAACCGGGGATCCAGAGGGACCTGTGCGACCCAGTGGCTCACAAGAGCGGTGGGAAGCCGGGGCTCGAGAAAGACTGGTGCGATCCAATCGCCTGTGGGACCTGCGGGGTGCTGGGGCACCAGAGAGGCCTGCGTGACCCAGGAGCCCACAAGATAGGCGTGGAGACGGGTCTCCAAAGGGTATGTGCGATCCAGCCACCCATGGGACCTGGGGAGTGCTGGGGCACCAGAGAGGCCTGCACGACCCAGCTGCCCACAAGATCGGCAGGGAGCCAGGGCTCCAGTGAGGCCTGTGCAACACAGCTGCCCACGGTATGGGCAGGGAGCTCGTCTCCAACAGTGCCTGAGCTATAGAGGTACAGGTGGCACCAGTGACCAGCTGGGAACACAGCTCCAGAGGGGCCCATGTGATCCAGCAGCAGCACCTACCAGGACACACCAATACCAGCCCCCAGTAGTCAATCCTCCAGGTTCCACAGCAGGCAAGAGGCGACACGCAACAAAACAGTCTGGGAGGCACAATAGCCTTATTTGAAAAACAGTGAGCTGCCTACACATCCAAACATCCCTCACCGGGTCTGGAGCTACCAGACGGCTAAAATAGGGAGACAAAGAAACAACACCCAAAGGAAAGAAAAAGAGGAATCACCAGAAAAGGAACTACAGGAAATGGAAGACGGCAACCTGGCAGATAAAGAATTCAAAGCAATTATTTTAAGGGTGCTCAAACAATTTGGTGAGAATTACAAGCAACTTAATAAGAATTATGAAGAGCTCACTGGGAACTACTTCAGCTTAAAAAAAAGAGGTAGAAGCTATGCATAAAGAGGTAGAAGCTATGCATAAAAATCAAGAGGAAATAAAGAATGACATAGCTGATATGAAGAATACCTTAGAAGGGTTCAATAGTAGATTAGAAGGAGCTGAAGACCGAATCAATGACTTAGAAGACAAGGTAGAGAAAAACACCCAAATAGAGCAGCAAATGGAAAAAAAGTTTAAAAAGCAGGAGGAAAGTTTAAGGGAGCTGTGGGACAATACAAAACGTAACATTCGCATTATAGGGATACTGGAAGAAGAATCAGAGAAAGGAATAGAGAACCTGTTTGAAGAAATAATGACAGAAAACTTCCCTAAACTGGTGAAGGAAAAAGTCACACAAGTCCAGGAAACACAGAGTCCCAAGCAAGATGAACCCCAGAAGACCCACAGCTAGACACATCATAATAAAAATGGCAAACATTAAAGACAAAGAAAGAATCTTAAAGGAAGCAAGAGAGAGACAGAAAGTTACCTACAAGGGAATTCCCATTAGACTGTCAGCTGATTTCTCAATAGAAATGATGCAGGCCAGAAGGGAGTGGCATGAAGTGTACAAAGTAATGCAAGGCAAGGGTCTGAATCCAAGACTACTCTGTTCAGCAAAGCTATCATTCAAAATTGAAGGAGAAATAAAGAGTTTCATGGATAAAAAAAAAAAAAGCTAAAGGAATTTACCACCACCAAACCAGCACTGCAAGAAATGCTGAAGGGACTGCTGTAAGAAGAAGAAGAAACAGAGAGAGAGAGAGAGAGGAACACAGGCATAAAATTAAAATGGCAACTAATAACTATCTATCAATAATTACCTTAAATGTAAATGGCTTAAATGCTCCAATCAAAAGACATAGGGTAGCTGATTGGATAAGAAAACACGACCCATATATATGCTATCCACCTCACAACAAAAGACTCACACAGGATGAAAGTGAAGGGATGGAAAAAATTTTTCCAAGCAAATGGAAATGAAAAAAAGCTGGTGTAGCAATACTCATATCTGACAAGATAGATTTCAAAACAAGGACCACGTCTACGGCCATACCACCTTGAACGCGCCCGATCTCGTCAAAACAAGGGCCATAATAAGAGACAGAGAGGGTCACTACATAATATTAAAAGGATCAATCCAACAAGAAGATATAACCCTGTTAAACATATACCCACCAAATATGGGAGCACCAAAATATATTAAAAAATTCTGGAGGACTTCAAGGGAGAGATCAATAGTAACACGATCATAGTGGGTGACTTTAACACGCCACTGACACCACTGGATAGATCTTCTAGACAAAAAATTAACAAGGACATAGAGTCTTTACAAGACAAACTAGATCAGTTGGACTTCATTGATATTTACAGAACATTTCACCCCAAAGTTGTAGAATATACATTCTTCTCAAGTGCACATGGGTCATTCTCAAAGATAGACCACATGTTAGGACACAAAGCAAGTCTCTACAAATTCAAGAAAATTGAAATCATATCAAGCATCTTCTCAGATCACAGTGGCCTGAAACTAGAACTCAATTACAGTAAAAACACACAAAAACATTCAAACACTTGGAGGCTAAATAGCATGCTATTAAACAACGAATGGGTTAACGAGATCAAAGAAGAAATTAAAAATTTCCTGGAAACCAATGAAAATGAACACACAACAACACAAAATCTATGGGACACAGCTAAAGTAGTCCTGAGAGGGAAGTTCATAGCACTACAGGCCTACCTCAAGAAACAAGAAAAATTCCTAATTGACTTTCTAACACTACAACTTAAAGAATTAGAAAGTAAACAAAAAGAAAAACCCAGAGCTAGTAGGAGGAAGGAAATAGTAAAGGTCAGAGCAGAAATAAACGACATAGAGACTAAAAAAAACAATTCAAAAGATCAATGAAACAAAAAGTTAGTTCTTTGAAAAGATAAACAAGATCGATGGACCTTTAGCCAGACTCACCAAGAAACAAAAAGAGAGGAACCAAATAAACAAAATCAGAAATGAAAGAGGAGAAGTAACAACTGACACCACAGAAATTCAAAGGATCATCAAAACATACTATGAACAATTATACGCCAACAAATTGGACAACCTAGGAGAAATGGACAAATTTCTAGAAACACACAGCCTCCCAAAACTGAACCAGGAAAAGATAGAAAACTTGAATAGACCAATAACAACAAAGGAAATTGGGAGATTCCAAAATGGTGGTAGACTGAATGGAAGCTATACAGAACATCTCCCAGGACCAAACTGGAATTACAACTAAAATAAAGACAAATCATTGGGGGAAAAGCAACAGAAAAGCAGCTTGCGAGGACCACATAACCAGGGACACTGAATCGATCCTGGTAGGATTGCGGAGGTGCGAGATGGGGGCTGGGAGCCCACGGACAGCAGCGGTCTTAGCTGTGAGCAGCTCCCTCGGGGTTAAGATCCCAAGTGGCTCCACAGCGCAGAGGGCCGGGACAGACCACTAAAATAGCCACAGTCACTCACCTTGGGCTCCGGCAGAGGGAGAGCAGACTGTACTGGAACTGTGTGGGGACACTCGGGATTTGGAGGGCGCTCAGAGCTTTTGCTGAGTTGGTGCCACACAGGACGGTGACCATCTTACTCCTTCCCAGGGCTCTGGGGAGAGGTGGCAGCCCCTCCCTCGGAGATTCAACTCCACCCAGGTGGGCCATTGAAATGCAAATTAAGGCTCATTAACTACCAGCATCTGCCCCACCCTCGGGAAATCCTCTCATGCTGAACACCTGAGGGAGGTTTTCATTCAACTGAGAATCCAAGGCTCTTCAAGAAACCCTGAGTAATAGCCTCTAGGCAAAAAGCTGGAGGATATCTGAACCCTTCCTGAGCTTGAAAATCTACTCAGGAAAGTAAGACTTGACAGTGGTGTTTAACGTGGGTCCTCCCACGCTCATCCAAACCCAGTAGAGGGAGCCACAAACAGCAGAACACCAACACCCACAGGGAAAATTTGGTAGGCTCCAAAACCCACTGAGACAGCCTAAATGGTGAAACAAAGAAATAGATCCCAAATGAAAGAACAAGAGACCACTGCTGAAGATGAGATAAATGAAATGCAGTTAAGCAAGTTAACAGAGTTAGAATTCAGAGCCATGATCTTGAGGAAGCTCAACAGCATGAGTAAGGACATCAACACCATGAGTAAAGACATAGAAACATTGAAAATCAACCAATTGGAAATCAAGAAGCACCAAGAAGAAATGAAGAATGACATAGCAGAAATAAAGAACACATTGGAAGGACTAAACAGCAGAGTAGAGGAAGCTGAGGACCGGATCAGTGAATTAGAAGACAGGGTAGAAAAAATCAACCAATCAGAAAACCAAAAGGAAAATACAATTAAAAAACAGGAAGACAGCTTAAGAGAACTGTGGGACAACTGGAAACATAATAATATTCGCATCATAGGAGTCCCAGAAGAAGAAAATGAGCAAGGGTTAGAGAATATATTTGAAGAAATAGTGACAGAAAACTTTCCTAATTTGGTGAAGGAAGAAGGCATTCAAGTTCAAGAAGCACAGAGAGCCCCAAGTAAGAAGAACCCAAACAGGCCCACACCAAGACACATAGTCATTAAAATGCCAAAAATTAAAGACAAAGAGAGAATCCTAAAGGCAGCAAGAGATAAGCAACAGGTTACCTACAAAGGAACCCCCATAAGGCTATCAGCTGACTTCGCCACAGAAATACTACAGGCCAGAAGGGAATGGCATGAAGTAATCAAGGCCATGAAAAATAAGGATCTGAATCCAAGACTACTCTACCCAGCAAGGCTGTCATTCAAAATAGAAGGTCAAATAAAGAGCTTCCCAGACAAAAAAAGGCTAAGGGAATACATTAGCACCAAACCAGCACTGCAAGAAATGTTAAAAGGACTGCTGTAATTAGTAGAAGAAATAGGAAGGAAAATAGAACCTAAACAAAAATGGCAATAAATAAGTACATATCAATAATCACCTTAAATATAAATGGATTGAATGCTCCGATAAAAAGGCACAGAGTAGCTGATTGGATAAGAAAGCATGACCCATATATGTATTGTTTACAAGAGACCCACCTCGCAACAAAAGACTCACATAGGTTGAAAGTGAAGGGATGGAAAAAAATCTTCCAAGCAAATGGAAAGGGGAAAAAAAAGCTGGGGTAGCAATACTCATATCTGATAAAATAGATTTTAAAATGAAGGCCATAACTAGAGACAAAGAAGGTCACTACATAATACTGAAAGGATCTATTCAACAGGAAGATATAACCTTGGTAAACATATATGCACCCAATATAGGAGCACCAAAATATATTAAAAATCTTCTGGAGGACTTCAAAGGAGAAATCGACAGCAATACAATCATAGCAGAGGACTTCAACACCCTGCTGACATCACTGGATAGATCCTCTAGACAAAAAATTAACAAGGAAACAGAGACTCTAAATGAAGCACTAGACTAAACGGATTTAATAGACATCTACAGAGAATTACACCCCAAAACTACAGAATTCACATTAGTCTCAAGTGCACATGGGACATTCTCAAAGATAGACCACATGTTAGGACACAAACTAAGTCTCTACAAGTTCAAGAACATTGAAATCATATCAGGCATCTTCTCAGATCACAATGGCATGAAACTAGAAATCAGTTGCAACAAGAACATGCAAAGATATTTGAACACATGGAGGCTAAATAGCATGTTATTAAACAATGAATGGGTTACCGAGGAGATCAAGGTAGAAATGAAAAACTTCCTGAAAACCAATGAAAATGAACACACAACAACACAAAATCTATGGGATGCAGCAAAAGCATTTCTGAGAGGGAAGTTCACAGCACTACAGGCCTACCTCAAGAAACAAGAAAAATTTCTAATAGACTATCTAACCTCACAACTTAAAGAACTAGAAAGCAAACAAAAAGAAAACCCCAGAGCAAGTAGAAGGAAGGAAATAGTAAGATCAGAGCAGAAATAAATGACATAGAGACCAAAAAAAAAAAAAAAAAAAAAAAACAATTCAAAGGATCAATGAAACAAAGAGCTGGTTTTTTGAAAAGATAAACAAGATTGTTGCACTAGACTCACCAAGAAACAAAGAGAGAGAACCCAAATACACAAAATCAGAAATGAAAGAGAAGTAACAACTGACACCACAGAAATACAAAGGATTGTTAACAAATACTATGAACATTTATTTATATGGCAACAAATTCGATAATCTAAGCGAAATGGACAAATTTCTAGAAACACATAGTCTCCCAAAACTGGACCAGGAAGAGATAGAAAACTTGAACAGACCAATAACAGCTTAGGAAATTGAGGATATAATCAAGACTCTCCCAGCAAACAAAAGCCCAGGCCGATACGGCGTCACGGGGGAGTTTTATCGAACATTCAAAGAAGAACTAACACCCATTCTCCTCAAACTATTTCAAAAAATTCAAGAAGAAGGAAGACTTCCAAACTCATTTTATGAGGCCAGCATAATTCTAATTCTAAAACCAGAAAAAGACACTACAAAGAAAGAAAACTACAGGCCAATATCCCTGATGAACATAGATGCAAAAATCCTTAACAAAATACTAGCAAATCAGATCCAGCAATACATCAAAAAAATTATTCACCATGACCAAGTGGGATTCATCCCAAGGATGCAAGGCTGGTTCAATATTTCCAAATCAATAAATGTGATACACCACATAAACAAAAGGAAAGATAAAAACCACATGATCATATCAATAGATGCTGAAAAAGCATTCGACAAAATTCAGCACCCATTTCTGATAAAAACGCTCAACAATGTGGGAATAGAGGGATCATATCTCAACATAATAAAGACCATATATGAAAGACCTACAGCCAACATCATACTCAATGGGCAAAAACTAAAAACATTTCCCTTAAGAACATGAACAAGACAGGGATGCCCACTTTTGCCACTCTTATTTAATATAGTACGGGAAGTCTCAGCCACAGCAATCAGACATGAAGCAAAAATAAAAGGGATCCAAATTGGAAAGGAGGAAGTGAAACTGTCATTATTCGCAGATGACATAATATTATACATAGAAAACCCTAAAGACTCCATCAAAAATCTACTCGACTTAAATGAATTTGGCAAAGTAGCAGGATACAAAATTAGCGTCAAGAAATCGACAGCATTCTTATACACCAATGATGAAATCACAGAAAGAGAAACTAAAAAAACAATTCCATTTACCATCGTGGCAAAAAAAATTAAGATACCTAGGAATAAACTTAACCAAAGAAGTAAAGGACCTATTTGCAGAAAACTACAGGATATTGAAAAAAGAAATAGAGGAAGATATAAAAAAGTAGAAGCACATACCTTGTTCATGGATTGGAAGAATTAACATCATTAAAATGTCCATATGACCCAAAGCAATCTATAGATTCAATGCAATCCCCATCAAAATACCAATGACATATTTCACAGAACTAGAACAAATACTTCAAAAGTTCATATGGAACCAAAAAAGACCACGAATAGCCACAGCAATCTTGAAAAAGAAGGACAAAGTATGTGGGTTCACAATACCAGATATCAGGTTATACTACAAGGCTACTGTAATCAAAACAGCCTGGTACTGGCACAAGAATAGGCATATAGACCAGTGGAACAGAACAGAGAATCTGGACATTGACCCAAGACATTATGCTCAATTAATATTTGACAAAGGTGGTAAGAGCATACAATGGAGTAAAGACAGCCTCTTTAATAAATGGTGTTGGGAAAATTGGACAGCTATATGCAAAAAATGAAGCTAGACCACCAACTTACACCATACACGAGAATAAACTCAAAATGGATAAAAGACTTAAATGTAACTCGTGAATCCATAAAAATCCTAGAAGAAAATGCAGGCAACAAAATTTCAGACATCATACGCAGCAGAATTTTCACTGATACCACACCTAAGGCAAGAGAAACAAAGGAAAAAATGAACACATGAGACTACATCAAACTCAAAAGATTCTGCACAGCAAAAGCAACAACCATTAAAACGGAAAGGGATCCCACTATATGGGAGACCATAATCGCCAATGATGCATCAGATAAGGGGTTAATTTCCAAATATATAGAGTGCTCATACAACTCAACAAAAGGAAGACAAAGAACCCAAATGAAAAATGGGCAGAGGACCTAAATAGACACCTCTCCAAACAGGACATACAAATGGCCAAGAGACATATGACAAAATCCTCAATGTCACTAATCATCAGAGAGATGCAAATTAAAACAACTATGAGGTATCACCTCACACCTGCCCAGAATGGCTGCCATCAACAAATCATCAAACAACAAGTGTTGGTGAGGGTGTGGAGAAAAGGGGACTCTAGTACACTGCTGGTGGGAATGCAGACTGGTGCAGCCACTATGGAAAACACTATGGTGTTACCTCAAAAAGTTAAAAATGGAACTGCCATTTGACCCAGTGATCCCACTTCTAGGAATATACCCTAAGAAGCCTGAAACACCAGTCAGAAAGAATATATGTACCCCTATGTTCATAGCACCACTATTTACAATAGCTAAGATCTAGAAACAGCCCAAGTGTCCATCAGTAGGTGAGTGAATAAAAAAGCGGTGGTACATATACACAACGGAATACTATGCAGCTGTAAGAAAGAAAGATTTCTTATCCTTTGAGATGGCATGGAAGGACCTGGAGAGTATTATGCTAAGCGAAACAAGCCAAGCAGAGAAAGACAAATATCACATGATCTCACTTATTTGTGGAATATAATGAACTAAACAAACTGGTGAACAAAATTGACCCAGAGACATAGAGGTGGGGTACAGACTGACGGGCCTCAGCGGAGGGGGGTTGGGGGGGAGGAGATAAACCACAGAACTTATATGCATGTGTGCATGACCAATGGACATGGACAACGGTGCTGGGGATGGGGCGGGGGAGATGGGGGGAGGGTGTCAATGGGGGAAAAAAGGAGAAACATCTGTAACAAAAACAAATTAATAAAAATAAAAAATAAAAAAGAGACAATCTAGCCCTGGCCGGTTTGGCTCAGCGGTTAGAGCGTCGGCCTGCGGTCCAGAGAGACCCGGGTTCGGTTCCCACTGGGGGCACATACCTCGGTTGCAGTTTGTCCCCGGCCCTGGTTGGTCGTGCGGGTGGCAGCCACTCGATGTGTCCCTTTCACGTCGATGTTTCTCTCTCTCTCTTCCTCTCTCTCCCTCTCACTCTATCTGAACAAAAAATGAAAAAGTGTCCTCAGGTGAGGATAAAAAAAAAAGAGAGACAATCTACAAAATACCTGACAAATCCCCCTCAAAGCTGCTATAGTTATCAAAGGTCACAGTTAAAAAAAAGTCTGAGAAACTCTCACAGCCAAGAGGAACCTAAGGAGACATGACAACTATCTGTAATGTGGTGTCCTGGATGGGATCCTGGAACAGAAAAGGGGCCTAGGTGAAAACTAAGGAAATCTGAACAAAGTGTGGACTTGAGTTAATTGTGACAAATGTACCACACTCTTGTGAGATATTAATAATAAGGGAAACTGGGTGTGGGGGATATGGAGAGTCTGTATTCTCTCTACAATTTTTCTGAAAATCTAAAACTAAAATAAAATTAAAAGTTTAGTTTTAAAATGAACAAAGGTTTGAATGGAAATTTCAACAAAGATATACAAGTGGCCAATAAGCACATGAATAGATGCTCAACATTATCATTCATTAGGGATATGTAAATTAAAACTACACTTAGATGCCACTTCATACCAATTAGAATGGCTATAATAAAAAAGAAATGTGTTGACAAGGATGTGGAGAAATTAGAATCCTTTTCCTGAGGGAAATTTAAAATGGAACAGCTACTTTGATGGAAAAAATGGACAGTTTCTTAAAATGTTAAGCATAAACTTACCATAAATATCCAGTAATTCCTCTCCGATATACCTACCAAAGAGAAATGAAAGTGAATATTCACAGACATGTTATTCATAATAGCCAAAAAGTGGAAATAACCCAAATGTGTCATCAACTAATAACAGATAAATAAAAATGTGATATATTTATACAATGGAATATTATTCAGCAATAAAAAGGAACAAAGTTCTGATACATGTTACAATATGGATGAACCTTGAAAACATGCTCAATGAAAGAAGCCAGATGCAAAAGACTACATATTATTAATTTCCATTAATATGAAATGTTCAGAAAAGGCAAATCTATAAAGACAGAAAACAGATCAATGGTTGTGTAGGGTTAGGGATGAGAATGAGGATTGAGTTCAAATAGGCATGTGCAAAATTTGGGGGATAGTAGAAATGTTCAAGAGGTGGATTGTGATGATTGCACAACTATAAACTCACTAAATCATTGAGTTATACATTTATAGTGGGTGCATTTTATGGTATGTAATTATACTTTAATAACACTGTAAAAAAATAAACAGCAAGTTGGTGAGGCATAGATGAAACAAGATTGGCAAAATGTTCATAATTTTGTAAGCTGAGTCACAAGCAGAGCGGATTCATTATACTATTCCTTTCACTTTTGTTTATATTTGACATTTTCATAATACAAAGTTAAAAAAATTAATGAATCATTCCTTTATGCTTCCCCTGAACACATAGGTTTTTATAAAATCCCTGAGCACACAGTGTTGGTGTTATGTACATACCTTCCTTTCTCCCCAATGGATGGTGAGTTTTCTAAGGATAGGGACAGTTTCCTATTTTTTATTATTATTATTATTATTATTATTATAATATTTCCAGGGTCTGACTCAGAGACTGGCAAATAAATGTTAGTTGACAAAATCTTTCAAATAAAATGGGGAGGGGGAAAAGAAATAATTGGTAACAAAGGGAAAGACCCTTTTGCAAAAGCTAACTCAACTTTCTCAAAAGGAAATATTTTAAGTACTCAGAATTGCAAGATGACACTTTCAAAATGTATTTGGCTGTTGGGCTTTCTGTGACATTCTGTGCATTAAGGAGGGCTAACATTAGTAGCAACCCATCAGTGATAGGTCCCTGGTTCTAAAATTGTTATAAAATATTTAAAGCACTCTACATGAAATAACACTGAACAAAAGTGGATCCTTTTCAAGTTGGTATTTTATAGTGACTCAGTGATTTCATTGTGACTTTCCTCACCCGTCACATGAGTGTAGAAAATATGTTCTTTGACCTTACTCTGATAAATTTCCTGTTTTTTAAAAAAATGTGATTTTCTTGCCAATCGACTGTCCTCTGAGACACGCACTGAGCAAGAAAACTTGAAGAATATTCCAGATTTGCTAACAAAGAAGTGCAACTCGCCTGAAAAAAACAGGCCTACCTAGTGAGAGAAGGCAAGAAGAAAGGTAAGTGCCTTCGATTACATACTCTCTAGGGGCCAGGCAAGTGCTAGGTCTTGAGAAGTTATTGCACTCACCTGCCCGACAGTCCTGTAAAATAGGCGAGGAAACCGAGCCACACAAGGGGCCCAGAGCAGTAGGACCCCCAGGACCCCCCAGCACCCCCCGCGCCCCCTCAGCCCCCGTGGCTCCGGGGAGCGCAGCAGGTCCGGCTCTCAGGCGCCACCTAGCGTTGGCCGCGCCCGGAGTCGGCCCCTCCCGGCGGGGCTCAGCCCCACTGTCAGCAATCCCGAGCACAAACGTCCTGGGTCCCGGCATAAAGTAAAGCAGGAGGAACACCTGGATTTCGCAGCTAGGCCTGGCCCTCGCGCCCCTGTGTGCGGAGTCCTGCAGGCATTGCGGCGCGCTCCCTCTAGGGTTTCTGGCGTCGCGGTGCCTGGGGCGAGGAGGGCTGGACTGGGACCGGGGACAGGGTCCTAGTCCCGCCTCTATCTTCACGCATCCGTTTTTTCTTGTGTAGCAGCAGGCGAGAACGGACCTGAGCACAAGAGTGGTGGGGGTGGGAGGGTCTTCAGCTGAAAGTCCGAGTCCAAGTGCAGAGAGTACCTGCAGCCCCTAATCCATCCGTGAAAACCGTTCAGATGCTCCTGCAGTCCCTTAACCTTGGGGGGTGATTAGAATCGCAGGGAAACTTCTTAAAGAAAAATATCTCGGCTGCACCTTAGACCAATTGAACGGTGATGGGGAGCATCAGCATTTGCCACTTTGGTGATTCTATAAATAGTGTAGTACTACTACAGGCTAAGAACACAGTCTTACACTTCGAGTAAGCCCCAGTTCCCGTTTGCACCGGCGTCACTCTCAATTGCTTCTTGTGTCACACCTATTCACCGCCTTCCTCCAAAACGTCACCTCTTTGAACTAACTTACCCTGAAAAACATAGACTTGGTGTCCAACTCTGGTGGTGTCCCCTCCTGTGCTTTCCTGTCACCCTGGACACTGGCAGCGCAGGAGGGAGGACAGAGAAGCAGTAACCTGCCTTTGCACGGACTGAACACTGGCAGAATCAGGAGAGGGTGAGGAGCAGAGAACAGCGTGGTCATGGGGCAGGGGCAGCCAGGGCACCAGCGAGTAGGGCACTGGCTGCAGAGAACCGGTTTCAGAGAGGCAGAGCGGTGGTGAGGTGAGACCACAGGTATGCTGAGCCTCTGAGCCCCAAGTACACATCACAGTGTCCCATCAGATACAAAACATGAGTTCAAAGATGAAGTTATGAAGAATTTCAACCTGTTGACAGCAGAGCTTTGAATCAAGCTCTGGTTCTACATGGCTACAGAGGACCCATGCCCACGGTGCTGGCCCTGTCTGGGAGCCTGGCCAAACATACGTTCCTGTGTCCTGCCCCAGACCCAGGAATCAGAATCAGGATCTCCAGGTAAGATATTCAGGAATCTGTACATTTAAAGAGTTCCCTGAGAGGTTTTTATCAGGTAGCTGGGAACAGTGGTTCTAGATTTCCAAACCTGGCTAATCATTGGATTTCTGCCCCCCTCCCCTACCTACTAAAATAGAAAATTCCTAAATGCTACTCTTCTCCTTCCCACACCCCATGGAATTCTACTAGGTTTTTGAGACCACTCTGGTTTCAAATCCCGCCTCCGTCATTCATTAGCTGTGTGAATATGAACAAGCTTCTTAACCTCTCTGTGACTCACTTTTCTCATCTGTAAAATGGGATGGTTGTGAGGATTCAGTAAGTTAATATACACAAAATGCTTAGAATAGTGTCTGCTACAGTAAGGACAAAATAATTAGCCCTTATTATTATCAGTTGTTCTTAGCCCTGGGCTGCAGATGAGAAAAACCTTTATTTTTAAATACCAGTGCCGAGCCCTGGCCTGTTTGGCTCAGGGGTTGGAGCGTTGGCTGCCGACCAGAGAGACTCGGGTTCGGTTCCTGCTAAGGGCACATACCTCGGTTGCAGTTTGTCTCCGGCCCTGGTTGGGGTCGTGTGTGTGGCAACCACTCGATGTGTCCCTCTCACATCGATGTTTCTCTCTCTCTCTCTCTCTCTCTCTCTCTCTCTCTCTCTTCCCCCCCTCTCTCCCTCCTGCTCTATCTGAAGATAAATGCAAAAATGTCCTCGGGTGAGGATTAAAAAAATAATAATAAATAAATACCAGTGCCGAAATCTCTCTCTAGAACAATTCAGTTAGAATCCACAGTGATTCTGAGGCCCACTGATACTATATTGAAATTTGCTATGCTAATTCAGTTATGTATGTTGGAGCTTCTTTATATGCAGACAGACAGGTCTACTGTATTTGGTAGCAGATATACAGGTCTGCTATCATTCTTTTAAACTCCCTATTTTGAGATAATTACCCCATCATTTCAACAGCTGTGTTATTCCATGGCACAGACATGGCCTAATCTAGTTAATCCCATGTTAATAGTGTCCATCCATGTATACAGGCCCTGTTCTTAGACATTCCTATCCAAGATGGATCAAATCTGGATTCATCCTGTTATGGGCCAAATTGTGTGTCACACCCCACTCCCCTGACCTCAAATTCATATGTTGAAGTCTTAACCCCCAGGACCTCAGAATGTGGCTGCATTTAAAATAGGGTCTTTAAATAGGTGATTAATTTTAAATGAGGCCATTAGGGTGAGCCCTCATCCAATCTGACTTCGATCCTTAGAAGAGAGAGGTTCGAACAGAAGGAAGAGCAGGTGAGGACACAGCAAGAAAGAGCCATCTATAAGCCCAGGGAAAAGGCCTTGGGAAAAACTAAACCTACCGGCATCTTCATCTTGAACTTCCAGCCTCCAGAACTGTGAGAAGATAAATTTCTACTGTTTAAGGAACCCAGTCTGCAGTAATTTGTTTTGGCAGCCCTAGCAAACAAATACATTCCCCACCCCACCCCAACTCCTGGAGGTCAAGGATGAAAAGAAGGAGCCCAGGAGCCCACTATGCACATAATTTCTTTCCATCCAGTTGGTTGCCCTTTTGTGCAAACTCACCACAGCACCTGGCACATAGTCGGCACAGAGCCATTCTTAATACACACACAGCACCTGGATACAACAGGTGTACTCCCTCTCTCGAATCTGAGTGGCATCCCCATTCTTCAGATCAGGAAACTGAGGATTAAAAAGGATATGTAACTTGTCCAAGGTCACACAGCGTTTAAACTGTGGAGCCAGGATGAACGACTCAACCCCAAGTAGTTTGTTTCCAGATTTCATGCTGTTTTAAATTTAATTAAGTTTGCTGAGGTATAATTGATATATATTAAAATGCATAGATTTTAAGTCTACAGTCTGATGAGTTTTGACAAATGTGTGCCCCCATAGAACCACCATTACAATCAGGCTATAAAACATCATCTCTCCAGAAAGTTCCCTCATCTCCTTTATAGTCAGTTCCCCAACCCCTACCCCTGCTCCAAGCAACTACTGATCTGATTTCTACTGCCTGTTCTAGAACTTTGTGTAACTGGAATCATTCATCACGTACACTTTTGGGTCTCGTTTCTTTTGCTCAACTTAATCTCTGAGATCCGATCATGTTTTTCGTGTACTAACCGTTCTTTCTTTTTTATTGCTGAGTAGAATTCTGTCATATGGATGCATCACAATTTGTTTATCCATTCTTCAGTTGGTGGACTTTTGGGCTGTTTCCACTTTTTACCTATTATAAATAGTTTCTGCTGTGAACATTTATGTACAAATCTCTGTAGAACATATTTTCATTTCTCTGGGGCAATTACCTAGTAGCGGAATTGCTGGTCATTGATAGGTGTGTTTAATATTATAAGAAACTGCCAAACCATTAAAGTGGTTTACCGTTTTACATTCCTACTAGCAGTATTGGAGAGTTCCAGTTGCTACACAACATCATCAACCACTTGGTATTGTAAATTAAAAAAATTAAAAAAATTTTTTTTTTGCTTGGCTGGTGTGGCTCAGTGGACTGACTGTCATCCCATGGACTGAGAGGCCCTGGTTTAATTCCTGGTCAGGGCACATGCCCGGGTTGTGGGCTCCATCCCCAGTAGGGGGCGTGCAGGAGGCAGCTGATCGATGTTTCTCTCACATGGATGTTTCTATCTCTCTCTCCCTTCCTCTCTAAAAAAGCAATAAAAAACCCCACACATTTAAAAATTTTTAGTCATACTAGTGGATGTGAAGAGGTACTCATTGTGGTTTTAGTTTGCATTTCCCTGGCTCTAATGACTAATGATCTTAAACATCTTTTCATATACATATTGGCTATTCATAGTTCTTCTTTTGTGGATTGTCTGTTCAAGTCTCTTCCCCGTTTTTTACAGTACCTTTTAAAAATTGAGATATACTTCACATAACAAAAGTCACCATTTTACGGTGTACTCTTCAGTGGTTTTTAGCATATTCACCATGTTGTGCAACCATTACTGCTAATTCCAGAACATTTCCATCACTCCAAAGTGAAATCCCATACCTATTAACTTGTATTCATTTCTAATTGGGTTGTTTATACTGTGTTATTGGGATACAAGGGATTTTATATATTCTGGATACTATTCTTCTGTCAGATATATGTGTTGGAAATATTTTCTCCCAGTTTATGGCTTGCCTTTTCATTTTCATTTTCTTAATGGTGTCTTTTGAAAAGCAGGAGATTAAAATTTTAATTCTATTTTATCATTTTTTTCTGTTATGATGTCCTAAGAAATCATTATTAACCCCAAGGTCATGAAGATTTTCTCCTACACGTTGTATAGCTTTAGCTTTTATGTTCATGTCTATAATCCATTTTGAGTTGATTTTTGTATAAACTTTATTCTTTCCATTCTGATATCCAGTTATTTGTTGAAAGGACAAATTAATTGCTCCATTGAATTGCCTTGGTACGTTTGTCAAAAATCAGTTTGCCAACATTATACCAACATCAGTTTCCTGATTTGTATGTTATATAAGATGTTACCATTGGGGAAAACGAGGTAAAAGTTACACAGGACCTCTCCCTATTAGCTTTGCAAACTCCTTATCAATTTGAATTCATATTATTTATTTTTTATAACCTATTGTAGTGGCTAGGACTTCTAGTGCAACATTGACAAGGAGTAGTTAAAGTGAACATCCTCACCCTGAACTGAATTGTAGGAAGAAAAGATTCAGTCTTTCACCATTAAATTTGATGTCCACTGTAGGTTTATCATTTTGAGGAAGTTCCCTTTTACTCTTAGTTTCCTGAGAATTTTTTTCTCATGAATGGATGTTGAATTTTGTCAAATGCGTTCGCTGCATCTACAGTATTGAGATGATCATATGATTTTTCTCTTTAATTCTATTGTGATGGATTACATTAATTGCTTTTCAGATGTTGAACTAGACTTATATTCCTGGGATAAACCTCACATGGTCTTGATTCTTTGAATATATTTCTAGATTTTATTTGCTATCATTCTCTTGAGGATTTTTGTATTAGTGTTCATTAAGGATACTAGTCTGTAGGTTTGTTTTATTATAATGTCTTTATTACACAGCCCTACTTCCTCCTTAAATAAAATGTGAGGGTTAGGGAAGTCCTCCCCACAGAGACTATTTCCAAGTCCAAAATTCTCCCCAGGTAGGGTCCTGCTCCCAGATATGCCCTTTGTAATAACCAGCCAGTATTGATGAGATGAGATAAGCTGGCTAAGAGTCCCACCTGAGTCTCTTAGTATGTATATTTGATGGGTTAAAATGGAACTAAGGTTTGAGCTTCTACTATGCAGGCTCAAGAACTCAATTTTATCAGATCACCCCAAGGTGAAAATTTCTAGGGAATTGCATCATACTATACAAGCCTGTAGAGACTAAACAATTAGATAAGAGTGTAATTTTATTAATATATAATGGAAGTATACCTCTCTTGAAATCTGAATATCCATGCCTCTTATTCAAGGAATTCACCCCCTGTCTTGATCTCTAAATACTCAAGAAACCAAGCCCGGCCGGTGTGGCTCAGTGGTTGAGCATCGACCCATGCACCAAGAGGTCGCCGGTTCGATTCCCAGTCAGGATGGGTGCCCAGGTTGTGGGCCTGATCCCCAGTTGGGGGCATGCAGGAGGCGGCCAATCAATGTTCTCTCTCATTGATGTTTCTATCTTTCTCTCCCTCTCCCTTCCTCTCTCTATAAAATCAATAAAGAAAAAAAAATTTTTTTTTTTAATTCAAGAAACCAAATTAGTCATGTGAAGACTTCTTAGCATGCCCGGAGGCAGAGCACAGGGAGCTGGGTATTCTCTGTTTGTTTTGTCCAGGCTGAGGTGGAACAAGGAGTCATCCCTGTTCCTAGCTGGTGATCCTCCAGTCACAGCGCCCTTCTGCCACTGTTAGTGCTGAATAAACAACAGCAAATTCTTAGTCTTTGGCGATCGTTTTCCTAGACTCAGTCCAGGTCACTGCCTTCCCTTCCCTTCCTTTATGGCCTTTGTCATGTTACAGTTCATTAAACAACTGCTTGTTTTACATTCTCTTTCATATCGTCTCTCTCATGAAGACTTAAGACACCCTGATTCTAAGTGTGGAAAACAAATATTCTTTGTCTTTCAAAAACCATTGTGAACCCTGGCCAGTTTGGCTCAGCGGTTGGAGCGTTGGCCTGCGGTCCAGAGAGACCCGGGTTCAGTTCCCGCTAGGGGCAGGTGCCTCGGTTGCAGTTTGTCCCCGGCCCTGGTTGGTCGTGCGGGAGGCAGCCACTCGATGTGTCCCTTTCACATCGATGTTTCTCTCTCTCTCTCTCTTCCTCTCTCTCCCTCCCACTCTGTCTGAACAAAAGATGGAAAAGATGTCCTCGGGTGAGGATAAAAAAAAACAAAAAACAAACACAAAAACAAAAACCATTGTGAAATATGACACCTATACAGAAAAGTGCACAAAACAAAGAAGTACTACCCAATGGTTATCATAAAGCAAACACCTGTACAACCACTACCCAAGTCAAGAAATAGAACATGCCAGCACCCCAGAACCCACTGCATGCCCTTTCCCATTGCATGTTCTCCACTCCCATCCAACTTTTTAATCATTTCCTTGTGTTTACCTATAATTTCTCACCAAAATATGCATTTATTCTTCTTTTTTAATCCTCACCCGAGGATATTTTTCTATTTATCTTCAGATAGAGTGGGAGGGTGAGAGAGGAAAAAAAGGGAGAGAGAGAGACACATCACCGTGAGAGGGACACATTGACTGGTTACCTCCCACACAACCCCAACCAGGGCCAGGGACGAACTGCAACCGAGGTACGTGCCCTTGGCCAGAATCGAACCCTCAACTCATTGGTCTGCGGGCCGACGCTCTACCGCTGAGCCAAACTGGCCAGGGCTAAAACACACATTGCTAAACGCTATGGCTGGATGTGTGTATGTGTGCACGTGTGCACATGTCTGGCCTCTTCTCGAGTCATTCACATGGTTGCACATTGCTAACTTATTTTCATTCCATCCTCTGGCTATACTGCAATTTATTTATCCATTCTATTGTTGGTAGACTTTCTAATCATTTCCATTTTCTGTTATCAGTTTGTCAAGTTCTATATTTGAAAAACCTTTGAGATTTTGGTTAGGATTGCATTGAATCTATAGATCAATTTTTTGAATTGATGCACTTATAGCATTATGCCTTCTTATCCATGGATATATCTCACCATTTATTTAGGTCTTTTTAAAATTTCTTGCAGTAATTTTTTTTAGTTTTCTATTTAGAGTTCTTTGCATATCTTTTTTTTATCCTCACCCAAGGACATTTTTTTGGATTTATCATCGGATAGAGCAGGAGGAAGAGGGGGGAAGATAGAGAGAGAAACATCGATGTGAGAGAGACACATCGACTGGTTGCCACCTACACGACCCCAACTGGAGTGGGGACAAACTACAACCGAGGTACGTGCCCTTAGCAGGAACCGAACCCGGGACTCTCTGGTCCACAGGTCGACGCTCTAACCGCTGAGCCAAACTGGCCAGGGCCATATCTTTTTAAAATTTTACTCTTCAGGCATTGATTTTTTTTTAAAGCTATTTTAAATGGTGTCTTAAATTTATTTTTCTGTTTACTTCTGAAACACTCTTGATTTTTGTTAAAATCTTTTATAAATTCTAACGTTTATCAGCAGAGTCTTTTTTATTGTCTTCATATAGAATCCTTATCTAAGAATAATGACTGCCTTAGGTTTTTCCCCCTTCCAAGCCTTATACCATTTATATATTTCTATACCTACTACACTGGCTAAATGCAAAATAGAAATGATAGTAGTGAGCTTCCTTATCTCATCCACAACCTCAAACTGAAAGCTTTCAGCTGTAAGTATTTTATTGACATCCTTTATTAGATTCAGGAAGTTATTCATTCTTTCCTATGAGTTATCGTATAGGCATGCCCAGTTTTATCAAACACATTTTCTGCAAGACTTGAGATGATCATGAACTTTCTTTTAACTTATTAATGTGGTGAATTCTATTAATTGATTTTCTAATGTTAAATCAATGTGCATTCCTAGGATAAATTCAATTTGATCATGGTATATTATCCTTTGATATATTGCTTGATTCAGCTTGTTTTATTTTAAGATTATTGCACCTATATTCATGAATGAAATTGGCCTGTCTTCTCTTTCTAGTACTACTTTTTCATTTTTATCCTCACCCAAAGATATGTTTACTGATTTTTTTTAGAGAGAGAGGAAGGAAGAGAGAGAAAAAACAGATAGAAAGAGAGAGAGAGAGAATGAGAACATCGATGTGAGAAACATTGATCAGTTCCTTCCCATACACGCCCTGACCAGGGATTAAACCTGCAACCTAGGTGTATGCCCTGACTAGCAATAGAATCTACAACTTTTTTAGTGTATAGGAGGATGCTCTGACCAACTGAGCCACCCAGCGAAGGCTCTAGTACTATTCTTGTTGGGTGTTAGTATAAAGGTTATGCTAGGCTTCCAAAATTAATTGGGGAATCTTTTTCTGCTTTCTGGAAGATCTATGTAAGTAAGCATCTTTCCTTTCTTCAAGCCATTTGGGTCTTGAATTTTGATCATCAGACATTTTTAAATTACAAATTTAATTTCTTTAATAGTTATAGGACTAAGATTTTTGTTTCTTTTATTGTTGGTTAGGTTGTATTCTTCTATCAATCTTTCCATTTTACCTAAATTTTCAAATTTATTGGCATAAAGTTGTTCATAATGTCCTCTTATTTTTGTGGTGAAGTTTCTTTTCATTTCTTATACTTGCTTTTTTGTGCCTTCTCTTTTCTTTTTAATCATTCTCACTGGAGGTTTTATCAATTTTGTTAGTCTTTTCAATTTTGGCTTTATTGATTCTCTCCATTGTGTATTTTCTTCTATGTTTATTTATGCTTTTAAATTATTTCCTCCCATCTACTTTTTTTTAAATCCTCACCCAAGGATATGTTTACTGATTTTAGAGAGAGGAAGTGAGAGTGAGAGTGAGAGTGAGAGAGACATTGATGTGAGAGAGAAACATTGATTGCTTGTCTCCCATATGCAACCAACTGGAGAGTGAACCCACAACCTAGGTATGTGCCCTGACCAGGAATCAAACCCACAACCTTTTGGTTGGACTATGCTCCAACCAACAGAGCCATCCAACCAAGGTTCTTCTTCTTCTTCTTAAAGAAGACCCTTTAACATTTCTTGCAATACTGATTTGGTGGTGATGAACTCCTTTAGCTTTTCCTTGTCTGGAAAGCTCTTTATATATCCTTCGATTCTAAATGATAGCTTTGCTAGGTAGAGTAATCTTAGTTGTAGGTCCTTGCTTTTCATCACTTTGAATATTTCTTGCCAATCCCTTCTGGCCTGCAAAGTTTCTGTTGAGAAGTTAGCTGACCATCTTATAGGAGCTCCCTTGTATATAACTATATAACTATATAACTGCTTTTCTCTTGATGCCTTTAAGATTCTCTCTTTGTTTTTAATCGTTTTCATTTTCATTATGATGTGTCTTGGTGTGGGCCTCTTTGAGTCCATCTTGTTTCCTGAACTTGTATATCTATTTCCTTTATCAGGTTAGGGAGGTTTTCTGTCATTATTTTTTCAAATTGGTTTTCAATTTCTTGCTCTCTTTTCCTTCCAGCACCCCCATGATGCAAAGGTTGATATGCTTGAAGTTGTCCCAGAGGCTCCTTACACTATGCTCATTTTTTTTATTATTATTGTTTTTTCTCTTATGCTGATCTGATTGGGTGTTTTCTGCTTCCTTCTCTTCCAAATCATTGATTTGATCCTCTGCTTCATCTACTCCACTGTTGATTCCCTATTATGCATTCTTCACTTCTGTTTTTTTTTTTTTATGTTTTCTATCTCCATTTTTGTGATTTCTATCTCTTTGTTGAAGTTCTCACTGAAAGCATTGAGCATCCTTATAACCAGTGTTTTGAACGCTACATCTGGTAGATTGCTTGTATCTGTTTTATTTAGTTCCTTTTCTGGAGCTTTGGTCTGTTCTTTCATTTGGGACATGTTTCTTTATCTCCTTATTTGGGCTGCCTCCCAGTGTTTATTTCTATGTATTAGATAGATCTTCTATGTCTACTGGTCTTGGTAGAGTGGCCTTATGCAGTAGGTGTCCTAAAGAGTCCAGTGACACAGCCTCCTGGTCACCCAAGCTGGGTGCTCCAGGTGTACCCCCTCACCCCCTATGTGGGCTGTGTGCACCTTCCTGTTGTAGTTGAGCCTGAGTGCTGTTGACACATCAATGGAAGGAATTTACCTCCTGGCCGATTGGCTGAAAAGACTGGCTGTGACCACTATAGAGGATTTTCTGTACAGGGGCCAACCCCACAGAGCAGGACTTGCTTCAGCAGGGCTCTGGTGCCCACTGAGTCTGCCCCTTGAGTGTGTTACTTGTGAAAGTGGTTGGGTGGTTCTTCAGTGTGGTCTGAAGCTGTCCACCAGGTGCTCTGTCTCTGGGACCTCCTGAGAGGTACAGGCCAAGGGCAGCTGCCACTTGTGCCCTGCCCAGGGCTACTGCCCTGCCCTGCCCTGGCATGAGTTACAGAACAATCTGCAGATGGCCACTACTTGTGCTGGGCTTGGAGGTGCCCAAGAGAGGCCAAGCTGGGAACCTTGGCCGGCTGCCACTAGTGCCAGGCCTGAGGCCCTGTGTATGCAGAGGCCAGATGCTGCCTGATTGAGAGATTTTAGGAAAGTTTGCAGCATGAGCCAAGTCAGGCCATTTTTATGGAAAAGCCACTGGAAATGGCTTTGGTGGGCTGGAAAGTTGGATGGGGTGGGGTCTCAGGGAATCACCAGGGTGGGGTGAACAGTGTTAACCAGGTTGATAGAGATTCAGATATGGGTTCTGCCTGCTGGCTCTGTGGGAGGAGGACTCAGAAAAGGAACAGTGGACTCTGTCAGCACTTCTGTCTGGGAGAAAGCACCCCCCACCACAGCTCTTGCCCTGATACCAAACAATTCAGTTCCTTCCCATATGTCTCTGGCATCTTTCAAGCTGCTGCCCAGTGGTGGAGCTCAGAGCAAGTGAGTCTGAATAAGTCTATGTGCAGGCCCTTTAAGAGGAATGCTTGGGCCTGGCTGGTGTGGCTCGGTGGTTGAGCATCGACCCATGTACCAAGAAGTCACCGGTTTGATTCCCGGTCAGGGCACATGCCCAGGTTGTGGGCCTGATCCCCAGTGGGGGGCATGCAGGAGGCAGCCAGTCGATGTTCTCTCTCATTGATCTTTCTATCTCTCTCTCCCTCTCTCTTCCTCTCTGAATCAATAAAGGGAAAACATTTTTAAAAAAAGAGCAACGCCTGGGACCTCAGAGGCCCTCCATCTCACTCAGCTACAATTTCCACTGGTCTTTACAGCCAGAAGTTTTGGGGATTTCTCTCCTCAGCATTGGAACTCTGGGCTGGGGAGCCAGGTGTGGGGCTAAGACTTCTGGCTCCTCATGGAGAACCTCTGCAGCTGAGATATCCATCCCAATTTTTAACTGTCACACATGGGTGTGGGACAAGCCTGTTTCGTGTCTCTGCCCCTCTTACTGGTCTCAACATGTGGCTTCTTCTTTATATCCTTAGCTATAGGACTTCTGTTCAGCTAGACTTCAGGCAGTTGTGAATGATGATTATTCTCTAGCTTAATTGTAATTTTGATGTGATTGTGAGAGGTTCCAAGCAAGGATCATGTTTACATATGCCACCATCTTGACCAGAAGTCTGACCATGTATTATTTTAAAGTGTATTTTGGAACGTATTACTCAGAATTGTAGTTTTGAAAGATATAGAGATATTCCAATTCTTAAATTCTTAGCCTATTTACAGTGTGGTTAGAGAACATATCTGTTATATATCAATCCTTTGAAGTTTGTTGGGACTGGTATTTTGGCCCAGCATATAGTCAAATTTTATAATCAAATTTTAAAATGGTCTGCCCAGCCAGTGTGGCTCAGTGGTTGAGCGTCGACCCATGCACCAAGAGGTCACCGGTTCGGTTCCCAGTCAGAGCACATGCCCAGGTTGTGGGCCTGATCCCCAGTAGGGGGTGTGCAGGAGGTGGCCAGTCGATGTTCTCTCTCAATGTTTCTAGCTCTCTCTCCTTCTCTCTTCCTCTCTCTCTCTCACATCAATAAAGAAAAATAATTTAAAATAATAAATAAAATGGACTGTATCTTCAAGCCCTAGCTGGGTAGCTCAGTTGGTTAGAGTGTCATGCCTATATGCCAAGGTTGCAGCTTCAATCTCTAGTCAGGGCACAACCAATGAGTTCATGAATGCGTGGAGTAACAAATCAATCTCTCTCTCTCTCTTTCTTCCCCCTTCCTCGTTCTCTAAAAATCAACAAATTAAAAAATAAAAATAAAAAATAAAGTGGATATATCTTCTTGAAAATAATGTATTTTGCAGTTGTTGGGTGCATTGTTCTACATATATCCATAAATTTGTTAATTACAACGTTTCAACTCTTCTACAGCGTTATTGATGTCTTGTCTACTTGTTCCACTAATTACTGAAAAAAGTGTATCATAATTTCCCACTACGAATATGGACTTGTCTATTCTTCATATAATTCTGTCTATATATGCTCTATCTATCATGTTATTATGTTCATATAAATTTAGAATAATATTTTATTATTGAGAATGACCCTCTTTATTCTAGTGATGTTTTCTATTGTAAAGTATGTTTGCTATTAGGATTGCTACACTAGTTGTTCTAATAGTATTATAATGGTATATAATTTTTCATAATTTTCCTTTCACTCTTTATCCCTATGTTTTAGACATGTCTCTTGTCCTTAGTCTGTATCAGATTTTGTTTCTATCCAGTGTGATAATCTTTATCTTGTAGCTGGAGCAGTTGACCCTCTTACCTTTAATGTAATTATTGATCTTACTGTCTTTACCGTGATGGGCTTTCTGTTCATCTTCCCTGTTCTTCGTTCCTTTATTTCTTTATTGCCTTGGTTAGTTTGGTTGAGTTTCTTTTTCTTTTCAACAAACAACAAATATTTATAGAGTGCCTTTTATGTGCCAGGCATTATTCTAGAACACCCCAAAAGAAAAAAAGAGAGGCAGAAGATGCAAATTCTGAGGGAGAGGAAAGGGGCAGTTGAGGAAGAAGACAGGGAACTGAGAAGCCTGAGTGATGGGGCGTGGCCTCAGGCCTCCGCTTCAGCCTCCTCCCCAGAATCCTCCTCCTTTTCTGTGGTGGCATCCTGGTACTGCTGGTACTCGAAGACAAAGTCATTCATGTTGCTCTCAGCTTCAGTGAACTCCATCTTGTCCACGCCCTCGCATGTGTTACCCGTGGAGGAAGGCCTTCCGGCAGAACATGGCAGTGCACTGCTCTGAGAAGCGCCTGGACAGCTCCTCATAGGCTGTGCTGTTGCCAGTGAAGGTGACTGCCTGGGGCAGGATGTCACAGACAGCTGTCTTGACATTGTTGGGGATCCATTCCACGAAGTAGAAATCATAATTTCCCTAATCTTCCCATTCCCCAATCCCTACTCTAGGAAATCTAGGTAACCACTAATCTACTTTCTGTCTCTATGAATTTGCCAGTTCTGGACATTTTGTATAAATAGAAATATACAATATTTGCCCTTTTGTGTCTGGCTTCTTTCACTGAGCATCATATGTTCAAAGTTCATGCATACTGTAGCATTTGTCAGTATTTCATCCCTTTTAATGACTGAATGATATTCCCTTGTATGGATAGACCACATTTTGTTTTTCCATTCACCAGCCTATGGACATTTGAGTTGTTTCCACTTTGGGCTATGATGAATAGTGCTACTATGAACATTTGTGTACATGTTTTTGTGTGGATACAAGTTTTCATTTCTCTTGGCCCAGGAGTGGAATTGTTGGGTCATATAACTCTATGTTTAACCTTTTGAGGAACTGCCACATTGGTTTTCAAAGCAGCTGCACCATTTTACGTTCCCACCAGCAATGTATGAGGGTTCCAATTCCTCCACATCCTCATCAACACTGCTATTACCTTGTTACTGTTTGTTGTTGTTTTTTTTATTGTGGCCATCCTAGTGGGTATGAAGGGGTACGTCAGTGTGGCTTTGATTTGCAATCCCCTGGCGATGAGTAATGCCCCCATATCCTGACCTGCCTGAAAGAGCAATACTGCCTTTTGTTATTACTTCTGGTTCTGCGTTCAGCTTCCCTGCATCACCTTCATCCACCGGATGGAGGTGAACTGGCTGAACTCCTTCTGCAGGAAGAAAGAAAGACATTTCCAAATCTTTGTCAGCAAGACTGGCAAACGCTTAATCCCATCTTTGTTAGAATTTTCCCTCTATTTCAGCTTTTCCTTTAGGGACAAATTTCACAATGTTGTTCTTTAATGCTCAGAGTCACTCACCTCCTCTCTTCCCCCCGCCTTCCCCATTAAACAAGGGCAACTTACCCAATTTATATACAATTAAAAAAAAAAACAAAAAAACCACACCTCCCTGCCAGGGACCCACTCAAGATTAGCAAACACCATGTAGGCCCTCCACTGAAGTCTCCTGCGGGCTCACCTCCTTGTGCCCCTCCCACACCAGGACAGGTTTTCCTAGTTCTGTGAGCTGGCTTCCTCCCTGCCCTCTCCCGAGGTCTGGACTCTGGCCAGCAAGTTGACTTCCTGTGTGCTGATTGATAGCATGTGGACTTGGTGACTCTGCCCAGGGCTGTGCATGGCAGGGGCCCCATCACAAGCAGGTGAGGGCTGGCCCACTGCCAACAGCTCAGGGGAGGGAACACTCAAACATGTGCATTGTACCCCCAGCAGAATTGCTTTCAGCTCCTCGGAAATATCTGGCTGAAACCTTCCCAGTTTAGGCAACCAAAGAATTGAGTAAGGGAAGACCTCTCGTCTTTCTCACCTACCTTTAGTGTGGTGCTAAGGAAAGGATAAAATGTCACAGCTCTTTCATTTAGCTCATACCCTTTGATTAAATCCCCTTTCCTCACTCTTTGTTCTACCAACTTTACAGCCAGTCAGGAAAGATTAAATATAGGGTATCCCCCAAAAATGTATACATAAAAAACCAGTGTTTATTAAAATACATTTTATTTTCAAAATGTAATAGAATCTACAGACACCCTGTATACATTTTGGGGGGAACAAACACCCTGTATTTCTAGGGGGGGGGGATATCCCGGTAGAATAGTCAAATAGAGTGGCTAGAAAAATCTAACTGGTTTGTTTGTTGGTCCATGGCAATGCCAACAAAGGTCAAAGACATGGATCTTGCCCATGTGTGGTAAGACAGGGGCTCAGAGTTGAGCCATGGTCAGGTAGGCTGAGCATCTCTTAAACGGATGGGAATGCTCTTCAATTATTATTATTATTAATATTATTATTATTATTATTATTTTATTATTTTGGAGCCTCTCCTAGATAAGTTTAAAGTTTCTCTTCGGGCACTTCCCAAAGAGCTCTGCTGTATACATGCATTGGTCAACACCTGCCCTCAAAAGCAAAGATCTCCGCTCTGTACCTGCGCAGGTGGGTATCAACTCCCCATGGGGGCCTGAAAAGCTGAGACATCTGTTCTAGGCCTGTGTGAGAACCCAGCCCTGTGTAAACCAGACCCCGGCAGCAGCTCCAGGAGCTATATTCTTCATTAGTGTGTGCTCCCTTGATGCATCAAGCTCCCTCCCTTTCTCCTTTCCCTCCACTTTGTTTATTTATTTATTTATTTATTTATTTTTAAATAATTTATTTTATTATTAATTTGTTTTTGTTACAGATGTTTTTCCTTTTTTCCCCCCATTGACACCCTCCTCCCCCTCCCCTTCTCTCCACTTTGTTTTAGGTAAACCCTTTCTTTTGAATCTATTTTGCCTCCTTTCTTGTTTTCTATCTTGGGAGGGGGGCAAGAAACCCTTTGCCAGTGACAATGGAAGGAGATGTCTGTGCTAAAAAGATCCCATCAATGCAGCAGTGCCCATCCTGGGCAACCTTCCACTGCGCTAGGCCCAGACTTCAAAGTTCTGGTCCCTAGAAGTTGCAACTTTGCCCTCATATTCTCTGGCAGGATCTGTCTCTCACAGCCAACCTACGTGGGCTCTCTTTGTTATTAACCTAACATCCCAGCATCCTCACAGTTTTCCTGATCACATGAGTGGTACCCACTACCTGAATTCTTAGCCAAGGAAGAGGGTCATGGGATTCATAAGAGGGTGGGCATTTTTAGTCCACTTATTCATTTGCTCATCCATTCAGCTTTAATGAGGTGTTGATAATAGAGTGATGAGAAATAGTAGTTCTGGACTGAGTTTAGCAGGAAAATCATCCCTGTGCGATGGCAAACTTGAGATACGTGGCAGCAAAGTCAGGCCCTGGGAAGGATGAGTGTTTGGTGGGGACCAAGGGACCTGAATCAGCCTTGGGATCAGGAAAGCTCCCTGAGGATGGGGTGGCTGGACTGACCTTGGAAGAATGAGAAGGAGTTTTGGGGTCATGGAACTTCTAGAGATCTTCACAGGGCACCAAAGCCCCAGGGAGCACAGTGTCTTCCAGGAACTGATGGAAGGCTGGTGGCCAGGTAGGAGACTTCAGCTGACTTCAGCTAGCATGCAATGGCACTGTTGGTCCAAGCATTAAAATCTGAATTCTTGCCCTGGCCGGTTTGGCTCATCAGTTAGAGCGTCGGCCTGCGGACCAGAGAGACCCAGGTTCAGTTCCCGCTAAGGGCACATACCTCGGTTGCAGTTTGTCCCCGGCCCCAGTTGGGGTCGTGTGGGTGGCGGCCACTCGATGTGCCTCTCTCATGTGGATGTTTCTCTCTCTCTCTCTTCCTCCCTCTCTCCCTCCTGCTCTATCTCAAGATAAATGCAAGCAAAAAAAAAAAAAAAAATCTGAATTCTTCCCTGGCCTCCCGGCCACCCCAGCCCTCTCCAGGGACTCTTGGACTTTCTTAAATCCAGCAGGTAAAGGGCCAGCCTAACCCAAAGGGAGCTTCAGAACCCTGCTCCACTGCTGCAGCAGGGCCCCTTCTGGTTGGTCCTGCCCACCTCTTACCTGGTCAGGTCCCACCTGTTCCCTTGGGTAAGGTGCTGCTGGCCCCGAGTGTCCTAAACTTTTGGGTCTGGCCCCAAAGCTCCCCCTGCAGTGGAAGTGATCTCATACTGAAGCTGCTGCTCCCACCCTGGTCCACACACAGATGTGGGGACACACGGGATGCCCTGGGCTCAGCCACAGGAAACACTGCCAGAAAGCTGCAAGTCCAAGCAGCTTCATGCAACCACTTTCCTGGGGTACCTGTTGAGTCACAGTACTTTCTCCTGACCCCTTCGTTCCCTCAGTTCTCCCCAACTCTTCCCCTCCCCAGGGCTAAGCCGGGTGATATCAAAGTGTGATGAGTTCTTCCAAACCACTGTATCCTTCTCTCTCCTTCCACATCCACGTGTGTACTTCCCCACCTGCTCACTGTCTGGGTGAAGAGAGGATAAGGAAGTGAGGCCAGGGTCTCAGCTTGGCACCAAGCCCTCAGCTTCCCCAGCTGGCATACCCCTAGCACCACCCAGCAGGACATACCTGGACACAACCTTCTCTACCTGCATCTCTCTGCACACATCCACCCATCAGAAGACACAGCCCAAGACTGGCCTAGATTCTCTTCACTCAATTCTCCAACCCCGACCATCATTTTCATTGCATTTCCAATGATGCCTCATTGACCCTGACCCTTAGAGCTTTCTATTCTTACTTTTACTCAGAAGTATGTTCTGAGGGTCAGCTGACTGTCAGGGACTCCTCTGGGCATCCCCTCTGGATGCAGTGGTGGGTAGGACAGGCAACGTTCCTCCTCTCGACGGAGTCGACTGCAGTATGGAAGGCAGGCAATAATCAAGCACACACTTCAGAACTGAAGGCATGGTGGTGCTGTGCCCCCACAGGACAGGGAGGAGGGGGAGATGGACTGCACTGGCCAGGAAGGCCTGGATGGTCTCTTTCAGGAGGCAGCATCTTGGGAACAGCCTCGCAAATGAGGGACCAGAGAGAAGGCCAAGGTTGAGAAGAGAGTGATGCATTGAGCAGCAGGGGCTGGGACTGGAGGAGGTGACAGTTAGTGTGGGGATGGGTTTGTGTTTTGAGAACGGGGAGGAGGGAGCACTTCAAGCAGAAGAAAGATGTGGTCTTATTTGTAGAAAATGACTCTGTTAGTATTCAGGCACCAGGAAAAGCAAAGAGACCACTTAGTGCAGTTCCCAGGTCCCGGAAGCAGGAACAAGCAGAGTCCTCTGCCAGTTGGCCCTGGAGGTCACAGCCACCTCTCCTGCTGGCCCTCATTGCTCAGGGATGGCCCTGTAGTCTGCCCCGCTGGCCAAGCTCCCATCCCACACAACCCCATGCTGGGTCTTACTTGCTCCTTTTGCTCTCTTTTCCACCTTCCAACCTCCAGGACCTCAGAATGTCCTCGCTTTTTCATGTCACCCTTGCTCAGACCCTGCTCTTCTGATGGGTGAGCAGGAGGTTTGCATGTGGGACCCTGCGATCTTCAGACCACTGCTTTCTGCAGAGGACAGCTGGCCAGGCAAACCCCACATGAAAGCCCAGCCAAGGGGAAGCCATCAGTGTGTTGCAGTTCACGTGTTACCTAGAACCAAATCAGAGCAAGATTTCCTCCCCTCAGGACACTGGTGTTTCAAAATCCCTAACAAGAACCTTCCTGGATTATAATGATTATAATGCAGGTATGACCCACTGTTAGAAAGTTTGAAGGTGATTTGTTCCCTTTATAGATGATTTGCCAGAGCATTCCTCATGAAGAAAACTGCCCCCAAAGCTTTCAAAAGGGAATCTGATTGATATTCAAAAAGCCATTCGGCTGACAAATGTTCATCTGAGTGTCTCTTGGGTGCTAGGCACCATTCTAGCTCTCAGAGTAAGCATGGCAGAGCTCTGCTCTTCAGGAGTGTTTGTCCATGCCAGTGTGGGCTTCAGTCAATAAACAAGCCAGTGGGTTATTTTAGCTGGTGATAAAAAGGATAAAATAAGATAATGTGGTAGAGAGGAACTGGGGTGAGGCTGGGGCCCCAAGGAGGTGACACTGAGTCACACTCAAAATAATGGAAAGGAGGCAGCCTTGTGAAGGTCTGGCCGGAGACTGTTCTGTGTGGAAGAAACAAAGTGGTTTTGCATGTTTGAGGGGCATGAGGAAGACAGGAGCTTGGAGCATCGTAAATGGTTATGCAATGGAGGTGGGGCATATCACGAGTCTTATAGCCTGGTAATGGGTTGGGATTCTTACTCTGAGGGTAAAGGGAAGCTGCTGGGGGATTTTAAGTGAGAAGTGGTATGTACTGATTTACAGTTTGGGAATCCTAATTGTGTTTGTGTGCCGAGCCTTGGTATACAATATTGCCACATGATTCGGATTAAACTGGATGTCAACCAATTTCTTTGATCCTTTGTATAAAAGAGAGAGCAGGACTCCCCCAGTGTGACAGCATCTCTGGTGGGCAAGGCCTGGAGGCATGTGGGGGGAAAAGAGGAGGAAATTGGGGAACCTGGCAGGAAGGCTGGCCCCTGAGTGAGTATAACCCACAGTTCAAACCTTAGTCCCCTGAGGAGGGGCCTGTTGAGAACTCAGAGTGGAAAGGAGATAATCAGACTGAGTGTCTGTCAGGCTTCTGGCCTTTCATGTATGTTATCTCAGTGAATCCTGACAAATACCTTGAAATAGGTGTATCAGCTATCTGTTGCTATATAACAGATTACCCCCAAAATGTGCTGACTTAAAGAACAAACATTTATTATCTCACAATTTCCATTGGTCAGGAATTCAGGAGCAACTTAATTAAGTGATTCTTGTCCAGGGTCTCTCATGAGTTACAGCTGAGATGCTGGCCAGAGCTGCCATCATGTAAAGGCTCGACTGGGGCTGGAGGATCCACTTCCAAGATGGAGCCCTCACATGGCTGTTGGCTGGAGGCCTCAGTTCTTCACCAGTGGGCCTCTCTTCATAACATGGCAGCTGGCTTTCCCCACAGTGAATGATCCAAGAGCAAGAGAGGGAGCAGGCAGGAAGCCACTGTGCCTTTTAGAACCAGGTCTCCAAGGTCATACACCATCACTTCTGTTTTATTCTATCAGAAGTGACTTACAGGGTTTGGCCCACTCAAGGGAAGAGGGACTAGTCTCCACCTCGTGAAGGGAGGAGTATCAAAGAATTTGTAGACATACTTTAAAACCACTACAATAGCCCTGGCTGGTTTGGCTCAGAGGTTAGAGCGTCGGCCTGCGGACCAAAGAGTTGCGGGTTCGATTCCGGTCAAGGGCACATACCTTGGTTGTGGTTCGTCCCCGGCCCTGGTTGGGTCGTGGGGGAGGCAACTGGTCGATGTGTCTCTCTCACATCGATGTTTCTCTCTCTTTCCCTCTCCATCCCTCCCTCCCACTCTATCTGAAGATAAATAGGAAAAATAAATAAATAAATAAATAAATAAATAAATAAATAAATAAATAAATAAATAAAACCACTACAATAGGCAGCATCATTCCCATCCCAGGTTGAGAGTCTTGAATTAACTTGCACCAGGTCACACTGCAAGGAAGTGTCAGGAGTGGGACTGAACCCAGGTCTCCAGAGCTTGATGCCATGCTGCCCGAGGAGGTAGCCACAGCCCAGGTAGCTGCTGCACTAGTAGAGTCCACAGGCCTCACCAGCACTCTCGAGGAGAAGTCTGTGTCTGCGAGTGTGCTCAAACAATTGGCTGCCGCTGTTCGCCAGGCCTTGTCTGTTCTCTCCAGGCATGGCAGCTGCTCTAATGGCCGGAGCAGTGGCTGTGCCCTGTTTTATAGGATCAGCCAGCCCCATTTGTTTGTATTTACGGCACACATACCCCTTTCTTTCCCCCAGTTCTCTGGGTACCCCACACAAGTGCCCTGGTGCTGGGCCATTTGACAAAGCCACCTGTTACAGGGTCAGCTTGCTGGGCCTGGCTCCTCCCTTCCTCAGGTGGCTATTTTCCAGACCCACCAGCTCAACTTGCATTTCCAAAAATGTCAGAGTTTATCCATGGGTCCAGTCTAAGACCAAATCTGGGCCCCAAACTGGGGTTTCCCTATGGGAAAATCAAAACAGTGCAGTAGGGGCCAAGGGGAGTGTGTGCCCAGGGTGCCCACTGGGCTCAAACACAAACTTGAATCCAGATGCTACATATAGCATGCTGCTTGGGTTAGGGCTGGCTCAAGGCCTGGAGGGGCCAGGTGGATCTTAGGGCTGTCAGTGGAGTGAGGCTGAGAAGGTGGGACCAGAGGCCTCCTTTCTCTGCTCTTGGTCCATCACCAGGAGGTGCTTTGGAGTCTTGCAAGAGCCAAAGGGGATGTGGTGATGGTATGTGATAGAACTTGTTTGATCACTTCCAGCTATGCAATTAAGAACAGACTGATGCTGTGGGGAATCCACGGCCAGCTGCCTCTCTACAGTACAGGAACAAATGCTCTGACTTCTGAGCTTTAGACGACCCATTTATAAAATGGGAATAATAAGAACAGCGTCTACTTCCCAGGGCTGTTGAGAAGATTAAACAAGATAATGTGTGGAAAGCTCTTAGCTCAGCCTTGGCACATAGTAAGTGCTCGGAGGACATCAGCTGTCCGAGTTCATCGCCACCATTCAGCGGGGTGGCCTAGTTTCATACGCTTGTGTTGATGCTGGCCTAGGAATGTTTTTATGGGGCTGGCCTGCTCTCCATTAGTACTGTGCCTCATCAAGGAATGCCATGATCCCATCAATATCGACTCTTACTCTAATGGCCTTCAATTTGCCCTCTGCAAGTCAGACTCCTGAAGAGTCTGGAAGCAGAGGGAGGGAAGGAGTCAAGGCCCTTATAGGAAGCAGAACAAGAACTTCCTTAGGTCAGGAGAGAGTGGGGCCCACCTGCATCAGACCTACCAACATCCAATGGCCGCTCACGTGTATTTGCCCTGGAACCATTTCTACACTCCAAGATGTGTCTCACTATGTAAGTAGGTAAATATTGTTACTGTGGGAGATTGTATATGTCACAGTTTACCTGTGGGCTAGTTGGAAGTATTGAGTAGCAAAGAGAGGACAAAAGCACCCATCAAAGTTCATGGCTGGATGCATGCTGGCACACATGGAGAGACAGAGGGAAGTGGGAAGAGGAACAGAAGTTGGTAAAGAGAAAGAAGAGGCCACCAATTAGCAGGAGAGTGTGACCAAGGAAGCAGAAATTCTGGACCGTGGTCCTGGCTCCACCTCCTAAGGAGTCAAGCCCCAGCACCTATAACTCTCAGCAGCTTTTCTACAAAGCAGCTCTGTTCTACCTGACCTCTTGAACAAATCAGCCTGCCAGCCTGTATTTGAGGTGCCGAGGCTTACTGTGCACTTCACTGAATAAGATGTCAACGTTCCTATTAATCTGCTATTTGCCAACAAGCCTTTACTGTTTACCTCAGAGGTGGAACAGAGAGGCCATCACCTGTACAGGGATATATGAATGTACACAACCACATATGTGGCATTTAAGGGCTTCTATGTTTCATGAGTCATATGGACCAAACACGATTCCATCCCTTATTTAGAACCCTGCAGTAGACAGGACTCCACAGTGTTTGCTGGGGCTAGCCTTAGGCAAGTCCCTAAACATCGTGTGCCTCAAAGTGAGTAAAAACCATAAATACACAGTGAGGTAATGATCAAGGCATCCCTCACGGATTCCCAGCCCCACTTGGGCACCCTGAAGCCACCTTATGGCCACCCACCCCAGGACACAAAGGCAGGAGTCCCTACTCTCATGAAATCCTACATAGAGTTCCAACTGTGTGCCAGGCTTTCTCAGTGGCTGCAATTTGGGGGAGGCTGACATGGGTGATGGGGTCTGTGTTTCCCCCCGCACACCCTGTGTTGCAATCAGCACCAGCTCTACAGGCTAGTGGCAGGTAGGGCTATTCATGCCATCTCTGCTTCTGAGGGGTCCCTGGAAGCCCAGACACAATGCAGTAGAGATCCCTGTCCTCTGGGAGCTCACAGTTTGCTCTTACTGTTGCCGTAGAAATGGAAGCCTGGGCTGCTGCAGTGGGTTCAGTTGGAGACCCCAAAAGATATGTCCACTGGAATCTCAAAATGTGATCCTATTTGGAATAAGGATCTTTACAGAAGTCATTAGAGTAAGGACCTCAAGATGAGATCATCCTGGATTATCTGTGAGGGCCCTGAATCCAATGACAAGTGTCCTGACAAGAAAAAAGAGAGAGATTTGAGACACACAGGGGAGATGGCCGTGTGAAGATCTGAAGACCGAGGCAGGGATTGGAGTGATGTGGCTGCAAGCCAAGGGATGCCAGAGCCACCAGAAGCTGTATGAGACAAGAAGGATCCTCTCCTAGAGCCTCTGGAGGGAGCATGGCTCTGCAACACTTAGATTTCAGACTTCTGGCTTCCAGAATTGCAAGAGTGTAAATTTTTGTTGAGTTAAGCCCAAAATTTCTGTTGTTTTACCCAAGTTGGTAAATTGTCTTGGCAGCCCCAGGAAACTAATACAAGTGCTGTTGTGGAAGGCAGGAGTCTCAGGGAGGCAGACTCTGAGATGGAAATGAGCACGCAGGAGGTGTATTAGGGGTGCTCTTGTGGGGAAAGTAAGGAGGCAGGACCGGGCAGAGGGAGAAGTTCAGCTGGATGTCAGAATGGCACTTGAGTAGGGTTGGGGTGACCAGCTAAGCCTTCTACACCTGCATCTATTACCTAGGACACAAACCCCCTAGGAAGGGGATATGACCTTGGATGAGGCAAGTCTCCTCAGTCAAGGGCAATTCCCAGAGCATTCACACAGTTGGGGGACTAGATCCTTTAGGCCTGAAGAGGATGGGAGGTGGGGAGTCATGGAAGTGTCCCTGTAGCCCTGATCACTTTTTGGCCAACAATGGGCAAAGGGCTCTCCCACTTCAGCAGGAAGACCAGCCCAACTGTCAGCGTGAGGCTCTAGGATCACCTGGTTCATGGACATCCCCTATGGGGGAACCTGCCTGAGTCACAGTGAGTTATAGTCACAGGGACTCAAAAGGAGCTTCAGCACATATTCCTGTTCCCCTGGCCCGATCCCTCCCCATAGCTGACTATGTAAACTCTTGGTCAATCTGGCAGTAATATCACTAATTACATGTGTTTGTCACGGATGCTGATGGTGTGTTACCCAGTGAGGATTACGCATGGCACCAAGTACATGTCAGGAGAATCTTGTTAAAAATGTGTTTGCTCAGCCTTGGCAGGTTTGGCTTAGCAGTTAGAGCATTGGCCCGAGGACCAAAGAGTCTGGGGTTCAATTCCGGTCAAGGGCATGGACCTCGGTTGTGGTTTGGTCCCTGGCCCTTGTTGGGGTCGTGTGGGAGGCAACCAATTGATGTGTCACTCTCACATCCATGTATCTCTCTCTCTCACTCTCTCTCCCTCCCTCCCACTCTATCTGAAGATAATGGAAAAATATCCTCGGGTGAGGATTAAAAAAAAAAAGTGTTTACTCACAGCTTAACTCCCATACACACTTGGTCTCCATCCACACTTGGTCTTTGTCGTGTGTTGTATGGTCATCTGTTCTTAACATCAGATGAAATTCCTGCTGATGGCTCCATGGGATCAGGTGGAATCCGAATGGTGGCTGAGCGTCTTGACTCAACCCACTGCAGGACTTGCCTGCACACAAGTCATCAGTAGGTGTCCAGTGACTCCTTTGGCCTTTCCTTAAAGCTGATAATGTTCTTCAGTAGTTTGTTTTTTAACAGGGCGGACCAAAATAGAGGTATGTGCCCTTGACCAAACCGAACCCGTGACTCATCGGTCCGCAGGCCAATGCTCTAACCGCCGGGCCAAACCAGCCAGGGCTCTTCAGTAGGTTTTAATCCTTAACTAACAATGCTTCCTTTGGTCACTGAGTTTTTCTCATGAGTTTTAAAATTGAATCTTCTAAAATTGCTCAAGTGATACATGAATTTGTGTTTAGTCTTTTCCCCTTCTAGTTTTCTTTTAAATTTTTTTTCTTTATTGATTTTAGAGAGAGAGGAAGGGAGAGGGAGAGAGAGATAGAACCATTGATGCTCTGGCCAGTTTGGCTCAGCGGTTAGAGCCTCAGCCTGTGGACCTAAGAGTCCTGGGTTCGGTTTCCACTAAGGGCATGTACCTCGGTAGCAGTTTGTCTCTGGCCCTGGTTGGGGTCGTGTGGGTGGGGACCAGTCCATGTGTCTCTCTCACATCAATGTTTCTCTCTCTCTCTTCCCCCTTCTCTATCTGAAGATAAATGCGAAAGAAAGAAAGAAAGAAAGAAAGAAAGAAAGAAAGAAAGAAAGAAAGAAAGAAAGAAAGAAAGAAAGAAAGAAAGAGAAAAAGAAACATCGATGAGAGAGAACATCGATTGGCCACCTCCTGCACGCCCCCCACTGGGAATTGGGCCCACAACCTGGGCATGTGCCCTGATAGGAACCAAACTGGCAGCCTCTTGGTGCATGGGTCCACACTCAACCACTGAGCCACACCTGCGGGGTTCCCCTCTAGTTTTTGACCCAAGCACAGAGGATTAAGTAACTTGTGCTCTTTGGTTCTAGTTCCATCTCAGCAACGGTGTATGCAAGGCCTCTCTTTCATGTTATAAAGACGTAGCCAGCATGCCTATGCAAACAGCAGTGCCTCCCGCCTGCGATGTTATGGTTTCCGCTTTCCCCAGACAGAAAACCGGATGTGGGTGGCGGTCAAGATGGCGGCACCCGTCCTGCGGGCAGCCATGACATCGAGATTCTGGGGCAGGGGCCAAGCATAGAGGCCTGTTGCTAGGAAACAGAAATTCCCAGGCCACCTTTCCTGTGCAAAGACTCTGACTTGACAGATCTCTGGCTTCAGTTACTCCAGCCTGTGGAAGTGGCAGGAAGCAAGTAGATAGAACGCGGAGCCGGGCCAAAAATCCCAAATCTGGCAGACAAAAGTGGATGATTACTCATAGTCTACACTCTCTCTCATGCCAATAAGAAGCGGCCTGTTGAAGATGTGCAGCCTCCAGAAGGGCTATCCTCCCCAATACCCAACTCGGATGTTTCCACAATGGACCACACAACCAGGGGTCTAAGAGAACAAGGGCTATGGGAAGTTCTTGCAGACAGCAGAACCGGGGTTGGGGGGTGGACATCGGAATGTACCTAAGGTGTACTGGTGACCACTCTTTCCCAATCTCCCCTCTCCCAATGAGAGTTATTTGGGGTGGTTTTCCTGACCTCTTTCTGGAATACCCTATTCATGTGCTGGGGTTGGTTGAATTCACCATTCAGCAATAGGCGGCCAGATCATGACGACTGGAATCCCAGGCCTAGCAGAAAGGACAGAAAATCACCCAGAGATTACAGCCTTCGAGGAGGATACTGTGAATGGATAAAACTTTGACTTGTCTGCTCTTGGGGAGAGAATAAACACATTTTATGTATATAAATGCATTTTTGGCCCTGGCCGGTTTGGCTCAGCGGTTAGAGTGTGGGCCGGTGGACCATAGAGTCCCCAGTTCAGTTCCACTAAGGACAGTACTTCCGTTGCAGTTGCAGTTCCCCCGGCCCCTGCTGGGGTTGTGTGGGTGGCAACCAGTGGATGTGTCTCTCTCACATTGATGTTTCTCTCTCTCTCTTCCTCCCTCTCTCCCTCCTGCTCTATCTGAAGATAAATGCAAAAATTTCCCTGGGTGAGGATAAAAATAAATAAATAAATAAATAAATAAATAAATAAATAAATAAATAAATAAATAAATAAATGCATTTTGTAGCTGTAAGGAAGGAGGGTGTGTAAAGAGAGTGGGTGTGTGTGGCTACTAGGCATTCTGAAAGGGGTAGGGGAGAACTGTGTTCCCAGACTTGGACCCCTTTGCTCATCTCTGGTCACTGATCCCTGATTTTCCTTTGCAGACCCACCCCTCCTCCAGTCTCAGCTCAGATGAGGCTGAGTAAGTGAATCAGGATGAAACCCATCTGGGTATTACACTCTCCCAGCAGGAATGATGGGTTCAGGAAAACACTAGGCCCATCGAAATTCAAGGAGGCTTTTCTGGGACTTATGGGAAAGAGCCTTCAGCTACCAATGTTGGAACCTCCACCTCTGTCCTACCACCACATGAGAACTGAGACTGAAGCCAGCACAAGGAGGGCCAGAGAGGAGCCAAGCTTTGATTGTATCATTTGAAACCCTGAAGCCAAAGGCATCAGAAGCCAGATCTACTTACAGATTCAGGCCTGGCTATATCATTTGCAGGGTCTGATGCAAAACAATAATACAGACCCCTTGTTCCAAAATCAGGAGCAAAGTGCCATTAAAGGTACTGAAATATGAAGCTCTTGTCTCTCTCCCGGGGTTTCTCCCTCTCAACTTCTTGTGGTATTATTATTATTACTACTATTTGCTATTGAATGTCATTCTAAATCAAAAGAAATTACAGTTGTAAATTATTTGCATGTATTTTGCCCTCATCTTTACATTGTACAAGACTAGTTTTAAATGCAGATATGAGCATTTAACTCATATGTGGAATTACTAAAATTGCATAATTTGTATTACATCACACAACACATGCATGCATTTTGTTCTTGCTAGAACAGTAGAAATACTGCTCAAAAGCTAACTCAACTGTTTTATTTTGCTTCTTGATGGGAGCACTCTCTATTGACACTCTCAACCTCCAGCTCACGGATTCATAAGGAAGGATGGGGAGGAGGAGAAATCATGGCTGTACTGTCTGTCCCTTTCCTTCTACATCCTCGTTTTCAGTGTAATTGGTTGCCAGATGCAAGGATATGACATGCAATTATGAAAGGTAGGAGACAGTTCTTTGATTGTTCTGTTTCTTAGAACACCATTGCCTTCTTTCTGCATTTGAAGCAAATTCTGATTCAGATGAGGGTGTGGCCTCTTGGGGGTGTCAGTGCCACCGAATTACTCAGTCACAGATGTAAAATACCTTCTGCTCACTTTGAATCTTGCATCGTCCAGTACACCAGAAGTTTGAGGTTTCGATTCTGGGTCAGGGTACCTACCCAGGTTTCATGTTGGATCCCTGGCTGGAGTGCAAACAGGAGGCAACTGATTGATGTTTCTCTCTCACATCGATGTTTCTTTCTCTCTCTCTCTCTCTCTCTCTCTCTCTCTCTCTCTCTCTCTCTCCCCATTCCTCTCTCTCTCAAATCAATAAAAACATATCCTCAAGTGAGGATTAAAAAAACAAAGAATTGCCAGGGACAGCAGACCATTGCCCCAAGCACAGAGCCCTCTGACCCTCTGAGTGCAGACTACAGGCCTCTGAAGCCAGCCCTACACAGACTTTACAGCTTATGTGAGACCATAACTTCCCTTTGGTTAAGACAGATGTACTTTCAGTTACTTACAACTAAAAGAATCCTAATGGATAAGGGTCTCTCAAACATAGCTTCTGTTTAACATTCATTCATTCAGCAAGCATTTTCTAACTGTCAGGCTTCACAATGAGGGCAGTCAGTGTGATGGTTGCAGTGAACTTGGGCAGCAGACTCAAGGCGGGATGCAGAGGCTTGGCCGCCTGGCTCTCCCTGAAGGATTTGCCTCACATGGAGGTAGATGCCACCCTAAACCTTTTTAAACCTGGGGGGCGGGTAGGACTTTGTTGGGCAGGTGGGACTTTGTTGGGCAGGTGGAAGGGGGTGAGAGGGTGGGGGTGGGAAGAAGAGCAGCAGGTGAACCTGGAGGAGGGAATGTGTGGTTTGGGGGAAACTGCAAATGGGGGCTGTAGCAGATGGTACAACTGCTACACAGCTTACTCGTAGGGCAATGATTATCAAGAGCATCTGAAGACAGGTAGATAGGGTCTTCTGTTCTGAACTTAAGGTTTTCTTTTCTTTTTTTTTTTTTTTTTTTTAGAGAGAGAGGAAGGGAGAGAGAGATAGAAACATCAATGAGCGAGAACATCAATTGGTTGCCTCCTGCATACTGCCCACTGGGGATTGGGCCCACAACCTGGGCATGTGCCCTGACCAGGAATCAAACCGGCGACCTCTTGGTGCATGGGTCGACGCTCAACCAGTGAGCCACACTGGCTGGGCTGAGCTTAAGATTTTATTTTATTTTTTTTTTTATTAATTTATTTTTGTTACAGACGTTTCTCCTTCCCCCCCCCCCCAGACACCCTCCTCCCCATCCTGCCCCCCCAACCCCCCATCATTGTTGTCTATGTCCATTGGTTATGCATACATGCATATAAGTTCTTTGGTTCATCTCCTCCATCCTCCCCCCCACCCCCCTACCTTGAGGTTTGTCAGTCTGAACCATACTCCTTTCTATGTCTCTGGATCTATTTCGTTCATCAGCCCACCTTGTTCATTATATTCCACAAATAAGTGAGATCATGTAGTATTTCTCTTTCTCTGATTGGCTTATTTAGCTTAGCATAATACTCTCGAGGTACATATATACAATGGAATACTATGCAACTGTAAGAAAGAAAGACCTCTTATCCTTTGAACTTCAGATTTTAGATGTTATCCTGCAGGCAACTAGAATAGCCTGAAAGAGCTTTTAAACCATTTTGCTTGTTTGTTTATTTGAAGGATCTTTCTGGAAGTGGTACATAGAATGGATTGGAGCAAATAAGAAATAAGATGAGGACACTATTATAAGAGTCCAGATTAGATATGGGATCCTCAATAGTAGCAATAGGGCTGGAAATAAAATTGATTCAATGTCGGGTGAGGGGGCAGGGGTGTTTAGGACCCTCCTGTGTCTCTGGTTTGAACACCTGGGCAGATGCACTGAGCCAAGAAATACAGGTGCAGGTCTGGGGTCAGGTTGTGAGCTAGGGAAAATGGACAGGTTGGACAAGCTAGGTTAGAGGTGTTGTGGGTCGCCAGATAGAGATGCCCAGTAAGACTTTGATTGCAGCCCTGGCCGGTTTGGCTCAGCGGTTAGAGCGTCAGCCTGCGGACCAGAGAGTCCTGGGTTCGGTTCCCGCTTAAGGGCACGTACCTCGGTTACAGTTTGTCCCCGACCCCCGGTTGGGGTTGTGTGGGTGGTGACCAGTCAATGTGTCTCTCTCACATCGATGTTTCTCTCTCTTCCCCCTTCTCTCCCTCCAGCTCTATCTCTATAAAAATAATAATAATAATTTGATTGCACACGTATTGGCCTTGGGAGGAAGGTGAGAATTTGGGAGAGTTGAAGCCATAGGTGGTTGAGATTATCTAGATAATAAGAAGAGAGAAGAGCTGAGTTTGGAGGCCTGGGTATGTCAGTTTTCTAAAATTTTCCCCTCTTTAAATTTTTATTTTTATCTAAGATGTACATCAACATAAAGAGTAAAGGAATTTTACAAGATTGGTTACAAAAAAGATTATTCTCTGCCTACATACCTCACTTTTAACTCTTTTAGCTGATTTCCCCCATTATTTACCTCCCTATCACTAAATATAATATACTTATATTCCTTCTTCTTAGCTTTTAAATTAGAGACATTTTCTTTTGTAGAAGATGAGCATTTCACTTTCACGCACCTCCTCCAACACACACTCTCACTCACACACATTTCCTCTGCCCTTATCGTCCAAAATTAGATATATGGGTTTTCTTTCTTTTTTTTTTTTTTTGTTAGATCAATGTTTGGATTTTATATATTATGACTATGTAGCACACTATTCTAACCTCTGAGCCACATGAATGCTATGATTACTTTTTCTTTCCTGAGCAACATTTTGTCTTGTTTTTTATTAGTTTTGGGGTTTGGTTTGGATTTTTGGCTTAGTTTTCTTTGTTGTTGTTGTTTTAATTTACTGATTTGAGAGAGAGATTTATTGTTTCACTTATCTATGTATTCATTGGTTGATTCTTGTATGTGCCCTGACTGTGGATTGAACCCACAACCTTGGCATATTGGGACAATGCGCTAACCAATGAGCTACCTGACCAAGGCATTTTTCTTTTTTTTAATCCTCACCTGAGGATATTTTTCCATTGATTTTCAGATAGAGTAGTTGGGAGGGAGAGAAAAACATTGATGTGAGAGAGAGACATCAATTGGTTGCCTCCTCCACAACCATAACCAGGGCCAGGGATGGAACTGAGGTACGTGCCCTTGACTGGAATCAAACCCGCAACTCTTTGGTCCAAGGGCTGATGCTCTAACCACTGAGCCAAACTGGCCAGGGCAGTTTTCTTTGTCTTTTGTTGTTGTATTTTTTTTTTTTTATCAGTAATACAACCACAAACTCTCTCCCAAGTAGGGAAAAATCTCTCAATATGTTCAAACACATTTTTTTGTTGTACATCCTCACCTGAGGTTATTTTTCCATTTATTTTTAAATAGAGTAGAAGGGAGGTAGGGAGACAGAGAGAAAAAAGAAACATGGATGTGAGAATACAGATCGATTGGTTGCCTCCCAAACAACCCGGATGGGCCAGGGATCAAACCTGCAACCCAGGTACGTGCCCTTGACCAGGAATCAAACCCAAGATCCTTTAGTCCACAGTCTGATGCTGTAACTGCTGAGCCAAACTGGCCAGGGCCAAATATATCTTTTAAGTCAATTTTGTCTTGAAAAATCTACCCCAGAGTTTACTGGCTTCTTCAGCAGGACTGACTGCATAGCAGTCACCTTGGGACCTCCTTTCACCCTCATTGAAGCAGCAAAATTCTAGAAATGACCCCAGTGAACCCGGCCCTTGTTACCTTACACATCAAAAGGGATGTTACAGGTATGATTAAAGTTCCTAACAGGGCAGAGTTTCCAGGTGGGCCTGACCTAATCACATTACTCTTTCCAAGCAAAGTTTTCCTTTGGCATGTGGTAGAGGAGGAAGTCAGAGAGACTCCAAGAGGGATTCAATGTGCGGGACTGTGACATTGCAATGTAAGAATGATACATTTGGCCTTCTTCCTAGTTTCTGGCATAGAGCTCCTAAAACTCTTGTAGTTTCCTGAGTGATAGGGGTGAGAGGGTCATCTGTTGGTATTCATAATAAGCCTCTTTCAACCATACCTGAGTTTATGCTAATGAGATGACCCTAGGTGGGCCCCTAGATAAGTTTCAGGATCAAGACATGTTGCAGGAGGAACCAACCCTGTGGTCAGAGATTTGGAACTTTCAGTCCCACCCCCACAACCTCTGGGGAGGAGAGAGGGGATGGAGTTCATCACCAATCGCCAATGATTTAATCAATCATGCTGAAGGGTTGGTAACACATCATGTACCTCTTTAACTGGCTGTTTTATTTGTATCATTTATAATATTCTTTATAATAAACTTGTAATAGTAGGTAAAGTGTTTCCCTGAGTTCTGTGAGCCGTTATAGCAAATTATCCAACCCAAAAAGGGGGTCATGGGAACCCTCAATTTGTAGCCAATCAGACGAAAGTGTGGGTAACCTGGGAATCTACTACTTGCGACTGGCATCTGAAGAGGGAGGCAGTCTTCTGGGACTGAGCCCTTAACCTCGGGATCTGTGCTAACTCTGGGTAGTGTCAGAATTAAATCATAGGATACCCAGTTTGTGTCCATAGAGAACTGGAGAATTGTTTGGAGTGGAAAACATACACATTTTGTGTCAAAAGCATTGTGAGTAGAGCGATTTTCCCTTTCCTGATGTTATCTGTTGCTGAGATGGAGAAGGCAAGGACCTAACTGTAGTTAAGAGCTGACAATAGCCAGCAAGACAATGGGGCCTTTAGTCCTACAACCACAAGGGACCAGAGTCTGCCAATAACTGAGTGATCTTGGAAGTAGATTCCTCCCCAGATCCTCCAGGCAAGAATGCAGCTCAGCTAACACCTTGAATTCAGCTTTGAAAGACCCCAGACAGAGAACTTAGCCAAGCCCTCGCCCTGACAACTTCTGACCTATGGAAGTGGGAGGTCAATGGGCATTGTTTTAAAGTGCTAAGTTTGTGGTAATTGTCACACAACAACAGAGAACAAATACATCCATCCTGGGGGGGCCATCACTTCTCTCCTGAATAGCCTCTCATTTTACTGTATCCTGTGTCTCATTTCTTGTTTACTCCCTGGTTTAAGTTTGGCACATCTACTAGTAACTTCCAAAGAAAAGTGCATGGGGAGCAAATTTGCATGCCTAAAATTACCTTTATTCTATACTTACACTTAATAGAAAGTTTGGCTAGATATACACTTCTAGGTTGGAAACCATTTTCTTCCAAAATTTTGAAATTATTGCTTCCTGTCTTCTAGCTTCTAGTGTTGCTGTTGAGAAGTCCATTGTTATCCTGATAGTTGGCTCTCTCCCCCTAAATTTTAGAATCTTCTCTCTGCCACAGTGTTCTGAAATTATACGATGATGTGCCTTGTGTGTATCTCTTTTCATCTATCAGGCTTGGAAGAGCCACCCTGAGACATGGGCAAGAGTGTCCTCTGTCCTAGGCCCTATACTTCAGAGAGCCCCTCTCTGGTTATGCTTCAGCCATGTTTCTTTCCATAGGACAAAGAATCTACTGGGCAACTCAGATCCCACACGCTGACAATAAGCTAGGTACATACCTGGAAACCTGGAATTCTTTGTCCAAGGCGCCCAAAGCCCATTTTCAGGACCCATTTGGTCATCTTCCTTAGATCTGATCCAAGGACAGAACATAACACTATTATTTGCTTATGCTCTGGAATGGCCAAGAAACAGCTCTTTGTGGAGATAGGAATGGAACTTGGAATGTCCATATGCATGCAACTGAGGCCCTTCCTGGTATGGGACACCTCTAGGAGTTGGAAGAAAAGGGGAGCAGGTGAAGAGATGTCAGCAGGGGCCAGCAATCTCCACACTTCCATCTTCTGGAGCAGAACTCCAAAGAGCCTGAGTATTCTGTATTAGAACCTGGCCTTCCAGGTAGTTCTGAAGGTATGTTTGTCAAGGTAGGAGGATAGAACATATTTTACTTATTAGTTTGTTAGCTTCGTTTATAACTTTAAAAAATGTAGACATATACCATATTGGCCTTCATTTATACTCCTGTCCCATACCCTACAAGTGTTAGGAGTGGGCTTAGCATTGGGCATTGGTGGGTATTAATTCATCTGGAAATTTGTGTCTATCTATTCTGGGAAATTTTCTAGAGTTATTTCTTAGATGATTTCCTCTCTGCCACTTTCTCTATTTTTTCCTTCTAGAGCTCTGATTACTTGTATGTTGGACTTCCTATGTAAGTTTTCTAATTTTCTTAGCTTTTTTTTTCTTATTTCCTTTTCTTTCTGTTTGTTTCTTTCCTTCCTTTTCTCTCTCTCTCTCTCTCTCTCTCTCTCTCTCTCTCTCTCTCTGATATTTTTTCCTCCTCCAACCTTTCCATTTAAAATTGTTCATTTCTGCTATCATATTTTTAGTTTCCAAAAGCTTTTTAAAGTCCTGTGAGCCATGGCTGGGTGGCTCAGTTGGTTGGAGCATCGTCCCATACAACAAAAAGGTTGTGGGTTAGATTCCCAGTCAGGGCACCTACCTAGGGTATGGGTTTGATCCCAGGTCGGGGTATGTAGGGGAGGCAACCAATAGATGTTTCTCTCTTTCTCTGTCTCTCCCCCATCCTCTCTCTCTCAAATAAAAAAAAAATCATCTGATAAGGATTAAAAATAATAATTATTATAATAATATAATAAAGTCTTTTGAATGTTCTTTTTAAAAATACAATCTCTTCTTTTTGTTTAATGCGTTATTTTATTTTCTCCCTGCATAGTCTATATTCCCTCCAGATTGTTCTTTTTTATTTTTTGTTTGTTTGCTTGCTTGATTTTCTTTTGGAGGTGGTGCAATTATAAGACGTGTTTCTCAAATGTCTGATTATCCTTGATCACCCACTCTTATTTGAGAATAGGCTGCTGAAAGGCAGACTGGAAGCTCTGTGCATGTGGAAGGGCCTTGTCACATTCATGGCTACCCATCTGGCTGAAATTATTGCAAGTAGAACCCCAGCTGTGAACACCTTTAGATCTGTTATCTTGGTCTGGTCAGAATCCTCAGAGAAGACCTTCCCATCTCCTGCCTGGATAGTCAAGGTCTGAATGCCACTGCCACAGGATCTGAGTCAGGGGAGAGCTGCTGGGATTCTCTGCATTCGTTTGTAAAATTGCATTTAATATTTCTGTTTTCAGTATCTGACCTTTGCTCTTATAGCATCTAGTGTTCCCCAGTCCAGACAGCCTCTCTTTGACCCTATCCAGCATCTGTCTTCTTTAACTTAGTCATGATACTTTTTAGTTTCATTCATATCATAGCATATATCAATAGTTACTCCCTTTCATTGCTGAATAGTATTCCATTGCATGGATATACCCCATTTTATCCAGTCCTTTACATTGTTTCCAATTTGGGACTATTGTGAATAATGCTGCTAAGCATCTGTGTGCAAGTCTGTATGTAGATATATGTTTTCATTTCACCACTAGTCATCTCCAGAACTTTTTCATCACCCCATACTGAAAATCTGTACCCATTAAACACCAACTCCCCATTCTTCCCTCTGCCCAGCTCCTGGTAACCACTATTCTACTTTCTGCCTCCATGAATTTGATGTTCTAGCTACCTCATATAAGTGGACTCATATAGTATTAGTCCTTTTGAATCTGACTTATCTCACTTGGCATAATGTCTTCAAGGTTCATTCATGTTGTATCACAAGTCAGAATTTTCTTCCTTTTTAAAACTGAATAATATTCCATGGAATACATATACTACATTTTCTAAAAACTTATACCACATTTAAAAATGTCTAGTCACTTTATTAGTACACCTGAAACTAATATAATATTATATGTCAACTTTAACTGAAAAATAATTTTTTTGTTTTGTTAGTCCTTACCCAAGGATATTTTTCCATTGAGTTTTAGATAGAGTGGAAGGGAGGGAAGGAGGGAGGGAGGAAGGGAGGGGGAGAGAGAGAGAGAGAGAAAGAGAGAGAGAGAGTGAGAGAGAGAGAGAGAGAGAGAGAGAGAGAGAGAGAGAGAGAGAGAGAGATTGGTTGCCTCCTGACCTGCAATTGAACCCACGACCCTTTGGTCCTTGGGCTGACACTCTAACCGCCAAACCAAATTGGGCGGGGCTGAAAGATAAATTTTAAAAAATAACATACACCCTGGCCGGTTTGGCTCAGCAGTTAGAGCATAGGCCCGTGGACCAGAGAGACCTGGGTTTGGTTCCCACTAAGGGCACATACCTCGGTTGCAGTTTGTCCCTGGCCCCAGTTGGGGTTGTGTGGGTGGCGACCAGTCGATGTGTCTCTCTCCCATCGATGTGTCTCTCTCTCTCTTCCTCCCTCTCTCCCTCCCACTCTATCTGAAGATAAATGCAAAGGTGTCCATGGGTGGGGATAAAAATAAATAAATAAATAAAATAAATAAATAAAAAATAACATACACTACAATTTGTGTTTCCATTTGTGTTTCAATGGCCACTTGGGTTGTTTCCACATTTTGGCTTTTGTGAATAATGCTGCTATGAACGTGGGTGTACAAATATCTGTTTGAGTCTCTGCTTTGACTTCTTTTGGGTATACACACAGAAGTGGAATTGCTGGATCATATGGTAATTCTATATTTAATTTTTTGAGATAACACCATATTGTTTTCCACAGCAGCTGCATCATTTTACATTCACATAAGCAAGGTTGCATAAGAATTCCAATTTCTCCACATCCTCACCAACACTTATTATTTTCTGTTTTTGTTTTGTCTTTTGGATATATATATATGCCATCCTAGTGAGTGTGAACTGGTGTCTCACTATGGTTTTGATTTGTATTTCCCTAGTTCTTGGTGATGTTGAGTAGCTTTTCATGTGTTTATTGGCTATATGTATATCTTCTTTGGAAAAATATCTACTCAAGTCCTTTGTCCATTTCTTAATCTGGTTGTTTGTTTTGTTGTTGTTGAGTTTCAGGATTTCTTTATATATTCTAGATATTAATCGCTTACAGATAAATGATTTGCAAATATTTTTTCCCATTCTGTGGGTTGCCTTTTACTCTAATGATAGTGTTCTTTAGGCATAAAAATTTTCAGTTTTGATGAAGTTCAATGTATCTGTTTTTTGTTTGTTTTTTTTTGTCCTCACCTGAGGACATTTTTTTGCATGTATCTTCAGATAGAGTGGGAGAGAGGGAGGAAGAGAGAGAAACACATCAAGTGGTTGCCACCCACACGACCCCAACCGGGGCCGGGGATGAACTGCAACTGAGGTACGTGCCCTTAGCGGAAACCGAACCCAGGACTCTCTGGTCCGCAGGCCGATGCTCTAACTGAGCCAAACCAGCCAAGACTCCCCATTTTTTTTATTTGACTATTTGTCTTCTTACTTAGTTGCAAGAATTCTTTGTATATTCTGGATACAAGTCCTTTAGCAGATATGTGTTTGGGAAAGATTTTCTCCCAGTGTATTACTTACCTTTCCATCTTCTTTATGGTGTCTTTTGAAGAATAAAAGATTTACCTTTTGATGAGGTCTAGTCAGTTATTTTCTTTTATGTATAATGCTTTTGTTGTCATATATAAGAACTCTTTGACTAAAGACAAAGGTCACAGATTTATCGCATTTTTCTTCTAAAAGTTTTATTGAATTTATGCCTTTTTATTTTGAGATTTGATGTTTGTTCTTATTTATTTGTTTTTTGTTGTTGTTAATGCTCACCCGAGGATATTTTTCCATTGATTTTCAGATAGAGTAGAAGGGAGGAAGGGAGGGAGGGAGAGAGAGAGATAGAGAGAGAGAGAGAAACATTGATGTAAGAGAGACACATTAATTGGCTGCCTCCTGCACGACCCCGACTGGGACTGGGGATCGAACCTGCAACACAGGTATACGCCCTTGACTAGGAATCAAACCTGCAACCTTTCGGTCCATGAGCCAATGCTCCAACCACTGAGCAAAACTAGCCAGTGTGAAAATCTCATTTTTGATTGGATTCAGACTTAGAGGTAGAAGCCCTCAGAGAGGACAGCCTACGCCTCTTGGCAATCTGTTCCTGGCGTTTTTCTTTGGCCTCCTTCATTCTCTTAGCCAAAGTTAAGCATATTCTGCAGTCTCGTCCTTATTTTTCTTAGTACCTCACTTCTTCAGAGTAATGCGCCCATGTTTGTGTTGCAGGACACGTGGAGTAACAAGATGCTGAATCTTGGGTGCTTTAGTCCTAGGTTTCTTACCTTCTTTGTTTAGGGGCTTTCTCACAACATATGCGTGGACATCATCTTCTTTAGAGAGATTGAAAAATTTGCAGATTCTGCTAGCTCTTTTGGGACCCAGGCAACAAGGCACAGTGGTATCAGGGAGACCAGGAATATCTTTCTCCCCCTTTTTTTTTTTTAACAATGACCAAATTGAGAACACTGAGATTGGCATCCACAATGCAACCCCGAACAGATTTGCACTCTCTCTCCAGTCCTACTTGGTCTATAACAGGAATCCCCCTTACTCAGGAGCAGGCGGACACGGCCATGGATCAAGACGCCCTGCTTCATGGGGAAACCTTATTTCGAACCACATGGTCCTTCCATTCTTCACCCAGAGCATCAGCAGCAACTTCTGTGGCCATATGCTTTTCATAAAAGGTATGAAGTTTACATTCAGCGTCCATTTCAGTGAGTTTCTGGCAGCCAATGGCTGGGAAAAAGATGTTCAGTTTCACAACAATGAGGTATCACCTCACACCTGTCAGAATAGCCGCCATCAACAAAGCATCAAACAACAAGTGTTGGCGAGGGTGTGGAGAAAAGGGGACTCTAGCACACTGCTGGTGGGAGTGCAGACTGGTGCAGCCACTATGGAAAACACTATGGTGTTACCTCAAAAAATTAAAAATTGAATTACCATTTGACCCAGTGATCCCACTCCTAGGAATATACCCTAAGAAGCCTGAAACACCAATCAGAAAGAATACATGTACCCCCATGTTCATAGCAGCACTATTTACAATAGCTAAGATCTGGAAACAGCCCAAGTGTCCATCAGTAGACAAATGGATAAAAAAGCTGTGGTACATATACACAATGGAGTACTATGCAGCTGTAAGAAAGGATGATCTCTTATCCTTTGTGACGACATGGGAGGACCTGGAAACTATTATCCTAAGTGAAACAAGCCAAGCAGAGAAAGACAAATATCATATGATCTCACTTATTTCTAGAATATAATGAACATAACAGTCTGGGGGACAGGGTAGACCCAGAGATGTGAAAGTAGGGTACAGACTGACATTTGGGTACAGAAGAGGGGGTGGGGGAGGGAAGCGATGAACACAGAACTTGTACGCATGTACTCATAACCAATGGACATGGACAACAAAGCTGGGGACGGGGCAGGGAGGGAGGGGGAGGAGGGTGTCAATGGGGAAAAAAGGAGAAACATCTGTAACAAAAATAAATTAATAAATGTCCTAAAAAAAAAAAAGGAAAAAAAAATTTATCAGCAAAAAATAAATAAATAAATAAAATAAATTTAAAAAAAGATGTTTAGTTTCATCCTGAAGTGGCTGACCACCTCGAAGGCACCACAAAAAAGAGCTATGCCTTTTTAATTTTTCAAAAATTCCTTAATTGGGCCAAATGCCACCACTTAAATTTTTTAAAATTACATTAATTAATTTATTTATTTTAGTCCTCACCCAAGGATATGTTGGTTGTTTTTTTAAATTGATTTAGAGACAGAAAGAGAGAAGGAAACATTGATGTGAGAGAGAAACATCGATTGGTTTTGCCTCCCCCATGACCCTGACTGGGAATCGAACCTGCAGCCTTATTGTTGTATGGGACAATGCTCCAACAAACTGAGCAACTCAGCCAGGGCAAAAATTAAGTTTATTTTAAGATACTTCAAGGAGGAAAGGAGAAACAAATATAGCATGATGTGAATAAGTGTTAAATCAAGGTAACAGGTGAATGGGAATTCATTACACTTTTTGTAGGTTTGGAATTTTTTATAATAAATATATCTTTTCAGTATCATTTTAGTAGGGTATTTTGAGGGAATAGAACTAAATGCATATGTTTGATTTGTCACCTTCAAGTAGGAGTCTTAAATGGACATGCACATATTAATGATTGCTATGTTTTTCTAATGAGTTGAACCTTTAATCATTACAAAATGTCCCTCTTTTTATCTAGTAATAATTTGTGTCTTGAAGTGTATTTTATCTAACATTAATATAACCACTGCAGCCTATGTCTACTGCTTGTATGATATATCTTTTTCCATCCATTTACCTTTTTTTCTGCTTTACATTTTTATTTCTTAAAACATCTGAAAATGACATATCTATTGTAAGAGTACTTTATTACATATGTATACATTTTAATTGAAAATATTACTGCAATTCATGAGCATACAAAAGGAAATATAAGAAGTACCCTTTCGAACTACAAATAGAAGGGAAATTTCTCAGTGTGTATTTGAAAAATACCTGTACCTAACATGTTTAGTTAAAAGACTGAATGCTCTCCTCCTAATATCAGAATAAGAAAGAATGTTTGCTCTCAGTTCTTCTGTTCAACATTGTACTAGAGGTTCTCACCAGTATAATAAAATAATTTTTAAAAAGAAAAAGTTATACAAATTGAAAAGAGTGATGAACTCCTTTAGCTTTTCCTTGTCTGGAAAGCTCTTTATATATCCTTTGGTTCTAAATGATAGCTTTGCTATGTAGAGTAATCTTGGTTGTGAGTCCTTACTTTCATCACTTTGAATATTTCTTGCCAATCCCTTCTGGCCTGCAAAGTTTCTGTTGAGATATCAGATGACAGTCTGATTTAGCTTTTCTCTTGCTGCTTTTTAATTCTGTCTTTTTAAAATTTCATTTTATTTTATTTTTCTTTATTGATTTTACAGAGAGAGAGAGGAACGGAGAGGGAGAGAGAGATAGAAACATGGATGAGAGAGAACATCAATTGGCTGCCTCCTGCATGCCCCCCACTGGGGACCAGGCCCACAACCCAGGCATATGCCCTGACCAGAAATCGAACCAGCGACCTTGGTGCATGGGTCAATGCTCAACCACTGACCACACCGGCCAGGCTAAATTCTCTTTGTCTTTAACAGTTTTAATTTGATTTGATTTTTAAAATTTTTATTGTTGAAAGTATTACAGATGTCCCCCCCCTTTTCCCCCACTGACCCCCCTCCTCCCCACTCCCACCCCCTCCTGCTTCCCCCAAACTATTGTCTGTGTCCATCGGTTGTGCATATATGCATATAAGTTCTTTGATTTATCTCTTCTCAACCCCCCCAACCCCCTTACCTCTGAGGTTTGTCAGACTGTTACCATTTTAATTTTAAATATGATGTGTCTTGGTATGGGCCTCTTTGGGTTCTCTTGTTTCCAGGACTTGAATGTCTATTTCCTTCACCAGGTTAGGGATGTTTTCTATCATTTTTTCAAATAGGTTTTCATTTTCTTCTTCTCTCTCTTCTCCTTCCAGCACCGCCATGATGCAAAGGTTGGTATGCTTGAAGTTGTACCAAAGGCTCTTTATACTATCTTCATTTTGGGGGGGATTCTTTTTGCTTTTTGCTGTTCTGATTGGCTGTTTTTTGCTTCTTTATATTCCAACGCATTGATTTGATTTTCAGCTTCATTGACTTCACTATTGATTTCCTGTAAATTATTCCTCATTTTGGTTAGTGTATCCTTCATTTCTGACTGGTTCTTTTTTATGGTTTTCATGTCCTTTTTATGGTTTCCATGTTCTTTCATTATGCTGTTGAAGTTCTCTCTAAGTTCAGCTACTCTTTCCCTAAGTTCATTGAGCATCCTTATAACTAGTGTTTTTAACTCTGCATCTAGTAGATTGCTTTTCTCCATTTTCTTTAGTTCTTTTTCTGGATTTTTGTTCTGGTCTTTCATTTGGGATGTATTTCTTTGTCTCCACATTCTGGCAACCTCCCTGTGGTTCTTTCTATGTATTAAGTAGAACTGTTATGTCTTCTGGGCTTGGTAGAGTAGCCTAATGTAGTAGGTGTCCTGCAGGGTCCAGTGGCACAGCCTCTCTGTTCACTCAAGCTGGACACTCCAGGTATGCCCCTCCCACCCCTGTGTGGGCTGTGTACACCCTGCTTTTGTAGTTGAACCTTGATTGCTGTTGGCATGTCAGTGGGAGGAATTTACCCCCAGGCTGATCAGCTGCAAGAACTGGCTGTGACCACCAACCACTACAGAGGATCAGCTATGCAGGGGCCCGCCCCACAGAGCAGGACTTACTTCAGTGGGGCTCTGGTGCCCACTGAGTCCGACCTTTGAGTGTGTCACTGTGGAGCTGGTTAGGTCTTAGGGTGCACTGGCTCTGGGGCCTCCTGGGAGATGTAGCCCAAGGTCAGCTGCCACCTGTGTTCTGCTCAGGACCACCTGGCTTGAGCTACAAAGCGATCTGAAGATGGCTGCTATTTGTGCTGGGCTTGAAGATACCCAGGAGAGGCCAAGCTGCAAACCACGGCCCCTGCTGTTAGTGCCAGGCCTGGGACCACATAGCAAGAGGTATGGAGCATGCTAACGACAGATGCTGCTTGTTTGAGTGATTTTAGGAAGGTTTGAAGCATGAGCCAAGACAGGTCATTCATATGGAAAAGCCACTGGAAACAGCTTGGGTGGGCCTGCAAATTGGGTTGGGTGGAGCCTCAGGGAATCACCTGGGTGGGGCAAAAAGGTTGATGGAGACTCAGATATGGTGCCTGCCTGCCAGCTCTGTGTGTGGGGGGGAGGGCTCATAACAGGAACCATGGCCTCTGCCAGCACTTTTGTCTGGAAGAAAGCTGCCATCTCAGCCCTTACTCTGATGCCAGACAATTCAGTTTCTCCTCATATGTCCCTTTCAAGCTGTATCTCAGAGCTGGAGCTCAGAGGGAGTGAGTCAGAGTAAGTCTGTTTGTGGGCCCTTTAAGAGGAACTGCCTGGGACCCCAGAAGCCCTCCATCTCATTGAGCCTCAATTCATGCTGGTTTTTACAGGCAGAACTTTTGGGGACTTCTATTTCTGGCACTGGAACCCTAGGCTGGGAGGCAGGGTGTGGGACTGGGACCTCTGGCTCCTCAGGGGGTCCTCCATAGCCAAGATATACCTCCCAATTTTGGGGAGGTGGTTAATCCTCATCCGAGGATATTTTTCCATTGATTTTTAGATAGAGTGGAAGGGAGGGAGGGAGAGATAGAGAGAAACATCAATGTGAGAGAGACACATTAACTGGCTGCCTCTTGCATGACCCTGACCAGGGCTGGGGATTGAACCCGCAACCCAGACATGTGCCCCTGACCAGGTATCAAACTTGAGACCATTCTGTCCTCAGGCTGAGGCTCTAACTGTTGAGCCAAATCAACTAGGGCATACCACCCAATTTTTTTTTTGTAATAAACTTTCTTTATTGATTTTCAAGAGAGAAGGGAGAGAGAGAGAGAAATAGAAACATCAATGAGAGAGAACATCGGTTAGCCACCTCCTGCATGCCCCCCACAGGGGATCAGGCCCACAACCTGGGCATGTGCCCTGACCAGGAATTGAACTGGCAACCTCTGGTGCATGGGTCGATTTTCAGCCACTGAGCCACACCAGCCGGGCAACCTCCCAATTTTTATTTGCCACACATGGGTGTGGGACCAGCTTGTGCTGAGTCTCCATCCCTCCTACTAGTCTGGATGTGGCTTCTTTAAATTCCCAGTTGTAGGACTTCTAGTCAGCTAGATTTCAGGAGGTTCTGAATGATGGTTGTTCTATAGTTTAGTTGTAATTTTGATGTGGTTGTGAGAGGATGTGAGTACCGTGATTACCTATGCCACCATTTGACTGGAAGCCCTCCATCCGTTTACTTTTAGCCTGTGTGTTTTTATTTAAAGTCAGTTGTTCTTAGACAGCAATGGGTTTTGCTTTAAATTTTTTTTTATTCTAATAATATTTGCCTTTTAATCAGAGTGCTGAGCTTATTGATATATCATGTAATTATTTCTGTGGTTGGATTTAGGTTTACCATCTTACCAATTGGTTGCTGTTTGCCCTCTCTAATTTCCAGTGTTCCTCCTTTCCTACCTTCTTTTGCATTAATTGAATATTTTTAGCAATGCCCCTGTGCAATATTTCTTTAGTAATTGCTCTAGGGATTGCAATGTACATCCTTAATTCTTCCCAGTGTATTTAGGGTCAATGTTATACTGCTGCACCAGAAATGTAGGAACTGTTAACTATACAGCTCCATTTACTCCTACCCCATCCTTTATGCTATAGTTGTCATATATATCTACATCCATTGTAAACTTTACAATCCAATTCTTTAACGTTTGCTTTAAATATTAGGGGGACCGGAAAGTAATGTCGTTATTTTTACATTAAATTCAAACAGATAAATTTTTAACAAGTTTTTATTTTTAATCAATGATGTAATCACCCTCGTTATCAACAACCTTTTGCTATCTAGTGTGCAAATTTTCAATGCCGGATCGATAAAAATCAATTGGTTTTTGAGCAAAATATCTGGAGATGGCATTTTGGACATCATCCAAATTTTCAAATTTTTTGCCACTTAGAAAATGTTGTAGCAATTGGAATAAATGGAAATCCAATGGCGCAATATCGGGCGAGTGTGGTGAGTAAGGCAATACCTCCCACCCCAATTCATTAATTTTTTCCAGGGTTCGTCTTGCGCAGTGCGGTCTTGCATTATCGTGTTGCAGAATAATGCCTTTTCTGGTGACAATCGCTGGGCAATTTTCAATTAAAGATTGATTTACTCGATCCAATTGTTCACAGTAAAGGTCTGCATTCACGGTTTGTCCAGGTTTCAGCACTTCAAAATGAACGACCCTGCGAATACTCCACCAAACACACAAAAGTGCCTTTTTGGGGTGTAAACCTGTCTTAGCTGTACTTCGTGGTGATTCATTTGGAGAGAGCCACTGCCTTTTGCGTTTTGGATTATCATAGAGGACCCATTTTTTATCTCCAGTGATCAAGCGATCAAAAAATGCTTCTGTATTGTGCCGCTGAAGCAATAAGTTGCATGTGGTGGACCGGTTAGCTTTGTTTTCTTCGGACAGATTATGTGGGACCAAAACACCTGCTCTGCTTACTTTACCAATCTGCTGCAGATGTTCTTGGATGGTCGACCAAGGTTGGTTAAGAGTGTTTGACAGTTCCTTGATTGCCTGACACAGATTTGCTTCCACTTCCGCCCTTAACATGTCATTACTTTAACAACATTACTTTCCGGTCCCCCTAATAGTTATATGTATTTTCACAAAATTAACAATGAAAAATATTATTTTATATTTACCCCCATATTTACCATTTTCAATATTCTTTCTTTCTTGAAAGTTTAATTTCCAGGTAGTAAAATTTCTCTTCAGTCTTTATAGAAACAACTTTCTTTTGCACTTCTATAGCAAAGGTTTGCTGGCAATAGATTCTCTTAATTTTATCTGAAAATATCTTTTTACCTTAAATATTAAAGATTTTTCACTGGATAAAAATTTTGGGTTGATAGATTTTTTTTCCTTTAAAAATTTTAAAGGTGTTGTTCCATTGCACTCTGGCCTTCATTGTTTCTGATGAGAAGTAAGTATAATCCAGATCCTTTTTTCTCTGTATCTGTAGTGTCACTTTTCTTTTGTCTGCTTTCAAGATTGTCTTTTTATCTTTGGTTTCCAGCAGTTTGACTATGAAATGCGTAGATGTCGTTTTGTTTGTGTTTATCCAGCTTGGATTTTTCTGAGTTTCTTGAATCTGTTAAGTGTGTGTCACCAAACATGGGGAAATTACATCCATTATTTCTTCACATATTTTTTTCTGTCCATTCTTTCTCTCCTCTCCTTCTAGGACTCCAGTTACTCATGTGTTAGACCATTGGATCTTATCCCACAAGTCACTGAGGCTATTCTTTTCTTTATGCTTTGTTTTTTCTCTCTAAGCTTCAGTTTGGATAGTTTTTATTGCTCTGTCTTATAGTTTGCTGATCTTTCCTTCTACAATGTCTAATCTGCTGTTAAGCCCATCCAATGAATTTTTTTTTTAAGTTTTGGGTTTTTTTTTAATCATCACCTGAGGATATTTTTGCATTTATCTTCAGATTGAGCAGGAGGGAGAGAGGAAGGAAGAGAGAGAGAAACATCGATGTGAGAAACATCGATGTGAGAGAGACACATCGAGTGGCTGCCACCCACAGGACCCCAACCGGGGCCGGGGACGAACTGCAACTGAGGTACATGCTCTTAGCGGGAACCTAACCCGGGTCTCTGTGGTCCACGGGCCAACGCTCTAACTGCTGAGCCAAACTGGCCAGGGCTCCAATGAATTTTTTTATTAAATATATATTTTTCTAGAATTTCCATTTAATACTTTTCATTGGTTTCTATTCCTGTTCTTTTTCCTGAGATAGTCTATATCCTAAATATTTGTATGTGTGTATATCAATAAATCTATATAAATATATAAAATACACACACACACACTATATATATATATATCCTTCAGAACAGTTGTGTTATGGACTGAATTGTGCCCCCTCCCCAAATTTATATGTTAAAGCCCTAACCTCCAATATGACTGTGTTTAGATATGGGGCCTTTAAACAGGTAATTAAGGTTAAATGAAATCATAACAGTAGGGCTCTAGTCCACATGACTAATGTCCTTATAAAAAGAGAAAAAGACTCCAGGAATGTGCATTTGCACAGAGGAAAGGCCATGTGAGGATATGGAGAGAAAGTGGCCATCTGCACACAAATAGAGACACCTTGGGAGAAACCAACTCTGTTGGCACCTTTTTTTTTTTTTTTCCTTTATTGATTTTAGAGAGAGGAAGGGAGAAGGAGAGAGAGATAGAAACATCGGTGAGAGAGAACATCGACTGGCCACCTCCTGCATGCCCCCCACTGGGGATTTGGCCCACAACCTGGGCATGTGCCCTAACCGGGAATTGAACCTCTTGGTGCATGGGTCGACGCTCAACCACTGAGCCACACCAGCCGGGCCCTGTTGGCACCTTGATTATGGACTTCCAGCCTCCAGAACTGTGAGAAAATTAATGAATCTCTGTAGTTTAAGCCATCCAGTCTGTGGTATTTTGTTATGGCAGCTCTGGGACACCAATACAAATTATAATAACTCCAGTAAAATCCTTGTCTGCTAATTCTAATGTCTTGTTTATCATAGGGTTAGTCTCCATTGATTGTCTTTTCTCTTGAGAGCAGGACACATTTTCATAGGTCCTTGTATGTCAAGTAAAACTGAATTGTGAACAATATGTTTCAGAGACTCTGAATCTGTTATTCTCCCCCTATGCCAAGAGTGTTGATTATTTTAGCAGGCATTTAACTTGATTGGACTCAGTTTGGAAGTTCTGTCTTTGACAAAATGGTCAGTGGTTGAAACCTCAGGTCGGTTCTTTTAGCCTTAGCTTGGATCCATGTGCAAGCTTTCATTGTTCATGAGTCAATAACCAGAGATTCGGGCAAAAGTTATATGCAGAATTTGGAGCACTCCATCTCTGTTTCTGTTCTGTCCAGGTTGTCCCTCCTTCCTTTCCAGCAGCTATACCTGTCACAAATTGTCCTCTGGTTCTTCAAACCAATAAAGCTATGTTTTCTACTGGAGTTTTAGCCATCTGGAGTGGCAGTTACTGTAGCCTTCCCTTAGGCTAGAAACCATGAAAAATGTGAAACATCTAAAGCAGTTTCATTCTTTCAAGTGTTGATGTCCCTCCAGTATTGCTTTTGTTTTCTCTCAGGGGCTTTTAGGTAGTTGTTTTTTAATGTTTGGTCCAGAATTTGTAGTTGCAAGCAATAGAAGTTTTGGTCCAATTGAAGGTCCTTCCCATACCTGCATAGAAGTCACTGGAATCAATCCAAGTGTTTCTACTTTCACTTCGTCTGCCTTGGTGTAAATCACCACAGCAGCAACAAAACTGAAGCAGTAACTTCCAAACCAGTTTTTCCTAATACTCTTATCCCCATCCAGCTCATTCTCCACATGCTTAGAAAAACTTCAGTGGGTTGACCTTAGATCCCCTGTCTCTACACACCACCTGGGATATTTCATCCACTTCTGTTTTCAGTTGCCATCTCTTTGCTGATAACTCCTAAATGTGTTCCTCCAGTCCAGAGCAATTCCTATAAATGCAGCTGCCTGCTGGACATGTCCTTTTGCTTATGTCAAAGGATCTTTTAACTTATCATGTTCTAAATGAATATTATCATTTCTCCTCTCACAATTAGTTTTCTTGTGTCTTCTATTACAATGAATACCCCCATGATCCACCCAGTTTCCCATACCAGAAATCTGGGAGTTATTCTTGATCCCCTCACTTCAACATTTAATCTCCAAAACCTCTTGGTCTTTGTTTCTTTAATCTCTCTCAAAACTACCCATTTTTCTCCATCTTCCTTGCCACTGTTACCACAATCACAAGCCTGGGTTATTAAGCAATAAACTGGCCTTCCTATTTCTGGTCTTGTCCCTTTAATCCCTTCTACTGTAGACAGAATGACCTTTGGTGCTTCTAGGTCCCTGATTTTTCCATATACATTGTTTATTCAGCTTGTGAGTTTCTTTTTAAAAGGCCTGATGGGATTTTGATTGGGATTGCATTGAATCCATAGATCAACTTTGGGAAAATTGACATGTAAATATTGAGTCTTCTAATTCTTGAATATGGTATCTGTCTCAGTTTATCCATGCTACTATAGTAAAATACCATAGACTGAGTGGCTTACACGCAACAGCAATTTATTTCTCAGTACTGGAGACTGGAAGTTGAAGTTCAAGGTGCCAGCATAGTCAAGCAAGGGCCCTCTTCCAGTTCATAGACTTGCACTGTATCCCCACTCAGAGAAAGGGGCTCCCCAAGAACCCCCCACCTTCTAATACCATTAAATTGGGCATTAGGATTTCAAAACATGACTTTGGGAGAGACACATTCGGAACACAACAGTAACTCTCTTCATTTATTGGGTCTTTAATTTTTCAGAAATATTTTGCCATTTATAGGGTACAGGTCTTGCTCATCTTTTTGTTAAATTTATAACTAAATATTTCATATTTTATACTACTTTAGATATTATTGTTAATTAATGTAAATTTCCAATTTGTTGTTACTAGTGTATAGAAATGCTATTGATTTTAATAGTATGTTGACCTTGTATCCTATAACCTTGATAAACTCACATGTTAATTCTAGAATTTTTTTCTAGATTCCTTAGGATTTTGTACAGAGACAATTATGTTACCTGTGAATAAAGATACTTTTACTTAGGCCCTGGTCGGGTAGCTCAGTTGGTTAGAGCGTCATCCCAGTATGCCAAGGTTGCGGGTTTGATCCCTTGTCAGGGCACGTACAAAAATCAGCCAATGAATGCATGAATAAGTGGAACAACAAATTGCTCTCCCCCCCCCCCTCTCTTTCTCTCTCACCTTCTCTAAAAATCAACAAAAACAAAAAAGATACTTAATACTTCTTTCTTTACTATCTGTGTCCATTTTATTTCCTGTCCATGTTTTGTTGCACTGGATAGGAGCTCCATTGCAATGTTAAATAAGATGTGTGAAACTGGATATCTTTGCCTTGTTTCTAATCTTAGGGGAAATGATTGAATCTTTCCCCACTAAATGTGATCTTACCTGTAGGTTTTTTGTAGATGCTTCTTATCAAGGTTAAGAAGTTCCCTTCTATTTCTATTCTATTTGCTGAGAGGGTTTTTTTTTTTTTTTCTTTTTAAAAAATCATGAATAGGTTTTTCATTTTGTCAAATTTGGAGGGGCTTGCATCAGAAGAGATGACCACAGGTTGTGTGTGTGTGTTTAGTCAGTGTATTAGTGTCCTGAGGCTACCATAACAAATTACCACACACCAGCTGACTTAAAACAATAGAAATTTATTTTCTTATAGTTCTGGAGGCTAGAAGTCTGAAACCAAGGTACTGTGGTAGTTTGTGTCAAGAAATTCATCCATTTCATCTAAATTTTTGGATTTGTTGCCAAAAAGTTATTCATAATATTCTCTTATTACCCCTCCCACCAGGGTAGGTATGGTTTCTCCTCTTTAATTCCTGATATTGGAAAATATTCTTTTTTTCCCTAAAATTTTATTAAGTTTATCGATATTTTCTTTTTTATCCTCACCCGAGGACATTTTTTCATTTTTTGTTCAGATAGAGTGGGAGGGAGAAAGAGGAAGAGGAAGAGAGAGAGAGAAACATCGACGTGAAAGGTACACATTGAGTGGCTGCCTCCCGCACAACCCAACCAGGGCCGGAGACAAATTGCAACCGAGGTACGTGCCCCTAGTGGGAACAGAACCCGGGTCTCTCTGGACTGCAGGCCGACGCTCTAACCGCTGAGCCAAACTGGCCAGGGCAGTTTATCGATATTTTCAAAGAACCAGCTTCTGATGCCATTGATTTTCTCTGTTGATTTTCTGTTTTCTTTCACTGATTTCCACTCTTATCTTTTTTATTTTTAATCTTCACCTGAGACTATTTTTCCATTTATCTTCAGATAGAGTGGGAGGGGGAGAGAGAGAGAGAGAGAGAGAGGGAGAGAGAGAGAGAGAGACATCGATTGGTTAGCTCCCACACAACCCTGACTAGGGCTGGGGACCAAACTGCAACTGAGGTACGTGCCCTTGACCAGAATCAAACCCGCAACTCATTGGTCCACCAGCCGATGCTCTAACTGCTGAGCCAAACTAGCCAGGGCTCCACTCTTATCTTTTCTTTTTCCCTTCTTTCTTTATTTTATTTCCTTTTTTCTGCTTATTTTGGTATTAACTTACTCTTTTGTTTCTAGTTACTAAACATGAAAACTTAGATTATTGAGACCATTTTCCTCTTTTTAATATAAGCACTTAATACTAAAAATCTCCTTCTAACCACTGCTTTAGGTATATCTCACACACTTTGATGTGCCATAGTTTTGTTTTCATTCAGTGCAAAATATTGTCTAATGTCACTGTTACTTCTTCTTTGAACAATTGGTTGTTTAGAACCATGTTATTTAATTTCCAAGTATTTGGTTATTCTCCAAATAGCTTTCTTTTTAATTTTCAGTTTTCATTATGGTAAGGAGATATATTTTATATGATTTAAATCCTCTGATATTTATTCAAACTTATTTTGTGACCCAAAATATGGCTTATTTTGGTAAGTGTTTCATAGGTGTTTTAAAACAATGTGTATTCTATGGTTGTTAGGTGTAAGGCTCTATAAATGTCAATTTAGTCAAATTGGTTGACAATACTGTTCAAGTCTATATCCATATTGAGTCTCTATCTACTTGTTCTATCAATGATTGAGAAAGGATTGTTGAAATCTCCAAGTCTACCTGTGGATTTTTCTTTTTATTTATCTTTTCAGTTCTATCAGTTTTTGCTTCATATGTTTTGAAGCTCTGCTATTAGGTGTATATACTTTTAGTTTAATTATGTACTTTAATTAATTACTTCTTTAATACCAGTATAAATTATTCCTCTTTATCTCTTTTAATATTCCTGCTTCTGAAACCTACTTTGTCTGATATTAATATAGTCACTCTAGCTTCCCTTTGATTAGTGTTTGCATGATCTTTTTCTTTTATTTTTAATGATCTGTGTCTTTATAACTAACATGTAATTAGAAACTAGAAATTAAGCCCTGGCCAGTGTGGCTCAGTTGGTTGAGTGTTGTCCCATGCACCAAAAGGTTGCTGGTTCAATGCCCGGGTTGTAGGCTTGATCCCTGGTAGGGGGTATGCAGGAGGCAGCTGATGGATGTTTCGCTCTCACATCAATGTTTCTCTCTCCATCTCCCTTCCCATCTCTCTAAGAATCAATGCATATATATATATAAAATAAATTATAAATCAAAATTTCTTGTAGATAGCATATAGGGTATCATGATTTTTCATCCAATATGTCCATTTCTTCCTTTTAATTGGGGTATTCAGGCCATTTACATTGATAGAGCTATTACTATTAAGCAGGAATTGATGAAATAGAAAACAAAGAACCAGCCCGGCCGGTGTGGCTCAGTGGTTGAACGTCAACCTATGCACCAGGAGATCTCTGGTTCAATTCCTGGTCAGGGTACATGCCCCAGTTGTGAGCCAAATCCCCAGTGGGGGGCATGCAGGAGGCAGCCAATCGATGTTCTCTCACATCAATGTTTCTATCTCTCTCTCCCTCTCTCTCTAAAATCAAAAAAGAAAAAAAAATTTTTAATTAAAAAAAAAGAAAACAAAGAACTAATAAAGTGGATCAACAAAAACACAAGTTAGTTTTTTTTTTTCTTTATCGATTTTAAAGAGAGAGGAAGGGAGAAGGGGAGAGAGATAGAAACATCAATGAGAGAGAACATCGACTGGCCGCCTCCTGCATGCCCCCCACTGGGGATAGGGCCTATAACTTGGGCATGTGCCCTGACCGGGAATCAAACCAGCAACTTCTTGGTGCATGTGTCCATGCTCAACCACTGAGCCACACAGGCCAGGCATTAGTTTTGTTTTTTTTTAATCCTCACCCGAGGATATTTTTCCATTGATTTTCAGATAGAGTGGGAGGGAGAGAGGGAGAGAGAGAGAAACATTGATGTGAGAGAGACACATTGATTGGTTGCCTCCCATATGACCCCAACCAGGGCCAGGGATCAAACTGCAACAGAGGTACGTGCCCTTGGCCATAATTGAATCGGAGACTCTTTTGTCCTCAGGCCGATGCTCTAACCACTGAGCAAAACTGGCCAGGGCACAAGTTAGTTTTATAAAAAGAAAAATTAAATAGACAAAGCTCTGGTGAGACTAATATACACAAAAAGATAGAGAAAATATAAATACAAAGATAGCAGCAGATATAGCAGATGTTTTAAAAATAAGAAATTTCTGTGAAAAATTTTTTACCAATACTTTTAAAAACATAAATAGGCATTTCGAAAAATGACTTAATGCATGTATTATAACCATAAAATTTATTATTATTATTATTATTTTTGATCCTCACTCGAGGATATTTTTCTATTTATCTTCAGGTAGAGTGGGAGGGAGAGAGAAGAGAAAGGGACAGAGAGAGAAACATCGATGTGAGAGGGACACTTCGATTGGTTGCCTCCCACATGACCCCAGCCAGGGCCGGGGACGAACCGCAACCGAGGTACGTGAGCTTGGCAGGAATCAAACCTGAGACTCATTGGTCCGCGGGCCAGCGCTCTACCGCTGAGACAAACCAGCCAGGGCATAACCATAAAATATTTAACTCAGTAGTTAAAATTCTATGCATGAGAGGAAAAAAATAAAAAACAACCACACATGCAGTTTGTCTTATAGATGAGTTCTACTGAACATTCAAGGAATGAATAATTATATCCACTCCCATACAAACTATTCCAGAAAATAAAAATAAAAATAAAAATAAAGGAAAGCAATTCACCTAATTCTGAGAAAAGGACAATTTGAATAAGCCAATCTCATTTATGAATAGATGCAAAAATCCTAAATAAATATTAACAAACCAAATCCAGCAATATATTAAAAATGATAACAACAGGAAAACAAATAAACTCACAATCAAATTACTATATCGTAAGTTTTATCCCAGGAATAGAATGGAAGTTTAACATTAGAAAACCTACTACTGTTATTTCATAGCATTAACACATTAAAGGAGAAAATACATAGATTCATCTTATCCTGAAAAACTATGTGATAAATGCCAACACTCTTTTTAATAACTCTCAGTAAACAAAGATGAGAAGGGCCACCTCCTTAAACCATCTCCATTGTTAGCACTAGTCCAAACCACTACCACCTAGCTTAATGTGCTAATCTCCTTCCTAGAATTCTTGCTTCCAACTCTGCCCACCTCTACCTCATCCCTGCCCATATTTACTCTCAATGAAATATACAAAGGGATCCTTTTAAAATATATATATATATATATCTTCGTTGAGATATAATTCCCTTATAATAAAATTTACCTATTTAATTTATACAATTCAATGGCCTTTAGGATATATACAGAGTTGTGTGCATCTGTTATCACAATCAATTTTAGAACATTTTCATTACCCAAAAAGAGATCACACACCTTTAAGTCAATAACCACCAATTTCCCATCCTCTTGCAACCCTAGATAAGTACACTTTCTGTCTCTATAGTTTTGCCTACTCTGGACATTTCATATAAATAAAATCATACAATGTGTGGTCCCATGTGACTGCCTTCTTTTGATTTGCACATTGTTTTCAAGGTTGATCCATACTGTAGCATATATCTGCTTCATTTCTTTTATTGCTGAATAATATTACATTGTATGAATATACCATGTTTTGTTTATTCATTCTCAGTTTGTGGACATTTTTGGCCATTGTTTGGAATAATGCTACTGTGAACATTCATGTATAAGTTTTTGTGTGGACAAATGTTTTCATTTCTCTTGGAGGTAAACTTAGAAGTGGAATTAGTGGGTCAAATGGTAACTCTATGTTTAATCTTCTGAAGAACTGCCAGACTGTTCCAAAGTGGCTGCACAATTTTACATTTTGAATTTCTGCACATCTTGCCAACACTTGTATGTTCTGTCATTTTGATTATAGCCATCCTAGTGGGTGTGGATTGATATTTCACTGTAGTTTGATTTGTATTTCCCTGATGGCTAATGATGCTGAGCATCTTTTCATGTGCTTATTGGCCATTTGTACATGCTCTTTGAAGAACTGTCTATTTAAATCCTTCACCCATTTAAAAATTGTGTTATTTATACTTTAATATGGAGTTGTAACAGTTCTTTATATATTCCAGATACAAGTTACTTATCTAATACATGATTTGCAACTAAAGGGGTCCTTTTAAAACTTAATTCAGATTACATCATTCCTCAGCTTTGGCATTTCCCAATGGCTCCCATCTCACTCAGAGTAGAAGCCAAAGTCCTTAAAATGCCCTACAAGACACTGCAAGGTCCACCATTATGTCTCCGACCTCTTCTACCACTCTCTCTCTCTCACTCACTCCTTCCCAGCCATTTGTCCCCTTGCTGTTTCTAGAACACGTCTGGTCTGTTGTTGCCTTTGACCTTTGTTCATCTGTTTCCTCTGACTGGAGGACCGTTCCTCTAGGAGCCCTCACAGCTGACCTCTTCCTAGACTCTGCTCAAATACCACTTTCTCAATAGCAATCTTATTTTAAAATTTCCCTTGCCTCACATTCCCAATCTTGTTTTCACCATACTTTATATCTTTTCTCAGAAGCTACTTATCCTTTTCTAATACACTGTAGAATTTATTTGTTATGCTTATTATTTATTAGCTGTCTCCCTATACTAGAATCTCTCTAGCCCTGGCCGGTTTGGCTCAGCGGTTAGAGCGTTGGCCTGCGGTCCAGAGAGATCCGGGTTCGGTTCCCGCTAAGGGCATGTACTTTGGTTGCAGTTTGTCCCCGGCCCTGGCTGGTCGTGCGGGTGGCAGCCACTCGATGTGTCCCTTTCACGTCGATGTTTCTCTCTCTCTCTCTTCCTCTCTCTCCCTCCCACTCTATCTGAACAAAAAATGAAAAAATGTCCTCGGGTGAGGATAAAAAAAAAAAATAGAATCTCTCTATAAGGATAGGAACTTTTTACTGTTTTGTTCACTGTATTACAAGTTTCTAGAATAGTGCCTGACCCATAGACGGCTCATAATAAATATTTTTAAAATAAACAAATGAATTATTGTAATAATGGGAGAGCCATGGATAGTTTTGAAAGAGGAGTCATGGTCTGATTTATATTTTCAAAAAATCATTGTGAACATTGTGTTGATTATAGACTGTAGAAGGGCAAGGCAGAAGCAAGAAGACCGGTTAGGAGAGTATTGTAGTAATCTAGGCAAGAGATGGTAGTGACTTGAACTAGAGAGGTAGCAGCAAAATGATGGAGAGGGATTGACTTTTGGATACATTTCTGAGGCAGGGCCTAGAGAATATTTATTTATTTACTTATTTTATCCTCACCTGAGGACATTTTTGCATTCATCTTCAGATAGAGCGAGAGGGAGAGAGGGAGGAAGAGAGAAAGAGAAACATCGACTGGCTGCCACCCACACGACCCCAACCGGGGCCGGGGACAAATTGCAACCGAGGTACGTGCCCTTAGCGGGAACCGAACCCGGGTTTCTCTGGACCGCAGGCCGACGCTCTAACCGCTAAGCCAAACTGGACAGGGCTGGGCCTAGAGAATTTTTAAAAAATGGTTGGATGTAGGGTGAGAGAAAAAGAAGTATCAAGAATGACTCCACAGTTTTTTGCCTAAGTAACTGGAAAAACTGAATTGCAATCAACCAAGAAAGAAAAGACATTGGGTAGAACAAGTATTGTGGAGGGAATATCAGGAGATTAGTTTTGGAATTTGTTGATTTTGAGGTATCTATTTTATCTCTATCTGAAGTTCAGGAGAGAAGTCAATTTGGAAGTCATGAGCATTTCAATGTATTTAAAGCCATGAGATCAAATAAAACTACCAAGAATATGTGAAGATAGAGAAAATATCTAAGGAAAAGGACTGAGCCCTGTGGCATTCCATTGAGAACTCAGATGAGGAGGAACCAGCAAAGAAGACTAAGAAGGGGAGACCAAGTAAAGCTAGGAAGAAAAGTAAAAGAGTGTAGTGTCCTAAGGGCCAAGTGAAGAAGGTAGATCAAGAAAGAGGGCGTCATTGGCTGTGTCTGATGCTGTTAATAGGCCAAGAAAGATGAGAACTGAGGATTAGCTATTGCATTTGGCAACTTTGAGGTCACTGATGTCCTTGACAAATGCAGTTTTCAGTGGAATGGTGAGTGTGAAAGCCTATCTGGAATGGATTTAAGAAAAAATGTGGACCTTCTTCTTCCTGCCATGATGAAACAAGTGTTTATTGGACTAGCCCTGCAAACATAACTGACTGTAAAACTGGAGAAATATATGAGGCAACTGTTGTCAGGTATTATACATCAGGCAGTGCAAGACTATAATCTCTAATTGAAGAGAAATTCGTGTGTGAACCCCACAATTGCCAGGCTCTCTGCCTCAGGACCATTTCTCAATTCGGTTAAAGAGCTGGATTCTGAAAAAGCATAGTGGCCACACTAAAATGAGGAAACAGGCCCTGGCCAGTTTGGCTCAGCAGTTGGAGCGTCACCCTGTGGACCAAAGATTCCGGTCAAGGGCACGTAACTTGGTTGCAATTCAGTCTCAGGCCCTGGTCGGTGTCATGTGGGAGGCAACCAATCGATGTGTCTCTCTCACATCAATGTTTCTCTCTCTCTCCCCCTTCCTCCCTCCCTCCCTCTCTCCTTCCCTCCCTCCCACTCTATCTGAAGATAAATGGAAAAATATCCTCGGGTGAGGATTAAAAAAATAATAATAAAATAAAATGAGGACACAGAAATTAGAGCTAAGCAGATCTAAAGTAGCTAAAATCTATGGAGTGAGGCATTAGAGAGGAGGAAGCTCTGGAGAGAGGTGACCTCATAAGTCTTGGGGGGTGTTCCCAATGAGTCCATGACTGGGGGCTGGGTTGTACATGTGCAGGATTAAACTACCCACAGGCTTACCAGAGGGTGGCTGTTCCAAACAGAAGGGTCAAGAAGTGCTAGAGGAAGAGCAGTGCTGGCAGTGATGGAGTTCTGGTCCTGCTAGAGTAGAGAGATTACATTAATATCTCATCAAGACCCTGGGCATCCAACTGAGACATAGGACTTTAGCAGTAAGAACCATGCCCTGGCCTAGAGCAGGTATCAGCAAACTTCTGAAAAGGGGCAGATGTTAAACATTTTAAGCTTTGTGGGCTATCTGATCTCTGCCCAACTCCTCAACTCTGCTGTTGTAGTGTGAAAGCAGCCATAGACATTGCAATGAATGGATATGAATGTGTTCCAATAAAACTTAATTTACAAAGAAGAGGTGAAGATGGGAGAATTTGGCCCACAGGTTGTAGTTGGCCAAACTCTACCCTAGAATAAGATGGTATTCTAGACTCACTCTAACAAAGTCCAACACCAAACCACAGAAAGGTTCACAGCAGAGACAGAGTTTGAAGGTTGAGTCCTGCCAAGTCAGAGGGGCTAGAGAAAACCCTGAGTTTCTACAGATCTACAATAACATGTGTGAAAACAAGCCTTTGAAATTCAAAGTGATCAGCCAGTAGCAGAACTATCTGCTAGAATAAGAATCAATACTTTTCAGAGGAAAATAACAGAATCCATTATCTCAACAATGTGTTAATAACAATATCTATTCTTCAAAAAAAAATCACTAAACATACACACACACACACACACACAGAGGGAGAGAGAAAGGAAAAAATGATCTAAAGTCAAGAAAAAAAGTAGTCAAAGAAATTGAACAAAAGATGGTCCAGATATTGGACTTAGCAGACAAATATTTTAAAGCAGCTTTTATGGCCCTGGCTGGTTTGGCTCAGCGGTTAGAGTGTAGGCCTGTGGTCCAGAGAGACCCAGGTTTGGTTCCCACTAAGGGCACATATCTCGGTTGCAGTTTGCCCCCGGCCCCTGGTTGGGTTGTGCGGGAGGCAGCCACTTGATGTGTCCCTTTCACGTCGATCTCTCTCTCTCTCTCTCTCTCTCTCTCTCTCTCTCTCTCTCTCTCTCTCCCCCACTCTGTCTGAACAAAAAATGGAAAAGGGTCCTCGGGTGAGGATTAAAAAAAAAAAGCAGCTTTTATGCATATATTTTTAAAGAAAAATTAGTGTGATGAATTAAAAGAAAATGTGAACTTTAAAAGTGAACCAATAGAGAATTTTAGCAGAGAAATTGAAAATATAATAGAGAACTAAATGGAAGTTTTAGAACTGAAAAAAGTAAAACTAAGTGAAGAAAATCACTGGATGGCCTTAACAGTAGATTGGATATGGCAGAAGAGTCAGTAAACTTGAAGATACATCACAGAAATTATTCACTCTGGAGAACAGAGAGAAAAAGATTGGAGAAAAATGAACAAAGCTTCAGAAACAATATCAAGCAATTGGACATCTATATAAATGGAATCCCAGAAAAAGAACAGAATTATATGGAGGCAGAAAAAATTAAGAAAACAAAAGCTGAGAGAATATGTTGCCAGTAGACTTGCAATGTTAAATGCTAAAGGAGCCCTGGCTGGTTTGGCTCAGCGGTTAGAGTGTTGGCCTGTGGACCAGACAGTCCCAGGTTTGGTTCCTACTAAGGGCACGTATCTCGGTTGCAGTTTGTCCCTGCCCCAGTTGGGGTCTTGTGGGTGGCAACCACTCAATATGTCTCTCTCACATCCATGTTTCTCTCTCTCTCTTCCTCCCTTTCTCCCTGTCGCTCTAAGATAAGTATAAAAATGTCCTCGGGTGAGGATAAAAAAAAAAAAAAGAAATGCTAAAGGATATCTTCAGGCTAAGAGAAAATGATTCTCAATGGGAGCCCAGATCAACAGGAAGAAATGAAGAGCACTGGAAACATAAATAAGGGAGCAAACATAAAAGATATTGTTTCTTCCAATAATTCCTATAATTCACTACAGAAACAGTTGACTATTTAAATAACAATAACATTGTTAGATGAGGTCTATTCATGCATGTTGAAGTAAAAGACAAGACAAATCACATAGAAATGAGGGGTGGGTATATAGAATTTAAAAAAAAAGAAAATTGGAGGAAAGAAATAGGAGACTACATGTATGGATGATTCTTTTTTTTTAAATCCTCACCCGAGGACACTTTTGCATTTATCTTCAGATAGAGCAGGAGGGAGAGAGGGAGGAAGAGAGAGAGAGAAACATCAATGTGAGAGAGACACATCGAGTGGTCGCCACCCCACATGACCCCAACTGGGGCCCTGGACAAGTTGCAACTGAGGTATGTGCCCTTAGCAGGAACCAAACCCGGGGACTCTCTGGTCTGCGGGCCGACGCTCTAACCGCTGAGCCAAACCGGCCAGGGCTGGATGATTCTTAAAAGCAGTTTTGCAGCAAACTGGAGCTGAGACGTGAGTGGTAACTGATGGGAAATGGGATCACAAGAAGGGTCTTTTTCTTTCTCTTTTTGAAATGGAAAAAATAAGAGCATATTTATATGCAGAAGGGAATGATCTAGTAGAGAGGGGGAAATTGATGACATAGGTCAGAGAGAGTTCTTGGACATATGAGCCTGAGCAAGCAGAAAGAAAGATGAATCTCGAGAATTCAGAGGTAGAGGGATTGACTTTAGGTATCAGCACCAGCAAGAAGGCTGATAGGTATATGGACACCAATGCAAGCTTATGGGTGAATGTGTCTCAGGAATTATGTAGAAGTTTTGTTGTGATGAGCTAAACTTTCTCAGCAAAGTAGTAAGAAGTCATCAGCTGAGAATGAGGATGGGGAAGGAAGTGTTGGAGTTTTGAGGGGAGGACAGTGGGAGAGTGAACAACTATGGAATTACAGTGTGACTGCCCAGTGGCAGTAAGCACCCACTCAAGATTGTGATAATTAATGAAAGCAACACCAGTGCAGTCACATGCTTTTTTTCCAGCCAAGTGCAACTCTTGGGTGCAAATGAATAATGGGCAGGAAGCTGGAGTTACCCCAGGTAGTGGTTTTGCCAAACAAGTACAATAATGTGAGAGAGGAAAAGAGAGCATATGTGCAGGGCAGTGTTTGTGACAGTTCATGGAACTCAAGCTGGGTAAGAAAAGGAAAGGGGAGTCTAAGGAGGTGAGGAACAATGGAAAGGGACAGTATTCATGGATTGAAGGTCTTCAGAGGGTCTAAGTATTGTTCAAGTCAGGATGCTATAGAAAATGAGATTTTCAAAAATAAAAATTTTTTTAAATGGGAGGAGATCCAAGAATGGAGTCATCATCGTCAGCTCCATCATCAACTCCCACCCTCAGCCATTTTTTCTATAATCTCACCCCCTTCTCCCTCAGCCTGCTCAGCCACTCCATCCTCACTTGCCTCCTTTCTCGTGTTCAAACAGCCAAGGACATTAGTGCTGCAGGGCCATAAGCTGACTGAACCCTGTGCCTGGAGAGCTCTTCTCTGGAAACACACACTCCTTTCCACCTTCAAGTCTTTGCTCCAATATTATGTTCTCAGCAAGTCTTGACTGACTCCATCCCCTTATTTAAAATTGCAACTATCTCCACACTGACACTGAATCCTCCTTAACCTACTGTATTTTTTTCTGCATTGTACTAATCACTTTTTCACATATCCTGCAGATTGACTCATTGATTATGTTCATGTTCTTTCTCTGCATACTAGAAGGTTGTGGGGGCAGGGACCTTTGTTTTGTTCACTGTAGTATTCTGAATGCTTAGTATAGTGCCTGGCACATCATAGGTGCTCAATGAATATTTGAGGAATGAATGAATAAACCTACAAAAACCATAATTCTTACTCGAGTCAGTAACAAGATGTAGATGCATCCATCACCATTTGTATTCAATATTATTGTAGAGGTTCTAGCCGGCAGTGTATAACAAGACAAAGAAATGGAAATTATGAGTATTGGACAAGTGAAACAAAATCTTCATTCTTTTAGTTTTTAACACATGAGCTGATGGCCTATGTAGAAAATTCAAGAGATTCTAGAGAAAAATTATTAGTGTTGTTAGAACTAATAAGAGAGTTTTAGCAAATTTGTTGAATCAGCCTAAGAATGTGCAGGACATTATGAAAAAAATTATGAAACTTTATTACAAGACTGAAGAAAATTTAAATAAATAACAGCTATATCATGTTTGTGGATGGAAAGACTCAATATTTCAATAGTTTAGAAACTTTTTATTATGGGAAGTTTAAAAATACACAAAGTATGCCCAATAATATAATGAATCCTCATGTGCCCATCACTCGGCTTCCGTAACTGTCAATTCCTGGCCAATCTTGTTTCATCTGTTTCCCCATCTACTCCTCCCAAGCATTTTTGTAGATATTATCCCATCTACAAATACCTCAGTCTATGCCTCTAAAATATAAGGGCTATTTACAAATATATTACAAATCATTATCACACCTAATCAAATTAATAATTTCTTAGTATCATTTCATATTAGTCAATGTTTCAATTTCCAATTGTCTCATTATTTTAATTTGTTGGAATCAGGGTCCATACAACATCCACATACAATGGTTGTTATGTTGGACGGGATCAAAAACAGTCAAGTATAGGCAGCTTCATATGGCTTGACTTAACAAGAATCCACATTTTATATGGTAATGATATACACCAACTTCAGGAAAGTGGCAACTTTGGGGGAGGGAGGCAGGAAATGAGGGTGCGCTGGCTTCAGCTCTGTCTCTGATGTTATTTCTTTTATTTTGAACCTATTTTCTTTTCTTTTTTTTTTTTTTTCCAATTTATTGGTTTGAGAGAGAGCGAGAGAGAAAGAAACATCGATTTGTTGTCCCACTTATTTATGCATTCATTGGTTGCTTCTTGTATGTGGCCTGACCTGGGATCGAACCCACAACATTGGCATATTGGGAGGAGTCTCTAACCAACTGAGCTACTTGGTCAGCGCACCATGTTATTCCTTAAATAACTAAAATAAAGATTTGAAGCCGATGTGGCAAAAATGTTAACATTGCCTAGCTTAATAATGTAGACACAACTTGTTTGAAATTTTCATGAGTGAAAATAAAAACCATGAATGGGAGAAGAGAAAGTGTGTTGAGTCAGTGTAGACAACTTGGTCAAGCAACTTGACTGGGAATAGAAAAGATGGGGTGGTGCCAGGGTTAACTGTGGAGATTGTGTTTATTGAGGAGAAGTTATTGGGGGGAGAGGGGAGGAGATTAAAGGTTCAGGAGAGGGGTGGTGAGAAGCTAGGCCACAGAATAGAGAAGAGGGTGTGTGTGGGATGGGGAGCCCCTGTGGGTGAGGAGGACCTGGTGTGGGGAGAGGGTTGTGGCCTCTGTTTGAGGCCCCCTGAGTGTGAGGTGTCCACTGGGGCACCTCAGGCAGCTGGTTATGCAATTGGAGTTTTTGGGGAAAGTCTCTCCCTTCTCAATTTCCGCTCTTTCCAGTTCAGCCTGTGAATCTCAGTCTCTGTTTTCTGCCTGCCAGTTCATCCCTCAGCCCTCAGTTGGGAAATCCCAGTCACATCAAATCCACCCCTCCTGGACCCTTCCTCTTTGTGCCACCAAGCAGATCCCTTTGTGTTCTCCCAGCCAGACCCCTAACTTGTTTCTTTCTGCTGGGAAGCAGGGGCTCCCTTCATCATTCTCGGTCTCTCTTCCTTCTTTCTAAATCAACGTGTTAAAAACAAGCTTTATTGAGATATAATTTACATACCATACAATTCACCCATTCAAAGTGTACATTTCAACGGTTTTTAGTATGTTCAGAGTTGTGCAACTGTCATCACAATTAATTTTATAACATTTCATCACCCCAAAGAGAAACCATATCCTTTAGTTACCATCCACTATCTCGTCCCTCTCCCCAGCCCACTCCACCCACCATCCACCCCACCCTGCAACCACTATTCTACTTTCTGTCTCTAAGGATTTGCCTATTTTGGACATTTCATACAAATGGAATCATACAATACATGGTCTTTGGTGAGTGGCTTCTTTCAAGGTTCATCAATGTCATAGCATGTATTAGTACTCCACTCCTCGTATGGCTGAATAATATTCCACCGTGTGGATAAAACACATTATGTTTATCCATTCATCAGCTGATGGATTCAAATGAACTTTTCTAAGGAAATCTTACCTGATTTATTTCTACCTCTTTTTCCTCTCCATGTCATTCTCTCAGCCCCTAAACATTCTATAAGTGGGGATTCCTTGGTCCTACAGCCTCTTAGACTGGAGAGGGTGAGGTCTGTGGAAAGAACAGACAGCTTAGGTTTGCAACCAGTTGAGCCCCTTACTGACTGACTTGCCCTCCTCAGGGCCTTATTTCCTCATCTATAAAATGAGGACAATGATATTTCCTTCCAGGATTGTGGGAAGTGCTGATCCAAGTGCAGCATGTGGCAGAGTGGCCTGGCATACAGAAGGCACTCAACAGTGTTGAATCCCTTTCATCTGTGTCAGCCTTGATCCCAGCTAAGTGTATGCAGGCAGGAAACATACTTCCTTCCTTGACATTCCCCCATCACATTCTGAGCACAGTGTTCTTGGATGAGAGTCAGACTAAGGGGAGAATAAAAAGAAAGAAAAGAAAAAGCAGATATCAGGAAATACCAGAGGAATTGATAAAAATGATACAAATGTGATAGAAAAAGGGACTGCAGAGAAGGTATGTTTTCGTGTTGAGAATGTTTAGGCAGGAGGAACATGGATTTGAAGTTTGAAGACCCGTGTTTCTGGCCTGGCCCTGACATGTCCAGGTTATTTACCTCTGAGTCATTGGGAGTGGGTCCCCTCAGTTTCCCACTCTGTAAAATGGGGCATGACCCATGCCATAGCTGCCCACTGATGGGGGGAGGGGGGAGCTCATGTGCACACAGCTGTGCAAACCATTTATTGAGGGACCTGGAGGGCCAGATAGTGACCCTAGTGAACCAAGGCAGGCCCTGGCTGAGGTTCCTCAGTGACCTGACATGTTGTCCCCTTTGTGGGGTAGTAGCCTGGAGCTGCCTTGGACTGGAACCCACCCTTCATAGGGTCCTGGAGGCCTCTAGGACTCAGGGGGACCTGAGTCATTCATTCATTCATTCATCAAATTTTACAAACCTACTTCTTGGAGGGCACTGTACTATAATTAAGACATGGCTTTTGCCCTCAAAAAGCCCAAAGATTCATAGTGAGAGGAACACATATGGCAATTCTGATACAGGGTGCTGCCGGTCCTGTGTTACTGTGACTCCATACACTTCCTACCTTGCTGTCTATGTATTCCTACCTTGATTTCTTGCATACTCTGTTTATGGTTTCCAGGGCTTGCTATTTGACCTCCTTGAATATATAGGGATTTCTTTTTTTCTTTTTCCCCCCTAAAAGATGAGCAAAATGGCAATGACCTCAGGAGATTCTCAAGGAATATTTGAGGGATAAATAAAAATATGAATGGATTAAAAAAGTAATGACACAAAGGTATGCCCAGAGTGCTGTTGGAGTCTTTAAGTAGGCTAGGAGGGCTTCCTAGAGTAGGTGACATTTGAATTGGGTCTTGGAGTTTGCCAGGCATATATATTCTCAGCATAGGGAACAGCATTTGCAAGAGTATATAAAGGCCTGAATAATGAGAACTTCCTAATGGCTCAGTGGGTGTGGGGAGGTGATGGTGGAATGAGGTATGGAAAGTGGGACAGATGCAAGGAAGGGGTGGGGGGCACAGTGCAAGATTTTAAGCAATATAAATAGAAGAAAGTAGAAAGATCACAGTCTTGATACTCGACAATCTCTTTTGACACACACACACACGCACGCACACACGTGTGTGTGTATGTATAGTATTTTAAACAGACTGTATGTGTTTTTTAAAGGAGAATATATATTTTATGTGTAGGAGCTATTTGTTTTAAACAGACTTCTTTCCCTCTTTTCCAGGAAGTTAACTGTGGTGCTCCGTGGGGAGAAATGTGGAGCGCAAAAGACATTTAAGTGCTCAGCTGCCACCGTAGCCACCGGGTGATGCTGGACGACTCTGGGGCAGTGGGATGGGGAGGCAGAGCCATTTCCCCAGGTAAAGAACGCGGGGAGACTGGGTTCGAGCTGGGTGAAGAAGAGGGAGGAGTCTGCTCTGGCTCACAGGTTACTGGCTTAAGAAACCCGGTTGCTGGTGATACCTTTCAGATAAGGATGAGGCACCAGCAACGTTTTGAGGAGATAAAACTGAGAAGTGAACACTTTAGATTTTTTGTGTGTGGAACTGTCCCACAGGGAGTGGTCACACGAGCCAGGCTCCCTGGGATCCCACGCCTGTCTGGAGCACCTGCGGAATTCCCCAGTGGTGGTCGGGGTCCCTAAGCTCCGATGAAAGGGGCCTTCTGGGCCTGAGGCAGGCTGGCCGCACCCCAGCCTAGGGTGGGGCAGCGCTCACCACCTCCCCTTATAGGTGAGGGTGTCGGCCCTGTGGACCCCGTCTCCATGGACTGGGGAACAGGGGCTCAGGGGCTCAGGAGTCTTGCGTTCCCCTCACTTCACTTTTGGGGTGAGGGTTGTTCGAATCTCGGTCCGGCCACTGCTGCCTCAGTTTCTCCATATGCACAAGCTCGCAGGCGGACCTGAGGGTGGTCTGTAACCTGCAGAGGCCACGACACATCGCTGGTATCCGGCGAGGGAAAGTGACTAGGCCTGGTTCGGGTCGCCCCGGACGTTGCGGGCAGGGAAGTGAGTTGCCCGGACCCGGCAGTCTCCCCAGAGGGACCGAGAGGCCCGGCCGGCGCCGACTCCGCGCCTGGAGGTTTGATCCGCGGCCAGGCAGCCGCCACCGGCCCGTGACAGGCCCCGCAGCCCAGTCGCGGTCGGAACAAAAGTGGTGGCTGGGCCGGGAGCCGGGGGTCCCGCAGGCCCGGCCACCGCCCGGCCGCTTGACACACCGCGGCAGCGCCTTCGGCCCTTCCGCCCGAGCGCGCTCGGCTCTTTCCGCCACGGCCGGCGCAGGTGGAGGGGGCGGAGCGGGGTCGTGCGTGGTGACGCCGCGGGGGGGTGACGCACCGGCGTGCCCCGCCCCCTCCCCCTCCCCGTTCAGGCTCTGGAAAGAGAAGAAAAAAAACTTTCTTTTTTTTTTAATTGAGGAATCAACAGCCGCCATCTTGTCGCGGACCCGACCGGGGCTTCGAGCGCGATCTACTCGGCCCCGCCGGTCCCGGGCCCCACAACCGCCCGCGCACCCCGCTCCGCCCGGCCGTCCCGCTCCGCCCGGCCCTCGGCGCCCGCTCCGGCGGCCCCGCTCCCCTCTCGGCTCGGCCTCCCGGAGCCGCGGCGTCGGCGGCGGCGGCAGCGGCGGCGGCGGCGGCGGAACGGGGGGTGGGGGGGGCGCGGCGGCGGCAGCGGCGGCTCCGCTTCGCGCATTGTTTTTCCTTACGGCGGCGGGCTGCGGGCGGGGAGCGGAGCTCGGAGCCCCCCGGTCGTCCGGCCGCGAGCGAATTAATTAAGTGGGGCGCGGGGGGGGTAGCGAGGCGGCGGCGCGGCGGCGGCACCATGTTCCTGGGGACTGCCTAAGCCGGCCGGCCGGGCGCCGTCGCTGCCAGCCGGGCCCGGGGGGGCGGCCGGGCCGCCGGGGCGCCCCCGCCGCGGAGTGTCGCGCTCGGGAGGCGGGCAGGGGATGAGGGGGCCGCGGCCGGCGGCGGCGGCGGCGGCAGCGGCCGGGGGCGGGCGGTGAGCGCTGCGGGGCGCTGTTGCTGTGGCTGAGATTTGGCCGCCGCCTCCCCCACCCGGCCCTGCGCCCTCCCTCTCCCTCGGCGCTCGCTCGCGGCTCGCGGCTCGCGCTCGCTCCTCTCCCCTCGCAGCCGGCCGGGGCCGGCGCCGACCCCCGACCCGGAGCCCTCGCCGGCCCCGCCGTCCGCTCTCGGGGCAGTTTTCGCGAGCAGGTGAAAATGGCCGAGAACTTGCTGGACGGACCGCCCAACAAACGAGCCAAACTCAGCTCGCCCGGCTTTTCGGCGAATGACAGCACAGGTGAGGAGGGGGCCGGGCGGGGGGCAGGGGCCTCGGGGGTCGCTGTCAGACCCCCCGAAGGTGAGTGCCCCTGGCAGAGCCGAACTTGGCGGCGGGCCTGCGGAGCCCCCCCACAGCCCGAACTGGAGGCCGGCGAGCCCCTTCTCCGGAGCCCCGCCGAAGAGGGGAAGTTTGTGGGGAGACTGTCGTGGGGTCCGAGTGGTGGGGCAGATGCTGGGGTGCACTCGGATTTCCCGAGTTGGAAACCGAGTGTTAGTTCCAGAGAGAAAAGTAAAGTGGAGCGTGTTTATTTTGCGTAGTGATTCCATACGCCTTCCTCTACCGCTGTGTGTCAACACACGCGTGGCTGTCTGGAGGGGTGACAGCGGAGGGTAAGTTTGATGGCTAGAGAAGGAAATAGCACAGCGGAAAGGAGACCCCGAGTGTTTTCTGAATTGGTGACACATTCACAAGGCTGCGACCAGAAGACAGAGCAGCGGCAGCCTGTGAGTTACAACTTAGAAGTTTCTTGGAGTATTTTGAAAACTCTTTGTTCCTTGGTCACCTAAGTCATCCCATTTTTCACAACCCCAAACTTCGTTAGCAAAATGTCCTAAAAGTTGCTGTACTGTGTTTAATTTCACAGAAGTGTAACTTTAAAAGAAAGTTAAATAGCAGATTCATCTGGGCAGCAATCGCCATTTGAATTCATGTTGCTTTTATAGTGTAGGTATATAAAAATTATGTTAAGGAATGCAGAAATTACGATTTTTAAAAAATTCTTTTAGCAGGATACTGAATAAATCATCTTTTTCTCATTAAACAGCTTCCCTGAAAACTTTCTTAGGTAATCTTATCATTTGCCTAAAAGTATAGTTTTCAATCCATTTAATAATTCTGGCTGCTTCTGGGCTGATTCATAGCATTATGAACTAGTTGTATTTCCTCTTTTAGAGCTCTCCTTTGCAGTAAAAACTTGTAGCTGCTTGGAAACAGTTCTGTCTGCAGCGCAGCTTGCATTTCTCCAGTACAGTTTTGCCGTAGCAGCATCTGAAAATCAGTTTATAATGAATGGGTCCAAATTGAATTACATTGCTGCAGCAATCCCTTCATATTTGCAGTAGACACAGCTGTTCAGCTTCTGCGAATATTTCTATGATTGACCACTAGCATATTTCTACTAGTGGTCTGAAAATCTATTTCTACTGTTGAAACAAAACTTGAATTTTATGGCTTTGGTTTTAATACAATTCCTAGAATGTTAGTTAATGTAGAAGTGAGAGAAACAACTTTTTAAAAAATCTGTCATAAGGAGATTCTTGTCTAATTAAAATGAAATTTGTTGAACAGTGGGGAGGAGTAAATAAGTCTCATGCAATATAAAAGTCTCTAATACTCTCTTAAAAACTGATAAAGAGTTGAGTTTGATGTTAATTTTGTAAAATCGACTAATCTGAAGTGAGAAATTTGGAAACAGCTGTGATTTAAATGCTCTTTTACTGCAGAACAGATCTTGGCTTCATTAATCTTGCCATGTTTGAGTGAAAAGCCTTTAATCATATGAAACATAGATCATACCAGGCAAGTTCAGCTTTGAAGCTTGTTCTCTGACACTGTTAACTTTTTGGATGGCTATGCAGCTTTGCTATTGTTGAATGAGGTTATTACAGACTTTGTATTATGCAGAGGAAGAAATTAGTAACACAAGACTTAACAAAAAAGCTTGTCCTACTATATACCTCTAGTTGTTTCCAAGATAGAGTCCAAAGGATGGACTTTTGAGTAGTTCCGATACTTGGATGGTCAGATTATTTAGTGTGCTGCTAATCACAACAAAATTGATCAGAAAGGATTTTCCATTCTTGCCCACTTTTCCCCCCTTCTTTTCCAATTTTGATCCTTGTAAGGTATGGGGGGGCTCTTTTACTTTACCAAACATGGGACAAAAAGGTCAGTTTCTAATAGCTCTGATTTAAATAATCCAAAGAATAAAATTTATACATTCATTACATCAAGCTACACATTGGTCACATCATTTTGTTGTGAAAGGATGTATTAGTGTGGGGGGCCAAGGAAGGGATCATCAAGCATATTAAGCAAGATACAACCTTGTCTCCTGTAACTAGTAGTCTAAGACAGATGTTAAGGCCATATAAGCAAATAAAGGGCTAATGGAATTACATTACATACAGTCAAAGGAGTGAAGGTATTTGGTTAGATGAGAAAGTGGGGAGAGACCCGGGAATAACATTTTTGAGAAACTCAACCATATTTTAGTGAGAAAATGTGTGTTTGAGGCTTCTAGGAGAAAATTGGGCCAGTTGGAGCAAGGTATGATAAAATTTGAGGGAGGGGGGAGCTCTGTGCATGGGAAGAGCTGAGGGGTTAGGATTGGGAGGAGGCCTTGGTGGCCTGAGAAATGAGAGCTGCTTGGACTGCCACGATGCAATGCATGTCTGTAGGGACTGGCCTGTGGAATCATTGGTGTCTGTTAGATGAGTCTGGAGGCTGGCATTGGCCAAGAGAACAGAACCCCTGCTGTTGGGGAGCTACTAGCCAGAGTGCTTGCAGTCTACCAGGAGGAGCGTGGATGTGCATAAAACATTCCATAGTGAAGTAAGACAGCATCTCTTGGTGGAAATGCCATTGCCACTGATGGCAGTCAGGAGAGGTCAGGAAAGGCTTCTGAGGAGAGCACGCAGAGGTGATGCGGAAATAAGGGAATGTGCCCCAAATGAAAGCGGCAAGAGGAAGTAGGAAAAAGTAATTTTCACCCCATCCAAACCTCAGCTCTGGCGTGCCACAGAATTTGATGGTATTAGATGTTGTTAAAGTAGCATTTTCTTTTACATTGAGGGTTTAAACACTTTCTCACAACTCTAGTCTTCCTTTACTTGGCACCCTTTATAAGAAGTAGGACTTTGTGTTACCAGTATATAGTTAGTTGTGTGTTTTGGAAACTTCTTTATTTAATATGTCCAAATTATAACAGCATATTAGTCTTTCAGCAGCAGGGATTCATGATTTAGCAGTGTAGGAGAAATAAATATCCAGGCAGGCAGTAGACTTTTTCCTCAGCTTAATTGAGGCCAAATTTACATACAACTAATAGACTTTATAAAAAAGTTTAATAAAACTGCCTTCTAAAAATTTAAGATAGGTATATTTCATCTGTATAAATGTCCCTAAGCAGTTGTGATTACATTTTATAATGTGAATCCCTGTAAATGCAATAGAAAACCATATTTAAAGAAAGCTTATAAATATGGTTATCAGCCGAAATACCTTTTACAACAAAATGATGATCTTTTTTGTATGTGCAGTGCTTTATGTATCAGAGCGGTTTTCTCTCCATCGCCTCAGTTTGGTCCTCACAGCATCTTATGAGGTAGGAAGGGGAGATACTGTTCCTGCTGTTTCTAGGTGAGGAACCATACTTGAGAGAGATAATCTATCTGCCTAAAGTAACATAGAGAGAGACATCGATTAGTTGCCTCCCGCACGACCCCCAACCAGGGTCTGGGATTGAACTGCAACCGAAGTAAGTGCCCTTAACCGGAATTGAACCCGAGATTCTTTGGTCCACGGGCTGACGCTCTAACCACTGAGCCAAACCAGCCAGGGCAAATTATTTTATCTTTTAACTAAGTTCTGGCTAAATAGGAAATATAAGTTTCATAGAGACTTCTATGGCTGGGGCTTGTCATAACTTTGCTTTGCTTTTACTTGATAGAAAAATAGGGGCTTTTGAATAACTGAGAGGGGTGAGAAAATGGTTCCATTTGGATTTCCTCAGGGGTGATATCGTAGATGAGTATGAATCCCAAAAAGGTGCTTTAGCAATTGATCAAAAGGTTTAAAGTAATTCCTGTTTAACGTTCGGATTTGATTCTGTAATACTTAAATGTAATTGAAACTGAGTTATAAAGGGACTGAGGCTTAATCCTACAGTCAGAAGTTGATGCTTAGATTGTTAGCCAGTGTTTTTACCACTTCTGACTTGTGTTGTTGTGGTTGTGTAACAAAGTATGCTATTAGTTGGGGCTACATAAATGCCAATTTTAGTGTGTTTGAAAACAAAATAGTTAAAAATGATTTTGCAAAAGTCTGTATTCCCTTGTTAAGATGAAATGTATCTATTGTGTAAAGCAAGATTAGTAAAGCTTGCTTTATAAGCCAGCTCAGTTCTTGGGGTAACATTAGTCAGGACACCACCTCTTTTTTTTTTTTAATTGATTTGAGAGAGAGAGGAAGGTGGGGGGGGAGGGGCGCGGGGAAGTTGTAAGTTGTTCCACTTGTTTATTCATTCATTAGTTGATTCTTGTATATGCCCTGACCAGGGATCGAAACCACAACCTTGGCAAATCAGGTCAGCGCTCTAACCAACTGAGCTACCCATCCAGGGCAAGATACTACCTCTATCTTATTCAAACCAGCACTTCAGTATATTCTAAGGAACTAGAGGGCATGTGAAGAGGTGTTTCTCAGATGAGGTTGGGAATAGCCAAGGAATTTAAGTGCGGTCCTTCCCAGAACCATTGTGTACTAATGGGCGATGAGTCTTAAAGAGAGAGGCTGTAATTTGCACCATTTCCAAACCTTTTTTATGTAATACATGGGTGGGCAAACTTTCTTTAAAGGGTCAAAGGATTTCGTTTTTGGTTTTTATGGGCCCTATGGTCTCTGTTACTCAGCGCCACCATTTTTGTATGAAAGTAGTCCTGGGCAGTACTATAGGAAGGGTGTGGCTGTGTGCCAGTAAAACTACAATTTGGCCCTTGGGCCACAGTGTAGGACCCTAATGTAATGTGGGACTGGTGCTCTGAGGATCCGTTGGGGGCACTGGGCTGCCGGAGTTGCCCTAGTGTTAGCTGTCTCTGAAGAAGACTTCAAGGACAAGATGAGTTGAACAACAGCAGCACAGGTTTTTTGAGCACCTACTATGTGCTCGTCTGACTGCTGACCCTCAAGCACAGGGAGCAGGGGTGATAAGTCTGTGAGCCACATAGGGTGCCACAGACAGAGCCCCTCTGTCTTTTTTGTTTCTTCTAAACATAGGTACGTATCGCATAATTTAAAATCAGATAAGTTGAACAAAAACAGTTAATTAAGGTGATTTTGTTCCTTTGTTGGCACATGCTAGGCTCTCCAGAAATAGTTGAAGGAATGAGTGAATGAAAGTGCAGTATTTATCTTTCAAAGTTCTCATATTTTTTTCTCACAAGATTGTGCTTTTAAGCTAGTTGCTACATATCTTAGGATCTGTTTGTCCTAATCCTGATTTCTATTGAGATATAGATGTGCACCTGTGCATTTTCAACTGCGGACCAACCTGGCTGGTCGTAGGAGTGCTCGGGCCAGAGCCTATTTGGGGCTCTTACAGGTTGCTCAGGTGGTCCTTGGTAGTGGCAGCACAGGCCATGGTGTTGACTGGGACAGCATGGGGTGTGAAAGCACTGGCTTTGGAGCCAGGCCAAGTGGGTGCAGTTTTCCTCCCCCCACCCCCTTTGCTAGCATCATGAACCTGGTCAAGTTAGATCAGCTCTCTGAGCCTCAGTTTCCTTATCTGTAAAATAGAGATAATAACCATTTCCATCTCAAAGGGTGGTTATGAGGGTGGAATGAGATGATGTGTGTAAAGTACCTGGTCTCAAGTAAATGCTCAGTGCATGGTGGTTGGTACTGTCCTTACTAGGTAAGGTGGTGTGCCCTGTAGTCCAGACTCACTGGGAGTGCTCATCTGATTGGACTAGAGATTTGTTTGTTGATGGTTCTGGAACCAACAGCAAGCAGCCTTGTACGCATATCCACACAGGCCCATGAGCAGGCAGATCTGTTGTAATGTAGCCTACTTAGTGAGTATATAGCCAAGAATTATATAATAAATACTATTGATTTTTGTCTCCATATTCTTTTCTTTCTTTTTTTTTAATCCGCACCAGAGGATATTTCTCGATTTATCTTCAGATAGAGTGGGAGGGAGAGGGAGAGAAAGGGAGAGAGAGAGAAACATTGATGTGAGAGGGACACATCGACTGGTTGCCTCTCGCACGACCCCGACCAGGGCCGGGGGTGAACCACAACCAAGGTACGTACCCTTGGCCGGAATCGAACCTGTGACTCATTGGTCCACGGGCCGATGCTCTACCGCTGATCCAAACCAGCCAGGGCTTTGTCTCCATTTTCAGCTTTATTTTTTTTAAATAGGAATACAATGGCCATGAAATTCTAAAATTGAAAAACTTGTGTGGTATGCTCTGAAAATTCCTACTAATTTTGAAGCATACTTCATGGGCTGTTTAAGTATCAGATGAGTTTGTGATTCGTTTTCTTTACTGGGTATGTTGCAGTTCAGTCTGAGGTACCTGTTAGGCGGTAGCAGTGTACAAAGGATTCTGATCGATACCTTTGAATAGCTTAGAACTGTGTTGACAAGATAAGACTTAGAGGCAAAACTTGAAAAAGAATACAAAATACAATCAAATGCTAAAATGTACGAGTCAGAAAGGGAATCCCGAAGAGGGCTTAATGTATACACCCGCTATTTACTGAATGCCCGTTTGTGCAGAAGCCCAGGACTGGGTGTCTGAGTGAGGGATAGCGCATTAGACGTTGGGGATGGACGAGGGGCCTTGGCTCAGAAAAGCGTACACCAGGGGTAGCCTGATGAGCCCTCTGTGCTCTTGGACGCTGGTACCTGCTGGGCCAGAGCAAGGAGCCAGATAATTGGGAAGTCTGCTGGTTTTCCATGCCTCCTTACTGTTGGGAAAGACACTTTGGCTACTCACAACAGCTTTGTCTCTGTGGGTGTGATTATCCCGTGTCTCTTATCTATGTCCATCCTCTCTGGTTTTCAACACATGTGCCTGATGTTCCTTCAACTTGCTCTGAGGCCTTTTCCTGCGGGTGCCTCCCTCCTCAGAATTCCATTCCATGGCTAATGGGCTTCTTACGTCTGGTGTGCTTGTCCATAGCTCCTGCATGAACTGGGGTAAGGGATTCCACACTTTCCCAATTCGGTCTTAGGTTTAACTTTCAGAAACATGCTTACATTGCAGCATATCACTGGTGCCAAAGTGTAAGCTCTCTGCCAGTGCTTATTGGGGGGCTTTTGCATATTCAACTTTGCATGGAGGCCCTGATCCTTTGACAGGAGGGCTGGGATAGTCATGCACAGGGTCCAGTGGGAGCAGAGCAGAGCTTTGACTGGAAAAGAAGTGACTCACTCAGATTTGAAGAAGAACTCTTTGGACATGGAAAAGGGTACGGGAAAGGCATGGAAGTAAGCAAAAGTGTTTTGTTTTTGTTTTTTTCCAAGTTTTTAGACAATTTTAAGAATGACTGTTGCTGTCTTTGAAAAACTGCCTTTAAGGTGTTTTCTGGTTCTAAATTTGGGAAGCAAGGCTATTTTTGAACTCTATGTCTAAAAGTCTAATTCCTTTCTTTTTGAACATTACCCTTAGAAAGACTTGGATAGCATCCCATGTGACATTTTCCCCTGTGTTTCATTTCCATTAATCAAAAGAATATTTAGTTGAACCATAGCTAAGAATAGTAAAATCTAATGGTGACAAAATATTTCACTTTATTAAATCTGACTTTCCTATTTCTAGGTGTCCCATCTGTTACTATTTGAAGATCTCTTAATTTACCAGTCTTTCTAATAACACCTGTGCCTTACTGTATACAGTAGGTGTTTCTTTTTTTTTAATTCTCATCTTGAAGATATGCTTGTTGATTTTAGAGAGGAAGAGGAAGGGGGGGGAGAGAGAGAGAAAGAGAAAGAAAGAAAGAAAGAAAGAACGTTGATCAGTATGTGCCCCAGCCAGGGATTGATCCGGTAACCTAGGTATGTACCCTGACTGGGAATTGAACCTGCAACCTTTTAGTATAAGGGATGATGATGTTCCAACCAACTGAGCCACACCAGCCAGCCCAGGGCTATAGTAGGTGTTTCTTTTTCTTTTTTTAAAATCCTCACCTGAGGGTATTCCACCATCTATCTTCAGATGGAGAGAGGGAGGGAGGGAGAGAGACAGACAGACAGACAGACAGACAGATAGAGAGAGAGAACACTGATGCAAGAGAGATACATTGATTGGTTGCTTCCTGCACAACCCCGGCCAGGGCAGGGACCAAACCGCAACTGAGGTACATGCCCTTGACCAGAATCGAACCCACAACTCATTGGCCTGTAGGCCGATGCTCTAACCACTGAGCCAAACCGGCCAAGGCAATAGGTGTTTCTTAATAGTTGTAGTTGTTTAATGGGGTTGTACAATTCTGTTGTAAAGCAGATTTTCTTTTATAATTTTAAAGCTTCCCTTTGCACTACCCCCAAATATTTTATTTTTCTTATCAGAACTGTATTACCTGTACATGTTTTAACTATGTAGTTAGTATAACCAATGAAATAGCAAGAAAAATAGGTGACTATCAATAGCCTGTAGAGAGAGGATTGTGTAATATTTAAATAAAGTGGATTTGGTTATTTGATTACAAACTGAATAATGACACTCAGAAACTATAGAAATCTATCAAATTAGAGTTTGCTTTGACAATTATGGAATATAAGTGCTTGACCCAATTCCTTTGGATTAAAATATTTTGAGTATTTGTCACTTGATTAAAAGTAGAACCTTTTAACAATGACTCAGAGTTGAAGGAAATGTCAGAATTTTTTATATGAGATGTGAGCAGTGTGGTTGCAAGGAGGGAGCCCTGGCCTCTGCTCAGAGTGGACACTGAATCTTGACTCCCAGCTCATCAGCTATGTGACTTGAGGCCCATGGCTTTACATTTGGACTTTGGCCTGGGTTGGGGGAGGGTTGTCTCATCTCTAAAATGAGTTTTTTTCCTCTAGAATTTTCCATTTCTTTTCTCTTTGACTAGCTTTGTATATTGGGGCTATATTGGTTCCTGGCATATAGCAGATTATGACAGCTATTATTAATGTTTAATTGTGTGGGTAAATATATATGTCACTTAACCTCTTGGGCTGGTGAAGGTTGGGATTATGTAGGCTAGGGGTCTGACCCAGAACCAGATCCTTGGAAGTTTCTTGCTGATTAAACAGGAAGATACCTTCCCTGCCTGTTTTGCTTCCAGCACCAGGGCTAGTGTAGTCGCAGTACCAGCTTGCAGAAGAATGAATTGGAAGCTAAGATTCAGGAATCCTACAAAACTGGTAATAAATAGTTTGACACCCTTTACTCAGTCTGTATTTGAAGTTAAAAGCTGTTCTTTATTGGAAAATTGAAGTCTAAATGGAACTGTTTTTCTTAGTATTTCAGAACAAGGACTTGATTTAGGTTAGGATTTAAAAAGGAAAAGTGAGTGTGGCGAAATTACAAAAATAGTCTTTCTTTTTAGAAAACAGACTTAGGGGAGAAAATGGCCTTGGGATCACTATGCAGTTTAGTAAGGGTGATTGGTGGAAAGAAATATCAGTGAAATTTAATTTCCTCTTTGGTTCAGTTACCACTGGTCTTGAAAGGAAGAGATTCAGCTTGCTGTATTGTGGGAATTTTCTCTTCTTGAAAATAACAAAAAGGCATAAAGTATTGATAGATTTTCTGTGTCGTTTTAGTTGTGCCTCTACTACTATTGGGATTGTTTTTTGTTGGAAGAGCACAGCCTGCCCAGAGTTGAGCTTCTCTTAAAAAAAAAAAGAAAAAATCTCTGAGGAAATGATTTGAATTATCAAGAGATAATTCAGCGTTTTGGCACGTACTGGTGACTTTTCAGTCTTTTTTTTTTTTTTTTTTTTTTTTTTAATCCTCACCCGAGGACATTTTTCCATTTTTTGTTCAGATAGAATGGGAAGGAGAGAGAGGAAGAGAGAGAGAGAAACATCGACGTGAAAGGGACACATCGAGTGGCTGCCTCCTGCACGACCAACCAGGGCCGGGGACAAATTGCAACTGAGGTACATGCCCCTAGCAGGAACTGAACCCGGGTCTCTGGACCGCAGGCTGACGCTCCAACCGCTGAGCCAAACCGGCCAGGGCTGACTTTTCAGTCTTTAAAAGTTTAAGGAAAAACTGATTCTTTCCCAACAGTAAGAGAGTGAATTTAATTTTCTTTGTTTAAAATGCCTGTAGTCTTGCCCAGCTGGTGTGGCTCAGTGGTTGAGCATCGACCCATGCACCAAGAGGACGCTAGTTTGATTCCTGGTCAGGGCACATGCCCAGGTTGTGGGCCCAATCCCTAGTGAGGGGCATACAGGAGGTGGCCAATCAATGTTCTCTCTCATCGATGCTTCTCTCTCTCTCTCCCTCTCCCTTCCTCTCTCTCTAAAATCAATAAAGAAAAAAAAAATAAAATGCCTATAAAATGCCTGTAGTCTCATGATCATCTCTAAGTCAGCACTGTCTAGTAGAACTTTCTGTGTTCTATATCTGCACTGTCCAGTACTGGAACCATTAGCTACTTGTGGCTATTGAGCACTTGAACCATGACTCAGAATTAAAGTTTAAATTTTATTTAATTTTTATTAATGTAAACATAAATAGCCACATTTGGCTACTTGCTTCTGTATTGTACAGCACATCCCTAAATACATTTACTTAAAATATTTGTGATTTAAAAGATAAAGTTCCTTTAAAGGGACTATCTTTTAAAGATAAAAGGTACTTTCAGAAATACTCAGGGCTTTAAATTTAGGATTATTCACTCATTTAGAAAATATGTTACACTGTGGTATCAGCCCTGGAGATCTGTTGGGGACACAACAGATCCAGTGTCTGCCTTCATGGGAGGCATCTATAGTCAGGTGTGACTTAGTACCTAGTACCTTGGTTCATGCATGATTAGGGTATAGGACCGAGTCTGTTCTGGGTGTTGGAAGGTCTCCTTGGGGAAGTGTCATTAGCACTGAGACCTGAGGATGAATAGGAGATTGGAAGGAGGGGATACTATTCTAGGCTTGGAAACAGCAAGTGTGAATTGAAGGTCTGGAGGTATAAACTCTTGAGTGTGTAACAGTTTTTGTAAAAACCAGTTTTGTTTTTGGTTTATGTTCAATGGGCTAACATTTAGAAGCAGTGTTGGTTTTGCTTCTGAGAAGTGGAGACTGCTGGTGTGGTCCTGCTCTGGGGAGTTTGGTGGGCCTGGGCTCCAGTCTCAGTTTTACCATTTCACTCCTTTATTCAACAAATATTCAAATGCTTATAAAATTCAAATTAGTTATATGCTCTTATGTGTGGGATACTACTAGGCTGTGGTGATAACTGGTGGCTCTGTCCACTTGGAACTCAGAGCATAGTGGTGTAGGCAGGCAATCCAGCAGCCCCACCAAATGCCTGTCTAATTGCAAATCAGAGTTGTGACAGGAAGAAACTGGATGCTTCAGGTGGGATGGTCAGGGAAACTTCTTAGTGGAAAGCACACTGGAGCTCTTGCAGGATGAACTATGAGGAGGTGTCAGGCTGGGCATCTGAAGGCAAGGTAAAGTCGTGGAGAGCCTCCAAGTGTCAGACCAAGGAGTCCAGGCCATTTTTTTTTTTTTTAATCCTCACCCGAGGACATTTTTGCATTTACCTTCAGATAGAGCGGGAGGGAGAGAAGGAGGAAGAGAGAGAAACATTGATGTGAGAGAGACACATTGATTGGTTGCCACCTGCACGACCCCAACCGGGGCCAGGGACAGACTGCAACCGAGGTACGTGCCCTTAGCGGGAACTGAACCCGGGACTCTCTGGTCCGCAGGCCAACACTCTAACCGCTGAGCCAAACCGGCCAGGGCTAGGTCATTCTTTTAGGGCTTTAAAAACAATACATATTTTTAGAAACCCATCACTTCCAGGGCAATTGGAGAAGTCTGGATAAACCTTTTCAAGATGTGTGTTTTCATCCAAGTTCCTATCTGCAAGGAGAGTTGAAAACTCTCTCTCTCCTCCCACACCCCATTGTGAGAGGCACCATGAAAAACAGGTTAAGAAAGTTGTTTAAAAAAATTTTTTTGAGTGGTTAAAATACTCGTAGGGCAGTGGTTCTCAACCTTCCTAATGCCGCAACCCTTTAATACAGTTCCTCATGTTGTGGTGACCCCCAAACCATAAAATTATTTTCGTTGCTGTTTCATAACTGTAATTTTGCTACTGTTATGTCTTAGGCGACCCCTGTGACAGGGTCATTCGACCTCCAAAGGGGTCACGACCCACAGGTTGAGAACCGCTGTCATAGGGTTCAAAATTCCAAAAAGCACGAAAGAATGTTTAGTGGAAAGCCTTCCTCTCCTGTCTGTTTCTGGAGTCACCCAGTTCTACTCCCCATAGGCAACCAGTGTATATTATTCTACAGACATGCTGTGCATATATAAGCATATGCTCTCTCTACTTTTTCTTCCCAAAGTGACACATTATACATGTTGTTCCACTATAAGTACATTTTGGACTGATCAAAATCTCAGAGCTGTTGGAAATACTAATATTCAAAGAACAGTCTTCATTCTAAAAATCCTTTTTTTAATGGTAAAATATTTTGGTGCTGTACTTAAACAACACAAAATTATTTTAGTATTTTCACTATCCTATAAATCAGAAGAAGTGAGGTTTGAAAAATTTAATTCCATGTCATCTTGAAGAATATTAGAAGTTTTGTTACTGTCATCATGTTACACATCATGCAACCAGTTTACACCAAAGTTCTATTCAGTTTCCCAGTTTCTGGAAAAGATTCTTAAAACCTGTAGTTTTTATTACCCACCTAATTAGTTGATACAGAAATATCTGGTCTGGTCGGTGTGGCTCAGTGGTTGAGTGTCGACCCATGCACCAAGAGGTCGCTGGTTCGATTCCCGGTCAGGACACATGCCCAGGTTGTGGGCCTGATCCTCAGTGGGGGGCATGCAGGAGGTGGCCAGTCGATGTTCTCTCTGATCAATATTTCTATCTCTCTCTCCCTTTCCCTTCCTCTCTCTAAAATCAATAAAGGGGGAAAATTTTTTTAAAAAAAAATCTGTAACTTCTACATCAAGCAGATAAAGGAGAAATCAGTCTTTTGCTTAGAAGGACTACTAATATTCATATTAACTCCAGACCTTTTCATTAATTTAGTTAATGAATCTAGAGATTGTAAAACATTAAGGTGACCCAAAAGTCCTTAAGAAGAGAAGTAGCCAAATCCTCTACTATTGCAGATGTGTAGGAGGAAGAGTGATGGGTATTTAAGAGAGAAGATAAATTTGAGAATCATTACATAAAAGAGATGAGGGAAAAAGACATGGAGAACAAAAATTATAATTAGATTTTTAAAAAATCCTCATCCAAGGATGTTTTTCCATTGATCTTCAGATAGAGTGGGAGGGAGAGAAAGGGAGAGAGAGAAACATCGATGTGAGAGGGACACATCGACTGGTTGCCTCCCCCATGACCCAACCAAGGCTGGGGACAAACCACAACTGAGGTACATGCCCTTGACTGGAATTGAACCCGTGACTTATTGGTCCACAGGCCGACGCTCTAACCACTTGAGCTTGGCCAGGGCATTAGATCTTTTTTTAGGTGTAAGAAGATATTTACTAATGTGTGCATAGATTTCCAGAAGGAAATCTCTAGAAATTGTTTTTTTGGAGGTGAGAGACGGGATGGTTTGGGAGGGCTCTCTACTTTGCTCTTTATATTCTTCTGAATGCTTTGGGGGAAAAAAACACCAAAACCATAGTCCAGCCAGTGTGGTTCAGTGGTTGAGCGTCGACCCATGCACCAAGAGGTCGCTGGTTCAATTCCCGATCAGGGCACATGCCCAGGTTGTGGGCCCAATCCCCAGTGGGGGGCACGCAGGAGGTGGCCAGTCGATGTTCTCTCTCATTGATGTTTCTATCTCTCTCTCCCTCTCCCTTCCTTTGTCTCTAAAATCAATAAAGAAAACATTTAAAAAAACAACCACCATAAACATAATTTTTGTCATGAAAAACTAGTTAAAAAGTAATCAAATCCAAAGAAAACATCTTTAGTATTTGTGGTTAGAAGAATCTGTTTAATGGGGAGATGTGGAGTTTTGGTTAGTTCCTGTTGCAAAACCTTTAGACCTTTAGCAAGAATGATTTGAACAAAGTGTAAATTAACTTAGAGGTGCCATCCAAAGATTTGAAAATGTGATTGTGTTTTAGTGTGATGTCCAGTCATCACTTCTTTGCACAAGCTTTGATTTTAACAGAAATCCTTTTATTAGAGGTTTCTTTATTGATGTGCTGGTGGAAGCTGTAAGACCTGACAGCCAACTAGTATTTCTTTGAGTATTTTGAAATTATGTCAACTTTCCTGATGTGAGCAACTTTTATCTTACTGCTATATTGGGCATAAAATGTAGATTGTCACATTCCTTTAGGAAAAAAATAGTACTTTTGAAAAGTCCTTCTTTAAAATACTTTTTATTTTCTTGCTTTTTAAGCTCATTTAAACATATAATATTTTAAACTAATATTGAGTCCATTTCAGATTTTATCCTCAATCAGTAAATGCTCCAACTGGAACCAGGAACTCCTGGAAGTGTTCCAGGTGTTATCACCTGGGCTGAAGCTAGTGACCTGGACCTGGACACACCAGGGATTGCCTTTAAAAACTCAGTTTCTTTAATTACTTAAATGAGTAGTTCACATGGTTCAAAAATCAGAGAACACAGATTTGTAGAGTGAGAGCCTTCCTCCCTCTACCTGGTCCCTGGATGTGAGTAGATTGTGCTCTTCTCCAGGGTTTGTCTCTTCAAGGAGGCACTGTCTATTCTTAGCTCTCTTGCCCCCTCCCTGCCCTTTTCTTCTTACCCAGGGTAACACACTATGCACATTAGCATACCTGTGCATAGCATCACTCGGAGAGCTTCCTCATTATCTCTTTCTGTAGTTGCTAATGTTCTATTATATGAGATGGGCCAGAATTGATTTAATCTGCTCCCCACTTATAGACATTAGGTTATTTCTAATCTAATGCTCTCAAAACAGTGTTTCATTGAATAGCTCTGCACAATTATGTGTATATCTATATAACAGATTCCTAAAAATGGAATTAATGGTTAAAAGGAATATACATTTGTAATTTTGATCACATCATCAAATTGTTCTCTAAGAGCTTGTATTGTTGGTGGATTCTTAAAGCTTTAAAAGCAGCACACATATCCAGCATAGACATCACTAGATATTTTATGTATATTATTTATAGTTAATGATACATTATTCTTCAGCTTGTGATCTCCATAATTTTGTGTTTCAATTATAATTTTAGTGTGTACTTTATTTTTCGTTTAAGACTTTTTTTTAGAACAATTTCAGGTTCACAGCAAAATTGAGAGGAAGGTGCAGAGGTTTCCCACATGCCCCCTGTCCCCACTGGGCACAACCTCCCCCATTATTAACGTCTCCCACCAGAGTGGTACATCTGTTACAACTAATGAACCTACATTGATAATCACCCCAAATCCTTAGTTTGCATTAGGGTTCATTCTTGGTGGTGTACATTCTGTGTTTGGACAGACATATAATGATATATAGCCATCATTATAGTATCATAAAGAGCATTTTCACTGCCCTAAAAATACCCTGTGCTCCACCTGTTCATTCCCCACACTCCCTAACTCCTGGCAATCACTGATCTTTTTACTGTCTTCATAGTTTTGCCTTTTCCAGAGTGTCATATAGTTAGAATCGTATACTACAGTCTTTTCAGATTGGCTTCTTTCACTTAGTGATATGCATTTAAGTTTCTTCCATGTCTTTTCATGGCCTGATAGCTCATTTCTTTTTAGTGCTGAGTAATATTCCATTGTTTGGATGTTGGTATACTTTTTGGACTCAATGCATTAGTTTCCTATTATGAGCTCTCGCATAGTCCACACATTGTCATATGTTGTACACTGACAGAATACAGTCTTTCCCCTTCTGACTTGGTGTTGCTGCTTGCCAGCTGTAGATACCAGCATTTAGGTCAGAAGACCTAGTCTCTGGACATCTACTTGCTTATACTTACCTGAGGTGGCCCAGCACCTGGGGTGCGGGTTGCTTCTGCAGAGATTGAATCCTAGCTCAGCCCCCACATTCCTCTTCCAGGACCTATAATTGGATTGCAGGGTAGAGATAGGCAGCTGATTACAGCACCTCGCCCAGGCCCCTCTCAACTGTGTTGGTGGAAAATAGTGAACCCCTTTCTGCTCCCTCTGCTCCAGAACATCTGGTTACCGTTTAGGGCAGTGGTTCTCAACCTTCCTAATGCCGTGACCCTTTAATACAATTCCTCATGTTGTGGTGACCCCCAACCATAAAATTATTTTCGTTGCTACTTCATAACTGTAATTTTGCTACTGTTATGTCTTAGGCAACCCCTGTGAAAGGGTCGTTTGACCCCCAAAGGGGTCACGACCCACAGGTTGAGAACCACTTGTTTAGGGGCTGCTGGGTGATAATGTGGTCAGTCTGTTGGTGGTTTACTGCTGTGACAGCACCTCCTGTTTGTTCCACCTTTGTCCCATGAAGTGTTTTCTCTACTTTTCAGGGCTGAGGGAGGCAGCACGTAAAATTGTCCTTGCTGTCTAGGAATAGCACTTTCCTGGAACTTCTAGGTGCAAATGAAGATAGGAGACAGGCTGCAATTCCAGGACTCTGATGATTTTAGGGTCCATTGTGACAAAGAACTTTCAGTCAGGACTGTCTTGGGTTCTTTAATTGGAAGGTAAATAGCAAATATTTAGTGAGCAAGAATTCTTGATAGCTAATGCAGAATAACCATGATGTGCATTTACTCCCACTGTAGGAAGACCTGGGAGGAGGCAGATTGCCCAGCCAAGCCCACTTTGGCTCTTGAACCTATAGTGATTCCAGGAAGGGCAAGATTTTGTGATCAGTATAAGTTTGCTGTTCAGAATGGAGTAAAACCTCATTATTCTGTACTAATTAGAGTGTGGTGTATCTGCATAGAAGATTTTAGAAAGAATTTTTGCTTTCATTATTTTCTAATAGTCGTCATAAAAAGAAAGAAAGGTTAGGTGTCTTGGGAACTTGTTTATTTTATTATTATTATTATTGTTGTTGTTGTTGTTGTTGTTATTTTTAATCCTCACCCGAGGATATTTTTTCTATTTATCTTCAGATAGAGTGGGAGGGAGGGAGAGAGAGAGAAACATTGATGTGAGAGAGACACATTGACTGGGCCTCCCGCATGACCCAAACAGTGCCGGGGATGAACTGCAACCAAGGTACGTGCCCTTGGCAGGAATCGAACACGTGACTCATTGGTCCACGGTCCGATGCTCTACCGCTGAGCCAAACTGGCCAGGGCAGGAACTTGTTTAAATGCCTACATAAAAATTATAATGGCATAAATGCTAACAAAACAGTGTTGTTGTTTTTCTTTTCCTTTTCATTATTATTTGTATTTTAATTCTCTGTTGGAGAATTGTTTCAGTATTTATTTGCACAATCTCCAAGAGTTTTCAGAGGTTTTATCCTATAATAGTTACAGATTATTAGGGCTTTACCATAGAGAAATGACAGTCATTGGCCATGAACGGTGTACCAGGCATGAGCTGCCAGGTCCATGATGTATAACTTTGGAAGATGGGGCTGTGATAGTGATAATAATGCCTAATGTTTATTGAGTCATCACTTATGCCGGGCTGAGTGTTGTATACACATTGTATGATTTAATTTTTTCATCAGTGATTCTAGAGGCAGGCACTAATATTTCCATTTTAGAGCTGAGGATGCACATATTAGGGAGGTAGTAGTAGTAAGTGACAGAGACAGCTGAATCAAGACCTGGCTTGGTACTTTTCTCACTACCCTAGACTATGGTTCCTGTACTGTCAGTATCTGACTAGTACTATATTAATAAATGCACTGTGGAGGTCCAGAATAGTCTTCGAGTCATCTAAGAATAATAACCCTGTGAAAAGTATCTACCATTCTGTGGATTCCTCATCTTTAGCTGTGAGCCTTTCCAGGATGCATTGGCTCTTGCTGGATCAATTTTTTGTATCCAGTGTTGACTTAGGAGTTAAAAATTCTTTGTAAAATTTTTCAGGGTGAATGAATAAAAGTCTTTAGCTTTTGGAAGATTTAAGAGAAGCATTTTGAATAGTCATAGAGTACAAGCAATACTGAAGAAAATCTAAAGAAATTATGGAAAAAGTCCTGGCTGGCTTGGCTCAGTGGTTAGAGCATCGGCCTGAGGACCAAAGAGTCTCGGGTTCGATTCCAGTCAAGGGCGTGTACCTGGTTGTGGTTCGGTCCCTCGGTCCCTGGCCCTGGTTGGGGTCGTGTGGGAGGCAACCAATCAATGTGTCTCTCTCATGTCAATGTTTCTCTCTCTCCCCCTCCCGCTCTATCTGAAGATAAATGGAGAAAAAGTATCCTCGTGAGGATTTAAAAAAAAAAAATTGATGGGGAAAAAAATCAAAAAAGACTTTAAAAAAAACGAAATAAGGACTGTGGAAAGAAGTAAGGGGTCTGTGGGAGGGGAGTTTTCATGCTCTGAAGTAGAGAAACATGAACACAAAACAGCAAATAAACTCTTACATAGTTTATTTCTCACATTACCATTTCTCATTCTACATTATGCCATTTAACCTTTGCATGAACCATGGGATAAAGAGTCACTGATGCTGAGGTATAGCTGGAGAGTAAAATAAACCTGATTGGTCCCCTAGAAGATAAATAGGTATAGAGAAAAAAAGAACAGTGTAACATTTCAAGATAATTCATTATTGAAATTTGTTTTCTTTGTTTCTGTTTTAAGTAAGTAGTAATGAATGTTAATATTACCACCTTATGTCTTTGGCTAGACAAGTATCTTGTTAAAGTTGATAGTGTATATCCTTTGTAACTCTGACACTCTTCTCTGTAATTCACTCACTCATTCAGCATGTGGATGTTTGTTGAGGGCCTAATATATGCCAGGCATTTTATGCTGGGCACTGAGTGGTCAGGATCACTGCTTTCGTGGTACTTTACAACCTCATGAGTTATAACAGGAAGTTGAGAGTATGATTTTAAGACTCATTCATTATGTCCATAGACTATAGAAAAATCCATACTTCTGGCTAATAGAAGGTGTGATGAACTGGTCTGTACATGCTTTAAAAGAAAATTGGTAAAAAAATTTTTTTACCAATACAGAGAATTTGGGGCTCCAAATGCAATTCAAAGAAAAAATATAAGGTATTATGACAGAAGAGACATTAGAAAACTTGAAGAAAGGTGTGTTTTGTGGATGATTTGTTTAGTTGACACATTTAAAAGTTTTTTCAAACAAAACTTATCAAATATTATTGGCTGGACAGATTGATTCAGCCACTTACCTATAAATTTTGATTCTGTAAAATGAAAAGTGTTTTTTTTTTTTTTTTTTTTTCAGAATACCTGACAGTAGTTCATTCCTTATTTTAAGGTGATATACTGATTTCTGATGATGATGAATAGAATGAATTCAGAACGTGTAGAATACCTCTTGTCTTTCAGTGTTCAGAAGTGATGATTACCTGGAAATAAGTTTCTGGGTACAGCCTAGAAGTGAGATGTACCTTGTGATCTTGTATGATAAAGACCTCCTGTCTGAGATAAAGACCTCAAGGCCAGCTGAGTTTGGTTGTGACTTTCTTCTTCCTAAGCCACTGTTGTGGGCACCCCAGTCTTATATGAGTGCTGTAGAGACTGAGAAGCTAATATCATCTTTTCTCCCAAGATGGGGCCAACTCTGGGGTTGGCAGCTGGGAAGCTCCAAAAGAGAAAATTCCTGTCCCTAGCTGTGAAAGTGTGTCAGACTTTTTTGCTGTTTGCTGTGTGACAGTCTCCCACTAAGGATGAACCCCTAGACAGCAGGGTGCCCACGAATCTTGTTCAGCCTCAGCTTTGCACTCTCTGGTCTCCTGGGCCCCCTGGTGACTTGGCAGGGAGAATCTACCTAGGATTGGAAATGATAGTGCTCAATCTTGAATCGCAGGAATTTCCCGTGATTTAGATTGCTATTGCCCAACCTGGGTGTTGTAGAAAGCATAGCTGTGTTATGTTGCAACATCCTGGCTTTCCTTCAGTCTCCTTTGTCAATTTTTTGAACTAGAGAATAGGGAAAAGTGGTGAAAGTATAATGGTGAAAAGAAGGGTGATGGTCTGGGTATGGATGTGCCTTCCACAAACCCTAGACAACTTCTCTTGTCTTTCTAAAAGCCACACCTTGTATGTTTGGTTGTATACATGTTCATATGTACTTGGACTGGTAGATGAGGACATAAGTAGAATTAAAGTTTTTATGCAAGATAGAAAAAGCTAACCTGTATCTGTGGCACAAAGTGTGCAGCTTTCATTGTGTAACCATGAGTTACTGTTGTTCTTGTTTCACAGATGAAGGAATTAAGACTCAGATTAAATAATTTGTCCGAGGACATGGGGTTTGTTGATTCAGCCAGGACTGGATTTGAACACGTGTTCTAATTCTAAGTGTTCTTTTTCCATTTTCTACACTGGACTAAGGACCCTAATGCTGACACTGCCGTATTTATCTAACTGTTCTTTTGGGTTTACCTAAGTAAAAATGTGTGTGCATGTGGACAAAACCTGGAAGGCAACAAACAAAAATGTTAGTTATGTTCGTGGCTTGTTTGTTTTTACTTACTTCATGTGCTTTTTGTATCTGGAGACTTGTGAATCTCCACATTCAGGACAACACAATAGCGTAAAAGCTATGGAATGGAAGCTGCAAAACCATGTTGAGACACAGAAGCAGGGTAATCGCCAGCAGCAAGGTCTTTCTCAGAGCTCTCTGCTATATCCAGGAGTCAACTCCTGTTGTCCTGTAACTATGAGAAAGCAATCCCAAATTGAGGGATATTCTACAAAACAGCTGTCCTGTACTCTTTAAAAATGTCAGAGTTATGCCCTGGCCAGTTTGGCTCAGCGGTTAGAGCGTCAGCCCGTGGACTGGAGAGTCCCGAGTTCGGTTCCCGCTAAGGGCATGTAACTCGGTTGCAGTTTGTCCCCGGCCCTGGTTGGGGTCGTGTGGGTGGCAACCACTCGTTGTGTCTGTCTCACATTGATGTTTCTCTCTCTCTCTTCCTCCCTCTCTCCCTCCTGATCTGTCTGAAGATGAATGCAAAAATGTCCTCGGGTGAGGATTAAAAAAAATAATAAAATAAAAATGTCTTAAGTTATGAAAGACAAAGTCTGAGAAACATTTCTATATGAAAGGAGAAGGCAGAGACATGATAACTAAGTGTGCTGCAATCCTGAATTGGGTCTTGGATCAGGAAAATAAATGTGATAAAGGGCATTATTGGGACAACTGGCTAAATCTTAGTAAGGGCAGTCAATACATTAAGTATTGTATCAATGTTAAATTTCCTAAAGTTAATAAATGTACTGTACTGTGCTTATGTAAAAAGATGTTTTTAGGAAATGCAGAGTGAAGTACTTGGGCAGAAAGGATCATACTGTCTGCAGCTTACTCTCACAGGTTCTGCAAAAACAAAGAGTGTGTTTGTGTCTGTTTGTGTATGTGTGTGTGTACACCATTCCAGGTCTAATTCCTGATAGTCAGGCAGGAAGGAAGTACATGTGTGTTAGAGGTAGGCATGTATGTACAGAGACCTTTCGAGCCTGAAAAGAGGGATTGGTCAGTTCTGCCTGAGGTAGCCTGATAAATGTCTTCATAGTTGCTGTGGCTAATCCTAGTGAGGGCTGGGGGTGGGGTTTTCTAGTGAGAGAGTGCATCCAGAAGAAAGATTGCTAATGCATGTGAGAACTCATTGTGTTTGGCTGGCAGGTAGGGTGCATCAGGAGGTGCTGGAGGAGAGAAGGGCTGAGAAGTAGACAGGGGCCACATCGTGATGGTCTTGTATGTCTTACGAGGAGTTTGAACTGTGTCCATAGACATGATGTAGATAATCAAGATGCCTTCAGCTGCAAGGTAACATTAAACTTCAGCTAGAATGACTTAAATGATAGGAAATGTATTTTCTCATGTACAAGAAGTCTGGCTCTTTCCGGACCTGGTGGAGCAGAAGGCACCATCGTGTGAGTCGACATCTGCCACAACAAAAACCAAAACGTTTGGCACAGAGAGCCTAAGAGCCAGGACATCTACCTAAGGCTGTTGGTCAAGCTATACAAGTTTCTGGCCAGAAGAACCAACTCTAGCTTCAACCAGGTGGTGGTGAAGAGGTTGTTCATGAATCACACCAACCAGCTGCCTGTCCCTTTCCCAGATGGTCTGGAAGATGAAATTTCCTAGCCAGGAAGGCAAAACCGCAATGGTTGTAGGAACTATTAACAATGACATAGGCGTCTAGGAGGTGCCCAGGCTGAAGGTGTATGAACTCTGTGTGAGCAGCAGTGCGTGGAGCCGCATTCTCAAGGCCAGGGGCAAGATCCTCATCTTTGACCAGCTGGTCCTGGGCTGTGGCACCGTCTTGCTTTCTGCTCCTTGCAAGGGCTGAGAAGCATGCAGGCATTTCAGCAAGGCCCCAGGAATCCCTCACAGCCACACCAACGTATGATCCAAGGGCCGGAAATTTGAACGCATGAGGCCAACAGGCTAGCTGCAGCTGCAAAAACTAACCCCAGATCCTACCTTGTCATTAAAAAGATTTTGGGGGCTGGGGAAAAAAAAGTCTGAAGATAGGGAGATTCCAGGGTTGGATAATTCAGCTCAGAGATGGCTTCATGAACCCAGGTGTTTGCATTTTTTTGCTGCATCCATCCTTAGTGTGTGAGTGGTGTCTCCTGGTTGAAGAGAGTGGCCACAGTTCTGTGATGAAATCTAATGAGGGGAATCTCTTTCTGAGCATCGCTTATTATTAGGAAGGAAAACCTTTTCCAGAATTGTCTTGACCAACTTGCCTTTAATTCCCTTAGCTGGAATTGTGTCACCTGCGAGGGGAAGATGATTGTGTTTTGTGGTTGGCTTCTCTAGTTGCACTCCCTCCTGTGGCTAGAAAGGTATTACCCTTCCTGAGAGGAACCTCTGAGGCAGCCAGCAAAAGGGGGTTGTTGTGTAAGCAGCTATCAGGGTATGTCATCATAGAGAAAAATAATTAATTTGCTAAAAGTGAGTGGTGGGAAGAGGAGTGGCTGTGTTAAATTTTTTATTTTTTATTTTTTTTTATCCTCACCCGAGGACATTTTTCCATTTTTTGTTCAGACAGAGTGGGAGGGAGAGAGAGGAAGAGAGAGAGAGAGAGAGACAAACATCGACGTGAAAGGGACACATCGAGTGGCTGCCTCCCGCACAACCAACCAGGGCCGGGGACAAATTACAACCGAGGTACGTGCCCCTAGCGGGAACCGAACCTGGGTCTCTCTGGACCGCGGGCCGACGCTCTAACCGCTGAGCCAAACCGGCCAGGGCTGTGTTAAATTTTTTAAAAAGCCACATGCACACTTATCCCCTTCACTACTTCACCAGGACAACTCTTTATTTTTGGCATATTACTTTCCAGCCACTGCCCATATGTACCTACTTTAGTTCTAATCTTACTCTAAGTGCCATTTTGCATACAATTTCCATTGGCATGTTTTTACACACCATATAAACACGTTCCCAGTCTTCATTAGAATTAATGTATAATGTCTTATTGTATTTTATAGCAATTTATTAAACCTATTATTAGACAATAATAATAAAGGCTAATACTGAGCACTTACTACCCACTGTTTAAGTACTTTACATTTATTCATTTAATCCTCATAACAATTCTTTTGGGATGTGGTGGCCATTGTCACTCGTTTCCAGATAAGAAAGGCACAGATCTAAGTAATTTACCCAAGGTCACACAGCTAATTAGTGGGGAGCTAGCAGCAGAGCTAAAGTTCAGATATCTAGAGTCTATAACCGTCAGGCTAAACTGCCTCTGGATATTGTTATCCCCTTTTTTGATGTTACAGATAACATGGCGATGAATATATTTCTACATATCCTGTCCTTGCACATGCATGCATAGCCAGGTTGTTGTAGGTTGAAGAATGCATGGTCAGTGAGGGACTAGAGATGACATATATAGACCACATGTTAGGGAAATGTTACTTTCAGAAGGGCCAGAGAAAAGAAGTTGCTTTAATTTTTTATGTTCAATTACCAGGAAGGATGATCTGTTCTGTTTATTGTTTAATCTTTCTTTGTGATACTTACCAGCTTTTGTTCTTTGTGCATTTATACTTGGGAGTCGGGGTTCTCATATTTATGTATGATTGACATTAACCTTTTTCATATGTATAAGTATTAAGCTATTTTATTTTATTTAAACTATTTTTTGTTTCTATGTATGTCTTTATTATTTTCTACAGCTTCAGCATTTTGAGAAATTTCTTTCTGTTAAGGCTTATTTTTGATAATTTACCTTTTAAATATGTAATTATTTGAGGTTAGGCTTTACTTTAATTTTTAAAATTGCTGTTTATCTAACCTGATGCCCAGTTGCTTTTTACACAATACATTTTTAAAAGCTTTTTTTTTACCTTATAATTCTGTGTGTGTGTGTGTGTGTGTTTAACTCCCCATTGTTTTCCTTTAATTTGTATATCTGTGTTTGTCCCCATACCACACAATTTAAATATTCTTTGAAAATATATGATCAAATCAAATAGGGCTGGCCCTCTTCTCATCTCTGTTTAACTTTTTCTTTTTCAGAATTTGAAAAGTATTTTTTCATGTTTTATTTTCCCAATGAACTTTCAAATCATTTTGGCAGTACTCTTAAGACGTGCTAGTGTTCTGTGTTACATATGCCTCTTTAGGTTAAGATCGTAGTAGCATATGACAGTTGGAGAGCTATTATGGTTACTTAGTTTCTCATTTCCATTTCTGTTTAATTTTTAGATTTTGGACCATTGTTTGACTTGGAAAATGATCTTCCTGATGAGCTGATCCCCAATGGAGAATTAGGCCTTTTAAACAGTGGGAACCTTGTTCCAGATGCTGCTTCCAAACATAAACAATTGTCAGAGCTTCTGCGCGGAGGCAGCGGCTCTAGTATCAACCCAGGAATAGGAAATGTGAGCGCCAGCAGCCCTGTGCAGCAAGGCCTCGGTGGCCAGGCTCAAGGGCAGCCGAACAATGCGAACATGGCCAATTTGGGTACCATGGGCAAGAGTCCTCTGAACCAGGGAGATTCTTCAGCCCCCAGCCTGCCAAAGCAGGCGGCTAGCACCTCTGGGCCCACTCCCCCTGCTTCCCAACCACTGAATCCGCAAGCACAAAAGCAGGTGGGGCTGGTAACCAGCAGCCCTGCTACATCGCAGACAGGACCTGGAATCTGCATGAATGCTAACTTTAACCAGGCCCACCCAGGCCTCCTCAATAGTAACTCTGGCCATAGTTTATTGAACCAGGCCCAGCAGGGGCAGGCGCAAGTCATGAATGGATCTCTCGGGGCTGCTGGCAGAGGAAGGGGAGCTGGAATACCATACCCTGCTCCAGCCATGCAGGGGGCCACAAGCAGTGTGCTGGCTGAGACGTTAACACAGGTTTCGCCACAAATTCCCAGTCACACGGGACTGAACACGGCACAGTCAGGAGGCATGACCAAGGTAAGTGAGCATCAATGCTTTGAATGCTTCCTACTAACCGGGGGCTTCTCCCTCCAAGTAACATGGTAAAATGGGGCGACATGGCACCTTCCTGTCCTTCTTCAGGCTTTCTTCTTGCCCATCCCACTTGGAAGAGACAGATTTGATATCTGAAGTCATTCTTTACAGGATAAAGATCTCTGCCCCATGTATTTAAAATAGGAATTCTTTTTTTTTTTTTTTTTCTTTCATCCTCACCCAAGGACATTTTTGCATTTATGTTCAGATAAAGTGGGAGGGAGAGAGGGAGGAAGAGAGAGAGAGAAACATTGATGTGAGAGAGACACATCGAGTGGTCGCCACCCACACGACCCCAACCAGGTCCGGGGACAAACTGCAACCGAGGTACGTGCCCTTAGTGGGAACCGAACCCGGGACTCTCCAGTCTGTGGGCCGACGCTCTAACCGCTGAGCCAGACCGGCCAGGGCTAAAATAGGAATTCTTAAAACAAAAGTAGAATAGCATGCACACCAGGCAGTTGAAAACAGGGAATGTGTTTGAACTGATTGCTAGTTTTCAACCTCTGAGAAAAATGTGTGGAAATAGGACCACATGGTTGAAAGAGGCAGCTTCTGTTGAGAATCAGTTTGTTGGATCAGTGAATCTTGTAAAGGCTGCTTTACCCAGCTGGCCTACTTCTTACTCTTATATACCCTTTCCTTTTTTTTTTAATCCTCACCCGAGGACATTTTTTTCATTTTTTGTCCAGATAGAGTGGGAGGGGGAGAGAGGAAGAGAGAAAGAGAGAAACATCGACGTGAAAGGGACACATCGAGTGGCTGCCACCCTCACGACCAACCAGGGCCGGGGACAAACTGCAACCGAAGTACATGCCCTTAGCGGGAGCCAAACCCGGGTCTCTCTGGACCGCAGGCAGACGCTCTATCTGCTGAGCCAAACCGGCCAGGGCTATATACCCTTTCCTTTTTACAGCCACCCGGTAAAGTGTCTGTGGCCACAGTGTCCATTTTACCAACGAAAAAGTTGTATTCCGAGCTGGTCAGCTACTTGCCATGATTAACAGAGAAGAGGTGCCAGAGCCATTGGGCAGTATAGGCCCTTGGGTCCCAGAGGAAACACAGAGCACTGCTTCTCAAAGTGGGGTCCTCATCAACATCACCCAAGAGCTAGTTAGAAGTATAGAGCTGCTGACTCAGAAACTGAAGAAGCCCAGCACTCCTGGCTTTAAGAAGCCTCTAGGTGGTTGTGAGGCCTGGGCAAGGTTGAGAGCTCTGCTGTAGGGAAAGGGCTAGGCTGGGGTTTGTAGCCACCAGCCTTTCAACTGGTGTGGAAAGTAGGAACCACACTTGGAGAACAGGGAAGCAAATGCCCAGGTAGTTATGAGACAACTGGAAAAGACTGGAGTTGACAAGGGAAGAAGAGTGCAGTCCTGAAGTCCACTGAAGGAACAAATGCTGGCAGAAGCTCTGAGACAAAGGCTTCTAAACTACAGCCACCAGGGCATCTACTTCAAGCAGTATTTGGTGCAGCAAATTCCAGAATAGAAAAATAGTTTGGGCTGTTCTTTGGATTTAATTTGTCCCATATAAGGAAAAGGGAGAAATTAGAATAGAACACAATTTCCCCACAAGGTTGATTTTGAGCATTAGGTGACAGATATGACTGTCTTCGGTAAGGAGCAGATTTTTTTTTAACTTAAGAAACAAAAATGAAGTAATTCCCAACACTGAAATTGCGTTTATCTCTTTTGAAACATTAGCAAAGGAGAATGTGAACTTAAATTTTAGTTGTCCCTGGCATTTGAAGAGGGGTCTATGTATGCACATGTCTTCTAGAGTTGGGTTGAAAAAGGATTTCTGATGGGTTTAGGATTCTTGGATAGATTGGTGTTTGTTCCTTCTTAATTCACTAATTATTCCAATCCATACTACCCAGTTACAAAAAACTTTTTATTTTGGAGAATTTAAATCTTATGCAAAAGTAGACATAATAGCATGATGCAAGACTTCTCGATCTTTTTGGTCTTAGGATTCCTGGATAATCTTAAAAATTATTTGGGCCCAAATGAGATTTCTTTAAAATGTGGATTATTATCTCTATCAATATTTGCCACACTGGGTACTAAAACAGAGCGTTTTAAAACACAAGTACACATTACATTAGCCATTAAGCACAGTGGCATCACATGTCACAGAGCCTCTGGAAAACAACTCTGTGTTCTTATGAGACAAGGAAGGTGAAAAAGCAAAGACTGTCTTAGTATTTCATGAAAATAGTTTTGGGCCCTTGATCATACTTGGAGAGCCATTGATAATATGTATTCCTAAAAGTTAGACTTGCCATACCCAAACATTAGTACCATTCTCACATGTAAATGCATGAACTTCACGTTGTTAAATGTCCACTAAATATTCAAATTTCCAGTGGTCTCCTCTGTTGTAATTTGTTTTTTGTTTTGTTTTTTTTTTTTTCAGATTATTTTTCAAAATCTGAATAACCCATATTTCAGATAGGGCTCTTACGAATCTGTTAATCTCTAAGATCCTTAAAGTTTCTTTCTTGAAGAATCTGGTGGTTTTGCTTGCTATTTGTTTTTTGTTCTGAGGAGTTTCCTATAGTCTGGGCTTTGCTGATTTCACCTCTATCACTTAATGTTCTTCTGTCTACCCAGGTTTTTTATTCTGTCCAGGGGTTCTTTTCTTTGTACAGAGTGACCTTTCTCTCAGACAACTGTTTGTAAGTATTTACTATGTGGAAAGTAAACTACATTAGCCTTGTGAGGGTAGTCATCTCTATTGCCCATAGGTGTCCCAGAGAGGCCCATGGTGAAGGACAGGCAGGGACTGGCATTTGGAAAGATTGTCATGGCCTTTGAGTGGGACAAAAAAATTAATAGTGGTGGGCAAATGGTAAGAGCAAGAGACAAGTTCATTTTAAGCCATTCTTCTCTCTAACATAATGGTATCAGAGCCAAGTAAGATTTTAAAATGCACACGGGAAAATAAACTTTTTTAAAAGATAATTTTGTTTTAAAGATTTATTACACAAGGAAATGCATATTTTCTGTAAAATAATTCACATAATAAAAAGAGCAGCCCCTCACACCTTACAGATTACTACTTCTATATAGATATATTTATTAACACACACCCTTTTTGAATACCAAATGGAACCCAGCTATATAAGGATCTTGCTGTTTTTTCCTAACAGCATATATATAATATATATGCATATAACCACTTGTCAGTGCACACAGATTTTTGTTTCCTACTGATAGCAAAGTATTTCATTATATGATGCACCATAATTTATCTACTCGTCTGTGATGAACATTTGGACTCTTTTCAACTTTTCATTAGTTCAGACAATGCTACAATGAATGTATCCTTGTCTAGCCATATCCACACGCATCATGGGATAGATTCTTAAAAGCAAGGTGAACAAAGACTCTGATAAAAGTTTTGTTTTTAGAAAGTAATCATACACATGGTTTAACAAGAAACAGCCCCCCTGCAATAGCATTAAGAGTAAGAACTGAGCCCTGGCCGGTTTGGCTCAGCGGTTGGAGTGTTGGCCTGCGGTCCACAGGGACCTGGGTTCGGTTCCCGCTAAGGGCATGTACCTCGGTTGCAGTTTGTCCCCGGCCCTGGTTGGTCGTGTGGGAGGCAACCACTCGATGTGTCCCTTTCACGTCGATGTTTCTCTCTCTCTCTCTCTCTCTCTCTCTCTCTCTCTCTCTCTCTCCCTCTCTCTCCCTCTCTCTCCCTCTCTCTCCCTCTCTCCCTCCCACTCTATCTGAACAAAAAATGGAAAGATGTCCTCGGGTGAGAATAAAAAAAAAAAAAAAAAAGAGTAAGAACTGAAAAGTTAATCTCCCTTAATTCTTGACCTTTGGTTTTCCCAAATTCTTTCACCAAAGACAACTACTATTTCTTATCTGTCCTTCAAGAGGTGGTCTGTGCGTATAGAGGTATAGTGAGGTGTATATGTAGATATCTCTCCTAAACATAAAGAATAGTATAGTATAACCAATCTCCCCCTTCCTTCTTTTCTCCCTCCCTCCCCCCTCCCCCCATTCTTTCTTTGTCTTTGTGTGTGTGTACATGTACCTCCTTCCTACCATTTAACAATGTAAGGTGGAAGTTACTCCATGTTAGATGGAGCTTTCAGTCCTTCTTACTAGATATGATACAGTAGTAGTTTCTGTTTTGGGTATATCATAATTTATAGGACTAGTGCCCCATTGGCTGGACATTTAGGTTGTTTCCAGTGTTTTTGCTGTTTTGACGGTTTTGATCTGTATTTACATGTTTGTACATCAGAGTAACTATAACTGTTGGATAAATTCTTCGGAATAAAATTTCTGGATTAAAGGATATTGACATTTTTAATAAGCATAGATATTGCCAAACACTCCAAAAACATTGTGCAAATTATACCCTCACCAGCAGCAAATGAATCCCTGTCCCCCCAATTCTCACCAACACTGATGTCACTCTTTATTGATTTGCCATTCTGCTAGGCAGATAGTCTCTTAAGTAAAACGTCTCTTTATAAGTTCATGGGCATTTGTATTTTGCTATTGATTACATTGTTTTTCTGATACATTGTTTCCCCTTTTTGTTGGTTTAGATTCTTAATATTCTTTGTATAGTAAATGTTTAAGCCTTTTAATAAATGCAAATTCTCCCTCCTTTTTTTATTTGCTAAAGTCTGTTTTACTAGGAATATGGCCACATAACTTTATAATGGGATATTTTATGATAGATGTATTTTTACCAAATAGATGTTTTCAGTTTTTATAAAATAAATATATCCATTTTTTTCCTTTATGGCTTTTAAGTTTTATGTCATGTTTTAAAATGTTTTGTCTATTATAGAATTAAGAAATATTCTTGTGCCCTGGCCGGCTTGGCTCAGCGGTTAGTGTCGCGCACCAGAGAGACCCGGGTTCGGTTCCCGCTAAGGGCACGTACCTTGGTTGCAGTTTGTCCCCGGCCCCGGTTGGGGTCATGTGGGTGGCAACCACTCGATGTGTCTCTCTCACATCGATGTTTCTCTCTCTTCCTCCCCTTCTCCCTCCTGCTCCATCTGAAGATAAATGCAAAAATGTCCTCTGGTGAGGATTAAAAAAAGAAAGAAATATTCTTGTGTATTTTTCCCCTTATACATTGGATCTTTAACTGAGAATTTATTTTGGCTTGAGTTATAAAGGTCTAGCTATATAATTTTTTTTTTCCAAATTATAGTCATCCCAGTATTATTTATTTAGATATTGCTAATCCAGCTTTTTTCCTACTAATATGATGCACCATTTTTGGTGTATTTTATTTAGTTTTCACGTATGTAAGGTTTGAGTCGAATTCTGGACTCTTTCTTTATTTCATTAATCTTTGCTTATTCTGTGCCAGAAATTTATTATCCTACCTATATAATGAGTTTAATATATAATGGAGCTAGTTGCCCTTTATTCTTTTTCAAGAATTCAATATTTTCTTTGCTATTTATGTGTAGTTCTCAACCCTGTCTGTACATCAGAATTAATTGCACATCAAAATCTGATGCCTGAAACCACTACAGACCAATTAAGTTAGAATCTCTGAGGTATGGCATAAACATTAATATAGTTTGTAGTTCCTCATGATTTTCATGGCAACCATGGCTGAGAACTACTATTTCAGATAAACTTTAGGACTGCTTTTCAAATCCTTAAAAACAAACAAGTAAATAAAATTCATGGGATTTGATTGGGATTGTATTGAACTTTATAAATTACTTAAGGAGGAATTTGACATTTTAGCAATTTTGTAGCTTCCTGAGTTGCCCTGTCGTATACATGCAAGTTGTCTTTTCATGGAGTTTAGGTTGCTCAGAAGTATAATATAGTTTTCTTTACATAGGTAATACACCTTTCTTTAAAAAAATTTTTTTTTCTTTATTGATTTTAGAGAGAGGGGAAGGGAGAGGGAGAGAGAGAGATAGAAACAATGATGAGAGAGAACATCGATTGGCCGCCTCCCACAGGGGATTTGGCCCACAACCTGGGCACGTGCCCCGACCGGGAATTGAACTGGTGACGTCTTGGTGCATGGGTCGACGCTCAGCCAGTGAGCCACACTCGGCTGGGCAATACACCTTTCTTATTAAGCTTATTTCTAGATGTATTAATGAATTTATTGTTACTATTGGGAATGAGTTGTTCTGTTTCATCACCTAACTTACTATTGTTTTAATGCAGAAAAAATATTGATGTATATATGTTATTTGTATATATGTCACTTTGATAATTTGTCCACTTTATGGAATTCTCTTATTCTATAATACTTTTTCAGGTGATTCTGTTGGATTTTCCTAGTAGACAGTAATCTTTTTTATTATTGATAATTTTGTTTTCTCCTTGCCAGTATTTCTGCCAGTGTTTATGCTCTTAGGCATTCCTGTCTTAGATCTGACTTAGAGATGTATATCTAGTGTTTTATTATTAAGTGTAATGTGAGGGTTGGTCTGCAGTCATTTAAATTTGGGGAATAATCTAGTCCTTATTTATAAGAAGGATTTTTGTTGCTGCTGTTAATCCTCATCTGAGGATATTTCTTCCATTGGTTTTCAGAGAGAGTGGAAGGGCCGGGGGAGAGACATCAGTGTGAGAGAGACACATTGATTGGTTACCTCCCACATGCACCCCAACCAGGGCTGGGGATCCAACCTGGAACCCAGGTACTGCAACCCAGGTATGTGCCTTTGACTGGGAGTCAAACCCGCGGCCCTTCAGTATGCAGGCTGACACTAAACACTGAGCCACACTGGCCAGGGCTATTAGATGGATTTTTATCAAATTCCCTGTTGATATCTGTGGTGATTACCCTGTGATTTCTCTCTCTCTCTTTCTCTCTTTTTTTTTTTTTCGGTTAATCCTCACCTGAGGATAATTTTCCATTGATTTTTAGATAGAGTGGAAGGGAGGGAGAGAGACAGAGAAAGAGAGAGGGGTGAGAGAGACACATCGATTGGTTGCCTCCCGCATGACCCTGACCAGGACTGGGGATTGAACCTGCAAACCAGGTACATGCCCTTAACCAGGAATCGAACCCACATCCCTTCAGTCCACGGGCTGATGCTCTAACCACCAGCCAGGGCTGATTTCTCTCTTTTGCTTTATTTATGTGACAGATTATCTCAGTAGGTTTCCTAACATCAAATTGAACCATCTCTGTAATTGTGAAAATAAAAGTTAATGATGTATTGCTGGATTTTATTTGCTAGCCTTTCATTTAGAAGTTTTGCTTCTCAATAACCAATAATGAGGTTCTGATATCAGTGTTATGTTAACTTGATCAAAGAGTTTGGAAGTCTTTTATACCTGTATGTTCTCTGGAATGGTTTAGCATTTGAATGATCTTTTCCTGTACAATTGTATGGACTTGAAGCTGTTTTTCCTAGGGAGTGACTTAAGATAGATAATCTTTGACAACACTCTTGCTCTAGTTTCTGTAAATATTGACCCTTTTAGACTTTATTCCTTTTGGGTCTATATATTTTTCTTTTAGAAAAGTCTAAATTTACTTCTAGAGAAAAGCTGAAAATATTTCTCTTTTACTCATAAAAAATATAAAGTGGTTACTATGTACTACTCTTCACATGTTGCAGATTAAAAAATGGAAGCACACAGAACAGGAAAGTTGAATAACCTTTCCATGATCACACAGCCAGTAAGTGGCTGGCAGAACCAGGATTGGCTCTTATGCAGTCTGGTTAAGGGTCTCTTTTGGACTTTCTGGATGTTTGTGATTATTTCCCTTTTCTCATTCCTAATTTTGTGTGACTCTTAAAGAAAATAATTAAAATAGAAAACATAAGCCATTCAGCAACATGCAGTAATGCTAACAAGACATGATATGATTAAAAAAATAAAATGATTTCTGTATTTCAGCAATAGCAAAATTTGATACGTTATTCTTTTTTTGGTAGCATATTCTAGTTTTCTACTGAAAATAACCCATATGCTTGTATTTTAGAAGGAAAGCAGAAAAGATACATTTAAGTGGGATTTACTAGCCATACAAACACTCAAGTTATTCTCCTTGCTACAGGTGTAGAGAAGTGTTGCTCTGCACAGAGAATGTGGCAGAGGGAAGCCAGAAGCTGGTAGAAAGAGGAAGATGTGTGATATCTGGCCAACGAGTTCAGAAATCTAAGGTTGATAAAAATGTGCTTTTGCAGCCTTAGAAATGCTTTTAGTTCTTTCTTATAAGTAACACATCTAAAAAAGGGACCAAAATAGTTTGTACAGTAAACCTTCTTCACATTGAGTTAGATTAGTGCTTATTTTGTGATAAGGTTTCTTTTTTAGAAATGGTCAGAAAACATAGAGCTTGCTTTTGCCTGGAGCTCTCCCTAAGGAGTAAGGTTTTTTTAATTTAGATTCAGACCCCCTGGACCCAATCAACCAACATTTTGGTCAGATAGGATAAAGCAGTGGTTCTGAGATTTGAATGTCCAGAAGAATCACTACAGACTTATTAACTCAGAATCCTGGGTTCCTCCCTAGAGTTGCTGATTCAGCGGGTTTGGGATGGGGGCCTGAGAATTTATATTTCTTGCCAGCTCTCTGGTGACTCTAGTTGTGCTGGTCATGGACCATGCTCTGAAAACCTGTATGCTGATGGAATAGATTAGCCAGAATATAGTCAGTAAAGAATTAGTAGAGCCAAGTCAGCTATTAAAGGAATGCATGACTCATCCACTTTCTCAATTTTGGAATGATAATTGGACATTTTTAATATTTAATAGCAAAGAGAAATAATACTATACTTTTTTTGATACTTTTCTCTTTTTCATGTATTGTCATCTTATATAATTCTTAAACGAATGCAAAGAAAACAAAGGAATATTACATTAAGTAAATACTAATTTGAACTTTTAAAAAGGATCACAATGGAAATAAATGGTTTGTCTGTAGAATGAAAAGACTGAAAGTGCCCATCAGTAGATGAGTGGGAAGAAAAACTGTGGTACATTTACACAATAGAATATTATGCAGCTGGAGGAAAGAAAGATCTCTTACTCTTTGAGATGGCATGGAGACCTGGAAAGCATTATGCTAAGCGAAATAAATCAATCAGAGAAAGACAAGTATCACGTGATCTCACTTATTTGTGGAATATAATGAACAAAATAAGTTGATGAACAAAACAGATGCAGAGACATGGAAGTAGGGGACAGACTGACAAACTTCAGAGGGAAGGGTGGTGGGGCGGGAAGAGATAAACCAAAGAATTTATGTGCATATATGGATAACCAGAGGTCGTAGACAACAGTGTGGTAAAGACAGGAGGGGACTAGAGAGGGGAGGAGGGTGTCAATGGGGTGGGGGCGGGGGGAATCTGGAATACTTACAAGAATAAAGATTTAAAAGAAAAGATCACAATGGGAATAAATGGTTTGTCTATAGAATGAAAAGATTGAAAGCTTTGAATTAATACAGTGTGCTGTGAGATTTATAGAGCTCCCGTAGGCACACGTTTTTTGGTAGAAATATTAAGCAGTCTTGTACTGGTTCATTACTGTGACTTTAATGGAAGGTGATCATAGTTGTCCTTTAGAATATGTGATTTAGGGTGTGCCTAACTTCACACCCTGATAATTATCCATGAATTTATTTCATTTTAAACCATTTTAATTGGTGAGGTTATGTGAGATATAATGAGATAATATATAACTGGATATTATTGTTATTAGTAGTAGTAGAAGTAGCAGCAGCGACTGCTTTCCCCAGGTGCAGTACAGCTCAGTACTTAAAAGCAGAGCTTGGGCTCTAAAGTAAGCTGCCTCAGTTCAAATCCAGGCACCGCTAATTATTATCCCTGGGAAAATTGCATAATCATTCTGAATCTTGGGTTTTTTTCTCTTTTTATTTATTTATTTATTTATTTTTTATCCTCACCTGAGGACATTTTTTCATTTTTTGTTCAGATAGAGTGGGAGGGAGAGAGAGGAAGAGAGAGAGAGAGAAACATCGACGTGAAAGGGACACATCGAGTGGCTGCCACCCGCACGACCAACCAGGGCCGGGGACAAACTGCAACCGAGGTACATGCCCCTAGCGGGAACCAAACCCGGGTCTCTCTGGACCGCAGGCCGACACTCTAACCGCTGAGCCAAACCGGCCAGGGCTTTTTTCCTCTTTTTAATGAGGATGATAGTAATGCCTGCCTTTGAAAATTGTGTAGGTTGAAAGGGTATAATATGTTTCTCATAGAATTGTGTTGATTAAATGAGATAGTGTATATAAAGATTTAGTTTTTGAACTAAAAACAATACTTTCATTAACAAGTTTGGGACACAATGGACAACTTCACAGAACAACAGAAATAAGATAGTCCCAAGACACTGACGTGTAACATTGCAGCAGACAGGTTAATACTCTTTACCCTCATCCTGTCCCTCAGCACTGTCTCCTCCAACTTCCTCATAATCCTCAAGGGCAGCCATGTCTTCATGGACCTCTCCTTCCTCCATGCCCTGACCCACATACCAGTGAACAAATGCACACTTGGTATACATCAGATCAGACTTGTAGTCCAGGCGAACCCAGCTGTGATGTTGCTCAGCATGCATACAGCTCTCTGTACTTCAGCCAGGTCTCCACCAGTTGCCACTGAGGGAAGCTGGTAATTAATGCCAACTTTGAAGCCAGCGGGGCACCAGTCCACAGTTGGATGGTATGCTTGGACTTAATGGTGGCAGTGGCAGCATTAACATCTTTGGGCACCACGTCGCCACGGTACAGCAGGCAGCAAGCCGTGTATTTACCATGGCAAGGGTCACATTCCACGATCTGGTTGGCTGGCTCAAAACATGCATTGGTGATCTCTGTTATAGTAAGTTGTTCATGGTAGGCTATCTCAGCAGAGATGACAGAGGCATATTGTGGCCAGAGGGAGGTAGATGTGGGGATAGGGTACCAGGTTGGTATGAAATTCGGTCAGAATATTCAGGGCTTTATCAAACCTTAGGGGGAGCAGTGATGGAGAACACAATATGGCCAATAAGGTAGTATAGGTTGGACACTCAGTATCAAGGTTTTTATGACAGATGTTGTAGATGGCCTCATTGTCGACCATGAAGACACAGAGTGCTCCAGGGTGATGTGGGTGGTGAGGATGGAGTTGTAGGGCTGTGGAAACCTGGAGGGCTGGGTAGATGGAGAACTCCAGCTTGAACTTCTCCCATAATCAACAGAGAGCCGGTAAACCCAGAACCAGTTCCCCCACCAAATTGGGAAAACCAAGAAGCCCTAAAGACCTGTGCACTGGTAGGCCAGTTTCCAAATTTGGTCTAAGACAAGGTCAGTGATCTCCTTGGCAAGTGCTCATGGGCATAGTTATTGGGAGCATCGTCCTTGCCTATGATGAGCTGCTCAGTGAAAGAGCTGTTGGTAGGTACCAGTGTGAACTTCATAAATGACCGTGGGTTCCAGGTCTGTAAACACTGCCCTGACAGCACCTTTTTCACTGAAGAATGTATTGAAGGAGTCATCTCCTCATCCAATGGTCTTGTCAGTTGGCATCTGGCCATCAGGCTGGATGCTGTGTTCCAGGCATTGCCGATCTGGACACCAGTGTGGCCAACGTGGATGGAGATGCACTCACACATAACTGAGACCTGTAGGGGTCTGTTGGTTTGGAGTTGGTGAGTGGATGGTGACAAGGACCTCCCACTGACAGACTACCAAGGAGTCTGAGGGAGAAATCTGTAAAGTTCTTAGCACAGTGCCTGGGTTTACTGAAAAACTTTTAGAGAAAATTGGTTAGTTGGCTAGGTACTTTCTTTTTTTTATTTTTATTTTTATTTTTTATCCTCACCCGAGGACATTTTTCCATTTTTTGTTCAGACAGAGTGGGAGGGAGAGAGAGGAAAAGAGAAAGAGAGAGAGAAACATCGACGTGAAAGGGACACATCGAGTGGCTGTCTCTCGCACGACCAACCAGGGCCGGGGACAAATTGCAACTGACGTACGTGCCCCTAGTGGGAACCAAACCCAGGTCTCTCTGGACTGCAGGCCGACGCTCTAACCGCTGAGCCAAACCGGCCAGGGCAACTTGGGTACTTTCTTACATAAAGGATTTAAGATAACCACAAAATATTTTACGTGATAATGAGACTGCTTTCTAATGTTTTCAGTGAACATTTTCTAATAATAAAAATAGTTTATGCTTGATAGACAAAATTTGAAATTCTAGAGAACACATTGCCCATAATTCTATCATCCAGTTCAGCGTTAACTTTTTGATGCTTTTCCTACCAGTCTTTTATCTATAATTATCTCTTTGTAAAGTCAAAGTTGGAGTTGTGTTTTTTTTCTAGTTCTTTTTAACTGATTATTTTCTGTAACAAACTGACACGTTTTGCATAATAGCAACATTGAATACTTTGATTAATAAGCTCTCTGATGACTACTTTGAAGAGTATTATGTACATGTAAGAAAAACCAATCAACCTGTTACTTTCCAACTAAAGGTCAACAATTGGGATATGGAGTTAAAGACCTACATGTATTAATTTTTTGAATATTTTATTTTAGTTTTATTACTGGAGGTAATAATTTACATAGAAATACACAGATCTTACATGTTACAGTTTGATCCGATCTTACATGTTACAGTTTGATGCATTTGTCAAAACTCTTGCCTGTATAACCCACAACCCTGTCAAGATACAGGTCATTTCGTTACCCCAGAAAGTTCCTTTATATTTCTCTCTTTTTTTGTCCTTCCTACCCCTACCCCAATAATCACTGCTGATTTCCTTCACTATAGGTGAGTTTTACTCGTCCTCAAGCTTTATATAAATGGAATCATACAGTATGTACTTTTTTTGCAAGGCTGCTTTTACTTACAGAATGTTTTTGAGATTCATTCATGTTGTTGCCTGAATCAGTAGTTTTTGTTTGTTTTTTTAATCCTAACCCAAGGATATGTTTTTATTTATTTTAGGGAGGGAGGGAGGGAGGGAGGGAGGGAGAGAGAGAGAGAGAGAGAGAGAGAGAGAGAGAGAGAGAAAGAGAAAGAAAGAAAGAAAGAAACATCGATTGGTTGCCTCCCTTATGCACCCTTACTGGGGATCAAACCCACAATCTAGGTATGTGCCCTCACCGGGAATCAAACCCGCAACCTTTAGGGTGTATGAGACAGTGCTCCAACCAGCTGAACCATCTGACCAGGGCATTAGTTCTTTTTATTGCTAAATAGTGTGTGTGTGTGTATTTTAATTTATTTTTTCCTTTATTGATTTTAGAGAGAGTGGAAGTGAGAGGGAGAGAGAGATAGAAACACCCATGAGAGAACATCGATCGGCTGCCTCCTGCCTGCCCCCACTGGGGATCGGGCCCACAACCTGGGCATGTGTCCTGACCAGGAATCGAACTGGCGACCTCTTGGTGCATGGGTCAGCACTCAACCACTGAGCCACACTGGCCGGATGATAAAATATACCATGATTTGTTTATTTAGTCTCCTATTCATGGACATTGTGGTGGTTTCTAGTTTGGAGCTATTAAGAATAAAGTTTCTGTGAACATTTTATACAAGTCTTTGTATGGACATACACGTTTTCATTTCTCTTGGATAAATAACTAGGAATGGATTTGACTAGATAAGGAGAGGTCTGTTTCTGGACTCTAGTGTAGGAATCAGCAAGCTGTGTAGCCCATTGACGAGATCTGGCTTGTTGACTGTTTTTTATGGCCCACAACCTAAGAATGGTTTTTATAGTATTTTTTAAATTTTTTAAATTGATTTATAGAGAGGGAGGGAGGAAAAGAGAGAGAGAGAGACTTGTTGTTCCACTTATTTATGTGTTCATTAGCTGATTCTTGTATGTGTCCTGACGGGATTGAACCCGCAGCCTTGACATACTGGGACAATGCTCCAACCAAATGAGCTATTCGACCAGGTGGTTTTTATAGTTTTAAAGGGTTGGTTAAAAATAAACTAACAAATAAAAGAATGAGGGATGGAAAATATAGATTGCCTGCTAAGACTAAAATATTTACTAACTGGCCTTTTATAGAAAAAAAAGTTCCCTCTTCTAGTCTATTCAGTTCTGTTCATTTTGTTGTTGTTAATCTTCACCCAAGGATATTTTTCCATTGATTTTTAGAGAGAGTAGATAGGAGGGAGGGAGGGGGAGAGAGAGAGAGAGAGAGAGAGAGCGAGAAATACCATGGATGTGAGAGAGACACATCAATTGGTTGCCTCCCGCATGACCCTGACCAGGGTTGGGGATTGAACCTGCAACCCAGGTACGTGCCCTTGACTGGGAATCGAACAAGTGACCCCTTGCTCCTCGGGCTGACTCTCTAACTGCTGAGCCAAACTGGCCAGGGCTATCTATATCTGTCCGTTTCTTTAGTTTTATATAGTAAGCATTAAAATCAGGTTGCTTAGTTTCTCATTTTCATTTCTGTTTAATTTCTAGATTTTGTATCGTTTGACTTGTTTTTTGTTAATAAGGAGAAATAGAATTTATTTTTTTGTATTAACATTATATCCTATGATATAGTTCTGTTAGTCATTTGGTAGATGCCTTAGAATTTTCCAAGTCATGTTGTCTTTTTATTTTATTTTATTGATTTTGGAGGAAGGAAGAGGGAGACAGAGACAGAGAGAGAAAGAAACATCTATTTGAGAGAGAAACATTGATGGGTTGCCTCCTGTATGTGCCCTGATGGGAATCAAACCTGCCATCGTTTGGTGTACAGATGATATCCAGTGAACTGAGCCACCAGGCCAGGGTGAGTCATGTCATCTTTGAATAGAGATAGTTTTACTACTCCTTTTCTAATCTGTATGCCTTTTATTTTTCCGGCTTTACTGCTTTGCCTAAGATCTCCAGTACAATATTTAATAAGAGTAGTGAGCCCTGGCCAGTGTGCTCAGTGGTTAGAGCATTGGCCCGCACACGGAAGGGTAGGGGTTTGATTTGATTGAAGGCATGTACCTAGGTTGCAGGTTTGAGCCCCATCCCCAATCAGGGTGTGTGCAGGAGGCAACCAATACATGTGTCTCTCTCACATCCATGTTTCTCTCTCTGTCCCTCTCCCTTCCTCCCTTCTACTCTCTCTCAAAATCAATGGAAAAATTATCCTCAGGTGAAGATTAACAAAAATAATAATAAAAAATAAAAGTCATGAGAGCATACATCCCTTATCTTATTCTTGATCTGTGGAAGAATGCATTCAGTTGTTTATTATTATGTATGATGTTAGTTGTAGGATTTTAAAGATATCCTTCATCAGGTTGAGGAAGGCCCCTACTGTTCCTAATTTGCTGAGTCTTGATTATAAATGATTGCTGAATTTTGTCAAATACTTTTTCTGCATCTATTGAGATGATCTTAGGGATTTTCTTTATTCTCTTAATGTGAAGTACATCTTTCTGAATGTTGAACCAACTTTATATCCCTGGGTTAACCTCACTTGATCATAATGTATTACCCTTTTTATATATTACTGGATCTGATTTATGAAAATATTGTTCATGATGTATTCATCTGTATTCATGAAGGATTTGGGTCTGTATTTTCTTTTCTTGCAATGTCACTTAGTTTTGATATCAAGAATATACTGGCTTCAGCCCTGGCCAGTTTGGCTCAGCAGTTGGAGCGTCGACCTGTGGACCAGAGAGTCCTGGGTTCGATTCCCGCTAAGGGCACGTACCTTGGTTGCAGTTTGTCCCCGGCCCTGGTTGGGGTCGTGTGGGTGGTGACCACTCGATGTGTCTCTCTTACATCAGTGTTTCTCTCTCTCTCTTCCTCCCTCTCTCCCTCCCACTCTATCTGAAGATAGATGCAAAAATGTCCCCAGGTGAGGATTAAAAAATATATTTATACACACACACACACACACACACACACACACACACACACTGGCTTCATAAAATTATTCCCTTCTTTAATGAAAGAGTTTGTCTAAGGTTAGTATTATTTATGCCTTAAATGTTTGATAAAATTGGCTAGTGAAACCTCCTGGAATTTTCCTTGTGGGAAGGTTTTAATTATGATTCAATTTGTTTAATAGATATAGGCAATTTAAATATTTCATTTCTTATGTTAATTTTGGTAATTTGTGTTTTTTCAAGTAATTAATCCATTTCTTCTAAGTTCTTGAATTTATCTGGCATAAAGATATTCTTAATACAATAGCTCCCTAACTTTTGTTTAATGCCTGTAGAATCTGTAATAATGTAGTGTCCCCCCCTTTCCATTTGATACTGATGATTTGTGTTTATCTCTCTTGTTTTTCCCTGATCATCCTAGGTAGGGCTTTGTCAACTTTATTGATATTTTCAAACAACCATCTTTTTTTTAATTGATTTTTTAGAGAGAGAGGAAGGGAGAGAGAGATAGAAACATGGATGAAAGAGAAACATTTGTCGGCAGCCTCCTGCACACCCCGCCCGTACTAGGGATTGAGCCCGCAACCCAGGCATGTGTCCTGACCAGGAATCGAGCCGGGACCTCTCAGTCCATGAGACTATGCTCAATCCACTGAGCCACACTGGCCGGGCTCAAACAACCATTTTTTGATTTGTCAATTTTCTCTTGTGTTGTATTTCATCTATTGTGTTTTTATTTTCTTCTATTTACTTTGGGTTTTCTTTGCTCTTTCTAGCCTCTTGGGGTAGGCACTTTAGATCATTGGTTTTAGACTTTCCCAGTATTAACATTTGAGCAATAAATTTCACCCTAAATATTGTTCTGTACTGCATCACATAAATTTTGATATGTTTTGGTTTCATTATTTAGTTCAAAATATTTTTATATATTATGATTTCTTTGATTTGTGTTTTTCTGTAGAAGTATTTTTGCAAATATTTTATTATGGATTTCTAATTCCATTGTGATCAGAGAACATGCTCTGTATGATTTTTATCCTTTGAAATTTATTGAAACTTGTTTTATGGCCCAGCACATGGTCTATCTTGATGACTATTTTACATATGCTAAACAAGAAGGTGCATCCTACAGTTGTAAGGTATAATGTTTTGTAAATGTCAGAGTAAGTTGGTTGATTGTGTTCAAATCAGTTATGTCCTTACTTATTTTGTCTCTTTTATCAGTTACTGAGAGAGGAGTATTAAAATATCCGACTATCATTATAGATGTCTTGATTTTTCCTTTAGTCAGAATGAAATCTGACTACATATTTCATGTGGTTTGAAGGCCCTTTCATTAGGTGAATATACATTTTGGGTTATTAAGTCTTCCTGATGAATTGAACCTTTTTTTTTTTTTTCATTTTACATGTTCCTCTTTATTTCTATTAATATTCTTTGTCTTGAAACCTACTTTGTCTCATTAACCTAGTCGCTTCTACTTTTTAATGATTGATATTTGCAAATATGTCTTTTATATCCTCTTGTCTGTGTCTTTTTTCATTTTAATTAATTTTTTTGTTAATCCTCACGCAAGGGTATTTTTCTATTGATTTTTTTTTTTTTTTTTTTTTTTTTTTAAGAGAGAGTAGAAGGGAGGGAGAGTGAGTGAGTGATGTAAGAAAGACACATTGATTGGTTGCCTCCTGCAAGGCCCTGGACCCTGAGCATCTAACTTACAACGCAGGTAGGCTGGGCATCTAACCTACAACCCAGGTATGTGCCCTTGATCAGTAATTGAACCTGTGACACTTTGGTCCCTAGGCCAATGGTCTAACCACTGAGCCAAACTGGCCAGGGCTCTTGTCTGTGTCTTTAAAGTGTCTCTTGTAAAAAGCATATAATTGGAACTTATTTTTGATTCTGACAATCTTAGCTTTTTCTTTAATTCTATTTTTCAATTATAGTCTACATTAAAATTTTTGTATTAGTTTCAGGTGTGTGCTGCATAGTGGTTAGACAGTCATGTCCTTTACACCGTGATCCCCTGATACAATCTTAGTCTTTTAATTTATTTACATTGAATGTTGGTATAGTTGGATTTAGATCTTCCATCTTGCTACTTGTTTTCTATTTGTCCCTTCTGTGTTTTGTTTCTTTCCTGACTTCCTTTTGAAGGCTAATTCTTAACATCTCTGTCATCTCAGTGTTTGTTTCATTTGGTTGCTTGTTTAAATATATAATTCCTAGTTATAGGTCACATTTTCCCTCCTCTTGCATGTTCAGTAATTTTTGACTGTGTAGTGAACATTGTGGGTATGTTGTTGAATATGAATTTTGTCTGTCTCCTTTTACAGAGTTTTGGGTGTTTTTTTTCTGGCAGACTTTTGACTCAGATCATTTTGATCCTTTCAAGGCTTGTTTTTAAACGTACTTAAGACAGGTCTTGAGGAGCCTTGCTTCTTAGACATGGTCTTTTTGGGGGTCTCAGTTCAGTTCCTGGGATGTTCAGGAAGATCTTGAACCTTTGACTGGTCAGAACTTCTATGTCTCCAGCACTGTGCCTCCTCTGAAATCTCTTCAGTGCACAATTCCTTAGTAGTAGCTGACCACAGGTTCTCGTAAGCCTGTTCTCAAACTCTTCCCTGGGACTGCTTTCTGTTGCCTGTGGATCTCTGCATTTTGTTATTTGTTGCCTGTGGTTTCTTGGTGGGGAAACTTGTCTGATCTGAACAAACAAATAGAATTTCCAGAGTTAAGGGGTCTGAACCTGAGAGTTGGATCCTCAGGCCAGCTCCCACCATGGCAAACATGCCAGCTTCAGAGATGGGCTGAAGGAACAGGCTCCCCCTTGAGTGTCAGGGGACAGCCCAGATAATGAGGAAATTTGGAAACATCATTCATTGTACATAAACTTTAAAGTCACCCTGTAGGTGACTTTTCACTCAATAAGTGAAAAGTTTGGTGCTCAGAAATCGAATAGTTTGTGTAGGGTCACATTGGGAGATAACTGCCCAGTATTTACAACCCAGGGTCTGTCTGAAGTCTCTGCTGTTTATGTTCCTCTTGTGTGCTTTTCCATCAGTACAAACATTTCAGGAATCATTTTGAAACCAGCCTATCTCTCAGACTTTAGCATAGATTCAGGCAGTGCATCCTAAACTTGAATAACTCACCTAGTGGTCTTGTTAAGATGCAAATTATGATTTGGGGTGGGGCAATGTGTGGGCTTTTCTAACAGCTCTGGGAGGAGCTGGTTCTGTGGCTTGTGCTCTTCAGGCTCTGGGAGATCTGTCTTGATGGTGCCCTTTGAGTTAGATATGTCACACTTTAAAAGTTATCTCTGTTACTTCCTTTATTGTTCAGTGTACAAAGTTGGGAAGTGCTAAACCTAACATTCTTTTTTTTTTTTAAATATGTTTTTGTTGATTTTTTTTAGAGAGAGAGGAAGGGAGAGAGAGAGAGAAACATCAGTGTGAGTGAGTAGCATCGATTGGCTGCCTCCTGCACGCCCCCTACTGGGGATCAAGCCTGCAACCTGGGCATGTGCCCTGACCGGGAATAGAACTGGGGCCTCTCAGTCCATGGGATGACACTGACCCACACTGGCTGGGCTAGTTTTTTTCCATTTTAAAAGTAGACTTTTATTTATTTATTTATTTATTTAATCCTCACCTGAGGATATTTTTCTATTTATCATCAGATAGAGTGGGCTGGGGGAGAGAGTGACACCTCAACTGATTGCTTCCTGCATGACCTGACCAGGGCCGGGGATGAACCGCAACCGAAGTATGTGCCCTTGACTGAAATTAAACCTGAGGCTCATTGGTCCGCGGGCTGATGCTCTAACCACTGAGCAAAACCGGCCAGGGCAGACTTTCATTTTTTAAAACAATCTTAGATTTACAGAAAAATTGGAAGATATTACAGAGGGTCCTCACAAAGTTATCTCTATTATTACATTTCTCACAATTAATACATTATTATTAACTGAAATCCATACGATTTCCTTTATTTTCTCCTAATGTCCTCTCTGTTTTAGAATCCCATCCAGGGCACCACATTGTTATGTCGCCTTAGGTTCTTCTTGTCTGTGATGTTTTCTCAGACTTTCCTTGTTTTTAATGACCTTGACAGTTTTTTTTTTATTATTTATTTTTTTTTATCCTCACCCGAGGACATTTTTTCATTTTTTGTTCAGATAGAGTGGGAGGGAGAGAGAGGAAGAGAGAGAGAGAGAAACATCGATGTGAAAGTGACACATCGAATGGCTGCCACCCACACGACCAACCAGGGCCGGGGACAAACTGCAACCGAGGTACGTGCCCTTAGCGGGGACCGAACCCGGGTCTCTCTGGACCGCAGGCCGACGCTCTAACCGCTGAGCCAAACTGGCCAGGGCAACCTTGACAGTTTTAAGGAGTACTGGTCAGGTATCATTAGGATGCCCCTCTATTGGTATCTATCTGATGTTTTTCTCATGATAAGACTGGGGCTAATGGAGTTATGGAAGGAAGATTATATCATATCAAGGGTGCATACTACCAGCATGACTTACTACTGTAGTTGATGTTGCCCTTGATCACCTGGCTGAGGTAGTGTCTGTCGGGTGTCTCCACTATAACATTCCTCCTTCTTCCCCCTTCTGTCCTGTCCTCTTTGGAAGGAAGTCACTGTGCATAGCCCACACTTAAAGGATGGGGATTATGCTCTATTTATTTATAATTTCTATTCATATGACTTTATGTTTTTATTAATTTGAGAGAGAGAGAGAGAGAAATATCGATTAGTTGCCTCCCATACGTGCCCCAACTGGGGATTGAACCCACAACCTGACCAGGTATGTGCCCTGACCAGGAATCGAACCTGCAACCCTTTGGTGTACAGGACGACACTCCAGCTAACTGAGCCACCTGATCAGGGCTATTTTTTTTTTTTTTTTTTTTTTTTTTGTTAATCCTCACCATTGATTTTTCAGATGGAGTGGAAGGGAGGGAAGGAGAGAGAGAGACATCGATTGGCTGCCTCCCGCACGACCCCAACCGGGGCCAGGGATCGAACCCGCAATCCAGGTACATGCCCTTGACTGGGAATCAAACCCATGACCCTTCGGTCAGTAGGCCGACACTCTAACCACTGAGCCAAACCAGCCAGGTCTGTGCATACTTTTGAAGGTACACATGAACTCTGAAAAGTTTGCGTCTTACAAGAGGTTCAAATAGTGAGTGTGGCTGAATCTCAGAAACAGTTTTGTCATAGTAATTTTAAAAATAAAGATGTACTGACTCACAAATGGAGTTTTCCCTAAGCACCTTTGATCATCTTTGATTTTCAGTAAAATGCATTCTCCAAAAATCCCCCTCCCTTTTTTTGTCGTCTGCTGAGGAAGTAAGCATCTTTCCTGAATGTTATAATGAGGCAGGTGTCCAGACTGCTGTAAATAGTACCTGATCAGAGCTATAAATTCAACGTCGATGTTTTCTACTCAGGAGGTGCAGTGGATTGTATAGTTATCAGTGGATGGTGGTAATTCAAGGCAGTAGTTCTGTATATCTATACCTGTGCATAGTATTATATATTTTAGGGTAAGAATATGGTACTTTGGTTTGTGGCCTTTGAAAAATGGTGCCACAAATAGTGCCACATGGTCTGAAGTAACATTATTGCAGTGGTTGCTTTGTTATTTACCAAGTGGAAACTTCGTGTTCTCGGTGAGCCGTATTATTAATTTTGTTTCTTTGCCAAATGTATGAGGAATGAACTGGAAAACAAGTAATCTTAAATCCATTCTAGCCCTGGCTTGGCAGTTCAGTTGGTTAGAGCATCTACCTGATATGCCAAGGTTTCAGGTTCGATCCCTGGTCAGGGCACATACAAGAATTAACCAATGAATTCACAAGTAAGTGGAACAACAAATTGATGTTTCTCCGTCTCCTCCTCTCTCTAAAATTAATAAATTAAAAATAATTTATTTTAAAAACTCCTTTGTAGAACAAGGCAAGAAATAGATAATACTGGGAAATACCATCTTCAAATATTGTCTTAGAATTGACTTTGTAAATTGTTACAGTTAGGATGCATGCCTGTCTTTTTTTAGTATTGTAGAAAATCTATTCACTTTAGAGAATCCTGTCTGATGATAGAGGTTTTTCTGTGCTTTATTTTTGGAAAGAGATCTCAAAGCCACCTCAAGATTGCACAGTGCTTTGTGGTTTTCAGAGTGTTTTCCTTTGTGCTATTCCATTTCAGTGAGAAACAGGAAGTCCGAGCAGCCTGTGCAGGCTTTCTAGGGTGTGTGATCTCAGTGGTGAGCAGCTGTATTGATAAGGGAACGGGATGGGGGGGGGGCACTGGGGCATAGAGATAAGGGACAGACCAAGGGGGAGGGTAAAGAGTATGTTTTCTCCATTGAAAACCTTGTGCATTTTGCTTGGAGATTTACTATAGAATTGGAGGTGCTGGCCTGCTTGGCAGTTATAGTTGTCAGGGTGTGGCTGCGTCTAGGTGTGCTGCTGCTGCATGTGGGTTCATTAAAGGAAAGTTGTGCAGTGGTGGGAGCGGCTGGAAGACTGGAGGCTGTGACTCTCAGATCAAGACTATCAGGATCTGATTGGAGAGATCATAGCAACTTTCCTTCCTGTCTGTTGATGTTGTGAATGATGCTCTTCTGAGACAGTGCTTACCTTTTATGAGTGATCAGCAGCATTAATAATCAGCCTACTCCTGCTCTTTCTAGTCTGGATGTTCATTTTAATTAATATTTTAGAGTTATCAATGAACTCTCAGCCAGATGTCTGGCCATCAAGTCCTATTGTTGCAGATATCTGAGTAGAGATAGACTTCAAAACTGCAAGAATAACTTCTCTAGGCCTAGTGGATACCCAGGCCCCTTCCTGAGATGTTTTACCATGTTCTTATTCAGAGAGAGAAAACAGAACAGCAGCCACCACCGTGAATGTTACTGTTAGTGTTTAGCCTGCCTCTCAGGGCCCAGCTGAGGTTTGACCTCTTGAACTGTCCTTTGGGCCAGGACCCCTGTCTCCCTTTTTCAGACTACATTTAGCAGTTGGTATCAGTGCCACCTGCTGACAATGCACATCTGGTTTCTTTGTAGTGTGTGTGTCTTACCTTGGACTAGGGAGGACATGGCCCTGCATACTTTGTGCCTCCACCACCCCATGGTGGAAAATGCTTAATAAACACCACCCTCATGGTTGATAGCATAACTGCTTTCACAGCCTTTTCAACTTCTACTATCCCGAAGATGTGAGCATCGTTGCTAAAAGCTGAGAGAAAGCTAGGAGGCAGGTAGGCTTTAGTGAGAGTTGGACAAATGTCAGAGCTGCTGGATTGTCTCCTTGCAGGGAAAGGTCTGTCCTCACATAGGTATTTTCCAATTATAAATGCAACTCGTTATCTGGAAACTAAACACATTCTGGTAAACCCTCATGATCCGATCTCTTTTGCTCTCTAAAGTTTAGGTACCAGATAGATTTGGGTGAAATGGTATCCCTTGCTGCCTGAACTGTGAGCCAAATACAGAGTCTGTATTGTACCAAGAGTCAGCCATGTAATTTCCAAGTCGATAAACATAAGCTGTTAGAGAAACATACACCTTTTTATATCCTGATTGGTGATTGACTGTGTTTCCTTCATGTTTCCCTCCTTCCAGCCTTCTTTGCGAATAGTGGTGGTAGATGTCTGAGTGGCTGAGCCTCGTTCAGGCTTTTTTTCTGGTCATGTATATAATACATTAGAGCTAAGTGTGACAACTTATAGCCATGTTATAACCAGGGTGAATTTGATTTAAATTACCACCCAGGAGTAATCTCTAACAGTCATAATCAGTTTGATCTACCTAGTTTTATTCACTGACAGCTTAAATTAGTATTTTAAATACAGCTGTGCAGCCAAACAGTGGGTCATCTTGTCATTACAGGCAGTCAGAATATTTCAATAGAGAATGACTTTAAAAAACAACTTTTCTCCTTATGATAAAATAATGCATTGTGTAGAGAATTTGAATAATACAGAAAATATTAAAAAGTAAAAATCATTTCTAGAGTGTTAACTCTATCAAATACTTTGGTGTTTGCTCTTCCTTGCTCTGTGTGTGAGTGTGTGTGTGTTTCAGATGGGAATTATACCTTTTATATCCTTTTTAAAATATGTACAAGGAAAATCTTTTCCCTTGTTAGTAATGAGTGTCTTTTATAGTAAAATAACTGTTTCACTTTTGATATCACCACCACTGCCTTACTTCGGTGTCATACTTTCCTGTTCCAGGTGTTTTAAGCTTTATCTTTTGGAATGAGCTGCAGAATGTATAGCGTATTAAGATAGCTCTGGGTGTCCACAAAGTCTTACCTGTATCTTCTCACCAGTGGGGATGATCAGTACTGCACTAAATATATTTGTTAAGACTTTACACAACTCAGTTTTTGGTTAGAAGTAGAGCTGCATGTGTTTGAAACACTGATGTCTTTGAATATGTGTTATGGTTTGTGATTTATGGCATTTAATAAGGCGGGAGGGACCTTACTTTATTCCCTTTGGTCCTCTTCTTGAGACCTAAGAGGTTGGCTAGGAGGAGGCCGCAGGAAGCCCTGAGTTTGTGTCCTCACACTTGCCTCCTGGGGCTCATCTCCATATGCTGTTCCTCCTGCCCTGGCAGTGAAGCTGACAGTCTAGCCTGTCTGTTTCAAGAACTGGTTCCATTTTCCTGCTCTCTTGTAGAGGAGAAACAAAATTCTCTGAAATGTCAGCTTTCTTTCTCCTTTAAATTTTACTAGAAATAATCGTGGACTCTTTTCTAAAGCCTTCTTTGCATGTTCAGTCCCATCTTTACCTCTCCTTCCCCTGAATTCCTGCATTACCTGTATGGACATTACCTTGTTCCTCCATTGCATCCTCCGTTTCATCACTTTTCTAGTGGATGGTAAATCCATATAGGAGGAACAGGAGAGTTCTTCCTGCAGAGGGTTTGGGCTAAAGGCTTAGTTCATTGAGTGACTTATTTTTAAAGCTTAGATCTCTATTCTGTATTCTGTGCTATAGCTGAGCTGCAATGTAAATAAAATTCATCTTTAGAGGATATTTTTTCTCATCTTTGTCCCTTTTTTCTTGTCTTTTTACCTTTCCTTTTCTAGTCTTTTATCTTTTCCTCTTTCCTCTTCTTTCTCCATGGCCACTGTGGCTTGCCTTGGCTTTGCATCACTTGAAAGGAGTACTCAATCCTAAACGGGCTGCTTTTCCACCTTAAAAGATATTAAGACTTGAAAGAATTAGAAGTAATCAGTGTAAATTTTATCACCATCACCTTGGATTATTTTGCCTTTGCTTAGCAATAATATCTGTAACTCTGGCAAATTGTGTGAAGGGTGGAAAGCCTGGGCACTGTGCCTTTTGTAGTACCCTCCAAAATCCTGTCTTCTGAACAGGCCCCTGGCCACCCCACAGGCTCCCCGCAGGGAACATTACCACGGTGAGGTCCTCACGTTCCAGAGGGCTGGCTCTCTTGGTTTGAGTAGGCTCTGAGTCCTCAATTGTTACTCACTGCAAAAAGCAGGACTTTCCAGGAGTGTAGACTTCATGCAATTCAAGCACCGATTGTTTAAAATAAAAAACTTCATCAGGCCCTGGCCGGTTTGGCTCAGCGGTTAGAGCGTCGGCCTGCGGTCCAGAGAGACCTGGGTTCGGTTCCGCTAAGGGCATGTACTTCGGTTGCAGTTTGTCCCCGGCCCTCGTTGGTCGTGCGGGTGGCAGCAACGCGATGTGTCCTTTTCACGTCGATGTTTCTCTCCCTCCCACTCTATCTGAACAAAAAAAATGAAAAAATGTCCTCAGGTGAGGATTTAAAAAAAAAAAAATTCATCAGATTTTTGGGTTAGAAGGAAATTTAAAAATCACCTAGTAGTTATCTAAGTGCTTCATGTTTTACAGCTGAGGGGAATTAAGACTTAGAAGGGACAAGGGATTTGTCCTAGCCTCACATCTGATTAGCAGCAGAACTAGGATTACAAATGTTTTCCCTGTTGACCTTAGTCCAGGGGTTTTGCTTGTAAATTAATGCAGACTGCACCCTGGAGAGCTGATGTATCTAACTGTTGTGACTGCTGAAGTATGCCAACAGTATTAGGAAACCATCTTTGTTGCTAGAGCAATTGGGTGAATACAGATGAGTGATCCCCTTTCCTGTCACCTTCCCTTTAGGAGTTTCCACCCTATTTTCTAAGTCCCATTCTGATCACATATCATCCAAATGAAATACCATAAGAGTTGCTAGGTACTTTTACCCATCTCCCAGTTGTGGTTTATCAGTCTAAGGAAAATGTTCAGACTTCGAGGCTGTGTATTTCCCTAACTCTTTCAAAGTTGGCATTGTAAGAGTTGAGTCCAATTAAAGATGGGCTGTTCTTGTGCCTGGGGTCTTCAGCCCAGTTCTCTTATTCCAGGTGACTCTGGATGGCCAGGCAATGTCTTTGGCATTGCGCTCTGTTATGTATTTTACTTACTCTTTATTTGCCAAGTTGAGGTATTGGAAGAATTCCAAAATCATGCGGGTGATAGCAGACAACTGAATACAGCCATGTGTCTTTCCATGAAAACTGCTTTTCTTGGCTTTCTCCCAACAATGGTAGGTTGCCAAGAGAAAATGCTTTTGGCTTTATGAATGATATGGCCATACTCTGGGTTAGTTCTGGTTCTTTATGTCATTGGAAAGAATGAATACTTCTAGCTCTTTAATTATTTAGCAAATTTCTCTCTTGATGTACTAAATGGTATTGTTTTACATACCTTATGTGAATTTGTGGTTTCACATGTACTACCAATGTGTGAAGAAAGATGCTTAAAAACTTCAGGTTAATGAACTTGTTTAGTTAGGTTGAAGCTACATCTCAAATGAAACATTTGTTGCTATGTCATGGCTCGCTTACAAGTGGGAGTTGCATCAATTTCTTTTTGTGGGAATGTTCTTTCTTGTTTGATTTCTCTGTGTTTTTATTTAAACTTCAACCCAGGAAGATTAGGCTAGGGTATATTATATGTTGTTAATTGCCTATAGTATATTTTAAGTTTGAAATAAACACTGAGTGTTTTTAAAGCTGGAAAACAGTCTAGAGTGAATACTTGGAAATGTTTGTAATCTAGTAAGACAATTTGAAAATAGTTGTCTATTAGAAGTATTTCTGCAACTAAAATACACAAGATTGTTTTTGTCACAAATTCATTTCAAGTTCCTCTGAACATGTCTTATAACAAATGCCAGTAATTCCAGATGACCTCTCCCTCTGATCCTACCTGTTTGAACCACTCCCCACCATCACATGACCTCTGGAAAAGTTCAGTTTTTTTTTTTTTTTTTATTACCTTAAACATACTTTTGGAAGAAATTATATTTAGTGTAAAGTGATTCTTCCCAAAGCCAACATACTAGCCAACCCCTATAGCACTTATTGTATGTCAACTACTCTTCTTTGTGCTTTACGTAGGTGGAATTGTTTAATCTTCACACAACCCTCAGGAGGTGCTATAATCTCCAGTTTACAGGTGATAAACGGAGGCATAGAGAGGCTTAAGTAAATTGTGCAAAGTCACACATCTAGCAAGTGGCAGAGCCACCCTCAGACCAAGTGAATATCCCTAGAGTCCATACACTTAATGCCTCTCTGAATGAAATCTTAGTGTGTTCATGTTTCAATAAAACTTGTTTTGGGTTGTTTTTTGTTTTGTTTTTTTCTTCTAAAACAGGCATTAATGCCTGATCTTTAAGGACTGACCCTGTCTCCGTGTAGTGGTATCAAGTGCCATGTGTGTGCAAGTCTGGGTGTGTCTCAGGAATCAGACTTCTGCTTCACAAGGAGGTGATAAGTCTCGTGGCAGGGGCCAAGGACTCTGGACTGGGGACGGGACAGCATGATAGGGAGTTTTCCAACTGGTTTGCTATGTTCCTAAGCTTTCTGGACCACCCTTTCCTCATCCACAAAGTGATATGTTTTTCTTTTTTTGCACTTTTTAAAAATGTATTGATTTGAGAAAGGTGGGGGGGAAGGGTTGGGGAGAGAGAGACAGACAGACCAGTTGTTCCACCCATCCATGCATTCATTAGTTGATTCTTTTTTTTTTTTTTTTTTAATCCTCACCCGAGGACATTTTTTCATTTATCTTCAGACAGAGTGGGAGGGAAAGAGGGAGGAAGAGAGAGTGAGAAACATTGATGTGAGAGAGACACATTGACTGGTTGCCATCCACATGACCTCAACCGGGGCCGGGGACAAACTGCAACCAAGGTATGTGCCCTTAGCGGGAATCAAACCCGGCGCTCTCTGGACTGCGGGCCGACGTTCTAACTGCTGAGCCAAACTGGCCAGAGCTCATTAGTTGATTCTTGTATGTGCCCTGACTGGGGATTGAATCTGAAACCTTGGTGTATCGGGACGACACTAACCAACTGAACTATCTGGCCGGGGCCCATGAAGTGATGTGTTTTAACCAGATATTTTTTCAGCTCCTTCCCACTGAAAATTCTGTCCTCTCCAATGGTCTCTACTAAGCTTATTGCTGAAGATCATATTTTGTTTGCGTTCTGTATGTTTTCTGACCAGCCTCCGTACTTCCTCTGATTGCTGTGCTGTGTGGTGTGGTTTTAAGTGTCTATCAAGGTGTGAGGAAAACTGAAGAACTCAGCTTTAAAAAAATATATGTGTTTAGTGGTCTCATTGAAACCACATCAAACTCAGCACTTGTCACCTTTTAAAGTATTTCTGAAGGTCCTCCGACTCTTAAGTAAAATCGTGAAGTAGAAGCGTGTTTTTGGCTGTCCTTTTCCAGTCCTATATATCCTCCCTTTATCTTCCTGTATCCTCCTGTTCCACATACTCTCCTCTGGTCACATCATGTGTCCCCATCAGGCTTTTAGCTCATACATGGTTATGATCTTATCTTTCTCGTAAATGTGGGTTTCAAGAGACATTTGGAGATAATATTCGGTAGAGTTCATTTGTGAAGGTAGTTGTTTAATTGAGTGGTTGATGTCTTTGGAAAGAAAGCTGTCTACTGGAAAGGGCCCATTTGTTGGAGTGTGTGAGATCAGAGGAGAGCTTGCCCTTCCCTAAGAGTTGTGAGGGGGGCAGAGGTGGTCCTTCTGCAGGGGCAGGTGCTCTTAATCTTTAGGGGATCTTAGGACTCCCTTTGGAAATGTAATAATGGACCTTTTCTCTCAAAAAATGCACCTAACACAAAATTTGGACAGGTGTAACCACCTAATTTGCCCTCCTGCACACACACATACACATACACCATGGAATTCCCAGACAGTCCCTGGCCCACACCTCATCCCATGGGTGTTTGGATTACTGATAATGGGAGAGTAGTTATAACCTATGGTGGCCCTAACCACGAAGAAAGCATTTCTCTGTCCCCCTTTCCTACAAAGGAGCAAGAAAATGGATACTTGCTTCTATTGTAGAAACCTATTCTGGGGAGAAATTTTCATTTTGATGATCCGTTCTATACCCTTTCAGTTTGGTCTAAACTTTTCAATATCAGTATTCCATCTCCTTAAACCCTAGTTAGTTCTTTGGTTTTCAGTTTACTGCCTCATTTTTAAAATTACATTTCATTTTATATTTTTGCACTCACTCCCTTTATAAAAAGTAATTTAGCCAGCCCTGGCCAGTTTTGCTCAGCGGTTAGAGCATCAACCCGTGGACCAAAGAGTTGCGGGTTTGATTCTGGTCGAGCGCACATGCCTCGGTTGCAGTTTGGTCCCCGGCCCTGGTCGGGGTTGTGCAGGAGGCAACCAATCAATCTGTCTCTCTCAAATTGATCTCTCCCCCCTCCCCCCACCTCTGTCTGAAGATAAATGGAAAAATACCCTTGGTGAGGACTAAAAAAAAAAAAGGTAATTAGGCGGTAGCACAGGTACATTGTAAGATTTCAGCAACTTTCCATTCATATCTGCAAGTTGACATGTTAGTTTTTTCTAAGACTTTTGTTTTTATTTAATTATCAGGCTTACTGCCTTAATTGATGGGGTGAGATAGGTGAGTAGTAGAGATATTCTCTGGGTTAGTGGAGAGAATCTTCCTGCTCTTTGGGAGCCCAGAGCTTGTTTTCTTATTAATATATTGGTAGCTATCATATCATGACAAAAGTAGAAAACTAAAATATTTGTCCCACACACTGAGGTCAGCAGAGGAGGCTGCAGTCAGAGGTGACCACTGAGGTTGATGAATCAGTATTTTAGCACACCAGTTGAGAAGCTCTGGGTTGGGATTTGGCTGGGACCTTGTACCAAAGCCAAGGGTTTGGTGGCCCACCAGTGGATGTAGCACAGAGGACCTGTTTTACAATCAGGCAGGACTCCCATATGTGCTGTGATGAGACGCAAAGCTATCATCATCCTGTGAAACCAACTCCAAGGGCATATTATGTTCAGCCTTTTAGCATGGGCAGTTCACTTGCATGCCTGTTCATTCCAACTAGTAGCTGAAATCCTTATGGTAGACATTGAGAAGATAGAAAGGAGACTGTTACTCCTACCTCTCCTAGTCCCCCTCCAACCGATGGTGACCCTCATTTGTGCCTGGCTTAGGTGTCTCGCCCACAGTTCTTTGATTGCATCTGTCCTCAGGGCCAGTATAAGGGTTTCTGTTCCCAGGTTCTGCTGATATGTGGTCTCTTAAGAGTGTTCATTTATTTGGTTTCTTCTCCAACTACTAATTAAGCACCAACTATGTGTTGGTTGGGGCCCAGGGATACAGAGACGTATGTTCCAGGAAGGCAAGTTTTATCCTGGTTTTTTGTCCATGACAGATTCAGGATGGATTGTCATAAGTATTATTATGGCGGATAATGTCATAGAGTCATGTAGTGTTTTATACTTTCCATAGCATACCTGTAGTACACATCTTCACCAAAGTAGAAAAAGAAGCATTGTCTACCCTTCTTCTGTGGATAGCTGTCACTCACCTACTTGCCAGACAGCTCAGGACTTTAGCAGTTTTTAATGATAGGCCAAATATTGCTAGAATTTACTCCAGGTGCTATCTTTGCTTCTGTAATAAAGGCTAATGTACGCCTTGTTTAGTTTTTTTTCCAACTAATATGAAGAGGTTTCCTCATCAGATCTCATGCTTTTAGAGTCCCCATCCTTCAGGAGAAGGCAGGCAGGCCTCCAGATCTGGCACTAGTAGTTTTTTCCCTCTTACCTAGTTTGTTCTTTCCTTGTACCAGGGACTAGTGTGGCTCAGTTGGTTGGAGCATCATCCAGTACACCAAGGGGTGGCAGGTTCGATTCGCAGTCATGGCACATACCTGGGTTGCAGCCCGATCTCCTGTCAGGTTGTGTGCAAGAGGCAGGCAGCTGATTGGTGTTTCTCATGTTGATATTTCTCTCCCTCCCTCCCTCCCTCCCTCCCTCTCCCTCTGTCCCTCTCCTTCTCCCTCCCTCTCCACCCCCTTTCCCTTCCTCTCTCTTAAAAAAAGTGTCTTTATTCTCTTGCTGAAATTATAGACACAGACAGCAGACAGAGTAGGTTCTCAAATGATTGATTGATACACTTGGTTACAAGAATGCTTTCTCATGGGAGAACATGGTAGACCTGTAAGGCATTCTTTAATTTAGATTTCATATAGGAGAGCTTGCCTTTTCAGGTACTCAGTATAGTTAACTTTTTCTGTTTTCTCAGGTTGAACTTGAATTAGATGAAAGGGGCTCTGAATTAATGCTGAAAGGGGCTCTGGAAAAAAATAAGAGTAAAAGGAAATTTTAACATGTATGGGTTGCTGCTGAATAAGGCAGAATATAAACATTCCATAGGCTTTCATTTGTTCATACTTTATATAAGTTTTACTATCAACCTAACAGTTGCTTACTTCTGCTGTTCTGCTTTTTGAATTCTATTGGAAAGATTATATGGTGGTTCTCAAGCAGCCTTAAACCAAATCCTGATAAACTTCAGTTGAAAATAAAGCCAAGTTTACTAAATTGTTATCAAATAACTCAGGAAATTAGGATAAATATTTTTACATCTTGATTTGACTGTTTTGTTATAAGTATTGATGCTAAAAATACATGTGTTAGCCTAGACTTGGGAATGTTTAATCTGATCAAAGGACAATAGATGTAGAACAGGAATTCAGAAATCTAGAAGTCTCTAAAAGCAAGCTAATGGCTTTTACCAAACTGCACGCTAGGACTAGAGAACACCCTTCTAGTTCTACTAGGCTCTGCCAGGAGATGATTTGGGACCTGGGCGGAGGGCCTACTTAGGAGCTGGGCAGCAGTGGTCTGTTGGTGGACTGTCCTTTGACCTCCTCTCTGTTAGCTCTAACTGGTTACAGAGAGGCTAGGATTGGCCCTGGACTGAGATACCCAAGCCCTGACCTTAGTGTCTGAGCTCATGCAGGTAGCCTAGACTTGCTTTGGTTCTTCTGTGGAATGTGTTTGTTGTTCTAGGCTGAGGAGGGGAAATTTTTCCTATTTTTTAAATGTGTAGTCAGTCCCCTGTGAGCTAGATGTTCCTAACCGTGCCATCTGTGATCTTTGATTTTGATTATACTTTGGTTCTTGCCCCATGAGAATCGAGACCATGTTGAGATAGTTTTCTTCACTATTGGATGACCAAAAAGAAAAGGTGGAAAGAATTCCTGATGAAATGTATCAGTGTTCCAGAATACCCTAAAAACTTTGGTTCAGACAGTTAGAAAGTGCTTTGTCCCAGAAGTTCACCAAGCAAGTAGTATTCAAGAGACAGGACAGACCACACACCCCCATTTTTACCCTGGCAAGGTGATCATATAAATGTTGTCAAAAATATTTACTGCCCTGGCCAGTTTGGCTCAGCGGTTAGTGTTGGCCCGCAGACCAATGAGTCGGGTTCAATTCCGGTCAAGGGCATGTACTTCAGTTGCGGTTCGTCCCCGGGCCTGGTTGGGTTGTGTGGGAGGCAGCCAGTTGATATATCTCTCTCGCATCGATGTCTCTCTCCTTCTCTCCCCCTCCCCTCTCCCCTCTCCCCTCTCCCATTCTATCTGATAAATGGAGAAAATATCCTCTAGTGAGGATAAAAAAAAAAATTACAATGTTTTAGAAACAGTTTTTTCAAAACATGTTGGGTGAACTTTGAGACTACAGGAGCCCTTTGGGAGCTTTTTGGTCTTTTGGTATTTATTTTCCTTTCTACACCGAAGGGATGACTACCTTGGATGGTTGGTGTGACTAGAAGAATAGGTTGTCTGTCCTTCCCAACCCTCAGCTGCCGTCCACTTTGGTTCGTTGATGCTAGAGACTTCCACAGTGACCTGGATTTTCTGTGTCAAATTGGTGGTTATATAAGGAGTGAGCTACATGACAAGTAGGAAAATTACCTCTTCATAGAACCAGACTTGGCTCACAACAGGAGCTTAGTGAGTATCCCCGACTTTTTTTAAATCCTCACCCAAAGATATGTTTTTATTGATTTTAGAGAGAGGTGGGTAGGGGATCGAACCCACAACCTGTTTATGTGCCCTGACCAGAAATTGAAGCTACCACCTTTTGGTGTATAGGTTGACATTCTAACCAATTGAGCCACCCGGCCAGAGCCAGGTGTCCCCCACTTTTTGTTCATGTTATGCCATTTGCTTTTAGGAGAGACCTAGTACCAGTCTTCACTAACTGAAAGACATTTGAAGAAGATTTTTGCTTTTACAATAAAAAGGTGAAAAATGGCCCTGGCCGGTTTGGCTCAGTGGTTCAGTTCCTGTTCAAGGGCATGTACTTCACTTGCAGGTTTAATCCCCAGCCCTGGTTGGGGTTGTGTGGGAGGCAACCAATCGATGTGTATCTCTCACATGGATGTTTCTCTCTGCCACCCTCTCCTTTCCTCCTACTCTATCTAAAAAAACAATCAGTGGAAAAATATCTTCGGGTGAGGATTTAAAAAAAAAAAGTGAAAATAGTGTTCAGCAGTTGTTCTGCAGCAAGCCAGTGTTCACACCGAGCAGCAACAGTAGCCCAGCTAAGCTCCTTCCCCACAGTCAGCATCAAGGCACTGTGTCTGTGAGCATCTGAGCTTTTTCTTTATATTGTTCATCCATTAACAAGATGTGTCCTAAGATATCAGAAAAGCCTAAGAGAGCTCGTGAGGGTGTTAAGTTTAGCATAAAACTGGAGGTAATTAAGCATTTTTAAAAATGTTTTTATTGATTTTTAGAGAGAGAGGGAGAGGGAGAGAGAAACATCCATGTGAGCCTGAAACATGGATCAGCTACCTCCTGCATGCCCCCTACTGGGGATGGAGCCTGCAACCTGGGCATATGCCCTGACCAGGAATCGAAACAGCAACTTTTTGGTGCACAGGATGACACCCAACCCACTGAGCCACACCAGCCAGAGCAAATTAAGCATTTCGGTTGTGGTGAAATAATCACATTGTGTGTGTGCCGTGAACTTGCCTGTGGCTACCATTGGTACTATTTACACACATGCAGAGAGCTGCTTAAATTAGTATTGGTTCTGCTAGTAGCAAAGTGATCTCTTTTAGTTGACATCCAGTAATGGATAAATTGGAAAGCCTGTTGCTTGAGTGGATTGGTGGGTGGTGCAAGGTGTGGTGTGTATTTATCATATCATTTCTGCTTTTACTATATGTTAGTGTTATTTTAGGTTTTAGGTTTTATTTGGTATGTTATTTTTTTAGTTTGGGAACACTAAAATTTTTTTCTGTATAAATTAATGGTGATTTCTTCTTTGCTTTAAAGCAGTTTGGTTTACAAAATGTTTCATATGAACTCTCTACTTTCAGATAGTGGGGGAATCCTGAACTGGCTAACTGCAAGGATGGATTCAAGGAGGGGCGAATTAATGCATGTGTCTTCTGAATATATGGTCCTAGTAAAGATATTTTAAATGAAATTTAAGAAATAGAAGTTATAACTATGGTGGTTTTTCCCCCCAAATTCTTGGGCCTCTAAGAAAAGTGTTTCAGCAGTTTGATTTTATGCAATAAAACAAAAATTCTGAGAGAAGTCATTGTTACATAGAATTTATTTAGTGTATGTAGTACTTTCTGAAAATACAAATTCTTGCTTCAGATCCGAGTTTCAGATAACAACTGCAAAAACCTAGTTGAAAATCAGAAATGCCCTTTATATTAAAAGTTTACTGAGCTACCATCTCACCTTGATTAAGTCAGCAGAACTCAAAGTTGAGCCTAATTAGTAGGCATTTTGAAGAATTGTTTTTGTTTTATTCAAGTTGCATTTGAGTTTCAGTGGAATTTAAATTTGTTTCTGTTTACTCAAGTAAAGCAAATAGGTCAAAAATGGCAGGTAGAGTATGTTCACTTTTAAAAAGGTGAGAAATGTCAGCTGTAAGGGCTACATGTGGAAATCACCTGTGCATATGAAACTGCACAGAACAAGATCATTTTTGTACACTAGTTTTATTTGTGTTTTTATATGGATATTTCAGCAGAAAAGGGTCAGTTGTGTGAAGCATTGCTTTACTTGCAACCTAGAATTTAGAGTTGAAAGAAATAATGCAATTCATCTTGTTCAAGACACTCGTCTTAACAGGTGAGGATCCAAACTTATAGAAGGGGAATGTAAGTTACCCAGTGTGAATGGGCTAGAGAAGGCTAGATAGAGCGGCAGTCACTATGTGAGGCTGGTGGAGAGAACTGAGCTGGGATTTCTTGAATGAGTACACCCTCCTCTAGGAGGTCTTCCCTACAGGGACCCCTTCCTCCCAGTTTCAAACACCAAAACACCTGAAAAATAGAGTGAGCAGTACACAGCAGGTGGAATGTTACAACTTTGTAAAAGAACAAAAGCAGGCAATGAGAAGAGCCATTCTTTTAATGATTGATTTCTGTTTATCCAGAGGAGTCAGGTGAGCATCAGAATATCAGTGTGAGGTTTCCTAAATTCACCTCTGTGGAGATTGGAGCTGAGATGTTTTTGTAGGGAATCTACTCTGGCTCTGTTGACTGGAATGGAATCTTGACGTGTGTTGGTTGCAGGCCCTTACAGAGGCATAAATGGGAATTCTTTCTTCCTGTTCTTGCCTTAATCTACTATACACTTTATATTATTTCACTAATTTAAAATAAACTTTATTATGGAGAATTTCAAACTTGTTCAATATTAGAGAGGATAATATAACAATCCCTCGCGTGCATACCTGTCGCCTGTTTGGGAGTTACCAATATATAGACAGTGGTTGGTCATCTGGGCTTCTTTCCTGTCAGTACCTCTTGCCTCACTAAGTTATTTATTTATTTATTTTTAATAATTTTTCTTTATTGATTTTAGAGAGAGAGGAAGGGAGAGGGAGAGAGATAGAGACATCAATGAGAAAGAACATTGATTAGCTGCCCCCTGAACAACCCCCACTGGGGATTGGGCCCGCAACCTGGGCATGTTCCCTGACTGGGAATCTAACCAGGGACCTCCCAGTGCATGGGATGACACTCAACCAGGGAGCCACACCAGCAGGGTTCACTAGGTTATTTTAAAGCAAATCCCAGACATTATATCATTTCTTTGTCAGTGCTTCTACTGCGTGTTTTGAACTAATGGAAACTTAGTTGCAATCTGATGGGGAAACTTGAAAGGAACTATTAGAGACTAATTAAGATTAAGCTGAAGGAGCTCCTCTTTGTTAGTGATTCTGGAATGTTTTGTTTTCCAAATGATTTTCTTAATGTGTTAGTACCACTGTTGTGGTGGGGGAATTGGGTGCCGAGTATGGCTAAGGTTAAGGATGGAAAGTTGCTGGCTCTTGGGGTGATGTTTAGGAGGAGGACACAGATGTAGCTGCTGAGAGCATCTTGGTTAGTCTTCTGTCTTAGTGTGTAGCTGTTTGAACAAGTTGCTCTGTTCAGAATAATTCTGACTGTGAACCCTGAGAATGAGCCTTTAATTTGTAATTGATACAAAGCTTTCATAGGAAATAACAGCTTTTGCTTCCCTGGGTCAAAGAGAACAGTTTGGAGGTCCTTTCTTTTTATATATGATTGTCCCAACAGCTGATGTTGCCTCTTTTTGTTTCAGATGGGAATGACTGGTAACACAAGTCCATTTGGACAACCCTTTAGTCAAACTGGAGGGCAGCCAATGGGAGCCCCTGGAGTGAACCCCCAGTTACCCAGCAAACAGAATGTGGTCACTAGTTTGCCTCCCTTCCCTGCAGACATCAAGAATGCTTCAGTCACCAACGTGCCAAACATGGTAAGTTGCCCTTGGCTCTCGGGGCTGTGGGTACTTTGCTGTATGGATTTTATTGTGCTGACAGTAAAGATCTGCAACTAAAAATGTATTGTAGGTGATAGGAAGATAATCCATATTTCTTATGAGTAGCTCTCTCCCAGTGAGTTTACATTTTCTGTGATGAGCTGGCAATCAGAGGGCTAGGTTGAGGTTATTCAGCCAGTCCTCCTAGGCTCTCTTTGTGGAGGGAGAGGGTTCATGACTGTGAATCGCTATACCTTTCTCTTCAGAGTCACCCTCTTGATTCAGTAATGTAGCCAAGAGAATCCAAGAGGCAGGCTTTTCTCATATTGTCTGTTAGTGATTGAGGTTGTCACTAAAAGCCTATCAGTTTCTGTTACAGTCAAACAAAGGATGTTCATCTTCCAAGGACTGTATTGTGTCTGCGAGACATGGTTGTTGTGTCTGACTTGATAGATGGTTTCACGTGTCTTCATTCTCCCTGAGATTTCCCACCTATAAAGTAGGGATTATCCTTGTAACCTCTTGGCCTAACTAACTGAGATATTACAGGAAAATGGCTCCTTTTGCATCGCAACACAGAATCTCTTAATTCCAAAAAGTAAGGGTGTGTGTGTGTGTGTGTGTGTGTCAGACCTCACTGTGCACACATAGCTGCTAAATATCTGATGTGTCTTTGGTGGCTGATTGAGGCCAGAAACAGCCAACTCTGTTATTCCCTGGGCCTGTTGCTGAGAACCTGCCCTTTTAGGATTGCCTAGTTCTAGCCATACACACCCAAAACGTAAAACAACGCCCACTGCTCCCCTTCTGAGCTCTGGAGGCAGCAATCTGCATCTGGCACCCACATTCTCCCTAACCTCACCTGCCTTTCCTTTTCCGTTCCTCACTACGAGAATAGTAGCATGGACTCCAGTGTTGGCGGTCATCACCTGAGCTTGCTCAGTGATCTGACGTACATTTTGGCTTTAGAGTAAGACCATTTACTTTTTCACAGCCATCCTGTATTTTATAGTCTGGTAAACTCTGACCTGATATTTTCCTCCTTTTCTCTTTTCAAATATTCTCCAGCCCTTCTTCCCTATCCTCTCTCCTTTACCCACAACTTGGTGGCAGAATCCTTTTACTCCACATTCACTGCCTTCCTGTGCTGATCCAGGGGACTGAACTTCTGAAAGTGCTACATTGTCAGGGTTAAATTCAGACTTGACTGGAAAGAGGCTTCTGGTTCCTTTCACCTGTGCCATGATTGGTGGAGACAGTGGGGATGGCCCCTTGGTCTGGAGCAGGGATTCCCTCCCTCAAAACTGTTGACATTCGAGGCTCGATCATTCTCTGTGGTGGGGGCTGTCCTATGTATTGTGAGATGTTCAGCAACATCCCTGGCCTCTACTCACTAGATGCTCATAGCACTCTCTCCTCCCCACTTTCTTCCTCCCCACAATGGCCCCAGGTGAGAATTCTTGCTCTGGGGAATGCTGGTTAGCAACAGCATCTCATCTTTCTGTCTTCATGACATCTAACAGAAATAAAACCAGTTTTTTTCCTCCTTATCTCTTTTTTTGTCTCACCCTCTCCCTTTCTCCACCCATTCCCCTGGCATCTGTACTGCTTTCCTAGCTGCTACCTTCCCACCAGGGCACTTGTGGACTTTGTGAGAGATTTGCAGCAGGTACCTTTGGAGGGCAGACTTTGAGTGAGCTCCTCAGACCTTTAAGGGGGTGGGGGGTGGGGTGTTTTACCAGCATGTACGTCTGTAAGGCAGAGTAACCCAGGCACAGCCTTTATGCTGTAGGTTCAGAAACAAGAGGTGTCTGGGCAGAGAAGTGGGGTAGCCAGCACACATAGTTTACCTGACATCTTTCTAAGTGCCATCATGTCCTGGGTTTTACCTTATTCTTGCAACAGGCTCTTTGAAAGACATCATTACCTGTCCCATTTTACAGATGAGGAAGTTGAGGATCCGAGGGGTTTTGTTTTGTTCAAGGCTCTGTAGCTTCCTGTCTGCAAAGCCCAGAGCTCTTTTTTGTTTTGTTTTTTAATCCTCACCCGAGGACTTTTTTTTGTTTTGCATTTATCTTCAGATAGAGCAGGAGGGAGAGAGGGAGGAAGAGAGAGAGAGAGAAACATCAATGTGAGAGAGACACATCGAGTGGCTGCCACCCATACGACCCCAACCGGGGCCGGGGACAAACTACAACCGAGGTACATGCCCTTAGCGGGAACCGAACCCAGGTCTCTCTGGTCTGCAGGCCGACGCTCTAACCGCTGAGCCAAATTGGCCAAGGCAGAGCTCTTTTTTTTTTTTTTTTAATTTTTTTTCCTTTATTGATTTTTAGAGAGAGAGGAAGTGAGAGGGAGAGAGAAATAGAAACATCGATGAGAGAGAACATTGATTGGCTGCTTCCTGCATGCCCCACACTGGGGATCGGGCCCACAACCTGGGCATGTGTCCTGACCGGGAATCGAACCAGCGACCTCTTGGTGCACGAGTCGACGCCCAACCACTGAGCCAAACCAGCCGGACCAGAGCTCTTTTTAATTATGTCTGATGTCATGTTTTAGCAGCTCCAAGTCCACTGGGAGTGCTTCACTAGCCTGTATTTAACATCGTGTGCAGTTCCTCGATCATGTTATGTGATCTTCCTTGAATTTTCTAAATTGCATCATAGATTTTGGCACAGTGAGGGAAAGCTGCTACTAAAAATCTAAGTCTTGTTAATGAAAAAAGAAAAATACAAAGCCTTGAATTTATTTGTGAGTTTTGGGGAGTAATCTTTTGAAGCCCAACTGGATTCGGCGTACCCAAACAGTTAGGGTCAGGATTCTGATGCCGTGTTTGAGCTCTTCACTGAATGATTTAAGCCAGTTGGTCATTAGCCAAGGAGTTCTTCCCTTTCTTCTCTCCTCATTTCTAGAGGATTCCAATATCATTGGGCCATGTTAGGAAAGGGGGGATGTGGCCATTCCTTTAATTTGCCACATTTGTTGAATGCCCTCTCTGGGCCCACATGCACCTGGAATATAGATGATGTGTGTGATACAGAGTTTACCTTCTTTCATGAAATTTGGGGGAGGTGGTGGTGGAGAAAAAATAATTACAAAACATAAACTGCCCCAACAGATCTAAGTAGCATAGAGTAGTTGAGGTTGACACAGGAACCTCCTTAGATAGAACCATCAGAGAAGGCTGCACCACGAAGAGAGATTTTGAGGGCAAGATCAGAAGGAGAACAGAAGCCACAAAGACCCTAGCTCACTGGGAGTGCATTGGCTTGTGTAGGAACTGGCAGAAGTCCAGTGGGAAAGGCGACTTTCAAGTGAAGGGAAAGCAGTGTTAGTGGATGTTGGGGACCAAGCAGGAGACAGCTCAGGGAGGGTCATAGGTGGCAGCGACCACTGCAGTGATCTGGACTAGAGGAGATGGTGGCCTGGAGGTGGTTGATCACAGTAAGGTCAGGAGTCTACATGAGGTTTGCCACTAGAGCAGATGTGTGGGGTCACCATGTGAGACAACTTGGTGGATGATGGAACTATTTACAGAGTTGGGGAGGAACAGACTTGGAGAGGGGTGACCAAGGGGGGGGGGTTGGGCATCAGTAATTCCACTTAAGATATGTTCCTTTTGAGTTGCTTGTTAGATGTCCAGGTGGGGGTGTCAGGCAGACTGGTGAGCATACAAGTAGGGTGGCTGCTATCCACGTGGGAACTGCGATAACCATATTGCAGCAGGGGCTGTGAAGTGAACAAGATCATGCAGGGGGGAGAGAACCAGAAGAGAGAGGAGGTCAAGGAGGAGCCACAAAGGAGACAGCAAGGGAACGATGTTCCTGCAGTCAAAAGAGGAGGATGTTTGAACAGAAGGAAATGATGCAGTGGAGGTGATTAAGATGAGGGCAGAAGAGCATCACCGGAATGTGCAGGTAAATCATTGTCTACTGAGAGTTTAATGTAACCTTTAGTCATGGAGAACCTGCAGATGAGGGTACTCTGTTGTCTTCTTCTGGGATAGGCTGCAGGAGCTCTGAAAAGTTCAGAGCTCCTGTAGCATATGGTGTCATTGTTGAGGGCATACATATTCTCAGTACAGTGTTCAAAAGCAAGTAGCACATTTTCCTAAATTTTCAGATGTATCTCATTGCACCTCTGTCTTTGGCCATTTTATTTGTAATTTCTTACCTTTCTACAGATTTTGAAAGTTTGTTAGAAATTTCACCATATTTCATGATTCTAAGATGCACATTTTTTTTCACATTGTAGCATATATGAAATTAGGATGTTTTAGAAACAATCAAGTTTTAGATCTTATAAAATAGTATGTATGCTCTTTTAGTTGCTCATAATTTGAATTGAGTAACACAACTATTAAATGTATATTCGCCCAGCCAGTGTGGCTCAGTAAATGAGCATCGACCCATGCACCAAGAGGTCGCCAGTTCGATTCCCAATCAGGGCACATGCCCAGGTTGTGGGCCAAATCCCCAGTGGGGGGCATGCAGGAGGCAGCCAATTAATGTTCTCTCTCGTCGATGTTTCTTTCTATCTCTCCCTCTCCCTTCCTCTTTTTCTAAAATCAATAAAGAAAAAAAAATTTTTTTAAACAAAAACATATACTCATTGTCTCTGGCCAGTTTGGCTCAGCATTTAGAGTGTCCAAAGAGTTTTGGGTTCAATTCCTGGTCAAGGGCATGTACCTGGGTTGCAGGTTTGTCCTGGTCCCGGTCAGAGTTGTGTGGGAGGCAAGAATTGATGTGTCTCTCTCCACATCGATGTTTCTCTCTTTTCCTCTCCCTCTCTCTCTTCTCTTTCTCACTTCCTCCTTCTCTTTTACTCTATCTAAAAAATCAGTGAAAAAATATCCTCAGGTGAGGATTGACAACAACAACAAAAACATATATTTACTGTACGGTTTTCCAGGACAGCATACACGGATAGAAGAATTTTTAAAGTATTTAAATTTTACTGATAAAAGAACTGGAGCAAGTTTGGGGGGTCGTGGAGATTATGTCGTCTTTCTGTGGACTGGTGTTGAGGTCTGATGGGCTGTCTCAAAGGAGGCGTGTGCAGCAGAGTGTGGGAGGAGAAGTAATTCCAAGGCAGTCCTCTGGAAGATGAGGACACCTGATTCCTGATGATGTTGGCTTTCTATTTTCATCAGAAAAAGTCTTAACACAGAGTGAGAGAGTTTGCAGGAAGGAGGAAAACTCAGGCTCCAGGTGGGACTGGAGTTGTCAGTTAGGTCATTGCTGACCTTCATGACAGTCTGGTCCAGGTTGTTCTTAAAGGAGCATTGTTTGGAAGTAGGACACATCTTGGGTTTATCTAATCTGAGAAAGTTTGGTGCCCAAAGGAGCCTCATGATCAGGTTCTCCCAAGGAGTCTCCTGTTGGGCCCTAGATGTGGTCTCCTACAAGGGTTACTTCTCATAGGAAGTTCTTGTGTGACTTTTTTTTTTTTTTTTGAGAGAGAAAAACTAAGAACTTTTGGAGACTTTACCATTCTTAAAGTTGTAACACAGAGATTTATCAGAAGTGCTGCTCATTTAAAACTGCTCATGAGAGTGGTGTTAGGATTTGTTTCAGTTATCATGAAACATTTGGAAAAGGCTTCCAGGCAGCTACTGATTCAGGTCTCTAAATGGAAGGAAAGTGTGACTGGTGGAAGTCTGTTCCTGCAGGGGAGGGTTGTAGAATTGTCTGTGTCCTGCCTGAATAACATAGTTGGGACAGTGCCACTGGCTGCATGTGGGTGGCAAGTCATCAGCCATGGTGGCCCTTACAGAGGTAACTGCATCTCAGGATTAATTTCTGTCTGTGTTTCTCAGAACATACATGTCTGTGGGCCTACAACTGCATCAGAGTGACTGATTCCTGGGGCCCACCCAGTCCTCCTGGTTCAGAAGCTCTCAGAGCAGCGATTTCCAGCCTTTTTCATCTCATGGCACACATAAACTAATTACTGAAATTCTGCAGCATTCAAAAAAATATATTCTATTTTTTTGCCAATATAACAAAAAACAATTAGGTATAATTTGATTAATTCACATAGGACAGCTATTGTGTTGGCTCTTGTCGTTTTTTAGTTGACAGTCTAAGGGAAAAGAGGTCAGTGCCCCTGACTAAATAGGTATTACATGTTTTAAAATTTCTTGCGGAACACCAGTTGAATATCGCTGTCTTAGAGGAAGGGTGAGGACTCTTTGTTTTCGTGGTCACTATTATTTGTGAAACAAGTTTTTTTCTTTTCTCGGTTTCCCAATGTATGTCATCTAATTCCCCCTAAGGCAATTCGGAATAATTGCCAAATAGATGGGCTTGTTTTTTCTCTTACACTGGAATCTGTAGTTTTAAACAAGCTCCTCCAGTGACTTTGATATAGAACAGTGATTTTCAACCAGTGTGCACAAGAATTTTTAAAACATGTAATACCTATTTAGTCAGGGGCACTGACCTCTTTTCCCTTAGATTGTCAAATTTAAAAAATGACAACAGCCAACACAACAGTAGCTGTCTCGTGTGAATAAATCAAAATTATATCTATATTTTTTGTCAGATCGGTAAACAAAATTTTTTTTGGTGTGCCGCAGAATTTTAGTTATTACTTTATGTGTGCCATGAGATGAAAAAGGTTGAAAATTGCTAATGTAGAATAATGTTTTCAGAGCCATTGTTCACTGCTGTTTGAGTGACCTGATGCCCAGCCATCCCTCTATGGAGTGGGCTTACTTAATTGGTCTTTGTGTCTACTGCAGTACTTCAGAAAGCTTCCCTTTCCACCTCCTCGCCCTCATTTGTCCTATTCTCTCATAATTTTCTGTCTCTTGCATCCGGTCTCTGATCACTGAGGGATCAAGGTGTGAACTGACCGAACAGAGTTAAGCCTCAGGTACCCAAGGGCTTCCCTGCAGAGAAGCTCATATTTCCATAACATTGCACACTAAACCCTTGTTCTTCACAAGTGGAGATTTAAACTCACTGGTGGTCTGATATTTCTCTGTATGCTATGACTAAGGAGAGCGCTCTATTCCTTCTTGTGGAAACAGTGAGTGAGCAGTTATGTCAGCTCTTCACCACAAGAGCAGATTCTGTAGAAATTCACTCTGTGACTATGAATTGTGCCTCAATAATTGAATTGGAAAACATGGGGAATGGTTGTGGAGTAAGCATAATAATTACAATTATTAGTAATTCAAGTGTTAGTATAATTTTAGGAATTAATTTCTGTTACACTCGTCTTATTTGCCTTCACCTGAGAAAATGTGTTTATGGGGCCTTTGAAGAATAACTTTTAGTCTAAATTCTTATCAGTAGCTATATAAATCCTTTCTACTGCTTAAACTCATCTCCTTTTGGCTGGAAATACAGTCTAAGCACAAAATATGATATGTTACAAATATCAGGAAACTATAAATTGAGAAAATTTAATGAAGTCCTTTGATGTTAGGCACAACCATAGGTATTTTAAGTATTCAATTAAGGTTATTTAACTTTGTTTATAATATGGGTTTCCATTAACCAACGATGTCTTTACTAGAGTGTGGTTAGTATTGCCCTTTCTTCAGTGAAACCTTCTAGATGGAAGCATAAATTATCTCCAGAGACATTCAGCTCTTTCACTTCAAATAGAGATCCAATAAGAAGGTTCCTCTTGTCTAAACAAGCTGTGCTGCATACCTTCAGGCAACCAGCGTCAGAACTTCTGCCTGTTAGAAGCACATACTGGGATATTTACCAGGCATTTCTGAGAAATGAAGTGACTGTTAGAACTTGGTAGATAGTACATTTAATAGGTCTGGATGGGGACAGTCATAGCTACCAATGGTATAAATATAGTACTTTATCATATCTGAAGAGTCATGAACCATGGGAGTCTTTTCACAGCCCTGATCACTCTAACTTCTTTTTACCTTTTCCATAATCATCTGACATGGCCCTAAGGCTCAAGTCATTAAAACCAATTTGTTAGTCAAATGATTAATTTACCAAATTATCAAAAGCTTAACTGTAGCCCTGGCTGGTGTGGTTCAGTTGGTTGGGTGTTGTCCTGTGCACTGAGAAGTTATTGCTTCAATTCTTGGTCAGGGCACATGCCCAGGTTGCTGGCTCCATCCCCAGCAGGGGACGTGCAGGAGGCAGCTAATCGATATTTTGCTTTCACATCGATGTTTCTCTCTCCCTCCGTCTCTAAAAATCAATAAAAATGTTTTTTAAAAACTTAACTGTAATAAATATATATTTTTTTTATCTGAAACATAAATAGTAAATCTTTATTTACTGGACTGTTGACATACATTTTTTTTAAACTTACCTTTATTGTTGAATGTATTACAGATGTTCCTCATTTTTCCCCCGTTGCCTCCCTCCTCCCCATTCCTGCCCCCCCTCCTGCCTTTCCCCACACAGTTGTCTGTGTCCATTGGTTATGCATATATACATATAAGTTCTTTGGTTTATTTCTTCCCACCCCCTAACCCCCCTTCCCTTTGAGGTTTGTCAGTCTAACAACCAATTTATACTTCTTAATCCCTTCACCTTTTTCACCCATTCCCCCAGCCCCCACCCATCTGGTAACCAACAGAAGTTCTCTGTATCTTTGAGAATGTTTCTGTTCTCCTTGTTCATTTTGTTTGTAGATTCAATTGTTGATAGATATGTATTTATTGCCATTTTGTTTGTTCATATTTTTTTATCTTTTTCTTCAAGAAGACCCTTCAACATTTCATATAATAATGGTTTGATGGTGATGAACTCCCTTAGCTTTTCCTTGTCTGGGAAACTCTTTGTATGGCCGTCGATTCTAAATGACAGCTTTGCAGGAGAGTAATCTTGGTTGTAGGTTCTTGCTTTTCATCACTCTGAATATTTCTTGCCACTCCCTTCTGGCCTGCAAAGTTTCTTTTGAGAAATCAGCTGACAGTCTTATGGGAACTCCCATGTAGGTAACTACCTTCTTTTCTCTTGCTGCTTTTAAGATTCTCTCTTTGTCTTGAACCTTTTGCATTTTGATGATGATGTGTCTTGGTGTGGGCCTCTTGGGGTTCATCTTGTTGGGGACTCTCTGTGCTTCCTGGACTTGTATGTCTGTTTCCTTCACCAAGTTCGGGAAGTTTTCTGCCATTATTATTTCAGATAGGTTTTCAATTTCTTGTTCTCTCTCTTCTCCTTCTGGCACCCCCAACATGCGAATGTTGGCACGCTTGAAGCTGTCCCAGAGGCTCCTTACACTATCCTCATTTCTTTGGATTTTTTTTTCGTTTTGCTGTTCTGATTGGGTGTTTTTTGCTTCCTTATATTCCAAATCCATGGTTTGCTTCTTGGTTTTACCTACTCTACTATTGATTCTGTGTAAATTATTCTTTATTTCAGTTAGTGCCTCCTTCATTTCTAACTGTGATTCCATCATTTCTGACTGGTCCTTTTTTATGCTCTTGAGGCCCTCACTAAGTTCACTGAGGTTCTCACTAAGTCCACTGAGGTTCTCACTAAGTCCATTGAGCATCCTTATAAACAGTGTTTTGAACTCAGCATCTGTTAGGTTGCTTAACTCCATTTCACTTAGTTCTTTTCCTGGAGTTTTGTTCTGTTCTGTCATTTGGGACCTGTTTCTTTGTCTCCTCATTTTGGCTGCCTCCCTGTGTTTGTTTCTATGTATTACTTAGCGAGAGGTATAGGGCTAGCTGAGACCAAATGCTGCTTGTTTGAAAGAATTTAGGAAAAGCTGAAGCAGGATCCAAGACAGGCCAATCCTATGGTAAAGCAACAGGCAACAGCTTGTGTGGGCCTGAAAGTTGGGTGGGGCCAACAGTGTGAGCCAGGTTGCTGGAGTCCCAGATATGGCGGCGTCTGCCGGCCCAAGGAAGGGCTCACCAAAGGAACAAAGGCCTCTGATAGCACGTCTGTCCAGGAGAAAGCTGCCTCTCCAGCCCTTGCTCCAATGCCAAACAGCTCAGTTCTTCCCCATATGACTCTGGCACCTTTCAAGCTGCTTCCCGCACGCTGGAGCCTGGAGGTTGCGAGTCCGAGTAAGCCTGTGCGCAGGCCCTTTAAGAGGAGTTGCTGGGGGCTCCAGCCGCCTCAACCTCAGTTCCCGCTGGTTTTCCAGCCAGAAGTTATGGGGATTCTCTTCCTGGCACTGGAACCCTGAGCTGGGTGCCTGGTGTGGGACGGGGACCCCTCAGTCCTCAGGGAGGACCTTCCCAGCCGAGGTATCCTCCTAATTTTTATCCGCCACACGTGGGTGTGGGACCAGCCAGTCGCCCCTCCGCCCCTCCTACCAATCTCAGTGCGGCTTCTTCTTTAATTTCGTAGTTGTAGGACTTCCATTCAGCTTGATTTTACGCGGTTTTGAATGATGGTTGTTCTGTAGTTTAGTTGTAACTTTGATGTGGTTGTGGGAGGATGCGATACCGCGTTAACCTACCCGCCATCTTGACCGGAAGTTCCATATATATTTTTGAAGATTCTATATATTGCTAGTATGCAAAAAGAATATTTCTTAAAAGTTTTTAGTAAGTTGGTAATTCTTCTGAACTGGTCATTTGGTCAGTGGCCCTGATGCCTTTTAAGACCCTTTAATTTGTTTGAGACCTGTTGGTCTGGTTGGCCTGTCATCCATTGGAATTGATCCAGCAACTTCTACCTTGTAGGTTTTTTTTGTGTGCAGTAGCAGGTAACCACTCACTCCTCCTTGGCAGACCAACTCTCCAGTTCAGAAGGCATGATCTTGGGGCATGGTAGAGAGTTGGAGGGGGGGGGGTGCCTTTCCACTTACCAGTGCTGCTACCTTTGCCCTTTATCTCACTCATCGAGTTTTCTTTCTTGACTGTCATTTGTTTTCCACTGTAAGATCACAATGTTCTCATTGGGAAGGTTATTTAGAAATCATTTTGTTCCAACTTAAGATAATTTTAAACTATTATCCTATTGAGTTTAAAGCTTAAATTGTAAAGTAATCTTTTTTTTTCTTTTCTTTAATCAGTAAACACCAAGCAAAAAGAAGAAAGCACAAGAAACATTATTCTGTCCATCTAAAATAGCTGTGTTTCTTACCAATTAATCTTTATCATCTCAGAGGTGATTTTCACTTCTTCCCAGTTTGATAGCTGTGTGCATTTAATGAGTATTTCCTTTATTTTATGACTCCAAAGCTTTGCATACCCAGCTGTTCTAGGGCCCTTCTGTAGGAATCAGAACAAGCAAATATTGCAGAGCAATCCCTTGTCCCACCTGGTGTTCGCTTTGGTGTCATTTTCTGACTTTAACTGGAGGTTGGAGAGAAGTAAAGTTTCCGGTGGGCCAGAGGAAGGATGTCAGAGTAGTGTGGGTCTGTACCCAATCAGTGATATGGAATTTGGGGCCAGGTTGTTCTGAAGGGCCATCTGTAGGGATCCCAGCCTGATGTGGATTTGAGGCAGTGGTTTGTGTGGCGGGAGGAAGTACTTTCATTCCCCATTCTGTCTTGGTCAGGTTCTGCTTCTTACTGTTTGCGCTGGAGTCCTTTGCAGACATAATCTATTCTGAGATACTTAATGGAAAATAACTTATTTTTCTAGAAAGAATGCCAGGATAAGCTATTGTACAGTATGTACTCCTGTGCACATCTGTGATTATATCCTTAGGATGGAATACAGGCCATATAGAAAAATGGGGTTGGGCCCAGCTGGTGTGGCTCAGTGGATTGAGCATCATCCCATGGACTGTGAGGTCCTGGTTCAATTCCTGGTCAGGGCACATGCCCCGGTTGCAGGCTTGATCTTCAGTAGGGGGCATGCAGGAGGCAGCCCATCGATGTTTCTCTCTCACATCGATGTTTCTCTCTCTCTCTCCCTAAAAAATCAATAAAATATATATATATAAAAAAAAAAGTAAAATGGGATTGGTGTTGATTATACAAATCTATATACCAATAGCAATCCAAATAAAAGTACGTGTAAGATTCCTTCAAAAAATTACAGAATATCACAGAAATAGAAAAGATTTGCCTTTCAAGATCATTTGATGGACATGGGTAAATGATTGTTTTAACTGTGGTAACAAAGATACATGCAAAGAGCATGTGGCCAAATCTAGCAGACGGGAGTGGAGTGAGTGAGCTGTACCCCCGTAGCCACTAGGTCAGTGTGCTTTGTATCCACCTGCTGTTACTTGTGGCTCAAAATCCTCACATACAGGGGGAATCACAGTTGAACCAATGTGACTCCCATACCATGCTAGCCTTCTCCTAGGATTGGGATTTACATGTGAGCTGATTTGAGTTCCAGAAATGCATATTGCATATATTTTAAGGCTTTTGATGGATACTGTTATATTGCCTTCCAACAAAAGCCACACGTACCAGATTACCATCACCAGTATTACAAGGTGCTCCCAAGGCTGGGGCTTTGTCACTCTGAGCTTTGATAGCAGAAGATGGTGTCTCATTAAAGTACTGTAAGTTTAGAGATATACATATTCCTTTTTTGAGTTGCTTAGTTCCTGTCCTTTGTCAGTTTTTCTGTTAGAGTCTCTTAGAACACTTTATAAAGCAAGGTGATCCAAGCCTTTATCAAGGTGGGTGGCAGAAAGGTTAAGGGTGGGGGCTCTACTGCTAGACTGCCTGCTTTACCACTGAGTGTACCACCTGGGCAAGGTATACACCTCTGGGCCTCAGTTACTTCTCCTGTAAGGTGATGCTGGCCCTGAGTTAGTTTCTCCCTTGGGGGTTGGGTATCAAATGAGCACTGAACATAGAGCTTAGGGTGAAGTACTTGAGAAATAAAGACTGGCCAAGAGGAAGAGAAGAAATAATACCTGTATTATTATTTGCTTTGTCTTGTGTGTTCAGTATTTTTTCCTAGTTTATTGATTGCCTTTACATTTGTTCTCATGGCTTTGGTCCTGGACGGGAGTGCTAGTTTGTCCTCTAGCACGTCCTTCTTTGGCATGGCCCACCACTACATCAGAATCACCTATGGGCCTTTTCCTTTAAAGGTTTTGTTTATTTTCACTGTAAAAGTACATGCATGTTCATTTTGGAAAATCTGGGAAAAGTATAAAGCTAAAATTAGTACTGTATCTCCTATGGAACTTTAACAAGTAGAACTGCTTTTGGCTCCACCCTAGATTTTCCAATTATAGTTTCTGAAAGGGAAGAACCAGGAATCTGTATTTGAGAAGGTTTTATTTATTTGTTTGTTTGTTTGTTTGTTTGTTTGTTTGTTTGTTTGTTTAAATCCTCACCCGAGGACATTTTTGCATTTATCTTCAGATAGGGCAGGAGGGAGAGAGGGAGGAAGAGAGAGAGAGAGAAACATCAATGTGAGAGAGACACATCGACTGGCTGCCACCCACACAACCCCAACTGGGGCCGGGGACAAACTGCAACCGAGGTACGTGCCCTTAGTGGAAACTGAACCCAGGACTCTCTGGTCTGGAGGCCGACACTCTAACCTCTGAGCCAAACCAACCAGGGCTATATATATTTTTTGATGACGGTCTTTACCACCTTTGCATTACAAAATACTCATCTTAATTACCTTCTACTACCTTTACAATTTTATTTTTTATCTTGATTCTTTTTTTTTTTTATCCTCACCCGAGGACATTTTTCCATTTTTTGTTCAGATAGAGTGGGAGGAAGAGAGAGAGAGAGAGAGAGAGAGAGAGAGGAACATCGACGTGAAAGGTACACATTGAGTGGCTGCCTCCCGCACAACCCAACCAGGGCCGGGGACAAACTGCAACTGAGATACGCGCCCTTAGTGGGAACCAAACCCGGGTCTCTCTGGACCGCAGGCCAACGCTCTAACCGCTGAGCCAAACCGGCCAGGGCTATCTTGATTCTTCATCATTTTCTACTGATTCTTCTGAAATCTTTTTCCCCCAAAGTAGAATTATTTTTGGTTTTAAAAATAGTAGATGCTTGTTGTAAAACATTCAAACAATACATGCTCCCATCCCTGTCCTGATATAACCACCAGATAATATTAGGGTTTTTTCTAAGAACAGATACAAACATATAAAGTTAATAAAGAAAAAATGAATGACTATGGTACTATTCTATAGCTTTCTTTTTTAGCTTATTATGTTAGAGACAGCTTTTCATGAAAGTATAATGGTCTAATGTATTATTATTATTATAATCACTTTTTTATATCTCACAATTTTTTGTAGGCCAAGGATTTGGGTAGGCCTCAGCTGGGCCATTCTTTTGCTCCATATGGCTGTGACTGGGGTCTTTTGAGGTCTTCCTTATTTTTCATGACTGAATATTATTTCATTAGGTCTGTTGCCATAATTTGTTTAATTAGTCTACCTTTGAAAGGCATTTAGGAGTTTTCCAATTCTTAATTTAATCAAGGCGTGATGCTTGTTTTTGCACATGCCTTTTAGTGTGCTAGTTTATTGCTTTCCTAATTTTAAATCATAAGAAGTGGAACTACTGGATCAAAGAAATGCACATTTTTCTTTTTGATACCTGCTACTTTCCAAGCCATACTAAATTGCATCATCATCAAAGTGGCTGAGAATTGCTGTTTCTTTATATCTTCATCAATACCAGTTATATTTTTATCTTGGTCATATTGATAGGTGAAAAATGCCTTTTTAAAATTTCATTTCTTGCCCTGGCTGGTTTTGCTCAGTGGTTAGAGCGTTGGCCCGTGGACCAGAGAGACCCGGGTTTGGTTCCCGCTAAGGGCATGCACCTCGGTTGCAGTGTGTCCCTGGCTCCGGTTGGGGTCGTGTGGGTGGCAGCCACTTGGTGTGTCTTTCTCACATCGATGTTTCTCTCTCTCTTCCTCCCTCTCTCCCTTCCGCTCTATCTGAAGATAAATGCAAAAATGTCCTCAAGTGAAGATAAAAAAAAAAATTTTTTTTTTATTAATGATTGCTTAGAACTTTTTTAACAGCTCTTTTGAGATATATTCATATATAACTTAAATCCCCCCCTTTAAAGTATACAGTTTAGTAGTATTTAGTATACTGTGCAACCATCATCACAGTCAATTTTAGAACAGTTTCATCACTCTAAAAAAGAAACCCTATACTATTAACAGTTACTCCCCATTTCCCCTGATCCCTCAGCATTTTCTGCCCCTATGCGTTTATCTATTCTGGGCTTTTTATAGAAATGGAATTATACAATATGTGCTCTTTTGTGGCTGGCTGTTGTCACTCAGCACAGTGATTTTCAACCTTTTTCATCTCATGGCACACATAAACTAATTACTAAAATTCTGTGGCACACCAAAAAAATATATTTTTTTGCCTATCGGACAAAATAATAGGTATAATTTTGATTCATTCACATTAGACTGCTATTGTGTTAGCTGTTGTAATTTTTTCTTTTGTTTTTTTGGACAATCTAAGGGAAAACAGGTCAGTGCCCCTGACTAAATAGTCAGGTATTGCATGTTTAAAATTTTTTTTGAGGCATACCAGTGTGCCTGCCGCAGCACACTGATTGAAAATTGCTGAGTTAGCAAAATGTTTTCAAAGTTTATGTTGGAGCAAGTGTCAGTTGATGGGCATTTGAGTTGTTTCTGCTTTTTGACTATCATGAATAATGCTGCTATGCAAGCATTTGTGTACACGTTTTTATGTAAACATATGTTTTCAGTTCTCTTTGGTATATAATTAGGAGGGTAATTGCTGGGTCATATGACATTCCAGTAGTGTATGAAGATTTCCATTTTTTCACGTGTTCACCAAACTTGTTAATGTCTTTTTTTTATTGAAGCCATCCTGGTGGGTGCAAAGTGGTATCTCGTTGTAGTTCTGATTTGCATTTCCTTAATGGCTAATGGTGTTGAGCATCTTTTTGCCCACTTTGAAATTAGGTTATTTGTTTTTTTGTAATTGAGTTAGAAGAGTTCTTTGTATGTTTTAGATATAAGTCCCTTATTACATCTATGATTTGCAAATATTTTCTCTAATTCTTTGGATTGTCTTGCACTTTCTCCATAATGTCCTTTGAAGCATAACCATTTTTAAAAATTTTTAAAGATTTTTAAATTGATTTTTAGAGACAAAAGGAGAGGGAGAGAGAGAGAGAAACATCCATGTGAGAGGGAAACATCAATCTGCTACCTCCTGCATGCATGCCCCCCAACTGGGGATCAAGCCCAAAACCCAGTCGTGTGCCCTGACTGGGAATTGAACCGGCAACCTTTCAGTGCGCTGGACAACACCCAACCAACTGAGCCACACCAGCCAGGGCACAATTTTTAATTTTAATGAGGTTCAATTTATTTTTTGTTGTTTTTTGTGCTTTTGATGACATATCTGAGAATCCATTGCCTAATCCAAGGTTATGATGATTTACTCCTACGATCTTTTTATAGTCTCAGCTCTCACATTTAGGTCTTTTATTCATTTTGAATTACTTTTTGAGTTTGAGGTGAAGAAGGGGTTCACCTTCATTTTTTAATAAGTGGATATCTAGTTGATCTGTCCATCACCATTAAGTGAAAAATCTATGTTTTTCTCCATTGAGTTTTCTTGACACTGACGTATAGAACATTTTATATAATAAGTGCTACAACCTTTCTGGAAAACAGTTTGGCAACATACAGGGTGGGGCAAAAATAGGTTTACACTTGTTCATATGAAAAACAATACAATGAATAATAATGCAAGAATAAACTGCCCTGGTAAGGTGGCTCAGTTGGTTGGAGCATCTTCCCATACACCAAGAAGGGTTTTGGGTTCAATTCCTGGTGAGGGCACATATCTAGGTTTCAGGTTTGTTCCTCTGTCTGGCAAGTACTGGAGGCAACAGGTCAATATTTTGCTCTCATGTTGATGTTTCTCTCTCTCCCCCCCCTTCCTCTCTCTCTAAAATCAATAAAAACATATCCTCAGATGAGGATTTTCAGAAAGAAAAGAAGAGAAAAAAGAATAAACTGTTTTGCGTACTCAAAACTGTAAATCTACTTTTGCCCCACCCTGTATATCAGGAGCTTTAAGAATGGTCCTGACTTTGGACTCACTATTTTCACTTTTCAAAAATAACCATTTTTTCCAGTTTTTCCCTTTTTAAACTTTAATCTTATGTCTTTATGTTAAGTTTTTTTATCCTCATTCTAAAAAATATTCTTTATTTTTTCTAATACTTCTATCCATTTTGATCTATTTCTATGCATTCTAATTTATCTGGAATTTGTTTTTGTATTTTAAGGTGCTATAGGAATCAATGATCATGTTTCTTTTTCTAGACGTATGTAAAGAAATCTGTAGCTTTATACTTTTGGTATCTGGTAAGAGAGATTTCTCTCTTTATTCTTACTATTTTTCAAACAAAATTGCCATAAAATATATGCTCTGTACCAGTTTTGGTTCTATATTTTTAAAGGGAGGTTCTTGTCTAAGCACGTTTCTTCCATTCTCAGTGCCCGCCTGGGCAGTGGGGACTAAGCAGGGAAGTTTGTAGAGTCTGAGGATGCTTCTGACATAGATTTCAGGCCACTTAAAGTTCATACAACCCTTTCATCTCATTGAGCAACAATTTGAGAGAGGAGAAAGTTAAATGCATCCCATGTTGGTAAGCACTTTGCAAACTGGACTTGCACTGTACAAGTATACAGATTTATATGGGGAGGGCCATGAGACATATTTTCTGTTCCATTTTGCTGTTGATTCAGCTTCATCCTCCAGTTTGCTTTTGAGATACATGCACATCTATAGATAGATAATAGACCACATTTTGAATATGCTGTATAGTTTCCAACCATGCTAGTTCTACATGTTGAGGTTTCAACATATCATCAGGTATAGTTCAAAAGACACTATTGCCCTGGCCAGTTTGGTTCAGCGGTTAGAGCGTCAGCCTGTGGACCAGAGAGACCCGGGTTCGCTTCCCGCTAAGGGCACGTACCTCGATTGCAGTTTGTTCCCGGCCCTGGTTGGGGTTGTGTGGGTACCAACCAGTCGATGTGTCTCTCTTACATCAGTGTTTCTCTCTCTTTCTTCCTCCCTCTCTCTCTCCCGCTCTATCTGAAGATAAATGCAAAAATGTACTCGGGTGAGAATTAAAAAAAAAAAAAAAAAGACACTATTAAGGACATCCCTGCCCTGGCTGGTGTGGCTCAGTGATGTGGTGAGAATGTTGGCCTGAGCACCAAAGGGTCTCGGGTTCAATTACTAGTCAAGGGCATATACATGGGTTGCAAGTTGGATCCCTGGCCCTGGTCAGCACACATACGGGAGACAATCAATGAATGTGTCTCTCTCATGTCGATGTGTCGTTCCCCCCTCTTCCTCTCTCTCTCAAGTCAGTAGGGAAAAAAAAATCTGCAGATGAGGATTTAAAAAATAGGCCCTGGCCGGTTTGGCTCAGCGGTTAGAGCATCGGCCAGCAGACCAATGAGTCACAGGTTCGATTCCAATCAAGAACACGTACCTTGGTTGCGGTTCGTCCCCAGCCCTGGTCAGCATCATGCGGAAGGCAGCCAGTCGATGTGTGTGTGTGTCTCTCTCTCCCTCCCTCTGTCTCTATCTTAAGATAAATGGAAAAATATCCTCAGGTGAGGACTTAAAAAAAGAAAGAAAGAAATAGCCCAGCCAGTGTGGCTCAAGGATTGGGCGTCGTCCCATGCACCAAGAGGTCTCCAGTTCAATTCCTGGTCAGGGCACATACCCGGGTTTCGGGCTTGATCCTCAGTAGGGGGCATGCAGGAGGCAGCCAATTGGTGTTTCTCTCATCAGTGCATCTATCTCTCCCTTTCCCTTCCTCTCTCTAAAATCAATAAAAACATATTTAAAAAAAATATTTAAAAAGCAGGCTTGGTCTCTTCAAGTCAGTGTCATGATAAAATAGAGGGGAAACAACAGCCATGATAAAATTGAGGGTGTGGGCCTCAATTGGGTCCTGATTAGTGCAAACCAGGTGTAAAAGTTTTTTGTTTGTTTTTTTTACAACGAGAAATTTGTGTATAGACTTAGGTATTAGCAGATATTAAAGAATTATCAGTGATTTTATTAGGTATTCCTTTCCCTCTGCTTTTCTATGTTTGAAATTTTTGTAGATGCAAAAGAAAGAGACCTAAACAAGGATCACCTTATATTTCTCATATTCTGTATGTCATTCCTGTTCATTTCTGGTTGGACATTTTTTTTTCCATGGGAATAAACTGATCAAGGAGGAGACTTTTTTTTTTTTTTTTTTAGGAAGGAATTCTTTTTCTTTTTCTTTTTTTTTTTTTTTGGTACGTGCCCCTAGCGGGAACCGAACCCGGGACTCTCTGGTCCGCAGGCTGACGCTCCAACCGCTGAGCCAAACCGGCCAGGGCATTTTTTTAAATATGTTTTTTATTGATTTTTAGAGAGAGAGGAAGAGAGAGGGAGATAGAAACATCAGTCCATGGGACGACGCTCAGTCCACTAAGCCATACTGGCTGGGCAAGGAATATGTATTTTTTGATATATCTTTATTGTTGAAAATATTACAAATGTCCCTCCTTCCCCCCATTGACATCCCCCTCCCCACTCTCGCCCCACCCCTGCTTTCACTGCATTGTTGTCTGTGTCTATTGGTTATGCATATAAGTTCTTTGATTTATCTCTTCCCGCCCTGCGCCCCCCCCAGCCCCCCTTCCACCCACCCCTTCCCTCTGAGGTTTGTCAGTCTATTCCCTACTTCCATATATCTGGATCTTTTTTGTTCAACAGCATATTGTGTTCATTATACTCCACAAACAAGTGAGATCCTGTGGTACTTGTCTTTAACTGGCTTATTTCACTTAGCATAATGCTCTCCAGGTCTCTCCATGCTTTCTCAAAGGGTAAGAGATCTTTATTTCTTCAGCTGCATAGTATTCCATTTTGTAAATGTACCACAGCTTTTATTTTTTTTTAATACTCACCCGAGGACATTTTTTTTTTTACACTTATCTTCAGACAGAATGGGAGAGAGGGAGGGGGAGAGAGAGAGAGAGAGAGAGAGAGAGAGAGAGAGAGAAACATTGATGTGAGAGAGACACATCAATTAGCTGCCACCCACACAACCCCAGCTGGGGCCAGGGACTAACCGCAACTGAGGTACGTGCCCTTGGCTGGAATCAAACCCAGGACTCCTTGGTCCGCAGGCCAATGCTCTAACCGCTGAGCCAAACCGGCCAGGGTTGTACCACAGCTTTTTTATCCACTCATCTACTGATGGACACTTGAGCTGTTTTCATATCTTAGAGCTACTATAAATAAGACTGCTGTAAACATAGGGGTGCATGTATGCTTTCTGATTTGTGTTTCAGGCTTCTTAGGATATATTCCTAGAAGTGGGATCACTGGGTCAAATGGCGGTTTAATTCTTTATTTTTTGAGGAAACACCATATTGTTTTCCATAGTGGCTGCACCAGTCTGCATTCCCACCAGCAGTGTACTAGAGTCCCCTTTTCTCCACACCTTCGCCAGCACTTTTTGTTTCATGATTTGTTGATGGCAGCCATTCTGGAAGGTGTGAGGTGATGCCTCATAGTCATTTTAATTTGCATCTCTCTGATGATTAGTGACGTTGAACATTTTTTTTATGTCTCTTGGCCATTTTATAGTTTTTTTTCCTCTTAATTCCAAGTGTTTGGTTTTGATTCTTAATTTGAAAAGTCAGAGTGGTGGCTTACTTTAGGGAAGGCAGAGAGTGTTGTTAAATCAAGTTGGGGACGTTCGTGTCAGAACACTAGAGTTCATTTGAAGAATGTTGGTAGTTTGTAAAGAATAAGAAGACTCCATAGATCACCTTTTCTGTTTTCTTTGCAGTTAAGAGGTATAACCAGTCTGGCTTGTTATTTTATTTTTTGTTAATCCTTACCCAAGGATATTTTTCCATTGATTTTTTTTTTTTAGATAAGAGTGGAAGGGAGGGGGCAGAGAGACAGACAGACAAACAGACATTGATTGAGTGTCCCCCACATGACTCTGACCAGGGCCAGGAATCGAACCTGCAACCCAGGTACATACCCTTGACCAGGCATCAGACCCACAACCCCTTGGTTTGACACTCTAACCGCTGAGCCAAACCTGCCAGGGCTGGTGTGTTGTTTTTAAAGGATGAAAGCAGCTAAACTCTATTTCCGTATCTTTAGCAGATCAGCAAATACTTTTTGAAAATATTGTCATCTGTCTTAGTAGAAATTTTAATGGAAGGGAAAGCATTTTATAAGCATTAGCAATTGTACTGGATGGTCGTATTAAAGATAAGTGTCAATCAACTTCCAGTCAAGATGGTGGCATAGGTAAACATGGTACTCGCCTCCTCTCACAACCACATCAAAATTACAACTAAACTACAGAACAACCATCCTTCAGAACCTCCTGAAATCAAGCTGAATGGAAGTCCTACAACTACAAAATTAAAGAAGCAGCCACATCGAGACTGGGAGGAGGGGCGGAGGTGGACGGGCTGGTCCACACCCACATGTGGTGGATAAAAATCAGGAGGGACACCTCGGTTGTGAAGGTCCTCCCTGAGGAGTGACGGGTCCCAGTCCCACACCAGGCACCCAGCTCAGGGTTCCAGTGCCAGTAAGAGAAGTCCCCATAACTTCTGGCTGTAACTTCTGGCAGGAACTGAGGCTGAGGGAGGTGCAGCTGCTGGAGCCCCAGGAAGCTCCTCTTAAAGGGCCCATGCACGGACTTACTCGGACCAGCTCCCTCTGAGCTCCAGCGTGGAGGGGGGAGGCAGCTTGAAAGGCAGCAGAGACATATGGGGAAGAACTGAGTTGTTTGGCATTGGGGCAAGGACTGGAGAGGCAGCTTTCTCCTGGACAGACATTCTGGTGGAGGCAGGTCATTCATTGTTCCTTTGGTGAGCCCTTTCCCCACAGGGCAGGCAGACGGCTGCCATATCTGGCACTCCAACAACCTGGCTCACACTGTGTACCCCGCCCTGGTGGTTCCCTGAGGCCCTGCCCCACTCAACTTTCTGGCCCACCCAAGTTGTTTCCAGTAGCTTTACCATAGGATTGGCCTGTTTGGGCTCCTGCTTCAGATTTTCCTAAATTTTCTTAAGCAGCATCTGGCCACAGTGAGCCCCATACCTCTTGCTAAATGGCCCCAGGTCAGGTACTACAAGCAGCCAGCTTTGGTTCGCAGCTTGGCTTCACCTGGATACCTCCAAGCCCAGCACAAGAAGCAGCCATCTGCAGATTGCTTTGTAGCTTATGCCTGGTGGCCCTGGGTAGAACACAGGCAGTGGCTTACCTTGCCCCAGAGCCAGCACACCCAGTGGACAGCTTCAAACCACGTCAAAGCACCACCACCCAACCACCTTCACAAGTGACACACTCGAGGAATGGACTCGGGGTACCAGAGCCCTGCTGAAGTAAGTCTTGTTCTGTGTGGTGGGCCCCTGCACAGCTGATCATTCAAGGTAGTCAGAGGTTGGTGGTTAGTGGGCACAGCCAGTCCTTGCAGCTGACCAGCCTGAGTAAACCCTCTCACTGACATGCCAACAGCAATCAAGACTCAATTACAAGAGAAGTGTGTACAGTCCACACTAGGGGTGCACCTCGAGGGCCCAGCTGGGGAGGCTGTTCCACTGGACCTTACAGGACATCTACTACAACAGGCCATCCTAGGAAGCCTAGACGACATAGAAACTCTGCCTAATACATAGAAACAAACACAGGGAGGCAGCCAAAATGAGGAGACAAACATGTCCCAAATGAAAGAACAGAACAAAACTCCAGGAAAAGAACTAAATGAAATGGAGATAAGCAATCTAACAGATGCAGAGTTCAAAACATTGCTTATAAGGACACTCAGTGAACTTAGTGAGGGCCTCAAGAGCATAGTAAAGGACCAGTCAGAAACGAAGGATGCACACTAATTGAAATAAAGAATAATTTACAGGGAATCAATAGTAGAGTAGTTGAAGCCAAGAAGCAAACCATCGATTTGGAATGTAAGGAAGCAAAAAACACCCAATCAGAACAGCAAAAAGAACAAAGAATCCAAAAAAATGAGGATAGTATAAGGAGCCTGTGGGACAACTTCAAGTGTACCAACATTCACGTCATGTGCCAGAAGGAGAAGAGAGAGGGCAAGAAATTGAAAACCTATTTGAAAAAATAATGACAGAAAACTTCCCTAACTTGGTGAAGGAAAGAGACATACAAGTCCAGGAAGCATAGAGTGTTCCAAACAAGATGAACCCAAAGAGGTCCACATCAAGACACATCATCATCAAGATGCCAAAAGTTAAAGACAGAATCTTTTTTTTTTTCTTTATTGATTCTAGAGAGAAAGGAAAGGTGAGGGAGAGAGAGATAGAAACATTGATGAGAGAGAACATTGATTGGCCGCCTCCTGCATGCCCCACACTGGGGATAGGGCCCACAACCTAGGCATGTACCCTGACCGGGAACCAAACCGGCAACCTCCTGGTGCATGGGTCGACGCTCAACCACTGAGCCACACCGGCCAAGCAAAAAGAGAGAATCTTAAAGGCAGCAAGAGAAAAGCAGTTAGTTACTTACAATGGAGCTCCCCTAAGGCTGTCAGCCGATTTCTCAAAAGAAACTTTGCAGGCCAGGAGGGGGTGGCAAGAAATATTTAAAGTGATGAAAAGCAAGGACCTACAACCATGATTATTCTATCCTGCAAAGCTATCATTTAGAATCGATGGCCATATGAAGAGTTTCCCAGACAAGAAAAAGCTAAAGGAGTTCATCACCACCAAACCAGTATTATATGAAATGTTGACGGGTCTTCTTGAAGAAGAAGATAAAAAAATATGAACAGTAAAATGGCAATAAATACATATCTATCAACAGTTGAATCTGCAAACAAAATGAGCAAGCAAATCAGAAACAGACTCATAGATAAAGAGAACTTTTTGTTGGTTGCCAGATGGGAGGGGAGTGGGGTGAAAAAGATGAAGGGATTAAGAAGTACAAATTGGTTGTTAGACTGATGAACCTCAAAGGGAAGGAGGGAGATGGGGTGGGAAGCGAGAAACCAAAGAACTTATATACATATATACATAACCAATAGACACAGACAATAGTGTGAGGAAAGCAGGAGGGGGTTAAGGGGGTGGGGGGAGAGGGACATCTGTAATAGATTCAACAATAAAGATAAGTTTAAAAAATACAATTATTACCATGAAAAAACAGATTAAGTGTCACCCAGGTGGTGTGGCTTAGTGGATTGAGCATCATCCCATGGACTGAGAGGTCCCGGTTCGATTCCTGGTCAGGGCACATGCCTGGGTTGCGGGCTGGATCCCTGCGCAGGAGGCAGCCAATTGATGTTAACTCTCTCACATTGATGTTTCTATCTCTCTCCCTTCCTCTCTCTCTCTAAAAAAAATCAATAAAAATATTTAAAAAAGTAAGTGTTGTATTATTCTTTTAGGACAGGTAATGAATACTACAAGTATTGTCCTTCTGGTCACAAGATCATGAAATCCAGAGGGTGTCTCTGATCATTCTGCGCCAGATATTTTTCAGTTACGTGAACCATTTGAAATTGACGATGTTTGGTCATTTGGACCTACAGAAACAACAGCTTCATATGGTTTAACCTAATATAATACATAGCTTTTCCTACATTTTTATATATTGTAGAGTGAGTTGGGTTTTGGTTACTAGTTAAGAATAAGCATTATTTTCTTGCTGTGAGACAATCATACACAAGTGAACTTGAATCAGCCTTGCTTCTCAGTTGGTTTATTTCTTTGCTTCTTATCTTCCTTAAAGTCTCTGATGAATTAAGGAGAACCACACCAGCTGCCTTCTCTCTGTGGCCGATATTATCCATCAACTTTAACATTAGTTTGAAAAATAATTAATGAACATGAATTGGAACTCTAAAAGCTTATTAAAATGTTTATTAATTTGTTTTATTTTAGTCTCAGATGCAGACATCAGTGGGAATTGTACCCACACAAGCAATTGCAACGGGCCCCACTGCAGATCCTGAAAAACGCAAACTGATACAGCAGCAGCTGGTTCTACTGCTTCACGCTCATAAATGTCAGAGACGAGAACAAGCAAACGGAGAGGTTCGGGCCTGCTCTCTCCCACATTGTCGAACTATGAAAAATGTTTTGAATCACATGACACACTGTCAGGCTGGGAAAGCCTGTCAAGGTAAGTGCCATTTTCTGAATTCCTACTGGCAAAGCTTAGGATGAAATTTGTCCTTGTTATTAGGCAGCTCTCTTGTTATAAGGTTCTCGCCACCTATATCTTCACACACCATCCAGTCATGCCACTGGAACACTTAACTGCTGAGGAGAAAGGCGATTTGGTTTTATAATAATATTCTGTGACTTTTTACTAGATGAGGCTGTGCATTGCATTTGTTCTTTTCCTCCTTCCTCTGTCACAGAAGACACGTGTCACTTCTTAAGCACAGTCTTCATTATAAATGTCTAGAGCACGTTTCTGTTTTGGGCAGTGTAGCGCGCACACATGCATGCACACACCCTTTTCTCAACCAAGAGCATCTCTCTTGCAGCTGTATCATGTGTTCAGACTGCCAGGGCCCACTGCCTTGCTCTTCCACACTTGCGTCTTGAAGCTAATTAGGATACCAGGGAAGTTGTCCTGGGAACTGTGCGCACCGTATCATCTCTGCCACCTCCTCCCTCCCCTCAAGGAGGTGGTGACTCCGGCACATCATGTGCCCCCCTTTCCCCTCTTCTATGGCAGACCCCTCGATTCTACTGAAGAAAATGTTTCTTACTAACTACTATACTTTCCTCTAATCTTGACCCTCTTTCTTTTTCTTTCTTGTGCTCCTAAACCTTGGGGAGACTCTCCCCCTGATCTCCCTCTCTCCCTTTGTGACATTTGTGAGTCCCCAGCATAACCCTTATCCTGATGGAGAAGCCGAAAGGGTTATGTCAGACCTTTAGAAAGAAATCACAATGCCTTCGTATGGAAGCGAAGATAAAGACTGAGAATAATCAGGTTTAATTACCCTCTCAAGTACTTTGAAGGGGGCCAGGCCTCCTTCAGAATCTCCACAGACTTCTCATTTTCTTCTCTATCTGCATTTCTTCAAGAGTATTTAGATGGTTTCATCCTTAAACATAATATAACATTTTTATTTTATATAGTGACAGTACAGAATTATTCTACCTTTCCTTCCAGTTGTTCGGTACTTCGGGTCAAAAAGCCTTTGTTTTGTTTTTGTTTTGTGAGCTGAACCTTAATCACCATCATTCATAACATTGCTTCTATGGGAAGTTTTTGTTTGGAATTCTCAACAGTCGACTTACAAACTTTTTGGAAAACTGCCTGTTTGTAAGTTGAGGACTGCCTGTACTGTGTAATGGTTACCCTTGTTACCATTTTCTTATGGAACCTGGCATTATAATTTAGGTGTAATTGAAAGTGTGACGATTTGGATAGAAAAATAACATCTCGTTGTTTTTCTGGTCATAGTTGCCCATTGTGCATCTTCACGACAAATCATCTCTCATTGGAAGAACTGCACACGACATGACTGTCCTGTTTGCCTCCCTTTGAAAAATGCCAGTGACAAGCGAAACCAACAAAGTAAGTGAGCGCTGGGGGTAGAGAAGCTTGGAGATGAGAAAATAAGCTATTTCTGAAGAGAATACAGAAGCATAGGTAGGAAGCAGGGCAGAAATTATTAACCACAAAGTATAGTAGCAAGTGAAGACATACAGTGACAAAGGATGAAGCAAAGCTTAGTGAGTGGACAGATTCTCATTGTGCTCAGTGGGCGTGGTCATTTTGGAATTTCATTCCCTGCCACCACCACCCCCTTGTATTAGAATTGGCAGCAGCGGAGCAGTGGAAGAGAGGATCATCACCAACCTGACCACTCTTCCTATTTCTTGACAGATACTCAGTATCTGAGGATTTGAATGTTGCGTCATTATAATTGCAGTAACTTTGGGGGTGGGTCAGGGGAAATAGAGGGATACTTCTTTTGGAATTGGAAACTTCTTATCCTAAAGTAAATTTCGGGTCTGTTTCATAGACGAGTCAGTCAGGCCGGGTCAGTATAGAATCCCACATGTAGACATTTGGGAACTTTCCATCCTCCATGGAGCTGCAGTTCCCAGTCCTATTTGCATAACCAATAATTTATTCAGTACAGATTGAGAGTCTCTGCCCCAGACTGGCCGCATTCTGATCATTCCCATTGTTTTGCCGACTTTGGCGTCATCTGTGTAGCCTTTAGCTGATTGATCCATTAAGCAGTAATCCCTGCTCAGGAAGCTTGTGTGTGGCTCCCAGGGGTTCCCTGTAGCCATCAGAGCAGTAAAAAGATGAGCATCTCTTCCCAATTTCAAGTCCTTTCCTGTCATTTTAGAGGTAAAACTGTGGTCTTTGGGTGTGTCCTTGAGTTTGGACAGATAGAATGTGCTCCTTGATATCATGTCACCCCTCTGGCTGGAGCTGCTCCCTGTGACTTTGAGCACAGCATAGTCTTTCTAGTCTTTCTCCATCCTGTCTATGCCATCTTGCCACCCTCCCCTGTTTGTTGGTTACATGTTCATTACTCTCATTCTTCTTGATCATCTTCCTCATGACCCCACTGCTACCTGGAGAATGTTTGCTGGTTTTCTTTCTGGTTGTTTGCGAGTGGCACAAGGAAAGGTGGAAGAGCACATTGTTCCTACGTGTCAGGGAGTGGAGCACTGGTGATACCCATGTGCTTTTCCTTTCAGTCCAACTCGCCTCCCTCCTGAGAGGATGCCTAGTGGGCTGACTCTGCTCAGCAGTGTCCATGTCACATAGGAGAGACATCCTGGGGTCATGGGCCTGTTAGTGGCCTTTCCTCTCTACAGGAGTCATACTAAGTTTCCTTTCAAAGTCACTTTCCAAAATAAGTTAAATTATGTTTTGATGACCAAAATTTGAGTTAATACAGTTTTCCTGGGTATATCTTATATAAAGTGAAAGTCTAGGAATCTGGGTCCTCTAGAACAAGAAATTTGGGACAGTAATTCTAAAAGAATATATAGTCTGTTTTTCCTCCAAGTTAGTATAAAGCCATTTTTTAAACTATTGTGATGGTTATAATTTCTTGTGTTTTAGGAAGCATTTCAGTAATAGACTTTTTAAGGGCTAAAATATTCATTGTCAGGTTTGTAGTTATACAGTATTAATTCAATGAATATTGAGTTAAAGATGTCATTCTGAACTTTTAATTTAGGGGTATGGCTTTTCTGGGACCTTTTTGTTTTTAGTATATATCACCATGACGATTGTAAACTTATATGATTTCTCTTTTTACGAAACACTTATGTGGTTTTTGTTTTAAAAAAAAAAAATGTATGTGGTTTTGTGTGTGTGTGTGTGTGTTTTTTAAACATCCTTATAACTGCCTTGCTGTTGTGACAATTAATCCGGTGCGTGCTCTCTGAAGTGGTAAACCACAGTGTTTCTACTAGTCATAATGTAAGGTGTTACCAGGGCGATTTTATAAAGTCACGGGGAATATTTAGATTAACATTATGCAAAATTTTAGTAATTTTCATGAAAGAAATGAAAGCTCCTATTTAGAAAATTATTGAATGCTTCTCAGATTAAGTTTCAACTTTGAGTGTATTCCTTTGACTGTAACAGTAGTTTTGTGAGTATAGAAGAGTTTGATATGAGTGAGAAAGTTTCAGTCATATCTTTCCTGTAAATGTTTGTTGGTGTTTTTCAACTCTCTTAAAACAAATTGTGCTTATCACGTGTGAACACTGGGGTTTAGGCAATAGAGAAGAAATGTGTATTCGACCTTCTAGTACCTTAAAGTTGGGTTCCAGAGTCAGAATATCTACATTAAAAATGATGTGATGATGATATCACTCGCAGGAACCAAGGCAGAGAGAAGTCATTAGTATTAGCAATCCTGGAGGAGAGGATCAGAGTTTGCTGGGAGAGTAAGGCTTGATGGAGCCCAATTTCAGTAAAGTAACAATAGAACATCATTCTAGACAGCACAAACAGTGTCAGCACAGCTGACATGCCTGTAAGGGCAGGATCTGAGGACTCAGAGGTTCCTGTGCAAAGAGAGAGAGAGAGGGACTATTTGTACCTAGGTGTTGAGGACCCCTGGGGACTGTCTCAGACCCAACTTTGTGCCCACTCGTGGAGCATGTGCCCTGTGACACCAAGGCTATGTGCTTTCTAGGCAGGGTTTCCCACATATGCTTACCTTACACTGATGCACACATTTTACTATATGACTTCTCTCATTGATGTCTGTATGAACCTGCTAGAATCACCTGTAGAGCTAGTCTGATGTTCTTTGAAATGAAACTCAGACCATTGGTTACCTTTTTGGCCTTGTAGTTGAGATTTTGATTTTTCTGTTTTCTAGAGATTCTGTAATCACTGATCTCAGGCTGTCCATCCCTTACAGAGATAATCTGATTTTATTGAATAATTAGGACTTCTTACGGAGTATATCTAATGTCAGTCCTGGCATCTGACTCCCAGTAGATTCCAGTTCATAGAGTGGCATGGAGGACTAGAGCTGTGTGTATACATGACCAAATTTCCTATTAGAACTCATGTTGCCTCATCAGTGAGCTTTTTTCTACTCCAAGTGTAGTCCTCAGACCAGGGGCATGGACACCCCCATCCCAGACTCTCTATATTAGAATCGGCATTTTAACAAATTTCCAGGTTATGCCCATGAACAACTGAGATGCCCCTCTTTGAATGTCTTGAAGGAGCTGGGTGTCTGTCCTGGAACTGCTGAGGAGATTTCAGTCATTCTCTGGGGGAAAGCATGGGTTTTCCAACTGAGAAAGCCACAAGGACTGTCAAGGGATGCTACAGGGTCAGTCCTAGAGCTGAACTGAACCCATTTACTCATTCAGCATGAGCCCATTGACAGTGTGTCAGTCAGCAGTCTTCCAGCCTATTGCTTTGAATACCTCCACTGGCTCACTACCTAGCCCGGCTGTTTGTTCTAATTTTAGGCACCTCTGGTTGTTTTAAATACCTTCCTTTGTGATATTGAGTCCAACTCTACCTCCTTAAAACTTCCATTCATAAAGAGGTGCTTGTTGAACAGGCTCTTGTTCCACCTGAGAGCTCTTCAAAGATTCTCACACACCTCTTTTGACAGACTGTGATTGGTGTGGGGAGCAGAAGAGGCAGTGGAACCTAAATAGCTGTAGGGACAGAGCAGTGGGCTTGTTTGTCCCTGACTTAAGTACCCGACAGTCATTGGTTATATATTTGATCAGAATAGTGTTGTCCTTGCTCTTCTGGGTAACATAGTGTTGCCCCCTTCTGATCATTTCGCTTCTAAAGAAAACTTGTTAGAGGGTTTGTGCATTCTTACTCAGTGGTGGCTTGATGGGAGGCCTAGCAACTGAGACCAGGGTGTTCCCTTTTATCCTGTCCTGTACTATGCACAAGAAGATGCTGGAAAGGAAAGCAGGCCTGGCACGCACGGCACCTTCAAGGCATTGTGTGGGAGCAACTCTGCAGAGATGTGTGCAGGCCGGAGTAACTTCAAGCACAACTTTTTCAGTAGAAATCTTAATGGTGACTAGATAGTAGTTACTTTGCCTGCTTTGTGGTATGTCTCCCACACTAACCTGACAAAGCTTTGGAATTTAATATGTCAGTTTTTATTGGATTTCCAATTGAGTCAGTTTTGTTGAGAATGATTGGGGACTGAAGTTCCTGGCTAACTGAATTTGCAAGTTGGTAGTGTATACTATGCATGGAACCTACAGTAGAACAATCTTTATGCTCACTAGGGAAGGACTGCCTTCAACTTACATGAAAAGGGACAGTGAATCCTGGAAATAGACCATTATGAAACATAGCCTTTTATTTAATAGGTCATGGGCTCCTGATGAAGTTGTAACAAAAGGGCAGTGGAGTTGTCAGGAGTGATTTGAAGATGTGCTGGTAGCAGGAATGCCAGCTAATACAATACTGTGTGACATGACAGTTGATTGTGTATGAAACTGTATAGCAATAGCTCTAAGAAAAGAAAAAAGATGTAAAAATGGTATAAAGAACAAGAGGTTTTGACATTTAAGGAAGTAAACGTCAGTAATGTATAAAAATGATTAATGTGGACAGCCTCGTTCTCGAAAATGCCAGATGAAGCATTGCTGTTCTTAGCACTCCTTTAATTTTTTTCAACCTGAAGAACTCAGGGCTAGGGAGAAGAGGCTGCCTGAGGAAAGCCAGTCACTCTGCTAGACTGCTACAGCTCACTTGAACTCTGCAGGGGACTTTACAAGGCCCTGTGCTAGCACATCGACATACAGAGTCCAGATGAATAAAATGTTGGTCCCACCTTCAGAGAATGTACAGGGAAGATGAGATGAGCATTATCATCACTGTCCAGAGCTGCAGTTTTACATTTGTTAGGTGATTAGTCTTTTAGTCTTTTGTCTCTCCCAGCAGACTCTATGCTTCATGAGTGCAGGCTTTGTATTCACGCTGTATCTTGAAGCCTAGCACAGTGCCTGACATACAGTCTGTACTCATTTAATTGGTGGAGTGGGCAAGTGAACATGTGAAGTGTAAATGTCCAAAGAGAAGTAGACTTGATCCAGTAGGTGATGTGAGAATTCAGAGAAGAATGACAGCTGCCCGAGAAAGATCAGGAAAATGTGAATGGAGGAGTGGTAGCATCTTGAACTCCTAAAACAGAGTTTATGGTTGCTTTTACCTGGTAACTCACCTTCCAGTCAACCATCACCTCTATTGTAAATGTCTGTGTTCTCTTACCCTGAAGTAGTATGTCATCTATTAGCATTTGGACTCAAAGTGGACCATGCTTAAATGTCAGACATTTTTGTTTGTACTTTGTTTTCCTTGCCTCTGATTATTAGAAATGTCAAGTTCCAAATGTCTTCTGATGGGTATATGTTATTTTAAAAATATAGTAATGTTTTATATTTAGGAAATAAATGCTTTTTAGTACAAACACAAACTTCCATGGGAGGCTCTGGCTGCCTTGGAAGTGACCTTGGACTTGGGAATAGCATTCACCCTAAGGTGGGGGCATTTTGGCTAAAAGGATGGCATTTGGGGAAGTGTGGATAAAAGTGGAATATAATAGAACTTGTCACTAAAGCACAACTATTTCATCTTCACCCAGAAATGGAAGGCCATATACATACCTTGTTTTTTTCTTAATTTCCCTCCACAATTGATCATTATGTGTAACAAATGTAGTCTGGGTATCTTCTTTCTTATATCACAAGATGATAGAAAAATAAATCATCTTACCAGTATTACTTTCCTTTTTACATCATAGTACTTATAGAAAATTTAGCATGTTGATTTCAAGAGTACAATGGGCACATGTTAAAATTTTGGGACATACTATTAGAAAAAATAAAGATATTGTATATGATTTATTTTATACACTTGTCATAAAGTACACCTTGGGAATAGCTTTTCATTTATAATAAAGAGATGGTTGGTGTGTGTAATTGTGACTAATGAGTGTTAATGAGTTTGAGATCTGAATATATTTATTAGAAAAGTTAATAGTATGAAATGTGTAATTAGCAAGTTTTTTTTACACATTTTAGTTTAAGTTGCTCTGATAAATATTTGAGTTGTTAATATTATAGTTGCACTGATGCTTGAATGTGAGAATATAACTCTTACACATCATGGTCTGATTTTGAAAGAAGGCCTTAGTGTGTAGTGCCTTATATATTAAAGATCATATGTTATAGTATCAATTTTATCAGCTGCTATTTATAATATGGCTCTAAAGTTTGGGGAATTTGGACAGAAAGGAACTCTTAAGAATAGGAATACATGGTAAGTGCTCACCAAATAAGAACATTTGGATAGGTGGATGGGTGGATGGACAGATGGACTGATGAATTGAACTTGAATGATCAAGGCTTTGTAAGTTTGGGGTTATCTGTCAGTTAACTTTGAATCTCTTGGGAATGAGGTTTTTTATGTTGCCACAGATTTTCCTTTAGAGAAGCTAAGGGTGGCTGCGGGAGGCAGAGCCAGTTCTTGAATATTGGTGGTGCTGAGGTGACACCTGGGTAAATTAAAATCCTTGCAGAATTGCCAAACCTCTTTCCATCTATTAATTTCAACTAGATCAGTCAGTCAGTCAAGGACATTCTTGACCAGCTTTACATACTCAGAAAGCTCAGCATGGTGCCCTCCTGCACAGGAAACTCTTAGGAAAGAAAGGTGTGGTGGTAATGCTGTCATTGTACATATAAGTTTCGAGGAATTATGATTTTGTTATTTAGAACATCACATCACAGATTTATTTATAAGTGGTTGACTGAGTATCACCTTTGCTCCTTCTAGTAATCCTTCTGTACCTTTTCAGGTGGGCAGTGAAGGACCCAGGGGGAGTGGCAGCAGGAGGGTAATGCCTCTTAGTTCATCTCAGTGGTGGCTGATGACCTCCTAAAGAATCAAAACACTTTCCATTATCACATTTGCCACTTCCCTAGAACTGACTTATTACATATTAATTTTTATTAAGTGATCTCTGTTATTATGGTCTGTTACTTTCTAAGAGAGAAGCTTGGATTTTTTTTAGTTTTTTTGCTCCTGAACTACTGGTGTGCAGAATAGATGAATAGAATTAGGATCTTTCTCTCTTTACACCTCCTTTTTTTGGTAGTCTTGTCCTAATGTTTCATGACATACATAGTCTTCTGATAAATTTTTACTTGCTTCTCAATAGTTTTAAAATAATTTATAGGCTTCTCCCCTTTGCTTACCTTTTTTTGTCTGTCTGTTTGTTTGTTGTTATAGCTATCCTGGGGTCTCCAGCTAGTGGAATTCAGAACACAATTGGTTCTGTTGGTACAGGCCAGCAGAATGCTACTTCTTTAAGTAACCCAAATCCTATAGACCCCAGCTCCATGCAGCGAGCATATGCTGCTCTTGGACTTCCCTACCTGAACCAGCCCCAGACGCAGCTGCAGCCTCAGGTTCCTGGCCAGCAACCAGCACAGCCTCAAACTCACCAGCAGATGAGGACTCTCAATCCCCTAGGTACGTGAAGGAACTCTTGAGAACTTCTTTGTCCTAATGCAGCAGTGGGAATGACAAGTCTTCCTGGAACCAGAGGCTGTTTTCAGTTATTGTTTTTACTTTAAATTCAAATTAATATATGTATATATTATGGTGATGGTATCTAAATGATTGGGAAAAAATTTCCAGGAAAAGGCAAATGTGTCAATGCATGGTATGTGTTACAGGCTTATAAAAAGAAGAGCATTGCCCGGCCGGTGCGGCTCAGTGGTTGAGCGTCGACCCATGCTCCAAAGGTCGCCAGTTTGATTCCCGGTCAGGGCACATGGCCAAGTTGTGGGCCTGATCCCCAGTGGGGGGTGTGCAGGAGGTGGCCAGTTGATGTTCTCTCTCATCGATGTTTCTATCTCTCTAACATCAATAAATGTCCTCACCTGAGGACATTTTTTTTTTCATTTTTTGTTCAGACAGAGTAGGAGGGAGAGAGAGGAAGAGAGAGAGAGAGAGAAACATCTACGCGAAAGGGCCACATTGAGTGGCTGCCACCCGCACGACCAACCAGGGCTGGGGACAAACCGCAACCGAGGCACACGCCCTCAGCGGGAACCGAACCCGGGTCTCTCTGGACCGCAGGCCGACGCTCTAACCGCTGAGCCAAACCAGCCAGGGCAAGAAAAAATATTTTTTAAAAAAAAGAGGAGCATTTGCAAGTAAACCAACATTTTTGTTGCTTGCTTGTGCCACTTCTGTCTGGACTTTTAACAAAGTGCATTTCATATGGCTCATAATGCCAAGTCTTACAAGTTAGAATTATGGTTGTACCACTTGCATGAACTCCCAGTAGACCATTTATTTGATGGAGAACTTGTAGATGGTTCTACCATTTCTATCACATCTTAGTTATGAGTTATCCCACAGTTGGAAGTGACCAGCCTAGACATGGACAGGTTAACAGGAGTCTCAGAAAATCTCTCCTGTTTCAGCCTTCTCCATGTATTAGTATTGCCTAGTGTAATCTTAACCCATTCTTTGCCAGTGTTTGGTCTTTTGTTTACACATCTCCATAATTTTTGCCACCTCTGCATATTGTTTACTTAATATTTTTCTTTAAATTGACATAGTCCTTTTAAACTTAGGCATAAGCCAAGCAATTATGTTAGTCATGTTAAATCAAGGTTATTGTAAATGACAGTTGAAAACATCTCATTTGTTGCTTTTTGGGAAACAACTGACCTAATGCATATCTAATGTCTACTGGCCAGGAGACTGGTTTGGAGTCATAAGACCTGAGTTCTAATCTAATTCCACTCCTGTTGATGGTTTAATTTGGGATAAGACTATTAACTTCCCTTATACTGTAAAATGAATACTGTAGACAAATTGACCTTTTATGTTTTTAATTTACACTAAATATCTATGGTTTTATTTTCTGATACACAAAAAAAAATTGATGGCACATATATGTGGCAAGTTAGCTTAGTTGTTTAGGTCATGATATTAATGAAGCCAGAATCAAAATCTGAATCTAAAATGAATCATTTCTAGTTTTCTTCATAGCCTTAGAGTACACTTATGATGCCATCTAGCCTCCATAAAAATGTCTTATTTTAGTTTCACAGTACAGTGGGAAGGAGTCTGCAACTGAACTTGTACAAGTCAATCACCATTATTGAAAATATAACTCCCGCCCTGGCCAGTTTGGTTTAGCAATTAGAGCGTCAGCCTGTGGACCAAAGAGTCTCTTGGGTTCAATTCCAGTCAAGGGCACATACCTCGGTTGCAGTTTTGGTCCCTGGCCCTGGTCGGGGTTGCGCAGGAGGCATCCAATCGATGTGTCTCTCTCACATCGATGTTTCTCTCTCTCTCTCTCTCTTTCTCTCTCTCTCCCTCTGTCTCTCTCTCCCCCTCCCACTCTATCTGAAGTTAAAGGGAAAAATGTCCTCAGATGAGGATTAAAAATATATATATATATATATATCCCAGAGTTCCTGCTATAGTGTTTATTATTATAACTCATTAAGAATTGCTTATTCTTATGGTGACTTATTGTTTATCTGTTATCAGAACTCTTAAGTGTATATTATAATTTAGGAATTGATTTCTTTCTGTCTTTAAAGGAAATAACCCAATGAACATTCCAGCAGGAGGAATAACAACAGATCAGCAGCCACCGAACTTGATTTCAGAATCAGCTCTTCCAACTTCCCTTGGGGCCACAAAGTAAGACCCATGTTTCAGTTGACTCCTATGTGAGTGACATTCACACATGTAAGTGGGCTGGTAATCACACCAAACTCGGTGATTCTTTCTGAATGTGCAGTAGAGAAAATAGTTTGGGTGGGGGCACGCTGTTTTTCTTTTAATTATAAACGTAGGACAGATAATAGAGCACGGTTTCATTTTGCTGTATATATATATATATCACTTGGCTCTCCTAACTTAAAAGTCTTGTATGGTTGAAGGCCTTACTTAAATGAAGTGCATTTGAGTCACTTCAGTAGGTAGATAAAGTGTTCTTGTTCTTCCCTTAGCCCACTGATGAATGATGGCTCAAACTCTGGAAACATTGGAACCCTCAGCACTATACCAACAGCAGCAGCACCTCCTTCCAGTACTGGTGTTAGAAAAGGCTGGCATGAACATGTCACCCAGGACCTGCGGAGCCATCTAGTGCATAAACTGTACGTTCTCACCTCACCCATTATTCATGTGATGGAAATATTTTGTGGCTGATGGCATTGTGACAGTTTTGCAATTTCATCAATAATTTGATTTAATTCCTGAGTGGTCCTAAGTGATAATTACCTTAGCAGCTGAAGGGAGTCACATCCTTGTTTAGGAAGCCATAGCCACCGCTGGCAGGCCAGAGAATCCCAGACTCTGCATCTCCAGAGGGGGGCATCAGAGCATTCATGGCTCTACCCTGCAGAGGAGCATGAACTGTGACCCTTGTCACAGAGGCCAACTCTCCCAATGCAGACAGATATGTCCTCTGAGCTCTGGGATTCATGAGGGGACTGGGATTAGCTCAGAAGCTTTGCCTTATTTTGTGGCTCAAAGTTATAGTTGTGGAGACCCCTGAGAATTTGGGGAATTTGGGCCTAGTGAATACAGATGGCATGATAGTACCATTGTATCGTCAGTGAACATACAGAAAGTTAATAGTTAACTTTCTTGAGCTGGTTAAATTACATTGAAGGGAAAGTTAACCAACAGGTCCCTTGGAGTTGTTTTTTTTTTTTTCTATATTATTTTAATCAAAAATTTTTGTAATAAATAGTTTAAAAAGCAGGAATTCAAAATCATATTATTCCTGCCTGGCTGGTGTGGCCCAGTTGATCGAGAATTGACCCACTCAACAAGCCGTCGCTGATTTGATTCCTGATCAGGGCACATGCCCAGATTGTGGGCCAAATCCCCAGTGGGGCATGCAGGAGGCAGCCAGTCGATCTCTCTCATCTATGTTTCTATCTCTCTCTCCCTCTCCCTTCTTCTCTCTCTGAAATCAATAAAGAAAAAAAAAAATTAAATATTAAAAAAATCATATTATTCTTGAGATGACCCAGCATTTATTGTTAATAGCAAAATATTGTGTTGGACTTGTAGATAAATCAATAGGTTAGTATTGTCTCTAGAGAATGACTTCATTTGTGTACTCATATCCTAGGCATGGGATATTTGGGATTTCTCTCAATAGTGTATCACCCCTATAGGTAAATGAGTTTTTCTTTCCAGGTCACATATAAAATGGTGAGATACTGATGTTATATTGAAAGTGGGTTGAGCCCTGGCCAGTTTGGCTCAGCGGTTGGAGCGTCGGCCCACGGTTCAGAGAGACCCGGGTTCGGTTCCCGCTAAGGGCACGTACCTCGGTTGCAGTTTGTTCCCAGCCCTGGTTGGGGTCGTGTGGGTGGCAATCACTCGATGTGTCTCTCTCACATCGATGTTTCTCTCTCTCTCTTCCTCCCTCTCTCCCTCCCACTGTCTGGAGATAGATGCAAAAAGGTCCTCTGGTGAGGATAAAAAAAAAAAAGATTAAAAAACAAACAAAAAAACACCCACTGTCACAGGGAGAGACCTTTGTTTGAAAATAAATAAATAAATAAAGTGGGTTGATAGACTCTGTTGTTCTTTTAGTGTCCAAGCCATCTTCCCAACACCTGACCCTGCAGCCCTGAAGGATCGCCGCATGGAGAACCTAGTGGCCTATGCTAAGAAAGTGGAAGGGGACATGTATGAGTCTGCTAACAGCCGGGTAGGTTGCCATACATGTTCCAGCCTGCATAACACCTACAGTAGATATAACTGCATCTGTCTGGCTTACTTGTCTGGAAATGGGGAATATGTTAGTTGGGTAGACCCATCACCTTGAGGAGGCTGACCAGAGAGACTTAGCAGATAAGACATGATATGATGTCTCTGCACAGCTGTCTTAGTTTACTACAAATCACCACTACAGTGGTACATGAGGTGTACGAAATTGCATTTTATCCATGGATATCATGTCCACATCCATGTGAATGTTGTTTATAATTCTTGTAGTATGTTGCTGCCAGCACCAGTGAATATCCAAGAAGAGATTCAGCTGTAGAATGAAATGAAATGTGCCTTTATTACCTACTGTCTATTAAGTCCTGTAATGTAACTAGGAGTTCAACAAGAATTTAGGCCTTTGGTTTATTAGTTAGAAGTGTTGAATACTTACCTTTGCCAGTGTACTTAATAAAAAAATTCATTAGTTTGTTAGAACATACAAATTCATTTTTTACAGTTTTAACTGCCTAATATTAAATGTTACTGCTTTTTAGGATGAATACTATCACTTATTAGCAGAGAAAATCTACAAGATACAAAAAGAGCTAGAAGAAAAACGGAGGTCACGATTACACAAACAAGGCATCTTGGGTAACCAGCCAGCCTTACCAGCCCCTGGGGCACAGCCCCCTGGGATTCCACAGTCACAACCAGTGAGACCTCCAAGTAAGGACTTCATTTCTTTCTACCAGCCCTTAGTCTGTCTGCTTGTTTTTCCTTCTGTGTTTAGTGTGTATTTCTAAGTATATGAAATTGTGTTCTCTGGAAGCCCACATTTTGGAGACTGATACACATTGGAGACTGTACATTGGCCTGTGTTTGGACATTGAGTCTTTCTCGTGGAGAGACCCTCTAAGGCAGTGGTTCTCAACCTTCCTAATGCCACAACCTTTTAATACAGTTCCTCATGTTGTGGTGACCCCCAACCATAAAACTATTTTCGTTGCTACTTCATAACTGTAATTTTGCTGCTGTTATGTCTTAGGCGACCCCTGTGAAAGGGTGGTTTGACCCCCAAAGGGGTCGCGACCCACAGGTTGAGAACCGCTGCAAAGGGTTTGCTGGCATCAGAATGCACAGTGCTTTGGGACCTGTTGACTGGTTTTTCTTTAAGTTTGAAGTACTTAAGATAAAATTCCTTATTCCTAAATCAAGGATTATTTTAAATAACTTTTTTTTTTCTGCCATTATAGATGGGCCCATGCCCCTGCCAGTGAATCGCATGCAGGTTTCTCAAGGTATTTAACTATTGCTGTGAATCATATTTTGGTTTACCATTCAACAGCCACAAAGTGTATTGGTTTTTTTCCTCTTTTTCTCTGTATTTCTTTATAGCTCTTCTTTTCCATTCCTTTTTGCTGATGAGCAGAACTCATTTCCACAGACAGTATGACTATTAGGAGATCATAGGAAAGATCTCCAAGGAGATCAGAAGCAGAATTTAGCCTTTGTGTGTGTGTGTGTGTGTGCGCGCGCGCGCGCGCGGGAGAGGTCATTACTTTTTAGGAAGAGTCTCATAAAAAAGCATTGTAGGTAGGGGAAGGAAACATTTTTGAATGTGTGAAAGGAGAACATCAGGCCCGTCCTGGGGCATTGAGCAGCACTGGGGTGAGGTGGGGAAAGTGCAGTGGCTGCTTTGGGCCATGTGAATTCAGGTAGTCAAGACCAGCCAAGAAGGTTTGTACTCAGAAGAGTGTGCATCAGGCTGGGGTACTGGCAGCTGATCTGAACAACTTTTAAAGATTCTTTCTCAGGTTGAAATTCTACGGTTTTTGCTTGGTTGAAGCTGTTATTTTAGTTTGGGGATGAGACGCATTTCAAAACTTTTACAGTTTTTGTCTAATTGAGACTTGAACAGTAAGGTGTTTTTGCAGGTTATGAAATAAGGTGGTGACATTATCCAGAAGATTCTAAAGCAAGGCTTGGTTGTGTTATTAGTAGAGTAATTTGGGAGGGGAGAAGAGATTGTTTCTAAAGTTGCAGTAATCTTATTGAATACTGAAAAAGACATGGTAGATAAACTGATATTATAGAGGAACCAGTTTACTGAGGATTGTGGAAAATTACAAAGAACGAGAGGCCATGGTCTAGAAACGCTTAGTGGCTAGTGAGGTGTCTTTCATGGTGTGACACTCCTGCGGACGGTGGGCAGCCATGGGGCAGCAAAGGTACTGCGAAAATGAGATTTTTCTAGTCTATAGAAAGAAGGCTGAGGTTGAGAACTGGCCACCCTTGGAAGCTTTCTAAACATTTAACTTGCTTGCAAAATTAAAACCATATTTTGAGTTTTATCCCAGATTCTAACAATAAATATAAACCCAGCTGAAGAGCTAAGAGGCCCGGGTGGGGTTGGGGGAGATGAGAACGGGCTTCCTGCAGGAAAGAAGACGGAAGCCAGATGCTCCAGAAGGCGTTAGTGAGAGGTTGACTCAGACTGATGCCCTAGCCTTAGTTAACACCTCTTCCGTGGTTGGTGAGAGCACCTTCCTGATGTAGTTTCATCTTCTTAGTTACTTTGATGCTTTTTGTTCAGGGTGCTGCCATGCTGATCAGTGCTTCCTCAGCCATGTTTTTGTGTGGTTTACCTGACTTCTACCCTCATCTCCTCATTCTGCTCTACCCCTCACTCCCACACCCACCATACCACCCTCACCACCTTTGGTGCCATTTTTCCTAGGTGTGAAAATTCTGTTACTTAACCATCTTATCTGATTAGCTGGGTGATTTCTATTCATTTGTATGTGTTGTGTATGTGTTCCATCTTATTTTGCTTAGAGTTTATTGGGCAAGTTGTAATTCTGTTTTCCTGTGGATGCTTTTCCTAATGAACCATTGTGGGTACATTTACAGGGATGAATTCATTTAACCCGATGTCCTTGGGGAATGTACAGTTGCCACAAGCTCCCATGGGACCTCGCGCAGCATCCCCCATGAACCATTCTGTCCCAATGAACAGCATGGGCTCTGTTCCAGGGGTAAGTCCTGCTTCTCTTAGCTGTGCTCAGAAGGCCTTGCCCAAATAAGGAAAATTCTCTAAGCAGTGAAATTGTAGACTATCTAGAATCCTATAGTACCTGTTCCTTTGGATTTGGGTTATGCTTTATTTCCTTCTCCTTCCCTCCGCCTCTCTCTCTGTCTTCATTACTATAGTGAAAAAAGTTTTTTTATCCTCACCCGAGGACATTTTTGCATTTATTTTCAGATAGAGCGAGAGGGAGAGAGGAGGGAAGAGAGACAGAGAGAGAAACATCGATATGAGAGAGACACATCGACTGGTTGCCACCCACAGGGCCCCAGCCGGGGCCAGGGACAAACTGCAACTGAGGTACGTTCCCTTAGCGGGAACTGAAACCAGGACTCTCTAGTCTGTGGGCCAGCGTTCTAACTGCTGAGCCAAATTGGCCAGGACTATAGTGAAAAATTTTTGACCATTATTTATATTTATTGGAATGCCAAATTAATAGAGGCTTACGACTCTTTGAGAAGATGGAGTTCTGTAGATGGAATAGGCAGCCTCAGATTTGTGCCGAGAGGGACTTGTCAGTGTCTGTTGACTCCAAGAGCTTACTCTCCTGTGGCTGCTTTCTAAATGCTTCAGAGAACTTATAAAGGCATATTTTGAACTTTAAATTATAGTATGCTATTGATTTCTATCCAGAGGACAATCTGAAGCCCACTCATTAGAGACTTTGCATGAGAAATCTGGCAAAGTGCCTGAGAGCTATAAGATCTTAGTGAGTGGTGTTTCTCTTCCTGAGAGGGAGGAAGGATTTGAAGAATTCTAGCTCTTTTAGTTTATCTGGAATACTTTGGCCTTTGTCCTCTGAACTCTCAATGATGCTTGTTGTCTTTTAGATGGCCATTTCTCCTTCCCGAATGCCTCAGCCTCCAAACATGATGAGTGCACATGCAAACAACATGATGGCCCAGACGCCCGCGCAGAACCAGTTTCTGCCGCAGAACCAGTTCTCTTCGTCCAGTGGGACAATAAGTGTGAACAGTGTAGGCATGGGGCAACCAGCAGCCCAGACAGGCGTGTCACAGGTACCGTTGACCTTTGGGCCACCTACATTGTTCTCTTGAATTTTTCCTCATTTTATCCTGTAATTATTGCCTTGTTTGGAATGACTTTTATCATCTTGGGGTGAACTTCATGTAAAAGTGGAATGGTTTGTGGTTTTTTTGGTTTTGTACTTTTACATTTTGATTTTTTGGGTTTCTTGTTGTCTTTTTCTTGGTTTTTATTTGTGTCTTTTAAATTCTAAGTTTCATATGCAATCCTGAGAGACATTGAATTTTAAAAAGTAAGGAGGGGATCCCATGAGTTCATTGCTAATGATTTAATTTGTGTATCCTATTGCCTGTCTCTGAACTGCCCAAGTGAAGTCAGGCCAACTAGATCGGTTGAGTAGTTGTCCTCTTATTCAGTGTGATTTTAGTCAGTCTAAAGCTGAAGAGAATATTTTCAATTCATTTTACTGCCTTTTACACCTTTTTGTTAATTGTTATAATATATTTGAATGTTGTGCTTATATATGTACACATATTTAAAATGGGCTGAATCTTCCCCCAAAAGGTGAAGTTCATGTTTTAAATTTTTTAACATAAAGTAATATTGAATAAAAGTAATTGACTACACTTGATGTACTCTCTAAATGCCTATTCATTAATTGTTAATTTCCATAACATGTCATTGCTCTAGAGCAGGGGTCAGCAAATTTGTCCTGAAAATACTCTTGACTTTGTGGGCCATACATAGACTCTGTCTTAACTGCTCAGCTTCAGCGTTGTAGAGCAAAAGCAGCCACAGCCATGTTCATTCCTACATAAATGAATGGGTATGCTATGTTCTAATAAAACTTTAGTACACAAACAGATAGCTAGCTGTGTTTGGCCATGGGCAGTAGTTTGCAGACCTTCATTCTAGACCAGTGATTTGGAATCACTTTTTCAAAGGTCTGCAGGTATTCTGAAGCATGTTCTCAGTTGAGACCACTGCACTGAAACATTTCAGTATTTCAACAACCTATTTTTTAAACAAAGATAAATACCTTTTCTGTTTGTCTAAGCTGTGAGTGGATATTATGGAGCATGAAGCTAGTAAGCTGAGTGGATATGTTTGTTTAAACCAGAAGTTTCAACAGTTATATAAATCAAAGTAAAAGAAACAATCATAGCATTAACTTTATTGGAAAGTGCACATTATAATAAGTGTACAGCTGGATGAGTTTTTGCAAATGGAACATGGCCCTGAAACCAGCAGACCTCTTCAAGAAACCATGATTAGATTTTCATGCATTTAATTCTTCAAATCTGTTGCTACATTTTCAAATGGGGGAAGTAATTTCAATGTACTCTCTTCCCTCTGTTAGGGACAGGTGCCTGGTGCTGCTCTTCCTAACCCTCTGAACATGCTTGGGTCCCAGCTGCCTTGCCCACCAGTGACACAGTCACCATTGCACCAGACGCCACCTCCTGCTTCCACAGCTGCTGGCATGCCATCTCTCCAGCATCCAACAGCGCCTGTGATGACTCCTCCCCAGCCAGCAGCTCCCACCCAGCCATCAACTCCTGTGTCGTCTTCCGGTCAGACTCCTACCCCGACTCCTGGTTCAGTGCCTAGTGCTAGTCAAGCCCAGAGCACCCCTACAATCCAGGCAGCATCCCAGGTGACCCCACAGCCTCAAACCCCAGTTCAGCCTCCATCTGTGGCCACCCCTCAGTCATCACAGCAACAGCCAACGCCTGTGCATGCCCAGCCTCCTGGCACGCCGGTGAGTCTTTCTGTTGTCTTCTTTGGTCTGAGACTCTTAGATGAGAACTTTCCCATAAAAAACTCTGTCATGATGGCCCTGGCCGGGCAGTTCAGTTGGTTAGAGCATCATCCCCATATGCCAAGGTTGCAGGTTCATTCCCTAGTCAGAGTACATACAAGAAACAACCAATGAATGCATAAATAAGTGGAACACCAAATCTCTGTCTCTCTCTCTCTTTCTTCAATACTCTCTTTCTCTCTCTAAAATCAATAAATAAAAATTTTAAAAAGAAAATTCTGTCATAAAGTTGCTGTAACTATTAGTGTAACCCCAAAAAGTAACTGCACTCTAATAGAACCATAATCAGCTGTGTTTTGTTTCCAACATTGGCTTCAAAGGTTGTGTTTGGCAGAACGTGACTTATAATCATCTTCCCTAATTAAATGAGTTTGCAAAAATCAGCAATTATAGAGAAATAATATACGAGTCTTCTGTAGAATTTTAAAACTACCTGTGTATAGGAGAAGTCTGTTTCCCTTTATCTGTCCCAGATTGGTGTCTTCTGAGTTTTGGTAGTTTTTCTCCTAACATCATAAGGATGTGGTCACGTTCCTGATTGTGTATGCTTTGACCTTGCCTATCAGCCTTGTTTTTAGACTAGAAGCCTTTTCTTTTTTATGACAACATGGCATACCCAAGTTGGTATTTCCTTTGGCTCAGATCTGCCCAGTCCTCCGAGGACCTGCCGGAGGTGTCCAGTCTGTATGCTTTTCTAGGCTGGGCTGCCCCACTGACCCAGGGACCTGAGGCTGCCCTCTTGTCACCTCCACCTCCCGCCCCCACTTATCATGAAAATCTTAGTATCCATTTTTTTACCAGTCTAACTTAGAAACCCCTCTCCCCTGAAATACATTAACTTTATTCTTGGGGACTAAAAGTATTTACTTCTAAAATATCAAAATGAATCCCAACAACAATCCCAAGATAACATTACCATTTGTATTTCTCCAAAGCCTTTCTAATTTTCCATTATCTTTTGTTTGTTTACTTTAAACTGCATTGGGTAAGACTTTGAAATTTTAGAATTCTTTTAGTGGTTCCTTCTCTTAATGTTTGTCTATTCCTTTGCCACCATTGCCACCACTGTTCCTGCAATTAACAAGCTAATTATATATTCTTGTTTCATATAGGCACTTTATTTCCCTTCCTATATATATACTTGTATATTGATAATTCAGCCTTTAGCCATAAACATTAATGATCTTACTGGAAGGAATTAATTTTAAAATAGGAGATTCTGTGGCTTAGGTAGAAAACTTGCAGAAAACAATTTTATATCCACATGTAAAAAGCTCTGCTTTTCCATCTCTGTATTCTTGGCAAGAAGTCAGTTGTGTTTCTGCCTGATGTTGTCTTCCTTTATTTTATTTTATTTTTATCCTCACCTGAGGATATTTTTTGCATTTATCTTCAGATAGAGCGGGAGGAGGGAGAGAGGGAAGAAGAGAGAGAGAGAGAAACATCGATGTGAGAGAGACACATTGACTGGTTGCCACCCACACGACCCCAACTGGGGCCAGGGACAAACCACAACCGAAGTACATGCCCTTAGCGGGAACCGAACCCAGAACTCTGTGGTCCGCGGGCCGACGCTCTAACCGCTGAGCCAAACCGGCCAGGGCTGATGTTGTCTTCCTTTAGAACTCCTCTTTGAACTTTTGTTCTTGCATTCTCTCAAATGGGGATGCTTATTAGGTTAGTATTGAGAAATGTTAACACAAAACTATATATTGGATGAGCAACAACAGAGTTTAAGATCATTTATATTGTTTTGTTAACAGGGATAAATGATTGTTTTTTCTACAGCTTTCCCAGGCAGCAGCCAGCATTGAGAACAGGGTACCCACTCCATCCTCAGTGACCAGTGCTGAAACCAACTCTCAGCAGCCAGGACCCGAAATACCAATGCTGGAAATGAAGGCTGAGGTCAAGACTGAGGACACCGAGCCTGATACCAGTGAACCCAAGGGGGAGCCTGGGTCTGCGGTAGGTGCCAGGGGTCCATCATGGATATCCCTGCTTTTTGTTTTAACATCCTCTTTAATCTGTTCACCATAATAAAAAACAGATTGGTTATTTATTTTTAGAAATAGGTATGGGGTTTTTTTTGTTATTGTTTTTTGCCAGAAATAAAGAGCACTGGCTTATATTTTATTTTTTTAAATGCAGAGCTTGGGAGAACATTGTTTTGAAAACTGAAATTGTAATGATAACCTTTTAAAGATTTACTTTTTTTTGTTTGTTAGTCCTTATCTGAGGATGTTTAGAATGGAAGAGGGAGGGAGGGGCATCAATGTGAGAGAGTCTCATCAATTGGTTACCTCCTGCACAACCCCAACAGTGCTGGAGATTGAACCCTGCAACCCAAATACATGCCCTTGACTGGGAATCGAACCCGCGACTTTTTGGTCTGTGGGCCAATACTCTAACCACTGAGCTAAACCAGCTAGGGCGTAAAGGTTTTCTTTTAAAGCTATCTGTGTATTATTTTTTCCCCCATCCACCCACACCACACCATACCACACCATACCACACACACACACCCCAACCCCCATTGGCAACCATCAACTCATTCTCTAGATCTATGGGTCTGTTTCTGTTTTATTTTTTCATTTATTTTGCTTTTTTATAAGTGAGATCATACAGTATTTATCTTTGTCTGACTTATCTCACTTAGCATAATACTCTCTAGGTCCATCTATATTGTCAAAAATGGCAAGATATCTTTTTGTTTTATTATTACTGAATGGTATTTGTGTGTGTGTGTGTGTGTGTGATCATCTGTTGATGGACATCTGGGTTACTTCCATATCTTAGTTATTGCAGTGAATTCTGCACTGAACATATAGGGACATGTGTTTTTTCAAATTAGGATTCATGTTTTCTTCAGATAAATACCCAGAAATGGAATTGCTGGATCATATGGCAGCTCTATTTTTAATTTTTTTGAGGAATCTCCATACTGTTTTCCATAATGGCTGCACTAATTTAAGTCCCACCAATAGTATACGAGGGTTCCCTTTTCTCCACATCCTCACCAACACTTATTTGTTGATTGATTGATGAAAGCCATCTGACAGATGTGAGGTGATATCTCATTGTGGTTTTAGTTTACATTTCCCTGACAATTAGTGATGTTGAGCATCTTTTCATATGTCTGTTGGCCATCTTATGTCCTCTTGAGAGAAATGTCTATTCAGGTCCTCTACCCATTTTTAAATTGGATTATTTGGGGTGGGTTTTGTTTGTTTGTTTGTTTTTTGAGCTTTATGAGTTCTTTATATATTTTGGATATTAACCCTTTATCGATGCATCATTTATAAATATCTTGTACCATTCAATAGGTTGTTTTTTGTTTTGTTTTGTTGATGGTTTCCTTCACTGCAAAAACTCTTTATTTGATGTAGTCCCATTTCTTTTTCTTTTGTATCCCTTTGTCAAGAAGATAGATCCAAAAAGATACTGCTAAGAGCTGTGGCAAAGAGTTTACTGCCTATGTTTTCTTCTAGGAATTTTATGGTTTCAGGTTTGACTTTTAAGTCTTTAATCCATTTTGAGTTTATTTTTGTATATGATAGAAGAAAGTGGTCCAGTTTTATACTTTGTATTTATCTGTACAGTTTTGCCAATACCACTTATTAAAGAGACTGTCTTTACTGTGTTGTGTATCCTTGCCTCCTTTGTCATAGATTAATTGACGATATAAGCGAATATTTTTTTTCTTGATTCTCTATTCTGTTCCAGAATCTACATATCTGTTTTTATGCCAGTACCATACTGTTTTTATTATTGTAGCTTTGTAGTATAGTTTGATATTAGTGAACATAAAACCTCTTACTGTATTCTTTCTCAAGATTTCTTTAGCTATTACGGGTCTTTTGTAGTTCCATATAAAATTTAGGATTAGTTTTGTTTGTTTGTTTTTCTTTATTGATTTTAGAGAGGAAAGGAGAAGGGGAGAGAGAGAGAGAGAAACATCAATGAGAGAGAACATTGATTGGCCACCTCCTGCATACCCCCCACTGGGGAATTTGGCCCGCAACCGGGGCATTTGCCCTGACCAGGAATCGAGCCAGCGACCTCTTGGTGCATGGGTTGATGCTCAACCACTGAGCCACACCGGCCAGGCTAGGATTAGTTCTAATCCTACGAATGCCATTGGTATTTTGATATGGATTGTATTGAATCTGTATATTACTTTAGGTGGTAAGGACATTTTAACAATATTAATTTTTTCAATCCTGAGTAAGGTATATTCTTCCATTTATGTATATCTTGTTTAATTTCTTTCTTCGGTATTTTATAGTCTTCAGGTCTTTAACCTCTTTGGTTAAATTTATTACTAGGTATTTTATGCTTTTTTTTTTTTTTTTTTTTTTTTTGATTTACTGATTTTTGAGTAAGAAAGAGACAGACATAAGATTTGTTGCTCCGCTTATCTATGCATTCATTGGTTGCTTCTTGTATGTGCCCTGACCAGGGAACGAACCCCCACAACCTTAGCATATCAGGAGGATGCTCTAACCAACTGAGCTACCTGGCATTGTGGTATTTTATACTTTTTGATGCAGTTGTAAATGGGATAGTTTTCTTAGTTTCTTCTTCTGGTCATTTGTTATTAGTATATAGAAACAACAAATTTCTGTATATTATTCTGTTAATTCTGTGTCCTGCAACTTTACTGAAGTCATTCATTAGTTCTAATAGTTGAGTTTTACTTCTTCCTTTCTAATTTGGATACCTTTTATTTCTTTGTCTTATATGATTGCTGTGGCTAGGACTTCCCATATTATGTTCAATAGAAGTAGTGGTAGTGGACATCTTTGTCTTGTTCCTGAACTTAGATAAAAGTCTAGGACCAGATGGCATCTACTAAGATTCAAAGAATTAATATCTATCCTTCTTAAACTAATTTTTTTTTTTAATCCTCACCTGAGGACACTTCTTTTGCATTTATCTTCAGATAGAGTGGGAGGGAGAGAGGGAGGAAAGAGAGAGAGAAACATCGACGTGAGAGATGTTTCTCACTGATCAACTGGTCGCCACCCACACGACCCCAACCAGGGCCAGGGACAAACTGCAACCGAGGCAGTGCCCTCAGCGGGAACCGAACCCGGGTCTCTGGTCAGTGGGCCGATGCTCCAACCGCTGAGCCAAACCGTCCAGAGCTTAAACTAATTTTTAAAAAATTGAAGAGGAAGGAATGCTTCCAAACTCATTTTATGAAGCCAACATTACCTTGATACCAAAACCAGATAAAGAAATAAAAAAGGAAATTATAGGCCAATATCCTTGAATATAGATGCAAAAGTTATCAACAAAATATTAGCAATCCAGATTCAACAATACATTAAAAAGACTATACACCATGACCAAGTGGGATTTATCCCAAGGATGGAAGGATGCTTCAACATCCATAAATCAATCAATGTGATACATCACATTAACAAATAAAAGGATTAAAGCCATATGATCATCTCAATAGATGCAGAAAAGGCATTTGACAAAATTCAACATCCTTTTATGATAAAAACTCTCAACAAACTAGACTTAGAAGGAATATCAACATAATAAAGGCCATATATGACAAACCCACAGCTAATATACTCATTAATGTACTCGGTGGTAAAAAGGCTTATATTTTAAATGTTTGAGTCATTCAGCAGCTTCTTCGTTGCCATTCTTTATTCATTTATAGTTCTGTAGGGTTAGATTGCACAAGGGTTTTATTTGTTTACTAGTCAGCCTGTGGCAGAAGTTGAAATCTAGCAGACTGTTGGCTGAATCCAGTCTATAAATGTGTTTTGTTTGACTCACAATATTTTAAAAAATGAGAAATTATAAATTAAACTCTAGTATTTTGGATTTTCTTGAAAATGGTAGGCTCTGTCAAGCATTGTTTTTGCAGTCCTCTGTGGCAGCAATCTGGGTGGGAGCACCAGCATGACCTTTAGATGGGGCATGGGCTCTCCAGTTTGCCAGAGTCTCCACTACTTCCTGTCTATACCTCACTTCCTGCTGCATTCATTTACTTTACCTGCCAGGCCCTCTGAGCAATTTGGATTTTGATCCCTGTCCCAGTTTTCCAGGAGATTTTTGTTCTAAATTAGAAATACCTATATGTAAAACTGAGCAGATGATGGTAGGTATGTATATATGCAATATTTTAAGCACTCCAGCATATAAAATTTAAAATTAGGACTAAAATTGTATTGGTACAATAGTAAAGCAACTCAACTAACACCAAATGCTCTATTCCTTCTTGTGGGAGAGAAAAGGAATGATAAATGCTGCTGTGACTAGGGGAAGGTTTTAACAAGCTCGTAGATTTTTTTTTTTTTTTCTGATTTTTTTTTCTCTTTATTGATTTTAGAGAGGGGTTGAGGGGGAGAGATAGAAACATCAATGAGAGAGAACATCAGTTGGCCACCTCCTACATGCCCCTCACTAGGGTTTTGTCCCACAACCTGGGCATGTGCCCTGACTGAGAATCGAACCGTCAACTTCTTGGTGCATGGATCGATGCTCAACCACTGAACCACACGAGCTGGGCAATCCTATAGATTTTTAAGAGCCTTCCTATAACTCTGAATTAGAATAAAGGTTTTTGATATCTATGTATCATTATCTCTTTTTTTTTTTTTTCTTTTTTAAGATGATGGAGGAGGATCTACATGGATCTTCTCAAGTTAAAGAAGAATCAGACACAACAGAGCAGAAATCAGAACCAATGGAAGTGGATGAAAAGAAGCCAGAAGTAAAAGTAGAAGCTAAAGAGGAAGAAGAGAGCACTGCTAATGGTGCGGCTTCCCAGTCAGCATCTCCTTCGCAGCCACGCAAAAAAAGTAGGTTGTGTTTTCTTGAACTTACTGAACTGTGCTGCTTTGCCATTGTGTTGTGATTCCACACTGTGGATTAAAAACTAAAGCAGAAAAGGAATTTCATCTCCTCTTTTCTCTTTTTTGCCTTCCATTCCCCAAGTAGAAATGGTAACACCAAGCTGGACTCCTGCCTGAGAACCCACAGGTTCATGGCAGGAATAAAAAACAAGCCTTAGCTCTACCTTGACTCTAGGGGGTAGCCCAGGGGCACAGCTGTTTTCTGAGATATCATGGCTGTGGGATCGTTGTTCAAATTGCATCTGAGTCCTTGAGCAGGCCAAGGATCTTGGGTTTTACTCAGCAAGGTGTGAACAACTACTGACACATTTAAGCAGGAAGATGACCAAAAGCTATGAAGTTAGGGAAATTATCACCATGCCAGCACATGTGTAGGAGCTTGTAGGTTCCTGCTGCTACAGATAGGAAACAAACTGCCCAAAGTAACGGGGTAGTGGAGTAGTGAGACCCAGTGACCTAGTGCAGCAGGATGGGATGGGGGCAGGTAAGTGAAGATGCTTTGGGTTCTGAGCTGTGTGGGGTGAGCCAGCCTCACAGTGGATATGATTTTTTTAAAATCGTATTTGAGAGGTGTCTAAAAAGTAAGGAAAGTATCAGGGTGTCAGAAAATTGTCAGATGGCCCTTGGAAATGTGAGAACGGGGCTCAGGAAGTTTAGGCCTGCAGGTGTTACATTTGAGAGAGATGGCAGAGAAATGTTGGAGTCTGTTGTATAGTTTTGCCACTGGAAGAGACCCTGGAGATTATGGAGTAGAGCATTTTTCAAATTTTTGGTCTCTTTAAAATATATATATGTTTTTATTGATTTTTTTTTTTAGAGAGAGATAGAAACATTGATGTGAGGGAGAACTGGGGATTGAGCCTGCAACCCGGGCATGTGCCCTGACCAGGAATCGAACTGGGACCTCTCAGTCCATGGGACGACACTGAGCCACACCAGCCGGGCTCAGACCTTTTTATACTCTTTAAAAATTGAGGAGCCCTGGCCGGTTTGGCTCAGCAGTTAGAGCGTCAGCCTGCGGTCCAGAGAGACCCGGGTTCGGTTCCCGCTAAGGGCATGTACCTCGGCTGCAGTTTGTCCCCGGCCCTGGTTGGTCGTGCGGGTGGCAGCCACTCGATGTGTCCCTTTCACGTCGATGTTTCTCTCTGTCTCTTCCTCTCTCTCCCTCCCACTCTATCTGAACAAAAAATGAAAAAATATCCTCAGGTGAGGATAAAAAAATAAAATCAATAAAAAAATTGAGGACCCCAGCCCTGGCTGGTTTGGCTCAGCAGTCGGCCCACGGACCAAAGAGTCGCAGGTTCGATTCCAGTCAAGGGCACGTACCTTGGTTGCAGTTCAGTCCCCAACCAAGGTCGTGGAGGAGGTAACCAATTGATGTGTCTCTCTCACATCGATGTCCCCCCCTACTCTATCTGAAAATAAATGGAAAAATATCCTCAGGTGAAGATTTAAAAAAAAATTTTGAGGACCCCGGAGAGTTTTTGTTTGTGTGGATTATCTATTGCTATCTATTCTATTAGAAATTAACAGTTTTAGTCGATTAGGGATTTTTTTTGTTGTTGTTGTTAATTCTCACCTGAGGATATTTTTTCCATTGATTTTTAGAGAGAGTAGAAGGGAGCAGAGGAGGAGGGGAAGAGAGAGAGAAAGAGAGACATCACAGAAACCTCAGTGTAAGAGAGAGACATTGATTGGTTGCCTCCCACATGCTCCGCAGCTGGGATGCTCCCCGGCTGGGACCAGGAATCAAGCCTGTGACTTTTTGGTGCTCAGGATGATGCTCTGATCTCTGAGCAACACCAGCCAGGGCTCGGTTAGGAATTTTTTAAGTATTTAATTCATTTAAAAATAAAACCTATTACATAACACCCATAAATAACACTTTTTATGAAAAATAACTTTTCCAAAAACAATTAGTGAGTATAGTGGCATTGTTTTTTTACTCATTTTTTTTGTGGCCCAAAGAAATAAGTGAACACAGCTAGGTTCTTATTTCTGTCCCTGCCTTTACTCTGTTGTATTACATTGTTTGATTGAAGTACATGAAGAGAATCCAGTCCCACTCCTGATAGGTAGTTGATAAAGGGAAGAAAAACAGCCTTGTCAAATAATTGTGAACTTCTTTTTTGATATTATGCCAAAACTTAGCAAGTGAAAGTTTCTTAAAGATTAGTTGCAGTGTGAAATATGAATCCTTAGCACTAAAATTTTCATACTCTGACATTAGAATCAATTTGTCTGTTTTGTACTTTGAATGGATCTTTACCCTTGAATGATTTTCTTTATAACACGATCCTTTGGTCATCTGGATATTTGGCTCACTAACTTATGCAGATCTTCCGAATGTTGGCATACTTCAGTATATAATAATTTTTAAAATCACATTCATTAACATCACTATGAATCTCTTCAGAAAAGTTTTGTAAATGTTGAGATGTCAAGCTCATGTGGTAGATAAAAAGTTTTTCAGAATTCTAATTTTTTATGAGAGTCCAAATTTTTTTTAATGTTTTTATTGATTTTTTTTTTTTTAATCCTTACCCAAGGACATTTTTTGCATTTATCTTCAGATAGAGCGGGAGGGAGAGAAGGAGGAAGAGAGAGAGAGTGAGAAACATCGATGTGAGAGAGACACATCGACTGGTTGCCACCCACATGGCCCTGGGGCCGGGGACAAACCGCAACCAAAGTACATGGCCTTAGGGGGAAACGAACCCGGGACTCTGGTCCACAGGCCGATGCTCTAACCGCTGAGCCAAACTGGCCAGGGCTTATTGATTTTTTGAGAGAGAGAGTCGGGGATGGAGAGAGAGAGAAACATCTATGACAGAAGCATCAACATAGATCAGCTACCTCCTGTACACCCCCTACTGGTGATCAAGCCCGCAACCCAGGCATGTGCCCTGAATGGGAATTGAACCAGTGACCTCTTGGTGCATAGGTCAGTGCCCAGCCACTGAGCCACACTGGTTGGGCAGTCCAGATTTTATCTTTGGTAACAAATACTATCATTTGTCCTTGAAGTAACTGGCCCACTTTGTTCATTTTTAAGAAAATGCCTGCCATATACCCAGATCTGAATAATTATGGCTTGTCTGTCATTCTTTCCAGTTTTATGTTTCATTTAAAAATGAAAAACAGCAGTGACTTCAGCTCTCAACAAGTGCTTTATTGCAAGACAAGCATTGCTTGCAGCAGCAGAAGTGCTTTTATACCAACTTCCCATTTTGTCATGCAGGATAAAAAACATGTAGCCAAGGGTTGAGGTTTAATAAAAGTAATAACTTTTACTACTTCATCAAGAATATTCTTTTTTGTTGTTGTTAATCCTCACCTGAGAATATTTTTCCATTGAAATTTAGAGAGAGTGGAGGGAGGGGGGAGAAAGAGAAACAAACATTGATGTGAGAGAGATGCATTGATTGGTTGTCTCCTCCACAACCCTGCCCAGGGCCAGGGATTAAACCTACACCCCAGGTATGTGCCCTTGACCAGGAATCGAACCCACGACTCTTTGGTCCTCAGGCTGATGCTCAAACCACTAAGCCAAACTGGCCAGGGCTGAAGAAGCAAATTTGTGGTATTTTGCCTCATAATATGTATACAGTTTTTAGAAACGCCAATATTACTATGTTTTCGTAAACCCTGGATTTGTAGCTTTAGACTGTCCATGGAATCTGCTGAATGAGAACCCTTGGAACCTTCAAGGCTAGGAGGGAGATGATTCAGTCCCTCTCAGAAATGGCCCAGGCTTTCATTTTTGAAGTGTCATGAAGGGGGATCTGGGTGCCTTATAAACAGTGTTGTTTTCTCATGCTTTCTAACTGCAGTCTTTAAGCCGGAGGAATTGCGCCAGGCCCTTATGCCAACCCTAGAAGCGCTGTATCGACAGGATCCAGAGTCCTTACCTTTTCGCCAGCCTGTAGATCCCCAGCTCCTAGGAATTCCAGTAAGTTCATATAGTAAAAATATGTTATAACTTTACCAGTATAACTTGTGCATGTCCATGTTCTGTTTCTTAAAATTGGGTAAAATAATAACCTTGTTTTGAAGATTTTTCTACAAGTATTTAAAAAAAGTTTGCTGCCAAAACAGTAATACACCTGTCTTACTGAAGTGTGTGTTTTCCACCTGTTTTGTGAAGCCAGGGTCTATGGAGGAGTTAGGGTGAGTGAGAAGGGAGCATGCCCTGGGTGCACCACCCACTTGCTCTGGCATACAGTCTCTGGCAACTCACTTTATATATGGGGTTTTATGTAAGACTTTGTCTAAAAAATGAATTTAAAGAATTGGTGAACATCAATTATAAAAAACGTAGGCCTCTCACTTTGCTATCTCTGAGTAGTCTTGCAAAGGCCATGGTGACCCAACAGATTCTATTAAGCTGTTTTTGTGTTTGTCTTGGAATTTCCTTTTGCTTAGTAGGACCAAGAGTGAATCTCTGGAAAAACATATTGTTTGATAAATTTGCTTACAATTGTAATTCCGTGCATGAAAATTCTTATTTTTAAAATCTTATATTAAACAGTACATTTTTTCTTCTTTTTTTAAAAAAATTTATTTATTTTTTATCCTCACTCGAGGACATTTTTCCATTTTTGTTCAGTTAGAGTGGGAGGGAGAGAGAGGAAGTGAGAGAGAGAGAGAAACATCGACGTGAAAGGGACACATCGAGTGGCCGCCTCCCGCACCACCCCAAGCGGGGCCAGGGACAAACTGCAACCGAGGCATGTGCCCTTAGCAGGAACAGAACCTGGGTCTCTCTTGACTGTGGGCCGATGCTCTAACCTCTGAGCCAAACCGGCCAGGGCTTCTTTTTTTTTTTTTTTTTTTTTTTGTTCAGATAGAGTGGGAGGGAGAGAGAGAGAGAAACATCGACGTGAAAGGGACACATCGAGTGGCTGCCACCCACACGACCAACCAGGGCCAGGGACAAACCGCAACTGAGGCACATGCCCTTAGCGGGAACCGAACCCAGGTCTCTCTGGACCGCAGGCCGACGCTCCAACCGCTGAGCCAAACTGGCCAGGGCTCTTTTTTTTTTTTTAATCACACCCGAGGACATGTTTTTATTGATTCTTAGGGAGAGAGAAATATCGATCAGTTGCCTCTCGTATGCACCCTAACTGGGGATCAAACCCACAACCTAGGTATGTGCCCTGACTGGGAATCGAACCCACAACCTTCTGGTGTATGGGATGGTGCTCCAATCAACTGAGCCACCCAGCCAGGACTAAACAGCATCTTTTATTAAACAATTCTTTTAATTTTTTTTTTCTTTAACTTTGCCTTTGAAGGAATTTGATCACATTTGAAAATGTTAATTATAATTTTAGATAGTAAAATGAGAGGGAGATCAGAAGTTATTTTGTTTTCGATTCTCATTTCTTACTCTTGGAAACAGAAATTGTTCTGGTACTTTCTATTTTATTTTAAGATAAGACTGACATTTGGAATTTGAGGTACCCACTAGATTGAGACCATTTTGTCTTTAAGGATTATTTTGACATTGTGAAGAACCCCATGGACCTTTCTACCATCAAGCGAAAGTTGGACACAGGGCAGTACCAAGAACCCTGGCAGTACGTGGATGATGTCTGGCTGATGTTCAACAATGCCTGGCTCTATAATCGCAAAACATCCCGGGTCTATAAGTTTTGCAGTAAATTGGCAGAGGTCTTTGAACAAGAAATTGACCCTGTTATGCAGTCTCTTGGATATTGCTGTGGACGCAAGGTACAGTTTAAACAACTTCTGGACAATGAACTTTCCTGATTAGTCCAGCAGTATGATGATATGATAGACTCAACATTTTGGCCACACGTGTGTGCTGGGAAATACCAGATGGAATAAAAGAATTGATTGCTTGAAATGATATAATAGTTGATCAAAGCTAGAAGTGCTCTAGGGGGAAGGCGTTGGGTTAAGCATTTCTGACTGCTCCTGTGTGCATTCACTATCAGTAATACGTGTCTCTTAGACACTAATTCTTTCATGTTGAATCCAGAAATGTCTTTAAATAGCTGTGAAAGTTGTTAGAAAACTGTCCAGTGTACTAACAGAAGTAATTTACTAGCTGAATCTAACCCTCCATAGTAGACTAAAATGTTACATGACAATAAATGGGATATATTTTTAGTTTAGTATTTTCTCCTTTGTTTTTGCAGTATGAGTTTTCCCCACAGACTTTGTGCTGTTACGGGAAGCAGCTGTGTACAATTCCTCGAGATGCAGCCTACTACAGCTATCAGAATAGGTAAGCATTGAGCAGCTTCCTGAATTACAGGGCAAAAGTCTTAGGGCAAGGCATGTTTGTCTGCTTAGCCTAGGTACATTATTTCTTTTCCTGACATTCCAATAAAAGGAGCCACAATTTCAGTGTTTTTTGGTCACTCAGATAGGTTCACGGTCTCTTAATTTTAAGGAATGCTTTTACAGTATAAAAATTTAAGCTCACAACTGCTTGCTGTACTACTTGGATACATTCTTTGTTAAGCCGTGGTCTAGATTCTAAAAGGTAATCGGAGTTGAGAGTAACTCTTAATAAAGAGTGACCTCACTTTTTCAAGATATTAATAAAGTTGAAATATTGTATTTGCTATTCCCCATGTAAATATTTGCCTAGATAATTTGGCCTGGACAGTCTGATGGAAAGACTTGCATTAGTGTTAATTCATTAAATAAAACTATATAGACTTTTTGTTTTTAATTAGTAGTACAGTACAGAATGAGATTTGGTGTTTTTATTGAGTTCAAGAAAAACTTTCCTATTATAAGATGGCCATTTCAGGGTTTTGTGAGTGGTAGGTATGCTTGAGAAATATTTGCCATTCTCTTCAAATGTTGATGGATTATAAAGAATGCATCTCTTATCTTAAGTAGAGAGAGAATGAAAATATTTTTTGTTGTTGATTCCCCACACAAATATGGCTTTCATATTTTGGGGATTATTTTGAAAATTGTTTTAAGTGGCCACACATTGCCATAGCATGAGGCATTTTATGCCTTGAAGCACAGGTTGTAAATCTTGGTCAAATTTAGTTACATTGCCTCCATTTTATGAATCGGCAACTAGATTCTTTATGTGACCACAAAGAAGCTTCATGCCTAAGTTCAAATATTAAATGTCAACATTAGAGTTTGTGATATTTTGATTATTTTTATCTTGTTTGCTTAGTAATTACTTTATGTTCTAATACTTTGAAGAAGATAAGTAGAGGGCTTTTTATTATTGTTTGTTTAGAGATCCATGCATAGGCTTGAATAATTTGGAATTTTGAAATTATTTTTCTTCCAATTATGTTTTTAAAGTATTTTAATTTTTTAAAAGTATATAACCATATTCAATGTTATTAATAACTTTAATCAAATTTCTACTTTAAAAAAAAAAAACTTCTTGACCTAAAAATGTTTTAAGAAAATATTTCAAGGCCTTGCCCGGCTCACTTATCCGAGTATCGTTTGGTGTAGTGAAATGCTGATGTGAGAGAAAAGATGGATGTCCCCAGAAAGCAACCTCTACTGGAAGTGCAGCCTGTACAACTGTCATGCTGAAAATATTTCATATTTGGAATTTAATTTCTTTCTTAGCTTGGCCTTCTATCAATGGAAATGTGTTAAGACAAAGTTTGAAATTATACCACAGCCCCTTTGTAATGGAATCTCTCCCGTAGTGACAAGTGTTCTGGAAGTTCTGGTCCATCCATCATAGTTTTAGCTTCGTAACCTTCAGCATAGTGTATCAAACTTAACCTTCTTGTTTGTGATATGGGCACAGTAACCCTTCCCTGACGGTCTCAGTTGTCAGTCTTTAATGAAATAATGAATAGAGTTTGGAAAACTGTTATGTGCCAAGCAAAATAAAGTCATGAAATTCTAAGAGAATAGGTTAAAATTAGTTATACCCTAATAAAACGCCCCTGCTACTAGGTTTTGGGCATAGAAGGAAGAACAGGCAGCAGATTGCTTACCACTATCTCTTAAAGTTTTGAGGCCTTTTCATTGTTGGTTTCATTCTGGGTCCTTTGGGACCCTGCCTTTGCTAATTTGCACAGATTTTAGTCATATTTAAGTTGAGAGCAATTAAAGTTCAATAAATAGATAGCATTATGGTACATTACTTACCCCCTGGAGGAGGTTACTGAAGAAGTGCAAACAGGATTGTTTTGAAAGTTCTGAAATGTCCAGTTTAATTCTATATAGAGCTTCATTTTTACTGAACAAAAGTAATGTATTTTTCTTAAGAGTAGAAACAAATAAAAGTTGCGTTTTTTTTAAGAACAACATTTTGTAAGTGTAGGCATACTACTTCTCACCTTAATCTCACAAAATGTGCTTTCTAGAATACTGAACTTGAAGAGATTAACATGTAATTCTAAGAAAGCAGTGGCCTAATTCTGTGTTGGATGTTTTAACTGCTTACATGTTTATTCTCAACTTTGACTATTTATGAACACTGTGCTGTTCTTATGAATCATTATTTTGGCACTTGTAGTCCTAAACTGTTCGGGCCCTAAAACAATAGAAAATCCTAGAGACCATTTAAACAAGTGAAAGCAATGTATAAAATAGAGTGTGGTTATATTTTCACTTGTTTCCATACTTTAAAACTTTAAAGAAACTCATGTTGGGAAAACTGTTCTATAAATTTTCTAATTATTATCTATAGGTAAGATAGATGTTATCTATAGGTACCCCAGTTATTTGTATGTATTAATATGGTACTTAAAACAATCTGCATTTGAAAATTTACTCCATACATTAAATTATCCTTACAAATAAACTATGCAGTTACATTGTGCTAGCTTTAGGTACCCAGATGTACATCATCATCAGATTATGTGAAGTATTTCTCCTTTATAATTCCATGTTCATCAAACTGCTTCCTTCACACAAGGCAGAATGTCAACTAGGCTGTTACAGTGAAAAGTGAATTTCTGAATCGTTTTGTATTTCCAGGGTGAATGAAGTTTGGACTAAGTAATAAGATATGGGCAGTCTGATGTTAACATTGTCACCCACTGATTGCCAGGGTCATTGCATCTGATTTGACCAGATGAGATGGGTGACCATGCTCCCTTCTGTCAACTGTGGTCATTTCTAGGAAGGGTATTAGAGTGAGTCCCTGAGCCCCCTCCTCCTCCCCTCTAAAATCTCAAAAGGTTTGATTCTCCCATGTCTCTGGCATTGCTTTGGGACAGGCACTAGTGTGTGTTAATTCTCTGTCCCTCTCAGTTACTGATCCGGAGGTTTTTCAGGGATGGGAGTTAGTTACACACACAGCATAGGTTTCTGCGGCCACTTCATGGGCAGCCACTCAGCCATCAATGATTTGTCCCAGGCTAGTTCACTCCATTAGAAAATAATGGGTTTATGATTCTTGTTTCCTAGATATTGTTGGACTTGATGTCCTGCTTGAACAAAAGCTAAGAATTTGTCCAGGATTTTAAAACCATTATAGGGGCTCGCATGTAATTTATTGTGGCAGTGTCATTTCAAAACGTGTTCAGTGGTACTTTTCTGGCTAGTCCACAGTGGCTGTGTGTTTAATCATAAAATGAATTGGAAAACTCAATTCCTAGTTTTATTTTTTAAAGGAGAACTATTTTGCATGGACAGGATATCTTTTTTGCCTGTTGTTCTGGTTGCCACTGAATTGATTTATAGTTTCTGTACTTTCATTCTTTCTTGCCAAGAGATGATCATGTCCTCCTGCACATGAAAATTCTTTCACTACATGATTTTAAGTCTCCATAGGAATATTTACAAAGTAGTGAATAGCTAGAATATTGCTATGGTTCATTCAGGGGGGGAAAAAAAGATAACATACAGGGGTGGGCAAAAATAGGTTAAATTACCAGCCATCATTACCTAAAACATAAATTATTAGTACTAGGATACAAAATAATAATAAGAAGAAGATGAAGACAAATAATACAAATAAATAATACAATAATTAATAAATACATAATGAATAAACTTTGTTTCACATATTCACAACTGTAAACCTACTTTTGCCCACCCTTGTATATATTTTAAAACAATGTTAATCTGTGTGTTTCTGGTCAGAGTTTTTAATCTTGGCAGAATTCATTGATTGACTTAGTCCTAAATAAACAGGTCCCAGCAAGTAACTTTCATTAATCCAGTTGTTATCCACAGGAAATCTGTCATGTTCTTCATCAACAAACTGAAAAACTGTATAATCTTGGGGTGTGTGCATGCTCTAAAGTTTTATGTCTTTAATTTACTATATGCATTTAGCCAGTGAAACATAGCAGACAAAATGCTCAATGTGTTTAATTAAGATTAGAATTAGAACTTGTGGAGGACCTATTTTAGTAATGAAGACAAACTAGCCAGGTGGTGCTGACTCTCAGTCATTTGTAGTGTGTGTGTGTGTGTGTGTGTGTGTGCGCGCGCGCACGCGCGCGTTGCGTGAGTAAAGCTGCAAGCTGCTGCATCTCCTTCTGTACTCTTGGTTCAGTGTGGCACTCCAAGTCTTGTCATAGTGTCTTTAACACTAATCCTCTTGGCATCTTGTAGACATAGTTTTGAGCACTAAAACCGCATTTTATTGTGCTGCCGTCACTACCTTATACTCATCCTTTTTGCGTGTATAAGTCACCTCCATTCAGCTTGTTTATTTTTACAGTATTGTGTGCCCATATTGTTTTATGCAGCATCAGCCTGCACTTTTGTTGTTCTCATTCGTGTCCTTTCCAAACATTTAATAGTTTTTATTTTAATTGTTCTTATTTGATAGCTTGAGCTGAGGCTCTGTATTATCTTACAAGAAATTGGGGTTATGGATAATTTCTCAAATGCAGATTGTGCTTTAAAGATTAACTCTCTAAATTTGCTTAACTTGGATTGTCACCAAGTCAGAGCAGTCAATCACTGAGTATCTCAGATTGATGAATGATTGGTCCCAGTGCCAAAAAGTTTAAATCAAAGCTTAGAATTGAATTTTAAGTCTTTAACATTGTTTGTGGATTTACATATATTGTATTGTTTATACAATATATCACAGTTTTTTCTCTGTATATTCTTATTGATAAATGGCTGGAAAGTCTTTGACCCCGATTGCATTTCTGTTAAATGTCTGTCTAGAATATGGATTTGGTTTCATTTGTATTGTAACCCAATTAAGTGAATAACATGAGAAAAAAGACGGGAAAAAAATTAAAACCAGTTTTGGGTGCTGAACATTTTTTATACCTTTAAAGATCTGGCTGAAATACCAGAAATAAAATCTCTGAATTGCTGTCAAGCATAAATTTTCCATTTTGAAAAATAAGCTTTTTCCGTTTAAATTGCTTTTTTAAGGCCTTTTGTCAGACTGTTTTGTTCAATGTAAATTTTTTCCATTTCAAACCCTGAATTTATATTTGATTTTCTTTAAGTAATAACAAAATCCAAACTTCTAAATTTAAGCTCCTTACAATTCTAGTATTAACAACTCCTTGCAAACATTTGCATCTTGGAGCTGAACCGAGCCCAGTCGTTGTTAGTGATGATGGCCTGTGATGTGTGCAATGAGACCGAATGCTAATCAATGCTTTGCCTTGGCTTTCTGCTCTGTGTTGTCTTGGTGTTTGCGTCTTACCTCTATGTCTGTGCTATTTGTTCCCTTCCCTGTTCTCTAATCCTGCCCTTCCCCACCTGCCCCTGTTCCTCTCATTGTTCTCACTGACCCATCAATCAACCAACAACGCCCCCCCTTCGTCGTGGTGATCTGCCCTGCTCTGATTGGTGGCTTCGTTGCTTGGGTGGCTGTGTGTTATGATGGACCAGTTCACCCAAGTATGGCCTTCTTGCTGACAGGTATCATTTTTGTGAGAAGTGTTTCACAGAGATCCAGGGGGAGAATGTTACCCTGGGTGACGACCCTTCACAACCCCAGACGTAAGTACCATCCTGTCATTTTTCTTGGGGGTTACTCTTTAATTATTTTTGTTTCTTGTCCATAAGTAGAAGGGAAGTACCACTGCTGTTTTGACTTGTTTGTAGTGTATTTTCTCATATTAACTATTCACACATTCATACTTTACATGTAGCTGTTTTAGCTGAACACCAGTGCCACTTCCATGTTCTTCCCTACACTCAAGACTGTGATGCCATGCAATTCACTGGTCTCTCTTGACCTTGTTCTGACCCTTCTTTTATTTTTTTTTCTTTATTGATTTTTAGAGAGAGAGAGGAAGGAAGAGGGAGAGAAAGATAGAAACATCGATGAGAAAGAATATCGATTGGCCGCCTCCTGCATGCCCCCCACTGGGGATTTGGCCCACAACCTTGGGCATATGCCCTGACTGGGAATCAAACCGGCGACCTCTTGGTGCATGGGTCAACGCTCAACCATTGAGCCACACCAGCCGGGCTGACCCTTCTTTTAAAACACTTGGCTTTTCCTAGTGGCTGTCATCCTCCATTTGGGGAAATTGTGGATTTTCAGTTACACCTCTGAAACCAGGTAACCCTATTCACAGAACTGGCAGTAGCAAAAAAATGAGTCTCGTGTACCTACCTTCATCTTCATCCTTTAAGTTGTGAAGCTAATAGAACACAGATAATGAGCTCCCAGAGTGTGAATGTATCTCCTTCCTTGCTGGAGACTTGACTGTTGCTCACTAGGTCCAATGCAGACAGGCCTGAATTGGCTCATTAATTCCTTTACTAAGTCCACCTTTTCGTCCTGATGCCTGCCTTCTGTGGTGGTCAGCTCATTTATATGCTTGAGATGCCTGAAAACCTGCCAGCCACCATGTCTGCCCAGGGCTACTAGTGTTCTGGTTCTCTCTTTTCTACAGACTCTGCCATGATTCCTACCACACTGGCTAGTCTGCTAGTGTGATGTCCCCCCACAGGCAACAGGGCCTCCCACTAAAGCAGTTTCCAGCAGTGTAGAACACATACTCTGTGACACAAGGTTCCTTTATTCTAATGCAAAACAAACCATAGCCACTTACAAGACATACAAACCAAAATGACAGATAGTCTACCTATTCAATTTATTTTTCTATCCTTTGTCATCTTAATCTTCTGGTCCTATTGTATGATTAATAATTGGATTGTATAATTCTGTGAATCAGAAGTAATTCACGTATATACTGATCATAATAAAAGGACAGTAGAAACCAAATACTCAGCCCTTTAAGAGTAAAATATCCCCAAGTAGATGCTGACCTTGTGTCATTGAGGGAATATTATAATTAAAAGAACTGGTTATGTCCTGGCCAGGTGACTTGATTGGAGCATTGTCTTGTACACCAAAAAGGTTTTGGGTTGAATTCCCAGTCAGGGCACATACCTAGGTTGTGGGTTCGATACTCGGTCAGGGCACCTGTGTGGGGTGGGGGGGGGCAACCGATTGATGTTTCTCTCACCCTCCCTCTTTCTCTCTCTCTAAAAATCAATTTAATAAAAAGAATTGCTTACACCAATATCAGTTAAATTCAGTAGTCACTCACCATATAGATTTGATTGAAAATTAACAGGTTTTAATTTCAACACAATCTTGCCATCATATTTTGACTAGTCCTAATTAAATCCTGTAATAAGTGTTGATGATAGTGAGGAGGAAATGTTCTGAGAAAGAGAAAAATAAATGGTAGCGCTTTCTGTAGAATTGAATTTTGTATGTCCATGCCATCGTTGCATTTACTTGAGATTTTAGCTGACCATTACTTTCATTTGAAGAACTAGTTACAAAATAATATCCCAGAAACTATAGTTTATACTCAACAGATAATTCAGTTAATTAACATTTTTTTCTTTTTTTTTTAAACTAGGACAATTTCAAAGGATCAGTTTGAAAAGAAGAAAAATGATACCTTAGATCCTGAACCGTGAGTATATAGCTATTTCTTTCTGTCTCTTAGATTTTAGTTTCAGGTCAGGGAAGTTCCTCCTTATGATTGAGTTGTAGGAACAGACATGATAATACTTTGCCTTTGGTGGAATTTTATTGTGTGAAGTTATTTCAGATATGGATTATTCTTTAACTCATACAAAATATGTATGTCTCTGTGACATATTCTTCAGTTACTGAATATTAACAATGATAAGATTAGATGGATTTTGGTTCTATTAGAACCTCTCTTAATAAGTTGGTCGTTGGTGTTTTTAAGAAGCCATTTAATGTGAATCTTTAGAAACCAAAGGTAGGAATATTTGGTGGAGTATTGCTAGTATCGTTTAAAGGGAAATTTAAAAAAAAAGACTCTTAGAAACCACTTTGTGAAAGTAAATAATGGGAAGCCTGGTGTTTGTTTTTGCCACTGTCTTTGGTATGGTATGTTTTCAAAGGCCATTGTCAGATATTTGACTTTCCTTCAGTGCTCTGTGAGAATGCTGTGTTTGCAAAGTTTGCTTTGTGATAGCCCCTAAAGAGGCTTCAGAGCTCCTTCAACAGGGCAACCCTGTTCAGGTTCCCAAAACCAAGTCCTGAGAGCACCTCAGTGTGTGGAGAGGCCCTTTGTGATCTATCTCTATGGTGAATGCCCTTTCAGAGCTGCTTCGTGAGCACAGGCTCCAGCACCTTTGGATATTTGGAAAGTGTAGCTGTGGTGCATCCAGAACTGAGAAACAGGTCCTCCCCTCTCTTTGCCCTCCAGCTTTGGGGAGGCCTATTGCTGCAGTTAAACACACAGACTTTCCACCCAGGCTTCATTTTGAAACCTGACTTTATTGTTGGGAGCTTACTAGTCTCTCCTACTAGCAGTGCCCAGACTGGGTACACATTGACTGCCAGAGCTTCAGCCTGAGCAAAATGCCTAGTGCATGAGGAAGTGCCTCCCCAGAGCTTTAATGACCAGTGGATTGTTTGTCCTGGTTGTCCAGTTCCCTATTCATATATGTTCTCCACTGTTGTTTTTCAGTTTCACTATGATTTATATTCAGTTTTCAATTTCAGAATACATTATATTGGAATACTCATTGCTAGGCAGTGGGCAACACAGGTGAATCAAGGCAGGGGGCTCTGTCCTTTAGTACAAGAGACAGATGGATTGTAGCATAGACAGCAGGAGGCAGTAAGATGGTCCAGAGGTGAGGGGCCCTGTCCTAGGGCATAATGGTATTCCAGAGAAGGTGACACTCATTTGGGAGCAGGTGTTGGGAAGAGTAAGAGTATTCTAGACACAAAGGAGTGAAAGAACATAGGATATTCAACAACACCACAGGTAAGCTCAAGTGGTTGATAGGTAGGGGATGTGGATGGAGCCCCATGAGATGTGGAGGAAAGGCACTAGGTGCAGGGTCCCTTACACTGCTCTTTGACATGTAGATTTCCTCCTGGATGTGCTGGGAGGTTTGGAGGGATATCATTGGCTTCTGTTATGGAAAGATGACCCTGGATCTGTGAGGTGGATTCACCAAAGAGGGAGACTTTGCTCCCTAGTATAGAAGCTAGTTTGCTCCCTAGTAGGGAAGCAGCTTAGGCAGGAGGTGGAATGCTGACCTGAATAGCCTTCTGGTGGAAAAGACCACATTAGGAGGTGAGGAAAGGGCCAGTCTAGGTGGCAGTTTAGGTAACCACATGAATAAAAACACAGGAAGGAGAGTCAACCAATTGGTTAATAATAGAAGGGGAGAGAGGTTGAAATTCAAAATTGATAGAATGAGGTCTAGAACTATATATCCTATTTTTTGAAATTCCTCTTCGTTGACATTGAAGGGAAGGGTTAAGAATGTGAGTATCTTTGGAGCAGGCACAGAAGCTGAGGAAGTTATTGCCTACTGACCTTTTAAATCCTTAACCCAGGGATGAGCTCAACTGCTGAAATTTCAGAGAAGGAGCTGGTTGGCAGTGATGGAGCACTTAAGGAGAGAGTGAAGGTTCAGCATGGGGTTGCCAGAGAATACTCGAGACAGCCAGTTAATGGTGGTGTTGTTTTGCACAATTTTGCATGTGTGTCCTCCAACAGAGCAGGAACAGAGAAGCTGGGTTAGACTCGATTTGTGGTTGAAGCCTTGCTCAGCAAGAACAGTGGAAAGATCAGGGGCTGATAGACAATAGTGAATGCATGTGTCAGGTAACAGGTTTGGTATCCAGGCTGATTGGAAAAGCCTGAACTCAAGAGAATTTGAGGGAAATGTGGTACTTTCTTGTCCCTTAAGACTTCCACCAGCTGTAAGTTGTGGTGCTAAAAGAGTGGCTGAAATAATAGGTTTTGACCTTCAAGTATGTTAGCAATTAAGCTTTTCAGGTGAGCTTGGATGGGGACTGCAGCAGAGGGGGCAAGTGCTCAGTGCGTCCCCTTGCTCTCCAGTGTTTACTTGAATAAGGACTGTCATTTACCAGTCAGCTTGGGACTTCCCACCTTTGTGACTAAGAACATTTCTTGTGCCTAGGCATAAGAATAAGTATTTATAACACTGAAAGTAATTGTTCTCTGTTACTTAAGTCAGTTTAGGCATGTGCAGTTACCTAGAGCAAGTGTTGGTCTTCAAGGTGTGTAGTACTGTCAGAAATACTGGCCCATAAAATGTGCCTTTATCATAGCACTTTTTAAAAGTAGGGTTCGTTCCAGGTTCCAAAGGAGATTGGGAGAAGAGGAATGAGGCATCTGTTCAAAGAAAGGGAGAAAATCAGCTTTTCCTACAGAAAATATACTGGTGCATTTTTAAAGTACTACTGAATCAGTCAACAGGTGCATTATTGCCAGATGCTCATAGTAATCAAGAGGAAAAGATGTGAACAGACCACTCTGTTGTGTGGTTCTGTGTGCATTTCATTGTGCTTTCTTTGTCTTCTAGTTTTGTTGATTGCAAGGAGTGTGGCCGGAAGATGCATCAGATTTGTGTTTTACACTATGATATCATTTGGCCGTCAGGGTGAGTAATTTCCTGTGTTCTTGGGAAAAGGAAAGCAGTTTTGCAGATTGGTGAGGGGAGGGTGCCTGCTGCTGCTGCATTTCATTCATTGTTGTCAGCAAGAATTCAGCAATTAAGATAGATGGCAGTTGATTCTAAATTTTAAGTCTTAAGTGTGTTTGCCTGCTTTAGGAATTGTAGAATCAAAGCAGTCTGCCTCTTCACTTTTGTATAATGATGCGATTTAAACTGCCAACAAAGTATTTTAATGCTGCATTTCACTAGTTTGGCAACGTATACTGTTTTATATAATCTGATCACACCCATTATGTTTTTACAGCTTTGTGTGTGACAACTGCTTAAAGAAAACTGGCAGGACTCGAAAAGAAAACAAATTCAGTGCTAAGAGTAAGTTGTGGAAGGATTTCTGACTCCTGGTCTGTACATTGTAGAAACTTGTATAATTATCCCAGTTTTCCTTTGGTTCCTCAACACGTGGCTCTAAAGCTAATTTGTCCAACATTTTTATCTGTGAGTTTGAATTTTTCTTGTCTTCCCCTTAAAGAGAACCATTTGACCTGACCATAATGTCAGAATCAGCTTTATGATCAATCCATGTTTTAGATGAAAGTTTAGAAAGCTTAGATATATAGGAAACTTGTAAATTCTGAGAGAGAAAGTTTGTCAGCAGATCCTTCTCAAGGAGCTTAGAAATAAGACCCCTCCCAAAACACACACACATACACACACACACTGATGTTCTGTCTGGGACCATGTGTGGGGAACCGCTCGCCCATTACTAGGTGTGAACCCTGCTGTTGTGAGGAGTGACCCTCTTGGGTTCCCTGGGAATCGGCCACCATCCACCCAGGATTGGTAGGAGCCTAGTCTGCGCAAAGACTTGCTGGGAATGTCACTGCTGCATTTAGAGTGGCTGCTGCTATCTCTTTATGATAGCAGTCCATTGCTACTAAAAGTAACTTTCCATTAGTAGTCCTGATTTTTTTTTTTTTAACAGATATCATTCTTTTCAAAAGTGTACGATTTGTAACCTTTGTTCACTTGGTTCTCAAGTACTAGGGGCCACCTTCCACAGCATGGCATTCCCAGGCTGTCCTTTTGCTGAGTTAATTTTTTTTTTCTCTATTGATTATTAGAAAGGAAGGGAGAGGGAGAGAGAGATAGAAACATCGATGAGAGAGAACATCGATGGGCCACCTCTTGCATGCCCCGCACTGGGGGTCAGGCCGGCGACCTCTTGGTGCATGGATTGACGCTCAACCACTGAGCCACACCAGCTGGGCCTTTGGCTGAGTTGATAGCGAACCTGGATAGGAAAGCGACCTGCAGCAGAGCCTTAAAGCACACCTGCCCAGTACTCCCTGCAGCTCTCACCTTTCTCCAGCAGGACAGGTGACTGGCACTCTGCTCAGGATGTCCACAGCAAGAGTGAGGCCATCTGAAGTGCTGGGAACAAAAGAGAGATGGAATGGAGGGAGAGATCACATGCTGGGTGAAGGAGGGGAAGTGAAGCAGGCAAGGTGGAAACCACTCCATAGGCTTCCAAGTCATTGTCAATTCAAGTTTAAACTCTGTAGTTACCAAAATCCATAGTTATCCTATATCTTAAACTCACTTTTGTAAAACGTTTTGAAATGCTGAGAAACTCACTGGCTATTGTAATATTTCTCTTTAGATTCGAGTTTCTCAGCTGAGCCACTTTTGATAGTCGGGACCAGATAATTCTTTGTTATGATAGTTGTCCTGTGCTTTGTAAGATTTTAGCAGTGTCCCTGGCCTTGGTCCACTAGTTATCAATGACACTACCCCTACCCTCACCCCGATAAGTGGTGACCATCAGAAATATCTGCAGACCTTGCCAGATGTGCCCTGAGGGGGCACAGTTACCCCCAGGTGAGAACCCCTACTTTAGAGGATTCATTCTGAGTAAGGTCACTAAAGTAGTCAGCAACTTAGAAACACTTGCCTAGGCCATAGCTGTGGTGATCAAACAAAATTGCCAGGAGAGTTAGGCCTCACTAGAAGAACAGCTTCAGCTGGAAGGCACAAGGGTGGAGGTGGGGGTATGGGGGTCACAGGAGAGCTCAAGTGCTGGCCCGGCTCCCACCCCACCCCAGTGTCCAGAGAATGGTAGAGAAAGACACATGGACCTTTGATAGATGATCTTTAGGGTTTAAGATCGAGAACATTTGCTTACAGAAAAGGACCTCAGAAGTCTGGTGTCAGTGACCCCTTATTTTTTGGTTTGAACAGTCTTTGCGAGTTTCTGTAGATCACAAAGAAAAGTTGACCTCATTCATATTTACCTCATTCATAAAAGTTGACTGAGTACTAGAAATGTCTTTCAGCTGCTAATCAGTGAATGATAGTCACAACTGACCATCCACCCAAAGCCACCTCCCTACCTTACACCACACGTATAACTCAACTTCAGGTGGTTAAAGGGTTAAAGGAAATAACTGCAAATGCACTCAAGGTCACAGTAAGAGTATTTTTACTATGTTGGGTTATTAAAAACCTTCCTAAAAAAAAAAAAAAACAAGAAAGCAATAGGCTAATGGATTTGATCACATAAAGAGAAATAAAAAGCACACGCCACCCCACCCTCACCCCACCCCACGCCAATCCCTCACCACAGGCTGGAGGAAGGGCCTGCTGCATAAATACCAGGAAACCTGAAATACCTTCATGTGCCCTGGCCGGTTTGGCTCAGCGGTTAGAGCATCGGCCCGTGGACCAGAGAGACCCGGGTTCAGTTTCCGCTAAGGGCACGTACCTCGGTTGCAGTTTGTCCCGGCCCCAGTTGGGGTCATGTGGGTGGCGGCCAGTTGATGTGTCTCTCTCACATCGATGTTTCTCTCTCTCTCTCTCTCTCTCACCCCCTCTCTCCCTCCTGCTGTATCTGAAGATAAATGCAAAAAATAAAAAGTCCTCGGGTGAGGGTAGAAAATTTTTTTAAATTAAAATATATTAATTTTTTTTTTCTCATTAGTGTTGTAAATATTTTTATTTATTTATTTATCCTCACCCAAGGATATTTTTCCATTGATTTTCAGACAGAGTGGGAGGGAGGGAGAGAAACATTGATTGGTTGCCTGCATGACCCCAACCAGGGCCAGGGATTGAACTGCAACCGAGGTACGTGCCCTTGACCAGAATGGAACCCGCGATTCTTTGGTCCAAGGGCTGATGCTCTAACTGTGGAGCCAAACTGAACAGGGCTTGTAAATAGTTTAAAAATCAATGAATATAAAGAGAAAACTTTAAAATCCCTTTATATATAAATACTCGTTGTGAACCTTGTGTAGCTCTCGTTAGTCTTCTTTTCCTCTGTACAAGGAGTTTTTTAATGCTATGACTAATGTTTTGCCTCTGGGTAGCTTGCTGTATATTCCCTGTCACAGTGGGCCATGCCTGGGGCGGTCCCTCGGAGAGAGGGTTGTGGAGGGGAGGAGGAGCCTACCCAGGAATGGAGCTGGGGCAGGTCTGGGTACTGAGACTGTGTCCGTGTGCTTGCCATGATAGCAACACACAGAATTTAGTTGGCCGTGGGATGTTCTGTGCGCTCTATCCTGACTGCAGTGGGGACTCTCTCAAAGCTGGGCAGAAAGGGGAGAGTAAGTCAAGGAATTCATGTTCACCAGCCCTGTCCTCTTCCAGGGAAAACAGTGGCAGGCTCCTTGCTTCCATTAGAGTTCAGGTCTTGGGCACAGCTGTGAGTCTGAACAGCCATGTGTGGAAGTACCCAGGGCCAGATCTCCGCCTCTCCCACTTTACCCCACAGCCCATCTTCTTTCAGATTCAGGTCCACCTTCGTGGCTCTTTTGCCCCTTATGGTTCAAAAAAGATGGAACTATCTGGGCCCTTGATAGCAACTTTTAGGGTGTAGAGTGTTTGTGATCCCAGAGTACCCCTTTCCTTCATAAAACACTCACCTCATAGGACAGACTGGGTCCCTTCTAGATTTAGAGAACGTTAATTCTTTTATTTTTATCCTCGCCCAATGATATGTTTTTATTGATTTTGAGAGAGAGAGAGAGAGAGAGAGAGAGAGGCATCAGTGAGAGAGAGAAACATCAATTGGTTGCTCCCCTATGCACCCCAACCAGGTATTAAACTTGCAACCTAGGTATGTGCCCTGACCGGGAATCGAACCCACAAACTTAGGGTGTATGGGGTGACGCTCCAACCAAATGAGCCACCCTGCCAGGGCAAAACGTTAATTCTTTTAAAATATATCAGACTGCCCTGAAGGAAAAAGGTGCATTCTTTGGCCTCGGGTTGCCCATAGTCCTTCTGAAGCCCTCTCACCTGCTTGTTCTAAACTTTCCAGGACTGCAGACCACGCGATTGGGGAACCACTTGGAAGACCGAGTCAACAAGTTTTTGCGGCGACAGAATCATCCTGAAGCCGGGGAGGTCTTTGTTCGAGTGGTGGCCAGCTCAGACAAGACTGTGGAGGTCAAGCCTGGGATGAAATCACGGTTTGTGTGCAGACATTGTGCCATTTTCTAAAACAGCACTGTTCTAGTGTTTTCTCCACCTCACTAACAAAAGCCCTGCTTTCTGGCAAGGCTTTTTGCATAATTTAAAGACTTTTCGGTGGTTAGTGTGTAGCAAATCCTTCTCTCCATCCCAAATTCATTAGAGAAGGTAAAATTCCCAGTCACGGGAAAGTGTCACAAAGAATGGGATCATAGATCCAAACTGTTTGGGCCAGTGGGAAGAGCTCTGGGCTGGTAGTCAGAAGAAGTGACAGGTCTTTATCTCCTCTATCCTGAGCGGGTTTAGAGCAGATCTAGGTTGGAAAGCACCTTATAAACAACGATGCGTGCAAACATTATATTCTGACTCTTATTTCAGGTTTGTGGACTCTGGGGAAATGTCTGAATCTTTCCCGTATCGAACCAAAGCTCTCTTTGCTTTTGAGGAAATTGATGGAGTGGATGTGTGCTTCTTTGGGATGCATGTCCAAGAATATGGCTCTGATTGCCCCCCTCCAAACACAAGGTAGTCCTCTATCTCTTTTCAGGGGGTGTTATTCTGTTATAACAGACTGAGGCTCTGTGTGTCTTAGAGAACCTGTGTGCTTTAGAGCTGGGTTTAAATTAAATAATCCAGGCTTGATTAACCAAACTAATTTGTTTATGTTTCCTCTAAGCTAGTGGGAAGTCAAGGGTTTTTAACGACTATTTCAAGCCGGTTTTGTGTTTTGAGTACTCGTGGGTACTGGTTCTGGTCTTGCTGTTGTCCCTGTCTTAACTTGGGGCAGATAGACCCACAGAGAATGGGTTGGGGACCACTCCATGAGCCTGGGCATTCTCTGACACACCTAGAAAAATGAAGTACCTCTGTCAAGAGTTCTTTCGTGTTCATTCTAGAATCTGGGTGAGAGGGAATTGAAAAAAGTCTTTTCTTGGTTTGCCCTGATCTTTCCATGGTTCTCCGTGGTGAATGATGCCATTGCTTTGCAGTTTGGTGACGGAATTGGATTCCATTTTATTGATTGGCAGCGGTGGTTGGCAATGGAAGTTTTCTTATGTTTGTGGCCAGTGTAAATGCTATCGAAACAAAATTTATTTCTGTAGCTTTTTTAAATCGTGTTTATTCTCTCCCCTCCCCAACCCCAGGCGTGTGTATATATCTTATCTGGACAGTATTCATTTCTTCCGACCCCGATGCCTTCGGACAGCCGTTTACCATGAGATCCTTATTGGATATTTAGAGTATGTGAAGAAATTGGGGTGAGTTTCATTCAAATTTTCTAAAACTAATAAAAGCTCTGTTTTTCATTTTCACTGTATATTTATTTTGTGAAATAATGAGAGTGTTTCTATTTTAACATCCTTCACTGAATTCTGAAGTCTCCAGATCTCCTCTAGGTGCTCTCAGGGCTTCTCAGCACAGTGCATGTGCTTTTCTTGCCTTCTGCATTCTTTCAATTATTTTTCCATTCTGGTTTCTTTTTAAAACAAATTTTATTGAAGTATATTTTATACATTATAAATTCACCTATTTCAGGTGTACACTTCACTGACTTTTAGCAACTTTATGGAGTGGTGTAGCCAGCACCAGTAATCAGTCTCAGAACATTGTCATCCCCCAGTAAGATCCCCGTGCCCATTTGCTGTTAATTCCTGTTCCACACTGCCCCCATCGACCACTAATCTACTTTCTGTCCGCATAAATTTGCCTTTTCTGGGTGTTACATATGAATGGAAACCTCTAAGCTATAGTCTCTTGCATCTGATTTCTTTCTCTTACCTCTGTTGTTGTGTTCTAGATCTGTCATATTCCTTTCCCAAATTTGAAAAAGTTGGAGGTATTTGATTGAAGTGTCTTAAACAGAATAAGGTTTATTTTAATTTTAACCTTTAATGGAAAATACCCTTTTCTATGTGCAGAAGAAAATAGATAAGAAATCCAGTGCATCCCTAGGTAGAAGCCATCTGATAACACCTGATGTGTCTGTCTCCCCAGGCTTTCTCCTCACAGGTTCCTGCACAGCCTAGGCCCCTGCCCGATGTACTCACCCTGAGAAGGAAGCATCTTAGGGCTGACTTCAAGGCATGCATTTGCGCAATCTAGAGAGTTTTGGCCTTAGCCACACATCCCCCACTCCCAGCACACTGGCTTAGAACCTATCTAAGCGACTTATACATTCTGCCACAAGCACTGTGGTCATTTCTCTGCTTTCTCTTTCCTTTGTAGTTATTTCTGTCCTTGCTTTGATCCCTGTTCCTCAGCTGTTACTCCTTGAAAGCAGGGACGTTTTGCTCAATACTTCATCTGAATTATGTGTGTGTGTGTCCTGCAGGTATGTGACAGGACACATCTGGGCCTGTCCCCCAAGTGAAGGAGACGACTACATCTTCCATTGCCATCCCCCTGATCAAAAAATCCCAAAACCGAAGCGCCTACAAGAGTGGTACAAGAAGATGCTGGACAAGGCTTTTGCAGAGAGGATCATCCATGACTACAAGGTACCCGTGCTTGCTGAAGGAGGGTGTGCGGTGGCTTTGTCACCACTAATTTACATGTGTCTTCCTCTCACACTCACATATGCTAGAATTATATTCACCTATGAGGATTATAAAGCAAAAAAAAAAAAAAGGTGTGAGATGAAAATGTAGAAGCATCTTATCTGTAGTCTATCAAGATTTTTAGTTGACAGTCTGAAAGCAGTGCTGTTGTGTTGCTTGTTTAAATTGGCTGACCTTGGCCATTGTACACCAAGGCTGCACCGGGATCCTCTTCAGTGTCATGGTCCCGCTCTGCCCCCTCCTCAGGAGCTTCACTTGGGCCCCTTGTCTCACTGCTGTGCTTTGTTCACTCTCCAGGACATTTTCAAACAAGCAACTGAAGACAGGCTTACCAGTGCCAAGGAACTGCCCTATTTTGAGGGTGACTTCTGGCCCAACGTGTTGGAGGAGAGCATTAAGGAGCTGGAACAAGAAGAAGAAGAGAGGAAGAAGGAAGAGAGCACTGCGGCCAGTGAAACCACAGAGGTAAAGGCCCCATGTCCGCACTCCCACCCATCCTGGAAAGCCTGGTGGCCCCAGATATGTGTGCAGAAGGATGAGCTCTGGCAAGTTGGAGAGTGAACTTGTGCTGTTGAGTTCATAGGATATGGCCTTTATTTTTGTGGTGAGGTAGCATAACCCTACCTTGTCACCATGTACGATAGGTTTGGGGCCTGGGAGCACAGCCCATGTTGGTTACTGGATGAGCTAAGATGTGGGCACTGGAGACCCATCACCTAATAGAAGGGGACAGGAGGTGCTTGCTCCAGCATCTCTGGGTAGAACAGAGATGGCCAAGACACGAAAAGATGAGAGAGGTGGGCACCCTGCCAGGCAGCCCAGAACAGACAGAGACAGAGACACAGATGCCTCACAGCCAGGGACCAATTTAAAAAGTACTTTATGCCCTGGCCGGTTTGGCTCAGCGGTTAGAGTGTCGGCCCGTGGACCAGGGAGTCCCAGGTTTGGTTCCCGCTAAGGGCACATATCTTGGTTGCAGTTTGTCCCCGGCCCTGGTTGGGGTCGTGTGGGTGGCAGCCAGTTAATGTGTCTCTCTCACATTGATGTTTCTCTCTCTCTCTTTTCTCCCTCTCTCCCTCCCGCTCTATCTGAAGATAAATGCAAAAATGTCCTCGGGTGAGGATTTTAAAAAAAGTACTTTACAAACTAAACACACAAACCCACTGCTCTCCTGTGGTGTTCACACTCACGCACTCACTCTGTTTCCTAAGTCCCTGCTGTGCACAGGCATGGGCCTGAGCAGTACATTGAGAACTAAGGAAAACACCATCCCTGCCCTCGAGGGGTATACAGTCGTCCCTCGTTTATCGTGGTTAATCCGATCCAGACTCTAGGGGTTGTACCTGACGTTGAAGGATTCCTGGGGTGCTCGAATACATAGGCCTACAGTCTATACGTACAGTAATTTTAATTTTAATTGTAATACAGGGGTGTATAATTGACTCAGACAACCGAGCATGCGCTGTATCATTTTCACTGTCTTGATCAACTTTTTAATGAATATATTTGAAAAAAACTGCGATAGAGTGAAGCCGCGAAAGTCGAAGCGCGAAGTGGCGAGGGACGACTGTATGTTCTAGTAGGAGAAACAAGAAAAACACATGCCCAGCACACTCTGAGGTAGTGGTGAAACCTGTGGAGAAAAGGAAGCACAGGGAAGAGGAGGAATGGGGCACTTCCGGGAAGGGCAGAGGCATCTGAGCAGAGACTAACCTGGTGAGAAGGAACCCACAGGATCCTGGAGAGAAGAAGGAGCTTCAAGCAGGAAGAGGAGAAACATAGGGGTCAAAGCTGTGAGCAAGTGTGCCATGCTTTGGGGTATCAAGTAAGACATGGTAGTTTCAGTTTGGCTTGTAGCTGTAGAGGCTGTGAGAGAGGTGCTGTGTATTTTGAGAGTAGCAATCCCAGAATTTGGGGCGGATCTTTGTGGCATGTAAGGAAAATCCTGAGTCAAGGCTGCCTGCTGTCTGTTGCTGCCTCTACCTGGTGGAGGAGAAGAGGGAGAGCATATTTGGGGGAAGAAGTCAAGAATTAGCTACAGACATGTTAATGTTGAGATGTCTATAAACATCCAAGGGGAGCCCTGGCTGGTTTGCCTCAGTGGTTAGTGTCTCGGCCCGCAGACCCCAAAGGGTAGTGGGTTCGATTCCCAGTCCAGGGCATGTACCTGGGTTGCAAGTGCTATCCCTGGCCCTAGTTGGGGTCGTGCAGGAGGCAACCAATCGATGTGTCTCTCTCACATCGATGTTTCTCCCTTCCTCCCCCCTCTCTCCCACTCTAAAAATCAATGGAAAAATATCCTTGGCTGAGGATTAACAACAACAACAAAAAAATCCAAGGGGAGCTGTGCAAGCCTGGGCCCTCACAGGTGCACTTTGGGGGCTGTGTGGGGCTGGCATTCAGAACCTGGGGTTGCTTAGTGGCTGTTATGTGCCAGGCAAGGTGTGCTTCACCAGTAGGTCTCGCACTCAACTAACCTTAGAAGAGTGTGCCTGACTTTAGCAGAAATTCAGAGTCCGATGGGAGAAAGACCAGAGCTGATCTGTTAAACCCGAGGTCCTCCTATGTGTCCTCCACTGCCAAACACCTCTGGATGGGAGGTGGCCTAAGTCAGAATGTGCGTCCCAGGTGGTAGAGGACTGTGAGAGGGTTCTGGCAGGGGGAGGAGAGTCTGCCCTGCCGGTGGAGATCCCATTAGAGAGGGACTCGGGTCAGAGGAGCAGTGCAGGCCCCACTCAATAGGTCCTGTCCAGGGACCACATGCCTGCCTCTGGGCTGGTGGTGGGGTTTTCTGGGAGATAGAAATAGGGCTGGCACCTGAGCTGGCAATTGCTAACCATGGACTTGCATGTGGTGGAGAGCACAGGACGTGGAGGTGAGGGACGGAGGCGCCATTCTGTGTATCTAGTTCACGTAAATAAGGGTTGGCTTAGTTATGGACAGCACTTGTGATGGAATACTGCTTTGCCGTTAAGTGGTCTTTGCCCTGCCGGTGTGGATCAGTGGTTACAGCATTAGCCCAAGGACTGAAGGGTGTTGGGTTCAATTCCTGATCAAAGGCATGTACCTGGGTTGCAGGTTTGATCCCCAGCCCCTGGTCAGGGTGTGCATGGGAAGCAACTAATTGATGTGTCTCTCACATCGATGTCTCCCCACCCTCCCACCCCTGTAGCCCCCTTCTACTCTCTCTAAAAATCAATGGAAAAAATATCCTCAGGTGAGGCTTAACCAAAAAAAAAAGGTCTTCAGTGAGAGAAATGGGAAGATGCTTGCCATTGTGGGGGAGAAACAGGATGCAACCTCAACTCACGTGTGTAACCCCAACTTTGTAAAGAAAAATACGCAAGGTAAATATGCATAGCTGCTATTGCTTTGGTGGCAGAATTATTTTTATTTATTATTTGGCTATATTTTCTAAACTGTACAGTGAATTTATTTCACAATTTAAATATTTCACAATTTAAATATAGGCTTTAGGTTTTAGAATAAAGGCTTACAGAAAACTTGAGCAGATGGTACAGAGTTGTGTGTATTCTAGTACCAGTTTCTCCTACTGACATCTTACATTGGTGTGCTGCATTTGTTACAGTTGTTGAACCAATATCGATACATCGTTGTTAACCAGAGTCCAAAGTTCATTCGGTATCCTTTTCTGATCTGGGTTTACATTACACCCCACTGTTAAGACCCCTTGGTCCCCTCCTGGCTCTTTCTCAGATGTGCCTCGGAGGTGGTGGTAGAGGTTTGCAACTTACTTCCCCTAGAGTGACACTCCTTTCAGCTCTGTGTGTGTCTGTGTGTCTGTCTCCCCCCACCCCCCTCACCCCCCCTCCTCTCTACCTCTTCCTCCCTCTTCCTCTCTCTCCTTCTCTCGCCCTCTCTCTCCCCTTGTTAGAAACTAGGTTCTTTGGACCAGACCAAGTGAGTGTTCCCGCCTTGAAACCTAAATGACTAAGAGCCTGAGTTCTTCCCAGAGTAGGAGTATTTTAACTGATCAGCAGAACCCCTTAGACTTAAGCCAAGTGCAGCACTAATGGTAGGTTTGAGGCCTGGAGAATGGGAGCAGGACATCAAGGAGATGTCCTGCCCTCTTGCGGCCTTGCTTGGGATCTGGAGGGGCTACTTTCAAATCCCTGCTCCTGTCCTTGCAGCAGCTTCTTCTTTAGCACCTTTCCCATTTCTCTCACACGTGGTGGATGTTTGGAGCCTTTCACAAGGCAAAGAATAAGCCAGTGGGTGTGCAGGATATGCCATGGAGCTGCAGGTATCTAGTGGAATGATGTGGAACAATGTAAAATTGCTTCCTCTCCCTCATTCATTATATTTCAAATTAGCATCCCAGGTGTGTTCTTCCCTCAAGAGGTAACGTGATCTGTGGCCTGCCTGGCACAGGCCATACTTACTCTATGTTTATCTATCACCACTGTGTCCATTGGGATCTTGGCTGAGTACATAGGCCCTGCTTCTTCCATCCTCATCATTTTTCCCCCAGCAGTTTCCTCTGAAGGCAGCAATGTGTTTATAGCCCATACAGGTAGGGGTCTGCCACGTGGTGCTTCCCAGAGTCCCCAGGGCCTGGAGCTGGGAGTCCTGACTGGATACTGGACCTGGAGGAGGAGGCTCGGCTTGTCTGACAACTTTGCATGTTGTTGCAGGGCAGCCAGGGTGACAGCAAGAATGCCAAGAAAAAGAACAACAAGAAAACCAACAAGAATAAAAGCAGTATCAGCCGGGCCAACAAGAAGAAACCCAGTATGCCCAACGTGTCCAACGACTTGTCCCAGAAGCTTTACGCCACCATGGAGAAACACAAAGAGGTGAAACGCAGGGCAGGCCACAGAGCCCAGCACTTGTGCCCCTCTGGGCCAAGATGAAGGGGGGTGGGGGGTTGCTGATGAAGCAACAACCCTGCCCCTGACCAAGAGAAGGGAGAAGGCATGGTGGCACTCATCTGGTGCTTCCCACTATGTGGGAGGACCAGCCCCTAGAAAGCAAAGTTGGCTAGTTGGGTAACATCACCCAGTGCATCACCAAGTCATTTCATCCCCAGGGAGTTGGGCCTTTGACATACACCTCAGTTCTGCAGGCTGGGGTAGCCTGGGACCCTCCAGAGCCAGCTCTCCTCAGTACCTCTCTCTGTGGGCTGACATACTCCTGCTGTTCTTCCTGCAGGTCTTCTTTGTGATCCATCTCCATGCTGGACCTGTCATCAATACACTGCCCCCTATCGTTGACCCAGACCCCCTGCTCAGCTGCGACCTCATGGATGGGCGCGATGCCTTCCTCACCCTTGCCAGGGATAAGCACTGGGAGTTCTCCTCCCTGAGGCGGTCCAAGTGGTCCACGCTGTGCATGCTAGTGGAGTTGCACACCCAGGGCCAGGACCGCTTTGTCTACACCTGCAATGAGTGCAAGCACCACGTGGAGACACGCTGGCATTGCACCGTGTGCGAGGTAGGCCCGTACCTCCCTTCCTGTGTCTGTGCTCTGACAGAACTTCTGGCAGAGTTGGTGTGGTCCACAAGTCTGGGGTCCCCTTGGCTGCTCCCCAGTCCTTCTCGGTCCATGCATTTGTATTTGCATTTTAGGTTGAACTATTAGTTGGCATTTCCTGGGGTGGGGGAGGGGGGAAGACCATTGGTTCTCTGTGGGCACTATTGATTGTGAGATTGTTATTTCAGTTCACACATAATAGGACCTAACTCTTATTGGTTGGGTTTTTGCTATGTGCCCTCACTAGGCTTAACAGCAGACATTTAGGGTAAGAAAAAGCCAGTCTCCCTTCACAGACCATGATCTGGTCCTGACCAAACTGAGCATGACAGTGAGGCCATTGACCTGTGTACAGGGCCCATTTGACCCTTGGCAGGACATGCTGGCCTTCCTGGAAGTCAGCGAGCACTGACTTGTCCAGATGAGGAGACAATCACAGGCACTTGTTATTTTATTTCCTGTGTTTCATTAACCCTGGCTCTGTGTCGTCCATATCCATAGTCCTATGGTGCCAGAGCAGGAGTATGAAGAGAGTGGGAGAGATGCTGGCAGTGTTTTGGTCCTGCCAGAACTCTGTCTGGTTTCCCTTCCCTGTTATCAGCCTGGGTCCCTGTGGTTGGAGGTCTGGTAACCCTTCTCCCTTGTCCTAGTTGGAACCCCTTGGCCACACCACACTGGCTCCTCCTCGCAGAGGTCTTGGCCTGTGTGTGAAGGGCAGGGTCTGTCTCTTGTACAGATGAGTCCCTCACATGGAGTGAGTCAGGCTATTGTGGGCCCTCCATCTTCCCCCCCCTGCACAGTCATAGACTCCCTCCCAGTCCTCATCTTGCCTGCCAGTGTTGGCCTCCAGGATGGTCCCCACAGTCATGGGCCCTACAGGAGTCGCTCTGTAATCTCTGAGGGGAAGAGCGGGTCCTTTGTAATGCCCTTGTCTTTACTTCCTGTTTTTTCCAGTCTTCTTTTGTTCTCCCTCTCATTTCCTACTGCCAGGATTTTCATATCCTTTCTATGAAAAGGTTATCAGTCCTGGCCATAGGGCTCCATTCTCCACTCTAGCACCTATGTCTCAGTCTCCAGATGTAGGCGGCTTTTAGAAATCTGGGGAGGGATGCACAGGGCCTTCTTCCTGGTGAAGGCCTCTCAGCCCCAGTGCCCTGCTGGACCACCCTGCAGAGCTCTGGGGATGCACTAAGGGCACCCAGTAGCAGCCCTGGAAAATGGAAGGCCAGTCTCTAGGAACTCAGGTCTGTGGTACTTCAGACACTCACTCAGGTGGCACTTGGGAGGAAATGGGCACAGTGTCAGTCATTCCTTCACTGTCAGGCTTCCCAGGCCAGTGTGGGGGTGGGATGGCTAAGTGATTTCCAGGGTGCAGAGGAAGGAAGGAAAGGGGGACCAGTGTCCACTAATGTACTCGAAAGCCTTGGGTGGACATGAAGCCACACATCATATGCATGGGTGAGCCTGTGCACCTGCTCACATGGTGTGAGACAGCAGGTTGGGAAGGGGGCCCCTGGAAGAGAGCTGGGTGAGGGATTGTAGATTGATTTCATGGTCTCTGGAGCCTTTTGGGCTATGAGGGAGTTCCCAGAAGTGGGTTCCTGGGGGTGGCTGGGTCTGGTAATGCTGGGCTACATGCTGATGCTGGCCTGTCCCCTTTCCATGTCTGCAGGACTACGACCTTTGCATCAACTGCTACAACACAAAGAGCCACACCCACAAGATGGTGAAGTGGGGGCTGGGCCTAGACGACGAGGGCGGCAGCCAGGGTGAGCCGCAGTCCAAGAGCCCCCAGGAGTCGCGGCGCCTGAGCATCCAGCGCTGCATCCAGTCCCTGGTGCACGCCTGCCAGTGCCGCAACGCCAACTGCTCGCTGCCGTCCTGCCAGAAGATGAAGCGGGTTGTGCAGCACACCAAGGGCTGCAAGCGCAAGACCAATGGAGGCTGCCCAGTGTGCAAGCAGCTCATCGCCCTTTGCTGCTACCATGCCAAACACTGCCAAGAAAACAAATGCCCTGTGCCCTTCTGCCTCAACATCAAACACAAGCTCCGCCAGCAGCAGATCCAGCACCGCCTGCAGCAAGCGCAGCTCATGCGCAGGCGGATGGCCACCATGAACACCCGCAACGTGCCTCAACAGAGTCTGCCTTCCCCTACCTCAGCACCACCTGGGACCCCCACACAGCAGCCCAGCACACCCCAGACACCACAGCCCCCTACCCAGCCCCAGCCCTCACCTGTGAGCATGTCATCAGCCAGCTTCTCCAGCGTGGCCCGAACTCAGCCCCCCACCACAGTGTCCACTGGGAAGCCTACCAACCAGGTGCCAGCCCCACCACCCCCCGCCCAGCCCCCACCTGCAGCGGTGGAGGCGGCCCGCCAGATTGAACGTGAGGCCCAGCAGCAGCAGCACCTGTACCGGGTGAACATCAACAACGGCATGCCCCCAGGGCGCACAGGCATGGTGACCCCTGTGAGCCAGATGGCCCCAGTGGGCCTAAATGTGCCCCGACCCAACCAGGTCAGTGGGCCTGTTATGCCCAACCTGCCCCCTGGGCAGTGGCAGCAGGCACCCATCCCCCAGCAACAGCCGATGCCTGGCATGCCCAGGCCCGTGATGTCTATGCAGGCCCAGCCAACTGTGGCCGGACCACGGATGCCCAATGTGCAGCCACCTCGGAGCATCTCACCCGGCGCCCTGCAGGACCTGCTGCGGACCCTGAAGTCTCCCAGCTCCCCGCAGCAGCAGCAGCAGGTGCTCAACATCCTCAAGTCAAACCCTCAGCTGATGGCAGCTTTCATCAAACAGCGCACGGCCAAGTACGTGGCCAGTCAGCCCGGTCTGCAGCCCCAGCCCAACCTCCAGGCCCAGCCTGGCCTACAGCCCCAGCCTGGCCTACACCAGCAACCCAGCCTGCAGAACCTGAATGCCATGCAAGCCAGTGGGCCACGGCCCGGTGTGCCTCCACAGCAGCAAGCAATGGGAGGCCTGAACCCCCAGGGCCAGGCCCTGAACATCATGAACCCAGGGCACAACCCTAGCATGGCAAGCATGAACCCGCAGTACAGAGAGATGCTGCGAAGGCAGCTGCTGCAGCAGCAGCAACAGCAGCAGCAACAGCAACAGCAACAGCAGCAGGGCAGTGCTGGCATGGCCGCAGGCATGGCAGGACACGGCCAGTTCCAGCAGCCTCAAGGACCTGGAGGCTATCCCCCGGCCATGCAGCAGCAGCGGATGCAGCAGCACCTGCCCATGCAGGGCAACTCTATGGGCCAGATGGCAGCTCAGATGGGACAGCTCGGCCAGATGGGGCAGCCCGGGCTGGGTGCAGACAGCACCCCCAACATCCAGCAAGCCCTGCAGCAGCGGATTCTGCAGCAGCAGCAGATGAAGCAGCAGATTGGGTCCCCAGGCCAGCCAAACCCCATGAGCCCCCAGCAGCACATGCTCTCAGGACAGCCACAGGCCTCGCACCTCCCTGGCCAGCAGATGGCCACATCCCTTAGTAGCCAGGTGCGATCTCCGGCCCCTGTCCAGTCTCCTCGGCCCCAGTCCCAGCCTCCACATTCCAGCCCATCACCACGGATACAGCCCCAGCCTTCACCACACCACGTCTCGCCCCAGACTGGTTCTCCCCACCCAGGACTTGCAGTCACCATGGCCAGCTCCATAGATCAGGGACACTTGGGGAACCCCGAACAGAGTGCAATGCTACCACAGCTGAATACCCCCAACAGGAGTGCATTGTCCAGTGAGCTGTCCCTGGTCGGCGACACCACAGGAGACACCCTAGAAAAATTTGTGGAGGGTTTGTAGCATTGTGAGAGCATCATTTTTTTCCCTTTCATGTTCTTGGACCTTTTGTACTGAAATCCAGGCATCTAGGCTTTTTATTCCTAGATGGAACTGCTACTTCCAAGCCACGGAAGGGTAGATTGCTGTTTAAAGAAACAATACAAAGAATATATTTTTTTGTTAAAAACCAGTTGATTTAAATATCTGGTCTCTCTCTCTCTCTCTCTTTTTGTTTTTATTTTTTGTTTTCGTTTTTTTGTTTTGGGGGGAGGGGGGTTTTGTTTGGATTTTTTGTCATTGCTGGTGACTCATGCCTTTTTTTAACGGGAAAAACAAGTTCATTATATCCATATTTTTTATTTGTATTTTCAAGACTTTAAACATTTATGTTTAAAAGTGAGAAGAAAAATAATATTCAGAAACTGATTCCTGAAATAATGCAAGCTTATAATGTATCCCGACAACTTTCTGATGTTGCGGGAAGATTTTTTCTATTGTGAACTCTGTGGGCGTTCTCCAAGTATTACCCCTGGACGATAGGAATTGGCTCCTGCGTGCACACATGTACACACCCACACACATCTATCTATACATACTGGCTTAAGCCAAACTCTTGTCTTGCAGATGTAGAAATTGTTGCTTTGTTTCTCTGATAAAACTGGTTTTAGACAAAAAATAGGGATGATCACTCTCTTAGACCATGCTAATGTTAATAGAGAAGAGCATTCTTTCTTCTATGTGAAACTTGAAATGAGGAAAAGCAATTCTAGTGTAAATCATGCAAGCGCTATAATTACTATAAATAAGAAAATTCAAGAAGATTCAATCACTGTATAGGATGGTAAAGTACCAACTCATTTCTTATATCATATTGTTAAATAAACTGTGTGCAACAGACAAAAAGGGTGGTCCTTCTTGAATTCATGTATATGGTATTAACACTTAGTGTTCGGGGTTTTTGTTAATGAAAATGCTGTTTTCAACATTGTATTTGGACTATGCATGTGTTTTTTTCCCCATTGTATATAAAGTACCGCTTAAAATTGATATAAATTACTGAAGTTTTTAACATGTATTCTGTTCTTTAAGATCCCTGTAAGAATGTTTAAGGTTTTTATTTATTTATATATATTTTTGGAGTCTGTTCTTTGTAAGACATGGTTCTGGTTGTTTGCCCTTAGAGGAGAGGCAGGGGCCGAGGTCCTGGTAGTCATACAGGTGGCAGCCGGGCTCAGCCAAGACCTGGAAGGTTCTCTTTCCAGTGACCGAGACGTTCAGCTCAGTGATGGCTATACACATTCAGTGTTTATGGGGGAACTTCACTCTCAGAGTTAGGAACACAAATGGGTCAGAAAAATTACTTTGCCTCCTGTCCATTGCCTTCGTCTTAGCTACCCCATCCCCAGCTACCAGAATAGGGAGGGTTCCTACATTTGTTTTCAGTCCGCCGCCCCCCTCCCCCCATCATCCCCACCACCACCATAGACTGAGCCCGATCCCAGAATTGATGCAACGGGTGCTCCAGGGACTAGAAGTGGTTTCTGGCCTCCCCCTGAAATTCTTTGTTCAATAGAGGAGGATGCCACCATGCAATATGTCCTGCCACAGTGTCCAGCACTGGGCTGGACAGACAGCGATTTGACACTTCATTCCCCACCCTCTAGAAACAGTGAGGTGCTGCCCTGGAGGGTGCTGAGGGGCGACAACTGTGGAGCCCTGGCCACTAGCCTCTGCTATGGTGAGAATAGGCCTCCAGCCTCCAGGGACACTTGCACTCAGGCACCTGGTCCCACCCCTCCCCTCTGTATCCAGTTTCAGGTGACCTCATTGAGAGGTTGACACAAGTTCCTGAGTGCTGTAAAATCACATCTGAGCGGCCCACCAGCACCAGGAGAATTGAAGCTAGTCCTCTAGACTGTGCTCCCTTCCAGGGCACTGGTTAGCTGAGTTCTCTCTTTTTTATCCTTAGTCTCAACCAAGAGTGGTCTAGATCAGGAGTTTTGGTGTTAAGTTTTGAAATCATGGCCCAAATAGCCTCCCCTTTAGCCCTGTATTTACAGAAATATTTTCAAAATACATGATTCAGGAATCTAAATTTGAGGAAACTTTCTAAGAAATTTGTTTTAGCACAGAGCTTACTTAGAATGTTGGGTTTTACTTAGAATCTTGTAGATCAAGCTAGGTAAGAATAAGACCATCTAGCACCACCAACCATCCCCTATCTTCACCCTTTCCGAAAGAGAAAGCAAGGACGTGGCCCTCCAGTGGCCATCTGGCCATCCCTGGTCAGCTTGCCCACTTCTCACACCCATGACCCTCTTTCTCCCCCAATTGGAAAGCCCTGACCCCGTGTTCAGACAAGAGACAAGAAGGGGTGAGCCATCTGGGGCCCTAGAGGAGCAGCTCCAGGCCCAAACTCTGGATATGCAGCCCTTTAACAGTGGGAGGCATCTTTTTCAGGTGATTCTGGAGTCCCAAACTACCGACCTCATCCTGGAGTCCACGTCCCTGCAGTCCAGATGTCAAAGGATGCAGCTGACGGTGTGGTCTGTGGGTGCCCATCCTGCGCTTGGCAAATGGAAATTTCTGTAAGCTGGAAAGCCCAGATGCTGTGTCTCAATGCTGTATACTGAGGAAGAGAAGAAAACAGTCCTATATTTGTGATCAAAAAGAGGAAACTTGAAATGTGCTGGTGTTTATAATAAAAGCTGGTAAAACTGCTTGGATTCAAAGATGGTTCCAGTTGGCTAATAACCCTTAGAATTAGCTTAGCAGCCAGTCAGGGTAAGACTGAAAGGGCTTGGTTGAGTTTGTCTAGTGCGTGTGTTTGATTATGTTTTTGAGAATTTAGCACGTTCAAAGCAGGAATTAAATGCAACCTCTAGAAAACCTGAGGTGGAGAGGCTTATATTTGTAAGATATCAGGCTGAAGACACACAACTTTCTCTTTTTGATTGCTGTAAAATGAAACCAAAGATTTTATTTAGGCCAAAAAGAGCTTTTAGCACTGCATGAGAAAATGGGCTACTCTGAAAAAGGAAAGTCCTTTGATGAAGGAGCTGAGTTCTAGGAGGTAGCCATTGTGCCAACAGGAAGTTCTTCACCCAAGAACAGTGCTGGAAGTAGACGCTGCAGCCATGTCACCTTAGCAAATGGATGTGCAGAAGAAGCATGTAGGAATGGGGACAAAGCCCACTTGGGATGGTAAATCCATACTGTACCTTCCCAGGATGTCCCACGTTGATTCCACTGCATGACTCAGGTACATTCATTGTGCAAAGTCAAGAGTAGGAAAGGATCAGTTATACCAAATTGGAGTGAATGTAGCACCCAGGCTAACAGGCTAGACTGATGAACTTTGGATGAGTAGATGAGAAGGCAAATGGTGCTTTCAGTGTGCTCGCACCTTTCTAGAGAGGATTTACTAGGATCTATTGACCACAATATCACTGGAATTACTAAACGGAAAAATTCAAAGGGTGCTGACAGCTTAGAACACCTTGGTTAAGGAAATGGTACAGATATGTTTGAGGGGATTCGGAGGAGATTGGAGTAAGGGGTCTGATAGGAAGCGTGGGCCTGAGGCTTCTGTGAGGCCAAGAGGTTGAGAAACAGTACTGACAGCCTGGTGGTAATGGGGCACCAGAGCCTTGGCCTTAAGTGAGCTCTCTAAACTCTGCTTTCTTGTCTGAGTAGAAGATAATTATACTGGGTAACAAGTGCCCTTGAAGTGCATTATCAGCCCTGGCCAGTTTGGCTCAGCGATCAGAGTGTCAGTCCGCGGACCGAAGGGTTGTGGGTTTGATTCCCAGTCAAGGGCACCAGCCCCTGTCAGGGTGATGCAGGAGGCAACCAATCAATGTGTGTGTCTCTCCTTCCCTCCCTTTCACTCTATCTAAAAATCAATGGAAAAATATCCTCAGGTGAGGATTAACAAAAATAAAAATACATAAAAATAAAAAAAGTGCATTATCAATTCTTTTGCCCTTTCCATGAGGTAGGAGAATGGAGGCAGTACCTTGCCTGAGTTCATGAGCAGTGAGGACAGTTGGCCCGAGCCATGTTCCTGTGCCCAAAAGGAGCTTTTCCTCCTGGCCTTAAAAACTGTCCTACATACCTGCCTCCCCTCCTTATTCCATAGATTCACCTTGAACCCATTTTGGGGGTACCTTGGGAACATGGGAACATTACATCATAACCCCTTAAAAATCACAGACAGTAAGTGGTAACTAAGTCCCTTTGTGGGACTCTGTGTCTAGTGCCACTGGTTCAGTTTGGCATCACAGAAAAATGGCAGTGCTTGTCAGCCCTAGTGTACACAGCCTTAAACTCCCAGTGTAGACGACTTAACCCACCTCCCATCCAATGCCTGGAGAGGGCTAAGTGACTAAAATGGACTTCATCATCTGATCCTGGGTCTCTAGGGCTCTGGCCGGCAACAAGGAAGTCTCTTATAAACTGATTTAAAATAATAATAATTACATAGGCATATCAATGAAGTTCAAATTAAAAGATCCTCAAGGGAGGCAGTGGTGTTTACAGAATATTCCAAGTGAGGGGATCCTTCAGTAAAATGCCCAGAGAGGACATTCTTGGTAAGGACAGTGAGCTATGTGCTCAGGCTCATGCACCTGGCATGTTCCCCTCTTCTGTCAGAATGAGCAAGACTGCCAGGCTCCCTGAACCAGGACCTTTCCTTGTCCTCTCTGACCCCATCCAGAACCCCTCACATCTGGGCACAGGTTGGGGGCCCACAGAAGAGCGAGGTTATTTCATGTGCTGCTGCACAAGGAGTGGCAGGAGATCTACTGGTGAAGGGAGAATCTTGGGGACCAGATGCTGGCACCATGACTGTGCTCCCATAGATAAGAAATGTAGCCCTGGCCAGTTTGGCTCAGTGGTTGGAGCGTCAGCCTGCGGACCAGAGAGTCCCGGGTTCGGTTTCCGCTAGGGGCATGTACCAAAAGAAAAAAAAGAAATGTAGAGAAAGGGCAGGGAAGCAAAGTAGGTCAGGGGCCATACAGGAGGCATTCAGAGTCAACAGGTTCAGCAGCCAGAAAACTGGTTGAGCACAGGCAGAAGCACAGAGAACTCTCTGAGTTTTGAGGGAGGCCCATCCTCACTGTTGCTGACCCTCTAGACCAGTGGTTCTCAACCTTCCTAATGCCGCAACCCTTTAATACAGTTCCTCATGTTGTGGTGACCCCCCAACCATAAAATTATTTTTGTTGCTACATAACTGTAATTTTGCTACTGTTATGTCTTAAGCGACCCCTGTGAAAGGGTCATTCAACCCCCAAAGGGGTCACGACCCACAGGTTTGAGAACCGCTGCTCTAGACACTTGAGTTCAAGCAAGCAAGCTTTCTTGAAACACTGAGTTTGTTCACTCAGCAAGCAGCTATTGAGCAGATCCTAGGCTCTGAGATACAACCTTTGAGAACTCAATCAATAGAGACAGACAACTACTGGAGCAAGGTGCTAGGGCTCAAAGCCAGGGCACGGAACTCAGTTTGTGCTGGAAACCAGGAACATGTCTCTTAGGGCCAATAATTTGCAAAGTGCTCCATAGTTTGGGAAGCACACACATTCTTCTCCTTCGCACTGCCACGTGTTCCTTAGGACAGTGCTTCTCCAGCTCTAATGTGCATATGGATTATCTCAGATCTTGCTAACATCCTGATTCAGTAGTTACGGGGGTGAGGAGGCTGTTTCTGAGTCTAACATGCTCCCAGCTGAAGCCTCTGCCACTGGCCCTCAGTTTATACACTGAGGAGTAAAGTTGTAGGGTACCATGAAAATAAAAAACATCTTGACTTTGAAACTGCCTTAATCTCAATGTTCACAATAAATGTGGGTTTAGGGAGAGGGGTTTGGTAAGGTGGTTCTTCGGACTCCTTCACAGCATTTGTTCTGAGCTGGAAACTCCCGCCCCTTTTGTCTTCATGGGCCTTCCTCAAATCCCAGAATGAGAATGTGGCAGGACCACGGGCAGCCTGAGGTCCTTTCAACAGGTTAGGAATCATTGGGCAGAACCCAGGCTGCAAATAGCCCCACAGGGCTTAAAACCCTGAGTTACCTGGAAAAGGTGCACGGCCATTTGGTTTGCCCCAGGGATAGAGGTGCAGGGAGCCATCCTGTGAAGTGCATTTGTAAAAATACAGATTATGAGGAAAATAAGGAAGTCATGCCTTGCTTGCTTTTCCAAAGAAACAGGAGGGGAGCCTTGCCCTAGCCAGTCTCCAGGGTGATGTGACTCCGTGAGGCAAGTGTTGGGTCAGTCCCATCCTTCTGTTTCCTGAACTGCAGGCGCAGCATCCACCACTGAGAAGAGACCTGGCTGACGCTGATGGACCACGGGACCCTCTGCCCCAGGCCCAGGGAACATTGGCACCTTCAGGGAAAACATCAACAGCCTGCACTTCCACCCTGTCCTCTGGTACTCCTCTGGACCAGAGAATCCTAACTGAGGGAACCATCTTCACACCTGAGGAGAAACGGTCTTGGCAAGGGGAACTCTGAGAACACTGCTCACCTGCTGGGGCCTGACGCCAGGCATTGCTCAAGATGCCACCTGGGTAGGGCCTCTAGCTGGAGTAGAGGCCCATGGCACCCAGGCAAAGGGTCAGTCTTAGAGGGAGGCAGGGCCTCACCAGCACAGACATTGACAGAGGGGCCCGGAAGCCATGTTGAGCAGGGAAAGGAGCCCACAGGCCAGGCCTTCCCAGATAGCCTCTCTGCTTCCTCCAAGTGTCGGGGTAAGAATGGTGGCTGTAGGAATTATAGGGCCATCGGCTTGGGCCAAACACCCATATGCACATGCATGCAAGCACACATAGAATGGAGTTGCTTTTTTACCCTGTAGAGTGTCTCAGACTAAACCAATTCTCACTTGTCTTCTCATAAATAATAGATGCGAGAGGCTTGAGATTTGGTGGACATTTTTTCTTCCGATGCTTAATCCACAAGCTGGGGAAAAATTGTGGTCTCAGCTCTTTGCCAGAAGACATCTTTCTTTTTGTTTTTATTGATTTTTGAGAGAGAGAGAGAGAGAGAGAGAGAGAGGGGAGGTAGAGATAGAAACATCAATGTGAGAGAGAAACATCAATCAGCTGCCTCCTGCATGCCCCCTACTGGGGATTGAGCCCCCAACCTGGGCATGTGCCCTGACCAGGAATCAAACCAGGGCCTCTCAGTCCATAGAACTGATGCTCAACCCACTGAGCCACACCAGCCGGGCCAGAAGGCATCTTCATAACATGCCACCAAGGCCAGTTCACTGAGTGGTATCCCCCAGCAGACACTTCCAGGAATAAATGCAGGGAAGAGGTTGCTGCCTCCTCCACCCTGCCTTCCCCAGAGCCAGAGTTGCTCAGAAAAGGCCCCACTAGTGATATTCCATGGTTGTCTGGACTCAGCCCCATCTTCCATTTATCATGCTGGACAGGGAGGCTGGGAGCCCACCAGATGGCCCATCCTGCCCCTCCTGTAGGGAGCACTGACGTTCACAATGGAAGGGCCCTGAGAGGAGAAGGGGTTGCCAAGGGTCACTTGGCTAGTGGATGACCAAGGGAGTCCCCTAGAGGGGCCTGGACTGACTGCCGATGCTGTAGAGGATAAAAAGAGAGAAAGGCCTTGGGTCCATTCACCCGTGAACCCATGGGGGTCTGCGCAATCAACTCGTGACATTCCCAGTGTCCTTGATGGTGGAATTAAAAGTGGCCACTAGCAAAGCAGAATGAGTAGTTTGGAGATAAAGTTTGGAGTCATCCAATGAAATTAGAAATGTTCTAGTAAGTTCCAGGCCAGGTCCTGCTAAGTGGTTGCACCTGCTTCTGCCAAGGGCCACAGGTCTTGCTTCTGGCCGAATCTCACCATTGGCAGGTGTGCAAGTAGGGGGTCAGGGCTTGGGTTCCCACCAGATGTAGCCATGCTGCTGTGGGAGATCTCTGAAGTTGACAGGGGACTGACATTCATCTAACATAATGAGATAGTTGTTAAGCAAATCAGCAAAATACTAGGTTTCTGAGTTCCATCCAATGCTGAGTTGGCATCAAAGTCCTGCAGACGATGAAAAGTACTTTAAGGAACGTGCAAAACCCTGCAGGTGCCACCTGGCCATTAGTTGCTTCCCTGGATTTGAAGGTTTTGATGCTTCAGAAATCTAGGGACAGTTAACTACCTCTGAAGCTGTGGCCAAAGGCCTCTAAGCTGCAGCTGCCCTTCTCCCAGACCAGGTCTGTACAGGTCTGCATCTGCTGGGGGAAACCCTTGCTCCTGAGGCCCGAGCACTAAGATAATTATAGAATAACTTGCAGATAACACCCAGCATCTGCAGAACTGTCTGGGAGTTTCTCTCCTTAATACACCTACATTTTAGCTTCAAAAAGTAACCTGCCTTATAAGAGGATCCATGAAATTGGGAGGGGGGATGTGCAGGGAATTGCATCATTCCTGGGACCTTTCCAGGCCAAGAAGTATCCTCCAGCTACGAGCCGTTCCTCCTCTAGGAAAACACAGGACATTGCCTCCTGAGGGAGGAAGTTTGTCTAGGAGTTGGTGCCTTGAACATATAAATGAAAAAGGGAGGAGTTGAATTTGTTTTTTGCAGCGAGCATTTTTTAAAAAATTTTTTTTCCTTTATTGATTTTAGAGAGAGAGGAAGGAAGAGGGAGAGAGATGCAGTGAGCATTTTTTTAAAATTGTGGTAAAATAAACATAACATAAAATTTACCATCTTAATCATTTTTAAGTGTACAGTTCAGTGGTATTAAATACATTCATATTGTTGTGCAACCATCACCACCATCTTCTCTAGAACTCTATTCATCTTGCAAAACGGAAACTTTGTCCCCCTTAAACACTAAATACCCCTTCCCCCTCCCCCAGCCCCTGGCACCCACTTTTCTACTTTCTGTCTTTATGAATTTGATGACTACCTACTTCATGTTAATAGAATCATACAGTACTGTGTTTTTGTGACTGGCTTATTTCACCAATCATAATGTTCTCAAGATTTATTCATGTTGAAGCATGTGTCAGAATTCCTAAGTATGAATAATATTCCATTGTATGTATAGACCATATTTTGTTTATCCATTCAACCAACGATGGACACTTGGTTTGCTTCTACCTTCTGGATATTGCGAATAATGCAGTTAGCATTTTTTTTTTCCTGACCTCAGCTCACCCCAGCGGAAGGCAGTGACTTTTAGAGAAGGGATGAACAGCCTTATCGTGGCCACAGTGGTGGTGAGGAGACCCAGGGGAGCTCTCCCCCTTCTTCCCCTCTCTTCTGCTTCTCTCTCTGCTCTCCCTAAGCCAGGCTCCAGTCTCCATCCATTCAAGTATATCTGCATCTAATTATTTTTCCCTTCTTCCATCTCCCTTGTGTGCATAGGGGCTGAAATCTGCCCATGACTCCATCAAGACTTAACTTGGATCCCTGGTCACCTTAAAAAGCCACAGTTGCCTGGACTACCAGAGGACAGTATTACAAAGATCTGTGGCTTAGGGTATGCCTCTGAAGGTCACAGGTCAAGAGATAACAGAAGGCCCTGGTGTGTCTGGAACCTGGTAGGTTTGCCCTCCACAGACCCTGGGTCTTGCCTGTTGGGGCACAAAATCCCCTTATCCTTAACTGAAGCCTGGGCTTCCTTCATCCCTTTGCCAAATACCACTTCCCCTTCCTGAAACAAAAGGGCTCCCCAAGCTAGATCTGTTATCCCATAGACCAATGTGTCAGCTCTTAACAAAAGATTATTTCCTGCTCTGGCCGGTTTGGTTCAGCGGTAGAGGGTCGGCCCATGGACCAATGAGTCTTGGGTTCGATTCCAGTCAAGGGCACCTACCTCTGTTGCAGTTCATCCCTGGCCCTGGTCGGGGTCGTGTGGGAGGCAGCCAGTCGATGTGTCTCTCTCACACCAATGTTTCTTTCTCTCTCTCTTCCACTCTATCTGAAGATAAATAGAAAAATATCCTTGGGTGAGGATTAAAAAAAAAAAAAGATTATTTCCTGAGTGGAGTAAACAATGAATGAAACGTGAGGCTGAGACCCCTTAATTCCCCTAGAGTAGCTGTAGTCACATCCTGGGAATGGCTATGCCTGGGACTGGCTTGGTATGTCTGCAGTGTGGTGAGGGAGGGAGAGAGGCAGGCGGCAGTTTATGCAGGGACTGGGGTGGTTTGGAATTGATTATAAGTGTGAAGAGAAACCACTGGAGGACCCTAACTGAGGAGTGTATGATCCAGCTGGGTGTAGAGAATGGGGAATGGAGGGTGGGGGTTGTTAGAAGACTGTTGGGAGTCTTCAGGTGAAAGAACTTCCTGGTCTTCCATTCAAATCTGTCCACCTCTTATGCCTTCTCAGTTGTTTAAGCCTGTTGGTTGGGGGTTATCCTTGACTCCTTCCACCTGGAAGCATTCCCTGACACATCCCCTCCAAAGACCCAACTATGTCCAAGCCCCACACAAAACACTGCTTTGCTGCTCCTGTTACAATCCTGCAACCCAATTTTTGTACAATTATTTGATTGTGGCAGTGAGTCTATTTTTTTTTAAGGAGAAAGGCAATTTTACTCTTCCATGAAAAATAAATTTTTTTGGCAGTGAGTCTTTAGAGTGCCTCAGGCCCAGCCGGTGTGGCTCAGTAGTTGAGTGTCGACCCATGCACCAAGAGGTTGCTGGTTCCATTCTCAGTCAGGGCACATGCCCAGGTTGTGGGCCAGATCCCCATTGGGGGGCATGCAGGAGGCGGCCAATCGATGTTCTCTCTCATTGATGTTTCTATCTCTCTCTCCCTCTCCCTTCCTCTCTCTCTAAAATCAATAAAGAAAAAAAAATTAAAATAAAATCAATAAAGAAAAAAATGTAGAGTGCTTCAGAATCATTTGGGGAGCTGCCTGGGCCCCACTTCAGGCAGTGCGGGAGGATCCGTCTTTTACCTGGCTTGGAATGCGGTGAGAAAGGGAGTTGGTTTGAATCCCCAACTGTACTCTTACCTCCAGCAAGGTGAGAGAAATGGAATGAAAGAATAGCCCAGTTTTGCTGGTGGGGGTTGGCTCCTGAGTTCACGTCTTGGTGTAGACAAATCAAGCCTAAAATTCTCCCTTTCTCTCCTTTTAGGTATGTGACCGGCCTTGTTTTGAAGAGACCGACTTTATAAGTCGCCGGGCACTTACAGACCCCAGAGACGTTAACTGTTTCTGCCCGGGTGCCGTCCTTTCAAACCCTCCCGGGTGGGTGCGAACATCTGCCCCATTTTAGGGATGCACAAACTGAGGTCCAGCTGGCTGGGAAGTGCCCAAGACCGCTCGGTGCTCGGCCCGTCGCCCTTGACAACACCACACAAGGTCATGGAGGTCCCGCCCCCAGGTCGGATCGTCCAGCGAGTCCCACGGAAGCCCCGTCCGGCGCAGGCAGCGGACTGGGCAGCCCGGCGCGGACCGTGACGTCATCCCGCCGCGCCCGAGGAAGGACTGGGCCCCGGCGCGCGCGGCTGCACGGGGCGCTCGGGAGGACGGACATGGCGCGCGAGCTGCGGACACTGCTGCTGTGGGGACGTCGCCTGCGTGCGTCGGCGCTGGCGGCTGCCCCGGGAGGTGAGGGCAGCCGGACCGGCGGGCGGGAGCGGGGATGCAGGGGCATCCCGAATCCCCGAACCCGTTTCGTCCTCCGTGGGAGGCACCCCCGGCGCGGCACCCCTCCCGCGGCGTTGGAGACTGAGATTTATACGCCTAACGCGCGGCGAGCGGCGAACGCCCAGCGCTTCGTGCGTTTTACTTCCACCTGGCTCAGCTCCGCTCCAGGCTGCGCGGTGTCCCCAGGCGGTAACTCCTTTGAGTCCGGCTTGTGTGACTACAGCAGGGGCTTTTCCTTGAGCCGGGGTGAGGTGGAGTGGCCCTTGGGCTCCTCGCTCCTGGAGCCGAAGGCAGTTTCGGGGAGTGAAATCCGAGGGGGAGTATGTGCTGGGAACGGACCTCACCAGCGTGGTCACTTAAGTCTCTTAGTTGCGGTTTTCTTTCTCCCCGCGTCCAAGTTGTTTCATACACGAGTATTGCATTAGCCATTTGCTCCCTGGTTCGATTGAAACAAACCTGAGTGCCACCATGATTTTTTGAAATAGCATGCACTAGCAGATAAGACAACTAAGTTTTTATCACTGTCGCTTGTATCCAACGTTTTTCTTTTTTGGATTTATTTTCTGTTTTATCAGAATATATCCTTGTGTTCGTTTTGCAGAAAAAAGTCTGTAGGTTGTAAATTTTCTAAGCCCCACCATGTCTAAAAAGATTTTTATTTTGCCCTCGTACTTGGATATTGGTTTGGCTGGGTATTGCATTCCAGGTCAAAATAATTTTCCTTTACAGTGATGATACTGAGCACCCTTGTTACAGATGAGCAGTCATATCAATTTGATTTTTGTTTGCTTAGTAAATGACTTTTTTTGTGTGTTTTTTGCCCCCTAACTTTCTTTTTCTTTCCTTTCTCTGGAGGTTAAGATTTTTTTCCTCTTTATTGTTCATGTTTTAAGATGTTCCAATTGTGTGTTTGTAATTCATTCCTTTATCATGTACTGTCACTTCCATTGTGAAGATGTCAGTTTTCAGTGTGGCCAAATTTTGTTCTGTGTTTTTTAATCTTTTAATAATTTGTCCTCTCCTGCAACTTCTGTTGCAGTGGTTCAAGCATTCTTTTGCTTGAATCTAAGATACAGACTTTGTTCTTGGAAGCATTCTGTATTGCAGATGCCCTTGACATTGTCACCTGTGTGGGTAAGTGTGACGGTGCAGTTGTTTGGATGGATTGAGTAATGAGTGAAACTAGCCAAGAAGATCTCTTATACAATGAGGGAGAATATGGTATAAGAGAATTTACCTATATAGAAAATTCAGAATTCTCCTGTATTTTTTTTTCTCTCTTTTCCTGGGAAAGTGTTGCCAAATTTTACCATGTGTTTGGCTTCGCACCTGACCTCATGTCACCATCATCCTAAGTCTTTCTCACCCTTAGAATGTCTCTGAGGTGTGGAATAGTGTCTCTGCTTGTATACTTTTTGTTTTTCATTTTTGCTTTTTACGTAGTTTATCAACAGATATATTTGAATACCTTCTGGGACTTCAAAGATGTTAGCCAGCTGACAAGGTCATAAGTTAGTGGGAGCATGTGGCTTCCAGGCAGTGTACTGGGCTGTGGTGGAGGCATGTGGGACCATGGTTGACAGGGTAAATTTCACTGAAGAGAAGACATATGGGCCAAGTCTTGAATATCTCAGGTGCAGGGAAAGGAGGTGCCTCTGAGTAATTTGGTTTGACAAGAAGCTAGGAGTATGTGGAAATGAGGATGAATGAGGCCAAAAATTATGTTCTTTCTCGTTTGTTAGATGTAAACTTGTGGGAAGGGATCAATCACATCCTCCTATTATCATCTTAATAGTCACAGTGCCAGACTTGGGCCAGTGTTTGGAGAACCCAGCTGAAGTCACTGAGGTCCACACACACCTGACTCACTACAGGTCCTCAGGACCATGGCTGATTATAGATAATGTCCTTCACCTGTGAATCTTTTTTTTTTTTTTTTAACTTTTTTTTCCTTTATTGGTTTTAGAGAGAGAGGAAGGGAGAGGGAGAGAGAGAGAGAAACATCAATGAGAGAGAACATTGATTGGTCGCCTCCTGCATGCCCCCCCTGGGAATTGGGCCCATAACCTGGGCATGTGCCCTGACCAGGAATTGAACCGGCGACCTCTTTGTGCAGGGGTTGATGCTCAACCACTGAGCCACACTGGCCAGGCCCCCTGTGAATCTTCAATTGACTGGTAGTTGGGAACTAACAATAATTCAACCAACAAGTAATTCCTTCCCGTGAATTGTACATTCATTATAGGGAGTAGGGATATCAAAATCTGGGTTATCTGGAAAATGAAACTTAATACTAAAAACATAAACTGCTGTCAAACCTTTCACCCTAGCTCCAGCAAGTATCAGAAGTAACTGATCTGCGGGTGGATGAATGAGAAAGCTCTCTCTTAAAGAAGAGCTAGGACCCTGAAAAACCAACAACAGATTCAGTCTCCAAAAGCGAATATAATTGTGTTGTAAAGCAGATAGGCTAGTAAGTTGGTCATTTCATGTGGCTAGCTAACTACCATGACCACTACAACCCCTGAGCCCTGATTCCTAATCTTATGGGATGCTCTCATTCTCAAGGTTTCACATTGCCAGAGTGAGATCATGAGGCAGCCATGGTGGAACTGGTTGTGCTCGAGTTAACGTCTTAAAGCCTTTTCCAATCTGTGTAGCCTGGAGCCTTTGCTCAAATTTTCTGCCTGGAAATGAGAATTGTAAGAGTGAGGAGTCCTTCCAAGCACCAGAAAGGTCAGAAGAGTGAGGTTTCCCCCTTCATTGGAGGGCCCAAGCATTGCAAATTTGTTTATTTCCCAAAATGAACCCCACCTGGACCCTGTCAGGCTGAAACCTCCCACTTAGTACTTTTATTTTTTTCTTTTATTTATTTATTTTTTTCATCCTCACCCGAGGATATTTTTCTATTCTCAGATAGAATGGGAGGGAGGGAGAGGGAGGGAGAGAGAGAAACATGGACGAGAGGGACACATCGACTGGGTGCCTCCCGCACAACTCTGACCAGGGCTGGGGACTAACCACAACCAAGGTATGTGCCCTTGATCAGAATTAAACCCGGGACTCATTGGTCCGTGGGCTGATGCTCTAACCACTGAGCCAAACCGGCCAGGGCAGTACTTTTATTTTTTTGTTAATTTTTTATTTTTGCTTATTCCCTCTGCTCTCACTTTGTTTGGGACACATGCTGTTTAATTTCTACCCTTACACCTCTTGTGCTCAGCCTTCACACGAATTCAGGCAAATTTCTGGTGTTCCCAGGCTGTTCTTTTTGGGATGAAAGATTAGCATTTGCTGGTCAGATTTCACATTCTCAGTGAGACAGCTATTTATGCTGCTAATAGGACATGACGATGTAGGTTTTGATCTTTAACTGCTTAGACTTTGATGGCATTGCCATCTGTATGAACCATGGTGGGGCTTAGGGCCAGCACCAGTGAAGCACATATGGCTCGGCTGCCCAAGAGGCACCAGGTGGGCCTTTAGCAGGAGGGCATGAAATGCTTGGTTGTGTTTTGGAGGGAGAGGGCTGAATTATCTCATCTGTTTGCAAAAGATCAAACCAACCCAAATGTAATAGATTAGCAAAGGCCTTATTAGTTAACAGCTGAGTGGTTGGCCAGAACTAAGACAAAAGAAAATCTCCAAGTGTTTTGCTACCCCTGGGCAAGAAGAGAGGGAATGCAGCTTGAAGGAAGAGGGGAAAAGTCAGGTTGATGAGAAAACTGTAAGAAAATAAATGTTTCTCACTCCCAAATGTCAAGTACCAGGTCATAAACATGGCAAAGGTGATTTTCATAAAGGAGACTCTTACTAGGGTCAGCAGTTTCAGACCACAGCACTGGTTCAGGATCAATGAAATGTATTCAATTCACACTCAAAAGTGAAATGCTTTAGGTTTAAAGTCAGAGAGAATGTTCTTTTTGTTGTTGTTAATTCTTACCTGAGGATATTTTTTCCATTGATTTTTAGAGATGGAGGGAGGGAGGGAGGGAGGGAGGGGGGGGAGAGAGAGAGAGAGAAACATCGATGTGAGAGGGACACATCAATTGGCTCCCTCCTCCACGACCTCGACTAGGGCCAGGGATTGAACCTGCAACCCAGGCACAAGCCCTTGACTGGGAGTCAAACCCGAGACCCTTCGGTCCCAGGGCTGACATTTAACCACTGAGCCAAACTGGCCAGGACAAGTTGATGATTCTTGATAGAGCGTAAGTGTAAGTACAGCTTAGTAGAAAATTACTAGAACAATCCCTGAAATAATACAGTTTGAGAAACAGTGAATGCCTGGCTGGTGTGGCTCAGTGGTTGAGCATTGACCCATGTACCAAGAGGTCGTTGGTTCAATTCCCAGTCAGGGCACATGCCCAGATTGTGGGCCTGATCCACAGTGGGGGGCTGTGCAGGAGGTGGCCAATCGATGTTCTCTCTCATTGATGTTTCAGTCTCTCTCTCTCTCTCCCTCTCTCTCTAAAATCAATAAAGAAGAAGAAAAAAACTAAAAAAAAAAGTGAAAATGTTTGAACATACCAGTGGTAAGAACTTGGACATTTTTGAGGGAATGCAAATCTTTATTTGATACATAAGTGGAAATTGAAGATCTTTCTGTCTAGCGTATTGATATCAAAGCAAATCTTTCTGAAGTAATTGTTGAACTTAAGAAACAAAATGTTTGGAGAAATTTCAGATGCGAATGAATAGCTAACCTGTTGTATCCAGTGCAGAGTGAGAGAATAATGAAGCTATTGAGTTGACTTACTGTAAGGCAGAGAATTTCATGCTTGAGAGCATAAAACTATGGTAAAATAATTGGAGGTGTTCTGGGGGGAAAAGGTAGAGGCTACATTCCAAAGAACTACAGTTTTATAATATAGTATTTATACCTTGTGGGAGAGCATTAATTCTGCTTATCACTGATCTGGAGGTACCTTTAGTTTACAGAATTTTTAAATTCACAAAGTAGACTTATTTTTTAAGTATGTTTTTAAAATATTTTTAGAGAGAGTTATAGTAAGGGAGAGAGAGTTAGAAACATTGATGTGGGAGAGATACATTGATTGGCTGCTTCCTGCACGCCCCCTACTGGGGATCAAGCTCACAACCGGAACCAAGACCTCTCAGTCCATGGGATAATGCTCAATCCACTAAGCCACACTGGCCGGGCCAAAGTAAATTTATTTTTAAAATATATTTTACAGAGCCTGAAGCTTTAAACTTAGGAATATTTAGGCTGAAATTAAATTAGTGAATTTCAAACTTTTGGTCATGAACTCCCTGTAAGAAATGCATTCACAACATGACCTGCTATGCAAAGGTATGCTATACAAATATGCGTACATACTTAGCTGAAAGAATTATGTAAATACCCTTACTATGCATTCTTATACTACTATCATTCCTTTAAAAAAAAATTCTGGTTTAACCCACTCAATTGATTTCACAGGAAGTAGGTCACTGATTTTAACCTGTGGTCTGTGAAATACTTTATGTGGCTGTACCTTCTGAGAAAATAATCACATGTTTATCAAGGGCCTGCTCTGACTGTAGCATTATCCTTGGGAAAAATGCATGAGACAGTCAAAGATTTAGCCCACTGGAACATTTCCTACATAGTGTAGCATTATCAGTTTATTAAATAAACATCTATGGTGCCTACTGTGTGCCTGACACTGCTCGGGTGGGTGCTATAGGATGTCCAGGGGACAAAACAGAAAAATCCTGACTCAGTGGTGCTGGGATGGAATGGAATCAGACGCAGACAAGTAAATGCTATGTGAGTGTTAATTTGAAGTGTTATGAAGAAACCAAAGCAGGAAGTGGATCCCAATAGAAAATAGGGTGGTCAGGGAAGGCCTCCATGTGGCATTTAAGCAAAGCCGAGAAGGAGGTGAAGGTGTCTGAGGAGCATTTCAAGCAGATGGGGCAGCCCGTGTTAGGGTCCCAGCTGACAGTGCAGAGACAGCAAGGAGGCTGGGGCCAGTGATGGGGGGTACTCTTGAGAGGAGTGAATTTAGGGTAATGTGCCACATTCATTTAAGTGTCTTTGATTTCATAGATTGAGATTTGGGCGTAGGTAAGACTAGATATTTTTATTTATTTATTTACTTTTTAATTGTTTTTTTTTTAGAGAGAGAAAGAGAAACATCGAATGGTTGCCTTCCGCATGCACCTTAACTAAGGATCTAGCCCGCAACCTGGGCATGTGCCCTGACCAGGAATTAAACTGGCAACCTCTCGCTGCATGGGACAATGCTCAACAAACTGTGTCACACCAGCCAGGACTTCTTATGCTTTCATGTAATATATCTTGGGATTAGTTTCACATTGAGGCACACAGAGCACTAGTATTCCACTGTGTGGGCACACTTCTTTATTTAACCCTCTCCTGATGGACATTTAGGTTTCCAGGCATTTTTGTTTGTTTGTTTGTTTGTTTATCACAGCACTGCCAACAGGTTTTCACATGTTCACCAGTGCTATAGCATAAACAATATTTTAAAATTTTGTCAGTCTGATAGTGAACATGCTATCTGTTCCCCCCCCCAACCCAAGAATATTTTTCCATTGTGTCTTAGAGAGAGACACAGTGATTGTTTGCCTCCTGCAGGACCCCAACCAGGGCCAGGTATTGAACCTACAAGCCCTTGAACAGGAATTGACCCTCAACCCTTCAGTCCACGGGCTGACACTCTAACCGCTGAGCCAAACCTGCCAGGGCACTATCTTACTTTATTTTTTCCTTCCTTCCTTCCTTCCTTCCTTCCTTCCTTCCTTCCTTCCTCCCTCCCTCCCTCCCTCCCTCCCTCCCTCCCTCCCTCCCTCCCTCCCTTCTTTATTGATAGAGTGGGAGCTAGGAGCGAGAGAGAGGAAGAGAGAGAGAGAAACATCGACGTGAAAGGGACACATCGAGTGGCTGCCTCCCGCATGACCCAACCAGGGCCGGGAACAAACTGCAACCGAGGTACATGCCCTTAGTGGAAACCGAACCCGGGTCTCTCTGGACCGCAGGCCAATGCTCTAACCACTTAGCCAAACCGGCCAGGGCACTATCTTACTTTATTTTTTTATACGTGGATGTTCTTGCCTTGAAAAAGTTTGATACTAAGTTAATTTGGTAACATAAGTTATACATTAACAAAAAGTTAATAGAAGAAATACCACAAGCTGGCTTATATCACAAGTTTTAAATAGACTGCACAGAAAATAAGTGCTCTGAATTTATAGTAGGGAGAGATTATTGTGGACTCCGGGAAACAAGAGACTTGATGGAAGAAAGGGACTCACGCTAGGCCCTGAAGCAGTTCAGGTGGAAAGATGGGATATAGTTGCAGGTAGAGGAGAGAACATGAGTACTATCAGATGTGTGTGTGTGTGTGTGTGTGTGTGTGTGTGTGTGTGTGCGTGCGTTTTGTGAGATTCAAATTATTGGTGCTTCCCATTTTGTTCGACCCCAAACCACCTAATAGATTAACATTGTGACATTGTAGCCTGACACTGAGGTTTGTGGTTTTCCCATAGGGTGTAGAGGAAACATGAAGACAGATATTGTGCAGAGTGTTTGTATCTGGTTTGGACAGATTTATTGCGTTATTGGTTTATTCTTAAAGTCATTGTAGAAAATTCAGTTAACCTGAAATCAAACCTGTTCTTAATAGTGCTCTTGACTAATGTAATCTTGGAATTATGTTGAAAAGTCTTAAGTCCTGATTGGAAATACATATTGTTTATTTTTTTCCTTTTCAAACTATGAGGACTTATATTACTCCCATTATAGACAACATACTAAATCCTTTTAAAGTATTTTGATTACTAAGTGGGGGAAAAAAACAAAAGATACAGGAAAAATAAAACATGAGAAAATTGTTTGATCTTAGAGTGACAAAGGTCTTTACAAATAAGACTGATTTCCTTAATATATAAAGAGCTCTTACAAGTCAATAAGGAAAAGATAGAAAATGTTGTAGAAAAGTGATCAGAAGATATCAACAGTCCATTAACAAAAAAAGGAAAAAAATATTTTAATACATGGATAGATGTTCAGTATTGCTCATAGTAAGAGAAATGTATATGAAAACTACAGTGAAATTTTTACCTGACTGATAGGCAAAGGTCTAAAAGTTTCATAACAACACTGTGTTGGAGGGGTGATACACACTCTCATATGTTGAATGGAAATGTAAACTGATACAGCCTCTCTGGAGGGTGACTTGGCAGCATTGACCATAATTTAAACTGGACATAACCTTGGACCTGTTGATTTCACTTCTAGATGTGTAGTAAGATGTAAACTCATGCATAAATGAAATGATACATGTACAAGAATATTTCTTAAAGCAATCTTTTTTTATTTTGAAACATTTTATTTTGAAATAATCTCATACTACAGAGATGTTACAAAAATAGTACTCAGGATTCCCTTTTCCTTCACGTAGTTTCCCCTAACATCAATATCTTACATAACTGTGGTACAACTGTTGACAACTGAAATAACATTGACATGATACTATTATCTGCTGATCTTATTTTAATTGAGCCAGTATTCCCACTGATGTCCTTTTTCTGGTCCAGGAGCCTACATTGCACTTTAGTTATGCTTCTTCAGTCTTCTCCACTCTGTGATGGTTTCTCTGTCTGTGTTTGTCCTTCAGGACCTCAGTGCCTTTGACCAATTATTTTATAGGCGGTCCCTCAATTTGGGTTTGTCTGATGTTTTCTTATGATTAGATTGAGAAGCGTTTTTGGCAAGAACATGACAGAAGGGAGGCTGTGCCCTCTCACCATACCAGGAGTTGCAGGTTGTTGACTCATCTCATTCCTGATGTGATTGTGGTCACTTGGTTAAGGAGTATTTGCCACTTTCTCCATGGTAAACTACTGTTTTTCTCTTTTAAATCAATAAGTATCTTGTGAGGGATATTTTGAGATTATGCAAATATTCTGTTTTTGATGGACCTTTAAATCTCCATCAACAATTTATACCTGTCACAACCATTACTGTGCTTGCTTGATGGTGATGGTCTATTCCCTTTACTAATTGCAGTTCTACCATAAAGAAGAAAGTTCCATTTATTTATTATTTATTTAAGTATGGACTAATAGATAGTTTTTTTATTTGTGAGTTTGCAGTCCATTACTTTCATTATTTTATTGCTCAGATTGTCCTAGATTTTGCTGTTGGGAGCACCTTCCTATTGGGAGCCTGTGTCCTTTTGGCATGCCCCATTATTTCTGAGACCTTCATCACTTTCTGGCACCACAAGGCTTTCCAGGCTTACCTTGTGTGTTTTCTTATGGTCCTGGTTCCTTTCAGTGGAGAGTGGTATTTACAAACTGAGATCTGGTGCCAGGGAGAGTGACTACCCACCCTGGTTTGCCCAGGATGAAGGTGCTTCCTGGGAAATGCGATGTTCAAGTGGGCAGTTCCAGGATGGTCGCTCTTTGTGGTGTCAGGTGTGCCCAGTAGTGTGCACACACTACTTGCTAGTAGTGTGTCGTTGACTCTAAGCCTGTCAGTGGAGAAAGCTAGGAAATGCATGTATATATACTCATGCACACATACACGCACCTCAAAATCTACATTGGATCTGTATATATCTGAAAAATCACAAGTTCATACTAATGCTTCCAGCTCCAGTGTAGCACCTCAGGGTTCCTTCTGGCCTCCCCTCTCCTTATTTGAACTCTTTTCTCCTGACCCAAGGTCCACCATGTTCTTACTTGCTTGATCTTAGGATATATTAAAGCAGTTCTATGATTGCTAACAATTCTGCTACAATAAATGTATGCAATCCCTTTGGAGGTTAGCTTTACAATATACAGTCGAAAGACCATATTCTGAAGTTCCTTAAGTTAATTCTTGTCTTTTTCCTGTGTGGTTAGGTTGTTTGTGATGTAGCTTTTAACATTTGTTACTGTTTGTGTTTAATTTGCTGTTCCCACAAACCCTGGTTGCTCTTAATTATTTACTTTTTGGGTATGTGAAATATTACCATGGTTCTAAGAGTCAGAGATCCTCAAAAAGGTATCCTCAGAAATGCCCCATTCCTCTCAGCTCTGCTGCTTTGTTCTCAATCCCTTACTCTTTCCATTCTATCCCACACACCCATTATGAATTCATTTGTGTCCCCCACCAAAAAAAAAAAATATTGAAATCATAATCCCCAGCACTTGTGAATGTGACCTCATTTGGAAATAGGGTCTTTGCATATGATCAAGTTAAGATGAGGTCATTAGGGTAGACCTTAATCCAGTGTGGCTGTGTCCTTATAAAAGGGGGAAATTTGGACACAGACATAAACAGAGGGAAAACGGTGTGAAGAAACAGAGAGAAGATGACCATCCACAAGCCAAGGAACACCTGAGGCTATAGAAGCAGGAAGAGCAGCCTGGAACAGAATCTCCCTCCAGCCTCAGAAGGAACCAACCCTGCTGACACTTTGATTTTGGACTTGTAGCCTCCAGAACTTTGAGATGATAAGTTTCTGTTGTTTAAGCTGCCCAGTCTGTGGTACTTTGCTGTGGCAGCCCTAAGAAACGAACACACATACCCCTGTAGGCAACCAGTTTCTTATTATTTGAATTGTGTGCCCCAGAAAGGTATGTCCAAGTCCTAACTCCCAGAACCTGTGGATGTGACCTTATTTGGATATCGGGTCTCTGTAGATGTAGTAAGTTAAAATGACATTGTGTTAGAGTGAACCCCAAATCCAAGATAACTGAGGTCCTTATAAGGAGGAGTAAAATTTGGACACAGAGGATATGCACACACGGAAGAGAGGCTGTGTGATGACAGAGGGCAGAGATTGGAGTGAGGCACAAGCCAGGAGCACCAAGGATTGTGGGCAACACCAGAAGCTTGGGGGAGAGGCGTGGACAAACACTCCCCCAGAGCCTCCAGAAAGAATCAGCCCTGCCAACACCTTTATTTTGGCTTTCAGGCCCCCACAACTGTGAGAGAATACATTGCTGTTGTTTTCATCCACCCAGTTTGTAGGATTTGGGTACAGTAGTCCTAGGAAATGAATACACATGATCTCATTAGTTTGTAGTTTATCCTTCCTCTGTTTCTTTTGCACAGATGCATGCAAGCGTAGATATTTTCCCATCTTTCTTCCATGAAAGATAGCATGCGGTAGATAACACTTTAGCACTTGGGAGCATTATTTATTTTTTTAATCCTCACCCGAGGGTATTTTTCCATTTATCTTCAGATAGAGTGGGAGGAACAGAGAGAGAAACATCGATGTGAGAGAGATACATCGACTGGCTGCCTCCTGCACCACTCCGACCAGGGCTGCAACCGAGATACGTGTCCTCGACCAGAATCGAACCCATGACTCATTGGTCCACGGGCCGATGCTCTAACCCCTGAGCAAAACCAGCCAGGGCTCTAAGATGTGTTCTTTTTTTTTTTTTTTTTTTTTTTTTAATGTTTTTTATTTATTGATTTTAGAGAGAGAGAGGGAGAGAGAGAGAGAAACATCCATGAGAGAGAACATCGATTGGCCACCTCCTGCATGCCCCCCACTGGGGATCAGGCCCACAACCTGGGCATATGCCCTGACCGGGAATCGAGCCGGCAGCCTCTTGGTGCATGGGTTGACGCTCAACCAGCGAGCCCCACCAGCTGGGCTAAGATGTGTTCTTTTTTTTTTTTATCCTCACCTGAAGACACCCTTTCATTTTTTGTTCAGATAGAGTGGGAGGGAGGGAGAAGAAGAGAGAGAGAGAGAGAGAGAGAGAGAGAGAGAGAGAGAGAGAGAGAGAAAGAAACATCGACGTGAAAGGGACACATCGAGTGGCTGCCACCCGCACGACCAACCAGGGCCGGGGACAAACTGCAACCGAGGTACATGCCCTTAGCGGGAACCGAACCCGGGTCTCTCTGGACCGTAGGCCGACGCTCTAACCGCTGAGCCAAACTGGCCAGGGCTAAGATGTGTTCTTGATTAAAATATTTATACATGCAAGAATGGAAATTTTTTTTTAAAGTATGCCAGCCATAAATTGAACAGCTATACCTCCCCCCAACACACACACACTAATCTGGGGTGGGTTTAGAACAGGTAGTTTATGGGGCTCTCAAAATACTAAGAACCATTAGCCTCTGAATTTTGCGATTTCCTATGATTTCTGGTTTCCTTTGGGGTAGGGAAAGTTTTAGCTGAGAGGCAATGGGGGAATGCAAACTGTCCTTTTCTGAGGACCAAAAGATAGATGGCAAGGAAAGGACTCTGTTAGCAGAGCAAGACGGGACGGGAAGTGAGGATAAATGATTTAGCCAGGCTGGAGTGGCTCAGTTGGTTGAGTGTCATCCTGTGCACTGAAAGGTTGCCAGTTCAGTTCCCAGTCAGGGCATATACCTGGGTTTGTTAGGAAGGCAACCGATCTCCTTCTCTGTCTCGCTCTCTCGCTCTCTCACTTGCTCTCTCCCCCCCCTCCCTACCTCCCTCTCTCTAAGCATGTCCTCTGGTGAGGATTGAAAAGAAAAAGATTAATTTAGCAAATTCTACTTTTATGCAAATGGAATGGATCAAGAATACTTGACCTCAAATAAAATTCACCAACGAGGAAAACCAGCATCTATTCTTTTTTTTTTTTTTTTATTCCTCACTTGAGGATATTTTTCTGCTTATCGTCAGATAGAGTGGGAGGGAGGGAGAGAGCCACATCGACTGACTGCTTCCCGCATGACCCGACCACGGCTGGGGACAAACTATAACTGAGCTATATGCCCTTGACTGGAATCGAACCCACAACTCATTGGTCTGTGGGCCAACGCTCTAACCGCTGAGCCAAACTGGCCAGGGCCAGCATCTATTCTTGAGAGTGTGATATGTTATCTGATGTTTTGGGGGCATGTGAACAGGAACTTATGAAGTGCTCCCTATGTGCCAAGACCAGGCTTGATAGTATAGGGAGAGAAGCTCCCAGTATTGGTTACCATATAGGTAGGGGCACAAGAGGCATGAAGGATGTCAGCAAACCTGCAGGGCTGGGGCTTCCAGAAAGAGGTAGGATTCCATTGGTTTGTGGGTAGTTCTGCGGAAGGCCTGGAATACCAGATTGAAGCATTTAGAGTTCACGAGGTTGCATTCAGGAATAAATCCTCCAAAATTGGGGAAATGAGATGGAATTGGTGTCAAAAGATGAATGTGTAGAAATTTAAGGGATGGATTGGAGAGAACATTGCTGTAGGAGACGAATTCAAAGGTATGCAGGGACAAGGGGCTGGACAGGGCAGGCCTGTGTGGCTAGAGGTGAGGCAGGAACCATGGTAAATGTTACCTGCATGTCACCGCTAGAAGACTCCAGAAGACTGTACCTCTGCTATCCCTGTGGCCAGGTAGAAGGGAGTGGTCACCGGGTGGAACATGGTAAGAGGAATATTAAATGAAGGAATGTCTAAAATGTTTTCAGTTTTTGCAGAGGCTGCTCACATGGTGACGTGGTCAAGAACCCCACCAATCTGTGATTACTGAGCTTTCTACTCTTCTCTTCTGGAGGACCTCCTTCATCCTCCTCATTTTAGTGACTCTGATGCTTAAACTGTTATCAGTCTGTCTGGAGTCACAGTGTTTCATGTAGAATTCAAATCCAGATCCTGTCCTGAGGTGAACTTGGGTCTGACATCTCTCAAATATCTCTCTTTTATTCCATTCTCACTGGTTTCATCCCTGAAGTCCAACTATACTTGAAAGTAGAGGGCCCCCACCTTTGGTGGGAAACCTGCTAATGTTTCCAAATGTGTCTGTGAGTGCTGTCCTTGGTGGGAAGAGCTCAACCATGGTCTCTCTGCCTGGGGTCAGGTGCTGGCTGGGAGCTCAGGGACTTCAGTACCCCTGGCCTGGTGCAGAGCAACCCTCTAACCAAATATCATTTAATTCCAGAAGAAAGGAATACCCCAGGTTTTTGTTTGTTTAAGCTGTAAGATAAAGTGAACACTGCAGTTAGGCACAGAGAATTAAATATTTAGACTGTTTGGAAATTGAATATTTTTTGAGTTGGGATAGATGTTTTTAAGGTATTCTCCATAGAGGTAAGTAATAGCTAAGGCCATGTTATTTATAAATCCAGGAATAAGCTAAAGAAAAGTCAAGTTTTTATACCTTGTAGGCATGTGGAAGTTGATATGTTGATTTTTAAAACCACCAGGTTATTTCTGGACATTCTGAATCACTCCTTTCTGTCCATTCCACGTGTATAGTACATACCAGTCAGGCACAGTTCAGTAAGGTCTAGACTTTCACATGGGGGGTCTTGCATGTCTGACCTGTATCCTTGAAAGCATTGGCCATGAAGCACATACTGACTGATGCCAGTCCCCAGGCTGGTGGTCCTGATGTCAGTACGTGACACTGTCCTGAGGTGCTGCTAGTAAAGATTAATTCCTGCCAGGTACAGTGGAGGTGTCCACATGTGTTTGTAGCATCTGAAGACGGAGATTCATCTGTCAGGCTGGAGATAGCAGTGTCAAATGATGAGTTTTTCCATCTTCCCTTGCCAGTGATTCCTGGGTCCACTGTGCTGAGCAGGTTACAGAAAACAAATGGAAGAGACAGTGTGAGGTCCCTTCCTAACTATAGGTAGAAGAGATCCAGAGATCCCGCTACTTTTCAGTTTTTGTTTTTTTTAAAATATTTTTTCTTTATTGATTTCAGAGAGGGAAGAAGGGAGAGGGAAGGAGATAGAAACATCATTGAGGGAGAACATTGATCGGCCGCCTCCTGCATGCCTCCCACGGGGGATTTGGCCCACAACCTGGGCGTGTGCCCTGACCGGGAACTGAACCAGCGACCTCTTGGTGCATGGGTCGATGCTCAACCACTGAGCCACACCAGCCAGGCTACTTTTCAGTTCTTAAATACACTGTTTTTCTTTTCCTAATCCTCACCTGGGGATATTTTTTCCATTGACTTTTTTTCTTTTTTGGTTAATCCTCACCCGAGGATATTTTTCCATTGATTTTTTTTTTTTTTTTTTTTTTTTAGAGAGAAAAACAGCTATGTGAGAGGGACACATCACTTGGTTGCCTCCCGCACCACCCTGATCAGGGCCGGAGATCAAACCCGCAACCCAGTTATGTGCCCTTGACTGGGAATCAAACTTGTTACCCTTTGATTAGAGGGCTGAGGCTTTAACCACTGAGTCACACCAGCTAGGGCTACACTAATATTTAGAAACTGACAGTTTTGGGCAAAAAAGGAAAGAAAAAAGAATTGAAGATTCTTTAGAAGATGAGACTGTTTCAGAATATTAACACTTAATATTTTGGATTCCTCTTAAGGACATTTTTTCATTGCAGTTACAAAGTAAGGAAGGCTGGCTTGTCATTCAGGCTCCAGTGAGGCTGTGAGCATTGAGGGATGAGGGATGTTTGAGTTTGGGGGGTTTATACAAGATCTCACTAGGGGACATGTCTGGGAAGTGGCGCCACATGGCCCCTGCTTGCCTCCGGAACTCTGCCCCTGAGTTGTAATACTTACTGGTATTTGACATGTGTGAGGATATGTTACCAAATATATTTGTGAACACATTAGGTTATCTATTCTTGGAAGTTGATTACCTCTCCTTCTTTGTGTGTGTTTGTCTTTTCAGGAAAACTAGTTCTGTGTCCTTGGAAGGTGGTCCAGTCCAGTTGCCCCAGGCGAAACCTGGCTTTGAGCTTCCACATTGAGCGTCCATTCAGCTCGCAAGCTGCTGAGGACCAGAAGGAGGAGCCCCTACATTCCATCATCAGCAGCACAGAGACTGTGCAGGGTACTGTCTTCAGCCGAGTTGGGGTCTGGGAATGCTTAGATCCTGGCTGGCTCTCGAGGGGAGGTTTTTGAGGTAGAAGTAATGATTGGTGGAGTCACCCACTGCTTCAGACACAGGAAGGTCTTGGTAGGAGGAAGGGTTCCCCAAAACAATGAATGCTTCCTCCATAGGAATTTCTGACTTTCATTCTGGTGTGTTACCCCCTCTGGTGGTCACCTGTGGCATTGCGACAGGGCACCTTCTGAGCAGTGATTCATAGCACATCTGCTAATAATCATGGAAGCAGGAAGGAAACTCAGTATTGGCCCTGCCAATGCAGGACCGCACGCTGAAGTTGTCCTTTCATTCGTAAGAAGTGTAGAGAACCAGTCTCTTGAGCCAGACCCAAAGTGGGTCCATTTCTGGCTTTCAAATGAGACAACAGAATCTTTGATGTTTAGGTTAAGAAGAGAGTGAGTTTTCTTGTTATTTTGTTTTCTTAGTAGTTAATTTGGAAACCAGTGTTTTGAAGAATAGAATCCAGGGTCTGGTTGTTGGATCCAGCCCTATTCTCATGACTGGACACTTTGGGAAGTGCCAGCCTCTGTAGTCCTTCGAGGTAGCCTAGACCACAGATGTGCAGGCCTCAGTGGTGGGAGGTGGGTGAGAGTTGTGCTTCCTCTTTGCCCCCTTCTGTGGAGAAAGAAGGGAGCCACTGGGTTTCCTTGCTTCTGAGATCTTGCCATATAGCCCCAGAGAGTTGGTTTCTTTCATATTTACTTACTCTTTTGCAAAATATGTAAAACTCATTACCTTAAACATTCTTTTGAATGTTACTTAGCATATTCTTCCACGAAAGTAGAAATTAAACTTTATTGGTTGTATCTGTGATTCATTGCTAGGTTCCATTTCCAAACATGAGTTCCAGGCTGAGACAAAGAAGCTTCTGGACATTGTTGCCCGTTCCTTGTACTCAGAAAAAGAGGTAAGGTACCTGTTAATCACTCTCAGCACTAGCACGGTTTCTTTTGGCAAAACTGTGTTTATACTATTCTGGGAAAATGCCAGATAGTATATTAACTAGGAGAATGCATTAAAATTTGACGTGTCATGATATTAGCTGCCAGCAAGAGTATTTTTACCAAAATCTGTTTGGGTAAATATCCAGATGATTCTTTGGGCCAGATTGACTCTGGAAATTAATGAATTTTACTGGTAATTTAAAAATCTCTTCTCTCATCCCACCCTCAGTCTAGAGGGGTATCAGGCTGGAGGAAGAAAGTCCCTGGATCTTTAGGGAGTAGAGTAGGGAGGAGCTACTAAGGACCTTTTTGAGGAGATTAAAACTCATCTAGAGATGACAGGCCATGAAAAAGTTATAGAACAAATAGGCCATTGTTGTTTCCATGCTCATTATTAATAGATTGCAAAGAAGAATTGTGAAGAAGGGTAAAGCACCAAATTCCAAAGTTAAAAGGGACTTTTCAGGAAATATTCCCAGGTCTTATGCTGTTAAATATTATACTCATGTATCTTTGTGATGTCCAGCCTCTGTTCCCTTGGGGGTCAGATCAGTCTACTTCCTCCCCCCTGGCCCCGACCTGTGTGCTGGTCTCACTGTAAGTGGAAGGTCTGTTTGAGGTAAAGGTGCTTTTCAGACACTGATTGGTAAGTGGGACTTGGCATTTTTGTATTCTGAACATGATAAGTCTAGTTTTTGATGATCCCACATTAAATGAAGCTGGAGAATCTTTCTTCAGTGAGTAGGAGAAAGAGATGTTTGGGAAATATTTTTTCATCCCTGGGTAAGAGATGGGAAAGAAGTGGTTTTTCAGAGGGCTGTTCTTAAATTTTTAGTTAACAGATTGAAACCTAACTTCAGGCTTGATTTTTCAGGAAGGAATAGTAGAGTTAGAGGTTACTATACAAAGCTGTGTCCAGGAGAAGCAATTGCCTTTAACCATTTTTATGTACTGCCCTGAAGAAACTGCCTTTGAGTAAAGTGGGAAGTCTTTATAGTTAAAAGCTGAACATTCTGTGGCAATTTTCCCCTGCCTTTTAAGCATGGCTGCAAATGCTGCTAACCAAATAGATCCTGCAGTATTAGCATCTTATTTTCATTCCTGTAGGTGTTTATACGGGAACTGATCTCCAATGCTAGCGATGCCTTGGAAAAACTACGTCACAAGCTGGTGTCTGAAGGCCAAACGCTGCCAGAAATGGAGATTCACTTGCAGACTGACACTGAGAAAGGCACCATCACAATCCAGGTACCTCTTCCTATGTCCTGACAGGTGGCACACCTCCCTGCCTCTTGTGCTGAGGTGACTGTGAAGTGGCCCTCTTCACACACTGCGATAGAGATAGACCTGACTTTTTGTTATGTCTCTGGGCCCCAAGCATTGTGCTGACCATCTTTACAGTTATAACAACTTGTTTTAATATGCGATAAAATAACACTCATTCAATGTAAAAAATTTGGAAAACACAAGTAGAAAAGAAGAAAATTTAAAATCATCCATTATTCAAAGATAACTACTGTTAACATTTTAGCATTTGTCTGTTTAGGCTTTTGGTGTCCATGCATTAATTTACATATCTAAACATTTTTATCCTCACCCGAGGACTTTTTTTTTTTTTTTTTTTTTTTGCATTTATCTTCAGATGGGGGGGTGGAGAAACATCGACATAAGAGAGACACATCGACTGGTTGCCACACACACGACCCCAACTGGGGTGGGGACAAACTGCAACCGAGGTATGTGCCCTTAGCGGGAACCGAACCCGGGACTCTGGTCCACGGGCCAACACTCTAACCACTGAGCCAAATTGGCCAGGGCTATCTAAACATTTTTAAACTATACTTCTATTCATATATATATATATTTTTTGTTAATCCTCACCCAAGGATATTCTTTCCATTGATTTTTAGAGAGAGTAGAATGGAGGAAGGGGGGGAGAGAGAGAGAAAGAAAGAAACATTAATGTGAGAGAGACACATTAACCAGTTGCCTCTGGCACAACCCCAGCTGGGGCCGGGGATTGAACATGCAACCCAGGTATGTGCCCTTGACCGAGAATTGACCTTTCAGTCCGTGGGCCAATGTTCCATCCACTGAGCCAAACTGGCCAGGGCTATACATTATTTTTTAAGGCATTCTTCATATTTTTAATACTTTCATTGAGTTTATTGGGGTTATATTGGTTAATAAAATTATGTAGGTTTTATTTTTTTTCTTTATTGATTTTTAGAGAGAGAGGAAGGGAGAGAGAGAGAGAAACATAGATGTGAGAGAGAAACACTGATTGGCTGCCTCTTGCACGCCCCCTACTGGGGATCAGGCCCGCAACCCAGGCATGTGTCCTGACCAGAAATTGAACTGGGAACTCTCAGTCCATGGGACAGTGCTCAGTTCACTGAGCCACACTGGCTGGGGTACATATGTATTTTTTTTAATCCTCACCCGAGGATGTTTTTTATCAATTCCAGAGAGAGAGCAATATCGATCCATTGCCTCCCAGATGTACTCTGACCAGGTATCAAACCCAAAATCTGGGTTTGAGCCTTAGCCAGAAATCGAACCCGTGACTGGTGCACAGGACACTCTAACCAACTGAGCCACACCTGTCAGGGCCTCTTCATATTTTTAACTGTACTTGTTCATTTGTAATGCATATTTTCCTATGATTAAATATTCTATAGCACAATCTTGCTTTTGGCGGAGCAATACTTTTAGTTGTTGTAACCATTCGAAAATTTTAAGGTCAGAAAGTTAGAAAGGCAAAGGAGTTTCATCAGGTATTGACCATGAAGGGGACATTATGTTCCTGAGACAGCTGCTTCAGGACCTGTCGTTCCAGAGTCACGGTAGAATTGTGGGGTGTGCATCTCTTGGGGGCGATGTCAGGATACATGGCAGTTGGACTAAGTGGGCATTTTTCATTTGGGCTTCCTGCCTTTACCAAGTACACTGGTTTACCTGCTCAGGACTTTGCTATAAGACATCTTTTGTGCTCTTTTATTTACTTATTCTCTCTGGTCTGTATATGTGTGTGCCTTTCTTTGTTGTTGTCTTAATAAGCTTTATTGTGGTATGATTTACATACAATAAAATTCACCAAGTTCAAGTGTACAAGTCATTGATTTTTTTTACCAGTATACACTTTCTTTTTAAAAAAATATTTGGAAGAAACAATACCAATTTTTTAAAATTGATTTTAGAGAGAGAAGGGAAGTGGGGGGAGAGAGAGATGTCGATTTGTTGTTCCACTTAGTTGTGCATTCATTGGTTGCCTCTTGTATGTGCCCTGACCGGAGATCGAACCCCCAACCTTGGCATATGGAGCAATGCTCTAACCTACTGAGCCATCCAGCCTGGGCGACCAGTGTACAGTTTTGTGTAACCACTCATACCATCATGATGTCAACACCCCAATATTCCTTTCTCTCCCTGCCCCTAGCAACCACTGATCTGCTTTCTGTCAATATGATTTTGTATTTTGTAGGATTTCATAGAAATAGAGTTACACAGTAGGTAGTCTTTTGAGTCTGACTTCTTTCACTTAGCATAGTGCTTTTGAGATTTATTCTTGTTGTTGCATGTATCAGTAGTTTGTTCCTTTTTATCACCGTATGGATATAGTATCACAATTTGTCCACTTCACCAGTTGATGAGCATTTGTTCCCAGTTTGGGATGTTAGGAATAAAGCTGCTGTGAACATTAGAGTTTAAGTCTTTGTGTGGACATACCTAGGAGTGTGATTGCTGGGTCATAAGGTGAGTGTCTATTTAACTTTATAAGAAACTGCCAGCCTGGCCGATGTGGCTCAGTGGATCGAGCATCATCCCATGGACTGAGAGGTCCTGATTTGATTCCCGGTCAGGGTACATGCCCCAGTTTCGGGCTTGATCCCCAGTAGGGGGCATGCAGGAGGTGGCCGATTGATGTTTCTCACATTGATGTTTCTATCTCTCTCCCTTCCTCTCTCTCTAAAAAAATCAATAAAAACATATTAAAAAAAGAAACTGACAAACTTTTCCAAATTGGATATCCAATTTTACATTTCTTCTAGCACCATTTGAGAATTCCAGTTGCTTCACATCCTTGTTAATACTTGTTATTGTCAGTCTTTTAATTTTAGCCATCCTAGTGGCTATCTTGTTAAGGTTTTTAATTTGTATTTCCCTAACGATTAATGCTATTTAGCGTCTTTTCATGTGTTTATTTGTCATTTGTATATCTTTGTGAAATGTCTATTCAGATACTTTTGCTCATTTTTAATCAGGTTGTTTTTCTTTATTGAGTTGTAAGAATTCTTTTTTTTAATATATTTTTTTTTCATTTTTTGTTCAGATAGAGTGGGAGGGAGAGAGAGGAAGAGAGAGAGAGAGAGAAACATCGATGTGAAAGTGACACATCAAGTGGCTGCCACCCGCACGACCAACCAGGGCCGGGGACAAACTGCAACCGAAGTACATGCCCTTAGCGGGAACCGAGCCCGGGTCTCTCTGGACCGCAGGCCGACGCTCTAACCACTGAGCCAAACTGGCCAGGGCTTAAATATGTTTTTATTGATTTTTTAGAGAGAGAGGAAGGGAGAGAGAGAGAACATTGATGTGAGAGTGATACATCGATCGGCTGTCTCCCACACGCCCCACACTGTGGGATTCAGCCCGAATCCTGGGCATGTGCCCTGACTGAGAATCAAACCAGGACCTTTCCGTCCATGGGATAATGCTCAATCCACTGAGCCACACTGGCTGGGTGAGTTACAAGAATTCTTTAATATTCTTGATAAGTCCTATTCAGATATATATTTTATAGGTATCTTCTCCCAATCTGTGGCTTGCCTTTTTATTTTCTTAGGGGTGGCTTTTTAAAAGCAAACATTTTTGTATGGCTGGTGTGGCTCAGTGGGTTGAGCATCGACCCATGCACCAAGAGGTCGCCTGTTTGATTCCTAGTCACAGCACATGCCCAGGTTGTGGGCCTGGTCCCCAGTAGGGGGCATGCAGGAGGCGGCCAGTCGATGTTCTCTCTCATCCATGTTTCTATCTCTTTCTCCCTCTCCCTCAAAAAATTAATAAAGAAAAATAAATAAAAGCAAACATTTTTAATTTCAATCAAGTCCAGTTATTCACTTTTTTCTTTTATGTATCATACTTTTAGTGACCTAAGTAAGAAATGTCTGCCTATGCCAAAGTTATAAAAATATTCTTCTATATTTTCTTCTAGAAGTGTTATATAGTCTTAGCTCTTACATTTGAATCTATGATCTATATTGTGTATGGTGTAAGGTCAGGGTTGAGATTAATTTTTTTGCATGTGGCTATCAATATTTCAGGACCATTTGGTTGTCATTTTTCCATCAAATTATCTTGGAAACTTTGTCAAAAATCAAGTGATACTCTGTGCAGCTCTATTTTTGGATCTGTTTTTTCTCTTTGATTTTTGTGTCTATTTTCTAGTGAGGTTTTCTCGTGAGGTGCGGCTGATATGACTAGAATTTGTCTTTTCTGATGACTGTGTGGCATTACTTTGCTGGGCCCTTCATGGCAAGTATAATTAATGCCACTTGTGCCCCAGGGCTGTCCATACACCTCATCTCACCTCCCCAGGTGCCAACACTTTAGCACTTAGCGTGTCTCTCTCCTTAGGACACTGGCATTGGGATGACACAGGAAGAGTTGGTATCCAACCTGGGAACAATCGCTAAGTCAGGTTCAAAGGTAAGCACCCCCATTTTCCCTTCCTTCCTCTCCTTGAAAGGTGACTCCCCCTCGAGAACGTAGGTGCCAGCTTGCTTTGAATGCCAGCTTCAGTAGGAATGTTCTCTGGTGGGAACTCTGTGTCGGTGCTGTGGAAACACCATGTGACATGATTTCACTGTATCGTCATGGGGGCATCTCAGGAAGTTGCTATTTATAGATGAAAAGTCTGAAATCAGTTCTTTATGCATAGGTGGAAATTGACCAGCTCTAGGTTCAAAGCCTGTTGGTCTGAGTCTAGAGTATGCCATTCTGCCTCCTGAAGCTTTTCTTCAAGTCATTTCTCAACGATTACCCGAGCTGCATAGGCTTGAGGCAAAGAGGGTGGCAGAAATAAACGTTCTTCCTCTCTCACAACATGGTTCATAAGAATAAATTTGGCCTGCAATGTCTGTGGGCAGGATGGTTTTTCAGAACCCTCTGTGGAGACCCGGCGACCATTGGGGGTGGTTGGTTGCTGGTGTGACTTGAAGCCTCTGAGGGGAGGCAAGTATTAGTGGTCAAGGTGTCCTCCTCCGGCGGCTTTTGTGCCAGTCCAAGACAAAGGTTGGTGGCCCTCAGTTGCCTTTGTGCCTCTCCTTGGTGACCAAATTCTTTTTGTTTTGTGACCCAGAGGTGCCTAAAATGCACTTTGTGCCAAGTACTTAAAAATAGTCTAATTATTGGTCCAAAGTGATACACAGAAATTTCCACCTTTATTTTATTTTGTTTAGACACCGCCTGAAATTTCCACTTTTAAAAAACTTCTTTATCATAACTTATTCCCTCCCATTACATTTATTGTTGTATTTCTATCGAGGAAAGTCTGTGCTATCTCATGCAGTAGCCACTAGCTGCGTGTGGCTGTTTGAATTTAAATTAAAGTTAAATACAATTTAAAATTTGGCACTAGCTACTTTTTAAAAAAATCTTCACCCTAGGATATTTTTTCATTGATTTTCAGATAGAGTGGGGTGGGGGGGAGAGAGAGAGAAACATACATTGATGTGAGAGAGACATATTGATTGGTTGCTTTCCGTACGACCCTGATTAGGGCCAGCGATCGAACCATAAACCAGGTACATGCCCTTGACTGGAATCGAACCCATGGCTCTGTTCTGCGGGCCGACGCTCTAACTGCTGAGCCAAACCGGCCAGGACAGTACTAACTACTGTTAAAGCGCTCAGTAGCCAAATGAGGTCAGCAGCTACCATACTGGACCATGCAGAACATTTTTATCATCACAGAGCGTTCCGTTGGACAGTATTCATTCACAGATCTGAGTATGTTCATTTCACTTAATTTTTAATCTTAGGAAATTTGATAACATGAGTTATAATAGTTAAGTGCCTGGTGGTACCATACAAAGCATGTACTTGGTATGTACCCTTTCCCCACGAAGCTTAGACTCTAGGAGACATGCAGAAGAAACACCTAGGCATGTGTGTCACACTCCCTTCATCTGCTGAACCTCAGGGGCTGCCCTAGCCAGGAAGCTGCCGCTCCTCTCTTTCCTGCAGGGCAGATGCGTGCACTCACTCACACTGCCCGTCCTCTCACCCAGGGGTGTGACCCGCAGGCCTGCAGCCGACAGGCAAAGTTACGGGCCCTGTGAATCAAATATAGAACCCTCTGCTGCTTAGCTGGGGTCTTTGGGCCAGTCACTTTACCACTCTATGCCATTGTTCTCTCTGTGTAAAATGGGTGAAAAAGTAGTTAGTGTGTTTGTCTTGAGGATTAAGTGCGATCTTAGCCCTTGTTAGAGGAGCACACACACGGAGCCACAAACGTCAGTTCTCTCTGACCGGCCTTTGCTACCACAGGCCTTTCTGGATGCGCTGCAGAACCAGGCAGAGGCCAGCAGCAAGATCATCGGCCAGTTTGGAGTGGGTTTCTACTCAGCTTTCATGGTGGCTGACCGAGTTGAGGTCTATTCCCGCTCGGCTGGCTCGGGCAGCCCTGGTTACCAGTGGCTTTCAGATGGGTGAGTAAGTGACAGTGGCTTCCCCAAGTCATACACTAGGAGTGTCCCCTGCCCTGGGACCACCACAGCTAAGTGTCACCTGATTTGAAGAGTGGGATTCAGCTGAAGCGTTGCCACTTCATTTGGAAAGTTAGACCCTTCTCAGAAAATGCCAGTGGGCCTTCCTGGGCCTTTTATAGGAAGCCTGAACCTCATACTTCGGGAGCCAGCTACTTTCTCATCCCAGTGGCCAGTGGTGTCTTTTTGGGCTTCATGAGTGCTCTGGAGTGTAGACCATCCCAGGCGATGTTCCTTGGTTCATGGTTTGGCCATTCTCCTGTTGCCCCCTTGCTCTGGGTGGCCTCTCTGGACTTTGTCCTGTGGGAGTTCATTCTTGATTCCTCACAACCCTGGAATTTCTGGGTTTGACCCACTGGCCTGGCCCCACTTTCCCGTCAGCTCAGGCCTCAGGAGTTTCCCATCAAAGATGCTTGTTTTGCTATCCAGCGTGCACTGGGGCCGTGTCTTACGGGTCGGTTAGGCATGTTCCATGACGATCTTGAGACTGTATTTGAGGAGGATGGTACCTTAGCATTTCTTTCAGCAGATCCCAAACTTTCTTCTTGAATCAGGCTCTCCTGACTGAGTCTTCTGTCTTCCACTGTGGTTTTAGTAGCACGTGCAAAAGGAGGCCCGGCCAGAGCACAGCTCATCTCCCTCAATCAGAATTAAGATTTTTGTTTTATTAAATGAAAGCAGTGCTCAGATTAAACTTGGGCCAAGGTAACAACGAGGTATCAACTTGTTGGGGGTTCATCCCCTCCTCTTTTACTCCTGAAACAGTTTCTCTGCACTTAAGGAGACACCTGGCTTCTGCCAGAGGCTCAGAAATGCTGAGTTAACATGGGAATCAGGGGCAGTCTCCAGGCCTCTGGCTGTTTGCTCCCAGTGTCTGGCACAGTGCCCAGGCCCACTCAGGTGAACATGAAGTTCAAGAGGTTGTGCTCCTGAGAGCCCTGCATCCCACACCGCAACAGCCACTGTTCCTGACAAAGTTGTTGGCCTAGGGGCTTGGCTGGGTTCAGAAAAGGTGGCACTGTGGCTTCCTTTCTGTGTGTCAGCTTGGGCTCTGCTTGTGAAAACCAGGGAAGAGTTAGTTACTGGACCTGCTGTATAGGATTTGTCAGTAGTAGTGTGTGGAACTGGCTTTCCACTTTCTTGTGTGTCTTAGCTCCGGGGTATTTGAAATCGCTGAAGCCTCAGGAGTTAGAACCGGGACCAAAATCATCATCCATCTCAAGTCAGACTGCAGAGAGTTTGCCAGCGAAGCCCGGGTTCGAGGTGAGTGGGAGCCTGGGTCTTTGGACATGTGGGCGGCGACACCAGGTCAGTGAACCACCTGGTGGGAGATTCTGTCTGGGTGGGAGTGTTCAGGGACCACAGGAGCAGGGCTGGTGGGGGTGTTCCTGGGGCTGGCTGCCTAGGCCCTCCAAGGACAGACTGTGGGCTGACTCCATGTGGGACCAGGAGGCAAGATTTAGCCTCCTGACTGTTGGCAAAGTCAGGTTCCATTCTCTCTTCCTCCCTTTGGGCAGCGCTTTGTCTTTAGTCACTTGAAGGTCTTGCACAGTCCTTTCATCATTCTACCTGTGTTGTCAGATATTTTTGGGTCACTCACCTGGCTGGCCTGAGCCCAGGCTTCACTGAGAACCAGAGCAGGTGCTTCTATGTGGTGGTTTTCTCTGTCCGTGTCTTACTGAATGCCTATTGAAGGTGCTGAATGCTCTCCAGGGTTCACTATCAGCTTATAAAACCATATTTATGTCCCCAAGAAGGCTGCCTGGTCTCATGGGGGCCTGGGCCTGGAGACATCTGGTTCTGGTATGAGTTCTGCTCAGCATATGCAGGCGGGATGTATCCCTGCTGTGCCCTGTCTTCCCACCTGTGACACGGGCATGGCACTGATGAGTGCTCCCCAGCCTGCTGAGAACCCTACAGCAACTCTCACAGTTTTTACTTCTAGCAGCTTCCTATAGTCATTGTTTCTCTTTTGTCTCTTCCAGACGTGGTGACAAAATACAGTAACTTCGTCAGCTTCCCCTTGTACCTTAATGGAAAGCGCATTAATACCTTGCAGGTGAGACCTTCAGCTGCTTGAAGGGCTCAGGCAGCTATGGAGGCCAGTTGGTACATTTAGGGGCTGGATGGGAAGAAATGGGACTGGATGATGTTGTCAGAATCCAGGATGAGGTGTTCTTTGTGGAGAGGTGAGATCCATGATGCAGATGAGGCCCCACCCCTGCACACTGTATCCCTGTACACCAACTGTAATGCACACACCACACATTTCACCCTTTTACAGTATACAGGTGTGGTCCTTAGAGTATTAATAGTCATACAAGCATCACCACAGTCAATTCCAGAACATTTTCATCACTCTAAAAAACAACCCTGTATCCAGTCTCTGGCAACCACAGTCCACTTTCTATCTCTGTGGATTTGCCTGTTCTGGACATTGCATATAAACGGAATCAAGCATAATGTGGCCTTTTGTGTTTGGCCTCTTATCATAATGTTTTCAAGGTTCATCTATGTTTTCCTTGCTGGGACTGATAGTACTCCATTGTACGGCTAGACCGTTTCTTTGTTCATTTGCCCATTGATGGCGAGTGTTCATGATGTGCGGGCACGTCCAGATCCTGCCTCCTGGTGGACCATTCTGGACACGCTGTACTGGGGAGGGGGTACTTGTTCTCAGAGCCTTTTGTGTGTCTCTCTTTGTGCCCCCTTCATTTGTGCTGGGACACCCCTTCCCCCAGTGTTAGAATGGGCGGGGCTGGAGGTAGAGGGAGGGGCTTGCACCTGAGGCCACCACCCTGGTGTGCCCCAGGAGGCTGGTCCTCGGCTCATCCTGAGGGAGCTCTCACTAGCACCCTGGTGCCACAAGCTCTACCAGCTCAGCTCCACGTGGTGGTTGTGAGGAAGTGTCTTAAACATAACATTCCCTGTTAATGTCCATTTCCAGGCCATCTGGATGATGGACCCCAAGGACGTGAGCCAGGGGCAGCACGAGGAATTCTACCGCTACATCGCACAGGCCTATGACAAGCCCCGCTACACTCTGCACTACAAGACAGACGCCCCTCTCAATATCCGCAGCATCTTCTACGTGCCGGAAACGGTGAGCACAGGCCTGACCAGCCGCTGTCTGCAGCTCCCTGAGTGAGGGCATCACCCATGGTCACAGCGTTTTCCATCATCAGTAGCACTTTCTGAATGGTGACAGTTCAGCACAAACATATCACAAAAATTAACTTGGCAGCATCAGAGTAAAAGAAAAACCTATGGCTCTGGGTGGCTGAGCACAGAGTTGTAAAGTGAGGGAGTATTTATGTGGCGCTTGGGCAGTGAGGGCCTCCGCTTTTGTAAGCAGGGTGCTGGCTCAGGGTGCCTGCAGGAACAACCCTTGGAGCAGTCTGCAGGCTTTCTCTGTCTCCAGGCAGCGCATTCCCAGCTCAGCGTGGGATGGATTCTGTGGTGTTCAGATAAGTTGCGCTTTATCCATACTTCCATTTTGCCCCTAAGACTTCCTGGCTCACAGTACCACGATAAAGACTCTGACAAAGCCTGCAACAGAGAAACCTTCCTAGGTGCTGGACCCAGCCTCTCCTGGCTTCATTTGACTGGAGCCCTCTTAACACCCCACACCTATTATCCACTTTGGAAAGAGCTATTCTCGACCCTCATTACTGAGTGTCCTTCTCAGACCAGCAGTCCCATCATTTCCTGAGAGTTGTCAGTAATGCAGAATCTTAGCCCCTCCCAGGACTTCCAGAATCAGTCTCCATTTTAATAAGATTCCAATGTGAAGTGTGTGCAGACTGCAGGTTTCGAAGCCCTGGGTTAGAGCAGGGATTGGCAGGTATTTCTGTGGAGGGCGGGACAGTGACTGGTTTGCACTGCGCAGGTTGCGCACTGCCACAGAGCTCTGCCACTGGTGTGAAAGCACCGTCCACCGCATCTAAACGAGCAAGCAGAGCTGTGGTCCAGGAAATACAGTCATTGGAATCATATTGCACATGTTTTTCACATATCATGAGATACCCTGTTTTTGCCTTTTTTTCAACCATTTAAAAATGAAAAAGCTGCTCTGGCCAGTTTAGAGTGTCAGCCCTCATACTGAAGAGTCTTAAGTTCAATTCCTGGCCCCATTTGGTGTCATGTGGGAGGCAACTAGTCGGTGTGTCTCTCTCAAGTTGATGTTTCTCTCTCTCCCCACCCCACTCCCTCCCTTCCACTCTATCTAAAAATTAATGGAGAAATACCCAAGGGTGAGGATTAACAACAAATAAGTAAAGAAGGGGGGGCAGGGTGAGGAAGGAAGGAAGGCTATTCTAGGCTACACAAACCAGGTGATGAGTCCCTAGCAGGTTTGGTTCTGTTCACGGGGATATTCGAGCCTTGCTTTTGTATATCCTTCCGTATATCCTTCCAGGAGAGTGGATTGGGGAAGGCAGCAGCTGCCCAGAAAAGGCCCCTGAGAGCTGTTGTGTGGGGGTCCTCCTTGGACACGGGAATTCTGAACAGACAGACGTGGGTGGTCTTCTGGTCTGTCCCTTCTGGGTCACTGCATGTCCACCCCACGACTCCCAGTCCAGGGCCAGTGTTGGGAAGGGTGGTTCACAGAGTTGTCAGCGGGGCTCCCCCATGACCTTGTAGGTTCTGCTCCCATGTGTGCAGCTGACAATGCCCTTTCCTCGCCCACAGAAACCATCCATGTTTGATGTGAGCCGGGAGCTGGGCTCCAGCATCTCTTTGTACAGTCGCAAAGTCCTCATCCAGACCAAAGCCTCTGATATCCTGCCCAAGTGGCTGCGCTTCATTCGAGGTATGGTGCCTGGGGTGCTGACTGCGTTAGAAGGAGCTCATCTTTAATGAGTGTGGGTCAGGGAAGGAGCTTCAGATGCTGGCTGGGCAAACCAGGCGGGTATGCTCACAGAGCCTCCCAGGAAGCTGAGCACCTCCAGATACTAGTCTTGATTGATTTGGGGGAATGGGACAGATGGACATGTTTAAACTGAGTTAGTGCTTAAAGATATTACATGAGTTTTAGATTTAGACATGAACTGCCTTACATTTGGCTCAGATTATAGTTTAATAAAACACTCAGCATGCAAACCTTTTTTTTTTTATCATAGCATAAAAAGGTGCAAAATGCCCACAACGTATCTATGGCTTTAAACATAAAATCCAGGAAGTGGTTTTCAGAGTGTCAAGGTGATGCTGAAATGTTAGAAATTTCTCTGGCAAAGCTCACAGCCTTGCCTGCTTTCCTTCTGATCACTTCGTCCTGACCTAGGCTCTCTGCCCAATTCCAGGACGTCAGAACTTACAGGGGCTGGGGTGGTGTTGCCCTACTGGATGTCTTCCCTTTGTCCTTCCTGCCTTTGCCTTACCTTCTTGTGGTCTGATGTCATGTGGGCTTTGAGGGAGAATGTGGAGGCCTGGTGGGAGGCCAATGGCCCTTCAGGAGGGTCCTGATGCCCCTGTCTCTCTAAGGTGTGGTGGATAGTGAGGACATCCCCCTGAACCTCAGCCGGGAGCTCCTCCAGGAAAGTGCTTTAATCAGGTAAGCTTCCAAGAGTGGGTACCCGCTGAGACAAGGCCTTCACTGTCTTGCCTTTGCCACCAGAGGGCCAGAGTGGCTGGAGGGAGCTAAGAGCAGAGCGAGGAGCTGCAGTGAGGCTGTGCCTGAGGGGCCTTGTGCCTGGAGAATGTGTGCAGATCACGTGTGCTTTGCCTGGTGCTTTTGCTTCACATTTTTATATAAGGGTTCGGGGACTGACCCATTAAGGAGAATTGTGGCTGTATTGGGATATTCCTTCTTTAGTCAGCTTCCATTACCCAAACCCAGGGTGGCCACAGCTGGGGAGAGTCCAGATAGGCTGTCTTTGGTGTGTACGAGGCAGAAGACAGCCACAGAGCCAGGAGGATGTCTGGCCATGGTCCCAGAAGGTCATCGATGTTGTGAAGGAGGCAAGGTCCAGACCCAGACCAGACTCTTTTGGAGATGTTGCCCTTGGAATCCTCGTGGGCTGAGGTGGCCATGATTGTCATGTCCCCATCCTGATTGTAGCAGTAGCTACTGTTACTGAGTGTTCATTCTCCCCCAGAACTTGACTCTGCCCTTTATATACAGCCCATGGAATGCTCTGAGGTGGGAGCTGCTAGGTGCCCATGTCATGGCTGCAGAAACTGAGTTACCAAGAGGTCACACCAATCACTGAGAGAACCTGTATTTGAACCGTTTTCTGACCACAGGCATATGCTCTGTCCCCAACGGTGGAGCTGGGCTGACCCAAGGCTGCAGGCAGGGTATGTCCAGCCACTTTGTTGCTGCTTGTGGTTCTCAAGGGCTAGATTGTCAGTCTGAGATTCATCTTGATAAGAAAAGAGTCAGCCTTAAATGCAGTGTTTGAAAGAACCATGAACTTACAGAAAAGGTGGGAAGCATGATACAGAGGACATTTTTTCCCTGTACCTTTGAGAGTAAGGTGTCCGCCCAGTGCCCCATCTTCCCCAAATCTCTTAGGGTGTATTTCCGACAAATAAGGACATTCTCTCCTAGCTGTAGTACAGCCTCCAGTGAGGGAGCTGACTGACGCGGCACCACTGCCATCTCACCCGCGGACCCATTCACGTCCCACCACTTGTGCCATCATGTTCTTTGGAGCAAGAAGGTGCAGTTCATAGTCACATGAGCCTTTAGTTGTCTCTTTAGCCTCCTTCAGACTGGCCAAGCTCACAGTTTTCCTTGACTTTTGTGACCTGGATGCTTCTGAAGATTTCAGGCCAGTGACTGGACTGTCCCTTGGGGTGGGTTGTCTGATGCAGGAAAAGCACAGAATGACTGCATCCTATCAGGTGGAGCCTGACTTCAACTTGTCCCATTACTGGTGATTTACATGTTGACACTTGATGAAGGGATGTGTGCCAGCCTTCTCTGTGAAGGTTCTCTGTTTCGCCTTTGTGATTAATACAACATATTGTGGGTAGTATTTTGCAGCTATGTGAAGAGCATGTTGCTTCATCAAATTTTCTATGTATTATACTTACGTGTTTTTTAATATCCATAATTTATTTGTGTGAACTGATTTCCTGTTTTATTTAGTGGATTATGATCTGTTAGTATCATTATTTATTTTGATGCCCAAACTGTCCCCAATTTAGCCAGCGGGAGCCACTCAGGCTGACTCCTGAGCCCTTTGACATGTCCCCATCATGCTTTGAGCACCTCCTCACTTCAGGCACAAGGTGTTGCAAGCTCACCTTGTGTTTGCCTACATCTTTGCCTAGCCCTGGAGTTGCTCATTCCTCCCAGGAGCTGGGACTCATTTGAGTGGAGAGTGGTATTAAAAAGCCGAGATCTGGCCACTGGGGGTGCCATTGCTGTTGGGCTGTCACTTCTCCCAGGCCCTCTTAGTAGACAGAGCTGAGGAATGTGAGTTGGTGTGTGATTATGTGCGTGTACATCCGCATCGGTACTTGTTTTTGTATATACTGAGTTCATTTAGCACCACTGGGACTTCCTAGTCTTGCCCCTCCCTGTTTATGATGAGAAGTCTGCCTCTTGTTATCCTTCCTGTGTTACCTTTGACCAGTCCCCCCCATGTAATCAGTCTGCCATCACCACTGCTCTCCCCTGACATGGGCACCCCCTTCACTTCTTGGGCTCTTACTCTACACAGGGGGCTGCCCACTACCCCCAGCCTGGACACCTGTGCCCTCTGGGGTCCTTGGTCCTGGGCACTCCATGCCAGGCTCCCCCTACTCTCACCCTGTGGGGACACCCTTCTGGGGCTCTACACCCTGTCCTAGCTGCTGTGGCTCTCCTGCCACAGGTTCGGGTACTGCCCTGTCTCATGTCACCCTGTGGCTGAAGAATTGAGTCATTCAGGATGTGAGTGGAAGAGGAAAAGCGTAAATGAATGTTAAACATTACTGCTCCCGTACCCTGGATTATTAAAGGAATATGTGGTAATTTTCGTGTTTTTATTTTATTACTTTTAAGTATGTTTTTATTGATTTTTTTTAGAGAGAGAAACATCGATGTGAGAGAGAAACGTCAATCAACTGCCTCCTGCATGCCTCCTACTGGGGATCAAACCCACACCCAGGCATGTGCCCTGACTGGGAATCGAACTGGGACCTCTCAGTCCATGGGACAATGCTCAATCCTTTGAGCCACACTAGCCAGGCTAATTTTATTTTATTTTATTTTATTTTTTATTTTTATCTTCACCCGAGGACATTTTTTTGTTCAGATAGAGTGGGACGGAGAGAGAAGAAGAGAGACAGAGAGAGAAACATCGACGTGAAAGGTACACATCGAGTGGCTGCCTCCCGTACGACCCAGCCAGGGCCAGGGACAAACTGCAACCGAGGCACATGCCCTTAGCGGGAACCGAACCCGGGTCTCTCTGGACTGCAGACCAATGCTCTAACCGCTGAGCCAAAGCAGCCAGGGCTAATTTTAGTTTATTTTAAAGGAAAGGCAGAATATTAAGAAGGAAGTAAAACTACCCTAATTCCACTAATAATAAAGTAGCTCATAATTAAAAAATTTTTTAGCCTGGTCGGTGTGGCTCAGTGGTTGAGCGTCGACCCATGCACCAAGAGGTTGCCGGTTTGATTCCCGGTCAGGGCACATGCCCGGGTTGTGGGCCCAATCTCCAATGGCGGGGCATGCGGGAGGCAGCCAGTCAGTGTTCTCTCTCATCGAAGTTTCTCCCTCTCTCTCTCTCTTCCTCTCTCTCTAAAATCAATAAGGAAAAAAAAATGAAAAAAAAATTTTTTTAACAGTTCTTTATTTTTACTTTTTACGTTGAACATAATTGTTTACTAACAATTTAAAATTTCAACTTTATGAGAGGTATAATTGACATAAATTATAAGTGATTTAAAGCGTACATCATGGTGATTTGATGTGTGTATGTATACATTGTGAAAGGATTCTAAGTTGCTCATAAATTTATGCTATTAAATACTGCCATAATTAACACCCAGATCCACAAAATCACAATTTTGTAAAATTGTGGTGTGCATGTAGTATATCCAGTTATATAATCCAAGTTATAGTGTATATATTGTATCTGTTGATCATAATTATGCAAAACTATAATGTACAGAAAGTAGTATAGTTTTCTTTTTAATATGTTTTTATTGATTTTTCTAGAGAGAGAAGGGAGAGAGAGATAGAAATAACGATGTGAGAGAGAAACATTGATCGGCTACCTCCGGCACACCCCCTACTGGGGATCGAGCCCACAACCCCGCATGTGCCCTGACCAAGAATCGAACTGGGACCTCTCAATCCATGGGGCAATGCTCAAGCCACTGAGCCACACTGGCCTGGTGAAAGTAGTGTAGTTTTGCATACATATATATACATACTGTAATTTATCCAGATTGGGATTTTTCTGGTTTTTCTTTTAACACAAGTAATTTTTCATGTCATTAAGAGTCGTTAGAGGATGTGATTTTTAAAAAAATATGTTTGATTTTTTTTTTTTTTTTTTAAGAGAGAGAGAGAGACAAACACACACACATTGAACATCCCTCGATTGGCTGCCTCCTACATGCCCCCTACTGGGGATCGAGCCCACAACCTTTCAGTGCACAGGACGACCCCAACTAACTGAGCAACACCAGTCAGGGCTAGTATGTGATTTTTAATGACTGTACTTTTCCATGTTTCCTTTCAGTCTATTCTATCTTGTTGACCATTGAGGTTGTTCATAGTTGTTTTCTCTTTATGTGCTACAGTGAAATTTCTGCTCCGTAACTCTTGGTGACTGATATTCCCCAGAGTGTAATCTCTATGGTTGGAACGTTCAAGGCTGGGCTGTTTGTTGCCCTCCACAAAGGGCTGTCAGTCCACATTCCTGCCTCTAGGGGGTGCGTGTCTTCCTACCTGGTGTTTGCCAAGGGTCACCCTTTCTTTTGTGTTTTTAAAAATTTGACCAGAGGACTTCCGGTCAAGATGGCGGCGTAGGTAAACGCGGTATCGCGTCCTCTCACAACCACATCAAAGTTACAACTAAACTACAGAACAACCATCATTCAAAACCGCCTGACATCGAGCTGAATGGAAGTCCTACAACTACGAAATTAAAGAAGAAGCCGCATCGAGACTGGTAGGAGGGGCAGAGGCGCGACAGGCTGGTCCCACAACCGCGTGTGGCAGATAAAAATCAGGAGGATACCTCGGTTGGGAAGGTCCTCCCTGAGGACTGAGGGGTCCCTGTCCCACACCAGGCACCCAGCTCAGGGTTCCAGTGCCAGGAAGAGAAGTCCCCATCACTTCTGGCTGGAAAACCAGCGGGAACTGAGGCTGAGGCGGCTGGAGCCCCTGGCAGCTCCTCTTAAAGGGCCCGCGCACAGGCTTACTCGGACTTGCTCCCTCCGGGCTCTAGTGTGCGGGAGGGAGCCTGAAAGGCACCAGAGTCATATGGGGAAGAACTGAGCTGTTTGGCATTGGAGCAAGGACTGGAGAGGCAGCTTTCTCCTGGACAGATGTGCTATCAGAGGCTTTTGTTCCTTTGGTGAGCCCTTCCCTGGGACAGCAGACAGCTGCCATATCTGGGACTCCAGCAACCTGGCTCACACTGTTGGCCCCGCCCTAGTGATTCCCTGAGGCCCCGCCCCACCCAACCTTCAGGCCCACCCAAGCTGTTGCCAGTTGCTTTACCACAGGATTGGCCTGTCTTGGATCCTGCTTCAGCTTTTCCTAAATTCTTTCAAACAAGCTGCATCTGGTCTCAGCTAGCCCCATACCTCTCGCTAAGTAATACATAGAAACAAACAGAGGGAGGCAGCCAAAATGAGGAGACAAAGAAACAGGTCCCAAATGAAAGAACAGAACAAAACTCCAGGAAAAGAACTAAGTGAAATGGAGTTAAGCAACCTAACAGATGCTGAGTTCAAAACACTGCTTATAAGGATGCTCAGTGGACTTAGTGAGAACCTCAGTGAACTTAGTGAGGGCCTCAAGAGCATAAAAAGGGACCAGTCAGAAATGATGGAATCACAGTCAGAAATGAAGGAGGCACTAACTGAAATAAAGAATAGTTTACACAGATTCAATAGTAGAGTAGGTAAATAAATCCAAGAAGCAAACCATCGATTTGGAATGTAAGAAAGCAAAAAACACCCAATCAGAACAGCAAAACGAAAAAAGAATCCAAAGAAATGAGGATAGTGTAAGGAGCCTCTGGGACAACTTCAAGCGTGCCAACATTCGCATCTTGGGGGTGCCAGAAGGAGAAAAGAGAGAACAAGAAATCGAAAACCTATTTGAAACAATAATGGCAGAAAAATTCCCAAACTTGGTGAAGGAAACAGACATACAAGTCCAGGAAGCACAGAGTCCCCAACAAGATGAACCCCAAGAGGTCCACACCAAGACATATCATCATCAAAATGCGAAAGGTTCAAGACAACGAGAGAATCTTAAAAGCAGCAAGAGAAAAGCAGTTAGTTACCTACAAGGGAGTTCCCATCAGAATGTCAGCTGATTTCTCAAAAGAAACTCTGCAGGCCAGAAGGGAGTGGCAAGAAATATTCAGAGTGATGAAAAGCAAGAACCTACAACCAAGATTACTCTATCCTGCAAAGCTGTCACTTAGAACCGATGTCCATATAAAGAGTTTCCCAGACAAGGAAAAGCTAAAAGAGTTCATCACCACCAAACCATTATTATATGAAATGTTGAAGGGTCTTCTTGAAGAAAAAGATAAAAAAATATGAACAAACAAAATGGCAATAAATACATACCTATCAACAATTGAATCTACAAACAAAATGAACAAGCAGAACAGAAACATTCTCATAGATACAGAGAACTTTTGTTGGGTACCAGATGGGTGGGGGCTGGGGGGAGGGGTGAAAAGGTGAAGGGATTAAGAAGTACAAATTGGTTGTTAGACTGACAAACCTCAAAGGGAAGGGGGGTGGAGGGGTGGGAAGAAATAAACCAAAGAATTTATATGTATATATGCATAACCAATGGACACAGACAACAGTGTGGGGGAAAGCAGGAGGGGGGCAGGAATGGGGAGGAGGGGGGCAATGGGGGAAAAATGAGGAACATCTGTAATGCATTCAACAATAAAGATAAGTTTAAAAACAAACAAAAAAACAAACACATATCCTGCTTCCCAGGCAGCTTGAAGAGGAGGCATCCAGCCAAACCATGCCCAGAGGTCTGGTCCACAGAAGTTGTGTAGTGTTAATATTTGTACTTTACAGGTGCATGGTCTGAATGCAGTGTTCCTTGTGCCTTGGTTTCCCCATCTGGTATGTGGCAGAAGTGAAAGACATACTCTTTCTGAGAGTGTAAAAGAATTAATGTTTGAGAAATGGTGGGAATGCCTAGCATATCCTCAGAGCTCTGTCTGCATGTTATAAATCAGTTTTAAAATCCTTCTTCCCATGTCTGTAAACTCCTGAGGGTGTAAGCAAGCCAAGCCTTTTGTCTGATAGGGTGTAGGAGTGTTAACTATTAGACAGCAGGCCCAAAATGGAGTCGCATATGCTAAGTCTCACGTCACCGAACCAAGACTTCATTGCAGTTTTGGCTTTCAGAGAAATGAAATCTCAAACTAGTCAATCGGCCTGATAGACCCTGCCATCCCCTAAAGGAAAGTGTGTGCAAGTCTTTCCGTTTGTACAGTTCCTTGGAGTTCCTTTCTTTCTGCCAGACTCGATGCTGCCCAATTCAAATCAGTTTTTGCTCAAATAAACTCTTAACATTTAAAAAAAAAAAATTTTTTTTTTTTTTGACCATAATGGTATGTTGTTTTCACTTTGTTTGTTAGTGGAGCAGAACGTTTTTTCATAACCTCTGGCTGTTAGTATTTCATAGAAGTTGCTTGTTCATGATTAATGCATTTCTGTGCTGTAGGAAACTCCGGGATGTTCTACAACAGAGGCTAATAAAATTTTTCATGGACCAGAGTAAAAAAGATGCGGAGACATATGCCAAGTTTTTTGAAGATTATGGCTTGTTCATGAGAGAGGGCATTGTGACCACTGCTGAACAGGAAGTCAAGGTAAGGTCTAGGTTTCTGGGCCTTGCCTTGGGCTGTGGAGGAAGCTAGTGGAGGCCAGAAACCTGAGCTTCCCAGGACCTGACAGTGGCATATCCAGGCACCCCAGCTATTGCTGCCCTGGGGCCAGTAAACGCAACGTGTGACCTCTGGACCTCTGCTGGTAGTCACAGTAGGCCCAGCACCGTGCTCAGGAGAGGCCTCACCCTTTGTACTTTGGGACGAGACTCATTGCCCTCAGTCCCCTCACCTGAGGCTAGAAGGAAATAGGTGTGTACTCTGTCTTCTCCTGCAGGAGTTCAGGGGCTCAAGAGATCACAAAGGCAGGGCCAGGGCCAGGTACTGGTTCACCAGGGCGGGGAAGGTCAGGGAACAGTGTGTGCAGTGATTGGCAGAGCTCCTTTAACATGGTGCCACTGGGCGCAGTTCTGTTCATCTTGCAGCATTACTTAAAAATGATATGATCGGCCCTGGCCGGTTTGGCTCAGCGGTTAGAGCGTCGGCCCCCAGACCAATGAGTCGCGGGTTCGATTCTGGTCAAGGGCACGTACCTCAGTTGGGTTAGTCCCTGGCCCATTGGGGTCATGCGGTTGGCAACCAGTCGATGTGGCTCCATCACTTCGATGTTTCTCTCTGTCTGTCTCTCCCTCCCTCCCTCTAACTCTATCTGATAATAAGTAGAAAAATAACCTCGGGTGAGGAATTAAAAAAAAAGAAAAAGATATGATTGTTCAATAAGTATTTTTTGGCTTTTTTTTTTTTTTTTTTTTTTGAGAGAGAGAGAGGAAGGGAGAGAGAAAAACATTGATGTGAGAGAGAAACATCAATCAGTTGCTTCCTGTACACACCACAACCAGAGATCGAACCTGAAACCTAGGTATGTGCCCTGACTGGGAATCGAACCCTGCCACCTTTTGGTGTATGGGAAGATGCTCTAACCAACAAAGTCCCACCGCCTGGGGCCAGGGTTGGCCCTTTTTAAAAATTTTTTATTTATTTATTTTTATAATCTTCACCCAAGGATATTTTTCCATTTATTTTCAGACAGAGTGGGAGGAAGGGAAGGAGGGGGAGAGAGATGCGAAAGAGACAAAGAGACACGACTGGTTGCCTCCCGCACAACCCCGACCAGGGCCGGGGACCAAACTGCAACTGAGGTACGTGCCCTTGACTGGAATCGAACCCGCGACTTTTTGATCCACGGGCCAATGCTCTAACCACTGAGCCAAACTGGCCAGGGCTGAGGTTGGCCATTTTTATTTTTTTTATTTATTTATTTTTTTAAATAATTAATTTTATTATTAATTTGTTTTTGTTACAGATGTTTTTCCTTTTTTTCCCCCATTGACACCCTCCTCCCCCTCCCCTTCTCCTCCTCCCCATCCCTGTTGTCCATGTCCATTGGTTATGCACCCATGCACATAGGCTCTGTGATTTATCTCTTTCCCCCGCCTCCCCCCCTCCTCTGAGGCCCGTCATCCCATACTCCACCCTCCATGTCTCTGGGTCAATTTCGTTGTTCAGTTTACTCAGTTCTCCTGTGTGTTGCCGGCTTCCGTTGGTGTGGGGGTCGCTCGGCTCCCTCGCCCCGCCTGGGCCCCCCGTTGGTGCGGGGGTCGCTTGGCTCCCTCGCCCCGCCTGGGCCCCGTTGGTGTGGGGGTCGCCCGGCTCCTCCCCTCCGCCTGGGTTCCCCCGTGGTGGCGGGGTCGGGTTGGCCATTTTTAAATTGCGATATAATTTACATAGTAAAATTCACCCTTTTAAAGTGAATAATTCAGGGACACTTGATACATTCACAAAGTTGTATAAACGTCACTGATATATCATTCCAGAATATTTTCATCACCCCAGAAAGACACCCATCCCCATTAAGCAGTCAGTTCCAGTGTCAAGGTTTCATCTTTTGCTCCAGAACAGCAGCGAGGATGGAGGATTCACTTCTGCTGGTCGGCAAACTCACACCACTCTGGGCATGGGCCTGTTTTCTCCCCTTATTTTCATCGTGTTTTTGGTTAACACCAGCTAGGTGGTCACTACATGCTGGGGGCTTTTTTAAGGGCTTGATAAATATTAACTCAGTGTATTCTTGTTCGTTTTTATTTTTTTAAATTAAAATTTTTTTTTCTTTATTTATTTTAGATAGAGAGGAGGAGAGAGGGAGAGAGAGATAGAAACATTGATGAGAGAGAACATAGATTGGCCACCTCCTACATGGCCCCCACTGGGAACCAGGCCCACAATTTGGGCATGTGCCCTGACCAGGAATCAAATCGGTGACCTCTTGGTGCATGGGTCAACGCTCAGCCAGTGAGCCACACCGGCCAGGCTCGTGTTTGTTAATAGGGATCCATAATGTGTACATAAGCACGAGCTTGGTGTATGGATTAGAACATGACTCTCTAGCTGGGTTTCCACATCCTTTTTTAAAATATGTTTTTATTGATTTTTTAGAGAAAGAGAGAGAGAGAGGAACATCAATGTGAGAGAGAAACATCGATCAACTGCTCCCTGCATGCCCCCAACCAGGGATTGAGCCCGCAACCCTGGCATGTTCCCTGACCGGGAATTGAACTAAAACCTCTCAGTCCATGGGACGATGCTCGGTCTGATACTCAGTTCACTGAGCCACACCAGCCGGGCTTCACATCCTTGTTTTGACCTCTGTTTTTCTGCTTTCTGTCTACCTTTCATCTCCATCATGTCACTCTTTCATGTGGGCCCAGCCCTCTGCGTGCTCTTCCCAGTGTCCCCAACACTTGTCTGTGATGTGCTCCTCCATGCATCAGTGGTGTAGAGGCAGAATTTATGTCTCGGCTCACGTCCAAGCTGATGGCGTTAGGGATCCAGGCCCCCCAGCTTGTTCCTGCTCCTCTGTTCTTACCAGGCAGCTCCCACCAGAAATCAAGACGTCTCCAGCAATCACATTGCATTTCAGCTGATAGGAAGGAGGACAAGCCCGTCTTTAAGGGCCCATTTTCCAAGTTGCATCCCCCACTTTCATTTGTACCCCATTGGCCAGGGCTAGTCATCTGGTTGGAGGAACACTAGGAAATATGGACTTTACACCCATGTCCACATGCCTGATGTGATTAGGGACAGAGGGAGAATATTGGGTCCAGGAGCAGTCTCTGCAATGGGGACAGTCTGGCCCCTCCTAGGATGTGCGCAGCTGGCCCAAAAAGTCCCTCTCTGTGAGGCCCTGGGCCACCTGGGGTGGAAGGTGCTCTCTCAGGTTCCCTGAACTTTTGATGTGGAGCCTACCAGATTTGACTAGAGCCCATCATGGCCCCCAGGGGTTGAGCCACTCCGAGGCCATCCCTGGGCCAGACCTCTGTGGGAGCTGCCCCAGCTGCAGAACATGGTGGGCCCACCAGCGGGGTTGAGGCCAGCAGAGTCTCCTTTTATTTATTTATTTATTTATTTATTTATTTATTTATTTAATCCTCACCTGAGGGTACTTTTGCATTTATCTTCAGATAGAGCGGTAGGGAGAGGGAGGAAGAGAGGGAGAGAAACATCGACGTGAGAGAGAGAGAACCATCGACGTGAGAGAGACACATCGACCCGGGACTCTCCAGTCCGCAGGCCGACGCTCCAACCACTGTTCCAAACCGGCCAGGGCCAGCAGAGTCTCCTTTTAGCCAAAGGCTTCCCAAGTCTGTGCCCAGCTGCTCTGAAGGCTTTCCCAGTGAAGACCTAGGTTTAGCAGTGATCTGCCCTTTGTCTGTTTTCAGGAGGATATTGCAAAGCTGTTGCGATATGAGTCCTCGGCACTGCCCCCTGGGCAGCTGACCAGTCTCGTGGACTATGCCAGCCGCATGCAGGCCGGCACCCGCAACATCTACTACCTGTGCACCCCCAACCGGCACCTGGCTGAGCACTCACCCTACTATGAAGCCATGAAGCAGAAAAACATGGAGGTGGGTGAGCAATGGGGCAGGCTGTGCCCCTACAAGCTGCTGGGGCCAGGTCAGAGGACAAGGTGGTGTCTGAGCACCCAAGGCGGGGGAGCAGGGGTGTCTCTCTGCTTAGCTGGAAAATGGATGAATGTGCCCAGGACCCAGAAAAGCCAAGCAGTGTGATTTAGCCTCCAGGGACACAGAGGCCCGGGCTGAAGTCTTCTGTCTAGTTTTTATGGTCTCTATAGGACATGACACGGGGATTTCTCAATAAGTAGAGTCACTGTTTCTACTACTAAGACATAGCCAGAGCCTCCCCCCACCCTCTGGTAATCTGCGTCATCTACAAAGGCCCAGGAAGCCCCAGCCGCATCCATGTGGCTCCTCCAGCACTCGGACCCAGCCTGCATCCCTCGATCCCATGGCCCTCTCTGTCTTGGGTGGAATCTTCTTGAAGCCTGATGGAGATGTTCTTGGGCCCTTACAGGTTCTCTTCTGCTATGAGCAGTTTGATGAGCTCACCTTGCTTCACCTTCGTGAATTTGACAAGAAAAAGCTGATCTCTGTGGAAACGGATATCGTCGTCGATCACTACAAGGAGGAGAAATTTGAGGACAGGTCCCCAGGTTGGCTCCATCCCTTTTCTCTGGACACAGGTGTGGGTGGTGGCCTGGGGGTGCTGGTGAGGCTGGGACGGCCCAGGGGCTGACACTGTTTGTTGCAAGCATTTTCTGTCCTGCAACATTAGTTTATAGTTATTTTCTTTCCTCATTCCTATCTGGGGTCACTAATCTGCATGAAAGCAGCTGCTTGGGAACCTTAATGATTGACAGAAAATATTTCTGTTTAGATCCCCAGTCTCTCCAGTGCTTCTTCCAAGTTGGCTTCGTAAAAGGATCTGAAATGTCTTTTTATTTTTTTAAATTAATTTATTTTTTATCCTCACCCGAGGACATTTTTTCCTTTTTGTTCAGATAGAGTGGGAGGGAAAAGAGAGAGAGAGAAACATCGATGTGAGAGAGACACATCAAGTGGCTGCCTCTGCGTGACCCAACCAGGGCCGGGGACAAACTGCAACTGAGGTACGTGCCCTTAGCGGAAACCGAACCAGGGACTCTCTGGACCACGGGCCCGACGCTCTAACCACTGAGCCAAACCGGCCAGGGCTGAAATGTCTTTTTAAAAATTAATTTAGTGCCCGGCCGATGTGGCTCAGTGGTTGAGCATCGACCCATGTACCAAGAGGTCGCCAGTTCGATTCCCGGTCAGGGCACATGCCCAGGTTTTCAGCCAGATCCCCAGTGGGAGGCATGTAGGAAGCGGCCAGTTGATGTTCTCTCTTAAGGATGTCTCTCTCTCTCCCTCTTCCTTCCTCTCTCTCTAAAATCAATAAAGAAAAATTATCTTAAAAAATAAAGTAAAGCCCTGGCCAGTTTGGCTCACCTGTTAGAGCATCGGCCTGCAGTGCAGAGAGACCCAGGTTCAGTTCCCGCTAAGGGTGCATACCTCGGTTGCAGATTGTCCCCAGCCCTGGTTGGGTCATGTGGGAGGCAGCCACTCGATATGTCCCTTTCATGTCAATGTTTCTCTCCCTCCCTCTCTCTCCCTCCCACTCTATCTGAATAAAAAGTGGAAAAATGTCCTTGGGTGAGGATAAAAAAATAAAATGAAATAAAAATCAATTAATTAATTAATTTTTGTTAATCCTCTCCTGAGGCTATTTTTTCCATTGGTTTTTAGAGAGTGAAAGGGAGGGAGGGGGAGAGAGAGAGAGAGAGAAACATCAATCTGAAAGAGACACATTAACTGGTTGCCTCCCATGCACACCCAGACCAGTGTCAGGTATCAAGCCTGCAATCCAGGTTGTGCCCTTGACCAGGAATCAAACCCGCAACCCTTTGGTATGCAGGCTGATCTAACCTTGAGCCACATCGGCCAGGGCAGAAAGTGTATTTTTTTTTTTTTAATCCTCACCCGAGGACGTTTTTGCATTTATCTTCAGATAGAGCAGGAGGGGGAGAGGGGATAGAGACAGAGAGAAACATTGATGTGAGAGAGACACATCGACTGGCTGCCACCCACACGATCTCAACCAGGGCCGGGGACAAACTGCAACTGAGGTACGTGCCCTTAGCAGGAACCGAACCTGGGTCTCTCTGGTCCGTGGGTCGACGCTCTAACGGCTGAGCCAAACCGGCCACGGTGAAAGTGTCTTTTTAAAGACGTAACACAGTAACAAAACCATATGGGCCTCAGGGCAACCAAAAAATGTCATCCTGAGGTTCAGTTTTATCTGCTGAATTTTAGATGAAAAGCATCTCTGGTGGTTTTTTTGTGCCAGTGGCTGGGGTTAGAGCTGTTGGAAATGGCGTTGGGATGTTGACATTTCAGGCCCCTGGTGGGAATGAGGTGGGAACTGTGGAGAACGGCCTCTGAGCTCACTCATTACTCTCCCCAAGCTGATGACCGCCTGTCAGAGAAGGAGATGGAAGACCTGCTGGCTTGGATGAGAAATGCGCTGGGATCGCGTGTCACCAACGTGAAGGTGAGGTCTTCTGGAGTCAGGCCACCACTTTGCTCCATGGCTCCAGTGACCACCCAGCTGGCTAGCCTGATGTCTCTGAGTTGCTGGCCTGGTGGGAGTTCTTCCAGTGGTAGTTGAAGCTTTGATATGTGGGAGAGACCAGGAGTGTCACTGCTGCTTCTGCATATGAGCTTACATGTGTGTAACCTCATGTGCCCAGAGATGTTGCTGGAGCAGGACAGGCAAGCTGGGATGACTTGTTTCCTCCACTTTATAGAGCAGGTGGGAACTGAGAAAGTGAAAGCTGAGCAGCCAGTGGCCTGGTGGGCAAGTAGAAGCAGAGAAGAGGGGTCCCCAGACGGCCACCCCAAAGCCATTCTGGTCCAAGCAGCCGAGCTGTGTTGGCATAGGTCATAAGGGGTTCCACCCCAGCCTTTGGGGAGCTTACAGTCCAGCTGGGGTTCTTTCTGCAAGAGGGGCTTCAGAGAGGTAGAAACAGGTTCAGCTCAGAGCTACAGAGAGAGCCAGCCACCAGAGAACAGGTACCCAGTGCAGGGTCACTGGCTCAGGAACAGTCCAGGAGTTGCTCCAAGGGACAGGCAGGTGTGCAGCATGGGGACGGCCAAGAGCAGAGGCGAGTGGGTTCAGGTGGCTCTGTAGGAGTTAACGCAGGACTCTGAGGGGGAGGGATGAGCACAGGTAGAAAGAGGAGGGGCTCCTGGTAGGAGCATGGAGTATCAACGCAAGCAGCCGGGATTTCTGTATGTAACACGTTCACTGTGTCCGCTCTTTACGATAGAGACTCGTTTAAGCCTCAGGTGACTGAGGGAGGTAGAATTATCCCCCTCCTGTGAAGGAGGCAGAGTACATCCCAGGTCATACAGCTAGGACCTCGTGGAGCTGGATTTGAGTTGGAGCTCAGGTTCTACTCAGTACCATGCTGCCAGGAAGGGTGCGCTGTGGGCCCAGCAGGCTTAGTAGAATCTGGTGTGAGTTAGGCCAGAAACCTGTGGGGTGGGCAAGGGGGAAGACTTGGTCAGGGAGAGGGGTTGTGACTGCTTGCTGGGGAAAGATGTATTCATGATGAAGTCAGGTTATAGGGAGCCACAGAAAGGGGGTGAGTGAGAGTGATGCCTGCAGGAAGGAGGCTCCAGCCATCTGGAAGGACGGGATTGTGGGAAGGGACTGCAGAGAGATTGGAGAGAGGCTGGGCCTGGGGAAATGGAACAGTTGGGCCTAGGTGGTCTTAGACAGTTGCTGTCAGACTTGGCATTGGCCCCTGTGGAGGAGAGAGGTGCAGATAACACCAGGTGAGATAGACCTTGGACAGTAATTGACACATTAGAAACTGGTGGCTTTGGGGGATAGAGGGAGCCCCCATGCATGATGCTATTCCAGGAACTTGATGCGGGGCAGCAGTTCAGGCTTCCTTCTTGTTAGAGGATAATTGGGAGGGAGGGCTGAGGGTTCATCCCTGGAGACCTGTTCTCCCTTGTCTTCTGGGGAAGCTTCACACCTGGTTGATTGCCAGCCCAGGGTCCCTCATCCCAGGGACCCTCTCACCCCTTGTCCCTGGCCTTGCTTACAGGTGACTCTTCGACTAGACACCCACCCTGCCATGATCACTGTGCTGGAGATGGGGGCTGCCCGGCACTTCCTGCGCATGCAGCAGCTGGCCAAGACCCAAGAGGAGCGCGCTCAGCTCTTGCAGCCCACCCTGGAGATCAACCCCAGGTAAGGCTGCTGGACCTGTGGGCCCTCAATGCCCAGGAACAGCGTGCTTGTTTCTGACATGCCAGGTACTCCTTTAAAATTGTTTTTATTCATAACGCATAGGAAAAGCGCATAAAGCTTATAAATACAGGACCCGTGTAATTAAACTATTCAATTTAACTTTAAACTATACTCATGTAAAGTTAAAAAACAAACAAACCCTGAACCTTGCTGGCCCTCCGATGCTCCCAATTTTCTCGCCATTTGAATTCTGTGACTCTTAGGTAATCATAGTCCTGACTTGTGATAATCATTGCTTTGCTTTATGGTCAGTTTGTACATCCTTCACATGCTCAGTTTTGCCTGTTTATGTAAAGTCTTACTTTCTTCACGTAGTGTGTGAGAGACTTCTGTTCCTGTGGAGGGTGGCTGTGCTTTGTTTTCATGGCTGAGTAATATTCATGGGTTGAATCTGCCTCAGCACAATTACTTATTCTAATTTGACATTCAGGTAGTTTCTGTTTGGGGCTGTTGGGAACATGTTGCTCTGAACATTCTTTTTTTTTTTATCCTCACCTGAGGACTTTTTTTTTTTGCATTTATCTTCAGATAGAGTGGGAGGGAGAGAAGAAGAGAGAGAGAGAGAGAAACATCGATGTGAGAGAGACACATTGAGTGGTTGCCACCCACATGACCCCAACCAGGGCCGGGGACAAACTGCAACCGAGGTACGCACTCTCAGCAGGAACCGAACCTGGGACTCTGGTCCATGGGCCGATGCTCTAACCGCTGAGCCAAACGGGCCAGGGTGCTCTGAACATTCTTGTCCCTGTCTCACACACATGTGCATATGTGAGTGTCTCTGTGGTGCACCCAAGTGTCAAGCTGCCATATGCTTAGCTGGGCTGGGTCATGCCAAGCTGCTTCCAGAGTGCTGGTGCCAGCTCCCCCCAGAAGAACATGAGAACTCACAGGTCCCTGTGGCTTTCTCATGACACATCTTATAAGACTTTATTCTTTTTCCTGTTGGGTTATTTTTAAAAAATTGATTTATAGTTGTGTTATATACTTTATCAGTTGCAAATCTCTCTTCTCACTCTATCTTTTCACCTGCATTAAGATGTCTTATGATGAGAAGTTCTCAATATTATCACATTCATACATTTTTGTTAGGTGCTCTTTTGGTTCTTAAGAAATCTTATCACCAGAATCGTGAATTTATTTTGTCCCCCTCCCCAGCGATCCAGATTGCCTTGTGTCATAGAGTATCAAGTGTCTATACACAGTATCTGGTCTATAGGTCTGTCTTTAGCAGTACTGCACTGTCTTAACCACTCAGCTTTCCCCCCAAAGCCTTCACATTCAAAAGTGATCGCTCCCCTTATTTTCCTACAAGGATGTCTTGGCTACTCTAGGTCCTCACTTGTATATAAGTTAATTTCAAGAGTTAGCATCTTTATGATCAATTCTTTCCATCCATGTACATAATATATATTTTTATTAGGTCTTATTTAATGTCTTTTGGTAACTTGTGTTTTCTTTAGAATTTCTATACATTTTTTATAGTTATTTGATGTGTCATATATATTGGATATTTTTGAAATTTCATTTTCTTTTTTATTTTAATTTTCTGCCTTTATTGATTTTTAGAGAGAGAAGGAGAGGGAGAGAGAGAGAGAAACATCGATGAGAGAGAACATCGATTGGCTGCCTCCTGCATGCCCCACACTGGGGATCAGGCCCACAACCTGGGCATGTGCCCTGACTGGGAATCGAACTGGTGACCTCTTGGTGCATGGGTCGAAGATGCTCAAGCACTGAGCCACACTGGCCGGGAGAAATTTCATTTTGTAATTGTTGAAGGCAAGTTTTATTTTGTTTTTGTTTTTTTTTCATCTTTATACTTTATTTTTTAATTTATTTTATTATTAATTTGTTTTTGTTACAGATGTTTTTCCTTTTTTTCCCCCATTGACACCCTCCTCCCCCTCCCCTTCTCCTCGTCCCCATCCCTGTTGTCCATGTCTGTTGGTTATGCACCCATGCACATAGGCTCTGTGATTTATCTCTTTCCCCCGCCTCCCCCCCTCCTCTGAGGCCCGTCATCCCATACTCCACCCTCCATGTCTCTGGGTCAATTTCGTTGTTCAGTTTACTCAGTTCTCCTGTGTGTTGCCGGCTTCCGTTGGTGTGGGGGTCGCTCGGCTCCCTCGCTCCGCCTGGGTTCCTCCGTGGTGGGGGGGGGGTCGCCCGGCTCCCTCGCTCCGCCTGGGTTCCTCCATGGTGGGGGTGGCGTCGCACGGCTCCCTCGCTCCGCCTGGGTTCCTCCGTGTTGGGGGGGGGGTCTCCCGGCTCCCTCGCTCGGCCTGGGTTCCTCCGTGGTGGGGGGGTCGCTCAGCTTCTGCAGGCGCCCCTGGCTGCAGGATCTCGTTTCCTTTCAGGCGACAAGGAGGGTCCTGGAGGGCAGTATGCCGTCTCCATTCTGCTGCTTCTTTAATTTCGTAGTTGCAGGGCTTCCATTCAGCTTGATTTCATGCGGTCTTTAAGTGATAGTTATTCTGTGATTTAGTTGTAACTTTGATGTGGTTGTGGGAGGACGCGATTTCGCGTCCACCTAGGCCGCCATCTTGACCGGAAGTCCGACAAGTTTTATTTTGAAAATTGATTTTGTATATAGCAATAATTTTTTAATGAAATTATGTAAACAATTCACCAAAAATGTTAAAGAAATTTAAACAAAATCCATAGTCTTATCCCCCACAACTCACTGTAGCCAATTTGGTATGTTTTCTTTTGTACTTTTATCTCATATTTTGTGGGTTTTTAAAAAATTCATATACATGTTTAATTTTTTCATTTATCACTAAGTATTTTTTCATGTTGCTTTATAACCATAAATTTTCTTTTTTATATAAAAATCTGGGGAGTAAGGGGAAGTGCTTTTTACATTTTCTGAGCCAAATTACTAGACATGGAATTACTGGATTAAAGATGTTAAATTGGCTGTGGCTCGTCATGCAGGTCTGTCAGACACCTTTCCACAGAGCTGTACCAGTTTGCATGATGTGTGTGCCTCCCTCCCTGGGAAGGAATGAGGCTTCCAGCTGAGTCCCTGATGAAGATGGATGCTGATGCCAACTGGACACCACTCGATTTAAACAGTTCTGGCACAAAAGTAGTTTCATGAGAATTGTGTGGAAGTACTCATTTCTGTTGCCAGATGACTTTATTTCATTTTAATTTATTTGTTAATCCTCACCCGAAGATATTTTTCCATTGATTTTTAGACAGAGTGGAAGGGAGCAGGGGGGAGAGAGAGAGAGAGACATCGATGTGAGAGAGATACATCGATTGGTTGCCTCCTGCATGACCCTGACTGGGGCCTGGCATTGAACCTATAATTTAGGTATGTGCCTTGACTGGGAATTGAACCTGTGACCCTTCAGTCCGCAGGCTGACGCACTAACTGCTGAGCAGAACCAGCCAGAGCAAGTCTTTATTTTTTTTAATGCTATTTGCCTTTAATATTGGTAATAAGTTCACATGGCTGAGAATACAAAAGAATCAAAGTTTATAGTGAAATTTCCCTCCTACCTTTGTCCCCAATACAGCCACATTAGGTTTTGTATGTATCTTTCTAAAGATACTGTGTGTGTGTGTGTGTGTGTGCGCGCGCGCGCACAAACAGATTTATCTGTGGCTTCCTATTACACAAGCGGTAACTTTTTATACAGGGGTCTTCACCTTGCTTTTTCTTTTCCTTTTAATATGTTTTTATTGGTTTTATATATAGAGAGAAACATTGATCAGTCGCCTCCTGTATGCACACCAACTGGGGACTGAACCCGCAATCTGGGCATGTGCCCTGACCAAGATCGAACCAGCAATGTTTTAGTGCATCGGAGGACACCAACTAAGTCACTTGCTTTTTAAAAAGTGTTTCTGATTATAAATAGTGCTGTGAGGAAAGGAAAGTGCTAAGTCTCAGAGCACCATCCATGTTTAATTTTTATAGACTACAATTGTCCTCTGTAGCAGTTAGACAGATTTGTTTCCCCAATGCCTTCAGTTTTAGCAAACTTCTCAATTTTTGGCATTCTCATAAGTGAAAAATTATCATTTTGATGTACATTTCTTATAAGTAAGGTCAGACACTATATTTATGGTATTGTTTCCTGTGCAAAAAATTTTTTTTCAATATTTATGTTGTCAGAGTTATATCATTAATTTCTTTTTGACTTCTGGATTTGTATTTTGCTTGGGAAGGCTTTTCCTTGTGAGATATAAAACATTTCTTCTGCTTTCTTCTAATTTTTTACATTAAATATTTGATCCTTCTAGAATTTGCTCTGGCCTAAAGAATCAGGTGGGAAGCCAACTTTATTGGTTGGCTAGTTATTCTGTCTTTTCCACTCTTGTGAAATGCTCTCTTTAAATGGGTACAAATGAAATTCCCATATATGTGTGTGTGATTCTTTATACATTGTTGACTTTTTTGCACTTAATTGTTGCCTTTTCATTTTCCAGAGCTAAATAAACTGTTTAATTATTGACATCTGGGATTTCTTCCATACTTTTATTTATGATTTTTATGTTAAGTATAAAATTAAACTTTTAGTGTAAAATAATATATATATTAATTTAGGGAAAGTTTCACTTTTAATTAATGGTCTCTTTATCCAAGCACCAATGTATATGCCTTTTTATATATTAAATTCTTTCTTTCCCTTCATTGTTTAGTTTATATTAATTTTGACACTTAACTGCATTTTCTAATATCAAAATTTGTGTTTTGTTTGGGTATATAATGAATCTTATTATCTGTCAATGATTATTTACATCTTTCTAATTTTTATGTGCCTTATTTTTTTATACTGGACTGCCGTATTACACGTTTTTGAATGTTCTGATAACTCCAACATCTCAGAAGTTAGAGGTTCTTGTGCTGGACGCACAGCCCTGAGCTCCCTTCTGGGGTTTCTATTTCAGGCACACACTGATCAAGAAGCTCAGCCAGCTGAGAGAGAGTGAGCCTGATCTGGCCCAGCTGCTTGTCGATCAGGTGAGTCTCCTGGAAACTGGCTGAGAGCACGAGAAGAGGGGGCTGCCAGTTCTGCGAGCCTGTATCTCCGAAGTTGGACAGCTCAGTTTCCTCTAGAACCCTGTTTCAAGAAGGAACAGCTAGCTCTCTTCCTATCTTCTCTCTGCATTAAAATATCTCTGAGTGGAGCTAGGACAGAGCCCCTATCCCATTAACAAGGTTACTACCCTGCCTTTCAGATCTATGAGAACGCCATGATCGCAGCCGGGCTTGTTGATGACCCCCGACCCATGGTGGATCGCCTGAACAACCTGCTCGTCAAAGCCCTGGAGCGACACTGATGGTGCAGGCTGGACTCTCTTGTCCAGGGCTGCAGCATAGCAGTTGTGAGAGCTCCACACCTTCCCTGTACCCTTAGGTCTTCAGGGGAGGGGACAGTGGAACTGTGTGCCTCTGCCATGGGAAGATGAGCTGGGAAGGAATGACTAGATGCCACCAATGAGAACACCCCTCTTTGAGCTTTATTTACTTAAATTAAAAGGTATTTCTTAATCTAAATATTGGACTTTGTGTGCATACTGACAGGGTAAGTTACTCTGGTAACACAACCCCATGCTTACAATGGACAGGTGAAGAGTGGGGCACTGATCCTGTGCTCAGGGAACTTGCACTGGTTTCCTAAACTCCACCCCCAGAACAGGATCAGCCATCGTCTTCAGTGTCACCTCCACCGGGTAATGGTCACTGATGGCTTGGGCCTAGGGAGAAACATGCAGTGAGCTCAGGGATGCCCATGTGGCAGTACTCCCTGAGGGCCAGGACTTGTACCCAGATACTGTACTGTGTGACATCTGCCTGGGAAGAGGCTCCCAGGGCTGTGAACAAGTGGTTCTTTCAAGTCAATGAAAAAAAGCATCTGTTAGAAGTCCTGTGGGTCCAGATCTCACTCCACCCCTGTGTCCTAAGCCCCCATTAGAGCTACAGCCTATAAAGAATGGTCACATACAGTCTGGTTGTCCAATCCATATGCAGCTTGGAAGTCAAAGGGACCAGCTGAGTCGGGAACAATGGCATGTTGGAGCAGAGTTCCGGCAACCACAATCCTGCAGTGCCAGACACAAGAAAATCCACTTCAGGCCACTCTCTGGTTCCGTGCATTTAAATCTCAGATCCCAGCAGGTCTCTCCCACTCATCCCAATGAGTCTTCCCCCTACAAGCTGAGGGACCTGAGCACCTCACCAGCCCAGGCACCTGGCCTTCACTGCCTCACCTCCAAATGAGGAACCTGCAGGAGCCAGCTCCCATCTGGTCTATATGGCCTTTGGGTGAAGCCACCCCCCCCACCCCCACCCCTCACAAAGGCCAGGACCAGACTTGTACTTGGCCAGAGTCAGGTCTGGATGTGCAAAAAGTGGGCACCACTGGCTGATTTGTATACCTGAGACTACTCAGAGGAAAAAACTAGTATTCCTACATTCCTAAAATTAAGAAATACTGTTTTTTATTCTACTTCATATGTGGTTCAAAGCTCAAGAGGGTGAATTTCTCCTCAAAGGGCTTGGGAACCATTTCGGAAACTGGACAAAGATGGAAATCACAGCTGCTTGTGGAGGTGTCCCCATCCCTACCTTGGGCCTGCAGAACCCACTGGGGGTACAGACCCTGCTCACCTGTCGTAGGCGCAGTGTGTGGACGTAACAGTAGTGTCGGCGGTGTCAGGAATCAGCCACTGGAAGGCTGGGGTTGTGCGCAGGCGGATGGATGACCAGTGTGAAGGGGTCACGTAGCTGCAGCCAGCGTTGAAATCACCCATCAACATGATGTCCTATCAGGAGACACCAGCTGATTGGCCCAGGGACAGAACAAAGCCCTCAGGAGCTCAATCCAATGTGTGGGGCCTCACCTCCATGTCCCACTTCTGCCGGACATCCAGGTAGACATCGTAGAGAGAGTCGATCTCAGACACTGCATCCAAAGGGGCTGCATGCAGGGGGACGATGGCAAACTCCTTGACCTCTACAGAAAAGGTGGTTGTGCTAAGCAAGGAGGCGGGGTGTGGGTTGGGGGGTAGTCCTGGTCCAAGGGTGCATTGGCCTGGCTCAGTCATGTGTTTAGGACTGGGATGGAGGACACGTGAGACAGTCCCTGGGGGAAGGGTGGGCATTTCCGTAAGTAACTTAAACATAAGACCAAAGCACTAGGGATGGGGAGGGCACCAAGCTCCCCAAAGGGGTGCATGGTGGGAGCATAATGTGATGTGGGTCTTCAAGGTGTTATGGGAAGGGTCAGGTAGGTCTCCCTTGGCCAGGCAAGGCAGAGGAGCCTGTGGCAGCAGCACTCACGGGTGAATGGGGAGGAGAACTTGACAACAGCTGGCTCTCGGCTGAAGGTATCGTTCCCACAGGGCTCGCAGCCATCGTCATACTGGTAGCTGTCCAGCACTGACACCTGGTCAGGTCTGCGGAAGGCCAGGCCAGAGGGTGCTCAACCTGGGGCTAGGGGCTAGAGGCACTGCCTCATCTCGCTAAACCCACCTGTTGCTGCGGGCAGAGGGCCCAGTCCAAGTTCAGATATCACACAGACCCATAGGCCCAGAGCTCCTGCCCATGCATGTCCTCTTGCCCAGATGGTGAGGACTTGGAGCACAGCAAGCACCTGGGAGGGTGGGCAGCCCAACCTGGACCCTGCTCTTTGGCCTCCAGTTCTTGCCCCCACACCTGGAGGAGAAGCTCACAGGCTTTCTAGACACACACCCCCTCCCCTGCTTCTGTCAGCAACCTTGGAAGAGGCGACCTCATCTCAGCACCTGGTTTTTTACCTGAACACGAAGAGGTAGCGCTCCTTATAGCTGCTGCGCCCCAGTGGCTCGCTGACTATGTAGTGATAGGTGTTGGGGTCATCCCTAGATTGAGGAAACAAAGGTACCAGTCGGGACATCCTGCCACCTACAGCAGGGTTCCTACCCACATCAGTGTCCCTGGGCCGAGCCAAAGTGGCATCGTGCCCCTGAAGAGATGGTCACTGTCCCCATGTGCTTCCCCAGGACTCTTCCACCTTCACGCACTGATTGAGTCTGTCCAGCAGCTTCCCCACCGCCGTCAGGTGGCTGTCTCTGACCTCCTGGACCAGGGCAATGTCATAGCGACTCAGGATCTAGGGACAGGGCCACAGTGGTACTGAGCAGGGACAGGCTGGGCGGAGACTGGGGTGTCTGGGCCCTTCCCACCCCAAGTCCCCACAGGAGCCAAGCTGCTATTCCCAGGGTGCTTTCACGTCAGTTTGGCCTGCAGCCTGATGTCAGCCACGGCAGTGACAAGGGCCCCATCCCCACAGCTGACGGGGCTGAGAGCAGAGACCTGGGAGTCTGACCGCCCTCAGGACTGACCAGTGTTCCCAGAGCACGGGTTTCTTGGGGACAGGCTGGCCTGGCCCTACCTGCACAATGTAGTTGGAGAGGGTGGCATTGGACATCTTGGTCTCCCCGAAGGTCTGGATGTTGAAGGCTGCTATTCTCAGGGGCAGGGCCATGTGCAGCACACCAGCCAGGGTGAGCAACACCCCCATCAGCCTGGCACCCTTCATTCTGGAGGAGGAGGGACATTCCCATGTGGGTCTGGGTTAGCAGAGACAGTGCCCTATCTTGCCTCAAAGAGTCCAGCTGTGTGAAGCAAGGGGAGCCCAAGGCTTAACTGTCTTCATGGGCAGTGCTGAGCAGTCAGGTGAGTCTCAACCCTCTCGCCAGTGTCCGGAAAGCCAGACAGCAGTGCCAAGGAAAGGACCGTAGGAGCTTCTTACCCCTCCACCCACCAGAAGACAAGCCCCTGTAAGGGTCACCAGGCTGAGGAGGCGCTCTAGTGGTGGGACACTGGCTCACTACCCTCCCTGCTCCAGGCATCCACCTGGCTAGGGCTCTTCCCAGGCTTGGTGCCGACCCTCCAACTGGCCACAAGTCACACAGCTCTTGGGACACTAGACACACTCACCTGAAACGCGACTTCCTCCAAAGATGATGGGAATTCTGCCAAGAACACGGAGTTGATATTCTTTGATATCAATTTTCTCCTTTTGCTGCTTTAAGAAAAGAAAAATGATTTACAAAGGGAAGTCTATTAAGAAACACAGCCGAGAGGTCCACGCAGAGCTGTTACAGTTCTCAATCCCCACACAGGGAATGCTCATTCCACCTGGGGTTTTAAAGGTTTGGGCAATTGTGACCTTTCCGGGGGCATTACCTGAAGGACACAGAACAGTGGCGCTGCCTGTGTGGCTCTCCTGTGCAGGTGAGTGGTTGGCATGTGTTTATTTTAACAGGAACAGGTTCTTGGTACTGTAAAAACAGCACCTGATGATATTTGCACTTACTTTTAAAAAGTCTAATAATTGGGCCAAAGGCTTGTGTGTCCTTCACACATGCTGCTCTCCCAGGGATGGGGAGCAGGTGTGCTATGGAGGGTGGAGTCCTGGCTGCATTCCGATATGCAGGACTTGAGATGACCTTGGAGCCAGTGGTCAAGGCCAGACATCCCAAATTGCATGATGCAAATATAGCCCATAGTGGCTACTCTCTGGCTCAGGGGCATACCAGGTCTCCTACCAATCCCAACCCCTGCTTCTTAATCCACTAGCTGTGAGGGCTGCTGGCAACTTGGCTAGAAGCTGGGGCTCTATGGGGTACATATGTGATGCAGCATTGGGAGCTGCAGGTCTTGGGTGCCAGGAAAGGGCGAGGACTGCCCACCTCAGTTGCCAGAAGAGAACCTGTGCATCCCAGGCGCAGGTGACTCAAGTCACAAGGACACTGTTAGGCAGCAACTGTGAGGGTTCATGACAGGTCTTGAGTCCAGTCATTTCTTTTTGGAATCCTTTCCTTTCCCATTTATATAATTTCTTGTGGCTGCTCTAATAAGCCATCACAAACTTGGTGGCTTAAAATAATAAATTTGTTCTCTAACAATTTTAGAGGGCAGAGTCCAAAATCTATTTCACTGAGCTGAGATCAAGGTGTTGCAGGGTTTGCACGCCCTCCAGAGGTTCTGTGGGAGGGTCCTTTCTGCCTCTTCAGCTTCTGGGGGCTCCTGGTGTTCTTAGCTTGTGGCCACATCGCTCCAATCTCTGCCTCCATCTTCATACTGCCTTCTCTGTGTCAATTCTCCCTCTGCCCCCTCTCAGAAAGATACAGGTGATTGAATTTAAGGTCCTCCCAGATAATCCAGGACCATCTTCCCATCTGAAGATCCTTAATCACATCTTCAAAGTCCTTTTTTGCCATGTAAGTTTCAGATTCCAGGTTTCAGGTTCACAGGTTCCAGGAATTAGGACATGTATACCTTTTAGGGTGACATTATACAGCCCACTACCCCATCCAAGGGGGCTCTGACCATGTGGGGAGGGCCGGGTCCCTCCCTGGGATGGAAAGGTCTCCCTGTGTGAAGGTAGGTGCAGGGCTGTGGGGGACTAGAGATCTGGGAGCAAGGTGGCTTGAGGGCAGCAGTCCGTAGGGACCAAGGTCTATGTTACAAAAGTGCCACAGATCAGGCCAACTGGTCATGAAGCAGGAGGATGCAGAGGGGATTAAAAACAGTTTATTAGGTAAATCAACTTCACAAGACCAGAACCCCCTGAAGTAATGAAAACAAGCTGACAGATGGCTCTGGCTGTCAGCACAAATGCTAATCAGCTCATGTGTCCCTTGATAAGATGTCTGTAAGATAAAATCAGGTGGCCTGGTCCTCAAGTTTCCAGGAGCCCCATTGCAGCCTTTTGCAAAGGTTTGATTGCTGATTCTCCGGTTCCCAATCCCCAAGGCTGGGATAGCTTTCTTTCTTTTTCTTTTTTAAAATCCTCACTCAAGGATATGCTTATTGACTTTAAGAGAGAGGGGAAGGGAGAGAGAAACACTGATGTGAGAGAGAACCGATCAGCTGCCTACTGTACGCACACCCCGACTGGGGACTGAACCCGCAACCTAGGTATGTGCCCTGACCAGGAATCAAACCCACAGCCTTTTGGTGTACAGGATGATGCTCCAACCAACTAAGCCATCCGGCCAGGGCTAGGATAGTTTTAAGCATGTCAAAATCTATATGCCAACCACTAAGCAACACACTGACCTAGATCCCTTTCTTTCATGAGTTTCTTTCCTGGACACACTTGCCAGACCTTTTAAAGGGAGTATGTAAGCAAACCTAGAGAGGGACCCCTGGTCCAGTGTTTGAGCAGACATGAAACACTGACCACAGGTGGTACAGCCATGGCTCACACTGCGGGTACCTGGCCCCTCCAGTTCTCAGCACATGGGACACAGGCACCTACCTGTCTGTCAGCACCCCTGCCCTCCTCTAAATCAAACACTGCCCCTTCTGCTCTGGGGATCTCCCAGCCACGGTCCCTGCCCTCTCCCCAACACGCCAGAAAAAAAGTTCCAATCTTGGCCCCACTGGCACAAAGTGCCAAGCTTTGTTACCATGTTGGCTGCCCTCGGAGATGGGTCCACACGAGAGGCAGCACAGCCCAGGGAAGAGCCTGGCCCAGGAGTCAGGGATTTGGGGCCTGGAACAGGTTCACCCACTGCACCTCCAACCACTTTGAGCCTCAGTATCTTCATCTATAAAAAGGGGATAAAACCATCACTGCTTTCTTTAGGTTTATCTTAAGGATCAATGGATATAACATTATTCTACAGAAGAATCATTTCACATCTCCTTAAAAATCCATCTATCCCTAAGAACAATAACCCTCTCAGATGGTGTCTTTCCATCACTCCTAACTTTCTCTCATGGACCTCTTTTCTATTTCTATTTCAGCTGTTGCTGTGTAACAAGCAACCCCAAAATTCAATGTGTATAACAATATGCATTTTTTCCTCACTCATAGGCCCACAGATCAGCTAGGAGGGCTCTGTTCCCTGGACCTCTTCTGGGCCCAGGCTAAAGGGGCTGCAGCTACGCAGGGCATGCTCATCTAACGGGAAATTTCCATAGGGGTAAACAAATACATGATGTGTCAGCTTGGAATTTGCATGTTGTCATTTCCCACCTTCTCGGTTTTTGCCAGCCACAGGGCCAAGCCCAACACCAATGGTGGGAGTCAGGGGTATACTCCACCTGTACAGGGTCCCACACTGGAGATGCAGAAGGGGTGCCAGGGAAGGAAAAATGCTTCTGGCATTTTTCAAAGTCACATCAATAAGTAAATGGGCACTGATAGCAGACCACTTTCTCTGGTTATGGTGAGCTATTTTTTTAAATTGATTTTTTAGAGAGAGAGGAGGGGAGAGAGACCTAGAAACATGGATGTGAGAGAGAAACATTGATCGACTGCCTCCTGCATGCCCCCTACTGGGGATCGAGCCTGCAACCCGGGCATGTGCTCTGACTGGGAATTGAACTGGGACCTCTGTCAAGGGATGATGCTTAATACACTGAGCCATGCCAGCGGGCTGGCGGTGAGCTATTTTTACATTAACCCTGAGAGTCTGCTATGTTCTTTGGTTAAACGCGTTCCAGATACTGGTAGGGGAAACAGCACATCACAACAAAGTTGGAGCCAGTCTTGAACTCTGATGTGGCTGAAATCAAAGGATAAAGGAAAAATCCTCTAAGCACTGAGGCTGGGAACAAATGGCTTCAAGGACACCTGACACGTGCCGGTTGCGGGGCTTTAAGCGACAAGAGTGCCACGAGCCATGGCCGGTTTGGCTCAGCGGTTAGAGCGCTGGCCTGCGGTCCGGAGAGACCCGGGTTCGTTTCCCCCTAAGGGCACGTACCTCGGTTGCAGTTTGTCCCCGGCCCTGGTTGGTCGTGCGGGTGGCAGCCACTCGATGTGTCCCTTTCACGTCGATGTTTCTCTCTCTCTCTCTCTCTCTCTTCCTCTCTCTCCCTCCCACTCTATCTGAACAAAAAATGAAAAAATGTCCTCGGGTGAGGATAAAAAAAAAAAAAAAAAAAAGAGTGCCACGAGACCTTGTGACCTGTCCCTTAGAGCTGTGGGCACCCATGTGTGGCCCAGAGGAGAGGGATGTCCACAGATGCAGAGGTAAAAGGGTGGGGCACAGAGCTCTGGTTCCCAAAAGTGTGCTGAGGCACCCTTGGCCCCACATGAACTCGGGCACCATAGGATACCTTTTACTTTTGAGGGGAATGGTGATTCTTAACATTTTTGGACACCTCATTGTTTCAACATATCTTGCTACATCCCTTTCCATGATTTCATGTCTCTGCAAAGCTAGGTTTCTGGCCGTTATTGAAAAAGCAAATACTATGTGAAATCAGTGTGGAACAGGCAACAAGGGTAACAGCGTCCTATCTGATTCCAAGACTTAAGAAAAACCCAACAGGCACACATCCAGTTGTAAGTAATTGTGGTTACTTAAAAATGAAATGAAGAAAATTTCTCTTTAAATGTATATGTATTACTTTTCCAAATGTCTACTGTAAGTAGCTAGGACATAAATACTTATTAAATTGTTTGGACTCATCTAATAAATGAAACTGTTAGGTATTTCTTTTGGCCTAGGGGTCCCTTAAAATACTGAACCTTAAGCAAGGGTGCTCTGAACTGAGAATGTTTGGGATTTAACATACAGAGGGGTATACGTGCATTATTAGATCATATATCTTACTATACTGATATACCTTCTTTTCTGGCCTTCATCATTTATAACTTACTAAATATCTTGTCACAAAGAAATTTTCAAATCTATAAATTGCTATTGAGATGAATAATTTCAAGTCTACAAACTTTAATAGATTAAACATCTCAATTGTGTTCAAATGCATGAGAGTTCATACTGATGTAAAAAATTCATCAGTCACCTTTGGGAGATAGATTGCAAGGGAGCCAACTTGTTATTCTGCAAACTGGCAAACAAAGTCAAAGAATTAAGAACCTACCCTGCCTTTCCTACATACATGGCACCACTGAGATAAATTTCTCTTTATGGAGGAGTATTCCAGCTAAACAATGAGAAAGGACTGGGAGAATGTGAGACTCGCAATTTGCAACCCTTAACCTAGGCACTGATTATCAATGGCTACAACCAGCCTCCAGATCAGAGAACACACAGCACTTAGGAATAAGCTTGCCAAGACCATCCTGTAGCTGATCAAACCTCTAGGGGCAGAGGCTCATAGTCACAAGCATTATGGGGACACAGCACAATCCAGACTTTGGGAAACTATAGGACCAGGGTGGTCTCACCAATAAATTTAAAGGAAAAAAAAAAGAAAGAAAGAGTGAGAAGAAGAGAAGAGGAACTAACAGATTAAAAAGAAACTTGAGCCCTGGCCTGTTTGGCTCAGCGGTTAGAGCATCAGCCTGCAGACCAAAGAGTCACGGGTTTGATTCCAGTCAAAGGCACATGCCTCGATTGCGGTCGGATCCCTGGCCCTGGTCGGGGTTGTGCGGGAGGCAACCAGTCAATATGTCTCTCTCACATTGATGTTTTTCTCTCTCTCTCTGTCTCTCTGTCCCTCCGCGCCCCCCCCCCATCTGAAGATAATGGGGAAAAAATGTCCTCGGGTGAGGGTTAAAAACAAAACAAAACTGTTGCTTAACAAACAAATGACTTAAGATGCAATCAGGGAAATTCAAACACTGATCTGGTAAATAATGAAATTATTAGAGTTTTAGATTTTGGTAATGTCACTATGGTTACACTTTCAATGACCCTTAGATTTCTTTTTTTTTAAATTTTTTTTTCTTTATTGATATTAGAGAGAGAGAGGAAGGGAGAGGGAGAGAGAAACAGAAACATCGATGAGAGAGAACATCGATTGGCCACCTCCTGCATGCCCCCCACTGGGGATCAGGCCCACAACCTGGGCATGTGCCCTGACCGGGAATCGAACTGGCGACCTCTTGGTGCATGGGTCGATGCTTAACCACTGAGCCACACCAGCCAGGCTGACCCTTAGATTTCAATGTCACACTGAAATATTTAAGAATGAAATGATACAATGCCTGGGATTTACTTCAAAATGTTGGCCCTGAAGCTGGGTAGTGAGTACATGAAGGTTCATTATACTAGTCTCTACTTTTGAGTATTTTGAAAATTTTAATTAAAAAATTTTTATAAATAAAACATTTTACAAACCATGCAACTGAATACAATGCACCATTCAAAAATGAGGTAAAAAGTTAATATTAAAAAATGAAGTCAGCCTGGCTGATATGGCTCAGTGGTTGCTGGTTCAATTCCCGGTCAGGGCACATGCCCAGGTTGTGGGCCCGATCCCCAGTTGGGGGCATGCAGGAGGTGGCCAATCGATGTTCTCTTTCATCGATGTTTCTATTTCTCCCTCTCCCTTCCTCTCTCTCTAAAAATCAATAAAGAAAAAAAATAAAGTCACTCAAAATGCTTTAAATGCCCAGTTTTGCACATTAGAAAGAGCCTCTGGTCACTGTGAGGAGCAGGGCTAGGCTTCGGAGGAGGAAAGGCGAGCCAGTTGGCTTGGGGTGAGGGACAAGGGAAGCCAAAGCAGAAGGGATGGTGGGATGGGGAGAGCTGCAGCCTTAGGACAGGAATTCGTGGCAAAATGGCTGTGATAAGAAAGGATTTCAAATTGGCAGAAATTGTGGGTTGACAGACAATGATCAGCTGTCAAGTCCTGAGGGTCAGTGGTTTTCCACCTGCTCAGGAAATACTCCTGACTCTCCTTTGAGGTGGGGCCTCGTCCCTAATTCTAGCTGCAGCTGGGACATCTCAACTCCAATAGGCTTCGCAAACTTGCGCAGCAGAACCAAACTTCAGACTGAGTTCCTGGTTGCACCCCCACTATGGCTCAGCCTCCATCCAGATGCTCAGATACCCAATATTTGTTTGGGTCCCCGCTTTCCCTCAGCCCTATCCCAAATGCACACTGAGTCTGTACTCCTCCGGGTTCTGCAGCCACCAATTGGTCCTTCCCTGAATATATGCAAAGCCTCCCAGTGATCACCCAGCACATCTTGTGAACATGAAATCAGATCATGTTATTCCCCTGCTTAAAATCTGTCATTGGTTTCTCATTGTCCTTAAGATGAAAGCTGGTACCTACTAAGACCTGAGCAAATCTAGTGTAGGGCCTCTACTCTGCCCTGGAGGGCCAGGGCGACCTTGTCATTCCCGTTTCAGCTCAAATGTCACTTCTTCAGGGAGGTTGTTCTCTCCCCATCCACATGCTCCCAGTGTCATTTTTTTCATGACCCTTATCACTTCTTTTATTTACCTTAATATGTTTGCTCTTACTTGTTTATACTCATTTAAGGCCTGCCTCTGGACTAGACAGAACACAAGCCCCATGGGAGCAGAGACCTTGTCCATCTTGTCCATGAAACTACCCCATGCTTAAAAGAGTGCCTGGAACAGAGGAGGCATTCCACAGACAAAAGCTGAATGCAGCAGGATCATGTGCTTACTTCCTCCTTCCCACCTTCCTGGACAGCCTGCCTGGCTACATAGAGAGAATGTCCCTTCCTCCTGAAGAATGTCCTTGGACCCTCCTGAAGGAACACAGCACAGCCTCCTGTCCTGAAGCATGAAGCACACTGCAGGGCATCCACGTGGCCCCTGGGTACCCGGCTTGAGCTGACCAGAAGCTCCCTGGAACTGATGGCTATTGTGGCCCCACACATCCCTCCTATTAGCCAGGCTCCACCCACTATTCCTCCTTTCCCCTCAGGAGTTGTGTTTGCTAACCCCACAGACAGCAGAGGGCAAAGGGGCTTCTATCCTTTATTACAGATCAAGGGTTGATGTCTTTGTTCTGACATTGCTTTAATGCATGTCAATCAACCTGTTCGGGTCAGCAGTCATCTCTCAACTCAGCACACTGGCCTTGGTCCAGTCACAAATCACTAGCCCTCATGAATTTATTTCTGTTCATTATACAGAAACCATTAACCCAGGATGGAAAATTTCTCAGAACAGACGTCTGAACTGCTACAATCCAAAACAGCTTTATAGTCACGCTCAGCAGCAGCCCTACTTCCTCATCCCCCGCCATGCCTGTGCCCAGCATGTCAGTGGAACAGGTGGCACTTGAGTTCCACAGTGCATGAGGCCTGAGCAACAACGTATGCACCCCCTTTGCAAATCACAGACAAGCTTCTATTGGTTCCCCAATCACCCCACCCCTCAATGCTACTTTTCTGTACTCTACATTCAGGCGAAGCAAAGGCATTTTCTTTTTTATTTTATTTTTTTTTATCCTCACCTGAGGACATTTTTCCATTTTTTATTCAGATAGAGTGGGAGGGAGAGAGAGGAAGAGACAGAGAGAAACATCGACGTGAAAGGGACACATCGAGTGGCTGCCTCCCGCACGACCCAACCAGGGCTGGGGACAAACTGGAACCCAGGTACGTGCCCTTAGTGGGAACCAAACCCGGGTCACTCTGGACCACAGGCCGACGCTCTAACCACTGAGCCAAACCAGCCAGGGCAGCATTTTCTTTTTTAAAAAAAAATTCTTTTTCTTTATTGATTTCAGAGAGAGAGGAAGGGAGAGGGAGAGAGATAGAAACATTTATGAGAGAGAATATTGATTGGCCACTCCTGCATTCCCCCTACTGGGGATCTGGCCCACAACCTGGGCATGTGCCCTGACTGGGAATCGAACTGGCGACCTCTTGGTGCATGGGTTGACGCTCAACCACTGAGCTACACCGGCCAGGCACAAAGGCATTTTCTAAGGTATATATTGAAGTTAGCACACCATTAGCTTTAGCCCATGAGTACAAACACACTTGTGTTCCTGATAATAAACTCAAGGCCCTCCTTTAAAGATTTCATTCATCACAGAACTCTACTGACTGGACTCCCAATGTGCTAGTAATGTTTCCAACAAGGTTGCAGTGGAAAACGTTCCCCAAATTTCCAACCCCTTCTGTCTCACCCAAGCACAAAAAGCCTTTTCACCAATACCCCCTCTCCACCCAAGGCTGAGATTCTACAGAAGGGGTGAGCAGGACCCTGAAGGGCCAGGACAACGAAGCTCACCAGATAGTGCCAGCTGGTCGTAGAGTCTGCAGGAATGTTTACTATTCATCAGTCTTCTAGTTCACTAATCCCCACTTCAGCTGTCTCTAACTGCTGTTAAATCCACCTACTGAGTTTTATTTATTTTTTTGATCTATAAACTGATTTCTATTTTGTATGCAAAAGGTGTTTTCAAAAGAATCTACAATTAAATAACAGTGATGTTTCACTTATTTCATGATTACAGTAGTCCTCTTTTTGGGGGTGAGGACAAACCTCTTTTTTCCTTTTATGTCCGTATTTTAAACCAGAATCCTATACAAACTCTAAACCAGAGATTTACACCAAAATCCCAAATATATCATACATTTCTTCAGCTGTGATTTTGTAAGACACATTTCTTATATACAAAATCTGATTTACTTCAAATGGAAGTCAAATGTTCACCCTCTTGGCCGCTTGCGCTGCCATCTGGACAGGCTGTTGAGCTTACTGCAGCAAACACTGGAATTCCTCCTTACTCCTCCAGAGCTTGCTCAGCTTTGAGCTTAATAAAGCATCAGTTATCGAACTTTTGCTTGAGAATTTTAATTTTTTATAAATTCTAATTCTCTGTGAAACTCTTCATCTTATTTACTTTATTGTGCTAATTGGTTATTTTGAAGTCCATGTCTGATAGCTTCAATACCTTAATCTCTGGTGGGTGTATCAGCTCCCCTCACCCCCAGCCAGTCCTGTTTCTCAGTATGCCTAGTAACTTGACTGTCAAGTATTGTGTATGACAGAATGGTGGAGAATCAGGATGATGTCTCCCTCCAGGGTGGGCAGCAGAGGGGGGCAGGCCACCACAGGCCAGTCGGTGGCTCAGCTGAAACTGAGCTCATCTGCAGTCTTTATGAAGTCCAATCTACCTGTGGCTTGCCCCTACTTCCAGAGTGCCACCCCCAAGATCCCAGCCGAGAGTCTGGCATATTTCTTAGGGTCATTCCTCCTTGACAGTCCTTAAATTCCCTAGCACCATGAAACTGCCAAAAATCCTGTTCTGCTTTTTAGCCACTTTCTGCTTCTCTTGCCTAAGCAATGTTGTCATCAGCAAATGCCTCAAGAGAAAACTGCTACTGTCAACTTCACTTTTTTGGTCTCCTTCCTTGCAGGAATCTTAGTCCTCAGGTCCTGATTCCTCAGCAGGCCCAAACTCCCAGTTTGGTCTTCCCAGCCCTGAAAAATTGTGTGGAGGCCCTCTAGCTTCTCTGTCTCTTAGCAGCCATCTGTGCCCAGCCCTGAGTGGAAAAGCCAGTGCAGGAAGTAGGGCTTACCTCCTTGAGCTCCCCTCTGAGTCATGGCTGCTGGAGTGACTCTTCAGACCTTCAAGCTAATGTCTTCTGAATTATGGCCAGTTCTTTGAGTCCTCAGCAGGCAGTGGTCTACTGCAAGCTACTCCATGGCCAGAAGCAGTCTGTTTTCATTACCTGGAATGAGTAAGTAAAATGGAGAGTTGGAAAGGACATGGGTTAATAACTAGGCAAGCTGGTCCAACTAGCATAGGCCATGTGGACATCTCCGAGCTACAAATGTCCCGTGCAGAGGTGGGCAGCCAGTGAGAAAGCCAGAAGGGACACAGCCCATTCCCCTCTGTCCAACCAACAGTCTCCAGAACTGAAGGCCTCTGTATGCTCATCTGAACATTTGTCCTATCAGTCCAGTCCTAAAAGTGAAGATGGCACAGTGCTAAAACATGACAATTCTACATGTTAGAAACTCATCCTACAACTCCTTAGAGAACAAGAGCATTTGTCCTCAGTTGAGGTCTATTACCTCGCTCCTGGAGAAGACTTGGGGCCTGCGGACTGCCAGCACCAGGGCTACATCCTTTTTTGGGACTCTGCCCCCTTGGCCAAATGGGTAATGATCGTTTCAGATGGGTAGTGCTGGTTTCTGAGAACTGTACCTTGTCCAGCTGCACTGGTTGTCCCATTTAAGTGTGAGCATCTCACACAAGGGGAGCTGACTTGGTCCTCTCTGATGAATGAGTGAAGGGAGAGGCTTCTGTCACTGGGCCAGTCTCCTCTACCTCCATGTCCCAAATCCTGATGGGATAGAAGCATGTAACCAAGGGAGATAAGGGAGCACCAAAGTTACAGCTCCTAACAGGAGGGGAGGGAGGCTCTCCATGGACTAAGGAGCCTTCAGAGCAATACTCAAGTAAGGCCTGCCCAGAAAGCAGAGCTCAGACACTCTGCTCTGTCATGGAGGTCCCAGGTGACCCCAGAGTGGAGCTGGTATGGGCTTATCTCTATGGAAAGAAGGGGAGTGCCCATACCCAAGCACAGCAGAACCTTCACGTGGGCAAACGGCCCTAGGGGCCGATACTTGTGTGACGGTGCCACCCCACAACACAGCAGCCACCACAGCTCTCGCCACAGAGCCTCATGCCTGAGTCCCAAAAGTGGGCATCTTTTCCAACTCCGCCCACTCCTTTCTGGATGAAACAGCTGGGGAAGGCTGGTCCCACTGTCTTCCCCACATCCCTTGGTCACCATGTCCACTATTCCCCACCTTCTGCTCACTTTCCATGCTCTGAGTATCCATGTACCTTAGAGTGCAGGACAGAGGTGATGTGGCCCTACCAGTGAGGAGGACATTACAATACTCAAGCTCCCCTGAGTGCTTCTCCCTGAACCACCACGGGAAGCCATGTGCTGTAATATTCCTATAGCTAAATTCTTCTCTTGAGAGAAGGGACATGTGCAGTGACAGCCTATGGGAGGCTCAGGTGTGTGAAGAGAAAGGCTCCTACTGAATCATCCCCCAGTGCCCCAGCCTTCCCCTTAATCGCCCTCCAGAACAGTCGCCTTGTCAGGCCTGCCATCAGCAAAAGATGCTGTAATTGTCCTGCCCCAGCTGAGGGGGCTCCCCAGAGTGCCTGCCTATGCTGGGCCCTTGATGGTGGGCATACACAGGGCCCTGCCTCCAATCTCTACTCAGAGGTCTGGGCACTGCCCCAGGGAAAGGGAGTCCCAGCTGTGGAAACAAGAAGATACTCCCAGGAGGAGAACAGGAAAGGCAGTTACAGACTTTGGCCTCCTTGGGAATTGTAGGCTCTGGGCTCTGGGGAGCAGTATTGGTTCTCACCCCACCTCAACACTCCACTCACCTTGTAAGGCTGACTTTCCAGATTCCGGGTAGCCCACATGGAAGCACAGCTGCCAGTCAGGGATCAGTGCCCCTCCTCAAGTGTGCAGGTATAGCAGGGCAGCACTGGCCACCACCAGCCACTCTGACCCAGCTGCAGCTGTGGACAGAGCCTCAGACAGAAGCAGCAATGGCCATAGGAGGCCAGGGATGAGTCCAGTCCAGTGCTTTCCAACCTGGTCCTCTGGCCAAGGCCAGAATGGCTAGAGATAGGTGGCCTTGTTGGTCCGGCTCCCCGTCATCCAAAGACTGCTGGAGGCAGGGGTGGGGGGTTCTGCCTGTGCCAGTTCATGGGTGATCTGCTCCTTTCCTCATTTAGGCTCCTCGCAGGTGCCTCAGCCCACTGATGATAGCCATCGAAGCTGGTAAAATATGAGCTTGCTGTGGAGGCCAACACCAAGCTGCCACCAAAGCTTGTGCCATCTTGCTGTTCCCATTCATACGGTGACTGGTTAATAAAACAAAGTGTTCATAATGTCAGTCATCTTAGCCAGAAGGCAATACCTGTTCTAAAATATCATCAAACTCCTGACAGGCTGTTCTGTTTTTTGGTCATTTGTTCATGAATTCATTTTAGAGTAAAAGGGGCCCATGAACAATGAGAAAACTGGACAAGAAGTGGTGTGATGATTTTTAGTCCCTGGATACTAGTGCAGAACAGTGATTCCCTGAGAAGGGAAACCAAGAGACTGAGCCCTGTGACTGTATCAGCTATGGCTGAGGTGGTTTCCAGGCTACGGTGCAAGGAGGGGCAACTCAGAGACCCAGCCATCTCCTGGAAAGAGACAGAGTTAGGAGGTCAGGGAGGCCTAGGCAGCTAGACTATATGGGGCAGAGTTTTGGGGGATGGGGCTGCACAGACAGCAGAGCTCCAGGATCTGGAGAGGATCCCTTGAGTCTTCAGCTGAGGACAGGTCTGTACCTGTGTGACAGAAACTATGTGAGGAGGCCGGGGCAAGATCCCTAAAAATGAGGAGACAGAATAATCTCCAGAGCTCACATAAGGATGGGAATATTTTGTGTTCCCACAAGCCATGTGGAAAGACCTCCTAATTCACAGGATACTGGGTAGAATCCTCAGAAGGGCATCGCCCTTCAGGGACTAAATTAGCCGTAGACCAAAGGCAGTTCTGGATCCACCCTAACAAAGCTCAGAAGCAAGCCTGTAAGGATCAACTGATGCCAAGGAACTTAACTGCATGCCAGACTAACCTTAACACTATTTGAAGAAATATAACAAAATCCAGCAACCACCAACATAAATTCACAATGTTCAGTATCCCATAAGAAAATGGCCAGGTCTATCAGTTATGGTCCAGCCAGGCCACAGAAACCACATGGTATTTATTTATTTAGAGAAAGAGGAAGGGAGAAGGAAAAGAGAGATAGAAACACCACTGAGAGAGAGAGAAGCATAAAATTTGATTGGCTCTCCTGCATGCCCCCTACTGAGGATCAAGCCCCCAACCTGGGCATGTGCCCTGACCAGGAATTGAACCAGCAACCTCTTGGTGCATAGGTCAATGTTCGACCACGGGCATCACATACCATTTTAAACAATGGAAGTTTAATATAAAGAATTATAAATTATTTATACAGAATTAACTAAAAGGGAATAAAAGAGAACTCTACAGAATACCCTACAGTGAAGAGAAGTGCCCAAGGGAAGGATTCTGACCTTGGAGATGGGTGGTCATGGCCCACTGTATGGAAGTTCAGTGGGCTCTCCAGACCTAGGCTAGGATCTAACAACCACCTGCGAGGATGCCAAAAAAATTAGCTGGGAAGCTGTCTGCAGAGAGTGCTAGGATGCCATCAGGGTGGAGGTGCTGAAGACCTCACAGGAGGCTGCTAGGAGACCAGCTGAGGTTCCCATGGAACTTGTCTGACAGTGCCTGCCCCCTTCTAAATATGTAAAGAACCTCACCACTGGCATCTGTAAGAATGCTGCTGAATTTATAGCTAGGAAGCCACCAGAGAAGGTGCCATGGAAACTCACTAGGGGTGAGTACCCCTATGTGTCCCACATGTCAGTCCACATCACAGAACAGGAATAAGCAAAGCACACAGAACCAGGAAAAGAGGTCTTTTCTCTTCCGGTATCCTCCACTGACAAAGATTAGCACCAGGCTAGCTGGCAAGGGAGAAATGTTCTAGTATTACAAGCAGGCAATGAAGGGTGGATTGATAACTACTATATCAGACATGCAAAAAAAAGAAAATATGACCTATAACCATAAGAAAAATAAATGAATAGGATCTGACCTAAAAATGACAGAGATAAAGGAACCAGCAGACAAGGACAATAAAACAGATATTATAAACATACTTCATATATTTAGAAAGGTAAACATAAGCTTGATGAGGAGATCATGGAAGATATAAAAAGACCCAAATGGAATTTCTGGAGATGGTATAAACAATATCTGAAGTAAATAAACACACACTATCGGATTAACATCAGAAAAACACTGAAAAAGGAAAGATCAGCGTTCAAAGACATAGAAAATGAAACTATTCAAATAAAGCACAGAGAGAGAGAAAAAACACACGAAACACACCAGACATTATCAAGAAATCCAATGTGCATGGAACTAGAGTCCTAGAAAAAGAAGAGCAAGAAAGAAACAGAACCATCTGGAAACATAATAAGAAAAATCTCCTAAATATGATGGAAACTATACATTCACAGACCCAAGAGGATTAATAAAACTCAAGCAGAATAAACCTTAAGAAAATAACACCAAGGCACAACATAACCAAGTTGTTGAAAACCAGTGTTAAAAAAGAAATCTTAAAAGCAGTCAGGCTAAGTTGTTAGACTGACAAACCTCAAAGGAAAGGGGGAAGCGGGGAAGAGATAAACCAAAGAACTTATATGCATAACCACTGGACACAGACAATAGTGTGGGGAAGGCAGAAGAGGGAGGTGGGAGCAGGGAGGAGAGTGTTAATAGGGGGAAAAGGAGGGACATCTGTAATACATTCAACAATAAAGATATGTTTATTTATTTTTTATTTTTTCATTGATTTTAGAGAGAGAGGAAGGGAGGGGGAGAGAGAGATACAAATATCAATAAGAGAGAACATTGACTGGCCGCCTCCTGCATGCCCCCCCCACCAGGGATTGGACCCACAACATGGGCATGTGCCCTGACTAGGAATTCAACCAGTCACCTCTTGGTGCATGGGTCGATGCTCAACCACTGAGCCACACTGGCTGGGCAAATTAATACTACTATTGCCCTGGCTGGTATGGCTCAATTGGTTGAATGTCATCCTGTGCACCAAAAGGTCATCGGTTGGATTCCTGGCCAGGGCACATGCCCAGGTTGCAGGTTTGGTCCCCGTTCGGAGTGTGTAAGGGAGGCCACCGATCGATATTTCTTTCTTACGTCGATGTTTCTCTCTTGCTCTCCTTTCTTCTCTCTCTAAAATCAATAAAAACATATTTTAAAAAACACACAAGCCCAGCCAGTGTGGCTCAAAGGATTTAGTGTCGTCCCATGGACTGAGAAGTCCCAGTTCAATTCCTGGTCAGGGTACATGCATAGGTTGTGGGCTTGATCTCTGGTGAGGGGTGTGTAGGAGGCAGCCAATCGATGTTTCTCTCTCACATCGATGTTTCTATCTCTCTCCCTTCCCCTCTCTCTAAAAAATCAATAAAAACATATTTAAAAAAACACACAAATGAAGAAACAAAATAAAACAGAAACAGACCCACAGATAGAGAGAACAAATTGAGGTTGCCAGAGGGAAGGTGTGTAGGGGGAAGGATGAAAAAGGTGAAGGTGAATAAGAGGCTCAAACTTCCAGTTTTAAAATAAATAAGCCACCCTGGCCAGTTTGGCTCAGCAGTTAGAGCATCAGCCCGAGGACCAGAGAGGCCAGGGTTCGGTTCCTGCTAAGGGCACGCACCTCGGTTGCGGTTTGTCCCTGGCCCGGTTGCGGTCATGTGGGTGGCAACCAGTCGATGTGTCCCTCTCATGTCGATGTTTCTTTCTCCCTTTCTCTCCCTCTCACTCTGTCTGAAGATAAATGGAAAAGTGTCCTCGGGTGAGGATTAAAAACAAATAAATAAAATAGGCTAAAAGAAAAAAGAAGTTGTATTTTAAAAAACAAAAAAAGACACAGAGTAGTTAAATGGATAAGAAAGCATGACTCATATATTTGCTATCTACAAGAGATGCACCTCAAAACAAAAGACTCACACAGGATGAAAGTGAAGGGATGGAAAAAAAGTTTCTAAGCAAATGGAAACGAAAAAGGAGCTGGGATAGCAATATCATATCTGATAAAATAGACTTCAAAATGAGGGCCATAACAAGAGACAAAGAAGGCCACTACATAATATTAAAAGGATCAATCCAACAAGAAGATATAACATTGGTAAACATATATGCACCCAATATAGGAGCACCAAAATATATCTAAATACTTCTGGAAGACTTCAAGGGAGAGATTGATGCAATACAATCATAGGAGGGGTCTTCAACACTCCAATGACATCACTGGATAGATCCTCTAGACAAAACATTAATAAGGAAACAGAGACCCTAAACAACATATTAAATCAGATGGACTTAATAGATATTTACAGAGAATTATACTCCAAAAAAGCAGAATGTATAATCTTCTCAAGTGCACATGGGACATTCTCAAAGATAGACTAAATGTTAGGACACAAACTAAGTCTCTAGAAGTACAAGAAGATTGAAATAATATCAAGCATCTTCTCAAACCACAATGGCATAAAACTGGAAATTAATTACAATAAAAACACACAAAAACATTCAAACACATGGAGGTTGAATTGCATGTCATTAAACAATGAATGGGTTACCAAGGAGATCAAAGAAGAAATAAAAAACTTCTTGAAAATGAACACACAACAGCACAAGAGCTATAGGACACAGCGAAAGCAGCCCTGGAAGGGAAGTGCATAGCACTACAGGCTTACCTCAAGAAACAAGAAAAAATTCTAATAGACTATCCAACCTTCCTACTTAAAGTACTAGAAAGTGAACGAAAAGAAAAACCCAGAGTAAGTATAAGGAAAGAAATAATAAAGGTCAGAGCAGAAATAAATGGCATAGAGACTGAAAAAACAATACGAAAGATCAATGAAACCAAGATATGGTTCTTTGAAAAGAAACAACATTGATGAACCTTTAGTCAGACTCACCAAGAAACAGAGAGAGGACCCAAATAAACAAAATCAGAAACAAAAGAGAAGTAACAATTGACACCACAGAAACACAAAGAATTGTTAGAAAATACTATGAATAATTACATGGCAACAAATTGGACCACCTAAGCAAAATGGACAAATTCCTAGAATCATACAGTCTTCCAAAACTCAACTGGGAAGAGTCAGAAAACCTGAATAGACCAATAACAACTAAGGAAATTGAAGTAGTAATCAATAAACTCCCAGTAAACAAACGCCCGGGTCCAGACGGCTTTACAGAATAGCTTTAGGGAACACTCAAGGAACTAACACCTATTCTCCTCACGCTATTCCAAAAAATTCAAGAGAAAGGAAGATTTCCAAGCTCTTTTTATGAGGCCAGCATAATCCTAATTCCAAAACCAGATAAAGAAGAAAATTATAGGCCAAGTCCCTGATGAACATAGACGCCAAAATCCTCATCAAAATACTAGCAAATCGGATCCAGCAATATATTAACAAAATTATTCACCACAACCAAGCAGGATTTATCCCAGAGATGTAAGGTTGGTACAATATTTACAAATCAATAAATGTGATACACCACATAAACAAAATGAAAGATAAAAATATGATCATATCTGTATCTCTCTCACGTCAATGTTTCTCTCTCTCTCTTCCTCCCTCTCTCCCTCCCGCTCTATCTGAAGATAAATGCAAAAATGTCCTGGGGTGAGGATAAAAATATATATATATATGATCATATCAATAGATGCTGAAAAGCATTTGATGAAATCCAGCACCCATTTCTGATAAAAACACTCGGCAAAGCGGGAATACAGGGATCATATTTCAACATAATAAAGGCCAAATATGAAAAACATACAGCTGCCTGGCTGATATGGCTCAGTGGTTGAGCATCAACCCATGCACCAAGAGGTCACTGGTTCGATTCCTGGTCACAGCACATGCCCAGGTTGTGGGCCCAATCCCCAGTGGGGGCATGCAGGAGGCAGCCAACCGATGTTCTCTCTCATCGATGTTTCTATCTTTCTCTCCCTCTTCCTTCCTCTCTCTCTAAAATCAATAAAGAAAAAATATTTAAAGAAAAGAAAAACATACAGGCAACATCATACTCAATGGGCAAAAACTAAAAGCATTTCCCTTAACAACAGGAAAAAGACAGTGATGTTCATTTTCACCACTCTTATTCAACATAGTACTGGAAGTCTTAGACACAGCTATCACACAAGAAGAAAAAAATAAAAGACATCCAAACTGGAAAGGAGGAAGTGAAACAGTCATTATTCACAGATGACTTGATATTATACATAGAAAACTCTAAACACTCCATCAAAAACTACTAGATTTAGTAAATGAAGTTGGCAAAGTAGCAGGATACAAAATTAACATCCAGAAATCAATGGCATTCTCATACACCAATAATGAACACTCATTAAAAAACAATCCCATTTACCATTGCAACAAAAAAATTAAGATATCTAGGAATAAACTTAACGAAGGAAGTAAAAGACCTATTCTCAGAAAATTACAGGACATTGAAAAAAGAAACAGAAGCTCTGGCTGGTTTGGCTCAGCGGTTAGAGCGTCGGCCCGCGGACCAGAGAGACCCGGGTTCGGTTCCCGCTAAGGGCACGTACATTGATTGCAGTTTGTCCCCAGCCCTGGATGGGGTTGTGTGGGTGGCAACCACTCGATGTGTCTCTTTCACGTCAATGATTCTCTCTCTTTCTTCCCTCTCTCTCCTTCAGGCTCTATCTGAAGATAAATGCAAAATATGTCCTCGGGTGAGGATAAAAAAGAAAAAAGAAATAGAAGAAGATATAAAAAAAGTGGAAATGTATACCATGTTCATGGATTGGAAGAATCAACATCATTAAAATGTCCATACTACTCAAAGCAAGCTATAGATTCAATACAATTCCTATTAAAGTACCAATGGCATATTTCACAGATTTAGAACAAATATCCAGAGTTTATATGGAACCAAAAAATAGCCCTGGATGGTTTGGCTCAGCGGTTGGAGCATCGGCCTGCAGACCAAAGAGTCCCGGGTTCAGTTCCTGCTAAGGGCACGTACAAAAACAAACAAAAAAAAGACCCCAAATAGCTACAGGAATTTTGAAAAAGAAGAACAAAGGCCCTGGCTGGTTTGGCTCAGTGGTTAGAGCGTCGGTCTGCGGACCAATGAGTCACGGGTTCGATTCCGGTCAAGGCCACGTACCTCAGTTGCAGTTCATCCCCGGCCCTGGTCAGTGTCGTATGGGAGGCAACCAGTCAATGTGTCTCTCTCACATCAATGTCCCTCCCTCCCTCCCTCTCTCTCTCTCTCTCTCTCTCTCTCTCTCCCCCTCCCTCCCTCTCACTCTATCTGAAGATAAATAGAAAAAAATATATATATATCCTCAGGTGAGAATTAAAAAAAAAAAAGAAGCCCTGGCCCATTTGGCTCAGCAGTTGTAGTGTTGGCCCGTGGACCACAGGGTCTCAGGTTCGATTCCAGTCAAGGGCACGTACCTCAGTTGCAGTTTGTCCCCAGACCTGGTCAGGGTTGTGCGGGAGGCAGCCAGTCGATGTGTCCCTCTCACATTGATGTTTCTCTCTCTTTCTCTCTCTTTCCCTCCCTCCCTCCCTCCACTCTATCTGAAGATAAATATACTCGAGTGAGGATTAAAAAAAAAAAGTTGTGGTACACTTACACAATGGAATACTATGCAGCTGTAAGAAAGATTTCTTACTCTTTGAGATGGCATGGAGGGACCTGGAGAGTATTATGCTAAGTGAAATAAGCCAGTCAGAGAAAGACAAGTACCACATGATCTCTTTTTTATGGAATATAATGAACAAAATAAGGTGACAATCAAAATAGATCCAGAGACATGGAAATAGGGAACAGACTGACAAACCTCAAAGGGAAGGGGAATTGGGGAGGGGGTAAGAGATAAACCAAAGAACTTATATGCATATATGCATAACCAATGGACACAGACAATAGTATGGGGAAGGCAGGAGGAGGGTGGGAGCAGGGAGGAGGGGGTCAATGGGGGAACTTCTTTAATACTTTCAATAAAGATATAAAAATAAATAAATAGCCCTGGCCGGTTTTGCTCAGTGGTTAGAACGTAGGCCCATGGACTGGAGAGTCCCGGGTTCGGTTCCCGCTAAGGGCACATACCTCGGTTGCAGTTTGTCCCCGGCCCTGGTTGGGGCTGTGTGGGTGGCAACCACTCGATGTGTCTCTCTCACATTGATGTTTCTCTCTCTCTCTTCCTCCCTCACTCACTCCCGCTCTATCTGAAGATAAATGCAAAAAAAAAAAAAAAAATGTCCTCAGGTGAGGACAAAAATAAATAAATAAATAAATAAATAAATAAAATAAAATTGTTTTTACTGATGTAAAAAAAAAAAAAAAAAAGACAGACACATCAATGTGAGAGAGAAAAATCAATCGGCTGCCTCCTGCACACCCCCTATTGGGGATCAAGCCTACAGCCTGGGTATGAACCCTTACTGAGAATTGAACCAGTGACCTTATGGTGCGTGGGATGATGCACAACCAACTGAGCCACACCAGCCAGAGAAAATAAAGACTTTCTTAGACCAACAAAAATTAAGACAATTTGTCACCAGTAGACTTGCCTTGTAAAAAATGTTAAAAGCTCTTCAGAAAAAAGGAAAATATTACAGGTCAGAAACATAGACCTATACAAAGAAGAGTGTTAGAGAAGGAATAAATGAAGGTAAAATATTTTTTAAACACTTAATTGACCTAATAAGTTTGTTCAAAACAATAATGGCAATGTGGGGCTGGGTGAAAAAGGCGAGGAGATTAAGCAAAAACAAACAAACAAAAAACAAAACAAAACAAAAAAACAATAATGGTAACAATGTATGTGGTGACTGTAGCTTCTGTATAAGTGACATGAAGGACCGCAATGTCATAAGGGATGGGAAGGAAGAACTGGGAAGACTGTCATAAGGTACTTGCACAACCCATAAAGTGGTATAGTGTTCACTGAAAGTGGACTTGGGAGTGAATTTTGGATAAGAATCAGAAAGAAAAAGGAACAAAAAGAAGTAAACAGAGCCTAAGAGATTTGTAGGACACAATTAAGTAGACCAATGTACAAGCTTATGAAGTAAATGTAGATTGCAAATTCAAGGACAAACACTTTTTAAGATTTTTTTATAAGTATAATGATATGCTAAGAGAGTAGAAAAATGTAATCATGAAAATGTTCAATTAAAGCCAAAAAAAGAGTGAAGGACAAGTCCTGGCCGATTTTGCTCAGTGGTTAGAAAGTCAGCCCGCAGACCAAAGGGTCTCTGGTTCAATTCCCAGTCAGGGGCACGTACCTAGGTGGCAGGTTTGATCCAGCCTAGTCAGGGCGTATGCAGTAGGCGTCCAATCAATGTGTCTCTCTCACATCAATGTTCCTCTCTCTCTCTCCCTCTCTCTCCCCCTTACTCCCTCCCTTCCACTCTCTCTAAAAATCAATGGAAAAAAATATCCTCGGGTGAGGATTAACAAAAAAAAGGTGGAGGACAAAATAAAAACAAAGAAAAAAGGCAACGGATAGAAAACAGTAACAAATAGGGTAGCTATTAATCCAATAGCATTGATGCTCACTTTAAACATCAATAGTCTGAGTACACCCTTTAAAATAAAGATTGTCAGAGTGGATCAAAAAACAAGACCCAATTATACAATGTCTTCATGAAACCCATTTTATTTTTTAAAAATATTTTCCTTTATTGATTTTAGAGAAAAAGGAAAGGAGAGGGAGAGAGAGATAGAAACATCGATGAGAGAGAACATTGATAGGTTGCCTCCTGTACACCCCCACTGGGGATTGGCCTGCAACCTGGGCATATGCTCTGACTGGAAATCGAATTGGACACTTCTTGCTGCATGGGTCGACACTCAACCACTGAGCCATACCAGCCGGGCATGAAACCCACTTTAAATATAGAGATGCAGACAGATTAAAAGTAAAGGGATGGATAAATACATACCATGTTAACACTAATCAAATGAAAGCTAGAGTAACTATATTAATTTTAGACAGAGCAGATTTCAGAGCAATGAAAACTATCAGGGATAAAGAGGGATATTACTAATGATGAAGGATCAGTTCTTCAAGAAGACATAATAATTCTTCATGTGTATGTTCCTAACAACTAAGCTTCAAAATACACTAGGCAAAAATTAATAGAACTGCAAGGAGAGACAGATTAATCAATTATTATGGTTATAGCCCTGGCTGGTTTGGCGCAGTGATTACAGCATTGGCCCTTGGACCAAAGAGTCACAGGTTTGATTCTAGTCAAGGGCACATACTTTGGTTGCAGTTTGATCCCCGGCCCTGATTGGGGTCGTGCAGGAGGCAACCAATCGATGTGTCTCTCATTGATGTTTCTCTCCCCCCCCTTCTCTCTCTCTCCCCCCTTTCCCCCTCCCCCTCTGAAAATCAATGGAAAAATATCCTTGGGTGAGGATTTTTTTAAAAGTATTATAGTTGTAGACTTCAACACTCCTCTATCAGAAATGGACAGATCCAACAGACAGAAAATAGTAAGGAGGTGGCTAAACTCAACATCACCATCAATCAATTGGATATAATCTCAATAGACCATTTCATTCAGCAAAACAAAATATGTATTCTTCTCCAGCTCACATGGACCATTTATCAAGATAAATCATATTCTGGGCCATAAAAAACACCTTTACAAATTTAAAAGAGCAGAAATCAGAATGTATGTTCTCAGTCAACAAAAGAATTAAACCAGAAATTAATAACAAAAATAGCTGGAAAACCCCCAATATCTGGGGATTAAACAACCCACTTCCAAATGACATATAGGTCAAAGAAGTCTCAAGAGGAATTAAGAAATATATTTAACTAAATGAAAATGAAAATACAACTTATCAAAATTTGTGAGATGCAGTGAAAACAGTGCTTGGAGGGAAACTTATAACATTAAATGCATGTATTATAAAAGAAGAAAGACCTAAAATCAATACTCTAAGCTATCACTTTAAGAAACTAGAAAAAGAACAAATTAATTCTAAAGCAAGCAGAAGAATATAAAAAATTAGAATTAGACCAGAAATCAAGGAAATTGAAAACAGAAAACCAAGAAACCAAAAGCTGGTTCTTTGAAAAGATCAATATATAAACCATTAGTCAGCCTAAGACAAAAAGAGAGAGGACACATATAACTAACAGCCAAAATGAAAGAGGGACATGACCAGATCCTGTGGACATTAAAGAATAATAAAGGAATACTATGAACAACTCTATGCCCACAAATTAGATAATTTAGAGGAAATGGGTCAATTCTTTGAAAGCACAATCAGCCAAAACTCATACAAGCAAAAACAGATAATCTGAGTAGGCCTTATCTACTGAAGAAACTGAATCAACAATAACGTTTCAACACAGACAGCACTATGCCCAGATGGGTTCACCGGTGAATTCTACCAAAAAAATAAATAAATAAAATAAAAACACTTTTTCTTTTAATTTTTGTTTTTTCTTTATTGATTTTAGAGAGAGAGGGAGCCCGGCTGGTGTGGCTCGGTGGTTGAGCGTCAACCCATGCACCAAGAGGTCGCAGGTTCGGTTCCCGGTCAGGGCACATGCCCAGGTTGTGGGCCGGGTCCCCGGTGGGGCGAGTGCAGGAGGCAGCCAATCTTTCTATCTCTCTCTCCTCTCCCTCTCTCTAAAATCAATAAAGAAAAAAAATTTTTTTAAAAATTAGAGAGAGAGGGAGAGGGAGAGAGAGATAGAAACATTGATGAGAACCCGGCTGGTGTGGTTCAGTGGTTGAGCATCAACCCATGCACCAAGAGGTTGCCGGTTCGATTCCTGGTCAGGTCACATGCCCAGGTTGTGGGCCAAACCCCCAATGGGGGCCATGGAGAAGGTGGCCAATCGATGTTCTCTCTCATTGATGTTTCTCTCTCTCTCTCCCTCTCCCTTCCTCTCTCTCTAAAAATCAATAAAGAAAAAAAAAAGAAACATCGATGAGAGAGAACATCAACTGGCTGCCTCCTGCATGCCCCCCGCCGGGGATTTGGCCCACAACCTGGACATGTGCCCTGATCGGGAATCGAACTGGCGACCTCTTTGTGCATGGGTTGATGTTCAACCACGGAGCCACACCGGCCAGGCTCTATAAAAAATTTAAGATGATGTTACACCAATTCTCTACACTCTCTTTCAGAAGAGAGAAGCAGAGAGAATACTTCCAATTCATTCTGGTGTGCATTACCTTAATACCCAAACCAAACAAAGACATTACAAAAGAAGAAAACAGATTAATATCTTCCATGAGCATACATACAAAAATCTTCAACAAAATATAAACAATTTGAATCCAAACAATGTATAAAAAGTAATTATATATCATGACCAAGTGGATTTATCCCAGGCTCGTTCAAAATTCAATAATCAGAAAATAATTCACTACATTAACAAGCCAAAGAAGAAAAACCATATTATATTAATAGATTGCAGAAAAAGCACTTCACAAAATTTAACACCCATTTAATATATTTTTAAAACACCAACTCAGTATACTAGGAATAGGGAGGAACTTCCTCAACATGATAATAGACCATCTACAGAAAACCTACAGTTAAGAAGTGACATCAGCAAAATGGATGACTAGGAGACAACAACAACAACAAAAAATAACCCAAACCAGCTGAATTAACCTTACAGGAGATCTGAAAAACAGTCAAATATCTATAGCAGCCAAGTGAATGCCCAATTAATGCCAAACCTCCCTGGCATGGTACTGTCTTGGTCTACAGGAGGCAGCAGCCTAGTTCCCTCCCTCATACAAGAGAGAGTAGAGCAGACCTTATTTGCAATGTTCTAACCCATCTTGGGCTGTCTGAAGGACTGATCTCTGTCTTGCCTAACTTGGATCTCAGGCAGAGAAATGCAGCAGGCATTAATCATGAAAGCTATGGAAGAACAAAGACTCTCAGCCACCTGGAACAAAGTTTATAAGTAGAAACATGTAATAGACAATGTAAGGCCACAAAAAGAAGCTGGAGAAGAGACTCTTTGGGAAGTTAAAAGACTTTCTAAAACAGCCATGGATGTAAAGGAATTGTAAAAGTCACATGAAGACCTGGGCAAACATATCTTCAGAAAAGATCAGAGAAGACCTTAACCTTTCTCCTAACACTAGTGTGTAGGCTCAGAGCAAGTCCAGCAAATCAGTGATGGACTTCTCAGGCACAGCATCAGTCTGCAAGGACATGGAGAGGTAGCTGTATTTTCAAATACCTAATTTTCAACAACAAAAGAAATATAAAGAAACAAGAAAACACGACCCACTCAAAGGAACAATATAAATTGGCAAAAATCATCCCCGAGGAAGCACAAACATTAACAAAGCCTGAATATTAAACAAAGACTTTAAAACAGCTGTCTTAAATATGCTCAAAGAGCTAAAGAAAAACATGGACAAAGAATGAAAGCAAATCAGGACAATGACATATGAACAAAATGAGAATACCAACAAAGAGAAAAACTATAAAAAGGAACCAAACAGAACTCTGAAGCTAAAAAATACAATGACTGAATTGGAAAATTCACTAGAGAGGTTCAACAGCAGATTTGAGCAGGCAGGAGAAAAAAAATCAGATAACTTGAAGACACCTGAAATCACCAAGTCTAAGGATCAGAAAGGAAAAGGAACAAAGAAAAGTGAACAGAACCTAAGAGATTTATGGGACACCATTAAGTAGATCAAATGTATAGCTTATGATAGTCACAAAAAGAGAGAAAAAAATGGAGAAGAGAGATTATTTGAAGAAATAATTGTTGAAATCTTCCCAAATATGAAAGACACAAATCTACAAATCCAAGAAGCTCAATAAATCATTAGTAGGATAAACTCAGAGACCCACACTAAGACACAGTATAGTCAAATTGTTGAAAGATAAAAACAGAATCTTGAAAGCAACAAGAGAAAAGTGACATCACATACAAGGGATCCTCAGTAAGATAATCAACTGATTTCTCAACAGAAACCTTTGAGGTCAGAATAGAGTGATGATAGATTTAAAGTGCTGAAAGAAAGAAAAAAGCCTGACAACTTAGAATTCTATATCAGGCAAAATTGTCCTTCAAAAAGAGGAAGAAATGAAGACATTCCCAAATAAGCAAAAGTTGAAAGAGTCTGTTACACTAGACCTACCTTGAAAGAAATGCCAAAGGAAGTCCTTCAGGTTGAAAGTACGTTACACAGTAACTTGCAGCTATATGAAGATAAAAGATAAAAGGCAACAGGAAAAGAGTAAGAACAAATATGAAATGGATTTACCCCATAAAAGAAGTCACAGGCATAAGTCTACAGGAGCTGAGCAGGGTTGCTGAGGAAAGGACATTATGGACATCACTCATTCCTAGGGTCACCAGGAGTCAGAGCCAACTCAATTGCATGTTACACACACATGTAAAGATATAGCTAAAAGTAAAGGTAAATACATGGACAAATATAAACACCAATATTGTTGCAATTTTGGTTTGTAACTCGACTTCTTTTTTTTTTTTTTTTTTTTTATCCTCACCCGAGGACATTTTTCCATTTTTTGTTCAGATAGAGTGGGAAGGAGAGAGAGGAAGAGAGAGAGAGAGAGAGAAACATCGACGTGAAAGGGACACATCAAGTGGCCGCCACCCGCACGACCAACCAGGGCCAGGGACAAACTGCAACCAAGGTACATGCCCTTAGCGGGAACCGGACCCGGGTCTCTCTGGACCGCAGGCCAACGCTCTAACCGCTGAGCCAAACCGGCCAGGGCTCGACTTCTTTTTTTCTACAGGATTTAATAGACAAATGCATAAAAATAATTATAAATCTATGTTAGTGGGTATACAATGTGTAAGTATGTAATCTTTGACATCAATAACATAAAGTGGGGAGGGGGACAAAGCTATATAGAAGTAGAGTTTTTGCGGGCTATTGAAGTTGAGTTGATATCAATACAATTTAGATTGTTAAGCTTTGGAAAGTTATCTGTAATTTCCCTGGTAACCACAAAGAAAGTATAGAGAATATACACAAAAGGAAGTGAGAAAGGAATCAGAATGTCACCACCAAAAATCAACTAGACACAAAAAAGGTAGTAATGGAGGAATTAAGAAACAAAAAAGTTATAAGACATCCAGAAAACAAATAAAATGCAAAAGTAAGTCCTTATTGATAATTATGTTAAATGTAAGTATATTAATTTCCTCAATCAAAAGGCACAGATTGACAGAATGGATTAAAACCACATTCCAAGTATATGCTGTTAACAAGAAACATACTTTGTTTATTTTTTTGTTAATCCTCACCTGAGGATATTTTTCCATTTATTTTTTTAGATAGACTGGAAGGGAGGGAAGGAGGGAGGAGAGAGAGAGAGAGAGAGAGAGAGAGAGAGAGAGAGAGAGAGAGAGAGAGAAACATCGATGTGAGAGAGACACATTGATTGGCTGCCTCCTGCATGATCCTGACCAGAACCAGGGATTGAACTTGCACCTAGGTATGTGCCCTTGACCAGGAATTGAACTCATGACCCATTGGTCCAAGAGCCAATGCTCTAACCTCTGAGCCAAACCAGCCAGGGCAAGATCTAAAGTCACAAATAGGTTGAAAGTGAAATGACAGAAAAAGATATTCCATGCAAATAGTAACTAAAAAAGAGCTAGGGTGTTATATACTGGTATCAGACAGAATGGCTTTAAGTAAAAAACTGTTACGAGTCCGGCTGGTGTGGCTCAGTAGTTGAGCGTCGACCCATGTACCAAGAGGTCGCCAGTTCGATTCCCAGTCAGGACACATGCCCAGGTTGTGGGCCCGATTCCCAGTGGGGGGCGTGCAGGAGGCAGCCAATTGATGTTCTCTCTCATCGATGTTTCTATCTCTCTCTCCCTCTCCCTTCCTCTTTCTAAAATCAATAAAGGAAGAAAAAAAATGGTTACAAGACACAAATAAGGACACGAAAAAAAATGATGATAAAAGGGTCACTTTATCAAGAAGATATAACAATAATAAATATATATGTAGCAAACATCAGAGCTCCTAAATATGTGAAGCCAACATTGAGAGAATTGAAAGGAAAACCATACAGCTCTAGAATAACAGTAAAAGATTTCAATACCCTGCTTTTAATAATGGCCAGAACTACCAGAAAGAAGCTCAATAAGGAAACAGAGTACTAGAATTGGACCTAACAGGCATATATAGAACACTCCACCCAATGACAGTAGAATACACATTTTTCTCAAGTGCACATGGAACATTCTCCAGGACATACCGTATGTTTAGAACAGAGAAATCTTAATAAATATAAAAAGATTGAAATACAGCTATGTGCTGTATAACAACGTTTTGGTCAACAATAGTGGTCCCATAAGATTATAATGGAACTGAAAAATTCCTATTTCTTAGTGACATCGTAGGCTTCATAAGGTTGTAATGCAAGAGTAGTCACCTGTTTGTGGTGATGCTGGTGTAAACAAACCCACTGCACTGACAGTTGTATAAAAGTATAGCACATACAATTATGTACAGTACATAATACTTGATAATAAGTGACTATTTAACTGGTTTATGTATTTAATATACTGTACTTTTCATCATTATTTTAGAGTGTACTCTTTCGGTTTATTAAAAAAAGTGCTGTAAAACAGCATGCCATGTTATGCCAGCAATGGCCTCATACATCTCAGTCTTACCATGTCTCTATCTTGCATCATTTTCTCTTGTGCTTGATTTAATCTCATACTGTTTTGTACAGTAACATGCTGTACAGGTTTGTAGCCAAGAAGGAATAGGCTTTATCACTAGATAGCCTAGGTGTGCAGCAGGCTACACCATCTAGGTTTGGGTAAGTACACTCTTTGAGGTTCACACTATGTTGAAATTGCCTAATGACACATTTCTCATAACACATCCCCATTGTTAAGTGGCAAATGACTGAAACAGAAAGTATCTTTTCTGATAACAATGGAATGAAACTAGAAATCAAAGACAGAAGAAAACTGGAAAATCCACAAATATAAAGTTAAACAGCATGCACTCAAATAACCAATGGGTCAAAGAAGAAACCAGCAAAGTTAGAAAATACCTTGAGGCGAATCAAAATGAAAACACAACATACCAAAACTTTGGGATGCAGCAAAAACAATGCTGAGGGAAATTTATAGCTGTAAATGTTTACATTAAAAAAGAAGAAAGAGGTAGGTAAACGCGGTATCGCATCCTCCGACAACCACATCAAAGTTACAACTAAACTACAGAACAACCATCATTCAAAACTGCCTGAAATCAAGCTGAACGGAAGTCCTACAACTACGAAATTAAAGAAGAAGCTGCATCGAGTCTGGTAGGAGGGGCGGAGGCGCAACGGGCTGGTCCCACACCCACGTGTGGCGGATAAAAATTAGGAGGACACCTCAGCTGGGAAGGTCCTCCCTGAGGACTGAGGGGTCCCCATCCCACACCAGGCACCCAGCTCAGGGTTCCAGTGCCAGGAAGAGAAGTCCCCAAAACTTCTGGCTGGAAAAACCAGCGGGAACTGAGGCTGAGGCGGCTGGAGCCCCCGGCAGCTCCTCTTAAAGGGCCCGCACACGGACTTACTCGGACTCGCACCCTCCAGGCTCCAGCATAGGGGAGGCAGCTTGAAAGGCACCAGAGTCATATGGGGAAGAACTGAGCTGTGTGACATTGGAGTGAGGGCTGGAGAGGCAGCTTTCTCCTGGACAAACGTGCTATCACAGGCTTTTGTTCCTTTGGTGAGCCCTTCTCTGGGCCGGCAGACGCCACCATATCTGGGACTCCAGCAACCTGGCTCACACTGTTGGCCCCGCCCTGGTGATTCCCTGAGGCCCCGCCCCACCCAACTTCCAGGCCCACCCAAGCTGTTGCCAGTTGCTTGACCATAGGATTGGCCTGTCTTGGATCCTGCTTCAGCTTTTCCTAAATTCTTTCAAACAAGCAGCATCTGGTCTCAACTAGCCCTATACCTCTCACTAAGTAATACATAGAAACAAACAGAGGGAGGCAGCCAAAATGAGGAGACAAAGAAACAGGTCTCAAATGAAAGAACAGAACAAAACTCCAGGAAAAGAACTAAGTGAAATGGAGTTAAGCAACCTAACAGAGGCTGAGTTCAAAACACTGCTTATAAGGATGCTCAATGGACTTAGTGAGAACCTCAGTGAACTTAGAGAGAGCCTCAAGAGCATAAAAAAGGACCAGTCAGAAATGAAGGAGGCACTAACTGAAATAAAGAATAATTTACACAGATTCAATAGTAGAGTAGGTAAAGCCAAGAAGCAAACCATCAATTTGGAATATAAGGAAGCAAAAAACACCCAATCAGAACAGCAAAAAGAAAAAAGAATCCAAAAAAATGAGGATAGTGTAAGGAGCCTCTGGGACAACTTCAAGCGTGCCAACATTCGCATCTTGGGGGTGCCAGAAGGAGAAGAGAGAGAACAAGAAATCGAAAACCTATTTGAAACAATAATGGCAGAAAACTTCCCGAACTTGGTGAAGGAAATAGACATACAAGTCCAAGAGGCACAGAGAGTCCCAAACAAGATGAACCCCAAGAGGCCCACACCAAGACACATCATCATTAGAATGCAAAAGGTTCAAGACAAAGAGAGAATCTTAAAAGCAGCAAGAGAAAAGCAGTTAATTACCTTCAAGGGAGTTCCCATAAGACTGTCAGCTGATTTCTCAAAAGAAACTTTGCAGGCCAGAAGGGAGTGGCAAGAAATATTCAGAGTGATGAAAAGCAAGAACCTACAACCAAGATTACTCTATCCTGCAAAGCTGTCATTTAGAATCGATGGCCATATAAAGAGTTTTCCAGACAAAGAAAAGCTAAAGGAGTTCATCACCACCAAACCATTATTATATGATATGTTGAAGGGTCTTCTTGAAGAAAAAGATAAAAAAATATGAACAAACAAAATGGCAATAAATACATATCTATCAACAATTGAATCTACAAACAAAATGAACAAGCAGAACAGAAACATTCTCATAGATACAGAGAACTTTTGTTGGTTACCAGATGGGTGGGGGCTGGGGGGATGGGTGAAAAAGGTGAAGGGATTAAGAAGTACAAATTGGCTGTTAGACTGACAAACCTCAAAGGGAAGGGGGGTAGGGGGGTGGGAAGAAATAAACCAAAGAACTTATATGTATATATGCATAACCAATGGACACAGACAACAGTGTGGGGAAAGGCAGGAGGGGGGTGGGAATGGGGAGGAGGGGGGCAATGGGGGAAAAATGAGGAACATCTGTAATACGTTCAACAATAAAGATAAGTTAAAAAATAAATAAAAAATAAAAAAGAAGAAAGAGCCTGGCCAGTGTGGCTCAGTGGCTGAGTGTCAACCCATGCACCAAGAGGTTGCTGGTTCGATTCCTGGTCAGGCACACGCCCAGGTTGTGGGCCAAATCCCCAATGAGGGGCATGCAGGAGGCAGCCAATCGATGTTCTCTCTCATTGATGTTTCTATCTCTCTCTCCCTCTCCCGTCCTCTCTCTCTAAAATCAATTTTTAAAAAATTAAAAAAAAGAAGAAAGGTCTCAAGTTGGTAGCCTAACTTTACACCTTAAGGAAAAAAAGGAAGAAAAGCAAACTAAATTAAAGCTAGCAGGGAAAAGGAAATAATAAAGAATACAGATAAACAGAAGACAGAAAAACAATAGAGGACCAGTTGCATTTCTATACACTAACAATGAACCCTAAAAGAAAATGAAAACAATTTCATCTACAACATCAGAAAGATTAAAATACTTGGGAATAAACTTAACCAAGAAGGTAAAAGACAAACACTGAAAAGTATAAATCATTGCTGAAAGGTATAAATAAACTGTAACACATCCTACGTTCATTGGAAGAATTAATATTGTTAAATTGTTACTATTACCCAAAGCTATCTACAATTCATGTAATTCCTACCAAAATCTCAATGATGTTTTTACAGAAATAGAAAACCTATCTTAAAATTCTTATGAAATCTCAAGGGAACCCCAAGTATCAAAAACAATCTTGAAAAAGGAGGACAAAGTTGGAGGTCTCACACTTCTTGATTTCAAAATGTAATACAAAGCTAGAGTAATCAAAACAGTGTGATGCATAGAGACAGACATACAAATACAGTAAAAAATAGTGTGATAACTTTGCACGATGACAGATGGTTATAGACCAATGGAATATGAACCCAGAAATAAACCCTTGCATATATAGCCAAATGATTTTCAACAATAGTGCCAAGGCTATCCAATGGGGGGAAATATAGTCTTTTCAACAAATGGTATTGAGAAAACTAGATAACCACACACAAAAGAATAAAGTTAGACCCTTGCCACGTTCTATAAAACTGAACATAAAAGCTGAACTATAAAACTCTTAGAAGCAAACATAGGGTAAAAGCTAAACAATATTGGATTTATCAATGATTTCTGGGATATGAAATAAAAATAATTAAAAAAAGAAAATATAGATAAATTGGACTTCAAAATTAAAAACTCTTGTGCATCAAAGGATATTGTCAAGAAAGTGAAAAGGAAACCCATACAGTGAGAGAAAATATTTGAAAATCATTTATCTGATTAGGGTCTAGTATTCAGAATATATAAAGAACTCCTACAACTCAACAACAACAAAAACAAACAACCCAATTTAAAAACAGGGTTTAAAAACAAAGAAAAACACCTTTTAAATTATTTGTTACAAAAAATGTTCTCAATGAACGAACAACTAAACACAACTGGCAAATACCCTAAACTTTTTGACTGTTCGGTTACCCTCTGCCCTATTCTGTGTGCCTAATGGACAGCTTGAGACTACGAGCACAATTGGGATCCTTAGCCAAACCAAAGTGACAGCTCTGGTGAAAGAGCCTTCTTTGATCTACGAGCACTGTAATTAGTCTGCTGACAACTTTTCACCTGGTATATTCAGTTAAAGGGCATGTTTATCCTTATTGCCATTTAATGGAGCAAATGCATACAAGTTTCAGATGAAGAATAGCACATCCGGGATTGCTTTCTGTGACTCAGGTACCACCAAGGGATAGACAAAGCCACACTGATGGTGGCACTCAACTACTCCTAAATCACACCTCTTTGGGGGACTCCTTTGTTTCCCTTCTCATCTACTCTTTCCCTCTTTCTGTCTTCTGTATTTCATTTAATAGGGACCCAGTTTACCTAACTGGTGTCACAAAAATAACCACTACCACCTGCTGTACAGTCTTATAGGGGACACCTAGCCATACCCCCCAATGACAGATGACTCTGTTCTATGACCACAGCTCCAGGCATCTTTGGGAGAATGTTGAACAAGACATCAGTGGTAAAAATCCAGAATACTGGGATACTGGGAGACACTACATTTCTTCTTAGCAGGTCCAATTAACCAGGTGTTGGGGAGAAGGGTGACAAAGGAGATTCTTGATCTCGACCTCTGGGTATCAGAAGGTATGAGGAGTTGACAACACTGAAATCTCTCCAAATTCAAGTAAACTGCATTGATAGGCCCTGACTTAGTTGTCACTAGACTGCCAGAGATAACCAATTCCTCAGAGGCAGGACAGTGCTCACATTCACTCTTCCACTTTTTTTTTTTAATCAATATTTTTTATCAATATTTTAGAGAGAAAGGAAGGGAGAGAGAGATAGAAACATTGATGTGAGAAACATCGGTTGGATGCCTCCTGCACGCCCCCTACTGGGGATTGAGCCTGCAACCCAGCATGTGACCTGACTGGGAATCAAACAGGGACCTCTCAGTCCACAGGACAACACTCAATCCACTGAGCCATACTGGCCGGGCTCACACTTCCACTTTTGAATATACATCACTTACCACCAGGTCCCTTTCAGGAAGCAAGGCTAGAGGAAGAGAAGCCTCCTGATTTCTACAACTCTGCTCTCTGAGCAAGTGGGCAATAGTGCATGCAGGGGTAACAATTCCACTGGCCCATGTGAGCAAGGAGGCAGATGTAAGGATGTTCACTGTAGTGTTGTTTATAATAGAAAAAAAAAATACATACTTAAGTGTACCTACACAGACTGAGTGTAGATCTGAGGCCTGGAACTACCTTGGGCCCATATCCAGGTAGCCCAGGCACACAGCTACTCATCACAATCACAGAGTGGTGCAGCAGGAGGCTCTGCTTGATGACTACGGTGCAGGTTGGTTGGTAACTATTCCCTCCTCTGTTGCCACCCTCCCTCCCATCACTCCAAATCATCACCCCAAGGTATTTATGAAACAATAAACTGTGGATAATGCTAAGCTCTGTACAAAGCAAGTTCTACTCTCCCACCAGACATAGTTAGGCAAATAAAAGCATTAAAAAGTAAACAGTCATTTCTATTACATAAAGTCAAAGCTAAAATTATTTGGTGGTAAGGCAAAAACAGTTAAATGTGGTGAATGCAAAGGGAAGTAATGATGAGAATCCTGTGAGAAGATTGCATAGAGTAGAGAGAACCAGATTTCACTATGGAGGATGAGGGAGCATTATTAAAGGATCTGAATGCAGAGAGGGAGTCCAATTATTGGCAGGTGGAGGTGAAGGCCAAATGCCTCAAAAAGATTTAGAAAGGTTGAACAGACCAATTACTATATATGAAATTTAAAAAGTAGTTAAAGATCTACCCTAAAGAGGCATCAAACTGGGATGGTTTTAATGAGAAAGTTCTATGTAATCTTCAAGGAACAAATTCTTCTCACATTATATAATGATAATCCAGAGTATAGAAATGATAAAAGCTTTTTTTCAGGCGGCTGTGAAGATGGCGGACATTCAGACTGAGCATGCCTACCAAAAGCAGCCCACCATCTTTCAAAATAAGAAGAGGGTCCTGCTTGGAGAAACTGGCAAAGAGAAGCTACCGCACAACTACAAGAACATCGGTCTGGGTTTCAAGACGCCCAAGGAGGCCATTGAGGGAACCTACATTGACTAGAAATGCTTCTTTACCGGTAACGTCTCCATCCGAGGGCGCATTTTGTCTGGTGTGGTGACCAAGATGAAGATTTAGAGGACCATTGTCATCCGCCGAGACTACCTCCACTACATCGGAAAGTACAACCGCTTCGAGAAGTGCCACAAGAACATATCAATGCATCTGTCCCCCTGCTTCAGAGATGTCCAGATCGGCAACATTGTCACGGTGGGCGAGTGCCGGCCTCTGAGCAAGACTGTGCGCTTCAACGTGCTCAAGGTCACCAAGGCTGCAGGCACCAAGAAGCAATTCCAGAAGTTGAGACTAGATACCTGCCCACTGCCCCAACAAAATAGTTATTTTCTCAGTCACAAAAAAACAAAACAAAAAACAAATGATAAAAAAACCATACAAATAATTCTACAAAGTTACTATAACACTGAAATAAACTGTTAATAAATAGCACAAAATAAAAAGCTATTGTCCAAACTCAGTGAACATAATGCAAAACATATTTTAAAAATAACCTGTGCAACTTGAATCAGCAGGGTATTTAAAGACCAATATATGGGCCTTGGCTGGTATGGCTCAGTTGGCTGAGTGTCATTCCATGCACTGAAAGGTTGCCAGTTGAATTCCTGGTCAGGACACATGCCCAGGTTGTGGATTTGATCCCCAGTCAGGGTGAGTGCAGGAAGCAACTGATTGATGTTTCTCTCTCACACCAATGTTTCTCTCTCTCTCCTTCTCCCCTTCTCTCTCCCTAAAATCAATAAAAACATATTTTAAAAAATAATTCAATATATGGGCTTTGAAGATGGCTGTAGTGGAAGCATAAAATCTGGATCTCCTCAAATCCTCACATAAGAGAGCAACTAGATTTAAAAAAACAAATGCTCATGAAATAACATTTACAACAAAACTAGATAACAAAATATCTGTAAGACCCCAAAAGACCCAAGAATACAGGTAGATTTATTTTGTACATCTACAATATGTGGACAATGTAGATTAAGTATATACCCATAACACTGGTGTGTTATCAGTGCCTATGTGAGACAATGTAGAGGAAAGAACAGGGTGTCTTGACAGACTTGAGATGAAAATCTCAAATAACCAATGGGTATTCATTTGAAAGCACTTGAGCCATTTTTAGGACAGCTGCTGAAACTGAGAAGGGTTCTGTCTACCCCAATAGCAAATATGTACAAGGGGCCAGGAGAAAGACCTAGAGGGTTCTAGCCTCTATGAAACATCAAATTTGATCCAACAGAGCATCTGTACAAGAAGGGCCCACCAAGAAGAAACTGCTTGCAACAGAATAAAATTGAGCAGGAAACAGACAACAAAGATGAAGAAAAGAGAGAGTCTAGATCAGTGGTTCTCAACCTTCCTAATGCCGCGACCCTTTAATACAGTTCCTCATGTTGTGGTGACCCTCAACCATAAAATTATTTTCGTTGCTACTTCATAAACGTAATTTTGCTACTGTTACTGTACTGTTATGTCTTAGGCGACCCCGTGAAAGGGGCGTTCGACCCCCAAACAGGTCGTGACCCACAGGTTGAGAACCGCTGGTCTAGATAAAAGCAGAAGAGGGAAGAGCCAGGAAATTTCAGGAAGCAAGTCATCACATTTTTACAGTTTTAGTTTCAGGTGTACACTCCAGTGATTAGACATTATAAAATGTACTAAATGGTCATCCCCCCAAAAATCTCATACCCATCTCACACCAAACCTAGTTACTAGAATATTACTGACTATATTTCCTATGCTGTGCTTTACACTCCCATGACTATACTCTAAATACTAATTTGTACTTCTAAATCCCTTCACCTTTTTCACCCATTCCCCAACTCCCTACCCATCTGGCAACCATCAAAATGTTCCCTGTATCTATGAGTCTGTTTCTGTTTCTGCTTGTTCATTTTGATTTTTATATTCAATTGTTGACAGATATGTATTTATTGCCACTTTATTGTTCATGCTTTTTATCTTTTTCTTCAAGACCCTTTAACATTTCTTTTAATACTGGTTTGGTAGTGATGAACTCTAGCTTTTTCTTGTCCTGGAAACTCTTTTTATGTCTATAGATTCTAAATGATAGCTTTACTGGGTAAAGTAATCTTGGTTATAGGTCCTTGCTTTTCATCACTTTAAATATTTCTGGCCATTCCCTTCTGGCCTGCAAACTTTCTGTTGAGAAATCAGCTGACAGTCATAACTCCCTTGTAGGTGTCTGTTTTTCTCTTGCTGCTTTTAAGATTCTTTTTTTGTCTTATAACCTTTGTAATTTTAATTATGATGTGTCTTGGTGTGGGCCTCTTTGAATTCATCTTGTTTGAGACTCTCTGTACTTCCTGAACTTGTATGTCTATTTCTTTCATCAGGTAAGGGAACTTTGCTGTCATTTTTTCAAATAAGTTTTCAATTTCTTGCTCCCTCTTTTCTCCTTCTGGCACCTCCATGATACGAATGTTGGTACACTGAAGTTGTCCCAGAGGCTTCTTTCACTATCTTCATATTTCTGGATTCTTTGTTCTTTTTGCTGTTCTGATTATTATTATTTTTTTGCTTCCTCATATTCCAAATTGCTGATTTGATTCTCAGTGACCTCAACTCTACTGTTGATTCCCTTCATTTCAGTTACTGTATCCTTCAATTCTGGTAGGTTCTTTTTTTATGGTTCCTATGTCCTTTTTCATGCTGTTGAAGTTCTCACTAAGTTTCTTGAAATTCTCATTAAGTTCCTTGAGCATCCTTATAACCATTGTTTTTGAATTCTGTGTCTGGTAGTTTGCTTGCTTCCATTTCATTTAGTTCTTTTTCTGGAGATTTCTCCTGTTCCTTCATTTGCGACATGTTTTGTCTCCATTTCGGCTGTTTCTCTATGTTTGTTTCTATGTATTGGGTAGAGATGCTATGTCTCCTGGACTTGGTAGAATGGCCTTGTGTAGATATCCTGTAGGGCCCACTTGCGCAGCCTCCCAGTCATCTGAGCTGGGGGCTCCAGGTATGCCTATGTGGGTTGTACGCACTGTCCTGTTGTAGTTGAGCCTTGATTGCTGTTGGTGTCACTGGGAAAGATTGATCTCAAGGCCAATCAGCTGTGAGGACCAGCTGCGATTACAACAAAAGAGCTGCTGTGCAAGTGTCAATCCTACGGAGCAGGACTTGCTTCAGTGGGGCTTTGGTGCTCACCAAGTCTGCCCCTTGAGTGTGTCACTCGTGGAGGTGGTAGGGTTGTAATTCAGCATGGTCTGAAGCTGTCCACCGGGTGCACTGGTTCTGGGGCCTCCTCAGAGATGCAAAGTCAGCCACTGCCTGTGCCCTGTCTGGGGCCTTCCGGCAGGAGCTAATGAGCAATCTGTAGATGCCTGCTATTTGAGATGGGCTTGGAGGTGCCCAGGAGAGGCCAAGCTGTGAACCAAGGTGGGCTCCTGCTAGTGCAGGTCTAGGGCCACTTAACGAGAGGTACGGAGCACACTGAGGTGAGCTGCCTCTTGTTTTGAGAGATTTGGGGAAAGTCTGAAGCATGAGGCAAGAGGCCAGCTGTATGGAAAAGCCACTGGAAACTGCTTGGATGAGCCCACAAGTTGGGTGTGATGGGGGTCAGGGAATCACCAGGGCAGGGCGAACAATGTGAGGCAGATTGGTAGAGGCTCAGATATGGCACCCACCTGTCGGTGCTGTGCTGGGGAGGGCTCAGCAAAAACAATGGCCTCTGCCAGCACTTCTATCTGGCAGAAAGCTGCCCCCTACCCCAGTTCTTGCCCTGATGCCAGAGAAATTCTTACCCGTATGTCCCTGGTTCCTTGCAAGCTTCTGCCTCAACAATGGAGCTCAGAGGGAATGAGTCCAAGTAAGTCTGTGCACGGGCCCTTCAGGAGGAACTGCCTGGCACTCCAGCAGCCTCCATCTTTCTCATCCTCAATCCCCACTAGTTTTTACAGTCCAAAGTTATGGGGACTTTTCTTCTCGGCATTGGTACCCTGGGCTGAACGGTCTCGTGTGGGGCTGGGATCCCTTGTTTCTCAGAGGGGAATTCCACAGCCTAAATATCCCTCCTGATTCAAAAACACCACACATGGGTGTGGGAACAGCTTGTCTGCACCTCCGCCCCTCCTACCAGTCTCGATGTGGCTTCTTCTTTAATTCCCTAGTTGTAGGACTTCCATTCAGCTAGATTTCAGGCCATTCTGAATGGCTGTTGTTCTGAAAATTAGTTGTATTTCTGATGTGGTTGTGGGAGGATGAGAGTACCACATTTACCTATGCTGCCATCTTGACTGGAAGCCTCAGTCACCATATTTTTTAACACTACATGAACACAAGAGGGAGCTCTGAAAAGAGAGGAAAGCTATCTGAACCAAGCTTCCTTCTAAGAGTTTAGGAAAACTAAATTTACATTAAAAAATGAGCAATAAAAAAGTATCATTAGGTGAAATACCATATAATATTACTAAAGGAAAAAAGAAAATAAAGAGCAAAATAACATTCCTACAAACAAAAGCATGCCAGGAAGACATGCTCAAAAAATAGATCAAAACTGCCTGGTCAGGTGTCCTGTACACCAAAAAGGGCTGAGGTTTCAATTCCCAGTCATGACACATGCCTGGGTTGAGGTTTGATTCCCCAATCGAGGCACAAAGGGGAGACAACTGATCGATGTCCCCCCCCCAAAATCAATAAAAATATCCTTGGGTAAGGATTTTTTAAAATTACAAAAAAAATCAAAACTATAATGCACTATGTTAAAACAACTTTAAAAACATTAAGACTTATACAAGACATGAAAGAACATTGTAACTCAGATTTTTAAAAATGCAAAAATTTAACAATTTAAGAATTAGAAATAAAAGAATAAAACATTTCAGAAATGAACACTAAAGTAGAAGAACCATGAGAGCAAATAAATATTTAATAGTATAAGAGAACTATCAGGTAAAAATAGACTTTAACGAGCCCGGCTGGTGTGGCTCAGTTGGTTGAGCGTCCGTCCTCCTATGGACTAGAGGATGTAGGTTTAATTCCTGGTCAGGGCACATGACCAGGTTGCGGGCTCAATGCAGGAGGCAGTTGATCAATGTTTCTCTCTCATTGATGTTTCTACCTCTCTCTCCCTCTCCCTTTCTCTCTGAAATCAATAAACATATTTTAAAAAACAGACTTTAATGAGAAGCAAAAATAATGAAGAAAGATGAAAGTGACAAATATTGAAGATAGACAAAGAAAATACAACATACAGAGATAATGGAGTACCTGGAGAAGAAAACCAAAGCTAGAACTAGAATAAATGCTAAAAAGTAAAAATGAGTATGTGATTCAAAAGAAAAAGAAAATTTTATATATGTATATTTTATTTTTTAAGTAATTAATTTTCAACAGACATTTTTTTTTTAATCCTCACCAGAGGATATTTTTCCATTTATCTTTAGACATATTAGGAGGGAGGGAGAGAGGAAGAGAGAAAAACATTGATGCAAGAGAGACATCGACTGGTTGCCTCCCGCATGACCCCGACCACGGCCAGGGACGAACTGCAACCAAGGTACGTGCCCTTGGCCAGAATCAAGCCCAGGTCTCATTGGTCCACAGGCTGACGCTCTAACCGCTGAGCCAAACCGGCCAGGACTCAACAGACTTTTTGACAGTGACACTTATGCCAGAAGAAAATGGGAGTCATAGATTTAAAATATTCAAGAAAAAAAATGCATTTCAAGGATTTTCTATCCAGCAAAACTGATGACCTTCAAGTATACATGGCACCAACTGTTACTAACATGCAAGTACTCAGGGAATATTGTTTTCATGAGTGTTAAATAGAGAATGTACTAGAGAATGACCTAGAGTGACTAGAAAACATCAACATAAGGAACTGATGATGAGTTAAATATAGTTACTTGTAGAACTAAGACTAGATGAGGTTTAATTGATTTTTTTTTTTTTTTATCCTCACCCGAGGACATTTTTCCATTTTTTGTTCAGATAGAGTGGGAGGGAGGGAGAGGAAGAGAGAGAGAGAGAGAGAGAGAGAGCGAGAAACATCGACATGAAAGGGACACATCGAGTGGCTGCCTCCCGCACAACCAACCAGGGCCGGGGACAAATCGCAACCGAGGTATATGCCCTAAGCGGGAACCGAACTCGGGTCTCTCTGGACCGCAGGCCGACGCTCTAACCGCTGAGCCAAACCGGCCAGGGCAGACTAGATGAGGTTTAAAAGGAAGAGATAATATTATGTAATGGCTACATGATTTGACAATGTAGACACAGTACATGGTAGAAAAAAAGTGAAATTGGAAATAGCACATGCAAAAATTTTTTAATGTTTTAAATAACCATAACCAGTTGTGACAGCATTTTATATATAGACTGCTGTATGTAATGTGGGATAAAACAAATGAGTAATTCTGGAATATTTCCTTTTATTTCTGTCCTCCCGTGTCCTTGAAAATCAGGATTTTTAATGTGTAATAAAGGAGATACATATGTCATATAAAAGTCATTAAGTAGACTTCCGGTCAAGATGGCGGCGTAGGTAAATGCGGTATCGCGTCCTCTCACAACCACATCAAAGTTACAACTAAACTACAGAACAACCATCATTCAAAACTGCCTGAAATCAAGCTGAAAGGAAGTCCTATAACTACGAAATTAAAGAAGCCACATCAAGACTGGTAGGAGAGGCGGAGGCGCGATGGGCTGGTCCCACACCCGCGTGTGGCAGATAAAAATAAGGAGGATACCTCGGTTGGGAAGGTCCTCCCTGAGTACTGAGGGGTCCCTGTCCCACACCAGGCACCCAGCTCAGGGTTCCAGTGCCAGGAAGAGAAGTCCCCATAACCTCTGGCTGGAAAAACCAGCGGGAACTGAGGCTGAGGCGGCTGGAGCCCCCGGCAGCTCCTCTTAAAGGGCCCGCGAATGGACTTACTCAGACTTGCTCCCTCCGGGCTCCAGTGTGCGGGAGGGAGCCTGAAAGGCACCAGAGTCATATGAGGAAGAACTGAGTTGTTTGGCATTCCAGCGAGGACTGGAGAGGCAGCTTTCTCCTGGACAGATGTGCTATCACAGGCTTTTGTTCCTTTGGTGAGCCCTTCCCTGGGGCAGCAGACAGCCGCCATATCTGGGACTCCAGCAACCTGGCTCACACTGTTTGCCCCGCCCTGGTGATTCCCTGAGGCCCCGCCCCACCCAACTTTCAGGCCCACCCAAGCTGTTGCCAATTGCTTTACCACAGGATTGGCCTGTCTTGGATCCTGCTTCAGCTTTTCCTAAATTCTTTCAAACAAGCAGCATCTGGTCTCCGCTAGCCCCATACCTCTCGCTAAGTAATACATAGAAACAAACACAGGGAGGCAGCCAAAATGAGGAGACAAAGAAACAGGTCCCAAATGAAAGAACAGAACAAAACTCCAGGAAAAGAAGTGAAATGGAGTTAAGCAACCTAACAGATGCTGAGTTCAAAACACTGTTTATAAGGATGCTCAATGGACTTAGTGAGAACCTCAGTGAACTTAGTGAGGGCCTCAAGAGCATAAAAAAGGACCAGTCAGCCCTGGCCGGTTTGGCTCTGCGGTTAGAGCGTCGGCCTGCGGTCCAGAGAGACCCGGGTTCGGTTCCCGCTAAGGGCATGTACCTCGGTTGCAGTTTGTCCCCGGCCCCGGTTGGTCGTGCGGGTGGCAGCCACTCGATGTGTCCCTTTCACGTCGATGTTTCTCTCTCTCTCTCTTCCTCCCTCTCCCTCCCACTCTATCTGAACAAAAAATGAAAAAATAAATAAATAAATAAAATAAAAATAAAAAAGGACCAGTCAGAAATGCTGGATGCACAGTTAGAAATGAAGGAGGCACTAACTGAAATAAAGAATAATTTACACAGAATCAATAGTAGAGTAGGTAAAACCAAGAAGCAAACCATGGATTTGGAATATAAGGAAGCAAAAAACACCCAATCAGAACAGCAAAAAGAAAAAAGAATCCAAAGAAATGAGGATAGTGTAAGGAGCCTCTGGGACAACTTCAAGCGTGCCAACATTCGCATCTTGGGGGCGCCAGAAGGAGAAGAGAGAGAACAAGAAATCGAAAACCTATTTGAAACAATAATGGCAGAAAACTTCCCTAACTTGGTGAAGGAAACAGACATACAAGTCCAGGAAGCACAGAGAGTCCCAAACAAGATGAACCCCAAGAGGCCCACACCAAGACATATCATCATCAAAACGCAAAAGGTTCAAGACAAAGAGAGAATCTTAAAAGCAGCAAGAGAAAAGCTGTTAGTTACCTACAAGGGAATTCCCATCAGAATGTCAGCTGATTTCTCAAAAGAAACTTTGCAGGCCAGAAGGGAGTGGCAAGAAATATTCAGAGTGATGAAAAGCAAGAACCTACAACCAAGATTACTCTATCCTGCAAAGCTGTCATTTAGAATCGATGGCCATATAAAGAGTTTCCCAGACAAGGAAAAGCTAAAGGAGTTCATCACCACCAAACCATTATTATATGAAATGTTGAAGGGTCTTCTTGAAGAAAAAGATAAAAAAAATGAACAAACAAAATGGCAATAAATACATATCTATCAACAATTAAATCTACAAACAAAATGAACAAGCAGAACAGAAACATTCTCATAGATACAGAGAACTTTTGTTGGTTACCAGATGGATGAGGGCTGGGGGGAGGGGTGAAAAGGTGAAGGGATTAAGAAGTACAAATTGGTTGTTAGACTGACAAACCTCAAAGGGAAGGGGGGTGGGAGGGTGGGAAGAAATAAACCAAAGAATTTATATGTATATATGCATAACCAATGGACACAGACAACAGTGTGGGGGAAAGCAGGAGGGGGGCAGGAATGGGGAGGAGGGGGGCAATGGGGGAAAAATGAGGAACATCTGTAATACATTCAACAATAAAGATAAGTTTAAAAAAAAACACACACACACATACACAAAAAAATAAAAAAATAAAAGTCATTAAGTAAAAACCCTGAACTTAAATAGAAACAGTATGAACTCACAAGGTATTTTATTTATATATATATATATTAGCTTTGATCACTGAAAAGGCCTGGAAGCAATGGACAAGCTGGTACCAATGAGCACTTCCAGCACCAAAATTGTGGTTTTTGTTCAAATCCTCACCCAAGGATATTTTTCCATTTTTCTTCAGCTAGAGTGGGAGGGAGAGAGGGAGAGAGAGAGAGAGAAACATCGACGTGACAGAGACACATCAACCAGTTGCCTCCCGCACAACCCCAACCAGGGCTGAGGACGAACCACAACTGAGGTACGTGCCCTGACTGGAATCAAACCCGCGACTCTTCGGTCTGCGGGCCAATGCTCCAAACGTTGCTCCAAACCGGCCAGGGCTCCTGTTGATCTGGTCTTACATCAATTTAATTCACAGGCCCAGACAAAAAGAACCCTAACTGGGTAAAAGTAAAAAGTATGCCTCCTCTACTCCAGATATCAGGGAAGCAATCAATGACTACCAGGACTGTGTCAAAAGGACTCAGGAGTCAAGTTAAAGAGGCTCTCGCTGGCCAAAGATGGGGCAGTGTGAGCTTCAATAACGACAGTAACTTCAGTGAATTGAAATGACCAATTAATTTAAACCAGTGAATTGATAATGATGTGGGGGTTTTTTCCAATTATAAGAGAAAGTTTATTTAGAGAGTTACAGAGGTAGTAGAAGTGAGCCTGCTGGGCTGCACAGGCTCAGGAAACAAGTACATAAGCAAAAGAAAGGCTGTTGGAGCTTTGGAGAAAGGCAAAGGTAATGGGCCTGGAGGGAAGAAGGGGAAGAGAAACGTGCAGGCATGCTCCTGAGAGGGAGAGCATGACAATAATGACATTTTTTTTCTTTATTGATTTTAGAGGGAGAGAGAGATAGAAACATCGATGAGAGAGAACATCGACTGGCCGCCTCCTGCATGCCCCCCACTGGGGATCAGGCCTACAACCTGGGCATGTGCCCTGACCGGGAATCGAACCAGTGACCTCTTGGTGCATGGGTCGACGCTCAACTCCTGAGCTACATCGGCCGGGCGATAATGACATTTTAAAAAGAAAACTAACTGATCACCTGGGGATGACAGAGAACCAATTCATTATTTTGAAAACTGGACAAAGGAGCTTTGGCCAGTGTGGATCAGTGATTAGAGTGTCAGCACAGGTTTGATTGATTCCCAATCAAGGGCACCTTCCTGAGTTGTAGGTTCGATCCTAGGCCTCGGTTGGGGCGCGTGCAGGAGGCAACCAATAGATGTGTCTCTCTCACACTGATGTCTCTCTCTCTTTCTCTCTCTCCCCCCTCCCTTCCACTCTCTCTAAAAATCAATGGAAAAAATATCCTCGAGTGAGGATTAACAAAAAAAAAAGAAAAAAAAAGAAAAGAAAACTGGACAAAGGAAAGAATAAAAGATTTATCCTGCCTCTCCTATATGAACAGAGTAACTTAATAGTAGATAAGGGGAAGATTGGCCTTACAAAATTATTCCAACTAATATTTGGAAACAAAATTATAATTAGAATATCACTATCATGCAATCTCCAATGAAGTAATAGATCTAGCCCTGGCCGGTTTGGCTCAGCGGTTAGAGTGTCGGCCCGCAGTCCAGAGAGACCTGGGTTCGGATCCCGCTAAGGGCATGTACCTCCATTGCAGTTCGTTCCCGGCCCCGGCTGAGGTCGAGTGGGTGGCAACCACTCGATGTGTCTCTCTCAAAAATGTCCTCGGGTTAGGATAAAAAAAAAAAAGTAATAGATCTAGGCATTCAGTATCAATGGCTATTATGAAAAAAAAAAGGATAAAAAACCAGACATCAGCCCTGGCCGGTTTGGCTCAGCAGTTAGAGCGTCAGCCTGCGGACCAGAGACTCCTGGGTTCAGTTCCCGCTAAGGGCACATACCTAGGTTGCAGTTTGTCCCCACCCTGGTTGGGGCTGTGTGGGTGGCAACCAGTCGATGTGTCTCTCTCACATCAATGTTTCTCTCTCTCTCTCCCCCCCTCCCTCCCGCTCTATCTGAAGATAAATGCAAAAATGTCCTTGAGTGAGGATTAAAAGAACAAAAAACAAAAAAAAAAACAGACATTATATGCCTCCTGATAAATAAATACACCACTATCTATAATATATAGTCTTGCCAAAGGAATTAAATCCTGGTCTAATAAATCCTCTGGATCCAGTTGTAAATTTGCAGGAATTATAGAGGACAGAAGAACACATCAAATTGTACTACAAATATGGTAATGAACAAAATCCAAACTATGGAAAACTCTACAAATCAACTTGCTAATGTCCTTCAGCAGATACATTGTAAGGAAAATAAAGAGATAGAGGGGAAGCATGTAGATTAAGAGACTTAAAAAGGGCCCTGGCAGGTTTGGCTCCATGGTTAGAGCATCAGCCCATGGATCAGAGAGTCCTGGGTCCGACTCAAGCTAAGGGCACGTACCATGGTTGCAGTTTGTCCCTGGCCCCATGGGGTTGTGTGGGTGGCAACCAGTCGATGTGTCTCTCTCACATCGATGTGTCTCTCTTCCTCCCTCTCTCCCTTCCTGCTCTATCTGAAGATAAATGCAAAAATGTCCTTGGGTGAGGATAAAAAATAAAGACTTAAAAAGGCATATTAATTTTTTTAATGGACAAGACTAAACATAGAAGGCTAAGGTAGGGTCTGGTAAGAATATTACAGGCATGATGACCCACAAGCTGCATAAGGATGTGGAGAAGAGAAGGCTAATCAAGAGACTAGAAGTTCCTATTAAGGTTAAAAAATAAAAGATGTAGTAGTAACCAATCCCCAAAATGTAAATCCCAGATTCCCTGGGATTTGGGGAAGGAGGATAATTTGGTGAGGCAATCAATTTGTATTTAGACAGATCAGAGCTAAGTCCCGGATCTGCTTTATTAGTTTTGTGACCTTGCCAAATATTTACCCTGAGCCAATTTCCTCATTTATAAATGAGTACAATAATATTTATCTCATAAGACTTTTCAGAGGATTAAAGGAGATAATGGATGGAAAAGACCAAAGAAAGTGCCTAGGACACAACTTATAAACGTCCTTTTCTTTCTAGAGGTAAAAATCAGTATTTGGGGCCAGTTCAGTTTCAAAACTAAAACGTTCCATTACTACCTATATGGAGCTTTTCAATCTCTGAAAAAGTTTGTTACCCAATCACATGAATGTAACTAAATGATGTGATAAAAGATATGACGAAATGAATGTGACCTAAGTATGAAATGTGAAATTTTTGAAAGGAAAGCCATAGCCATGAATTTTCTTTATATCACTCTGCTCACCCAATGAAATACTTAGGGAGACAGTAAATGGAACCTGGCAAACTTTAAAAAATAAAAGGCCCACTAGTATAATCATTAAAAATAAGCAAACATATATTGTAATATGTTTTCCATCGTATATACCACATTCTGTTTATCCATTCATCCACTGATGGGCATTTGGGATATTTTTCCTTCTGGCTATTGTGAGCAGGAGTACAAGTTTTGTTTGAACTCCTTTTTTTTTTCAATTCGTTTGGGCAAATACCTAGGAATAGAATTACTGGATCATATGGCAATTCTATGTTTAACCTGTTGAAGAACCACCGAACTGTTTTCCATAGCCGCTACACTATTATGAACCTCTAGCAATGTATGAGGATTCCAATTTCTCCACATCCTTGACAACATTTATTTTCTGTTTTGGGTTTTTCTGTTTCTAATATGTTTTTATTGGTTTTTTAGAGAGAGAAGAAAGGAGAGATAGAAACATGGATGTGAGAGAGAAACATCAATTGGCTGCCTTCTGCACACCCCCTACTGGGGATCCAGCCTGCACTACAGGCATGTGCCCTAACTGGGAATGGAACCTGGACCTCTCAGTCCATAGGAAGAAGCTCAATCCACTGAGCCACACCAGCCTGCGGATTTTTTTTTTTAAAGGCTGTCCTAAGTGGGTGTGAAATGGTCTCATTGTAGTTTTGATTTGCATTTCTCTAATGACTAATGACGTTGAGCATCTCTCTGGGGGTCTCTGGGGGTCTTGTTAGCCATTTGTGTACCTTCTTTGGAGAAATGTCTTCAAGTACTTTGCCCACTTTCTAACTGAGTTGTTTGTAAGAGTTCTCTGTATGCTGCACATACTAGCCCCTTATTAGATATATGACTTTCAAATATTTTCTCCCATCCTGTGGACTGTCCTTCCCCCCCCCCCTTTTTTTTTATCCTCACCTGAGGACACTTTTGCATTTATCTTCAGATAGAGCGGGAGGGAGAGAGGTGGGAAGAGAGAGAGAGAGAAACATTGACATGAGAAAGATACATTGAGTGACTGCCACCCACACGACCCCAACCCGGGCCAGGACAAACTGCAACTGAGGTGCTTGCCCTTAGGGGAACCGAACCCAGAACTCTCTGGTCCACAGGCTGATGATCTAACCACTGAGCAAAACTGGCCAGAGCTCCTTCTCTTTCTTGATAGTATCCTTTGATGTACAAAAGTTTTAAATTCTGATGAAGTCCAATTTATCTATTTTGTTGTTGCTTTTCTGTGCTTTTGGTGTCATACCTAAAATCCATTATCAAATCCAAGGTCACCCCAGCACCATTCATTCAAGAGATTATTCTTTCCCCATTAAATGGTCTTGGCATTCTTGTCAAAAATCAATTGTCCATGAACGTATGGGTTTATTTCTGGACTCTCAATTCTATTCCATATCTATATGTTTAGTCTTATGTCAATAACACAGTCTTGACTACTGTGGCTTTGTAGTAAGTTTTCAAATCAGAAGTGTGCATCCTCCAACTTTGTTCTTTTCCAAGACTGTTTTGGCTATTTATGGTCCCTTGCTATTCCATATGAATTTTAAAATCAATTTTTCCATTTCTGTAAAAAAAAAAAAAAAAGGCTATTGGAATTTTGATAGGGATTACACTCAATCTATAGATCACTTAGGGGAGTACTGCCATTTTAACAATATTAAGTGCAAGATGACTTAATTTTAACATCAAAATTATGAGCGCCATTATCAACCTTATTAGGGAAAATGCTGCTTTGCAGTTGAGGCCAGCATATTTGCACAGACTTTCCTCTTAAACATATCTAGCAATATTAACAGAACTATATGACACAAAAGGTAGCAGTGGTAGACAGAAATGCAGCATAACCTAGAATGACTCCTGTCCAATTTGATATATAAAAGTTATCTCCTCTCCTGATTTCAACAATTTTGGCAGTCTAGGGAACAGGACTATACAACAGTAAATTAAAGTTTATATGACCAAAGCACTGGGAAGAGAGTACTCTTCCCTTGTTCAATCTGCCCTCTCCCCAACACTTGCCAAAATACATGAGAGGAAGCTGGGCAGGTTTTGGTTTTGTGATTTATAACCAAACCACAGAACTGGGACAAGGGCCTTTTACTTCTTCCACAGAACTGTTTAAAACATTAACTCAGTGGAAGATGCCAAAAAGTTTCCAAAAAGGAAATATTCCAGGAGGGTAAGGAAGTGATAATCATAGCATATTCAACCTTTGCCTGTTTCCACTGGACCCAAAAATAATCAACTCCTATGGGCTTGGAAAATAGAGCCTCTACTTAGAATACATTGTGTCTTAATTTTTCCACACACTTTTTCACCCATTTTCTCTTTCTGATAAACCTTGGAAGGTTTATTAAACATAAAAGCAATCCTGACCTTTTAATGTATTAAATGTTCCTTCATGTTCTTGGCTTATGTGTTTTGGCAGTGCAGTTCTGCCACAAATGCTGGCAGGGAACATATAGTATTCCCATTGAAAGAACATGGACCTAATAACGTTGTTTCAGGACACTCCTTCAGCGTAGTCACACTGGGTGACTCCTTCCTAATTCTAGTGGAAGAGTGTGAACCTCAGAGCTTCTGCTGGAGATAAATCACAATAGGATCCAGGTCAAGGGGGCTCTCATGATTCACTTTGGATCAAAGATAAAGCTGCCCCAGATTCCTCCTTGAAGGGAGGAATCATGTATAACTCTAAATCACAATTACCCCTCACCCAGTTTTTTGGCATCTCCTTTATACTTAGCCTACTAGATTTGCTCAGTAGGTATTGGTTAAATGTAATGACCAATCAGTCTCTAATCTACAGGCCATCAAAATCATCTGTAAAACTTTCAAAAGACACAGGTTAGAAACTCTGCTCAAGATTTATACAGCATGTATAAGGATGGTGTCCAAGCATTTCCAGCATAAAATATTCCAGCCCTGGCCAGTTTGGCTCAGCAGTTAGAGAGTCAGCTTGCGGTCCAGAAAGACCCGGGTTCGGTTCCCGCTAGGGGCACGTACCTCGGTTGCAATTTGTCCCCGGCCCTAGTTGGTCGTGCGGGAGGCAGCCACTTGATGTGTCCCTTTCATGTTGATGTTTCTCTCTCTCCCTCCCACTCTATCTGAACAAAAAATGGAAAAATGTCCTCGGGTGAGGATGAAAAAAATATATATATATATTCCATAGCTAATTTAGTTGATAATTTAAAGTTTAAGGAACACTCCCTTCTCTACACTTCAGCTAACTAATTTTGCTTAAAAGAATAATACTGTATGGCCAGATTGGGAGAGGGGAGAAGGTTTTCTTCCCTGGGTCTTTAAGAGATTTAAGTCCTAAATTAGACTCAGGTCCTTCATTTTCAATTTGACTAGAGAAAAATAAGTGCCACCTTTACAACTGTCCTTCACACCAACCCAGCCATGTCCCTGTGCATTAATCATATTTAAATTTTTTTTCTGTATCTTATTATGTTTTGACATTTTAAAAATCTTGCTGGTGGGGAGACTGCCCCTTCCAGGGCTAGCTAATTCCTCAAGACATTCATCAACTTACTTGGCAGCAGCTTCTTATATGCAAAGCAATCAATTCCTTTAACTCTCACAGACAAAGCCAACATTGCCCCTGCCCTAAATATCCCAGGGCTAGGTACCAAGCAACTAGAAGCCATTCCTATTGCCCAAAGCCTACCAAAATTATTCAAACTAGCCAGTCGTTAAAGGCTTACCCTGTCCTGCCTTGCCTTTCTCACGGTACAAAGGCTCTGACCTGAGCTTTCCCCTTACTCCTACTTCTGCCTCAAGGCCAAAATCTTCCTGCGGTGTGGCAATGCCTCTTCTCTGCAAAAATCTAATACATTCTTCTTTCAACCGCGTTGGCCTCTCCATGTGGTCACCCAGTCACCTCTATAAATTAAAATCCCACCAGTACAAATGAGACACCCCACCCCACCCATTCCTCTGTGCTGTCTACCACTCTTGTGCTGTCTACTTAACTGATCCAACTGGAAATCATACTACTGTTGTAACCCATGAGAAGCAAACACTCAGGCTCCACTATAGGCCAAATTGAAAGAGCTTTATTACCTGCGCAGGGACTGTTCCCAACCTTCCCAGAGGAGGGAAGCAGTCCCGATCTCAGGGAGGGGGGTGCTTAAAAAGGGCAGGGTTTTTGCAGTCCATGGCAAGCAAGCACGTACAGAAGCAGATATCATGGTTAGCAATTAGCAACTTTGCAGAAAGATTCAACAGTTCTCAAGGTTACTGCATGTCTCCCTAGTTTTGTTTATCTTGAGGCAAGGTTACTGTGTGCCTCCTTTTACATAGTTCTCATATCTGTGCAAAGACTTAGGGTTGGGACGATCCTGCAGAACAAAGTTTTTCTCAAAGGCAGCTCACAGAGACTGTTTAACCCTTTTAAAGCTAAAGTGGCCTTCAACACTACAAACTAACATAGGTTTCTAAAACCAAGTAACAACTCCTAAACTCTTTTATACAGAAAAAGCTCTTGGAATTTCTATTAGCATTTGACACTCAGCACTCAGAACCAAAATGTAGTATGACCCAGCAGTTACTCTCCTAGATATATATCCAAGAGAACTAAAAACACAAAACTTGTACATGAATGTTCACAGCAGCATTATTTATAATAGCCAAAAAGCAGAAACAGCCCAAATGTCCATCAACTGGTAATAAACAAAATTTGGTATATCCATACAAGGGAATATTAGCCAGCCATTAAAAGAAATGAATCGATTCATGCTACAACATAAACCTTAAAAACAGTATGTTAAGTAAAAGCCAGAGAGAAAAGGCCACATATTGTATGAATCCATTTGTATAAAATGTACAGAATAGACAAATCCATAGAAACACAAAGTACACTAGTGGTTGCCAGGGGATGGAGAAAGGGGGAATGAGGAGTGACTGCTAATGGCACAAAGATTTCTATTTGGGGTTATAAAATGTTCTGGAATTAGACAGTGATGACAGTTGCACAACCTCGTGAATGTTCTAAAAACACTTCAAAGGGTGAATTTAATATGTGATATATATACACACACACATTTTAAACCTCTATGTGTTATTCTCTTCCCTCCAAACCTACTCTTCCTGTATTCCATTATTTCAGTGCTGGGGCCAGAAACCTACAAATTGTTACAAATAATTAGCTCATGACAATTCAAACGCATCCATTCTCTCCACTCCAAATGCTAATTCAGGCCACCCTCATTTCTCACCTAGATTATAGCAGCTTTCTAATGGGCCTCCAGTCTTGCCACTCCAAATCCATTTTTACGTTGCAACTAGAACGTCCTTTAAAAACAAAATCTTCAATGGCTTCCAATAACCCCAGGTTGAAGTTCAAACCTTTAATGGGATTTATAAACTCCCTCAAATTTCGGCCCGTAACAAGCCCCTCCTGCCTGGCTGGGTATATCACCTCAGCCTCAGTTCGCACAGCATGTCTCTCCAGCTAAAGCCTCCCGACCTCCAGGCCTCCACCTGTTCGCTACCATCTCTGAGAAGGAAATTCTCCTGCCCGGTCAGGCCGCATTTAGTGCGTCTCCAAATTCCCCTTCCTCCGTTTAATCGTTGGCTCCTCTGGCAGGTGCGCTCCGAGGGCCGCCATTCAATGGGTAAACAGTTCTTGTGTGAACAGTGGTGGGCCCAAACTTCAACTTAAAACTGCGGCGGTGTCCTGAACTCACCCCGACTTTTCCTCAACATTTAATAGACTTTGCCGGGCACCAATGTACGGGCAGCTGCTGCCACCGTCCAGCCCTGTGGCCACAGGGCCCTGGGACACCACGCCCCACCGTGCACCGCCGCGCCCTGCCTCACTACGCCTCACGCCCTCCGGAACCGCTCTTTGCTGCGCGCTCAGGCCGCAGAGGAGGATGGGAAGCAAGCCTCCCGGACCGCTCTGCGCCTGCGCAAACGCAATTCTCCGCGGGGGAGCCGAGCGGCGCATGCGCAGGCTCGAGGCTCTCCGTTGAGAGGTTGCCGCGGCGGCGCCGGAGGTAGGAGGGGTTGGGCTTTGGGGTTACGAGTCTGCAACCGGGAGGAGGAGGTCCAGCCATCTCGGGCCTTTTTCGCTCTTCGGAGAGAGAAGACCCTTTCTCGCCCGCTTCCAGCCGCGATGTAGAGGCAGGAGCCGCGCTTGGGTGGAGGAGGCCGGGCCTGCCAAGGGAGGAGAGGTGGGGGGGATCTGGATACCCACGGAGTCACTGCCCGGGGGTCAGTCTGGCGATCGTAATTTGCCGTCAGTCTGTGGCAGCACTTACCCAGGTTGAGTCCCCAGTGCGTTTCCCGTGTGTTACCGGGTTGAAGGGAACGGGGTGGGGTGGGGGGTTCCGCCCCTCACCTGCCCATTCATTCCGCATCTGTTGTGAGTCCCGGCGCCGTGGTATGTACAACGCTGAGTAAGCGCAAATTGCCGGCCCTCTGGAAACTTGTGGTCTAGGAACCGCTACTTCCTTCAGCATATACTGATTGAGTATATAGGAGATGGACGGTTTTAATAACAGAGACGTGGAGACAGAGCAGTGTGGAGGGTGGCATTTACTTTAGCTCTCCACACCTAACGATAAAATTCAGTTTGGTTAGCCTGACGTTCCAAACGCTGGGACACTGATCTCTGCTTCTCACTGAAGCCTTCTCTCCCACCCCACTATCTCTTCGCTCCGATTGTACCAAACTCTTTGCATTTAATTAATTCAACAAATAATTGTCGATCACTCTTTCCAAGTCAGGTGCCTATCAGTCAAAGAGAATACGAAGTGAAATAGATGAATCTGTGCCCTCCTCAAGTTTTGAGCTTAGTAAGAGGCAGATAATAAGTAAATTAATAAAAATATAAGAGCTGATGCCCTGGACCCGTTGCCTGGATTTGATCCCAGTCCTGCCACTTCAAAAGCTGTGTGAACTTGAGACAGTTCGTCATTATTGTGCTTGATTCCTTGCTGTAAACAAGGGATGACAACAGATTCTACCAAATAGGACTGTTGTAAGGATTAAATGAATTAGACTTGTAAAGCAATTGTACTGTTGTCTGGCATACAGTAAGCATTCAATAAATGTTACCTATTGCATGTGATTATAATTTGTGATGAATGCTATTGTGAAAATTGTGACAAAAGAAAATAATAGGAGTGGAGAGGGTGTATTTAGATAAAGGATGAGGGGAAGCTTCTCTAAGGAGGTATCATGAAAGATGTGAATGAACCAGCTATGCTAAGTAGATTCTAGGTCTGTGTGTCTGCCCACCCCTGGAAAACTAGATGATTAGTCATATTACTTGTACAGTGGAGATTGATTGTATTATTGAATTTGAAATTAACTTTCTGCCACTGAGTCATTCAGTTTTGATTTTTGAATCCCACTAAACTGTGCTGATGTAAATAATCATGCCCATAAGGCCCATCCTTTGCATGTGGGCTGCATTCCAGTCACCTGAGTTTGGAGAGCTTTTGCTGGGGTGAGAGGATGGAGAAAGTGGCCTTTTTTTTTTTTTTAACTTGAAAATTGGTTTTATCAATGAAGGATGAGTCTCCTGTGTTCCTATCTCCTGAGTTTTCAAGAGCACATGTGCGTGCTCGCTCTCTCTCTCTCTCTCTCTCTCTCTCTCGCTCTCTCTCTCTCTCTCTCTCTCTCTCCATTGCCTGCTGATAGAGTCTCTGATAGCTGGAGGCCTTGGACCAGCATCAAACTAAGAGAGTTTTTCTGGATTTGAGAATCATCATGCTTTTGTGGTGACTGCCTTTCATGAAATTCCCTGGATTTCAGTAAAAACAATACCCTTCCAAGATGCCCAAGTTTTTCTGCCTGTGAAAGAATATGCTTTGGTAAATTTCTAGACACACACCCCTCCACCCTGGTTGTGCTGTGATGTCCTATAGGATGATGGCTCTGTGTTAAACAGGCTGTACCTGAGTATTGACAGGGGTATTGTTTCTCCTGTATTCCACATGCTCTTATACCTTCCTGGAAGAAATGGCATAAAATTACAATATCTGTCTAATTACACTTAAATGCTTTTGGTTTTCCACAGATATGAAATTAAGTGAACCAAGTGTGTTTTATCACCATGGAGATCTTGAAGAATCACCTGAGCACCAAGTTCTTATGCATTCTATCTTAGAGGCATCTATTGGACAACAAAACCTCTCACATGTGAACTCTAACAGAGGGAAGCTTTAAACATGCTGTTTAACACAGGCTCAATTTGAAGAAAGACATTTTAAATCATGGAGAGAAAAACAGTACTTTTTGCTCAATTGTGCAAACTCTCCAGGTATCTCAGTGAGAATTAGAGAGGAACCCTAATGAAGCTGTGATTCCAAATGGGGCCCAGCTAGGCTCATTCTTGGGCCCTCAGATTGACCCTCACTCCTCTGAAAACAAGCTTGAAAGCCTTAAAACTGGTCAGATGATGGATGAGTCAGATGATGACTTTAAGGAACTCTGTGCCAGTTTTTTCCAAAGGGTGAAAAAGAATGGCACCAAGGAAGTGTCAGGGGAAAGGAAGACAAAAAAGGCCTCAAACACCACTCAGATAACAAGCAAACTGGAAAGGACCAAACCAACTACTACCAAGAGCAAAACTCGTCAAGGCCCCAGGGAGAGGAAAACTCGATCTGGTAGCCAGGCCACAAGGACGAAAAAGCAAGCGGTACCCAAGTGGCAGGAGAGTGAACCAGCTCTCTCTGAGAATGAGGGAAGTGTGCTTGCTTCTGCTGTGCTCTTGGAGAATGCATGGCGCACCCAGACAGGTAACCCAGCCAGAAACATTGCCAGAACTTCCAGAGAGGAAACCAGAGGTGATTTGTACTATTTTAAACCAGGAGTCGGAAATTTTTCTGTAAAGAGCCACGTAGTAAATTTTTTTGGGCTTTGCAGGCCATACAGTCTGTTACAACTCTTCAACTCCTTAGACAATATGTAAGTGAATGAGCTGTGTTCCAACAAAACTTCATTTACTAAAACAGCCAGCCAGCCTGAGAACCATAGTTTGCCGACTCCTGTTTTATTTATTTATTTATTTTAATATCTTTTTTATTTTTATTATTTTTTTTAATCCTCACCCGAGGACATTTTTCCATTTTTTGTTCAGATAGAGTGGGAGGGAGAGAGAGAAAGAGAGAGAGAGAGAGAGAGAGAGAGAAACATCGATGTGAAAGGGACACATCGAGTGGCTGCCTCCTGCACGACCCAACCAGGGGCCGGGGACAAACTGCAACCGAGGTACGTGCCCCTAGCGGGAACCGAACCCAGGTCTCTCTGGACCACAGGCCGATGCTCTAACCGCTGAGCCAAACCGGCCAGGGCTGCCGACTCCTGTTTTATTTTTTTATTTTTTCATTTTTTTGTTCAGATAGAGTGGGAGGGAGAGAGAGGAAGAGAGAGAGAGAGAAACATCGATGTGAAAGGGACACATCGAGTGGCTGCCACCCGCACAACCAACCAGGGCCGGGGACAAACTGCAACCCAAGTACATGCCCTTAGCGGGAACCGAACCTGGGTCTCTCTGGACCGCAGGCCGACGCTCTAACCGCTGAGCCAAACCGGCCAGGGCCGGACTCCTGTTTTAAATAATAGTCATAAAAAATATAACCCCTGTGTGAATTTTCCACATGATTATGTTTGGGGCCCTCTTTCAATTTCCTGTTAATGTTTACATTTTATAGTTGACATGAGTTACATGAACATGAAAATAATGCTTCTGCCATTTTCTTCAATTCATTCCATAGTGGGTACCATGTGGGTTTAAGTTCCAGGAGGATCTTCAGGTCCTTCCTTTCTCCTCCAAATAACTCCCCCCCCCCTTTTTGGGGGGGTTGTTTGTTTAAAGCAGCTATCTTACTCTGCTGCCCTTGATGTACTAAACCATATGCTTAGCATACATTCTTCATGCGATGCTGAAAACCAGCCTTGCATATATAATACAGCACAAGATCTTTGGGCACCTGAGTTGTGTTTCTAAATTTTTCTCACCTTCACTTCCTGATCTTAATATGTTTTTACCCACTGTGGTCAGCATGACCTCTCAGCGGAGTAGTGGTAAAGATTTAGCTCGAAGAGACTGTTGTAAGGCTTCAGTAATGTTGTTGAAATGTTGTTGGCACTTCATGCTCCCTTTGAGAGTCTAGTGAAAGGTATGCATGATTTCCCCCAGAAAACTGCACCCCCCCCCCCATATACCTGCAAAATTGACATATAACTTCAGGGGCTTCATGGATCCCCACTGGAGGCCTCTGTAAATACCAAGTTAAAGAACAACTTCTGACCTAGAAAGATATAAATGTTTGTCATTAATATTTCTTTAATAATAGCTTTATAGAGATACTCATATTCTGTAAAATTCACTCTTTTAAAGTGTACAGTTCAATGGTTTTAGTATATTTACAGAGTTGTGCAACCATCACTACTATCTAATTTTAGAACATTTTCATTACCCCAAAATAAACCCTGTGCTCATTAGCAGTTATTCTCCATTCCCTCTCCTGTCATAGATCTTTATGACAGGTACATTTTTATTACCACAGTGAGGTTACCAAAAAACAATCAGTCCTAGTCACACTTGAGAGTTAGACCTAAACTAGTTGGTAAAGGACCCCTTTGAAACTTGGGTCTAACCTGTATTTGGAGAAAGTCTTTTTCTCCAGCTGAAACAGACATGTGAATATTTTCCTCCTCAGAGGCTGCTCCTAATGGCGACTCCCAGGGCCCTCCTTCCTGTCTGACTTTGAAGGCGCCAAGTCCCTCCAAACCCCGGGCAGCCGAGGTGGTCCTACAGCGAATGCAGCAGTTCAAGAGAGCGGACCCCAAGCGTTTGAATCATGCTTCAGAAGGGTGCTCCCTCCAGGATGCACTTGAAGAAAATGTTCCAAAGGGCCCTCAAGAGGCGATGATGGCGGGGAACGGTATGACAGTTTTCTGTCTTCCCAATAGGAGTAAGTTCTAACTCTGGAGGAAGGGGAGCAGGAAGGAACCAACCTTCATTGTGTTTCTGCTGAGGGTGGGCTCTGCCTGGTGTTCTACCTTTGCCACTTCATGTGGTCTAGCCAGAGAACGAAGGGTCCCTTGGGTCATTTCTCGCTTAGTTTCTTTGACAAGGTATCTCTTCGCTTGTTTTAATTTTGAATTTTTATTTTGAATTTTTTTCCATACAGAAAAGTAAAAAGATATATTACAACAAATCCTTTATACCCTTAGCCTAAATTTAACATTTTGTCATATATTTTTTATGTCTCTATAAATGCACATGCTTCTGTTCTATGTGAAAGTAAGTTAAAGACATCATGATGCTTTACCCTTAGATTCTCCTTCATAATCATAATACCATTGTCACACCTAATTCCATAATGCCTGATATCCAGTTCACATTCAGATTTCCCAAGTTGTCCCAAGGATAGCTTTTGTAGCTGGTTTCCGAGGATTTGTCAGAACTATAAGCACACACTGCATATGGCTATATAGCCAGTAGTCTCTTAAGGTCTGAACAGTCCCTTTGTCTTGTTTGTTTTGTTTATTGCTTTTTATTTAATGATACGTTTTGAAAAGTCCAGGATAATTGTCTTTTAAAATTTATCACTTTCTGGATTTATCACTTGCTTGATTGTTTCTTCATGATGTCATTTAACCCCTTCCTGCAGTCCTTGTGTTGCATTACACTGAGTAAGCTTGAGGTATTAGCTCCAGGTTAAACAGTTTGGCAACAGCGCTTTGCAGGTGCTCTGCACTGCATATTACACCACCCTAAGAAGCACATAATGTTCAGTGGTTCCATTCTTTTTTTTTTCTTATTGATTTGAGAGAGAGAGAGATAGAAACATTGATGAGAGAGAACGTCGATTGACTGCCTCCTGCATGCCCCGCACTGGGGATTGGGCCCACAGCTTGGGTATGCGCCCTGACCAGGAATCGAACCAGCGACCTCTTGGTGCATGGGTCGATGCTCAACCACTGAGCCACACCGGCCGGGCAGTGGTTCCATTCTTTATCCCCTAAACAATATGAATCCTCATCTCTGATGAAAATATACAAAAGGAAAAGAAATAGAAAGAAACTATATTGACAGACCTACTGCTAATGAGTATGTAGTCTCTTGCTATTGCATTTATAGATTTCACCTTAGGAGCACTGAGGATTCTCAGGCTATCCCAAAGGTCCACACAGATAGCAAGGTGACATCTGCCATGGCATTAGTCCTTGAGCACCCATAGGGTGCAGAGGAGTTGCTCAGCCAGTGTGTGAGCCCAGTACCTCCCCTACATGTGACTCAGCTGCTTCTATATATCTTCACATCATACCCAATAATGCTCAGGAGAGAGAAACCACTGCTTTGCTTAAAAAAAAAAAAAGGCACCAAAATAAATCATGATGCATTTCTGGCTTTGGTGGAAGGAGTGATAAGCCATTAGTAGTATTCAAGAATTGTGGGATTATGAAGTTTTCAGGGCATATCCCTCATGAACACCAAAGGTCTGCTTCGGCAGTATCAGATGTGACAGAGGGCTGCAGAGGTGGGCACAACTACCTTGGGAGCCATCTCTAAGCATTTCATTCTGACCTGGTTCTTCCAGGATGGGCAAGAAAGGTCATAGTGACAGGACAGGTTGAACTTCGAAGAGAAAACTTAGATTTGTTGGAATAGGAGCCTTATAAAGCTGGCATGTCCAAAGCAGCTAACTTTAGCAGAAAAGGGAAAAATGAAAGGAAAGTTCTCTAGGACCTGATACTGAAAGAGTGGTCCTGGACCACCAGTATCAGCCTTGCCTGGGAGTTGTTAAAAATGCAAGACCTCAGGCTCCACCTAGACCTTCATACTGTGAACCTTCATTTTAGCAAGGCCCCCAGGTGATTTTTATACACTTTAAAATTTGAGAAGTACTGTTTTAGGAGCCCCGTTTGTGCCCTGTTTCACTGGATGGTGCCTGGCATGAGGCAGAGTAGTGCAGGGTCTAGTTTCTCTACACTACACCCAGTGTCCATGCTCTGCGAGATCTGACAGATGTGCAGAGGTCTGAGGATGAGCTCATCCTCATGGATCTTTGTGCCTCTCCACAGGGCCTGGGCCCTGGCTCCCTGCCACAGAAAGCGACACTGCAGTGGCCTTGGCCCTGCAGCAGGAGTTTGGGCAGGAAGAAGCTTCTGCACGTGACAATAGCCTGGAGGAGAAGGGGTTGTTCTTCTGCCAGATCTGTCAAAAGAACCTCTCGGCTATGAATGTGACACGAAGGGAGCAGCATGTGAACCGGTAGGAGCAGCTCAGCTGTCACCTTTCCTGTGGGTGTGACCAGAGCCAGGAGTCCCTGTGGCTGTAGTGGGAATCAGATAGTTTACTGTGACAATAGCCCCTCAGTGTTGGTGTCAACCTGCTCTTGCTTTTTATTTTTTAACAGCTTTATTGAGATATAATTCACATACCATACAATTCACCCATTTAGAGTGAATAATTCAATGGCTTTCATTTAGTAATATTCACAGAGTTATGTAACCATCACCAAATCAATTTTAGAATATTTTCATCACCCCAAAAAGAAAACCTGTACCCATTAGCACTTGCTCCCCATTCCCCCTCCCCCCAACCCCTGGCAACCACTAATCTGCTCTCTGTCTCTATCAATTTGCCTGTCCTGGACATAAGTGGAATCAAATACTTTGTGGCCTTCTGTGTCTGCCTTTCTTCACTCAGCATAGTGTTTTCAAGTTTCACCCATGTTCGAGCATGTATCAGTTCTTTATTCTTTTTTTATGGCTGAATAACATTCCATTGTATGGATAGACTACATCTTGTTTATCTACTCATCCATTGGTGGACATTTGGGTTGTTTCCACCATTTGGGTTTTGTGAATAGAGCTGCTATGAACATGCATTTCATGTGTTTGCTTAAGTATCTGTTTTCAGTTCTTTTGGGTATATGCTTAGGAGTGGAATTGCTGGATCGTATGGTAACTCTATGTTTATGTTTAATCTGTCCTTACTTTCTTTGGTCACCTTTGCTAACAGACACCTAAATTCTGTGTCTGGAAGCTGACGACAGACTGTATGGAGGCATTGACTTTGGGGGAACAAGGTTTGGCCCACAGCATGTCCATGTGGATGTGGATCTATATTTGCTTCGATCCACGTTACCAGGGGATGTGGTTCTCCTGTGTTTACTATCTTCCTTCAGGTGCTTGGATGAGGCTGAAAAGGCACTGAGACCTTCCACACCTCAGATCCCTGAATGCCCAATTTGTGGCAAGCCATTTCTCACCCCAAAGAGCAGAATCAGTCACTTGAAACAGTGTGCAGTGAAGATGGAGGTTGCCCCCCAGCTCCTGCTCCAGGCTGTGCGGCTGCAGACAACTCTGCCTGAGGGGACCTGCAGCACACTGGCAGAAGCATCGAGGTGAGTCAAATGAAAAGGAAGAAAATCAAAGAAGTACTCTGATTTGTTTTAAAAATAAAGCCTTATATAGTGTTGTAGGACAATAGAGCTCTCTTTGATTCTGGAAAGGAAACATATGAGGAGGAAATCAGTCACGGTCTCCATGGGAATTGAGTAGGGGACAAATTCTGCATTCCGATGGCTTTGAAATGGTTTGTGTGGGTGTGGGTGTGGAATGGTCTGTGGAAATGACTGGTTGGACTGGTTTCCTTGAGGTCCTTTCTCCTGAGTTTTCCATTCCCAGGATCCTGCCATCAGTGCTCTCTGGAGCAGCTAAGAATTCGGTAATTCATATTTCATGTGTGGTACAACCTCGCTTCTATGTCAGTGTAGCCCGATTTTCATACTATTAATATAAGATTATTATAAGATTACTCAGTATAGTTTAAAGAGTTAGTGAGAGAACCATAGGCTTTTTAAAAATAATTGCACGAATTAAATGCTTACGTGTTAAAATAGGAGTCCCTGCTGATGACACAAGTCTTCAGCGTGCAAACCACAGGCACACAAGCGGTGGATGGTCAGCTTTGCGCTGCATCGCCCCTGCCACGATGGATGCCAGAGTAGACCCTAACGTTATAGGGGACACAGTCAGCGTTGGCCCTGGACTGCTGTAGATTTAGGACTTCTTTCCTTGGACAGCTGTCAAGAGCAAAGGGAATGGTAAGGGCAGTTTGTCTTGGTCACCGCCTTGCACACAGGTTCTGGCCATGTGAGCTGGGTCAGTGCAGAGATGGGGAGGGCAGAGGCTGAGTCTTTGCTGATGAGCCTGTCTGCATTTGAGCACATCAGCACTAGCATCATAGACTCGAAAGGCTTAAGGCTGAGAATAGACACTACCTAAGCCATTGTTTGCCTTTTGTAAGGTCCACACTGAAACCACCTACTCGGATAAAATATATCTGCTTTTTAAATACCTCTGAGAAGCAACACAACATGTGTAAGGGTCCTTCTAGAAGGCTGTTAGAAAGCTACAAATGGACCCCCTCACTGAGACTGTGAGCCTCCCCTGCCCTAAGGCCAAGCCTTGGGTGTTTGGAACTCTAGGGTAATCAGGATTCCCTGGCCCAGGGCACATGTGCTGGTCAGAGAACCCCTCACCTATTTTCCTCTGGGCCCAGGCCATACCTGTTGGGTCCAGAGGTACAGCCTACATGGTGGCAGAGTCCCGGGATGTTACAGTGGCTCCTTTCCCTCTTGGAGGCTGTGGTTATTGTGCAGTGTTCCCAGGGAGTTAGAACTGAATTAGGGCTCGCTTAGGTCTTCTGAGATGATACCTGAGATTCTGTGGAGAGCACGAGTTTTTGTGAAATCCAGAGGTGCTTCCAGAATGCCCTACAGCTGCAGGGAAGGTGACCTTGGGGTTGCCCTTAGTTTCTTTCTCACCTTTACCTTTCTACTTCTTGCCCAGCCTGTTCGGAGGCAGCGGGCAGTCTAGGTTCTCTCTAGCCAGAAAATCTTTCAGTAAATCTCCTCCGAGACAAATGAGTTACTGCACATTGGCCTCTGAGCCTGCTGACCACGTTGGTGGCCCAAGCTGAGAGGCCTTCCCTTCATACCTTGGGCAGAAGCACTGCCCTGCAGCCCCTGCAGGAGGGAAGGGATCCTTTCATGGCCTATGTATCCAGGACCACCTAAGAGGCATCCGAAGTATCGATGGACAGAGGTTAGTGGAATCCAGGATGCTGACTTGTAGCCATCAAGTGTTAACTCCACCGGAAGGGTATGACCACATCTAGGGTATGCAGGTACCGCCGCTGGCGTATGTCCACCAAGAACCTGGTTAGAATCACACAGAAGGACCCAGATATTCCTGTGTCTGGACTGCACTGAACTTTTCGCCTAGGATCGTGTGAGCTTATGTGAGGCACAGAATGAGCACAGTGAACTCCCGGAGCACTTGATGCTTCTGTCTGATGGGTCCACATTTATCCTTTTTCTCTTCCCACTACAGAGGAGGTCTACCCCTCTTTGGTCCAGTGGGGACCACCTCAGAACAGGAAGTGCTCACAACCTCTGGCTATCACTAACCTTCCTGTTTGGCTGCCTTTTAAGTTTCAGCACTCACACTGGAGGTCTGAAGCGGAAGGGAGCCCCCAACAAGAAGGAGCCACAGAAGAGGCAGAAGGTCAATGAGCCTGAGGTGCTGTCTGAGGACCTCCTAGTGGCCATGGCTCTATCCCGGTCCGAGATGGAGCAGAAGGCTGTGCCTGCGATGCTCACACTGGGAACTGCTTTTTCTGAGAGGACAAGACTGTCAACAGGTATGTGTGACCATGAGTGGTGGCTCTAGGGTGAGTCTCACTGTCTTGCCTCTGCCCGAAGGTTACCCCTGGGCCTCAGGCTGTATGGATGACTCTGTTATGGACTGTCACTTTTGTTTCTCTCTAGAGAAGAAGAGTCGTAAGAAGAAAGCACCCCTTTCCCCACCCCAGTTATTAGTCCAGGACTCGGAGACCACAGGGAGACAGATTGAGGATCGCGTGGCCCAGCTCTTTGCAGAGGAGGAAGTAGAACTGTCCAGCACGCCACCACTTCCTGCAAGTAGACTTTTAAAGGAAGAGCTGGAAAAGGCCAGCAGGAGTCTACAACCACCTGAAGGGAAGCAGAACTTTCTGTGGGAGGGCAGTGCCTTGACCAGGGCCTGGACTCTGGAGTCTTTCTATACGGCAAGCCTGGTGCCTCCCATGGTGCCCCAGCGGTCCACCAAGGTGCGCCCTCCCTTCCAAACACATGTGGGTGGGCTCTGGGGAGGGGTTGGCATCTCCAGGATTATGGCACTGGGAATCAACAGCTTGGGGGCAGAAAGTTCTAGAAGGAGGGGGGAGGGGAAGGGAAGAAGCCTAGAGGTGTCAGCCATAGCATGTTCCTCTTTGCAGCAACTAGATGGCTCTCCTGGTAAGAACAGGGAGGACCATTGGTTCCCAAATGTATTGTGTTCCTGGAGAGTTTGTTTAAAATGCAGAGTCCCAGGCCCCACCCTCAGGGGGCTGACAAAATCTGCCTGTGATGGGCCCAGGAACCAGACAAGTCTGATGCAGGTGGTCCTAGAGTCGGCACTCACTCGCTTGAGGCCATTTAGATTACATTAGGAAGATGGGGGTCCCCAGGGATCTTTCTGCAGATGTGGATGCCACAGGCATGGCCTTTCTTGTGACAGAGAGACCTGCTGACAGATGGTGTTGAAGAAAAGCTTCCTAGGGTTGCACTGGGCTGTGGCTGGCACCCTCAGGGACCTTCTGAGTGACCAGCAGCCACCTGATCACTCTGGCTTCCAACTTCTTTCATGTTCTCACACAGGAGCCTCCGTTGCCACCAGTGTTGCCTGACCAGCCACAGCAGGGTGTGTGCATGCCACCTGCCCTCCACAGTGCCTGTCCCAGGAATCTCTCGCCCTCTGCCAGCCAAAGGGAGTACCAGGCCCTGCAGGACCTCATGGACCTGGCAAGAGAAGGGCTGAGCGCTAGCCCATTGCCCTGCAGTGGGGCCCCTGCTGACCCAGGGGGGACCACAGGTGAGACACCGGATGGGACACTTGGGCCAACCCCACCCTCTGGGCCCTTGTCTCCCTGAGACCAAGACCATGAAGGCAGCTGAGATTTGATGTTCTCTGGCTTGTCCCTGTACGATGGGGAGAAAGGGCAGTCTCTGTAGGTGCTTTCATTTTTTTCTCAAAGGTGAAGGTGACACAGGTAAGTCTATCACCATATCCTTAAACTTTAACCAAGGACAGAGCTGTTTGTCCAATGCGAGTAATCGGTGGGCTAATTCTATTTTACTGCTTGTGTCCCTCTCTGTTGGAAGGGGGTAGTAGTAAAAGTGGTTTGTGGGCATCACTTTCACTGAAGAAGTCCCAGATAATAATAACCTTCAAGGCGCCTCTGGGGTTGGCTCAACCCACAGTTGATTCTCTTTCCCTGGAGGCTGACATTGCCAGGAGGTGATGTTCTTTTAACCTGTGAATCCTTCTCTCAGGGATGGATCTATGGCCCGGTGGCCTTCCACTGACTGGGTTTGTCCTGCCACCTGAGGAGCAGAACTTGGAAGTGGGCGGTCAGGCTTCGGTAAGGACCTCACCATGGGGCCTGGCCCTGCTCTGGCTCTGTAGTCTTGGCTGCTGGTGCTCGTTACATGTTCAGTATGGTCAGCTCACTGCCAGCCTTCAGACCCTTGCACAAGTCCCTTGGTCCCCTTGACAGTATTTGAGCTGAGCCAGGCGAAAGCCCACAGGAGCCTCCTGTCCCCGTGTTGGGGCTCTGCCATGAGGCTTTGTCCCTTTTGCCACTGAACTATGGGAGGCAGCTCATTTGCCAAGCCCTGGGAGCCTGCTCTGACTGGGAACCCAGAGGGACCACTGTTACTCTGTGAGATCACCTCATTCAGCCGACTGCTCTGTGCACTCCTTTCTCAGCGTTTCATTCATTCATTCAGGACTCACTGTGTCCCTCTGATGTGCTGGTCTTGGGCTGGCCTCCCTCTAACAGTTCATGTTCTGTGTTGGTGATGAATTGGGTGAGAAGTTAGTTTCCCTTAGAGTGGATGTCACCCTATTAGTATATCAGTATCACACCAAGTTCTCTTGGTGACCATGGAGCTCCTCTCAGCCGGGTCCCTGAACCGTGTGGACTGGGGGTCCTCATGTGTTACACTGGGCTGGTAAATTTCTTTTTTTCTTTTTATCCCCACCCGAGGACATTTTTGCACTTATCTTCAGATAGAGCGGGAGGGGGAGAGAGAGCAAAACATCGATGTGAGAGAGACACACTGACTGGTTGCCACCCACACGATCCCAACCAGGGCCGGGAACAAGCTACAACCGAGGTACATGCCCTTAGCGGGAACCAAACCCAGGTCTCTCTGGTCCGTGGGCCGATGCTCTAACCGCTGAGCCAAACCAGCCAGGGCTGGGCTGGTAAATTTCTTTACAGGGCCACAGAGCAGTGTTTGTGAAGCACTAGGTCCGCACATAGCGCAGCTGCTGCAGCTCCGTCTTGATTAGAACAGCCACACTCTCCACTTGCTGGTTCCTCCCATTTTAGGCCAGGGAACTCAGTGTGATAGAGAATTTGAGAAAGAAATTAGTGTTTTGCTGTTCCATGTCACTGAGTGACTTAAGGTAATTTAAAGGTAGAACCCTATTGAGAGGAGTGCAAGGGTCCCTCCTGGCCACCCTACATCATCTCAGTTGGGGACCTTGCACAATTAGAGAGGCAAGTGACCGATGGAAGTGACAGCTCTCCTCCTGTTTCAGCTCTCCCTCGGTTTGCTGGTTGCTGACTTCAGTACCATGGTAAACAACCCACACCTGAGTGATGTCCAATTTCAGATGGACAGCGGGGAAGTGCTATATGCCCACAAGTTTGTGCTTTATGCCAGATGCCCACTTCTCATTCAGTATGTAAGTACGTGGTGAACAAGCCGTTTCTCTGTGCAGCCCCCTCCATCCTGCTCAAGCCTCTTTGTCTTTCTCTCCCTCCCTCTCCCTCTGCCTCTCTCTCCTCTCCTTGCTCTCTGCCGCTCTGCTCCTCATCACTCTTTGCTCTGGCTCTCTCCATCTTCCTATCCCCCTACCTCCCCGCTGCTGAGCCACTTCCCTTCAGCTCCCTCCATGTCCTCCCCACCTCCCTGCTCTCCCCACACTGTCCTAAACATTCTTTCCCTCTTTGTTGCCATAAGGTTACACTTCTGTGGAGAAGATGTATGAGGTTGGGAAGTGGAATGAGGAAATGACCTCAGGATTGGGAAACATCAGATTTCTTGTCCCATTGAATAAAAATCCTTTCCCGCCCTGGCCGGTTTGGCTCAGCGGTTAGAGCGTTGGCCCGTGGACCAGAGAGTCCTGGGTTCGGTTCCCGCTAAGGGCACGTACCTTGGTTGCAGTTTGTCCCCGGCCCTGGTTGGGGTTGTGTGGGTGGCAACTAATTGATGTGTTTCTCTCACATCGATGTTTCTCTCTCTCTCTTTTCCTTCCTCTCTCCCTCCCGCTCTATCTGAAGATGAATGCAGAAATGTCCTCGGGTGAGGATTAAAAAAAAAAATCCTTCCCCCTTCCCCCAGAATTGTTTCTTTTTTCTCTATTTGCATAATTGTGAAGACTTATAATTGACCTCTTTAAAGTTGAGCTGCTGACAGACATTTCTATGTTGACATGTGTTTGACTTGAATATTGTGTTGTTGGAATCCAAGAAACCGCTGTCAGTCTCTCAGAAAGTTCTAGTGCCTTTGATATGTCTGTCAAGAGGGAACCAACTGGATTCTTGAGCATCTATCCCTGATTTGATTTTGAAAACAGAGAAGTGTTTTTTTGTTTTTCTTTCTTTTTTAAATGATCTACTACCTTTCTTTTTTTTCTTTTAATGTTTTTATTGATTTTTTTAGAGAGAGAAGAAGGGAGAGAGAGAAACATCAATGTGAGAGAGAAACATCGATCAGCTGCCTCCTGCACAACCCTCACTGGGAATCAAGCACCAGGCATGTGCCCTGACCGGGAATTGAACTGGGACTCTCAGTCCATGGGAGGACACTCAATCCACTGAGCCACACCAGCCGGGTGAAAACAGAGAAGTTTTATAACTTAAACTGCAGAATTTCTGGTTAACAAAATGGAGCAACACTGGCTAACATTTGTCCCCAGGCTGAAGCTGTAAGACTAGAGACTCACAGGATCCCCACAGACCATCTGCTTCGTCCCAAGTCATGACCGTCCAGTTAGTAAACCTTTATACTTTATTTCACCATCAGGTAAACAGCGAAGGATTCTTTGCTGTAGAAGATGGCGACCTAAGAACCCAGCGCGTCCTGCTGAGTGACGTGAGCACTGAGGCTACCCGTGCATTCCTGCATTATCTCTATACTGCGGACACTAGCCTGTCTCCCCAGCTGGCCCCTGACCTGAGTTCTCTGGCCTGCAGGTCTGCGTTCTTCCATTTACTTCATGGCTTTTGACATTAACTGACTAGGATTACCAGGTTGATGGCTCATGGGAGGATCAGAGCTGAGTTCTTTCTATACCTTTTAATCCCAAGTTTATGCCTAGTGGTGACCTTGAACAAGGCATATTGATAGGAAGTCTGGCCAGAAGTGGTCTCTTGCAGGAGAGCCAAGGCTGCCTGAAGAGTCCTCTGCCTAGTCATGTGGCTTTTAGCTCCCTGGTGTGATGAGAGGGTGGTCCTCAGCCTAAGTTCTCCCCAAACACTACCATTCCTTGATTATTCTACCTCTAAGTTCGAACAACAGCAGTCCTTTCCCAAGTCCCAGAAAATAGAAAGTGGATGGAAGGTTTAGTCCAACTCTCATGAATTTGCACCTACCCAGTTTGTCCACACCGATGTCTCAGGAGAGGTGGCAGGTAGCTCAGCAAAACAAGGTGTTCTACCTCCTGACAAGGTGTGAGAGCGTCTGTGATAAAAAATCTTGTTCATCCAAGGCTGTGTCATCCCTCAGATACATTCTTAGGAAAGGATTAGCTCAGCCTCTAGGGTTTTAAATGTACTGATTAGACCACAGAACTTTCAAGCAGGTGGCAGGCTGGCGCATTCATTGGCCTGGGCTGACCCATGACAGGTTTAGTCTGCTTTGGTTTGCATCAGTCACGGTGCTCTGAGTGCCTTTCAAGGCAGTGCGTGCTCCCCAGTTTTGCAGCACCACCAATTACTATTATCTTCAGCTCAGTCTGATATACTGCTTCATGTTTGTGCAGTGGAGTAGTGAGCTCTGCCTTGAAGTCTCATGAGTCTCTGTTTCTATAACTGAGTGGCTTGGGGTGTTGCACAGGCCCCTTAGTCACAGAGCAGGGAGAAGGCCAGGACTGAGTCATGGTTGTCCTCCCTGTGAGGACTTCCGCTCCAATCCTTGCTTGTGCCGTGGCACCTGGCCGCAGCCTCTGTGCAGGATAGTGATGATGCATGGCATTTCCTATTGCAGGTTTGGTGTTAGTGAGCTTGTTCACCTGTGCAAACAAGCATCTGTCGTGATGGATGCAGAGGGCAGACAATGGAAGGAGAAGGAAGATGAGGATTGTGAAAGCAGAGCAGAGAATTTCCAAGAACTCTTGAGGTCAATGTGGGTAGGTGAAGAGGAGGAAGCAGAAGCCTTGTTGAAATCCGAGGGCCTTGAAGAAGACAGAGAAAAGGTGAATGAAGCAGAAATGGAAGAGATTTATGAATTTGCATCTACTCAGCGAAAGCTACTCCAGAGGGAAGGAGCTCCAGAGATCAAGGAGGAAACTAACCAGCTTGGGGAGGATGGTCCAGGTTCTGGGCACATCCTAGCAAGCATCCAGGTTAAAGAACAGTCAGAAAATGTAGAACAGATGGAGTCATCTGAGCAGGGAAGAGATGAGGCCCCAGCCAAAAGGAAAAATGTGAGTCAGTCCATGTTCCTACCACTCGAGGGCCAGTGTTCAGATGGGAAGGAGGAAGCAGGGGCCCCAAAGGAAGCACTGGATCATACCAGCTCCTCTAGCCTCTCTCCGGGCTGCTGGGCAAAGAAAAAGGAAGGACCCTTTTTGTACTCAGTTGATGATGATGACAATGAACAGCTCTTTTCATCAACTCCAGGAGGATACCCTGAACCATCCCAAATATCAGGTGATCACGAGAGAGGCAACGGCACTATCAGAGAAAGGGAGGGGCAGAGCTCCCATCCCTCCACTCGCAGGCAGGCACCTCCATTGCACCCGTGCTTCTTCCCATCGCAGCCCCCTCCGGGCAGGAGTCCCCAACAACCACACCCTCACCCTCATCTCACAAGTGACTCATCCCCACCAACACCCCAGTCGCGGGGCAGAGCTTCCAGGGTATCCTCCCAGGACCCACCATCAAAGCAGAAGAGGGGCCGGAGCCTTCTTACACTACTTAACCACCCAGACTGCCAGAAAGGCGAAGAACATGGTTCTCTGTTGGAATGCAGAAATAAAGGGATCCTGACCTCACCAGAAAAGTCTCCATCCATTGACCTAACTCAGGCAAAACCTGGCCATGGGAGCTCCAGATCTCAGAATTTTCCATCTAGCGTGAACAGAGAAGATGAGATTATTCTTTTATTGGATTCAGATGAAGAGCTAGAGCTAGAACAAACAAAATTAAAGTCAGTTTTTAATGGTTCCCTGGAAGAAGGGAAAGTTCTAGAAGTTAGCCCCAAGTTGTCTGACTTGTTCTCCGTCATTGACGTTGATGCAGATCAGGAAGCGTCCCAAAGCCCACCAAGGAGAGAGGCCACAGTGCAGCAGGAGGAGGGGCAGCCATCAAAGAACCATGGCAGTGTGAGTGGCAGAGGGACGCCCCAGCTGTTCTGTAACCCCGAGAACAGCCCTGACGAGGACAGCACCACAGACACCTCATGGCTGGTGCCTGCCACCCCACTTGGCAATAGAAGCCGCGACTACTCATCACAGACTCAAGTCATGGGCCTCAGGTCCAGGACTTCAGCATATGAAATGGCTCAGCTCAAGCCCAGGGCCCCATTAGAAAGCAGGGATGGACCAAAAGCCTCTAGTAAGTTTTCAGTAATTGTGCCCCAGACATCTTCATCCTGCCTGGTCCCTGTCAATCCTAGAAGCCCTTCCAGTCCCCACCCCAGGCGCCACAGGGACTTTTCTCTGCTGGCTCCCTGTCCAACCTCAGGAAGCATCACTGATTTCACTGGGCAGTTCCAAAAGCGCTCACTGCCTAGGCCAAGCCTGCTGAATCAGACCTCAGCGAGTGAAGTGGTGGAGGTAGAAGACAGTGAAGATGAACAGGAGGTAGCCCCTCATCAGGCAAGCAGCAGCCCCCTGCTGGACAGCGGCCCCCCCATTCCAACTGATGACTGCTGTTGGCATGTTGAGCCCCTCTCACCAATTCCAATTGATAATTTGAACCTTGAGCGAACTGGCCCCCTGAGCACCAGTAGCCCAGGCGGTAGGGTTGGGGAGGCCCCAGACAGTGGTGACTGCCACTCCCCTGCACCCCTGGCTATCACCCCCATCCGAGGAAGCTGCACTGGCCAAAGGAAGTCTCAAGAGAAATCCCCTCTGGGCAGCTCCCCTGGGAGCAGCAGGCTGAGCTTCTTGAATTCAGCTCTGTGGGACAATTGGAATGGAGAAGAACAGAAGTCTCCAGAGGATCTTTCTCTGGCCCAGACACCGAGTGCTGATCAAGCTCAAAAATCAGAAGGGTTAGAGAAGCCAAGTGAGTAGTGGAGAGAGTTGTTTATCTTTTACATTCTTTTACACTAGGCCCAGGAGGAAGTCAGTAATGACAACATGGGTGGCAATACTGAAGGGCCTGCTGACCTGAGACAAGTCTCTTCCTTGCCTTCCAGACCCCTGTCCACACTTGAGGGAGAATAGGCTTGCTATCAAACATACTTCTTAGCCAGTAAGTCAGCGCTTTCTAAACGTGCCTGGACCCTACAGCTTACCTGGGCACTTGTTAAAAACCTCTGCCTGTGGCCCTGGCCGGTTTGGCTCAGCGGTTAGAGCGCCGGCCTGCGGTCCAGAGAGACCCGGGTTCGGTTCCCGCTAAGGGCATGTACCTCGGTTGCAGTTTGTCCCCGGCCCTGGTTGGTCGTGCGGGTGGCAGCCACTCGATGTGTCCCTTTCACGTCGATGTTTCTCTCTCTCTCTCTTCCTCTCTCTCCTTCCCACTCTATCTGAACAAAAAATGAAAAAATGTCCTCTGGTGAGGATAAAAAAAAAAAAAAAAATCTCTGCCTGTGGACCCCACTCCAGAATACTGAACCAGCACCTCTGAGAGACCAAGGTGCTTGTGTCAGGTGTGCCTGAAGATAGGGCAAGTGCAGTTCCTCAAAACATTAAACATAGAATTGCCATTGTGATCCAGCAATTCCACTCCTACAAATACATTTAAAAGAATTAAAATCAGGACTCAAACAGATCCATGTGCACAAATGTTCACAGCAGCTCTATTCACAATAGCTAAAAGGTAGAAACAACCCAAATGTCCCTGAACTGATTGAGTAGGTATATAAAATATTGTCTGTACAAAAAATGGAATATTATCCAGCCATAAAAAGGAATGAAGCACTGACACATGCCACAACATGGGTGAACCTTGAAAACATTGTTATGTAAAAGAAGCCAGTCACAAAAGACCACATATTATATGATTCCATTTATATGAAATGTCCAGAACAGTCAAATCCATAAAGAAAGAAAGCAGATTAGTGGTTGCCAAAAGCAGAGGGGAGAATGGGTGACTGCTAGGTATGGAATTTCCTCTGGGGAGATTAAGACGTTTAGCAACTAGACAGAAGTGGTCGTTGCACAACGCTGTGAATATACCAAATGCCTCTGAATTACTTAATTTTATTATGTGAATTTTATCTCAAATTAAAAACAACAGATGGGGCTGTGAAAGAGGCCTGGTATGGGCCTCAGTGGAGAATGCCACTTCCCAGCTCTTTTTAGTCATAGAGGAGAATCAAAGCACCCAGTGTAGGCCTCTCATGGTGCTGCCCCCTTCCCCAGCCGGGCAGATCCAGAGAGAGTCAGGAAGGGCAGGGAGGCACTGAGCAATGACTGGTAACAGGAAAGCAGAGCTTGTGGACAGAGCATCTACCTGGGACCTGGTGTTTCATTTCCTCTTAAAATCCTAGACCAGCTGGGCTTTGTTGACCAGCACTTTCAGCCTTGAGTGGGCATCAGAATTGCCTAGAGAACTTCTTAAAACACATGTGGCCAGGCCCCACCCCAGAATTTCTGCTTCAAGAGATCTGGGGTGCGACCCAGAATTTGCATTTCTAAGCAGTTCCCAGGTGATGCCATGAGAACCACTGCAGGAGACTTTAGACCAGGAACCTTAATCTGAATTGTGTGTGTGTGTGTATGACTACTCACCAGGGACATTCTTCTATTGAATTTTAGAGAGAGTAGAAGAGAGGGAGGGAGGGGGAGAGAGAGAGACATTGATGTGAGAGAGAAAACATTGACCAGTTGCCTTTCACAGGACCCCGACCAGGGCCGGGGATTGAACCTGCAACCCAGGTACGTGCCCTTGACCTGAATCGAACCTGAGACCCTTCCATCAGAGAGCCAACTCTCTAACCGCTGAGCCAAAATGGCCAGGGCTAGTCTGAATTTGAGGTGACAAACTCTCTGAAGTTTATATATAAAGAATGTTGTGCATTTTTCAGGCGACAGCCTGTTGTTTTCATTGGAGTGTCAAAGGCCTCCATGCTCATAGAAAGGATAAAAGCCAAAGTCCATCTTTTCCTAATTGTCCCATTTATTTTTAAAATACCCATTTTTTTAAAATAACAGCTTTATTGAGACATTTCCACGTACCATAAAATTTACCCTTTAAAATGTACCATTCAGTGGTTTTTAGTATACTCAATGTTCTGCAACCATCACCACTAATTCCAGAACATTTTTATCACCCCAGAAATAAATCCTGTACTTATGCCATTGCCCTGTCACTTCTGCCCCATTCACACAGCATCAGCATTGCCCAAGGCCACCGTGGCCCTCATTGTGTGCAGGTGATGCTTTCTAATAGGAAGACTTGATGCCAGAGTCAGACGTGAAGGGGTGGACATAACTGCTCTCCTGGAGCAAATGGGACTGGGCTTCCTTCAAGTGCATCTTTCTCTTGGTTACACCAACAGGGTCAGAAAAGGTCCCTCTTACTGAAACGTGTTTCTTTTGTTCTACCCGGAAGGAACTAATCGGAGGAAGAACTTGCCCCCAAAAGTGCCCATAACGCCAATGCCACGGTATTCCATCATGGAGACCCCGGTACTAAAGAAGGAACTGGATAGGTTGGTGGTGTTCTTGAAAGCTTGCTTATTAGTGGTGCCCTCCCTCCTGTGAGTGACCAGGCTTAGTGAGGCCGGGAGGTGAAGGACCTGCCACCAGATCTACCCTGGGCTCTGGTGTGGGGTTGCTGTGGGGAGGGGGCATGTGTGCCTGCCAGCTCTCCACATGCTGTTCCCCAAATTCCCCAGGCCCCAAGAAGCTAAGAAATGAGACTCTTCCAGGTTACCCATCAGGTGACAGGTCTCCATATGTCATGTGGGTGGAGATGGGACCCTGGCCTTAACACTGAGTAAGGAGCCGTGATTTTGTAAAAGAACATCAAAATTATCATCCTGAATGCTGCTCTTCACATTGGGTCTAGGGATGTCATCACCACCACCATTGCTCAGAACATGGGGAACAGCCCTTCTGGAATATTCTTCAGAGTAAGCTCAATTGGCACACAGGGTAGACACTAACCTCTGAATGCTCATAAAAGTCAGACTTTTAAGATTTGAGTTACACAAAGCCATTAATTTGTTGATAATTGTTTGCTCTTTGCTGAAGTTCACCTGTTTCCCCATTCAGGTTTGGGGTACGCCCTCTGCCCAAACGCCAGATGGTCCTGAAACTGAAGGAGATATTCCAGTACACTCACCAGACGCTGGAGTCAGACTCCGAGGATGAAAACCAATCTTCGCAGGTGACCCTGAAGGCTCCTTGCAGCCAGACCCATGCCACCAAGACCAAGGCTTCAAGGGCAGTTGGCTGTGCCAGGCTGGAGGCCACTTCTGACCCTGTTCCCCGAAGGTCCAAGGGACCGGCTAAGACCAAGGGTACCCGACATCGAAAGCAGCAGCCTGGTGGAAGCATCCCTTGCATGTCATCAGCCGAAGAGGTGCCTCTAGGCCCTGATGGTGATGCCCAACTCCCGGCCTCCCAGGAATCGACGGCCACCTCTGTGGATGGCAGTGACAGCTCATTAAGCTCACAGAGGTAATCAGATTGAAGGACTGGGCCACTGGCTTCACAGGTCCTCTGACCAGTCAGTCTGAGAGTTGACATAAGCGAAGCCTAATGGCCAAGTTCAGAAGCCCCAGTTGCCTTCTGGATTTGAACTACAGGAAATCCAGGTAGGGCTCAAGGGCAGTCCCTGTAGGCCTCCTGAACAATCCATTGGAGCTCCCACATCCTCAACCCACAGGATGCTCCCTTGAGTCGGCCAGCCCAGTGTGCCTTCTTGGTGGGGGGCCTGCCACTGTTGATGGAAGTTTCTGGCTAAAGACAAGATCCTACTCAGGCCAGCAACTAGAGTGCCAGGGACACAGCACTGGGGAGTCATCCATGCCATGTGCCAGGCTCCACAGGGCACATAGAAACACTCCTTTCTTCAAATAGGCTCCTGGTCTTGGGGGACTGGAGGGAAGGAGTACCGCAAATACTAATACCTGGTTCTTTTCAGTTCTTCCTGTGAGTTTGGAGCGGCCTTTGAGTCTGCAGGAGAAGATGAGGAGGCTGAGGAGGGGGTCAGTGCTTCGCAGGCGGCTGTGCAGGCAGTGGCCACAGAGGAGGCAGTGAGGCGCTACATCCGCTCCACACCGGCACTCTACCGCAAGGTCCTGCTGTACCAGCCCTTTGAGCTGGTGGAGCTGCAGGCTGAGCTGAAGCAGCAGGGCATCCGCATGGCCACGAGGAAGCTGCTGGATTTCCTGGATGCCCACTGTATCACCTTCACCACTGCCGCGGCCCGGAAGGAAAAGTTTGAGAGGAAGAGGCGGCAGCCCATGGGCAAGAAGAAGAGGGTCAGAACTGACCGGCCCGCCCCCCACTCCCCACCCATGGCCATCAGCAGCCTGTGATATGACCTGTGGCCCCTTCAGCAAGCTAGGCCTCTACAAGCATTTCTGGGCCTTGGGACCATATCTGCTCCCCCTGTGAAAATGATGGTGGCACCGACGTGGATCAGCTTCCTTTCCACTCCCTTTCCTGGAGTGGTATTCAAAGCATGTCACCCACTGGATTTAGGGCCCCTGGCCTCCTCCCTCTATTGGTGCCCACTGTTTGTTTCCCTTTAACCCTGTTGGGCCAGTGTGTGTTTCTGAAGGGCAGAGGGCCTCCACCAGCTGGCAAGGGTGAGGCCTGACTTGACAGACACATCTTTTGCTCTCTATATCCATCAGTTGCAGTATGTCCATTCCTGATATGGATGCGCAGGTCCAGTCTGCCCTGTCCGTCTCCCTTTTCAGTACTTGTGCTATAATCCCAGCCTCTACCAGCAGACCAGGCGTCCACAGACCTTCCACACTGCCATGCCGCAGGTACTCTGCTGGCCCAGCCATCCTGCCCAGACACCTTTCATTGTCACCAGCAGTCTCCAAACTGGCCAATGCAGAAGGGCCCAGCACAGCTCTCCAGTCCCCGGAACAAGCATGTTCATTGTGACCTGGTTTGGTTGGTGTGTGTTAAAGCTGCCTCCAGCCTCAGGAACAGTGTGGAACACAGTTAAGGCCTGGAAAAGAAGGAGAGTTTGAGTCTCTGCATCTTTGTGAATGTCTTGTCTGTTTTAAATACAGTGTAGTACATTTTTTATGATGTGCAATAAAAACAAAAATGCTTTATGAAAAGCTTCTAAATTCTCGACTCTAAAAAAGTAATGAGGGAAACTGGCTATGAGCTTCACCCACAGCTCCCTGCTGTCCTCAGAGTGTGTCTGCAGAAGGCCTTCGTGCCTGTTCTTTATCTCAAGGGGTAACCCAGGCCTGCTGGCCCCTCATTTCATTTCAGTTCTTAAATAATAGATGTTCATTACTCCACACGGTTGTCTGTCCATTTAACCACATTAACCTTACTAGGTAATGAGCTCCAGCCCTTGATGCTCAAAGGAGGCCCAAGGCTCAGCAGCCTCACCTGGACTTTATCACAGATGTAGGCTCAGGCCGCCAGACCCACTGAGTCAGAATCTGCATCTTAATAGGACGAGTTTGTGAGGCCTGCTCTGGCCTGGGTGCAGGACCCTGGAAGGGAGGGAAACAAGTGGAAAAGACAGACAGTGGCCTATCCTGTGCCCAGCTTGAGGGTCAGTGCTCAGGTGGCCTGAAGGGACAGCTTCCTGGAGAGGGGCTTTGTGAACATACAACATTCAGGGAGGTGTATGGGGTTCCTTGAATACGTGTCCTGGTGTGTGACCAGGTAGAGAGGACCTGGTCCTCCCTGCACATGCTGCCCAGGGGCAGATGATCAGAGGAACACCAGGGCTCGGGTCATACAGCTAATGGCAGATGCTGCTTTGATCAGACTCAAGATGGAGTCTGGCCTGTTTTAGAAGATGCCACGTGTTTCTTAGAGGAAGGGCTTGAACTCTCCTCTAGTATGGACTGTTTGAGAGAAGTGAGATGGAGTTAGGAAGGTAGGAGGCGACGGGGTCCTTGCTCAGCTTCATGTCCCATGGTGGAGACCATGGACCCAGATGCAGTGGAGACTGCAGACTCGGACGTGGTCGATACCTGCAGCTTTGGGTGTGCTCCCCTGAGAGAGGCCTGGAAGCCCTCACTCCTGGGAAGGCATTCCAGACTACAGAACATTACCAACTCCAGGTTGACAAGGAGATGTTGGGGGAGAAGTTAAAAGAGGTAAAAAGCTTGAGTCCAGGAAAGAAAGGAAAGCAAGGCCTTATGGCCCAATACCCTGGCTGGTCGGATTTGCATGGTGTGCCCTCCAGAAGCCATCAGGGAGTCAGCAATGGGCCTGGCCAGGGCTCCAGCCCCAAGCTTGCACCTATGTGCAAAGCAGGAAATTGGGTTAAAAACCAGCCACTGCAGTCCCGCCGGTGTGGCTCAATGGTTGAGCATTGACCCATGCACCAAGAGGTCGCCGGTTTGATTCCCTGTCAGGACACATGCCCAGGTTGTGGGCCCAATCCCCAGTGGGGGACATGCAGGAGGTGGCCAGTCAATGTTCTCTCTCAACGATCTTTCGGTCTCTCCCTCTCACTTCCTCTCTCTCTAAAATCAATAAAGGAAAAAATAAAAATAAAAACAAAAAACCAACCACTCCAATATAGAAACCTCCACAAGCAGAGAATCAGCAGTATCCAGGAAAAGAACCTTGACCCTTCCATAGAAATTAGACCTGACTCAGGCACTGGGAAATTAAGGCCAGTTGATTGGTTGAAAAGGAAAGCAGTGGAGCTGCCCTCTCTCAGCGCTTGCAGCAAGGCTGGAGAAGCCAGACCTGCAATGGGCCTCGTGGTGGACAGTGGGTGCAGGAGTTCCCTTCCAGAAGCTCTTCCCTGCCATGACGGGGACTTAATACAAGAAGAAAGCAGACTGAGTTTGAAAGAGTGAAACATTCACTACTCAGCAAAACTGTGACACCCACACTTTGCTGTGATATGACAATCTCCTGTGGCCCAGCCACCACCTGGGCATCATCACTCAAGGCAATTAAAATAGAACCACCACCCAGCTCTAGCAGGGCCCAGGCAAGGGGGCCCCAGGGGCCTGCACAACTCCGGCGAGGCCCCGCCCCTACAGGCAGGAAGCCTCAAGCTGTCACTGAGTTGGCAAGGGCCCAGGCTACTGCCTGTTGGGCTGACCACAGCTCTGGGTGGACAGAAAGCTCCAGAGTGAGAACAACCGGGGAGACACTGCCTCACACATACAAATACCTTCAGGAGAGTCAGGAGAAAGACCCCCAGCTTCTCACAGAGGAGCCAGCAGAGGGAGCCCATGGACCAGCCCAGTCTGGTGCTAGACCAACCCTTGAAGTTGGGGAGGAAAGGTGTTGGCCTGGAAGTGCTGACTCCTGAATGTTCTCTGAGTTCCCCATGGAGGAGGCTGTCTCCTCTTGTGCTCAGGATCCATCCACTCTGAGTTGTGAAAGGAGGAACAGAGGGGGCCTCCTGGCCTCTTTCAGGTGACAGATACCCTCAGGCCCCTGCGGTTTCCAACATCCTGTGGGTGGCCTGGTTTCTGCTGCCTTCGCTGCACCTCAAGGCTGAGGCTGCAGTCACCAGTCTGCATTCTGCCTGCCTGGAGCTTCAACAGGCGTTCCCAGGGCAGCCACTGTGTGTCCCCCAGCACCTGGCAAGTTTCTGGGTGTTCAGAAAGCACTGGTGGGAGGGAGGGGAGCACAGAGGATGCCACCATAAGGAGCACTTCTAATCTGCTGCCTCAGTGTCCTCCCCTGTCCTCTGTCACCCACACACAGCTTTTGAGAAAGGGCCAATACAAGCTCACACCTCCTCTCACGTCCCCTTACACACAGGGTGCTGCATGCATCCCAAACCACTACTCTCCTGCTCTACAATCATCACTGACTCCCACTTGCTTGCTGAGGAAAATTGAGGCCCCTATCACTTGGCTCCCACCTTGTCACCTGCTTCTCTCAGCGGCTTGCTCCCTGTCACTGGAGGATGTCTGGATGTCCTGTACTTTTCCTCTATTGTAACTTTTCTCATGTTTTTCACTCTGGGCCAATTCCTCCCCCCTCACACCTACCCAATAATTGTACAGCCCACCTGCTGAGGTCCAGCTCTAGGAGCCTGAGTGAACTGCCACAGTCTGCTGTTTCAGGGTGCAGGTGACCTGCCTTGATCACAGGAAGACATTGGGGTATAGCTGGGTTGAAGGAAAGCAAGGGGATTAGAAAGGGAGATGAGGGCCACAGCATATCAGAGCATGCTGGCCTGGAAGTGAGGGGACACAGGTCTAGCCCCAGAGAGGTCAGCTTCCCTCTATGTGGCCTTGAGCAAGTCACTGAATATCCCCACCACTCACCTGCTTTCCCTACAACCCCCCAAAAAGCAAAGGTCTGCTGATAGTGAGTCTGTTTTCCTTTGTGGCTTTGACTAGACCACTGTCTCCTGAGCATCAAGTCTGAAGGGGCTCTGGGTCCTCAAATCAAGACCCTGGTGGCACCCTCTGGCCTCTCTGACTTGTGGAGCAGTGAGTGACGAAGCCAGAGAACCAGCAAGGCAGCCGTGGTTCATCGATTTGTCTGAGAGGCTGTTGGCTTTTGAAATCAGACAGGAAGGAGGGTTGAGGTGGAGCCAGCACAGGAAGAGGTAAACAGTCTAGCTGCTGTGACAACCAGTGGGCTCGGAGCTGGTGGGCTATATCCCTGCTACCCTGAGTGGACTTTATTCCTGCCCTGGACGGATCCTGAGAGCTCAGGCCCCAGCCGACTGGTCACAGAGAGACCCAGAACATCCCCACCACTGCCCAGCTGTCTCCACTGGAGCAGGGATAAGCCTGGGAGCACTGGGATGGAGCACCCTCTGGCCCCCTAGTATTGGCATCCCTGAGACAACAAAATCCAGAAGGTAAGTCGAATCCAGGCTGCCTCAGTGCAAGATGGTGGAGGAAGAGGAGGCAGCTAGCAGGAACGACCGTGACTTTTGAGGCTGAGTTGTTCTGGGGAGGGGTGGCTGGGGAAACTCCAGGAAGGTGTCCCCATGGGTGCCAGGAGCTGCTGAACAGAACTAGTTTATGGTGTGGAATAAACAAGTGTGCCCAAGGACAGCAAAGGGGACAAAGCCTAGCTCCCCAGGTATCAATGGTGGCACAGGAGGAGCAGGAAGTAGCTAGAAAGTGCTGCAGGCAGGCAAAAGGGATGCTGAGCAGTGCAGCCCACTAGTTAAACTTGGAATCAGCAGACCTGGGCACCATTCCTGCACTGCCTTCTGCTGTAACATGGAGGTGACAGTACCAGACCTACCCCAGGGTCCTGAAGGCCCTGGGAGGCAGTGCAGGTGGGGTGGGGTCCGGTACCCAGTGCCTGCTCCATAAATGCTGCCCTCCTGCTAAGTGAGCAGCCCCCAGGGGTCTCTCCCAGCCCCACTCTTGGATGCAGATGAGGTTCATCATGCTGAGAGGAACAGTAACCATGGGGCCTTCTCAGAAGAGGCACTGCTGAGCTGAGCCAGGGGTGGCTGTTGGTTGTAGGGTCCTCCCCTATGGCCAGGCTCCTGGAGCCCCAGGGTTCCTCCCAGTTCCCTCAGTGGAGGCACATGCTTTCCCCAAGCCCAAGGGCTAACTCTTGACCTTCAGATTCCAGGTGGGGGTACACATTGGGTATCCCCTCCTCTGTCCAAGAGGCTCTGGGCTGCCCAGCAATGGAGTCTTCCTACTGGGACTCCAGGGGCCAGTACAGTTAGGAGGCCATGTCTTGCAGCAAAGGTGCCACTTCCTGCTCTGGGACAGGTTGTTTGGTCTCAAGTTGGGAGAGAGGAGCATCCAAGAAGCTGTGGCCTGAGATATGGGCACCCCAGGTAGGAGGTCATCGCCGCGGGCCAACAGTCACCCAGTGCAGGTGGGCAAAGCAGAGGCCAAAGTTCATACACAGGCCAAGCAGACAGCTAAGATTGAGGCCCCTGAGAGGGAAGCATAGGACAAGATGAGACTCATTGGCAGAGTCAAGGAGTAAATTGGGACCTGGGTCTTCTCAGGGGTGAGGCAGAAGCCCAAGGGACAGGGTCTGAGCAACACCAACAATAGGAGCACAGGTTTTTAGCTCCACCCTGCCCCACAGATGAAGCTCTGGGGGAATGTGTGGGAATTAGGGAGCCTGGCTCCATGGAAGCAGCAGTGGTCCCCCAATTATCCATCTGGCCTTGCCCTGCACCCTCCAGCTCAGACCCTCTTGAGACTGAAAGCCTCTGGCCTTTAAATCCCCAAAGGTGACCTGAGGCCCACTCATCCTTAGTCCTCTTCTCTTGAAGCTGCTGCTCTCACTGGAAGCTGTCCGCACTGGACAGGGTCTACCTGACTGTCCCTGGTGATGAATGTAGTCACCGGACCTCACCCACTCAAAGGCCTGTGGTAGGTCCTACCCTGCAGGAGTGGCATCTGGGGCCAGGTAGCCACCCCATTGAGGGAGACCCCTCGTTAGCCTCTGATGCTGGCCTTGGGAGGTCATGGAAGTGAAGTGCTTCCTGGCCCACCTACTGGAGCCTCCTCCTCTGTCCTTATTGGACAAGGTGTCCAAAGGTAAAGGCCCAGTTGGGAAGAAGGGGTCTTATCTGATTGGGGCCTAAGTAGGGGTGCCAGATAAAACAATGAGGTTTTAAAAAAATGTATAAATGTGTCCCAAGTATTAAATGGGATATACTTATATTAAAAGAATTATTTGTTGTTTATCTGAAATTCAAATTTCACTAGGTGTCTTGTATCTTACTTTGCCAAATCTGGCAACGCGAGGCCCAAGGTCAGTGGGGCAAGAAAGATGGATGTCTGTTAAGGAGGGAGTATTGAACCCCAACACTGGGAGGCTAATGGGACCACAGAAGAGGGGGAGCTTGCTCCTCCCACCCTTCCAGGCACACACAGGCCCTGCCTTTTCCTCCCCCTTCACTCCTGCCTGCTGTTGTCCCTCCTTTGTCACTTTCCCAGCCTCTCTCTGGTACATGGTTCTCAACTCTGGCTGCTCATTAGAATCACCTGGGTAGCATTAAAATATATCCATGTTGGGGCCCTACCACAGACCAGTTAAATCTCTGGGTGATTGGGCAATTAAAAGCAGTGGCGTTTAAAAATAGCACTCTGGTCCAGCCCGTGTGGCTCAGTGGTTGAGCATTGACCCATGCACCAAGAGGTCACCAGTACGATTCCCAGTCAGGGCACATGCCCAGGTTCTGGGCCCGATCCCCAGTGGGGGGCATGCAGGAGGCGGCCAATCGATGTTCTCTCTCATCGATGTTTCTATCTTTCTCTTCCTCTCTCTCTAAAATCAATAAAGAAAAATAAATTTTTTTTAAAAAGGAAGGGTATTAAACAGATATTTGTACACCCATGTTCCTAGCTGCATCATTCACAAGAGTAAAAAAGTGGAAACAACAAGAGTGTCCATAGACAGATGAATGAATAAACAAAATGTGGTCTTCCATAAAATAGAATATTATTTAGCCTTAAAAAGGAATGAAATTCTGATAAGTGTTACAACATAGATGAACCTGAAAAACATTGTACTCAGTGAAAGAGGTCAGAAGCAAAAGGACAAATACTATATGATTTCAATTATATGGGGTCCCTAGAGTAGTCAAATTCATGTAGAAAGTAGAATGGTGAACCATACACGTGTTCCTTCAGTTCAGAAGTCTCAGATTCACCGAAGTCCACCCAAATGTCCCCTCTACTGTTCTCAGGGTCCCACTTCCTCCAAATCAACACCCTAAATTTTATATGAGGGCGTGTAACTGCTGCCTGCAGGATCAAATTCTGGGTTATGGTTTCAGTTTCATTCTTATGGCTACAGGATATTACAGAGGTTCTTTTCTGGCCGTCAGAAAATAAAAAATTATAATAATTTTAAAAAAGAAAGTAAAATGGTGGGTGCCAGGGGCTGGGAAAGGGGGAATGAATGGGGAGTTAGTGTTTAATGAGCACAGATTTTACATTTGGGAAGATGAAAAACTTCTAGAGGTACATGTTGGTGACGGTTACACAACACTGCAAATGTATTAATACCACTGAATTGTACACTTAAAAAAGGTTAAAATGGTAAATTTTATGTTATGCATATTTTACTATAATAAAAAATTAAATTAAAAATACAGTTCTCCAGAAAATGTCCTGCCAGAACTGAGAACCACTGAGCCTGGCCCTTCTTTAACATGGTCTCCTCTTCTTCCTGGACACCACCTTGCCCTCAGCAGTAGCATAGATTGTCACCTGGTGGGTGCACCTGGCCATGGTTCACTTCTGGGCTATCCCTGATATCACCCAGTCCAACAGCAGGACAGAGATCCTAGTTGCGCTAAGAGATTGCAATAGCATTGCTTCACTTTGGTTTATATACATTCGAATTTTTAGGTACCTGCTAGCATAACTTTTTAAAAATTGAGGTATAACTCACAGATAGTAAAGTGAGGTCAATGAATTTTTATATGTGTATACATCCAGGTCAAAATACAGAAGTTACCAACACCCTAGAAGGCTCCCTCATGCCCCTGTCCAGTCAGAACCGCCCCCAAGAGTAACCCCTAGTTTGACTTCTATTGTTTCAGATTGGTTGGGCCTGACTTTAAACTACCCATAAATGGGATCACTGGGTGTGTTCTCTTTGGTGTCAGCCTTCTTTCACTCAACATGTCTGTGAGAATCAGCCATATTGTTGAGTGTGTCAGTAGTTTATTCTTTTTCATTACCATGTTGGATTTGATTGTATGAACATACTAAAAAAATCCCATTCTATTGTTGCTGGACATTGGTTATTTCTACTTTTTTGGACATTATGAGTAAAGTTACTATGAACATTCTAGTACTGTGTTTGGTGGACACTCATTTCTGTTGGGTATATACCCAGAAGAGGAATTGCTAGGTCACGGAAATATGCATATTTATCTTTATTCCTACCTAACATTTTTCTAAAGTGATTTTTATTTGCATTTCTCTCATGACTAGTGCTATTCTCTTTTTGCTGTGTCTTCAATTTTTTGGCTCATTTTTTTTAATCCTCACCCAAGGATATTTTTTCCATTGAGTTTTAGAGAGAGTGGAAGGGAGGGAAGGGGAGGAGAGAAAGAGAGAGAGAAACATTGATGTGAGAGAGACACATCAATTGGCTACCTCCTGCATGTGCCCTGACCAGGGCTGAGGATTGAACCTGCAACCCAGGTATGCGCCCTTGACCGGGAATTGAACCCAAGACCCTTTGGTCCGAGGGCCGACACTCTAACCACTGAGCCACACTGGCCAGGGCTTGGCTCCTTTTTCAATTGGGCTGTCTATTTCTTATTTTCTGAAGGTGTTTGGGACATCTCCTAATCAGTGGTTTGCTTTTTCACCCTTTAAACACTTTCTTTCTTTCTTTTTTAAATCTTTACTGTTGAGAGTATTACAGATGTCCCCCCTTTTTTTCCTCCATTGCCCCCCTCCTCCCAGTTTCCATTCCACCTCAGGCCTTCACCACCCTGTATTCTGTGTTCATGGGTAATACACATATGCATGTAAGTTAAAGGCTATCTTCTAATGACAGATATTCCCAATTTTAATGAATATCAATATATTGTTCTTTCCTTTCATGGTTATTACTTTTTGTATTCCATTTAGTCTTCACCTAGCCCAACTTCATAAAGTTATTCTCTTGTATTTTTTCTAAAGCCTTGATTGTGTTAATATTTGCTTTTAGATCTATGATCTAGCTTGAATTAATGTTTGTGTATGGTGTGAGGTATGGGTCAAAGTTTACTTTTCCCATACGAATATCTCATTAGCCAGCACAATTTAATGCAAAACCATCTCTCCACTGAATTGCAGTGGTGCCTTGTTGTAAATCAGGTGACCATATATGTGTGGGTCTATTTCTAGACCCTCTGTTTCATTACAATGTCCTATTTGTTTATACTAAGTCTTGATATTATTTAGTGTAAGTTCTCCAGCTTTGTTCCTTTTCAAAATTATTTTGGCTATTTCAGGGTCTTTTGCATTTACTTATATGTTTTAGAATCAGCTTGCCAATTTCCCCCCTCCCCTCTACTCAAAAATATTTTTATTGGGATGTTATTCAATCTCTAAGTCAATTTGGAAAGAATTAACATCTTAATAATATGGAGTTGTCCAATCCATGAACATGGTAAATCCCTCCTTTAGGTCTTCTTTAATTTCTCTTAGTATTGTTTTATAGTTTTCAGTGTAGAAGTCATGCAAACCTTTTGCTAATTTATTCCTATATATTTGATTTTTAAATAGTATTTAAAATTTTTACTTTCAATTTCATTATTGCTAGTAAGTAGAAATATAACTGACATTTTGTGTCTAGAAACCTTGCTAAATTCACATATTAGTTCTAATAGTTCAATTTATATATTGGATTTTCTTTTTTTTTTTATCCTCACCTGAGGACATTTTTCCATTTTTTGTTCAGATAGAGTGGGAGGGAGAGAGGGAGAAAGAGAGAGAGAAACATCAACGTGAGAGAGACACATCGAGTGGCTGCCTCTGTGCGACCCAACCAGGGCAAGGGACAAACTGCAACCGAGGTACGTGCCCTTAGCGGAAACTGAACCAGGGACTCTCTGGACCACGGGCCGACTCTCTAACCGCTGAACCAAACCAGCCAGGGCTATACATTGGATTTTCAATGTATATAGTCATGTCAACTATGAATAGTGACAGTTTTATTTTCTCCTTTTTAAATCTTGATACCTTTTATTTCTTTTATTTGACCTTTTGCACTAGCACCTAATATTTAAAAAAAAAAAATCAACCAGAAGAGGTTACGTAACCTCTGGGGAATGGAAACAAGGTATATACTTTCTTTTGTATTATTATTATTATTATTATTATTATTATTTTTATCCTCACCTGAGGACACTTTTACATTTATCTTCAGACAGAGTGGCAGGGAGGGAGGGAGGGAGGGAGGGGGAGAGAGGGAGAGAGAGGGAGAGAGAGAGAGAGAGAGAGAGAGAGAGAGAGAGAGAGAGAGAGAGAAACATTCATGTGAGAGAGACACATCGATTGAGAGCCACCTGCACGACCCCAACCGGGGCCAGGAATGAACCACAACTGAGGTACATGCCCTTGGCCGGAATCAAACCCAGAACTCCCCGGTCCGCAAGCCGACGCTCTAACCTCTGAGCCAAACTGGTCAGGGCCTTTTGTATTATTTAAGTGTTTTTAAGAAGCAAGTATTACTTTTATAATTGTATGATCAATCTATTTAAATGGGAGAGGGAAGAAATACACATTTGTTAGAAAAATCTAAGTAATTGAAATTCACAAGAAACAATTACTAATCCCACTGGCATATATTTCTAATTTTTCTATAGCCAGACAAAGGTGGTATCCTCTAAAGAAAAAAACTGAATCCTATCATAATTCTCCTCTGCTCCTTAATTTTTTTCCACATAAAAATACATTATAAAACTGCAAGGAAGCTCAACAATCTCCAAGTAAGATTAATTCAAAGAGACCCACACTGAAACAAATCATAATCAAACTTTCAAAAGACAAAAACAAAGTGAGAATCTTAAAATCAGTAAGATAAAAGCAAATCATCACACATAAGGAATCCTCAATAAGGTTATCAGCAGACTTCTCATCAGACAATTTGGAGGCCAGAAAATAGTAGACTGATATATATATACTAGACAGTAGTAACTCAAAGCCATATGAAGAAATAGAGATCTCAAGAAAAGGTAAATACATAAGCAACTGTAAACACCAGTATTATTGTAACAATGGTTTTTAACTATACTTTTTGTTTTCTAGATGATTTAAAAGATTATTACATTTAAAGAAAATAACCCCAGTTATTAGTGTGCAAACTAGTATTACTGTAACTTTGGTTTATAACTTTAAATTTTGTTTTCTACATAATTTAAAGACTAATAAATTTAAAAGAATTATTAGTTTATGTTTTGGGGCACACAATGTATACAGATGTAATACAGTGACATCAACAACCAAAAGGAATAGGGACAGGGATATAAGGGAGTAAAGTTTTGTATGTTATTGAAGTTAAACCGGCATAAATTCAAATTAGAGTGTTAAAACTTTAGGATGTTAAATGTAATCTCATGGTAACCACAAAAGAAAATGAGAAAGAAATGAAAACATTTCACTACAAAAGATCAACTAAACACAAAAGACAGTAATGCAATAAATGAGGGGGGAAAGCTAAAAAGCATAAAGAAAATAAATAGCACAATAATAGAAATAAATCCCTTCTTATCAGTAGTTACTTTAAATGTAAATGGATTAAATTAACTCTCTAATCTAAAGATAGGTATTGGCAGAATGGATTAAAACACATGATCCAACAATATGCTGTCTACAAGAGACTGGCTTCAGATCCAAAGACACAAATAGGTTGAAAATAAAAGGATGGAAAAAGACATTCCATGAAAAGAGTAACCAAAAGAGAACAAAAGTGGCTACACTGACACCAGACAAAATAGACTTTAAATCAAAAGAGAGACAAATAAGGACATTATATATTAATGAAGGTTCAAACAGCAAGAAGATATAATAATTATAAATATTATGTACCTAATGATGGACCATCAAAATATATGAAGCAAAAACTGACATAATCGAAGGGAGAAATAGACAGTTCTACAAAAATAGTTGGAGACTTCAATATGTCACTCACGATAATAGATAGAACAGCCAGACAAGAGACAAATAAGAAAATAGAAGATAACACAATAAGCCAATTAGATCTAACAGACACATGCAGATCACTCTACCTAACAACAATAGAATACACATTCTTCTCAAGTGCACATGGGACATTTTCTAAGTTAGAACACATATTAGGCCACAAATTCAGTCTTAACAAATTTTAAAAGATATATATCATACCAAGTATCTTCAACCACAATGTGATGAAGTTAGAAATCAATAACAAAAGGGAAATTAGCAAAATTTGTGGAAACTAAACAACATACTTTAAAATAACTAATGTATTAAAGTAGAACCCACAAGGGAAATTAGAAAATACTCAGAGATTAATGAAAATGAAAACACAACATACCAAACTTATGGGACACAGTGAAAGTGGTGCTAAGGGGGAAATCAATAGCTATAAACACTTATATTAAGAAACAAGAAAGATCTCAAATCAACAACCTAACTTTACAACTTAAGAAACTAGGAAAATAAGAACAAACTAAACATAAAACTAGCAAAAAAAAAAAGACAGTAAAGATTAGAGTAGACGTAAATGACATATAGAATGCAAAAACAATAGAGAAAAATCAATGACACCAAAAGCGGTTCTTCAAAAAGATCAACAAAATTGACAAACCTTTAAGCTAGATGAACTAAGAAAAAACAGAGAATACTCAAATTACTAAAATTAGAAATGAAAGTGGGGGAATTACTACCCATTTGACAGAAATAAAAAGGATTATGCCCTGGCCGGTTTGGCTCAGCGGTTAGAGCGTTGGCCTGCGGTCCAGAGAGACCCGGGTTCGGTTCCCGCTAAGGGCATGTACCTCGGTTGCAGTTTGTCCCCGGCCCTGGTTGGTCGTGCGGGTGGCGACCAGTCAATGTGTCTCTCTCACGTCGATGTTTCTCTCTCTCTTCCTCCCTCTCTTCCTCCCACTCTATCTGAAGATAAATGCAAAAATGTCCTCGGGTGAGGATTAAAAAAAAAAAGGATTATAAGAGAATACGCCAACGAACTAGATAACTCTGTTAAAATAGACAAATCCTTAGAAACACAAATCTACCAAAACTAAATCACAAAGAAATTGAAAGTCTGAATAGACCTATCATTAGTAAGGAGATCTATAAGTAAGGAGTAACCAGTAATCAAAAAAAAATATCCCAACAAAGAAAAGCCCTGGACCTAATGGCTTCACTTGTGAATTCTACCAAACATTTAAGAATAAATAAATACAATCCTTCTCAAACTTTTCCAAAAAAGTGAAGAGGAGAGAATGCTTTCTAACTTATTCTACGAGGTCAGTGTTACCCTGATAACAAAGCCAAACAGACACTACAATAAAGAAAACTACAGACCAATATCCCTTATAAACACTGATGCAAGCGTGGCTGGTGTGGCTCAGTGAATTGAGTTGTCGTCCCATGGACTGAGAGGTCCTGGTTCGATTCTTGGTCAGGGCACATGCCCGGGTTGCAGGCTCAATCCCCAGTAGGGGGCGTGCAGGAGGCAGCCAATCAATGTTTCTCTCTCATGTCAATGTTTCTATCTCTCTCTCCCTTCCTCTCTCTCTCTCTTAAAAAAATTAATTAATTATTTAAAAAAAAAAGACACACGCAAAAATCCTCAACAAAAAATCAAGTGGAGTCCGGCTGGTGTGGCTCAGTGGTTGAGCGCCAACCCATGCACCAAGAGGTCGCCGGTTCGATTCCTGGTCAGGATACATGCCCAGGTTGTGGGCCCGATCCCCAGTGTGGGGCATGCAGGAGGCGGCCAGTCGATGTTCTCTCTCATCGATGTTTCTATCTCTCTCTCTCCCTCTCCCTTCCTCTCTCTCTAAAATCAATAAAGGAAAAAAATTAAAAGAACAAAACAAAACCCAAGTGGAATTTATTCCTGGAATGCAAGGATGGTTCAACAGGAAAACCAATCAATGTAATACATCACATTAATGTAACTTCAATAAAAAATCTCATCTCTTTTTTTCCCCTTAGTTCTGACGTTTAGAAGAATAAAAAACTGAGAATAGCCAGAAGGATTCTGAAGAAGTATGAGTGGCCTTGCCCTGGCCTATTTCTAATGTTCCCAGATTAGTTCATCTACCTACCCCAAATTCGTTACACTCAACTTTCCAATAAAATTATGAACTAAATGGCTGGAAAACATTAATTTACTTGTTGCTAAGATTCTTTTAGCATTTCCAAGTTTAAAGGTTCATCCTGAGTTAAAATACCTGCAACCCCAATGCAAATTCAAGGTCAGGGATTGTGTTGGGTCCTTGGGGGCTGTAGCCAGCAAATCCTCCTTTTAAGTGAATAACATTGAGACCCAGAGAACACAGGGCTGGAAGGCACGATTGGACCTGGTTCAATGAGCTGCCTCACCCAAAGCAGTAGGTGTGACTTCTGCCCAGGCCTAAGTCCCGTTTTCTCTTCTAGACCCATGGAAGAGGGATGGCTGACTCCCACCCTCTGAGTCTCTAAGGCCCTGCTGGAGGAGCTGCCATGGGCTGGACATCCTGCCTGCTGCAGGTGAGAAGAGGGGTGAGGTGGAGGTGGTTCAGGGTCCTCAAGTGTCTACCTTAGCTGAGGGGGGGATTCACAGAGGGGTGGGATACACAGAGGAAAAGGAATGTAAGCGGGTGGGACTCAGACATGGCTTTGCCTCTCAGTGCCTCTGCATCACTGTCCCCAGCAGAAAACAGTGCTGCCTGTGAGTCAGGAGCCCCTACTCTTCCAGGAGACCCCAGGAAACAGAGTAAGAAAAGTAGCTGTACAACTGCTCTGAGAACCAACTTTCCGCGCTCTTTCAACTCCTCCATTCTTTGTTTCTTTTTTAATCACTAAATTTTAGTTATTAGAGCAGTTTTAGGTTTACAGAAAAATTGAGAGAAAATTAAGAAAAATTGAGTACAGAGATTCCCATATACCCCCTGCCCCATATGTAAATCCTCGCCCACTATGGACATCCCCCCCCAGAGTGACACATTTGTTACAACTGATGAACCTATATTGACCCATCATTATCACCCTGCGTCCATAGTTTACATTAGGGGTCACTCTTGCTGGTGTACACTCTATGTACTTGGACAAACATATGACATGAATCCACCACTGTAGTATATCACACCAAGTAGTTTCATGCCCTAAAATTCCTCTTTGCTCCACCAATTCATCCCTTCCTCCTCACCCCAAACCCCTGGCAACCACTGATCTTTTTCATTGTCTCCATAGTTTTGCCTTTTCCAGAATAACATAGAGTTGAAATCATACAGTATGTAGCCTTTCCAGATTGGCTTCTTTTAGTCTTCCCTTCTTGTGAGTGGACCTGCTTGTAACCGCATCGCCATTTCCAGGTTACAAATGACACCACGGCACAGAGATCTCAGGCAGCCTGCCCAGTGTCACACAACCAGTAAGTGGCAGAGCTCAGATGTGAGGTTGGGCCTGGGTTCTTATCCATTTGGCCTCCTGCATCTGAGCAATGCTTGTGGCATCAGAACTATTCTCAGCATCCAGGAGCAAACAGCCCTTCCAACCCCTTCCTGGAGATCAGACTGTGGGCCACTAGCTGGGGGAGGAGAAAGTATGGGTCCCCAAAGGGTGAGTCCCCACACATCCCTGGAGGCTCCTTACCTGGCCCAGGCCACTAGGCAGGGAGACAGCAGGCAGCAGGTTCAGGCTCTCTCTTCACAGCTCCTGGCAGAAATCCTGGACTCCATGAGGAAGCAGGAGATGCGGATGGGTGGGGAGGCTGGCCAGGGCCACGGGGCTGGCTCCCCAGCCGAGCAGGTGAAAGCCCTCATGGACCTGCTGGCCGGGAAAGGCTGCCAGGGCTCCCAGGCCCCACAGACCTCTGACAGGACACCCGACTCTCCACAGGGGCCTCATGGCAATGGTAGGCAGATGGAGGGGTGTCCCCAGGCTCTCTCCCTTCTCCTTTCACACCCCCTCCCAAATTCTACTTCCTTCCCTTCCTTTCACCTGCCTCCACAGTCCTCCCCCTTTCCCTTCTTTTCACCTGCCCTACCCAACCCTCCCCTATGACCTCTATTCCACAGACTCAAGGATACAGAGACACCGAGAGGCCCTTCTGAGCAGGGCAGGAGGCAGCCTGGAGCTGGGTGGCCCCTCACCCAGGCTAACCAACCTCCTGCTGGTGGAGGGCCTGATGGACTTGCAGCTGAGGGAACATGACTTCACCCAGGTGGAGGCCACACGTGGGAGCTGGCGCTCTGCCAAGACTATCGCCCTGAATAAGCTCTTTCTGCCTCTGTCTCGGGTGTCCATCCCACCCCGCATCTCCATCACCATTGGGGTGGCTGGTGTGGGCAAGACCACCCTGGTAAGGGACTTTGTCTGCCTCTGGGCCCGGGGGCAGGTCGGCAAGGACTTCTCACTGGTGCTGCCTTTGACATTCCGGGACCTCAACACCCATGAAAAGCTGTCTGCAGACAGACTCATTCGCTCCATCTTTCCACATGTTGGGGAGTCTGGTCTGGAAGTGGCAGCCCTGGCCAAAGTTCTCCTTATCTTGGATGGCTTGGATGAGTGTAAGACTCCTCTGGACTTCTCCAACACCGTGGCCTGCACTGACCCCAAGAAGGAGATGCAGGTGGACCACTTAATCACCAACATCATCCGGGGCAACCTCTTCCCAGAAGTTTCTGTCTGGGTCACCTCCCGACCCAGCACAGCTGGCCAGATCCCAGGGGGCCTGGTGGACCGGATGACTGAGATCCGGGGCTTTAATGAAGAGGAGATCAAGGCATGTTTGGAGCAGATGTTCCCTGAGGACCAGGTCCTCTTGGACTGGGTCCTGAGCCAGGTGCAGGCCAACAGGCCCCTGTACCTGATGTGCACCATCCCAGCCTTCTGCCAGCTTGCAGGGTTAGCACTGGGCCACTTGTGCCGCCATAGACAGGGGCCTCAGGATGCAGAGCCTCCAAGGACCCTGTGTGAACTCTACTCTTGGTACTTCAGGATGGCCCTCAGTGGGGAGGGGCAAGAGAAGGGCAAGGCGAGCCCTCGCATTGAGCAGCTAGCCCACAGTGGCCGCAAGATGGTGGGGACACTGGGCCGACTGGCCTTCCATGGGCTAGTCAAGAAGAAGTACGTGTTCTATGAGCCAGACTTGAAGGCGTTTGGTGTGGACCTTGTTCTGCTGCAGAGCACTCCGTGCAGCTACTTCCTGCAGCGGGAGGAGACCCTGGCCTCCTCGGCAGCCTACTGCTTCACCCACTTGTCCCTGCAGGAGTTCATGGGGGCCGCGTACTACTGCAGCGCATCCAAGAGAGCCATCTTCGACCTCTTCACTGAGGGTGGCGTGTCCTGGCCTCGGCTGGGCTTCCTCACGCATTTCAGGAGTGCGGCCCAGCGGGCCATGCAGTCTGAGGACGGACGACTGGATGTGTTCCTTCGCTTCCTCTCTGGCTTCTTGTCTCCAAGGGTCAATGCCCTATTGGCTGGCTCCCTGCTAGCCCAGGGCGAACACCAGGGCTCCCGGGTGCAGGTGGCCCAGCTCCTGCTGGACTGCCTACACCCTGACAGGGTAGTCTGTGCCCGGGCAGTCAACGTCCTGCACTGCCTGCATGAGCTGCAGCACACAGAGCTGGCCCGCAGTGTGGAGGAGGCCATGGAGAATGGGGGCCTGGCCAGGCTGACCAGCCCCCCACACCGAGCCGCCCTGGCCTACCTTCTGCAGGTGTCAGATGCCTGTGCCCAGGAGGCCAACCTGTCCCTGTGCCTCAGTCAGGGCGTCCTGCAGAGCCTGTTGCCCCAGCTGCTCTACTGCCGGAGTCTGAGGTGGGCGCCAGGATGGGGTGTGCAGGACTTGTTGGCAGAGGAGAGAGTAGAGGACCTGGAAAATGCTTCCTCTCCACCTCGACCCTCTGTATCAGGGTCCTGGGCTGCTGTAACAAAGGACCACAAACTGGGTGGCTTAAAACAATAGAAACATATTCTCTCACAGTTCTGGAGGCCGAAGTCTAAAATCAAGGTGTTGGCAGGGCTGTGCACCCTCTGACACCTTTAGGGGAGGATCTTTCCTGCTTCTCTAGCTTGTGGTGTTGCTGGCAATCCCTGGCTTATAAATACATCACTCCAATCTCTGCCTCCGTGGTCATATGGCCACCTTCCCGGTGTCTCTGTCTTCACATAGAGCTTTCCTTGCTTGCAAGAACACCAGTCGTATGGGATGACAGGCCCACCTCAGTCCAGTATGACCTCATCTTATCTAATTACATCTGCAACAATCCAATTTCTAAATCAGGTCACATTCTTGAGGTACCAGGAGGTTAGAATACCAACAAATCTTTGGGAGGGGGGTACGCTTCAACCCATAGCACCCTGTGAACCATCCCAGAGCTAACAGAAGCCACACCCACTCACTCCACCCTCAGCCCATCCTTTGTCCACTGCTCTGGACCTTAGTAGAGGGTAGGGGGAAGGCACCAGGGCCAAGGCCATTCAGGACCTGACAGCAGCTTCCATGTCCTCAGAAGGAGGAGAATTAGCAGCAAGTATCCCACAGATGCACATGGTCTGTGGGGCTGCTGGGAAGACAGCCCTCTGGACAGGAACCCCAGGGCTAATGCCTCTGAGCCTCCCAGTTCACCTTTGTAGGAAAACTGAACATGGTGGGTGTGCTGTCCTAGACCTCTGGGCCATATGGTAGGAGCTACATTGGAATGGAGAGAGGGAGAAGGAGAAGATCCCAGCCTGGGTGTCTGAGCTTAGTGCCCCCTCTTGCTGCCCCGATGCCAGCCAGGGAGTTCATCCAACCTGCCTGTGGGTGGTGGTACCACTCATTCTTGCTGTTCCTCCTGACCAGGCTGGACACCAACCAGTTCCAGGACCCTGTGATGGAGCTGCTGGGCAGTGTGCTGAGTGGAAAGGACTGTCGCATTCAGAGAATCAGGTAATGCTGACCCAGGAGACTCCATCCAGGGTACCCACCTGTCTCTCAGGGTCTGAGGGCTCCTTTCTCATCCTCCTCTCTGCTTAATTGGCTAGTGGTGCTTTCAAGGAGAGATGTCTTTGAAGCATATGTCTCAGGATGCAGCTGCTTGTTTCTGCCCATTCTAGAAAGTTCCAGAGGCTCAGGCACTCATCTGTAAGAAGAGAGAAAGGATATGGTGAGGACCAGAGGCTACTGTGGACATGGAAGCATTTCTTCAAACACTACATGTGCTGACATGGTACCAGGCCCAATTTTCTCAAAGTTTGTCTTCAAATAGTAGTCTGGGCACAGGATTATATCTTTATTCTTTTTTTTTTAAATTTTATTCCTCACTCGAGGATACTTTTCTATTTATCATCAGATAGAGTGGGAGGGAGGGAGAGAGGAAGAGAGTGAGAGAGAAACATGGATGTAAGAAGGACACATCAACTGGTTGCCTCCTGCATGACCCTACCAGGGCCGGGGCCAAACCGCAACCGAGGTATGTGCCCTTGACTGGAATCGAACCCGTGACTCATTGGTCCTCGGGCCGACGCTCTAATTGCTGAGCCAAATCGGCCAGGGCCAGGATTATATCTTTAAATAAAGTTTAAATTTTCTTTAAAATTTTAAATTAAAAAAATTTAGGCCCTAGACGGGTAGCTCAGTTGGTTAGAACATTGTCCTGATACGCCAAGGTTGTGGGTTCGATCCCCAGTCAGGGCACATACAAGAATGAACCAATGAGTGCATAAAGAAGTGAAACAACAACTCTAGGTCTCTCTCTCTCTCCCCCACTTCTTCTCTATCTCTCAAATCAATAAAACATTTTTAAACATTGCATCCTTAATGCAATTAGATTAAAGTTTATATGCTGACTGCAGAACAGATCTATATGCTTATAAAATCTCTCCTGTAATAATTTCCAAGTTTGAGTAACACCCTTGTTTATAGTTGAAATGATGCCATGACCTGAGGGTGGCTTTTGGAGAATTAGGGAGTTTGGAGAACAGGACCCAGAGAATAATTTTTCATTCTCACACAAGGCTTTAGGTACTGAAATAACCTTTATTTGAGAAAACAAAAATGTGGAATGAGTCAGAAGCAAAACAGTCATTGAAAACAGTGGTTAGAGTGGTAGGCTCCATGTGGTCTTGTACAGATACCTCTGTGCCTAAGGAGGGTGAAAATGGGGTTATAACAGTATCTACCTGTGAGTTCTGGAGTCCCCATGACCACCCTCAGGTTCAGTGATTCACTAGAAGGACTCACAGGACTCAGAAAAGCTCTCATATCCACAGTTATGGTTCATTATACAGAAAGGATACAGATTAAAATGTGCAAAGGGGCCCAGGCCGGTTTGGCTCAGCGGTTAGAGCCCTGGCCCATGGACCAGAGTTGAGGGTTTGATTCCAGTCGAGGGCACGCACCTTGGTTGCAGTTTGGTCCCTGGCCCTGGTTAGTGTGGTGTGGGAGGCAGCCAGTTGATGTGTCTCTCTCACATCAATGTTTCTCTCTCTGTCTCTCTCCTTCACACTTTATCTGAAGATAAATGAAAAAATATCCTCGGGTGAGGATTTAAAAAAAAAATCTGCAAAGGGAAATGGTGAATGGGGCAGGATCCCAGAGAGACCAGGCACAAGCTTCCAGTTGTCCCCTCCCAGTGGAGTCCTAGCAATGACATATGACAACACACACGAAGCATCCAAGCTCACCCAAGCCTTGGTGTGCAGAGTTTTTATTGGGGGTCAGTCATGAAGACATACCTGGCCACCCGTATGCTGACCTTATTCTCCAGCTCCTCCAGAGTTCAACTTGACACTGCATGGCCCAGGGTCCCCAACATAAATTGTGAGATAAACTATTCAGCAAAACCTAAGGCCCCCAGGTAAGCAGAGCATTCTTATCAGGCAGGATATTCCAAGGGCTTAGAGGCCACCTCTCAGGAACCAGGAGCAAGTTTAGTCTTTTGCCAAACACGCCTCCTAAAGTGGTCATGAAGCTCTGAGGAGTTAATTCAAGGAAAGTGCTTAGAACAGGACAAGTACTGTATAAGGACCACCTATTATTAGCAGGACTATCTTTGTCTTGTTAGCCAGAGATATAAATACAATTCCTTTGAAAGAAACTTAATGACTACTTCTCATTATTAATATTTTTTCCTTCATTAAAATAGTCAACTTCCAGTGTTTGGCTTAAAGGAGTCTAGAGAGTGCTCAGAAATTTTTCTGAACAAAACCAAACATTTCCTCTACTGCCCCATGCTCTTCTTTATCTCTCTGTGGTTGGTCCTCAGTGACACATCCCTGTTTGAAATGCCCAAGGGATCTTTCACAAAACACATATGGCTCATGAAATATTATTTATAAAATATCATAAAAACTTTGGGGTGAGGAGGTACACAGAGGCTCTCTAGAACCTGAGAACATTTATATAGAAGGTAATCTGGATGGTCTTCAAATGTTTTTAAAACAGAAGAACCCCTTTTTTTTTAAAGTGTCATGTCAAGCAGAATCCTAATAAGTCAAACAGACAAAAGGGGAAGGTGCTGGGATTGAAAGAAGAGGGGACAGGAGTGCAGGCACTCGGATCCTTGTCAGACTCCTGGTGGCTCCTGAGGCTTTTCTGTGGAACCTTGGGGATCCTTAAAACATAACTTGAAAAGCACTGGGAAATCTATTTGCATTCCATAGGGCTTCCCCGCAGTTTTAAATGTCTAAGAAACATTAAACTTCATCAGCTACCATTTCTGAAATTGGTACATGAAGCAACATTAGATTGATCCACCAGCATATTCCTGGAATCGTCCTTCCAAGGACGTACTTTTTTCTTTTTATCCTCACCCGAGGACATTTTTCCATTTTTGTTGAGATAGAGTGGGAGTGAGAGAGAGGAAGAGAGAGAGAATCATCGGCCCTGGCCGGTTTGGCTCAGCGGTTAGAGCGTCGGCCTGCGGTCCAGAGAGACCCAGGTTCGGTTCCCGCTAAGGGCATGTGCTTTGGTTGCAGTTTGTCCCCGGCCCTGGTTGGTCGTGCGGGTGGCAGCCACTCGATGTGTCCCTTTCACATCGATGTTTCTCTCTCTCTCTCTTCCTGTCCCTCCCACTCTATCTGAACAAAAAATGAAAAAATGTCCTCGGGTGAGGATAAAAAAAAAAAAAAAAAAAAAAGAATCATCGATGTGAAAGGGACACATCGAGTGGCTGCCCCCCGCATGACCCCAACCGGGGCCAGGGACAAACTGCAACCGAGGTACATGCCCTTAGCGGGAACCGAACCCAGGTCTCTCTGGACCGTGGGCTGACACTCTAACCACAGAGTCAAACCGGCCGGGGCTGTACTTTTTCTTCTTTACAGTTAGTTCTGTAATAAGTCTACCATTTTACTTTCTTGCATTACAGAAAGGGCTGGGACCAGTGGTGTGCTGGAACTACGAGTTCATGAGAGCTGATTGTTACATTTTCAAAAATTTTTGCAAGCTTTGAGTGCTTGAAATTGACCATGGTGGGAGTATTTACACCATAGAAATTGGCCAATGGTACAAATCAGGGTTTTTATATTTTGGTTTTTCCTGAGAGCTAGTTTTCTAGCACCACTGGTTGGGGTGGACTTGTGTAATTGCCCACCCCCTTTCCTGTGTTGTATAGTAGCTGTTGTGCTTACTTCTGGCTAAACTTCCCTGGGACCCTTTGCCAGCATGCATGTCTGTCTTCCCACTCTAGTCCTACCTTGCTCAGTTCAGAGGCTTTACTGGGCCTGGAATTCTGTTCCAGGGCTCACTTGATCTCTGCCTGTGTCCAGGCCTTGATGATGCTGGTGAAGCTGAGGGATTTGGATCATGAACCTGGAGTTGAGGAAGAGGTGATGAAATTTATAGACTTGCCATAACTAATCCTCTCCTTCTTTTTGGGCAGCTTGGCTGAGAACCAGATCAGTAACAAAGGGGCCAAAGCTCTGGCCAGATCCCTCCTTGTCAACAGAAGTCTGACTACTCTAGAGTAAGTATATCACCAAAGGCCAGTCTTTCACCATTGGGGCAGGGAGCACTTGTGAGACATCATCTTGTGATGTCCCCTTGACCACACTCTCTCATGGTGGATTGAAAGAATATCTGAGCAAACCAAGTTATGGTTCCTGCTTAGCTATTCAGACTCACCCAGGAAGTACCAGAATTTCGGCCCTGAGGCTGGAGTTATTCTCCTCTCCACACTTGGCCCAAGTCTACTAGTGCATCAGATCCTATTTTCTTCTTCGCATCACATGAGGCATCTTCAGAAACTCCTTCTTTGCTTGCCTACATAAAACTCTCTGTCCTACTTGCACCAAATATGAAATACTAAACCCTGATACATTCAGTTCAAGAAGCATAGATTTGAAGGTCAGTGTAACGTCTGTCTCTCCTCCCCTCCCTGGGAACTGGATGAAAGAGAATGGTTCTTTCTTTCTTCCTTCCACCAGCCTCCGCAGTAACTCAATTGGACCTCAAGGGGCCAAGGCACTGGCAGATGCTCTGAAGATTAACCGCACTCTGGCCTTTCTGAGGTATGTGTCACCTGCTTCCCCCTGGAGAGGGACCATAAAACCTCCTCAGGTGCCACTCATGGAGTGGGTGGTAATTCAAAATGCAGCCATGATATACCAACTCCTACCCAGTGAATAACATAGGATATTGTATCCTAAACAAGTTTCCAGGTTCCAGCTCCTCCCTGGTTATTATGCTTGTGTTTACAGCCTGAGCAGGGGATAGAGGAGAAGAAATTAGAGCTATGCAGAGGTGGAAGGGCAAAATAATCTATGAGGAAAACCTCTTGTCCTCCACTGAGTGAGAAATCCCCAAGACCATGGTGTCAGAATGTTTCCCTGAGGTGTTTTCCAAGACATTGAAAGTCCATTCTCCAGAAGAGTCCTATGGTTTGGTGTGGTTTGCTGAGTTGAATGTGTACCACCATTTTGTTTTGTTTTATGTGTATGTATGTATGCATGTATTTACTTTTGCTGCAATTATATATTTTTAAATGAAAAATGACAAAAACTTGATTTTATCCTAGAAAACGCATTGCTTCTGAGTTGGTGCATCACAATATGGCACATTTTCTATAAGCAGGTCTTTCTTAGAGACCAATTTCAGTGTATTGTGGTCTGTGTGAATACCTTGTATAACAGATGTTCTGAGTAACAATTCCACATCAGAACCTATTTTTATTAGCTTAAGTGAAGATAGCATTTTGGTGGGTGTCTGGGTTGACTCAGCTGCTCTTGTTTTGACCATGGCTACATCCATGTTCTTTTCACCAGGCAACTTGATGTCTATTCTGTTTTCTTAGGAGAAGCTTCATTTTTTATTACTTTTGAATTCTTCATTTATCTTAATTCTGGCTGCTTGGCCACCTGACCCATGTCTCTCTTCATTGCAGCGGCTACCTCTCCCTGTTTTCATTTATTTATATTGAGGTGGAATTTACACAAAATTCACTGTTTTGAAGTGTGCAGTTCAATGCATCTATCACCTCTATCTAGTTCCAAAATATTTTCAGCACCCTAAAAGGAGACCCTGCACCCATTAGCAGTCACTTCCCATTCTCCCCTCCCTTCAGCAACCACCAATCTGCTTTCTGCTCAGTGGAGTTGCCTATCCTGGATATTTCATATAAATGGAAGCATACAGTAAGACCTTTTATGTCTCTTCTTTCACTTGACATGTTTTCAAGGTTCATCCACACTTTAGCATGTATCAGTAGTTCATTCCATTTTATGGCTGAACAATATTCCATTCATCCATTAATGGACATTTGGGTTGTTTTCACCTTTTGGCAATGTGAATAATGTTGCTGTATACATTTGTGTCCAGTATTTGAGTACCTGTTTTTAATTCTTTTTGTTAGATGCCTTAGAGCGGAATTTGCTTGTCACATGCTAACTCTCCGTTTAACCTTTTGAGGAACCACCAGTTTGTTTTCTACAGTGGCCACACCATTTAACATTCCCACCAGCAGTAGATGAGAGTTCCAATTTCTCTACATCCTCGCCAACACTTGGGTGCTGTGACTTTTAGCTGTCATTAGGATTATGGATGACTTAGCTATTGTCATCCAGATACCATGGGCACCTTGTCCCCAGTCAGTAGGCAAGTGCTTAGAGACCCAGAGGGAAACATAAGGTCAGAGCAGCAGAGAGGAGGGCCAGTTGTTCCCCAGTTCCTGTGTGGTGTGCATTGAGGGCATATAGTGGTCAAAGCCCCTTCTCACTGAGGTCAACTGTGCCCTCCCTTGTGCATTGGGGACACTGTGGTGGGGGTTCAGGCCACCACTGGGTGCCCTTGTGTGCTCCACTAGTGATGTGCCTCTTCCTTACCTCCACAGCCTCCAGAGCAACAGGATCAGGGATGATGGTGCCAAGTCCATGGCTGAGGCCTTGGCAGCCAACCGGACCCTCTCCGTGATGCAGTGAGTGGATATGTTGACCATCAGAGGGCCTCCTCTGTACTCTCTTATCTCCTCCTCAAAGGGCCTCACTGGATGGGGCAAGGTCCCGAGGCTTTCTGACCTGTCTGGATGGCCCCTGGAAAATTTGATGTCCATTGCTTTTCCAGAGAACAGGTGTTGGGCAAAAAAAATTAAAGTCTCCTGCCAATCCAGAAAACCCTTTCCACAAATGTAAGAAAGAACAAAACAGCTTTATTATTTGAATAAATACTCAACTAGACTATAACGCACATCACAGACAATCCACTGATGAGATTGCAAAGACAGAGGAAATCACACCCTTTTCCATAGCCAACAGATACAACCCATTACACACATTTCCAAGAAAAACAACAACTTATCTTCAAGTAAGAGGACTGGACAGCACTGTTTGTCACACATAGTTTATCCTAATTTAGCCTAGTAGTTGGGGTAGCCATCTGTGTTTGTTAATTGCCTTTAGCCAAAGGAAAGTTAAAATCTCTGTCTTCATGACAAGGAGGCATTGACAACTTGAAGCCTGTGCTATCTTCTTTGATGTGTACATTTCAAAGGCATGGCTCCAAGGCCCTTACAAAAGACATTCCAAGGCTGTAAACCTGGCAAATAGTTTGTTTATTCCTCACCCAAGGATATTTTTCTATTTATCATCAGATAGAGTGGGAGGGAAGGAGAGAGAGATAGAAACATCTATGTGATAGAGCCACATCAACTGGTTGCCTCCCGCACAATCCGACCAGGGCCTGGGATGAACTGCAACCGAAGTACATGCCCTTGACTGGAATTGAACTGGGGACTCATCGGTCCGCGGGGCTGAAGCTCTAACTGCTGAGCCAAACTGACCAGGGCTGTTTGTTTGTTTTGTTAATCCTCACCCCAGGATATTTTTTCTATAGATTTTTAGAGTGTGGAAGGGAGGGAGGGGGAGGAGGAGGAGGAGGAGGAGGAGGAGGAGGAGGAGGAGGAGAGAGAGAGAGAGAGAGAGAGAGAGAGAGAGAAAGCTCTATGTGAGAGCCCAGCTGGTGTGGCTCAGTGTCTGAGCATTGACCCATGCAACAAGAGGTCGCTGGTTCGATTCCCCATCAGGGCACATGCCCAGGTTGTGGGCCAAACTCCCAGTGGGGGGCATGCAGGAGGCGGCCAATTGATGTTCTCTCATTGATGTTTCTGTCTCTCTCTCCCTCTCCCTTCCTCTCTCTGTAAAAATAAATTAAAAAAAAATTTTTTTTAAGAGCCATGTGAGAAAGACACATCGATTGGTTGCCTCCTGTATGACCCTGACTGTGGCTGGGGATCAAACCTGCAACCCAGGTACATGCCCTTGACCAGGAATTGAACCTGCGACCCTTTGGTGCGATGGCCAACCCACTAACCTCATAGCCACATTGGCCAGGGTTGGCAAGAAGTTTTTATTTAGCTTAAGATTTACATACTTTTCAAAGGGACAGGGAAAGGATTTACAATTGTCACAAGGAAATACACTAAGAAAAGGGAGGGAGGTGTCTCTTTACCTTTGGAACCAGGGGAAATTCCCTTTTGTTTAGATTGTATTTAGCCTCACACAGAAGAGGTCCTGCCCTGCCTGTCCTTCTGGGATGAGCACAGGGGTTCTCCTGTACCATCCCCTCCTCCAGGTTTAATATAGGAGGAAGCAGCTTTTGGAGAAGAAGAACTTAAGTGGAGAAGGGTCTGCCCCAGGGAAGACGTAGGGTTGGGGGCAGGCTGCTGGTTGGTCTACATGGAGGTAGACTGCTGAGTGTTGAGAGGGTTGGACAGGTAAGGGGCTGGTGGGTACTTGTATGTGGAAGTCCCCACTGAGGAGGTTGCTGGATATTATCAGTGTCTACTGGTCACTGCTTTTCAGTTTCTGACAAGGGAGGGCCTGGCTGCCCTTGCCTCTTAGTCTCCACATAATAATGTCAGTCTCTTGGCATCACTTTGGCAACAATTGGCAAGACCTTTCCTGGAGACCCTTCCCCCATGCTGTGATACATGGGATGGCACTCAGCACTCAGTAGTCTTTGACCTCTCACCTTGAATCAGAGTATCCTTGGCCTGGAATGGCTGTGACCAGCAAAGACTAGCTTTGCTGAAGGACCCCTCTCCTCTCCCACAGCCTGCAGAAGAACACCATTGGGCCCCCGGGAGCCCAGCTGATGGCGGATGCCCTGAAGCAGAACAGGAGTCTAAAGGAGCTCAGGTGAGAAACAAAGAAGGGCCAAATTGGTATCCTCAGTGACTAACACAATGCCCAGCACACCATAAATATTTGTGAGCATGGGGATGGATGGATGGATGGATGGATGGATGGATGGATGGATGGATGGATGGAGTGTGAGAGTGTATGGCTGGATGAACATGTAGGTTCAGGATAGCTGACTTTGAACTCCAAAGCACTGAACCAGGAGAATAAAGACCCAGATTCCCAGGATTGAGCCACAACTGTCTCAGGCTCACATTTACTGCCTTCTTAGCTGGTAGAAGAAAACAGTATTTCCTAGCCACCTTCACATAAAGTATCACAAATATCTCTCACTAAAGAGTTGATCCTACTTCCTGGCCCCTATCCCCTTCCAGGGAGCCAAGAAGGACTTTTCTACCTTGATCTCCTACAGGAAGCAGGAAGTCACTTACAGAGACCATTAGCCAACCAGCCTCAAGCAGGAGAAACTGTGCACTGGCACCCTTGAGACAACAGAGACAGTCCTTCCCTAAACCCTGATCTCTGGGCCCTACCCTGCGCGCTGTTCCAGGAGGCTGGCTCACCAGTGTTCCATCTCTTGCAGGTTGTCCAGTAATAGCATTGGCGATGGAGGTGCCAAGGCCCTGTCTGAGGCCCTGAAGGTGAACCAGAGCCTGGAGAGCCTGGAGTGAGTCTGGCTGACTACCTTCCAGGGGTGGCTGTGGACAGAGGGTGACTCCCCCAACACCCTGTCCCCCTCAGTTTCCCCATTCAGTAGGTGGGTGGGTCCTGGAGGAGGGCTTTCAGTCAGGGCTCCACTTCTCTGCCAGAACCCAACCAACCACCAACCCTGGGCATACTATGATCTCAGTGTCTCTCCCTCCATGCCTACCCCACCTGTTCCATCCTACCACATCAGCTCCATTTCCCTGGACAGTAGCAGTTGTTGATGGTTCTGGACTTTTCAAAGTGACAATAAGCACTGAGAGCCCTTTAGAAGTTGGTGCAGGTAGCTGAAGAGGGGTCAGCTGTGGTGGCCTTGGTGCAGGGTTGGGGAGCTCGGTACTGCCCCCACACTGGGGAGACTCAACTGTGCCACTTTCGCTGGGGGCTGCAGACACAGCACACGCTGCCTTTCTGAGGCTGTTTGGAGCCACCCAAACCAAGGCAGAATCTAAACTCTGGGGCTGGTTGTGCTATACCCACCTGTCCTGACCTAGCAGGGGCTGGGATGTGGGGAATGGAGAGGAAAGGGGGATTATGAAAAGAGCAATGTAGTGTGGCACCTGCCTCAGGGATCCCCCAACTCCCTGTTGAACTCAGTGCTTCAGCTGGACTGATGGCTCCCTCCGGGTCCTGAGACAGCCACGCCAAATGTGCCCTCTCTTCTGTCTGCAGCCTGCAGAGCAATTCCATCAGTGACCCAGGAGTGGCAGCGCTGATGGGGGCCCTCTGCACCAACCAAACCCTCCTCAGCCTCAAGTAAGTCCCAGCCTCCCTCTCCAACCACCTATTCCTTTGCTCAGGGGGGTCTAAAGGGACTTTGGGACTTGCAAGGAAAGGGTGGCGCTGGGAAGCCCACACTACTCCCATGGGCTGGTTATGGTGAAGACTTATGGTTGGGCAGCTGGGTTCTGGAGCTGGCATCCTGCACTCTTCCTGCTCTTGGGAGGGCAGGGGCAGCTATGGTCCTCAGCTGGCCAGTTCTGCTGCTCCCTGCCCATTCACAAGTCCTTTAGGCACCCAAGCAGGCATGCCTGCCCTTACAGCTCTGAGGTCCCACTGTCATCCTCTTCCTCCTAGACTGTCCTACTGTTAAATCCTAAAGAGGAGACACTTGGCTGCCTAGCCATCAGAACCTGGGCTCACTGGAGGCACACAGCACATCCAGATCGCTCAGGAAGGCCAGGTCCCTCCCACCTGAGGTTTCTCTGGTTCTAAAAGCCTGAACGCCTGGGCTTGTCTCCCCCAGAAGCCTCATCTGCCCGGTCAACAGCTCAGGGTCTTCTCTTTCCTCAGCCTGCGAGAAAACTCCATCAGCCCAGAGGGAGCCCAGGATCTGGCTCAAGCTCTCTGCACCAACAGCACCCTGAAGAACCTGGAGTATGTGGGGGTGGAGGGGCGGGCATGCTATGCTTTCTAAGGCTCCTTTATGCCAGGGCCTCGCCCATGCAGAACACAGGGGCTGATGGGCCAGGCCCTTGTCACCTTTGCTGTTATATTATTATTTTTTGTAAATCCTCACCTGAGGATATTTTTCCATTTATCTTCAGAGAGAGTGGGAGGGGGAGAGAGAAACATCAATGTGAAAGAGACACATTGATTGGTTGCCTCCCACATGACCCCAACTAGGGCTGGGGACCAAACTGCAACTGAGGTAGGTGCCCTTAACCAGAATCGAACCTACGACTTTTTGGTCTGCGGGCTGATGATCCAAACCGGCCAGGGCACCTTTGCCATTATAAAAGGCTGAAGAAGGACCTGGCTGGGAGGAGGTAGCTAGGAGACCTGGTCCCTGGTGGCAACCCTGACACAAGTCCCCCATTCTCATGTCATACATTACATGAGGATGAAGTTAGTGACAACTCTCTGCCTGCCCCCTTGTTCCCTATCCTGTTGCTATGAGCATGTGGAAGGGGCCACATCATGAGGGGCAGTACAGTACATGAATCAGGAGTGAGTCCCTGGGCACCTCTGCCACCTCCTGGTGGGTGACCTGTCATGGAACCTCATTGAGCTGAGCCTGGGCCCACTTGCCATGGGGTTGTCAGAATTTGTTACAACAGTCCAGGACACGTGCCTGGCTCATGCAAGTGTTCCATAAGCATGAGCTAGGCTATCCTAGTGGGCCCCATGCAGTCCTTGGGTTGGAGAAGAGCAGTCTGGATTCCCTGGGGAGCGAGGACAGGGGACATCATGGCCAGCTTCTACTTACTTGCCCCATTCCTCTCTTCTCTCAGCCTGACAGCCAACCTCCTTCACGACCAGGGTGCCCAGGCCATCGCAGTGGCAGTGAGAGAAAACCACACCCTCACGTCCCTTCAGTGAGTCCTTGGGGCCCCAACCCACCCCATGCCCTGCACAGAACTGTAGGACCACACCCAAGCCAGCTATGCAGGAGACCAAGTCTAGCTTTGGGCATCCCCCACATGGCCTCTGAGGCCTCCAGCAGGCTGCAGGTGGTCACTTGCAGAGGCCACAATCCCTGTCCCCTGCTCTGCTTCCTGAGGTTGTTTCATGGAGAGCCCAACAGATGGGAGGTGGGTACCTATGGCTGTGCCTCCATGTCATGTGCTCTATGCAGGGGCCACCTGGAGTCTTTTTTAAAAATATACTTTTATTGATTTTTTTTAGAGAGAGAGAGAAACATCGATCGCTGCCTTCCACACACCCCCCACTGGGGATCGAACCTGCAACCCGGGCATGTGCCCTGACCGGGAATTGAACCTGGGACCTCTCAGTCCATGGGAGATGCTCAGCCAACTGAGCCACACCAGCTGGGCGGGGGCCATCTGGAGTCTTTACTTGAGCCTGTCCCTATGCCCACCCCTAAACAGAGAGTACACACTGACTCCTTGGGACTAAGCCTGAGAGGGCTGTAGGAGTTCTGCCCATCAGTGGTCCCTCTAGAACCCATCCTGCAGGACTTTATCCCCTGCTGTCAGATTCTCCTGGGAGAAGCCCCCTCTTTCTGGAACCCAGGACCTCCTGGACTCTGCATTGGGCCATGTAGTCATGTGATCCGTGTATGCCTAGCTTGCAGTGGAATTTCATCCAGGCTGGTGCCGCCAAGGCCCTGGGACAAGCACTACAGTTCAACAGGAGCCTGATCAGCCTTGAGTAAGTGGGGCCTCCCCAGCGACCATGGGAGCAGGGGAATCTGAAACCTCAGTGCCCACCAGGCACAGGGCTCAAGCCTTCAGCGTACAGCCTCCTCTGCCCTAAGGCCAGCAGGCATGTTTCCACCCTCATCTGCTTTAAAAAATATGTAACAGCTTTATTGGGAAATAATCTACCCAGTTAAGGTGTACAATTCACTGGTTTCTAATATATTCACAGTTGTGCAATCATCACCACAATAAAATTTAGAACATTTCTATCACCCTCAAAGAAAACCCATATCCCTCAGCGGTCACTCCCCATTTTCCCCTATGCTGGGCAACCACTAATTTACTCTCTATGGATTTACCTATTCTTGACATTTCCTATAAATGAAATCATAAAATATGTGATCTTTTGTAACTGGCAACTTTCACTTAATGTAATGTTTTCAAGGTTTATCCACATTGTACCATGTGTCAGTACTTCGTTTCTTTTTATGACTGAATAATATACCACTGTATGGATAAGACCACATTCTGTTTATCATTTCACCTGTCGTTGGACATTTGGGTTGTTTCCACTTTTTGGTTATTATGAATAATGCCGCTATTAACATCCATGTACAAGTTTGTGTGTGGACGTATGCTTTCAGTTCTCTTGTGTATACACCTGGGAATGGAATTGCTGAGTCAAATGGTAACTGTCTAACCTTTTAAGTTTCATCTACTTTTGACGCTACTTCTCTCTCAGCTTCCAGGATATCCCATCTCTGGCTAGTTCTGTTTGACTCTGAACTACTAGGTTCCTCAGGGTTCTGTCCCAGGCCATCTTCCCTTGAATGACATCTCTTCTGGAAGCTCTCCTCCTCTCCCAGGCTTTCAAGTCCTGATTGCCCCACATCAATATCCCGAGTCTCTCTCCTGAGCTCCAGACCCATGTGTCCACTCTCCCTTCCATACTTCCCCTTGGGTGTCTCACCGGTACTTCAAATTGCCCGAATGATCTCCACCACAAGCCTGCTTCTTGGTTCCCCATCATATGAATAGAACCAGCCAACCAACTGTGAAAAGTAGAAACATCATCTTCGCTCCTTTCCAAGTCCTAGTGATTCATTTGCAAGTCCTGTTGATTCTCTTTCCAATGTCCCACCCCCATGGCCACCGTCCAGGCCACCAGCATCACTCACCTGCGTCACTGCAGCAGCCTCCACATCGTCGATCCTTTGCTGGCCAAGATCTTTCCAAAATGCAAATCTGTCCCTGTCCTGGTGAGATGTTTCAATGGCTGCCCAGTGCCTGCCGAGTGAAGTCCAACCTTTAGCATGGCTCCTAGGGCCCCCAAACATCTGCTTCCTTTACGACTCCTCAGCCTTGTCTCACACTCGAGAGACATGACTCAATTTTTTTGAGTTCCTTAGATGTGCTAGGCTCTCTCCCCATCTCTTATCCTTTGGATTTTGGTTTAGACCTATTTTTCTGGGCAGCCTCTGGGACCACACTGCAGCCTGCACTTAGCCTATAGTGGCTGTTCATTTAATTATATCTCCTCACCTGGGTTCCAAAAAGGCAGAATTGGCCTTGCTAGTACATAATACACACTCAACTGTCTGTTAAATTATTTTTTTCGACTGGATGCCTCCCGTGTGACCCCGACCAGGGCCAAAGACGAACCGCAACTGAGGTACATGCCCTTGGCCGGAATCGAACCCGGGTCTCCATGGTCCACAGGCCGACGCTCTAACCACTGAGCCAAACCGGCCAAGGCATCTGTTAATTACTGCACACGAACAAAAATGGCCCAGACACAGAGGGCTTTCAATTTTCTAGTTGGCTTATAAAGCATACCTTTTTTTGTCCCATGCCTTTGTTGACAGTACTTCCATGTGTCCCCTTTCTTGTTTGTTTCTGATGGTCCAGACTTGTGCAGACCCCAGACCCCTCTGCATGTTAATTAGGAGGCCATGGGGCTACAGTGGCCACACAGGGTGACTCTGGGAGTATAATCTATGGTATGTGTGGTCTGAATTAAATAGAAGATCCAAGTTCAGCATGTCATGCTAGAGAGCTGGCCCTGTGCCCTGTGTGCCCAGGGTCACTCTGTGTTCAGTTTACAGGAGAACGCCATTGGGGACGAAGGTGCCTGTGCAGTGGCCAGTGCGCTGAAGGCAAACACAGCCCTTACTGCTCTCTAGTAAGTCCTGATGTGTGCAGCAGCCTTCACCATCCTTTCATATGAAAAGCCATTTGTTTCCCAGTCAAGGAAGTTGTGTTTGATTTTCCTAATATTAGCAACCAGGCAGAAAAAGGGATATCCAGCTCATCCCTGCTCCTGCAGTTCTAACAAGATTTAGGGGTACAGGAAGTGTTCTCCTCCAAACTCTCCAGACTACCTCTACTTCCTATATCCCTAGTATCTAGATATGTCCCAGGCAGCGGACAGTGTAGGTAGAATATGAAGCATCCTTTGGACAGATCACAGCCAACAATTTTTAGTGCTATTTCACCACTTTCAGCCCTAAGTCAAGGGTGGTGAAAACAAAGGGCGACTATGAATGGAAGCTGGGCCCAGGGCAGGTATGAGGGCTGGAGAGGCCCGGCCTGTCGAGCCTGTCTGCGTTGACAGCATCTCCTCTTACAGTCTCCAGGTGGCTTCCATTGGTGCTTCAGGGGCCCAGGCACTGGGGGAGGCCCTGGCTGTGAACAGAACCTTGGAGATTCTCGAGTAAGTATTCCAGCCTCCAGCTAAAGGTTCTTGCTCAAAGAAACCAAGCTGTTGATTCAAGATGAATAGATATGGAGGAGAAAAAAAAAAAAGTCAATTGATATAAAACTCAAAAATCAATTAAATATATTCACTTAGGCAAGCATGCCCCAGCTTCCCCATTCCTACTTCACCCCTTTTCCCTGAAGTCACTATTGGCCCTCCTTTTCTTGAGTACCTGCTCTTCTTGGTCTTGCCTAGGCTGAACATGTCCCAAGGTCCTGTTTAGGGGTCCCTGGTGGTCTATGTCCACTATCTTGGTCTTTGAGATCCAAGAGTTTAGGGCCTCAAGCTCTGGGGGGGCTTCCAGGCATGTCCAGGTCACCCCTGCTCCTGTGGTTCTGTGATGCCAAGCACACAGGGACCACTGGATGAATTGTTGCCTCTCCTGTCTCAGCCCAGCTCTTTCTTTGGAATGTAAAAGGAGAATGAAGGCTCCAACATACCACCAAGGTTGGGCTGGCTCACCCCATCCTGTGTCCTCCTTGCTCCCCAGAGTGGAACTCCATTCTGTGCCTGGGAGTAAGGAAAGAGCAACCTAAACCCCCATGGTGGCTGAGTCCATGCTGCCTCTAACCAGTAGCCCACACTCATCTGAAGAGGTATCATTTTCACCTCTCATCGTGCCTTACATTTCCTGTCTTTTCTTACAGCTTAAGAGGAAACGCCATTGGGGTGGCTGGAGCCAAAGCCCTGGCAAATGCTCTGAAGGTCAACTCAAGCCTCCGAAGACTCAAGTGAGTGGTTGTAGAGCCCTATCTGCACCCTAGAGCAGACGACTTCTCTGCTGGAACCTCCCCCACGGGATAAGATGCTCTTGATTTCCTCTGTAGCTGCTTCCTTCTGAATAGAAATAGTTCGGACTGTTCTGGTGGTTATTATAGTCTACATTGTGGATGAATTTGTGCATTTTGCCTAGCTTAAGTCAGAGGTAAATCACTCAACATCAGCACTTTTGGTTTTATAATCTCCATGGCACTTGGACGGTACAACCTGGCTCCTTGTAGACTCCAGTCTGAGGATTAAATGCCACCTCGCTGTTGCTATGGCACCTGTGGACAAATCAGCTCCAGAAATGCCCCCCAAGATAATGCAGTGCTGCTTCCTGGGGTATGTTGTTCTGCCTTAAATGGCTCACTCTGGTGTCTCCATCTTTTCTCTGACTAGTCTTCAAGAAAATTCCTTGGGGATGGACGGGGTGATATGCATTGCCACTGCACTGTCTGGAAACCACAGGATCCAGCATATCAAGTGAGTGGGGTTCGGCAGGCTCTCTCCTTTCCTGCCATTCTCACTCACACTTAGAACTGCTCCCAGGTCAGGCCCTACCATCTGCCTGATTCTCGGAGCCAGCTGACTCCCAGGACCCTCAGCAGCTTTGGGGGAAAACTCAGTATAAGAGGAAGCCATTCAGAGCCGTGTCCATGGGAGGGATCCTGGAAGCACAAGCCACCCAGAGTTCTGCATTGTATGTAGTGACCACCTGTTCTTCACTAAAGAGAACCTGTAGGCCTCTAGCCCTTCAGCCAATTTCTCAATTTGTCCTAATCCTTCTCTTCTAGTCTCCAGGGAAATCACATTGGAGAATCTGGTGCCAGGATGATCTCGGAGACTATCAAGACAAATGCTCCCTCGTGTACTGTTGAAATGTGAGCAAAGCAAGTTCCTGGTGGACCGGGCAGGAGGATGGGCAGAGACGCAGCTGGAAGCCTTCAAACAAAAAGACCATTTTCCAGAGTGACTTCCTGTGATCTGGGAATGCTGCTGACCCACACTCAAGCTGGTATCCTGCACAGAGGCAGGAAAGGTGCTGCCAAAGGAGGTCACGAGTTCCTCTCCTGCTACAGGGTCAGTCTAGGCAGGGGTGAGATGGACACTCTGGTATGGCACACAGAGGAAAGGGTCTTCCACTGAGGGACCCAGGACTTAAGCCTTAAAGCTCGGCAAGTGAGAAGCTGGCCTGAGCTTATTCATACCTTGAGGTCTTCATGTGCCCCCACCTTTTTTTATTACTGCCTTTTTCTACTTACCTGGTTAAAATCATCCCTCTCCCTCTGAAAGGAGTTACCATATTCCAGCCCACTCTCAACTAAGCAATGGTGACAGAGAGGACCTTTCTTTTCTCAAGAAGAAAAAGTTTTAGGAGTATGACCCTTAGAGATATATGGAAAAAAACATGGGCTTTTAAAAAGAGAAATAAAGGATTTAATTGTAGAATTCTGTAGACAGAGCAAAAAGAATTTTCCCCAAGTTTTTGGCCATTTTTTCTCCATTACAAAATCTCTCACATGCATGGATTATGTCTGACATATGTTTTTTGGAGTCTGGCACACTAGTTATCAATAGCATGCTAAATTCTGATGCCTTAATAATAGTATTCTGTATTGGGCTTCCAAAACCACTACTCACTACAGCTTCCCTCTGAAGGCAAGGCAAGCTGAGCTTCCATGTGGCATAAATTCCTTCAGGTATCTGTGTTGAAAGGGAAAAGATCCCAAATGGACACCACAGCTCTCATCAACTAAATAACCAAGGAAAATGCTTATAAAGATTATAAAGTAATTATCATTTTAAAATTTGAACATGAAGCACTGTTGTTCCAAAAGTTCCTTTAAAAATGAGTGTTCAGGCAAGAATCATCAATGGATACAAAACCACGGATGAAAGCCAGTTGAGGAAGAAGATATCCACCTAGTCTCAAAACATCACCCCACAAAGGTACCTCACAGAAATTTTACAAATGCTGCCTCAACAAAGTGATTAAACTTAATGTCACCAACAATGGGACAAGTGGACATCAGGAGCCCTGATGTGATGCGCTGAGGGAGACATATTGCTGATGTATTTTTGCCAAAAAGGTTTACCTGAATCTAATCATGAAGGAACAATCTGACAAAATCAGAATAGAGGGGCATTCTGCAAAAACAACAACAACAAAAAACAAACAAACCTAGTCTGACCTCTTAAAAAATGTCTATGTCATGAAAAATAAAAAAGACTGGGGACTGTATTAAATCAAAGGAGATTAAAGAGACATAATGACTTAATGCAAGATCTTCAAATGGAGCCTAGACTGGAGGGAAAACAATCAGCCATAAAGAACATTATTTGGAAATTGGGGACATTTAAACATGGGTCATGTGTAGTATTTATTGGATTACTTTTTAAAAAGATATTTCTGCCTGCCCAGTGTGGCTCAGTGGTTAAGCATTGACCTATGCACCAAGAGGTCGCCAGTTCAATTCCTGGTCAGGGCACATGCCCAGGTTGTGGGCCCAATCCCCAGTGGGGGTATGCAGGAGGCAGCCAATTGATGTTCTCTCTCATCAATGTTTCTATTATATCTCTCTCTCCCTCTTCCTGCCTTTCTAAAATCAATACAGGGAAAAAAATTTTTTTAAAATAAATAAATAAAAAAGTTATTTCTGCTGGGTATTGACAGTTTTTCCTTTCAGTACTTTCAAGATGTTGATACATATATTGTCTTCTGGTTTGCACTGTTTCTGGCTGAATTGAGAGCTCGACAGAATAAGAGTTGCATAGCTAAATATTGAAGAAAACTGTGCCATGCAGGAACCTAGCACTGGAGAAACCTCAGGGGCCAAAGCAGTGGAGAAAAAGTGTGCTCTTCAGGACTTCAATAGCAAGTCACACTAGCATGGAAGGAAAACCCAGACTTTCTCCCAAATCTCTCAAGCACCCTCTACTGACAAGGCATAACCTGTTGCTGGCTGATAAAGGACAGATATTACAAAAATAGCACCATTACAACAGAGAGGCCAAAAGGTGAATTTGGAGCTCAGGCAATAAATTCATAAACCAGCACAGTGGGATTTGTCTTTTTTTCATTTTGGACAGTTTTTATTGCTGTGTCTTCAGGATCAGTAATGTTTTCTTCTGCAGTGTCTGATTGCTCTTAATCCCAGTTTGTATTTTTTTTTTACTCTCTAGAAGTTTTGAGGCTTTCTTTAATATGTCTCTCTTTAATATGCTCATGCTTTCCTCTACTATCTGAATATCTGAAATATAGTCATAACTGTCAGAATGTCCTTTTCTACTAATTTTATCACCTATCATTTATGGGTAATTTCTTTTCATTTTTATTGTTAATCCTCACCTGAGGATATTTTTCCTTTGATTTTCAGACAGAGTGGAAGGGAGAGAGGGAGGGAGAAAGAGAAACATTGATGCGAGAAAGACACATCAATTGGTTACCTCCCGCACAACCCGACCAGGCCAGGGATTGAACCTGCCACCCAGGTACATGCCCTTGACCAGGAATTGAACCCGTGGCCCTTTGGTCTGTGGGCCAACGCTCTAACCGCTGACCCTAACTGGCTAGGGCTCTGGGTTATTTCTTGGCCCATTTCTTGATTTTTCTCACTATGCCTGGTAGTTTTTTTTAAAGTGAAAACTTTTTATATTTAGAATTAGCCAGCTGGACTGTTTACATGATTTCAATTTTGTTGGCAACATCCAAAGCATCATAGCCAGGAGCCAGTCGAACACATGTCTTTTTCTCTCCATCAGGCCCAATCAGGTGTTGACCTTGGCCATGTAAATGTCACAGAGCTTCTTCACAGCCTGTTTGATCTGGTGCTTGCTGACCTTGATATCCACAACGAACATAAGTGTACTTTTGTCTTCCACCTTCTTCATGACAGACTCAGTAGTCAGGGGGATCTTGATGATGGCATAGTGGTCAAGCTTGTTTCTCCATGGGGCGCTCTTTTGAGGAGATTTGGGCTGCCTTCAGAGCCACAATGTCTTCATGCCTGGTAATTTTTTTAAAAAATGTGTTTATATTGATTTTTTAGAGAGAAAGGAAGGGAGAGAGAGATAGAAACATTGATATGAGAGAGAAACATTGATCAGCAGTCTCTTGTACACCCCCCACTGGGGATTGAGCCTGAAACCCGGGCATGTGCCCTGACCAGGAATCGAACCGGGACTTTTCAGTCCATGGGACGACACTCAGTCCACTGAGCCACACCGGCCGGGCATGACGTAATTTTTTACTGGACACCAGACACTGGGAATTTTATCTTTCTGGTGTTATTATTATTATTATTATTTTGCATTTATCTTCAGATAGAGTGGGAGAGAGAGAGGGAGGAAGAGAGAGAGAGAAACATCGACATGAGAGAGACACATCGACTGGTTGCCACCCACATGACCCCAACTGGGGCTGGGGACAAACTGCAACTGAGGTACATGCCCTTAGTGGGAACCGAACCCGGGTCTCTCTGGTCCACGAGCCGAGGCTCTAACTGCTGAGCCAAACTGGCCAGGGCCTTTCTAGTGTTATTTTTATAGTTCTTAAAATATTCTTGTGCTTTATTTTGGTAAATAATTACTTAGAAACACTTGGATTCTTTCAAAACTTGCTTTTAAGCTTTGTTAGCCAGGATCAACCATCTTTATTCTAGGGCTACTTTGGCCCATCTTCTGAGGAAATGCCTCAATATTCTGGGTATTCTACCTGATGCCCAAGTCAAGAAAACTATTTTGGGTCTATCTACAATAGAAACTATAAAAACCCAGGTGTAAAAAATTGTGAAATCAACCGTAGCCCTTCTTACCCCAAGTAGTAGCTTCTACCCAACTGGTTATCTGGTATGTATGTTTTCAATATAAAGTATGAATTTAAGCAGAGTGGCTCCTAATGCAGATTTTGCTGCATCAATTCTCTCTCTCATTCAACCCTCCCATTCCACGAGCTAGTTCCTTTCATCTACAAAACATACATACATACATACATACATACATACAATAAAAAGCCCTCTGCCCCTCCAAAATGATCTTTGACCTTGCTTTTCCCAGCTCTGTCCTGTCTTTTCACTTGTGATCATCCCCTTTCAGAACAGTCATCAATACTCACTATGCTGGCTTCAAATTCCAACCTCTCTTCAACTCATCACTTGCTATCTCACTTCTCCTGGCTAAAGTTCTCGATTTCCTAATTGCCAAAGTCCACAGCCTCTCTGATCAAGCACTTGTTCACCTCTCCTTTCTTTGGAAATTCTCCCCTGCCTTCGCTTCCATAACATTACAATATTACAATCCTCCTACCTTCTCCTTACCACCCTTCTTCAACATTTTGAAAAAGTAAATATCTTTCCTAATTATTAAAGTAAAATATAGTCACTCTGGTCAGCTAGGGCACGTGCAAGAGGCAACCAATCAATGTGTCCTCTCTCACACTGATGCTTCTCTTTCCCCTTCGCTCCTCCCTCTTACTCTCTCTTACAAAAAAGTCAATGAATGGAAAAAATATCCTCGGGTGAGGATTAAAAAAAAATAATAAAATATAGTCACTTTGGAAAATACTTCCCCAGACTTTTCTAGATCGTTTCCCCTTACACACACAGGTGTTTCTCAGAACTCCCCTTAGCTCTCTTCTCATCCCACATGTTCTCCCCTGAGGAATATGCAAATGATTCTCAAACTTAAAATTCTAGCACTTACCCTTTTCCTGTCTGTATATTTATCTTTTTATAAATTCTCTTTCAGCACCTGGCCGATGTGGCTCAGTGGTTGAGCGTTGTCCCATGCACCAAGAGGTCACCAGTTCAATTGTTGGTCAGGGCACAAGCCCGGGTGTGGGCTCCACCCCAAGTAGGGGGTATACAGGAGGCAGCTGATAGATGTTTCTATCTCTCTCTCCCTCTCCCTTCCTCTCTCTCTAAAAAATGAATAAAAACATTATTTTTTTTAAAGAACAATTCATTTTCATCAAAGTAATATACATAGTTTAAAAAGCCAAAGAATATTACTAGGCTTATAGTGGAAAACAGCAGTTTCCTGTCCAGTTCCTCCCCTTTCTGAATACCTGTATTCCCAAAACGAAATATGCTACATACACTATTTATTGCTTTACCATTTTAGAGAGTATCTATCAACTTTCTATTATGGGAAATGGCACTTGTTTATACATCACCATATGCTCCCACTTTTTGTTTCTCCTTCCTTCCAACATAGTTATAGTATAATTTTGGGTTGAATCATTATTTAGTGTTTATCTTATGACTTCATTAGTACAGATCACTGCTGAACCATTTTCTTCCTATATAATTGTTCTTTATAGAATTAATGGTTATATTATTTTTAAAATGTAGTTTTCTATGTTACTATTTCTCAATTCTTTTCTAAACTGTCCAAGAGAAGTATAAAATCTGAATACTACTGCTCACAGACACATTGGTTATTACATCAGTTCCATTTTTCCCTAATGACACACCTACTTGAACCCTTTGTTTTCCTGCTCCAGTCACATCCCTATTCAAAGGACTCTGTTCTGGGTAGGAAGTAGAACCTTTTAGTTCTCTTCTAATTCACCCAGTCTTGGATTCCAGCACTCAAGAGTTCTCCTGGGCCAATATGACAGCTGTGATATTTATGTAGTAATGTTGCTAATCTAAAGAGACACATCTTCCTTTCAGATGTTTGACACTGATATTATAGTTTAAAATTCTAATGAAAGAAATCTTGCATTTATTTCTTCTTCCTGTCCCAGCTAAAAGGGAAACAGTTCTTGCCCTGGCTGATTTGGCTCAGTAGTTAGAATGATGGCCCACGGACTGAAGGGTCACAGATTTGATTCTGGTCAGGGGCACGTACCTCGTTTGGGATTTGATCCCTGGCCCTGGTTGGGGTCATTTGGGAGGCGGCCAATTGATGTATCTCTCTCACGTCCATGTTTCTCTCTCTCTCCCTCCCTCCGCTCCCTCCTTCCTACTCTGTCTGAAAATCAATGGAAAAATATCCTCGGGTGAGGATTAATATAAATTAATTAATTAATTAATTAATTTAATTAAAAAAGGGAAACAGTTCTTCAGATTTCTATAGAAAGTCTTAGATTTTGTTCTTAATGGCTACCACCAATAAAAATTGAGGACTTAAAAAATTTCTTTATAGCCTAGCTAGTGTGGTTCAGTGGACTGAGTGTCGTCCCTTGAACTGAGAGGTCCCAGTTTGATTCCCGGTCAGGGCACATGCCTGGGTTGTGGGTTCGATCCCCAGTGGGGAACATGCAGGAGGCAGCCAATTGATGTTTCTCTCTCACATCGATGCTTCCCTTTTTTAAAAATCCTCACCCGAGGATATTTTTCCATTTATTTTCAGACAGAGTTGGAGGGAAAGAGAGAGAGAGAAACATTGATGTGAGAGAGACACATCGATTGGTTGCCTCCTACACGACCCCAACCAGGGCTGGAGACTGAACCGCAGCTGAGGTATGTACCCTTGACCAGAATCGAACCCGCGACTCTTTGGTCCGCAGACTGATACTCTAACCACTGAGCCAAACGGGCCAGGCTCTCACATTGATGTTTCTATCTCTCTCTCCCTTCCTCTCTAAAAAAATTCAATAAAACATATTTTTAAAAATTTCTTTATATTTTCTGTCAATACATATATTTTAAAGCATTTTAAGAGATCCTTTAATTACACAGTAAAAAACAGTGTCAGCAATGACCTAAATGCTAATTCTTTACAGACCTAATCACTCAGTCTTTGGGGCCTGAGTCTGCTCTGATGCTTGGCTAAAACCAAATGGTACCAGGTCGTAAGGCACTTGCACATATCTGACTCCTGGATCCATCACATTGACAGGAATTCATTAATAACTATGATCGAGTACTTGCAGTTCCTTTGTTGACAGAAGCTACTGAAGAAAGCGCCATACCATGGTGAGATTCTGCACAAAGTCAATTAACCAAGGAATGAAGGATGACCAAGAAGCAGGTGAAAGAATGAATCACCCATTACAGCTGTTGCCTCTGTGGACATTTATCTGTAGCTTGGGTTGGACTCCCATGCTAATGCCCATTAGCAGAAAGCATCACATACAAAAAACAGAAACACATTAAAAATTTTTTTTTCTTTTTCAAAATATAAGTCAGGTCAGACTCAGGTGAACCAAAGCTATAACACTATAAGATGCAGTGACTCTTTTGCACCTTAGAAGCCATGGCATCTGAGGTGGTTAGCATGGCTCCCAAAACACCTATTTCCCATTTAGCTTATTGTTTCAAAGATGGCACATCTCAAGTTACTGACGAATTAATTGAATCCTGAATGTTTAAAAGAAGGGGTAATCTCATACATAAAATTTAGGAAAAGACAGGTAAAAAAGCAAAGGTGAAAGCAATAATTGTCACATAGCCTCCTAAAGTTTGTATATGCCATATTAAAGTGTGAACTTTTCTTGAGTATTTGTTATTGTTATTGGTGCAAATAAACAAAATACTTATACTTTCAAGTAAAACTTATTTAATAATATAAAAATATGATATTAAAAACATTTATTAAGTAACTTCAGAAGTTTTCTGCCTTTATAACTGAAAAACAAATGAAAACTGTTCTGTGCTTTCCTAAAAACAAACAAACAAAAAAATGCTACCCATCAGTCACTTCTCTTTTCACAATAGGGAAATTCTAGTGTTACTCTACCTAATTCAATTCTGGTTTATTTTTTAAGTCAGAAACACAAATCTGTACTAACAGTTTTCCTTAATTTGCTTTCCTAAGAAGGAATGCTGCTGGCCTTCTGAGAGAAAATGGAGTATTTATAATCTGGAGCATCTTCTGTTGTCTGACTTTCAAAGAAGGTTGGTTTTCATCTTACTTAGCTAACTTTCATTCAGAAATTTTTAGTAAAATACATTTAAAGCTTGGTATTGTGAGTATGCAGAAGAAAAAAAATAAGACTACAAAATGAAATAAAGGCTAGAATTAAAAGCCTCTAAATTATACAAGTAACTAAATAGTCCAACACTGATTCCTAAAATGAGTCCTCGTGCACAGTCCCAGCCTCAGGTCTGCCCCACTGACTCTTAGAGGATATGTGTGACAACAACAATAATCAAAACTTACAGAAAGCCCTGGCCAGTGTGGCTTAGCAGTTAGAGCATTGGCCCACAAACCAAAGGGTTTCAGGTTTGATCCCCGGCCCCAGTTGGGGCGCATGCAGAAGGCAACCAATCTATGTGTCTCTCTCACATCGATGTTTCTCTTTCTGTCTCTCTCTCTCCTCCCCTCTCTCCTTTCCTTCCACTCTCTAAGGCAAAAAAATCATCTTTGAGGTTTGCTCTGGTTCTTGTTTAAGCTTCATGGAGTAACCATAGGAGGCTAAAGCGAAAACAGGCAATAAGCCCTGGCCAGTTTTGCTCAGTGGTTAGAGCATTGGCCTGCAGTCCAGAGAGACCTGGGTTCAGTTCCCACTAAGGGCACGTACCTCGGTTGCAGTTTGTCCCCGGCCCCGGCTGGGGTCGTGTGGGTGGCACCACTCGATGTGTCTCTCTCACATCGATGTTTCCCTCTCTCTTTCTTCCCACCACTCTCCCTCCCGCTCTATCTGAAGATAAATGCAAAAATGTCCTCGGGTGAGGATAAAAAAAATAAATAAAAAAAAATAACAGGTAATAATTAACAATGAGTCCAACTGGCTTAGTCAACAAAATATGTTTCCTTCCTAATCTTCTAAATTCCCATTACCTACAAATGTGAGGGTTTTAATCTGCACAGGTCCCTTGGCAAGAAAGTCAGAAGTCATTGTCACTTTCTTCCAGGGGCTGTGGTTTCCGGACCCTTCGACTGGGTTTAGCTGGAGAGAGAGCAATACTCTCATCTTCCAAATCGTCATCTTCTTCATCATCTTCCATGTCAATTTCACTGTCCTCTGAGTCTTCCTATAGGAAAAATACAGCAAATACAAGTGAGGGTCCCACCTCATCCCTGACACCTTGTCAGTAAGACCCTACCTCATCTTTTTACTAGCAGCTCAATAACTAGCAACATCCCCATGTGAAGGAAGAGCTTGGCAGAGCAGCAGTCAGGCTGTGGGGGCATAAAAATGGACCAACATCTAGATATTGCTGGTTGGAATATAGAGATCAATGTATCATCTAAGCAGTAACCTTCAAATACCAATATGCAATAATCCAAGGTTGGTGCTTTCCCACTGATGTCCCAGGAACACCAGACCTGCACCGAGGCTCACTGGATGCTGTTTTGCTCCTGATGGCTCAGAGACCCACCAGTGGGTAGCAAGGAGGGTGGGGACTTGGAGAGAGGGAAGGAGGGCCTATTTTGGCTTTTGACAGATTGAGGATAGAAAGCCACAAAGGACATGGGTGTAAGGAGCAAAATAAAAGAAACACTCTGCTCCACCATCTAGGTCTAGGTTGGTCAACTGAGCCAGGTCTTAAAACTGCAAGTCCTGCATCCGAGGTAAACCAGGATGGTTGGTCACTCTATCTAAATCATTCCCACCACCATACACACACACTGTAATTTCCTTCTTAAAAAAACAACCAACCTCCCCCCCAAAAAAAACTTAATCCTACCTTCCTCTCCAGCTACTCTGCCCTGTTTCTCTATTCCCCTGACATCAAAACTCCTTGAATGAGTTCTGAACTCACTTCCTCACTTATTCCCTTCTCACTACCTCTTAAGCATACTCTAGTCAGGCTCCCACCCCACCAATTCCCCAAACTGCTCTTGTCAAGACTGACACATTCAGTGGGTTCAAATCCAATGGGACAACTCTCTGTCCTCCTGTTTGACCTATGAGTTTCTTCTTCCCTGGCATCCACTATTCTGTCCTTCAAGGCACCCTCTGGGCTCTCACCCCACCTCACTCCTATGTCTTGTCTTGCTTATCCAACCCTCTTCATTCCCGTGACCTCTACAATGTGGGGTTGGCTTAGGGCCTTGGGCCTCCTCTCTTCTCTTTCTTCTCTATCTCCCAAGTAATCACATGTATCCTCATGCTTAAAGACCACCTAAATATGGATGTCTTCCCAGATCTGACTTTGAACTCTAGACGTGAATTTCAACTCAGCATCAGCATCTGGACATCTAACAGGGAACTCACACTTAGAATGTCCAAAAACCAAACTCTCTATCTGCTCTCCAAGCCTCTTCCTCAGGTCCATTCCAGCTCAAGAAACGAAAACTGTACTTTCGGCCGATTATACCGCAACCAAGGTATCCTTCATTGTCTTTAACTCTCCGTGTCCAATTAACAAAACCTGATGGTTCTTACCTTAGAAACATGTTCAGAACCTGACCACTTCTCAACATCTCCACTGCTATGACTCAAGGCTCTGAACTAGACTATTGCAAACGCCTCCTCACCGGGCTCTCTTAAATGTGCATCAGTTCTTGGCACTCCTGGGCTCAGGATTCTCTAGCACCTTCCTGTTGTACTCAGAAAAAATGCCAAGTCCTCGTCACATCCTGTAAAGCTCTGCATGGCCTCTGCTGCCTCTCCTGTTGCTCCTTCCCCCAGTTCACTCCATTCCAGTCACACCATAGCCTCTGGTCCTTGAATGCAAAAACCACCATTTCCTGTGACCAGGATGCCCCTTCCCAGGACCATGTCCCTCCTTCCATTCAGGCCTCTGCCAAAATGTCACCTTATCAGAGAGATCTTCCCTGATCAGTCAAAGGGCATTCCTCATCCCTGTCACTCTGCTGCTGAACCTACTTTTTCTTCTTACCACTATGAACCCTGATGGATCTGCTTCACTACTATTGGACTGTAAGCTTCATAAAGGTAGGGACCTTGTTTCTCTTCATTGCTGTATTCCCCACAATCCATAATAGTGCCAGGCACAGAACAGGCACTCAAAAAATATCTGTCCAGTGACTGAGTGAACACATGAAAGAGAAACCCTCATGCCTAGGGGGTGGTGCCTGTAAACAGCCTCCCTGAAATAAACAAGTGACAACAGGAACAGAAGAGATTTAAGCTACAATAATGCATTTTTTCTGAAAAGTAGAAAGCCATATAAATGATCAAGCAAATCATAAGAAAAGAGGCCAGGCAGTGCTCTCCAGGCATCACCAGCTCCCATGCCACTTTCCTTACTTCTGTCTTGGATGAGTAAGATGGAATGGACAGTAAGCTGTTTAACCATCCATCCCCTACCTTGTTAAAATTTTTGAGGTGGTTTCTCTGCTTCGCTAAAGACCATCTTCTATGTATTTAAGGTTCTATCCCCATGCATCTTGCCCAGTACACCTGAGTGACCTCTCCCACCTGTGAATTTCTGTGATAGTACACACTCCTGGTGCTAAATAAGTGGTCCTTTTGTACAAGAACATAAGGCTCATGCTCTGTCTCTGTGTAGCCAACTAGTGCCACACTCTAGACACGTGTGGCATTCAACCTGATGGGGAGAGGTGATTGGTGTCAATCTAGTCACCCTTTGCTTCTTGGGACTCACAGTATTGCTAGGGACTGCAACAAAGAAGGCAGGCCCAGAGTGATGAATGGAAGAGACCCAATTTCCCCATTCTGGTTCATTTCTCATTCAGTTATTCACTTAATAATGTTCAAGGTGCTTCAGTCCTTTGCCCAGCCTCTCCAAGGCCCTGGTCTCAGCAGAGCCTCCTTTTCATGTTCCCCCAGAATGGAGCTGAAGAGAGGGCTGGTCTTGACCGCAGGCTCTCAACAGCATCCCTTCTTTTCTAGGTTATGGTTCAAGGGCCAGATGACTCCCCAACCACAACCTTTCTTGTCCTTGACTCAGTGCTCACTCCTCCTCAGCATAGGCACCTTTAGGTAATTCCACCATTCACTGTGGGATCCATTTTGAGTGGCTTTTGCCCAGGAGACAGAGGTATCACTCCTGGGGAAGGCTCTCTGCTGGCCCTGAGCGAGCACACACACATGTACACACATGCACACACACAAATGTATGAGGTGAAAAAGAAAACCAACCTGCTTCTTGTAGCTGGAAGTCTTGCATTTACCTAACAGAGCTGGTGCTCCTTCCATCTTTGGAAAGTGAGAGCAGACAGAACATGAGAAGGAAAAAAAAAGTAGGGGAAGCAGGTTCATTTGAAAAGAAAAGAAATGAGCCATCAACAAGCAAAGGAGAGAGTCCAGCTCCTTGGGAGGCCAAACTCTGCCACAAATCCAATGATGAGCCGGGCTGGGAAGCCACACCTCATGCTAAGCTGGTCAGATGTGCTTAGGTCCTGGCTAATCTAGTCACTAAGGCCAGCCTGAAACCAGAAAGAACACAACTGCTAAGGGGGCTGGTCAGGACTCACATCGTCATCAGAGTCTCCACCTTGCATTGTGCCCACGATGCGTTTGTTAGGTCTTCCTGGGGAGAACAAAAACATGAAGAAATTGCAAAAACCTTGCAAAATAAGGCATAAAATGGCATTCAAGGTTTGCTTTCCTTTAGAAAATTGGGGAAAAGAAGAATCATAGAAAATTTACTCAAGTAGCATCCAACTAATCAGAACTGTCAACAAATGGCAATGGATTTTCTGATATACTGAAACAAGGAAAAGGGTAGTAAAATGTAAGTATGAATCATAAATCAGAAAAATAAAGACACATCCTGTAAGCATGTTAGGGAAAAATCACTTAATCCCATTACTAGTTTATACACAGTGGGACAGGTATGCTATCTGTTGAAAAAAGAAATATATTCTCTCTTTATGGATCCACATCACTTGTACTTGGATCTTTCTGAGCTTCCTATCCTATGAAAGAAGCAAAATGTAGTAAGTAAAGACAGGTGGACCTAGAATAGCAGTTAAGAACAAAAGTTAATATGAAATGACCACAGGAAGATGATTTACCACTTAAATTTATTATGTATATAAAAATGCAATTGTGGTCTGGCTGGTGTGGCTCAGTGGATTGAGCATCGTTCCAGGGACTGCGAGGTCCTGGTTTGATTCCTGGTCAGGACACATGCCTGGGTTGCGGGCTTGATCCCCAGTAGGGGGCGTGCAGGAGGCAGCCAACTGATGTTTCTCTCTCATATTGATGTTTCTATCTCCCTCTCCCTTCCTCTCTCTCTCTCTCTAGAAATGCAATTGTGCTCCAAATTTCAACAAATGGTAGATATGAAATGTTTTTAAAAGCAAATATAGGATTATTTAGTAGTATCTATCAGAATTTAAATTTACATAACCCTTGATCTAAGAATTCCACTTTTAATGATACAGCCTAAATAAACACTTGCAATATGCAGAAAAATGTATCTACAAGGAAAAGAATAGAAGTAACTTAGGTATCTATCAACATGGAAATGTCCAAGTAAATTACAGGTACAGTCATACTATGCAGCTATCAAAAAGAAAGAAACAGATCTATATTTTACCAACATAGGAAGAGTTCAATATATTTAAATTTTTTAAAAGCAGATAGTAGAATCATACACATAGTCTCCTGGTTTCATTCAGGTTAAAAGCAATTCAGATGATCTTTGTGTCCATGTTTCAGTATGTGTGTGTGTGTGTGTAAAGGCAATTTGGAAGGACATGTCCTTCGATTACAGGCTTAAGGTGGGGAGTGAAACACGAGGAAGACCCCACACCCAGATTTGCTCCACACATTTTATTGCTTGAATTTGTTGCAGTGAGAAAGTAGAAATGAGAACATTTTGAAAAGGCAGAGATGCTTGTGTAAGTCCCTTCTTTGTAAATTCATTCTCTGACCATAGGGTATGTATGTAACTACACTGAGAGCAGTTTGGACCCAAAAAGGACAGAATATAGCTCAGTGTCAGAAGCCGTGTGTTCCTGTGAACTCTGTGAGAAACATCAGGCCACAAGTAAGAATGGGCCATTCTTCGGAATACAGGTAAGAGCATTAGTGGCAAAGATGACCACTGAGCAGTTCAAGAGCCAAATCCTGATAAACTACAGGGCAGGATAAACCCTGGAGCAGAGCCACTCACAGTGTTGCTTATGGGCCTTAATACCAAACAGCCCTGACCCAGTTCTGGCCGTGCTGTTCTGTGACAGGCACCAGGAGAAGGCAAGTGAAAGAAGTCATGGTACCTTGCATGAGCACCTCCATGGCTGTCCGTGGCTTGGATAGCCGTCTCTCTTCCAGTTCACTGTCGGATTCATCATCCTCCTGGATATCAATGTCTGAGTCATCATTACCTGGCAGGAACACAAGTAAGGCAAAAAAAAAGAAGGGGGGGGGTGTCCCATCATTACTTCTAAAACAGGCTCTTGTGCAGGTCATCTGCACTTCTCAGTCTTTCTTTTTTTTTTTTTTATCCTCACCAGAGGACATTTTTCCATTTTTTGTTCAGATAGAGTGGGAGGGAGAGAGAGGAAGAGAGAGAGAGAGAGAGAAACATCGACATGAAAGGGACACATCGAGTGGCTGCTTCCCTCACGACCCAACCAGGGGCCGGGGACAAACTGCAACCGAGGTACGTGCCCTTAGCGGGAACAGAACCCGGGTCTCTCTGGACCGCAGGCCGACGTTCTAACCGCTGAGCCAAACCGGCCAGGGCTGTCTTTCTTTTGATGCATTAGGTTTTATGAGACTCTCAGGATTTGCTGGTAGATACTTAGTGAAGAGTTAATGCAGACAACAGACTGGTTTGTGTGTTTTTTAAACAATTTTCCAAAGTAGAAAAATGTGGGTCACATATACTAGAAGCACTATTCCAGTGTGTGAAACTAAACAACTGAATAGCCAGTTGTCAAGGTAGCTGGGAGTTGTTGGTTAGTTGGAGGTAAAAAAAAAAAGATTCTTTGTTCAGTCTTAGACAGTGTTACCAGAACTCAAACTCCTTGAGGATAACAAAGATGAAGAATACCCCACTGAAAAGGTCAGCAACTGTACCAAACAAGGCGGGAGGCAAGAAGGATACCAGGCTAGGAATGGCCTGAGTAGGGGTGGCATGAGAAAGATGGTGACCTAGTGACTAGCAATGACGATTGATGCTCATGGTAGTCTTTATTGGAGAAAATGCCATTATAAAGATATATAAAGAAAGGTCATTCTAGCCCTGGTCAGTTTGACTCAGAGGTTAGAGTGTCAGCCCGTGGACTGAAGGGTCGCAGGTTTGATTCCCGGTCCAGGGCACGTACCTGGGTTGTAGGTTTGATCCCTGGCCTCAGTCGGGGATGTGCAGGAAGCAACCAATTGATGTATCTCTCTCACATTGATGTTTCTCTCTCTCTCTTTCCCTCCCTCCCTCCCATCTACTTTCTCTAAAAAAAAAAAAAAAAAAAAACCAACAGAAAAATATCCTTGGGGCCCTGGCCAGTTTGGCTCAGAGGTTAGAGCGTCAGCCTGCAGTCCAGAGAGACCCAGGTTCGGTTCCCGCTAGGGGCACATACCTCAGTTGCAGTTTGTCCCCAGCCCTGGTTGGGTCGTGTGGGAGGCAGCCACTCAATGTGTCCCTTTCACGTCAATGTTTCTCTCTCTCTCTTCCTCTCTCTCCCTCCCACTCTATCTGAACAAAAAATGGAAAAATGTCCTCGGGTGAGGATAAAAAAATATATATATATATATCCTTGAGTAAGGATTACCCAAAAAAAAAAAAAAAAAAAAAGAAGAAAGGTCATTCGCAAAACCATGGCTTTTTACATTAATTTCTTAAATACTCTTCTGGAGTTTTATGTATGTTGAACATTTCCTAATGGAAATCTACAGAACAAGAGTTTCCACAGTGGGGAGAAAAAGCTTTCACTGCCCAGCACCTGATTACTTTGCACCTAGGGAGAGACACAGGTCTTAAGGATGGAACTGGAGAAGTTTGCAATTGCTGCTCTGATCATTTGACTTATAAGTCAATTTGGAAGTATAGTAAGTGTTCATCTACAAAAAGGCTTTGCTTAGGCCCTGATCTAAGAAGGTAATGAAATGGTGGCTGTGTCTAGCTGGGCACTGAGTGAAAGTTTTCTGCTTTCTTTAGCCATGGGCAGAAGAGCTGTGCTATAGAGCACAGAGGTGCAAACCAGAGAGGGTCAATAATAGCATCCTGCAAGACTTCAACATAATCGATCTGAAAACTAACATCTTACAAAAGCCCTTACAGAGAATATAACTGAATATTAACACAAATGACTATAAAATGAAATCATTGTTCAGCTTAGTTCACTTCTTACTTCACCTAGGAAAATTATGACATTAAACCAGTACCCAATGCAACATAAATCAAATGATATCATGAATTTTAAAACATTAACACAGATATGTCAGGCTCAACATGATTTCTTCTGACAACTCAAAGCAAAACACTGAGGACTAAGCAGGTACAAACTAAAGCTAATGCATGCTGACACTGAAATCACCGAGTTGTCAGTGACTTGTAAAATTAAGTACTGCACACAATGGTACTGGTATAATCTAACAGGGAAAGAATAGTCTTTCCAACAAATGGTGCTAGGACAACTGGATAGCCATATGCAAAAGAAATAATTTCATATCATACACAAAAATGAATTAAAAATGGATCAGAGACCTAATATAAGAGTTAAAACTATAAAACTCCTAGAAGAAAACACAGGAGTCAATCTTGGTGACCTTGAATTAGACCGGGATTTCTTACTTAGATATGACACTAAAAGCACAAGCAACAAAAGAAGAAATTAACTAATTGGACTTCATTAAAACTTTGTACAGCAAAGGACTTAACCAAAAAAGTGAAAACACAGCCTAAAGAATGAGAAATTATTTGCAAATCACAAGTCACTGAAACCATTTATAAAATACTTTATATATTCCAGAATATATAAAGAGCTTTAGTAACTCTAAATAATAAAAAGATAAATAAGCCAATTAAAAATGTGCAAAGGACTTGAATAGATACCTCTCCAAAGAAGATATACAAACAACCGATAAGCACATGAAAAGATGCTTGCTCCATTTCATTAGCTATAAAAGAAATTCAAATCAAAACCACAATGAGATACCACTTCATACCCACTTAAACTATAGGCAGTTTCTTTGTAAGTTTCTCCTTTTAGATCAGCACTGTCCAACAGAAATATAATGCCAGCCACAGAGGTGAGTTTAAGTTTTCTAGAAACTACATTAAAGTAAAAAGAAACTGGTGAGCCCTGGCTGGTTTTCTCAGTGGTTAGGGCATCAGCCTGCGGCCCAAAGAGTCGCAGGTTTGATTCTGGTCAAGGGCATGTACCTCGGTTGTGGTTCGGTCCCCAGCCCTGGTTGGGGTCGTGTGGGAGGCAACCAATCGATGTGTCTCTCTCACATCGATGTTTCTCTCTATCTCTCCCTCCCACTCTGTCTGAAAATAAATACAAAAATAACCTCGGGTGAGGATTAAAAAAAATAAAAGAAACTGGTGAGTTAATTTTAATGTTTTACTTAACTCAATATACCTAAAATGTCATTTCAATAAGTAACCAATGTAAAAAATTATTAATGAGTAATTTTACTTTTCTTTCATACTAAGTCTTCAAAATCTGGTGTAGATTCTCCATGAACAGCACACTTCATTTTGGACTAGCTATATTTCAAGTGCTCAAGACCACATGTGGCTCGTGGCTAGGTAGTGGATAGTGCAGTTCTAGACTTGGAGGTCTCTGAGGGCCTCATCCATCACTGTAGGCTGGCACAATGCTTGACACACAGTAGTCATGCAGTAAACACAGGACAGGGCAAAAGGTTTACAGTTGTGAGTACTCAAAACACAGAGTTTATTCTTGTATTATAATTTATTAATTATTGTATTATTTTCCATACAAACTGTAAACTTACTTTTACCCCACCCTGTATGTGTTAAATGCATAAATATTTGCTCTCCACTACACCATAAAAACAGAATCACAGCAAGGTTACTATGACTTATAATAAGAAATATATATTTGGTCTTCCTCCCTGTTTCTGGCAGAGAGCTACCAAATCCGAAGGACTTTCTTAAATGATGAGCGTAACAATGGTGTTTCTTATTACGTAACTGAGGTGACCTGGATCTCACCCAAGGATGGGGCCTGGTTGCCAGTAGGAGCCAACCATGTGATTAGAGAACTGGAACTTTGCGTCCTGATTTCTGGAGAAGGGAGAGGGGCTTGAAGTTGAATCAATCACCAATGTCAATGCCTTCTTGGTCAATCATGACTATGTAATGAAGCCTCCATAAAAACCCAAAAGGGATTATCTTGTTGGCCTTTTTCAGAGAGCTTTCGCGTGCCACTCAAGCTCCACAAGGACAGAACCTCCTGTTCAAAACTTTGCCCTGTGTATCTGTTCAACTGGCTGTTGATTTGTATCCTTTATAATGCGTGAATAAATAGATTTTTCCTCTAACAGGGTTGTAGGAACTTCTGATTTATAGTCAGTCAGAAATACAGGTAACAACCTGGCATCTGAAGTGGAGGGCAATCTTGTGGGACTAAGCCCTTTACATGTGGAATCTGATTCCATCTCCGGGTAACTAGCATCAGAATTGAGTTGAATCCTTGGATACCTTGATGGCATCCAAAAATTGCTTGGTGTGTGGAAGCCTAAACACACACATGCGCGCGAGTGCGTGTGCACTGGAAGTAGGTCCATGAACCGCATTCAGTTATTCAAATGCTTTCCAGAAATTTCTGGGTCATTTTATAAATCCAGAGGACTCTTTAATGCTACAGTGAAGAATCCTACTGAGGATACAATTATAAATTTACCACCAGCAACGAGGTATGGTGGGAAAATGAAAAGCTGGCACTGGCTGGTTTGGCTCAGTGGTTGGAGCATTGGCCCATGGATCAAGGAGTCTTGGGTTCGAGTCCGGTCAATGCCATGTACCTTGGTTTCAGTTCGTCCCAGGCCCTGGTCGGGGTCGTGCAAGAGGCAACCAGTCGATGTGTCCCTCTCACATCAATGTTTCTTTCTCTCTCCCTTTCTCTCCCTCTCCCTCCCACTCTATCTGATAAATAGAAAAATATCCTCATGTGAGTCCGGCCAGTGTGACTCAGTGGTTGAACGACGACTCATGCACCAAGAGGTCACCGGTTCAATTCTCGGTCAGGACACATGCCCGGGTTGTGGGCCTGATCCCCAGTGGGGGGCATGCAGGAGGCGGCCAATCAATGTTCTCATCAATGTTTCTATCTCTCTACCTCTCAATTCCTCTCTCTCTAAAATCAATAAAGGGAAAAAAAGTTTAAAAAACTATATCCTCATGTGAGGTTTATAAAAAATAAATAAATAAATGAAAAGCTGCCCCTGACTTCTATTACAGGGTATCTAAACAAAGTACTCTGCCCTTTTAATTTCTGAGGCTCCTATGGTATTCTCCCATCTCGAATCACTCAAACTTTCCTTTCCTAAAGTCCCTTACTCTACGCCACCAAAACTAAATCCAAGATGATTTTAGAGCAGTAGCGCCAGCCTGGGAGCCCAGCACCTTCCCCCACAGCAGCAGTGACTGGGCAGGAGTGTGTAGTCCCACCCCCAATAGCAGCTGAGGCTCGGAGCTGAGACACACCCCCAGAAGGAGAGATTCACGAGCGGACATCCATCCCCAGGCAGCAGTAGCACAGATTGGCAGCTGAGACCCATCAGGAGCGGTGCCCCAGCCCAAGCAGCAGCAAGGCTCAGGAAGCTGAGACCTGCCCAGCTGATATGAAAAATACCTTAGAAGGTCTTAATAGTAGATTAGAAGAAGGTGAAGACCGAATCAGTGAGTTAGAAGACAAGGAAGAAAAAAACAAACACCTAAATAGAGCAACAAATGGGGAAAAAATTAAAAAGCAGGAGGAGAGTTTAAGGGAGCTTTGGGACAATATGAAAATGTTCGCATCATAGGAGTACCAGAAAGTGAAGGATTAGAAAAAGGAATAGAGAACCTGTTTGAAGAAATAATGACAGAAAACTTCCCTACTCTGGTGAAGGAAAAAGTCACACAAGTACAGGAAACAGAGAGAGTGCCAAGCAAGATGAACCCCAAAAGACCCACAGCTAGACACATCATAATTAAAATGGCAAACATTAAAGACAAAGAAAGAATCTTAAAGGAAGCAAGAGAGAAACAGAAAGTTACCTTCAAAGGAGCTCCCATAAGACTGTCAGCTGATTTCTCAATAGAAACACTGCAGGCCAGAAGGGAACGGCATGAAGTATACAAAGCAATGCAAGGCAAGGGTCTGAATCCAAGAATACTCTATCCAGCAAGGCTATCATTCGAAATTGAAGGTGAAATAAAGAGCTTCACAGACCAAAAAAAGCTAAAGGAATTTACCACCACCAGACCAGCACTTCAAGAAATACTAAAGGGACTGTTGTAAGAAGAAGGAGAGAGAGAGAGAGAGAGAGAACACATAGGCATGAAATAAAAATGGCAACTAGTAAGTATCTATCAATAATAACCTTAAATGTAAATGGCTTAAATGCTCTAATAAAGACATAGGGCAGCTGATTGGATAAGAAAACATGACCCATATATATACTGTCTACAAGAGACCCACCTCACAACAAAAGACTCATACAAAATGAAAGTGAAGGGATGGAAAAAATTTTTCCAGGCAAATGGAAATGAAAAAAAAGCTGGTGTAGCAATACCCATATCTGATAAGATAGACTTCAAAATGAGGGCCATAAAAAAAGTCAAAGAAGGTCACTACATAATGTTAAAGGGATCAATCCAACAAGAGGATATAACTCTGGTAAACATATATGCACCAAATACAGGAGCACCAAAATATATTTTCAAAACTTCTGGAGGACTTCAAGGGAGAGATCAATAGCAATACAATCATAGTGGATGACTTTAACACCCCACTGACACCACTGGAGAGATCTTCTGGACAAAAAATTAACAGGAAACAGAGTCCTTAAATGATGAACTAGACTAGTTGGACTTAATTGATATTTACAGAACATTTCACCCCAAAGCTGCAGAATATCCATTCTTCTCAAGTGCACATGGGACATTCTTGAAGATAGACCACATGTTAGGACACAAAGTAAGCCTCTACAAATTCAAGAAGACTGAAATCATATCAAGCATCTTTCTCAGATCACAATGGCATGAAACTAAAAATCAGTTACAATAAAAACACTCAAAAACATTCAAACACATGGAGGCTAAATAGCATGTTATTAAACAATGAATGGGTTACCAATGAGATCAAGAAATAAAAAATTTCCTGGAAACTAATGAAAATGAACACACCACAATACAAAATCTATGGGACACAGCAAAAGCAGTCCTGAGAGGGAAGTTCATAGCAATACAGGCCTACTTCAAGAAAGAAGAAAAATTTCTGATAAACTATCTAACCCAACAACTTAATGATTTAGAAAGAGAACCAAAAGAAAAACCCAGAGTTAGTAGAAGGAAGGAAATAATAAAAATCAGAGAAGTAAATGACATCGAGACTAAAAAAGAAATACAAAAGATCAATGAAACCAAGAGCCGGTTCTTTGAAAAAATAAACAAGATTGATCAACCTTTAGCCAGACTCACCAAGAAACAAAGAGAGAGAACCCAAATTAATAAAATCAGAAATGAAAGAGGTGAAGTAACAACGGACACCACAGAAATACAAAGGATTGTAAGAAAATACTATGAACAACTATATGCCAACAAATTTGACAACCTAGGTGAAATGGACAAATTCTCAGAATCATATACTATTCCAAAACTCAACTGGGAAGAATCAGAAAACCGAAACAGACAATTAAGGAAATAGAAGAAGTAATCAATAAAATCCCAGCAAACAAAAGCCCTGGTCCAGATGGCTACACAGGGGAGATTTACCAAACATTCAAAGAAGAACTATCACCTATTCTCCTCAAACTATTCCAAAAAATTCAAGAGGAAGGAAGACTTCCAAGCTCTTTTTATGAGGCCAGCATAATCCTAATCCCAAAACCGGATAAAGACACTACAAAGAAAGAAAATTACAGACCAATATCCCTGATGAACATAGATGTCAAAATCCTCAACAAAATCTTAGCAAATTGAATCCAGCAATATATTTTAAAAACTATACACTATGACCAAGTGGGATTTATCCCAGGGATGCAAGGCTGGTACAATATTCGTAAATTGATAAATGTGATACACCACATTAAAAAAATGTGATACACCACATTAAATCAATAGATGCTGAAAAAGCATTTGACAAAATCCAGCAACCATTTGTGATAAAAACTCTCAGCAAAGTGGGAATAGAAGGATTATATATCAACATAATAAAAGCCATTTATGACAAACCTACAGCCAACATCATACTCAATGGGCAAAAACTAAAAGCATTTCCCTTAAGAACAGGAACAAGACAGGGATGTCCACTTTCACCACTCTTATTTAACATAATACTAGAAGTCTTAGCCACAGCAATCAGACAAGAAGAAAAATTTTAAGGGATCCAAACTGGAAAGGAAGAAGTGAAACTGTCATTATTCGCAGGTAGCATGATACTGTACGTAGAAAACCCTAAAGACTCCATCAAAAAACTACTAGATTTAATAAATGAATTTGGCAAAGTCGCAGGACACAAAATCAGCATCCAGAAATCATTGGCATTTTAATACACCAATAATGAATACAGAAAGAGAAACTAAAAAAACAATCCCATTTACAAATGCAACAAAAAAATTAAGATACCTAGGAATAAACTTAACTAAAGAAGTTGCCCTGGCCGGTTTGGCTCAGCGGTTAGAGCGTCGGCCTGCGGTACAGAGAGACCCGGGTTCGGTTCCCGCTAAGGGCATGTACCTCGGTTGCAGTTTGTCCCCGGCCCTGGTTGGTCGTGCGGGTGGCAGCCACTCGATGTGTCCCTTTCACGTCGATGTTTCTCTCTCTCTCTCTCTTCCTCTCTCTCCCTCCCACTCTATCTGAACAAAAAATGAAAAAATGTCCTCAGGTGAGGATTAAAAAAAAAAGAAGTAAAGGACTTATTCACAGAAAACTACAGGACACTGAAAAAAGAAATAGAGGAAGATATAAAAAAGTGGAAGCATACACCTTGTTCATGGATTGGAAGAATTAACATCATTAAAATGTCCATATTATCCAAAGCAATCTATAGATTCAATGCAATCCCCATTAAAATACCAACGACATATTTCACAGAGCTAGAACAAACACTCCAAAAGTTTATATGGAACCAAAAAACTTCCCAAATAGCCACAGTAATCTTGAAACAGAAGAACAAAGTAGGAGGGATCACAATACTGGATATCAGGTTATATTACAAAGCCACTGTAATCAAAACAGCCTGGTACTGGCACAAGAACAGGCATATAGATCAATGGAACAGAACAGAGAACCCAAAAATTGACACAAGACATTATGCTCAATTAATACTTGACAAAAGTGGCAAGAGCACACAATGGAGTAAAGACAGCCTCTTTAATAAATGGTGCTGGGAAAATTGGACATCTACATGCAAGAAAAATGAAACTAGACCACCAACTTACACCATACACAAGAATAAACTCAAAATGGATAAAAGACTTAAATGTGACTTGTGAATCCATAAAAATCCTAGAAGAAAATGTAGGCAACAAAATTTCAGACATCACATGCAGCAGAATTTTCACTGATACAACGTCTAAGCCAAGAGAAACAAAGGAAAAAATTAATACATGGGACTACATCAAACTAAAAAGCTTCTGCACAGCAAAAGAAACAATCATCAACATGGAGAGAAGTCACTATATGGGAGAGCATAATTGCCAATGATACATCAGATAAGGGGTTAATTTCCAAAATATATAGAGTACTCATACAACTCAACAAAAGGAAGACAAAAAACCCAATTAAAAAATGGGCAGAAGACCTAAATAGACACCTCTCCAAAAAGGACATACAAATGGCCAAGAGACATATGAAAAAATGCTCAACATCACTAATCATCAGAGAGATGCAAATTAAAACAACTATGAGGTATCACCTTTCACCTGCCAGAATGGCTGCCCTCAACAAATCATCAAACAACAAGTGCTGGCAAGGGTGTGAAGAAAAGGGTACTCTAGTATACTGCTGGTGGGAATGCAGACTGGTGCAGCCACTATGGAAAACAATATGGTGTTTCCTCAAAAAATTAAAAATTGAACTGCCATTTGACCCAGTGATCTCACTTCTAGGAATATATCTTAAGAAGCCTGAAACAACAATCAGAAAGAATATATGTACCCCTATTTCATAGCAGCACTATTTACAATTGCTAAGATCTGGAAACAGCCCAAGTGTCCATCAATAGATAAGTAGATAAAAAAGCTGTGGTACATATACACAATGGAATACTATGCAGCTGTAAGAAAGAAAGATCTCTTATCCTTTGAGACAACTTGGAGGGACCTGGAGAGTATTATGCTAAGCGAAACAAGCCAGTCAAGTATCACATGATCTCACTTATTTGTGGAATATAATGAACAAATAAGGTGATGAACAAAATAGACCCAGAGACATAGAAGTAGGGTTCAGACTGACAAACTTCAAAGGAGGGGGTGGTGGTGGGGGGAAAGAGATAAACCAAAGAACTTATGCATATAAGCGTAACCAATGGACATAGACAATTGGGGGAATAGGGACTGCTTGGGGGGGCAGGAGGAGGGTGACAAGGGGGAGAAAAGGAAAAACATCTGTAACAAAAATTTAAAAAATGACTTCACTTCCTGCTTAACAAAGATGGTATCAATCAGAGATGAGCCCCTCAAGCACGTTACACCTTCCAGCTGATCTAACCTACCTGAACTCAGGACCTGCTGGTTCACACATTTCCTCACTCAGTGAAACTCATCCCTTCACCTGGGCACTGGCTTCCAGTCTTTCTTGGACTCTCCTCATCTGGTATCTCCTTTTTCCCCAGCTCTACTGATTTAGCCTTTGCTGAAACAGCACCTCCTCAGTGACCCCCTATTTTAAAAAAGCAATTCTGTCACACCTTCCTTATTCCTCTTACCTGCTCTGCATTTCCTCCATAACATTTTTCACTTTCCACATATAGCTTGCTTATTATTTGTCTCCTAGCATACTAGCATGTAAGATCAGTTAGGGCAAGGATCCCTGTCTTTTGTCCTTAGCACCCAGACAAATACTTAATAATGCTTTGCTAGGTTGAAACAGCTGCCTCAAGAGTGGCCTGGACAAGAGGATCTATCTCTTCCAGCTGTTAGGTTTTACTAATTCTTGCTCCTGATTCATGTCTATGTACTATTAGATTGCTCTGTTTGGAGGAATCTTTCACAGATGGAGAAAATTTCAGAGAGTCTTCCTATATATATCTCCTCCCTGATCCCAACACTCTGGGCAATGTTGCCACACATACTGTATGCAAAAAAGCAAAGACAGAGAGATCATCTTAAGAACCTTAGGATGAGCAGAAATGAGAATGGTCCTTCATAAATATTTTCCTAACTTCTTTGTCTACTCCATACTCATTAAGTGCTATCCTTCATTAAGTTGGTTTAAACTGAAAAATTTTCTGAAATAATTAAATCACACATGCTTCTAAGAATCTTTGTCCTTTAAGAAATCCCAAACCTATGGATCACAAAATGAAAGTCTGAGTTCAGAAGAACAAAGCAGGATCAGTGAGAAAGGTCTTAATGTGCTGGCCTGGGGCAGAGCGGGATACAGCCAACCAACCAGAGCTCTTACCTGTGCCAGGCCTCCCAGGAGGGGATAAATTCCATGCAGTCTTATCACCTAGGGCAGCTTCGGGCTCTCCTGGCTGACCTGGAACCATAAAGGCGAGGGGCTGCTTTGGCTAGAGAGGTCCTTGGAATTCCCTAACTTTACCCCAAGAGGATTTCCCAGCAGTCCCTATTCTCCTTCCAGTTTCCTGAGATTCTGGAGAGGCACAGACCAAGTACAAAAGAAGAGAGGTACAAAGAGAAAAGACACACAGAGAGAGAATGTGCCTGATGTCCCAGGCATACTACCTCAAGCATGGGTTAATAAACTATATCATCATGAAAAAAAAGCAAGAAGACAAATAGCTCTATGAGACAAAGCCATCAATTCAGCAGGAAGATGATCATGTGTTGCTACAGCTCCCGAGGCTGACCTGACACCTTGGTGAAGTTCATGGATGAAGTGTGCTAACTAGCCATGGAGAGCATATAGGTAACTCCCATTTCTCTATAGGTGACAGCTCTGCTGAAGATGGGTGTGTGTAGTGGGGGCACTATATTTATGCAAGTGACCTATTCCCTTGTACTTCATTATGTTGCTTGTTTTCCATCAATCTGCCCTAAAATAAGGAACTCTACAGACCTCCAAGACAATTTTTTCTTTTATAATTATAGATATATTATTCGAACTATCATTTAAACAGAGGAAAACACTATTGTAGTTGGCATAAAAACCAAATATGCTTTAAATGCTATGTAATTTAAACCAGTCTCTCAAGCTCTTGACTAAAATAAATGGTACCTGATATAAAAGTTGTGAGAAAATTGCCTTTTGAAAATAAATAAAATATACATATAAATTTTTCAATGCTAAAAATGCTACTTCAGAATTTGAAAAGTATGAACTTACTTCCACTCTTTAGCAGTCGCTTTTCTTCTTCCTTTAGCTTGTTCTGCATCAGACGGAGAGTATTTTCAGCTTCCTTTGGAACAAGAAGAACAAGATACAGAAGAGATTACCCTTTTCTGGACATTTTATTATTCTTTACCATTTGGGTAAGTACTGCTAAGTTTGTGACACAGAACTAGAAAAAAATCCAAACTAAAAGAAAGGGAAGAGAACTAACACTGCCTAAGATACTACTACAGTTGGGAAACCTGATACCCTTTCTCTCTATAATCATCCAGCAGCCCTGTGGAAAGGGAGGCTCCCAGAAGGGACACAACTGACCTAAAATGGGCCTGACTGACTCCCAAACCCATGCTCCTCCCATTACACCTCAGTAACTCTGAAGAAAACTGAATGACACAATGAAATACCCATCATGTGTGCCTGCATAGATGCATCAACTATGGGCACTACAGGCTTCTTACTCTGAAAAGAATAAAGCATAAAATTTATTGTTTCTCTGCCCTGCACAATTCCAACCCTGGAAGATGCTAAATGGTGGGGCTGAGCAGGATGGGAAAAGAAATAAATACTAGTTTTAATTCCTAGAGGATTAAAGAAAAAGCTAATATTTCAGTTAGTTCAAAAAATGTGGTCCTGATTACTGTCAGAACAAAGAATGGGATAGGCTTCTCCAAACAGGACATACAAAAGGCCAGGAGACATGAAAAAATGCTCATCATCTCTAATCATCAGAGAGATGTAAATTAAAACAACTATGAGATATCACCTCACACCTGCCAGAATGGTGGCCATCAACAAATCATCAAACAACAAGTGCTGACGAGGATGTGGAGAAAACGGTACTCTAGCACACTGCTGATGGGAATGCAGACTGGTGCAGCCACTATGGAAAACGATATGGTGTTTTCTCAAAAAATTAAAAATGGAACTGCCATTTGACCCAGTGATCCCACTTCTTGGAATATAGCCTAAGAAGTCTGAAACACCAATCACGAAGAATATATGCACCCCTATGTTCTTAGCAGTGCTATTTACAATAATAGCTAAGATCTGGAAACAGCCCAAGTGCCCATCAGGAGATGAATGGATAAAAAAACTTTGGTACATTTACACAATGGAATACTATGCAGCTGTAAGAAAGAGAGAGCTCTTAACTCTTTGAGTCGACATGGAGGGACCTGGAGAGTATTATGCTAAGCGAAACAAGCCAGTCAGAGAAAGACAAGTACCACATGATCTCACTTATTTGTGGAACATAATGAACAAAATGAGCTGTCGACCAAAAGAGATCCAGAATCATGGAAGTAGGGAACAGACTGACAAACCTCAGAGTAATGGAGGGTGGGAGGGGAGGGAAGAGATAAATCAAAGAACTTATATGCATATATACACAACCAATCGACATGGACACTAGGCTGGGGAAGGCAGGAGAGGGGTGGGAGCGGGAAGGAAGGGGGGTCAATGGGGAAAAAAGGGGGACATCTGTAATACTTTCAACAATAATTTTTAAAAAAGAATGGGAGAGGAAATTAGCCTTTAAAATTTTGTTGTTGCTATAAACATTAAAAAGAAAGCACTACATTCCATGCATTAGATATTTTGAGGGACCAGGTATTAAAAGCACAGAGAGTAGATGTGACCATCGGAGAAAAAGAAGGTAAGTACTTGTTGAAGGAAGAACATGCAGCCTGAGGCACGTTCTTCAGTACATTCTCTGAACCCAGGGGTGGCCCCAGACAATAGTACAAAATGGTCAGTTTATTTTCACTGGTCTTTTATTTTTCTTTCCCAGACACCCAATGTTTAAAGTGTCCTGGACTCTAGGCTCTCTCCACTACCCTCAAAATGTGCCTGTCCTATACCCTGTTCCTCCATGGCCTGCCTTGGCCATACAGTAATGTTGGCAACAGGGTCCTCGTCAAGATAAACGTGTCCATATGAATGTGGTAGTTACTCCCAGCCAGCCCTTCTGGACAGCAAAATAACTTATCCAGGTTTGTAAGATGGCTAGCATAACCTTTATACCAAAAGCTGTCAGGGACAGTGTACGAAAGGGAGATGTAGACCAATTTCACCATGAATATAGATTCCAAATGACTATTCTTGGGTTAAACAGAAATATTCCTAAGGGAGAAGGGCAATTCAAAAAGTGAGAGCAACTTGGTCCAACTTCCTTTGCTCTGACTTCCATATTTATCGAGTCATGTTGGGATTTGAAATACTCCTTCCTAAGTGGCCTTAAACACTGGGATGAAAGGTACCCGTAAGACAGCTAGTCAGGTTCTGAGTCATATATATTTCACTGAATAATCGATAAACTGCAATTCCTCTTTATAAAGCAGCCTCCAATAAGCTAGTTAGGATGTTTCAATTAACCAGAACTTGAAAATCTTTAAGTGAATTGATCAAGCATGATTTTTTTTTTTTTATTCAAGAGCAGTTATACAATTTATGGAACTCAGTGCAAAATAAAAAGCACTTAAGTCCGGCTGGTGTGCCTCAGTGGTTGAGCGTCGACCCGTGTACCAAGAGGTCGCCAGTTCGATTCCCAGTCAGGACATATGCCCAGGTTGTGGGCCTGATCCCTAGGGGGGGCATGCAGGAGGTGGCCAATAGATGTTCTCTCTCATCGATGTTTCTATCTCTCTCTCCCTCTCACTTCCTCGCTCTCTAAAATCAATAAAAAAGGGGGGGGGGGGAATTTTAAAAAAAAAAAGCACTTAACAATTATTATGGATTTCATCCTGGCTGGTGTGGCTCAGTGGTTAAAGCATCAGCCCAAGAACTGAAGGGTCACAGGTTCAATTCCCAGTCAAGGGCACGTACCTGGGTTGCAAGTTTGACCCCCGGCCCCAATGGGGCTCATGCAGGAGGCAACCAATCAATGTGTCTCTCTCACATCAATCTTTCTTTCTCCCTTCCATTCTGTCTAAAAAAATCAAAGGAAAAAATATCCTCAGGCCCTGGCGGGTTTGGCTCAGCAGTTAGAGCATTGGCCTGCGGTCCAGAGAGACCAGGGTTCGGTTCCCGCTAAGGGCACGTACCTCGGTTGCAATTTGTCCTCGGCCCTGGTTAGTCGTGCGGGAAGTAGCCACTCAATGTGTCCCTTTCGCACCGATGTTTCTCTCTCTCTCTCTCTTCCTCTCTCTCCCTCCCGCTCTGTCTGAACAAAAGATGGAAAAGATGTCCTCAGGTGAGGATTAAAAAAAAAAAAAAATCCTCAGGTGAGGATTAACAACAAAAAAAGCAGAACAGCAAGCACAGGCTCTTCTAAGCTGTCTTGTGTAACTACATAGGTCACATGTTAACCCTGTCTGTATTCCTAATTTTCTAATATCAAAGACTAGTTTGATAAACTAATATTAAACATTCACTGCAATTTTTTCTACAATGATATTTACAGAGTGACTTGTCAACAAGTACAAAGTGACACACCAGAAAGAAGAGTCTGTGCAGAACAGGATAAGCACTTACCTCAAACCTCTCTTGCTCCATCCTATGATGATCCTCGAGTTGTTGTTCCAGATAAGCCAGATTTCGAAATTTCTCCAGATAAATGTCATATTGCTTTTGCAATTCTTCCTCAATCTTCTCATATTCATCCATAAATGCTGGCCTAGAATGATCAAATAAAATAAAAAGTGAAATAGAAATCAATACATAGTATTTTGAAACTGGTATTCGGTTTCATATTCTGTCATGGTTTTCTTTGAAAAGCCTTGAATTAATTGGAGAAAAAGCTTTACAGCTCTCTAACTGCTTGAAGCTAACTTTCCCTTTTCTCTTTCCTCCCCCAAAATGAACATACTTTTTAAAATAAAAAAGATGTAATTTTTTTTTTTAATCCTCACCCGAGGACATTTTTGCATTTATCTTCAGATAGAGCAGGAGGGAGAGAGGTGGAAAGAGAGAGAGAGAGAGAAACATCGATGTGAGAGAGACACATCGAGTGGTTGCCACCCACACGGCCCCAGGACGGGGACAAACTGCAACCGAGGTACATGCCCTTAGCGGGAACCGAACCCAGGTCTCTCTGGACCGCAGGCCAATGCTCTAACCGCTAAGCCAAACCAGCCAGGGCAAAAGATGTAATTTTTGTAAAAACTTGAAATAATGCTGAAACTAGAATAAAGTAAAAATTAGCCATAATTCCATCACCAGGTTTAAGCACTTAATATTTGACCTACATCCTTCCAGACTTTTCTATACACAGATACATATAGGAATGTATTTTTATTTTTTTATTAAATTTTTTTTATCCTCACCCGAAGACATTTTTTCATTTTTTGTTCAGATAGAGTAGGAGGGAGAGAGAGGAAGAGAGAGAGAGAAACATCGATGTGAAAGGGCCACATCGAGTGGCTGCCACCCGCACGACCAACCAGGGCCGGGGAAAAACCGCAAGCGAGGTACATGCCCTTAGCGGGAACCGAACCCGGGTCTCTCCGGACCGCGGGCTGACACTCCAACCGCTGAGCCAAACCGGCCAGGGCAGGAATGCATTTTTAAACAAACATTAACTACATTACCTTAAATCAGTGATTTTCAACCAGTGTGCTGCAAGAATTTTTATTTTAATTTTTTTATTGATTTTAGAGAAAGAGGAAGGGAGAGGGAGAGATAGAAACATCGATGAGAGAGAACATCAATTGGCCACCTCCTGCACGCCCTCCACTGGGGATTGGGCCCATAACCTGGGCATGTGTCCTGACCGGGAATCGAACCGGCGACCTCATAGTGTATGGGTTGATGCTCAACCACTGAGCCACACCGGCCAGGCTGCCGCAAGAATTTTTAAAACATACAATACCTGACTATTAAGTCAGGGGCACTGACCTCTTTTCCCTTAGACTGTCAAATAAAAAATGACAGCCAACACAATAATAGCCATCTGGTGTGAATGAATAAAAATTATACCTTTTTTTTGTCAAACTGGCAAAAATATACCAGTTTTTGGTGTGCTGCAAAATTTTAGTAATTAGTTTATTTGTGCCATGAGATTTAAAAAGTTGAAAATTAGCCTAGCCATTGTGGCTCAGTGGTTGAGCATCAACCCATGCAACAAGAGCACTGGTTTGATTCCTGGTCAGGGCACATGCCCAGATTTTGGGCTCGATCCCCAGTTGGGGGCATGCAGGAGGCAGCCAATCAATGTTTTTTTCTCATCGATGTTTCTATCTCTCTCTCCCTCTCCATTCCTCTCTAAAAATCAATAAGAACACATTTTTTAAAAAGTTGAAAATCACTGTCTTAAATGAAGCTCTGCAGTCTTTTTTCTCACTCAATACGCCACAGATTTCAATAGTTTAAAAATCAGCATATACCATACACATCTCTTAAAATCAATAAATAAAATATATGAATTATCTTAGTTGGGCATAATACCCTGCTGTCTGGATGTTCCAAAATTTAACCAGTCACCTAAAAAGGGAAATCTAGGCTGTTAGAAATTAAAGCTAAGTTTTTAAACAATATAAAATTGCAAACCAAAACCATAACATAAAAAGTTCTTTCAACTGGTTTGCTGAATTACTTTTTTCTTATTAAAAGGAAACTCTGTTCTTTAAAAAAAAATAGATAAACTAAAAAACAATTTTATAACCTTTTTTACTAAAGCAAAACAGAAACTTTTCTATTAAAAGGATTTGAGGTTTAACAAAAATAAATTTATGCTTGAAAGGCAGAACTTTTGTTGAAGGTATTACAGATGTGCCTTGGCCGGTTTGGCTCAGTGGTTAGAGCATCGGCCCATGGAATAGAGAGTCCCGGGTTTGGTTCCCGCTAAGGGCATGTACCTCAGTTGCAGTTTGTCCCTGGCCCCGGTTGGGGTCATGTGGATGGCAATCACTTCATGTGTCTCTCTCATGTCCTCCCTCTCTCCCTCCCACTCTGAAGATGAATGCAAAAATGTCCTCGAGTGAGGATAAAAAGAAAAGTATTACAGATGCTCCCCCCTTTTTCCCCATTGACCCTCTCCTCCCTGCTCCTATCCCCCTCCTGTCTTCCCCACACTATTGTCTGTGTCCATTGGTTATGCATATATGCATATTAAGTTCTTTGGTTTATCTCTTCATGCTCCACCTCCCCCCTTCCCTTTGAGGCTCATCAGTCTAACAATCAAATTGTACTTCTTAATCCCTTCGCCTTTTTCACCCATTCCCCCAACCCCTCTCCCATCTGGTAACCAACAAAAAGTTCTCTGTATCTATGAGTCTGTTTCTGTTCTGCTTGTTCATTTTGTTTGTAGATTCAATTGTTGATATATATATATATATATATATATATATATAAAATTGTCATTTTATTGTTCATATTTTTTATCTTCTTCAAGAAGACCCTTCAACATTTTATATAATATTGGTTTGGTGGTGATGAATTCCTTTAGCTTTTTCTTCTCTGGGAAACTCTTTATATGTCCATTGATTCTAAATGACAGCTTTGTAGGATAGCGTAATCTTGGTTGTAGGTTCTTGCTTTTTATTACCTCGAATATTTCTTGCCACTTCCTTCTGGACTGCAGTTTCTTTTGAGAAATCAGCTGACAGTCTTATGGGAGCTCCCTTGTATGTAACTAATCGCTTTTCTCTTGCTGCTTTTAAGATTAGCTCTTTGTCTTTAACCATTCGCATTTTGATGATGATGTGTCTTGGTGCAGGCCTCTTGGGGTTCATCTTGTTTCGAACTCTCTGTGCTTCCTGGACTTGTATGTCTGTTTCCTTCACCGAGTTAGGGAAGTTTTCTGTCATTATTTTTTCAAATAAGTTTTCAATTTCTTGCTGTGTCTCTTCTCCTTCTGGCACCCCCATGATGCGAATGTTGGCATGCTTCAAGTTGTCCCAGAGGCTCCTTACACTATCCTCACTTTTTTTGGATTCTTTTTTCTTTTTGCTGTTCTGATTGGGTATTTTTTTTTTTTTTTTGCTTCCTTATATCCCAAATCAATGGTTTGCCTCTCGGCTTCACCTACTATTGATTCCCTGTAAATTATTTTTTTCAGTTAACGCATCCTTTATTTCTGAGTGGTCCTTTTTTATGGTCTTGAGGTCCTAAGTTTCTTGAGCATCCTTATAACCATTGTTTTGAACTCAGCATCTGTCAGATTGCTTATCGCCGTTTAGTTCTTTTCCTAGAGTTTTGTTGTGTACTTTATTTTGGGACAAGTTTCTTTGTCTCCTCATTTTGGCTGCCTCCCTGTGCTTGTTTCTATGTATTAGATAGAGTTGCTATGTCTCCTAGACTTCATAGCGTGGCCTATTGTAGTAGGTGTCCTGTAGGGTCCAGTGGCACAGCCTCCCTGATCACCTCAGCTGGGCCCTCAAGGTGCATCCCTCATGTGAACTGTACACCCTTCTGTTGTAATTGAGGTTTTATTGCTACTGGCACATCAATGGGAGGGATTTACTCAGGCTGATCAGCTGCAAGGACTGGCTGTGCCCACTGACCACTGACCTCTGACTACCATGGGGGATCAGCTGTAAAGGGGTCCACCACACAGAACAAGACTTATTTCACTCAGGGTACCCAATGAGTCCACCCGATGAGTGTATCAATTGTGGAGGTGGTTGGGTAGTGGTGTTTTGACGTTGTCTGAAGCTGTCCACTGGGTGTGCTGGCTCTGAGGCAGTCAGTCACTACCTGTGTTCTACCTGGGGCCACCAGGTATAAGTTACAAAGCGATCTGTTGATGGCTGCTTCTTGTGCTGGGCTTGGTGGTGCCCAGGCAAAGCCAAGCTGTGAACCAAGGCTGGCTGTGTCTAGTGCCTGACCTGGGGCCACCTAGTGAGAGGTACAGGGCTAACTGAGGCCAGATGCTGCTTCTTTGAGAGAATTTAGGAAAATCTGAAGCAGCAAGATAGGCCAATCCTATGGTAAAGCCACTGGAAACAGCTTAGGTCAGCCCGAAAGTTAGGTGGGCCAGGGTCTCAAGGAATCACCAGGGTGGGGCAAACAGTGTGAGCCAGGCTGCTGGAGTCTCAGATATGGTGCCTGTCTGCCGGCCCCATGGGGAAAGGGCTCACCAAAGGAAAAATGGCCTATGCCAGCACATCTGCCCCTCCAGTTCTCGCCCCAATGTCAAACAGCTCAATATGTCTCTGGTGCCTTTCAGGTGGCTTCCCCCACACTGAAGCAGGGAGGGAGCAAGTCTGAGTAAGTCCGTTCATGGGCCCTTTAAGAGGAACTGCCTGGGACTCTAGGAGCCTCGGCCTCCCTCAGCCTCAATTCCTGCTGGTTTTTATTTATTTTATTTATTTTTATTAATTTATTTGTTACAAATGTTTCTCCTTTTCCTCCCATTGATCCCATCCTCCCAATCCTGCCCCCGCACCCATCCCCAGCATTGTTGTCTATGTCCATGGTTATGCATACATGCATATAAGTTCTGTGTTTTATCTCTTCCCTCCCCTCCCCCCAACCCCCCTTCTGAGGTTTGTCAGTCTGTACCCTACTACTATGTCTCTGAGTCTATTTTGTTTATCAGTTTGTTTTGTTCATTATATACCACAAATAAGTGAGATCATGTGATGTTTGTCTTTCTCTGATTGGCTTGTCTCACTTAGGATAATACTCTCCAGGTCCCTCCATGTTGTCTCAAAGGATAAGAGATCTTTCTTTCTTATAGATGCATAGTATTCCATTGTGTATATGTACCACAACTTTTTTATCCATTCATCTATTGATGGACACTTGGGCTGCTTCCAGATCTTAGCTATTGTAAATAGTGCTGCTATGAACATAGGGGTACATATATTCTTTGATTGGTGTTTCAGGCTTCTTAGGATATATTCCTAGAAGTGGGATCGCTGGGTCAAATGGCAATTCAATTTTTAACTTTTTGAGGTAACACCGGATTGTCTTCCATAGTGGCTGCACCAGTCTGCATTCCTACCAGCAGTGTACTAGAGTTCCTTTTTCTTCACACCCTCGCCAGCACTTGTTGTTTGATGATTTGTTGATGGCAGCCATTCTGACAGGTGTGAGGTGATACCTCATTGTTGTTTTAATTTGCATCTCTCTGATGATTAGTGACGTTGAGCATCTTTTCATATGTCTCTTAGCCATTTATATGTCCTTTTTGGAGAGGTGTCTATTTAGGTCCTCTGCCCATTTTATAATTGGGTTCTTTGTCTTCCTTTTGTTGAGTTGTATGAGTACTCTATATATTTTGGAAATTAACCCCTTATCTGATATATCGTTGGCAATTATGCTCTCCCATATAGTGGGTTCCCTTTCCATTTTGATGGTTGTTTCTTTTGCTGTGCAGAAGCTTTTTAGTTTGATGTAGTCCCATGTGTTCATTTTTTCCTTTGTTTCTCTTGCCTTAGGCATTGCATCAGTGAAAATTCTGCTGCATATGATGTCTACATTTTCTTCTAGGATTTTTATGGATTCTCCTGCTGGTTTTTACACCCAGAAGTTTTGGGGACTTTTCTTCCTGGCACTGGAACCCTGAGCTGAGGGGCCTGGTGTAGGATGGGGACCCTTCACTCCTCAGGGAGTACCTTCACAACCGAGGTATCCCTCCTGATTTTTTATCCACCACACGTGGGTGTAGGATGAGCCCTGCTGGCACCTTCACCCCTCCTACTAGTCTCAACGTGGCTTCTTTAATTTTGTAATTGTAGAACTTTCACTCAGCTCGATTTCAGGTGGTTCTGAATGATGGTTGTTCTGTAGTTTAGTTGTAATTTTGATGTGGTTGTGGGACAAGGCAAGTACCATGTTTACCTATGCCACCATCTTGACTGGAAGTCACAGTGAAGGCAGAACTTTTAATGAGACAAATCGATCTATTGGCCCTAATTCTAGAGGCAGAACAGGTGTGGTCCCTTGGCTAGGAGGAAGCCTTTGATGCTCCCTGAGTAACTGGCTGCTGTCCCCAGGTGCTGCCTCCCCACAGATCTCAGGATAGAAGCCAGACTGTGGGCCAGTCTCTAATATTCAAAGCAGATATTGCTGGACAAGGGAAGGAGTAAAAAGAGAAAAATAAAAGAAGATTGAAAAGGGAGAAAGAGTAGTGACATTGGAGAAAGAACAACAACAAAAAAAGCAAGGGAAGGAGGATACAAAACAAGAGGAAAGAGGAAAGGAGATGAGATATGAGAGAAAGAGAGGGCGTGAAAAAAATGAGGAACATGTTTCAAAGGCCCCAGTGACCTAGAAGGTGTTATGTACCACTATCATCTATCCACATTCCCTGGAAAACATACTTTCAGTGAGGGAAAGTCAGAAGAAAGATGAATTACTGGTGAGGAAAGAAAAGTCTAAGATCTACTTAAACCAAGAAATGGAAGTATGTTTCTGTTTTCACCTAACCAAGTCTTGTATAACTTTTACCATCTGGATTTGCTTATTTTGCCTTGACTTCCAAGAAGCTATAAAATCTGAATGGAAGTTCAAGAATTAAGCAGTTTTCCAGACATATTGAAAGCAGTAAAGAGAATGAGTTTAGCAGTATGCTTGTTTGAACAAGCAACATACATACATTCTGAAGTAGAGATCGCCTTATTCAAGGCATCTTCCATTGCTTGAAGGGTTAATATCATTGACAATACATTCTCTCCATGTGTCTGAACTTTCAAAGACAGCTTTCTACTCATTCTTCGGGTGTTCATATCTACCTGACACTCTGCAGAGTCTGGAGTCGCTTCCGGTTTCTTTCCAGTTCTAATTTTCTCTTTTCAATTTTGGCTTCTAAATTAGCTTCGTCAGAGGCCACGTTATTGAGCAGGTCTTTAGTCTTCTGAACCTGCGCCTACATTTAATAGAAAATGAATGAAATAATGCCCCAATAAGTATCTCCAACCTGACTCTTGGAAGAGTGGAATTTCTCAACTCTTCAGGCATAGCAACATCATGCAAAACAAAAACAAAAGTAAGCAAACAGAGCAAACCCTCCCTCAAGTCATTACTCATTTAACCAACTGTTCCCATGGGGAACATCTGGGCCACGGGGCCCAGATAAAATTATTATCCTTTTTTTTCCCATGAGAAGAGGGTGTTTCTGCCCAGGGAAACAAATGAAGAGAGAAAGAACAGTGTTCTAAGTGGAGTGGAGAGAGGTCTGGTATCTGTCCTGCTTAGTTCTTTAGACTGGTTACATATCACTCTGAACTGTTAGTCTGCCTTTATTTTCATCTTGTTCAGGCTACCCCTGTAGTTAAAAATATCCTGACTTCTAGAATATACAAAGGTAGGCAAAAGTAGGTTTACTATTGTTCATATGGGAAAAAATATGCAGGTTATAATTATTACAATAGCTTTAATTAGAAAGAATGTCAAAATGGCACTGTGCACTTAGGTACAATCTCATAAGTGCTCAAATTATGGGCCTTCATTATTTACAAATTTTTATAGTCTACTTGCTATACTCAAGCACACTGGCACAGAGTTCTTACCTACTTCTGCCTACCCCTGCAGGCACATACAAGTATGGCTTTATATAGGAGGGAACAAAAAGAAACAGCTGGTCCTAGTCCTAACCCACTGCCTGCTGGGATTGAGAGAGAAGGTTCCCTTTCTCTCTCCCTGGCCACTGAACCTTGACTACAGACTACAAGAAACAAAGAAGCCACTCTGTGAAGTCCAACAGAAAGTGGTTGCCTTATGCAGTATAAACCAGCCTCTGGGAGGGAGCCTAGGCAACAGTAGGACAGAGGCCCTGGGGCAAAGGAGGCTAAGAAAGTGAAGGGGATGACAAGTCACCGATGAAAACTGCAGGCCTCCCTGTACTCTTGTAAGAGCAAGTTCATTTGAAGCAGTGGTAGTCCAAGTAAACACAGTGTGTCTTCACACTTGTGTTGTCTGAGAAGCTGGCCAGGTTTGGGCCTGTGTATTACAGCAATCTGCTGTATTAGGAATAATGTCTGGAACACAACCAGCTGAGTGTGAAACTGCCTCCCCAAGTTCGGGCGCTCCCACTCTGCTTTATGTTCCTGATGGCCAAGATGGGGTTCTCTCCTCCAATACTTTGCACATGGGTAGTATACCATAATGGTTTATTGGCTGTTTGCCTGTAGGTCTCTGAAATGGTATGGGGTACACAAAGAAATCACCTAAGGAGCCCAGGCACTCTCCACAACTCTCAGAGACATTGTGTATTTGGAAGCAACTACTTTTATTGATAATGAATGTATGGTTAAATTATTTTTGTCTAAGACAACAAACCATTTTCAAGATGCTTTCATGAAAATAATAGCACTAACCATCCATTTGCTGCAAGTATTTTTATTATTATTATTTTTTATCCTCACCCGAGGACATTTTTCTATTTTTTGTTCAGATAGAGTGGGAGGGAAAGAGAGGAAGAGAGAGAGAGAGAAACATCGACATGAAAGGGACACATCGAGTGGCTGCCTCTCGCACGACCAACCAGGGCCAGGGACAAATTGCAACCTAAGTACGTGCCCCTAGCGGGAACCAAACCCGGGTGTCTCTGGACTGCAGGCCAACGCTCTAACCGCTGAGCCAAACCGGCCAGAGCAGCAAGTACTTTAAAAATACCAGCAGAGAGCTTCTGGTCAAGATGGCAGCATAAGAAAATATGGTACTCGAATTCTTCCACAACCACATCAAAATTACAACTAAACTACAGAACAACCATCATTCGGAAATGTCTGAAATCTAGCTGAACAAAACTCTGATAATTAAGGATATAAAGAAGCCACATTGAGACTATGAGGGGGAACAGAGAAGTAGAATGGGCTGGTCCCACAATCACATGCCGCAGTTAAAAATTGGGAGGGGTATCTCGGTTGCCCAGGTACCCCTTGAAGAGCGAGGGGTCTCAGCCAGGATTCCAGTGCTGGGAAGAGAAGTCCTCATAACTTCTGGCTGTAAAAACCAGCGGGGATTGAGGCTGAGGGAAAAAGAGGGCAGCTGGAGTTGCAGGCATCTCTCTTAAAGCAGTGGTTCTCAACCTTCCTAATGCCGCGACCCTTTAATACAGTTCCTCATGCTGTGATGACCCCCAACCATGTAATTATTTTCGTTGCTACTTCATAACTGTAATTTTGCTACTGTTATGTCTTAGGCAACCCCTGTGAAAGGGTCGTTCGACCCCCAAAGGGGTCGCGACCCACAGGTTGAGAACTGCTGTCTTAAAGGAACCGTGCACTGACTTACTTGGACTCACTCGTTCTAAGCTCCAACGCTGGGGCAGCAGCTCAAAAAAACACCAGGGACGTACAGGAAGGAAATGAATTGTCTGGCATCAGGGCCAGAGCCAGAGGGGCAGCTTTCTCCCAGAGAGAAGTGCTGGCAGAGGCCATTTTCCTTTGCTGAGCCCTTCAACAAAGTTGGCAGGTGGGTACCATATCTGAGTCTCCATCAACCTGGCTATCCCTGCTCTGGTGATTCTGTAAGACCCCACCCAGCCCACCCAAGCCGTTTCCAGTGGCTTTTCCATACAAATGGCCTGTCTTGTCTCAAGCTGTGGACTTTCCTAAAATCTCTCCAACAAGCAGCATCAGGCCTCAGTGTGCCCCATACCTCTTGCTAAGTGGCCCAAGGCTTGTCACTAGTGGCAGCCAGCCTTGGTTCACAGCTTGGCCCCTCCAAGGCACCTCCAAGGCCAGCACAAGTATTAGCCATCTGCAGATCACTCTGTAGCTCATGCCAGGTGGCCCTGGGCAGTGCACAGGCTTCAGTTGACCTTGGCCTGCACCTCTTGGGAGACCCTAGAGCTGCCACATCTGGTGGACAGTTTCAGACCATGCTGATGCACGACACAACCACCCCCATGAGCAACACACTCATGGGGCAAACTCAGCACGCACTAGTACCCAGCTGAAATGAGTCCTGCTCCGTAGGGTCAGCTCCTGCACAGCAGATCCTCCACAGTGGTTACAGCAATACTCGATGGACAGCCTGTAAATCCCTCCCACTGACATGCCAACAGCAATTAAGGCTCAAGTATAATAGGAGGGTGGACACAGCCCACACTGGGGGTGCACCCAAAGCACCCAGCTTGGGTGACTGGGGAGGCTGTGCCACTGGGCCCTACAGGACACCTACTACACAATCTCACTCACTCTACCAAGACTGGGAGACACAGCAGCTCTACCAAATACATAAAAACAAACACTGAGAGGCAGTCAAAATGAGGAGACAAAGAAATGTGTCCCAAATGAAAGAACAGAACAAAACTCCAGAAAGAGCACTAAACAAAATGGAGACAATCTACCAGATGCAGAGTTCCAAACACTGGTTATAAGGATGCTCAATGAACTTAGGGGAAGAGTAGATACACTTAGTGAGAACTTCAACAGAGAGACAGGAAACATAAAAACACAGCTAGAACACATAAAAGATCCAGTCAGAAATGAAAAATACATTAACTAAAAGAATACATATTAGGGAATTGACAGTAGAGTAGATGAAGCAGAAGATCAAATCATCAATTTGTAAGATAAGGAAACAGAAAATACCCAATCAAAACAGCAAAAAGAAAAAAGAATCCCCCCAAAATGAGGTTAGTATAAGGAGCCTCTGGGATAACTTCAAGCATACCAACATTCGTATCATGGGAGTGCCAGAAGAAGAGACAGAGCAAGAAACTGAAAACCTATGTGAAAAACTAATGACAGAAAACTTCCATAACCTGGTGAAGGAAATATACATACAAGTACAAGAAATGCAGAGAGTCCCAAACAAGATGAACTCAAAGAGGCCAACACCAAGACACACAATAATTGAAATGTCAAAGATTAAAGACAAAGAGAGATTCTTTCTTTTTTTTAAATCCTCACCCGAGGACATTTTCTATTTATCTTCAGATAGCGTAGGAGGGAGGGGGAGAGAAGGAGAAAGAGAGAGAAACGTCTACGTGAGAGGGACACATCAACTGGTTGCCTCCCACATGATCCCGACCAGGGCAGGGGACGAACCAAGGTACATGCCCCTAACCAGAATCGAACCTGCGACTCTTTGGTCGGTGGGCCAACGCTCTAACCACTGAGCAAAAATGGCCAGGGCCAAAGAGAGATTCTTAAAAGCAGCACTAAAAAGCAATTAGTTACTCACAAGGGAGCTCCCAAAAGACTATCAGCTGATTTCTCAACAGAAACTTTGCAGGCAAGCCCAGCTGGTGTGGCTCAGTGGACTGAGCATCGTCCTATGCATCAAGAGATAGTAGGTTCGATTCCCAGTCAGGACACATGCCCAGGTTGCAGGCTCGATCCCCAGTGGGGAGGGGGGGCAAGAGGCAGCCAATCGATGTTTCTCTCTCTCTCCCTCTCCCTTCTTCTCTTTCTATAATAAAAAAAAAACAAACATATTTTTTAAAAAAAGAAAGAAAAGAAACTTTGCAGGCCAGAAAGGATTGGCAAGAAATAGTTAAAAGTGATGAAAAGCAAGGACCTACAACCAAGATTACTCTACCCAGCAAAGTTGTCATTTAGAATCGAAAGATAAACAGCTTCCCAGACAAGAAAAGCTAAAGGAGCCCTGGTCAGGTGACTCAGCTGGTTGGAGTGTCATCCTGTACACCAGAAGATTGTAAGTTTGATTCCCAATCAGGGCACAGATCGAGGTTGTGGGGTTGATCCCCAGTCGAGGCATGTATGGGAAGCAACTGATATCGATGTTTCTCTCTCACATCAATGTTTCTCTCTCTCTCCCTCCCTCCCTCTCTCTCTAAAAAAACATATCCTTGCATGAGGATTAAAAATAAACAAACAACTAAATAAATAAATAAAACGAAAAAGCTAAAGGAGTTCATCACCACCAAACCAGTATTATAAGAAATATTAGCCCTGGCTGGTTTGGCTCAGCGGTTGCAGCATCGGCCCACGGACCAGAGAGTCCCGTGTTCGGTTCCTGCTAAGGGCACGTACCTCAGTTGCGGTTTGTCCTCCGCCCAGCTAGAGTCATGTGGGTGGCAACCAGTTGATGTGTCTCTCTCACATCGATGTTTCTCTCTCTTTCTTCTTTCCTCTCTCCCTCTCACTCTATCTGAAGATAAATGCAAAAATGTCCTCGGGTGAGGATTAAAAAAAAATATTAAAGGGTCTTTTGTAAGAAGAAGAAAAAAAAGATCATAAATATGAATAATAAAATGGCAATTAATACATTATCACTAATTACTTTTTTTTCTTTTTAATTCTCATCCGAGGACATTTTTCCATTTTTGTTCAGATAGAGTGGGAGGGAGAGACGAGGAAGAGAGAGAGAGAGAGAGAGAGAGACATCGATGTGAAAGGGACACATCGAGTGGCTGCGTCCCGCACAACCCCAACCGGGGCTGGGGACAAACTGCAACTGAGGTACACGCCCTTAGCGGGAACCAAACCCGGGTCTCTCTGGACCACGGGCTGACGCTCTAACCGCTGAGCCAAACCGGCCAGGGCTAATTACTTTATTTTCTATTATTATTATTTTTTTAATCCTCACCCAAGGATATTTTTACACTTATCCTCAGACAGAGTGGGAGGGAGGGAGAGAGAGAGAGAGAAACATCGATGTGAGAGAGACACATCGACTGGCTTGCCACCCGCACAACCCCAACTGGGGCCGGGGACAAACCGCAACCGAGGTATGTGCCCTTGGCTGGAATTGAACCCGGGACTCTGGTATGCGGGCTGATGCTCTAACCGCTGAGCCAAACCAGCCAGGGCTCAATAATTACTTTTAATGCAAATGGCTTAAATGCTCCAATCAAAAGACATACAGTGGCTGAAGGGATAACAAAACAAGACCCTTATATGTGCTGTCTACAAGAGACTCACTGCAAATCAAAAGACACACACAGACTGAAAATAAAGGGATGGAAAAGGATATTTCATGAATATGGATACAAACAAACAAAATATCTGGGGTAGCAATACTTTTACCGGAAAAAATAGACTTTAAAACAAAGGTTATAAAAAGAGACACAAAAAAAAGGACCCAGCAATTTCATTTCTGGGTTTTTATAAAAAAAAAACCCAAAACACTAAATCAAAAAGATACACACATCCATATATTCAATGCAGCATTATTTACAATAGCCAAGATATGGAAGCAACCTAAGTGTACATCAACAGATGAATGGATAAAGAAGAAGTGGTGCATATATACAATGGAATATGACTCAGCCATAGAAAGAATGAAATCTTGACATCTGCAACAACATGAATGGACCTAGAGGGTATTGTGTTGAGTGAAATAAATCAGACAGAAAGACAAATGCCATATAATTTCACTTATATGTGAAACCTAAAAAACAAATATAAGCCCTGGATGGTTTGGCTCAGCAGTAGGGCATTGGCCATGAACCAAAGAGTCGCAGGTTCGATCCTGGTCAAGGGCATGTATCTCGGTTGTGGTTCAGTCCTGGTGGGGGTCATATGGAAGGTGGCCAGTCGATATGTCTCTCTCTCTCTCTCTCTCTCTCTCTCTCTCTCTCTCTCCCTCCCTCCCTCTCTCCCTCCCTCCCTCCCTTCTACACTGTCTGGAGATAAATGGAAAAATATCCTTGGTGAGGATTTAAAAAAACAAAAGACAGCCCTGGCCGATTTGCCTCAGCGATTAGAGACATCAGCCCGCAGACCAATGAGTCACAGGTTCGATTCTGATCAAAGGCACACACCTCGGTTGTGGTTTGTCCCCAGCCCTGGTCAGGGTCCTGCGGGAGGCAGCTGGTTGATGGGTCTCTCTCGCATTGATGTTTCTCTCTCTCTTTCCCCTTCCTTCCCACTCTATCTGAAGATAAGTGGAAAAAATATCCTCAGGTAAGGATTAAAAAACAGAACAAAACAGCCCTGGCCAGTTTGGCTTAGCGGTTAGAGCGTCAGCCCACAGACCAGAGAGTCCCAGGTTTGGTTCCCGCTAAGGGCACGTACCTTGGATGCAGTTTGTCCCTGGCCCTGGTTAGGGTTGTGTGGGTGGCAACCAGTCTGGTTAGGGTTGTGTGGGTGGCAACCAGTCGATGTGTCTCTCTCACATCGATGTTTCTCTCTCTCTCTTCCTCCCTCTCTCCTTCCCACTCTATCTGAAGATAAATGCAAAAATGTCCTCGGGTGAGGATAAAAACAAAATAAAACAAAAAAAACAAATAACCAGAACTCATAGATACAGAGAACATTTTGACAGTTGCTAGATGGGAGGTGGGTTGGAAGGATGGGTGAAAGGATTAAGAAGTAAAAATTCACCCTGGCCAGTGTGACTCAATGGTTACAGCACTGACCCATGCATCAAAGGGTCAAAGGTACGATTCTCAGTCAAGGGCATGTACCTGGGTTGCAGATTTGATCCCTGGCACCAGTCAGGGTACATGTGGGAGGCAATAGATGTGTATCTCTCACACATCGATGTTTCTCTCTCTCCCCCACCTCTCTCCCTCCTTTCCACTCTCTCTAAAAAAAATAAAGGGAAAAATATCCTCAGGTGCAGATTAAACAACAACAACAAAAAGTACAAATTGGTAGTCAAAGAATGGTCATGGGGATGTAAAGTACAGCATAGGGAATATAGTCAATAATATTGTAATAACTGCCCGGCCAATGTGGCTCCCTTACCTGATGAAAGAAATAGACAAACAAGTCCAGGAAGCACAAAGAGTCCCAAACAATATGAACCCAAAGAGGCCTATACCAAGACACATCATAATTAAAATGACAAAGCTTAAAGACACAGAGCGAATCTTAAAAGCAGCAAGAGACAAGCAGTTAGTTACCTACAAGGGAGCTCCCATAAAAATGTCAGCTGATTTCTCAACAGAAACTTTGCAGGCCAGAATGGAGTAGCAAGAAATAATCAAAGTGATGAAAAGCTAGGACCTATGGCCAAGATTACTCTACCCAATAAACCTATCATTTAGAATTAAAGGTCAGATAAAGAGCTTCCCAGACAAGAAAAAGCTATAGGAATTCATCATCACTAAACCATGGAATTTTAAAGGGCCTCCTTTAAGTAAAAGAAGAAGTAAAAAGATCAAAGACATGAACAATAAAATGGCAATAGATACATATCTATCGACAAGTAAATCTAAAAATGAAAATAAACAAATAAGCAGAACAGAAACAGACTTATAGATTCAGGGAACATTTTGATGGTTGCTAGTTGGGAGGGGAGTTGGGAGAATGGGTGAAAAAGGTGAAGGGATTTAGAAGTACAAATTAGTGACTATAGTATAGTCATGAGGATATGAAGCATAGTATAGGGAATATAGTCAATAATATTCTAATAACTAGGTATGGTGTCAGATGGCTTTAAGCTTTTTTGGAATGATCACTTAGTTTTATAATGACTAATCACTGGGGTGTACACTAGAAACTAATATAATATTGTATATCAACTATAATTGAAAAATAAAAAATAAACCCTGGCCAGTTTGGCTCAGTGGTTAGAGATTTGGCCTGTAGACCGAAGGGTCCTGGGTTGGACTCTGGTCAAGGGCATGTACCTGGGTTGCAGGTTTGATACACAGCTCCACTCAGGGTTGTACAATTGATGTGTGTCTGTCTCTCACATCAATGTTCCTCCCTCCCTCTCTAAAAATCAATGCAAAAATATCCTCTGGTGAGAATCAACAAACAAAAAAAAATGATTTAAAAAAAATTCCGCTGTCAATATATTCACTTACTTTTTTATATCAGTGAGAACATATGGTCTCCTATTTCACTCAATGGTCTATAATCCATTAATAGTATTCATTTATTTTGGTGTTTAAACTGACCCTGGTTTGGCCAGGGGAAGTCCACTCAAGCTGGCTTCTATGTCCTTTTGACAGATCCCTTTCATTCTCAGAGCACTTCCTTGCTTTCTGGCACAACAAGATCTTGCACTTTCCTGTCCCAGCTTTGAAATCAGCCATTTCTCATCAAGAGCCCTGGCTCCTTTTAGTGGAGAATGGCATTTAGAAGCCAAGATTTGGGTGCTAGGAGTGCTCAGTGCTAAGAAATGTATTCATGTATATGTGGGTATGCATGTGCACATGTGTATACATAAATACTGAACACATATATCAAAATTTATTCCCATATCTCTACGTATATTGCAAACCATGCACTTAACCAACACCTCAATTTCAGGGTTCATTCTAATTTTCTCTCTTTTCATAGTATCTGTAAACCCCTACTCCAACAGTGAGAAACTTGGCTTCTGTTATCTTTTGTTGTTGTTAATCCTCACCCAAGGATATTTTTATCATTGGTTTTAGAGAGTGGAAGGGAGGGAAGGAGGGAGGGGGACAGAGAGAAAGAAAGAAAGAGAGAGAAACATCAATGTGAGAAAGACACATTGATTGGTTGCCCCCTTACATGTGCCCTGACCAGGGCTGAGGATTGAATCTGCAACCCAAGTATGTGCCCTTGACCGGGAATCAAACCCACAAGCTTTGGTGCGCTGGCCGATCACCGAGCCACATGGGCCACACCAGCTAGGGTCCATTATCTTAATATACAGGCTGGGCCAATAGTGGGTTTACAGCTATTTGTGTGGGAAATAATAGTACAAGAATAAACTCTGTTTCTTGTACTCACATCTACTTTGGCCCCACCCTGTATTTACTTATTTGAATCAATCTACCTGTATATAATCAATCTCCCATTTCGGCTGCCCTGCCCTTCTTACCCTGCTGAGCCTCTGGCTCCCCCGTGCTGTGTCTCCCAGGGAATATTACCATTTTATAACAGGGTCATATAAAAACCTATCAATCTGAGAATTTTGTACAACTCTCAGCAAATTGTTTTATGCCTACTCCTAATTTACATAAGCCCCCCCTGCCTGTGTCTACTGAATAAAATGAATCCTAATAGTGACTGAATACCTACTATATGCCAGAGACTATGTATGACACACACTGCTATAATGAATGCTCAAAGGACCTTATGTGGCAGGCACTGCCATTCTCTCCATTTTACAGATGAGGAAAGTGAGGCACAGAGAGGTTAAGTAACTTGCCTAAGATCACATGGTGGGATTCAAACTCAAATAGTCTGAGTGTAGAGTGCCCCTCACTATCTGCCTTCCAAATGAATGAGCAAATAATAATTCATTGGTGATCATGCTATTTATTTCAGTGTTGTATAGAAGTAAGAAAACCTAGAAATCATTTAAATGCCCAGCAATTAGGACTTGGTTAAATAAAGTGTGAAGAGTCCACAAAATAGAGCATCATTTAATAATATAAATGAAAATTTTAATAGAATTATTGAACTATTAAAATTGACAAATTTTTAATAACATGAGAAGCTATTCATATTTATAACAAGGGGAAAAATAGTAGTAAGTGACCTAAGTATTCTAGAATGTTCTCTAAATTTTTCATTTCCCTACTAACATATCCTTCTTTGTTACTAGGCCTAGCTTGTTCTGTCTTATGGAGGCAAGAAATCAATATTTTTGAGGCCCAGGCACAAAAACATTAAATAAAAGCAAAGTAATCTCACCAAAATGTCCTTTATTGCAATTCTCATCACTTTTTCAGTCTCATTTATTTCCAGAGGTCTGGCAATTGCTTCTGTTCTCAGTTCCTATGGGAAACAATGAAATAAAATTATATATATTTTCAGAAGAGGAATTCTCAAAACCAATTTCCAGATCTAGATATGGCTTAGAGGCTGGTTCCTAAAAATTTCATTAAAACATGGATCTCTGATGCAAAAACACTTCCACCATCACCTTCTCCAAATGTTCTCTGTAATTCTACTGCCAATCTGGCCTCTCTCTAACGCGCCTTTTCAGCTACAGGCCCCAGGTCCCCATAGCACCATGGGCAACTTACCATCCCTCAGCTTTTCTCCTAAATTTGCTTCTTTACCTGCATTCTGTTCAGGGGCTCCCAAATCAAGTTCAGCTAAACTTGCTGTCTGAATCCCCTGCCAGCCTCTACAATCTTTATGATTAAGTCCTTCTAAGTTGTCTATCACTGACAACTGCAACCAATTAGAAGAGTAGCTTTGGCCCTGCCCCTAGCATTAATTATGGACCAATCAAGGAAGGCATTTGTGCCTATTATATCAGTACTGGGAACTTCTGAGACATGGGATTTTAATGTTGATGCAGTTATGAGATTCCTGAATCACTTTATAAAACTAACTTGTGCTTTCTTTACTCCATAGTGTACCTTATCTCCCTCACTGGTAGAAAACTATGAAGGGAAGGGATTAAGACTTACGCAAGGCTTAGTGCCTTGCCTGTGGTTGGTGTTTCTCAATGCATGTTGGTTGAGTGTATGAAAAACAAATACTGGCCCTGGCCGGTTTGGCTCAGCGGTTAGAGCGTCGGCCTGCGGTCCAGAGAGACCTGGGTTCGGTTCCCGCTAAGGGTATGTACCTCGGTTGCAGTTTGTCCCTGGCCCTGGTTGGTCGTGCGGGTGGCAGCCACTCGATGTGTCCCTTTCACGTCGATGTTTCTCTCTCTCTCTCTTCCTCTCTCTCCCTCCCACTCTATCTGAACAAAAAATGAAAAAATGTCCTCGGGTGAGGATAAAAAAAAAAAAAAGAAAAGAAAAGAAAAACAAATACTGGCTAGGGGATCATCCTCAGATCATGACTGCACACAGAATTTGAGAAGGGTCTCATGGCTTCCATGGCAACAGTTCAGCCACTGATTGTTTCATCAATTCATTACAGGATGGTGTTAAAAGGGAATGCTGGTGAAATCTCACAATGAAGCCACCGCTCCACTGACAAATAACAAGTGACCAGCTCCTGTCTCTAGGTCTGTTAGGAATATGTACAGACATGTACACTACTATACTATAAACAGAAAACACTGAAAGCCTAAAGTTGCCTCAATGGTTACCTAAATTAGCTATTAAACATTACTGGCAGTTTTGTTCTGCCAACTGCACTTCAGCAGGTGGCAACCACTATATCAAGAGCAGGGATGGCGCCTTGGCCGGTGTGGCTCAGTGCTTAAGAGTGTCAGCCCATGAACTGAAGGGTCGCGGGTTCGATTCCCAGTCAAGAACACATACCTGGGTTACGGGTTCAATCCCTGGCCCCAGTCGGGGGCATACGGGAAGCAACCAGTTGATGTGTTTCTTTCATATCAACATTTCTTCTCTCTCTCTCTCTCTCCCCTTTCCTCCCTCCCTTCCACTCTCTCCAAAAAAAAAAAAAAAAATTAATGGAAAAATTATCCTCAGGTGAGGATTAAAAAAAATAAAGAGCAGGGATGGTGACCTGGCACCCAAGTCTCCCACTTCCAGTGTTCTTCTAGGGCTGAAATAAAAAACAAGAGGAGCTCTGGCCAATTTGGCTCAGTGGTTAGAGCATTGGCCCGCAGACCATAGAGTTGCGGGTTCGATTCCGGTCAAGGGCATGTACTTCAGTTGAGGTTCGGTCCCCAGCCCTGGTCGATGTCATGTGGGAAGCAACCAATCGATGTTTCTCTCTCTCTCTCTCTCTCTTTCTCCCTCCTACTCTGTCTGAAAATAAATGCAAAAATATCCTCGGGTGAGGATTAAAAAAAGAAAAAAAAGACGAAAAAATAGCATTACACTGTAGCAGCAATGCCAGAACACAAGCAAGAAAGTGAGAGAGTGGTCATGGCTGACATACCTGATGGGAACAGAATGAATGAAATGTATTTAATTTAAAAACATCAGATAAGTCTGACCGGTGTGGCCCAGTGGTTGAGCGTTGACCCGTGTACCAAGAGGTCATGGGTTCGATTCTCAGTCAGGGTACATGCCCAGGTTGGGGGCCCGATCCCCAGTGGGGGGCATGCAGGAGGCAGCCAATCGTGTTCTCTCTCATCAATGTTTCTATCTCTCTCTTCCTCTCCCTTCCTCTCTCTCTAAAAGTCAATACATAAAGAAAAAAAAAATTTTAATTATAAAAAAATAAAATAAAATAAAAACATTAGATAAGAACATGTATGCTTCAAGTGCCATAAATCCTTACAGGTAAGAATTAAATAATATTCTATTTCTTCTTAAACCAGTGGGTCCCAAATTCTGCTGCACACTGAAATCACTTGGAGATCTTTAAAAACTGGATGCCTGGCTCTCAACCCCAGGCATTCTGATTCATTGGTTTTGGGGACATCCTGGACATCAAGTGATTTAAAAGCTCTATAGGGGCTCCATGGGAGTCCTCCAGAAGCACACTCTTAAACAGCTCCTTAAACATAATGGATGGAGCATACTCCTTGAATGACATTAACTAGAACAGGGCTGCAAATAAATATAAACTGTTAACATTAACTTCAACTAATTGATAGTGACTGTCTAGATTATTGGTTCCCAAACATTGCGTTTAAATCACACAGAAGACTTTTAAAATCCCAAGAGCCCAAGTCACATTTTATACCAATGATATAAAAATGGAAAGCCAGGCATCAGTAGTTTTTTAAAATACCCAGGTGATTGCATTGCGCAGCAATGTTTGGGAACCATCATGGCTCAGAAGAGGATTTTGTTGAGAAGAATGCTGAGGCTGAGTTCACCAAGAAAAGCATCATGATCAATAAAGTCTGCCATGGACACAGGAGAAAAGTTTCAGCAACATGCCATATATTTGCCATTCCTGAACAAAAGTCAAAGGTATTAAAAACAGACCAATGTACCTGGCAGATGTGGCTCAGTGGATTGAGCATCATCCCATGGATTGAGAGGTCCCGGTTTCATTCCCAGTCATGGCACATGCCTGGGTTGTGGGATCGATCCCCAGTAGGGGGCAGGCAGGAGGCAGCTGATCGACGTTTCTCTCTAACATCAATGTTTCTATCTCTCTCTCCCTTCCTCTCTCTCTAAAAAATCAATAAAAACATATTTAAAAAAGAACAAAAGCCCTGGCCAGTTTTGCTCAGCAGTTAGAGCATCGGCTCACGGACCAGAGAGACCCGGGTTCGGTTCCCACTAAGGGCACATACCTCGGTTGCAGTTTGTTCCCAGCCCCGGTTGGGGTTGTGTGGGTGGCAGCCAGTCGGTGAGTCTCTCTCACATGGATGTTTCTCTTTCTCTCTCTTCCTCTCTTTCTCCCTCTCGCTCTATCTGAAGGTAAATGCAAAAATGTCTTCAGGTGAGAATAAAAAACAAAACAAAAACAAAAACAACAGACCAGTGCCCACTAGAAGCAGGAATAGCAGCTAACTCTACACATTACCTTCTCACATGTTATATCATTTAATCAGGTACAGTTTAATAAAATCACAACAGGGGAAAAAATAATTGGAAAAGAAAACCTTGAAAATCTGCTTAGCTGAGAAAGTAATTAAGTTATCTGAGCACTGCTTACCCTCAACTCTACCTCCCTGCCCAGCAAGTCATACAGAGACGCTCCTTTGGAGGTGATTTCAGAAGCAAGCTGCCTGGCTGCTTTCAAATCTGCAATCTGGAAGGAAAATATCAAAAACAGGAACCTCAGTGACAGATTTTTAATAGGCATTCAGAAATAACCAGTCTGTTAATACAAATCCCTACCTCCAGTTGGGATACTTGACTACAGAACATATTTTCCACAAGACAGGTACTTACATCCTGTGGAAGAGAGCTCACAGGATGCCAGTTTAGGAAACACTGATCTAAGTATAAATTAGACCAACTTAGGGTCTCTTTAAAAGCCCAAATGTCAAGTCAAATGCAATCTGACTTGCTTCCTATTTGAACTAGGTCACTATAGGGGACCCCTACAGTGGTGGGGTGACTAAAGGAGGGGTAATCTGAGGGACACATTTCCTAGAGCAGCATCCTGATGCCCTCTGTTTAACCCTTCTGTCCCGTCATTCTCTGCCTTTAGGCTGAACTTCACAGGGCTGCTGTGAGGCTCAAATGAGTTAACATGCAACAGTACCCAGCTCCCACAAGGGTGGCAGCCATTGCTATGAAGATGATGATGATGATGATGATGATGATGATGACGACGACGACGATGATGATTTAACACCTAGCCCTGTGCACAACTTCTTTCTTAGGATTTACATGTCACCCCTTCTTCCTTGAATATGCTAAATTTTCAGAGCCCAAACAAACATCTCCCTGCTCTGCTCACACTCCCTCTTCTCCTAAACAACAAATCCCCAATGTCTCTCTTTTATTATCAAACCATCAGCAACAATTCTCAATATTCATTCACAGCTGACAACTTTCTTCCTATTTCCTTAGTACTCTAGGATTCGGTTCCTCCTAGCTCTAGCTTCTCCTACTTTACTAGCATCAGGCTTTCAGTAAATAGTTGAACTAATTTACTATGACTTCTGTTTTTATCCAAATACTGACAAATTGCCCTCAGTCAAGGAGTAAGGAAAGTAGTTCTGTGAGTATATGACATGTTCATTTCAGAGTGAGAAATATACATTCCATCCCTCACTACAAGCCTTTCATTGTCCTTACCTTAGAGCCAAGATCAAACTTGAATTTGCTGATATCGTCCTCTCCTATTTTAGAGCCCTCCATCCCTTTGGTCTTCATAGCGTTATAAAGGACAGAGGTGATCTTCAATAGTTCCTTCACTGCATACCCATCTGCCTGATAAAGCTTCTTAGTATTGAGTTTTATATGTGCCTTGGTGGCCTATTTTCAGACCAAAAAAAAAAAAAAAAATTTAAGGACCTTTCCATGTAAAATCTAAACCAAATCTCATGTAGGTAATTTGAAAATGTCTCTGCCAACAATTGGGATATAACCGGATTACATTAAGAGTCAAACATTCAGCCCTGGTCGGTTTGGCTCAGTGGTTAGAGCACTGGCATGAAGACCAAAGGGTTGCAGGTTCAATTCCTGGTCAAGGGCACATACCTGGGTTGTAGGTTCAATCCTTGGTTCCAGGTGGGGTTGTGTGGGAGACAACCAATTGATGTGTCTCTCTCACATCAATGTTTCTCTCTCTTTCTCCCTCCCTCCCTCCGTTCTACTCTATCTAAAAATCAATGGAAAAATACTCTCAGGTGAGGATTAACAAACAAACCAAAAAAAGATACAATCTTGATGGACAGCAATTGATAAAAGACAACAAAATTACAAATACACATATCTTTTGACCTAGCAATTCCAATCCTGAGAATTTATCCTAGAGATGGATATATCACAAATGAAATGAGATACGTATAGATTTGTTATAGCATTGTTTCAAAGAGCAAAGGTTACAAACACCTAAATGCCTATCTATATAAATTACATAAATTGTGATTTATCCAGGCAAGCAATATACCCAGGTGTTAAAGAGAGAATAGGAAGTTCTATATGTATTTGCAAAGTTCTTCAAAATGTACCACAAAGTGAAGATTCTAAACAGTATGCCACCATTTGTGTAAAAAGAAGGAAAAGAATGTATATTCTATTTGCTTATATATGCATAAACTCTAGAAAATATTAATAGTGATGCCTGGAAATGAAACTGGGCTAATGGCAGACAGGATAAGACATCACTTTTCATGATCTAAAAAAAATGTTCTGAACCATGAAATATATAATCTACTAAAAAATAAATAAAAATATTAACAAATAATGAATTAAAAACTAAGAACTTTGCTGGCAAAATGGCTCTACAGAAACCTGGTAAGAGAATGGGTTTAGAAACTTGAAAGAAGCCCTAACCAGGACCCATATCTTTCTAATGTAGTTTTAGAACTCCATCAAATAAGCATGAACTAACCATGAATTGGGCAACTGCCTTAATGAAGAAAACTCGGTCTTGTTCTGTGTCAACATCAGAAGGGATGTCAGTCTGAGGCTCATACCTATCAGAGAGAGAGAGAAAGAGAGAAGATACCACTTAAAGTCCACAAAAGAGAAAGTGGGCAACTGAGAGGTCAGTGGATCTGTAAGAGGAAGCTTTCTGAGTCCCCTGCTAAGTTAGCAATATTAAGAAAAACATAAAATACCAAACATCCAAGGGAGCAAATCCTCACCCTAAGAATAAGTTTAACTGATTTAAAAAAACAAAATTTGGTCTGGCTGGTATGGCTCAGTGGTTGAGCATCAACCCATGCACCAAGAGGTCGCCGGTTCAATTCCTGGTCAGAATACATGCCCAGGTTGTGGGCCCGGTCCCGAGTGGGGGGCATGTAGGAGGTGGCCAATGGATGTTTTCTCTCATCAATGTTTCTATCTCTCTCTCCCTCTCACTTCCTCTCTCTCTCAAATCAATAAAGGGGAAAAAAAATTTTTTTTAAATCAAATTTGGGCCCTGGCTGGTTTGGCTCAGCGGTTAGAGCATAGGCCCACTGAACAGAGAGGCCCGGGTTTGGTTCCCGCTAAGGGCACGTACCTCGGTTGCAGTTTGTTCCTGGCTCCGGCTGGGGTCGTGTGGGTGGCAACCATTCGATGTGTCTCTCTCACGTCGATGTTTCTCTCTCTCTCTTCCCCCCTCTCTCCCTCCCGCTCTATCTGAAGATAAATGCAAAAATGTCCTTGGGTGAGGATAAAAAATAATAATAATAAAAAAATTAAAAATAAAAAACAAATTTGGGGCTCAGCTTACAAAATTAAATCTTTCTCAGACCTCAAAGTTTAATTAAAATAGTCAGAATGATTACTTTGGCTGAAAGCCCTTGACCCAGAGCTAACTAGTTAGCTCTGAGAAGCAACAGAATTGTTGGGAGTTATTTTCTTCGTGTTATTGATGACCCACCAGGAGTCAGCAGCCCTTGGTGTCTTTCTCTACAGCTTTCAAGCTAAGAAGGATTTTTACATTTTTATTTTTTTTTTATTATTATTTTTTTTTAATCCTCACCTGAGGACATTTTTTCATTTTTTGTCCAGATAGAGTGGGAGGGAGAGAGAGGAAGAGAGAGAGAGAGACAGAGAAACATGGATGTGAAAGGGACACATCGAGGGGCTGCCACCCGCATGACCAACCAGGGCCGGGGACAAACTGCAACCGAAGTACATGCCCTTAGCGGGAACCGAACCCGGGTCTCTCCGGACCGCAGGCCGACGCTCTAACCGCTGAGCCAAACCGGCCAGGGCTACATTTTTAAAGGATTATAAAAAACAAAATACGAGGCAGAATGTGCAACAGAGATCTAATGTAGCCTGTAACACCTAAGGTCTTTACTACGTTCTTAATAAAAACTTTGCCAACCCCAAATGTTAGCTACTAGATTTTATACACAAAATGAAATTGAAATTATTTCTAATCCAGTGTACTCCTAAAGTGTGTAGGAAGTTCCTTTGTCACTCCCTGATGAAGGTGAGGGGATAGAGAGGAATTTAGACCCTAGTGTCCGCTTCCCACTGAGAAATAGTCTCCCTTTACCACTGACTGGTATATTTCTTCTCCCACAGCGTTCTTTAAAACTCAACTGATTTTTATCAGGTCACACCTAAATCTGTCAAACTCAAATTTTAATGAACTCTTCCTTTAGCTTTACAACAATGTCATATTTCTAGGTGACTAATAAATAAAATCGAGTATTCGTTCTTAGACCTCAATAAAGTGCAATTCTAACCTTTTCACAAGCCAGAGAAGAACTTCAGATACAAGTCCAAAATTTGGTGTGCGGAAATTTTCCATAGAAATATGTCGAGGGTATCCCAAGGCTCTCATCATCTCTGTAAAATCTGTCCAAGGTAAAATACAACTCAGTCAATTCATTGTCAAACAGCAACTACTTATTAACTTACTTTCTCTGCTCTCCCTTCTTATTCTCAATCTATTAACAGTTTTAGGGACTATTTATCAACTCCCTAAGAGGGAACGAAAAATGTAGATAAAACTTAAAATAATCTGCTTCCTGAAAAACATTTATTTAAGTTCCCTGGGAGAAGTGGAAGCTGTACATCAAAATGGGGTTTAGGAGTTGGCTGTGAATTTAATTTCTTTTTGATATCTCATTTCTCTCTTGGATATCTTACCATTCAAAATGAGAAATACCTGGCCTTATAAAGTGTCATAAATAAAAACATTTTTAAATGTTAACAGTGGTGCCTGGCTGGTGTGGCTCAGTGGTTGAGCATCAACCCATGCATCAAGAGGTTCGATTCCCGGTCAGGGCACATGCCCAGGTTGTGGGCCCAATCCCCAGTGGGAGACATGCAGAAGGCGGCCAATCGATGTTCACTCTCATCAATGTCTCTATCTCCCTCTCTCTCTCCCTTCCTCTCTCTCTAAAATTAATAAAGAAAAAAAATGTACTAAAAGAATGTTAACAGTGGTTATTATGGGGGGAGTGATGGTGGTAGGGTAAAGTTCATGTTTCTGAGTTGTCTTTTTTTTCTTTTAGTAAGCACATAGGACTTTACTAACACAAATTTTATTTATTTTATTTTTATTTTTTAAAATATGTTTTTATTGATTTTTTTTGGAGAGAGAGAGAGAAACATCGATGTGAGAAACATTGATCAGCCGCCTCCTACACTCCCCCTACTGGGGATAGAGCCTGCAACCTGGGCATGTGCCCTGACCGGGAATCAAACCGGCAACCTCTTGGTGCATGGGTTGAGCTCAACCAGTGAGCAACGCTGGCCGGGCTAACACAAATTTTAAAGATTAGTTGCACTATATCTACAGAAACATAAAAGAGAATGTTTGAACTATAGAGAATTATTTAGATTTATTATAAAACAGATTAAGAAACAGTAATACTGCCCAGCCGGTATGGCTCAGTGGTTGAGCATCAACCCATGCACCAAGAGGTTGCCGGTTCGATTCCCAGTCAGGGCACATGCCCAGGTTGTGGGCCCAATCCCCAGTGGGGGCATTGCATGAGATGGCCAATTGATGTTCTCTCACTTGTTGATACTAGAGGTGGCTGTCACTAAGCTTTAAGTAGAACTTGGAAATAAACACAACAAACATGTTTTGAGTTCCCACAATGTGCCAAGATCTATATTCAGTATGCTCATGGCTATTTTATTGTTAATCCTCACCTGAGGATATTTTTTTCCATTGATTTTTAGAGAGAGTGGAAAGGAGGAGGGGGGGGAGAGAGAGAGAGAAACATCGATGTAAGAGAGACCCATCTGTGATCAGGTACGTACCCTTGACCGAGAATCAAACCTGAGACCCTTTGGTGCGCCGCCTGATGCTCTATCAACTAAGCCACACTGGCCAGGGCATGTGCTCTTGGCTGTTTAATGTCTGTCCTCACTCTTCCTGAAGGTTGATGTTTAAAATGTCCTAACAACACTCACAAAGAAGCTACCCAGGCATCAGAGGTTAGGTTGGATTTCACCAGACAACAGAAGAGAAGGCGTGAGCAGAGAAAAGAACAACTGTACTGAGGACCTCTGTCAGTGTTATTTGGGAAATCTGAATAGAGTGATGGAAAATAAAGCAGCAGCCTCTCCATCACAGAGTCAGGCATTGCCTTAATATTTCTTCCCGCTAAGCAGTCAAGTTCTGTTCATTCTGCAGTATTATTGCCAAAATGGAAACAATTTCAGTAAGATTCTTACCATGAATTGCACAATTGTACAGCATTCATTTAATGTAAAAATGTTCAGAAATCCGTTCCTGTACACTCTTCCCAATACAACTCCATTCAATGTCCCCTAACAGAGTGCTCTCTCTAAACTACCAGGGAAGAGAAACTTGTCTCTACAATATAATCACCAAAAACCTTTAAATCCCAGAGGGCATAATTCACACTATGGTACTAGTAGGTGTAGTAACAAAAATGTGATGCATCTTCCTGTATAGTATTTTCATTGTAGAAAAACAGCAATTCATAACTGAAAGGAGTCATCTTTAATGGTGAAATTTCAGGCACCAGCAATTCAGTTAGAAAACTGACCTTATAGAGGCCTCTCAGCACCAAATTGGTAATCACCTGCTACATCTATGAAGGTGGAGCCACTTAAATAAACTGCTTCAGATTCAGAAAATGACAGTGTCTAAAAGGCAAGAGTTTTTTTTTATCCTCACCCAAGAATATTCTTCACTGTTTTGCGAGAGGGAGGTAGGGAGGAGGAGAGGGAAATATCCACAGGTTGCCTCCAATAGGTGGCTGACTGGGATGGAGCCCACAACCATTTGGTGCACTAGACTGCGCTGCAACCAACTGAACACTCGGCCAAAGCAAGAGATAAGAGATTTTGATTCACACAGTACTATGTCTTGATCTTTGGTTCCAACCAGTTCTGGCTGTGTGACCTAAAGCAAATTACTTTACCTATCTGTGCCTCAAATATTTCATCCAGGAATTATACCACCTACCTCACTGTTAAAGTGAGGACTAAAATAAGACAGTGAATGTAGGCTGTCTGGTGTGTAACAAGGTGTCCCCAAAGTACTAATAACTAATTTCTCTTATACCCATTCTTCCACTTCTCCAACCTGCTAACAAAGGCATTTGGGTTCCCTTCTCCTCATCAGCCCCTTTAGAAAGGATGTAGGCTTTGGAGGTTAAACAACCTGAATTCAAACTCCAACGCCAGCTCTTATCACCTGTGTCCCTTGACCTCTCTGAACCCGTTTCCTCATCTCTAAATACAGAAGCATAGTTATTGAAAGGAGTAAATAAAATGATGCCTACACACAGAACAGTTATCACCTGGCAGATCCTAAGAATTCAAAACACGCTAGCCGCAATTATTATTCAGCTGTCCCCTCCTCGGTTTTGTTGTTCGTTTCTCTGAGCTCTAACCTAACCCAACCCTAAAACGGTCTCTGCGTTTTCCGATACGGTAGCGAAGTGGCTACAGAAATCAATTAAAATTAGATAAAATTAAAACTTCGGTTCCTCAGCCGCACTAGCCGCAGCCAGTGGCAGATACAAAACTTCCCATGATCGCAGAAAGTACTGAGCCAGGGCTGGGTCGCTCTGCCTGGTGGTTGGGGATTGGGGGGGGGGGGGGGGAAGGGGGCCAGAGGACCAAGGACGTCCCCGAGGCGCCGAGGCCCGGGAGGGGCTTGGCGGGGCTCAGACAAGATGACCCGACGGGCCGGGGCCCCGAGTGTCGGGAGGACCGCAGGTCACAAGGGGACGGTTGTCTTACTGCGGAGGTCGCGGAAGGACATGGCGCTCTGGTCCCCACTAGCCCCGAGTCTCCGCCGCTCCCTACTCAGGGATCTTGTGTCTCTATAGCAACGCACGGAGCTCTCGACGGCGCGCGGCAGGGACCAAACGGGACAGAAGGCGAAGCGGCCGGACTGCGCGCGCATGCACAAGGGAAGGGGCGGCCGGCATAGGGATGTCTCAGAATCTAAGAGGGAGGTGTGGGATTACCGCCCGACGGGGAGCTCCGAGCCACAGGTCAGCCGAACCCCCTTCAACATTTTGCAGAGACATTTGGCACTGGCTGACACATTCCGAGCACCTATTATGTGCCTGAAACTTTGCTAGGCGCTCTGTATGCTGCTTCCCATTTCCTCCTCAACTCCTCTTGAAAGAACATACGATAATGTCACGAAGCTGGGTCTCCCTGGCCCAGCACGCTCCTCTAGCACGTGTAAACTGCTAGCTGCGCAGGCATCAGAAGCTCCAGAGAACAGACCGCAGCGTTAAAGAGCAGAACCCCCGAATAGAAGGCCGCGGCTGACCGAGGTACCGCGAGAGGTTGTCAGGCCCGGAACCGCGCATGCGCACCCTGCTTGTTCTCACAACCGGCCGGAAATCGACCCGGGTTCTTGCGCGCTGGTAGTAGTCCTGGTAATCGTGTCCTCCGAGGTGGAGCTTTTGTTCCCCTTGTTGAAGGACGGGAAGACTCCAGGGAGAGGACTGCGCACAGTACGCGGCCAGATTAGCTGGGTGCCCACTTGGGAGCCTTCCCTAGGGTTGCTGTGGTAGAGGACAAGCGACAGAGAAGAGCTGGGAGATGAAGTGAGCTGAGTTTAGAAGGGTGGGAGAAGAGGAGGGACTGCCAACCGCTGGGATGTCCTGGGCCCCTGTATTGGTGTTAGCGAAGTAACAGACACTTAAATGCACCGATCGTAAAGAGAGTCCCCAAAGATCTCTACACATCTATGGCCAGTACGACAAAGGTGTCATAGCACTTCAGTGGAGAAAGAATAGTCTTTCAATGAATGGTTTGAAACAGTTGGAAATCCAAATAAATGAACCCCCACACTTACCTAAATACAAAACCTAAAACTGTCACCTCACGGGAAACTGCTGTTTATATCAAGCGCCCAATAAAGTATCTTTAAGTTAATTTAAAAAACCTAAAACCGTAACTTTTCTTGAAGAAAACTAGAAAACTTAAGGGAAAAGCTTTATGACTGGGTTAAGCAAGATTTCTTAGATACACCAAAAGCATAATCCTTAAATAATGTTTTTTAAATAAATTGGACATCATCAAAAATTAAAACATCTCTTCAAGACACTTTTTTTTTTTTCTAATCCTCACCCGAGGATATTTTTTCATTTATCTTCAGATAGAGCAGGAGGGAGGGAGAGAGGAAGAGAGTGAGAGAGAAACATGGATGTAAGAGGGACACATCAACTGGTTGCCTCCCGCATGACCCCGACCAGGGCCGGGGACTAATCACAACCTAGGTATGTGCCCTTGGCTAGAATCGAACCCAGGACTCATTGGTCCACAGGCCGATGCTCTACCGCTGATCCAAACCGGGCAGGGCTCAAGATACTTTTAAGAAAATGAAAGGCTAATCTACAGTTTATTGATTTTTTTTTTTTTTTTTAGAGAGAGAGGAAGGGAGAGGGAGAGAGAGATAGAAACATCGATGGGAGAAAACATTGATTCCTTCCTGCATGCCCCCTACTGAGGACTGGGCCCACAACCTGGGCATGTGCCCCGACCGGGAATCAAACCGGCGACCTCTTGGTGCATGGGTCGATGGCTCAACCATTGAGCCACACCGGCCGGGCCTAATCTACAATTTAGAAGAAAATATTCACAAAACATCCATTGAAAAGTTTTATTTAGAATACATAATAAACTTTCAAGACTCAATCCAATGAGATTAAGTGGGCAAAACATTTAAACAGATACTTCAAAGAAAATATATAGCAAATAATAAGCAAAGAAAAAGATGCTCAAGGTTATTAGTCATTAGGAAAAAGCATATTAAAACACAATGACACCACTAGGCAATTAGGATGGCTAAAACAACAAATAAACAACAAAAAGCCTGACAGTGCAAAGAAATCCAAAGGATGTGTACCGACTTAACTTTTGTACATTATTGGCCCCATCATTTTACATTCCCACCAGCAGTGTAGGAGGGTCCAGTTTCTCCACATCATGATGAATATTTATCCATTTAAAAATTTTAATTATATCCATCCTTATGGGTGTGAAGTAGTATCACATTGTGGTTTAAAGTTGCATTTCCCTAATGACTAATCTTTTCTTGTGCTTGTTGACAGTTTGTGTATCTTTGGAAGAATATCTATTCAACTTTTTTTGTCACTTTTAAATTGTTTTTGTTGTTGTTAAGTTGTATTCTTTATATATTCTGCATACTACACTCTTATCAGATATATGATTTGCAAGTATTTTTTTTTCTTTATCCATTTTAGAGAGAGAGAAAGGGAGAGGGAGACAGAGATAGAAATATGGATGAGAGAGAACATCAGTTAGCCTCCTCCTGCATGCCCCCCACTGGGGATCAGCGACCTCTTGGTGCATGGGTTGACGCTCAACCACTGAGCCACACCAGCCGGGCAGTCTTTTACTTCTTGATACAGCCGTCCCTCGCCACTTCGCGCTTCGATGTTCACGGCTTCACTCTATCGCGGTTTTTTCAAATTAGAAAAAACTGCAATAGATTGAAGCCGCGGGAAAAAAAAAACCGCGATAGAGTGAAGCTGCAAACGTCAAAGCACGAAGTGGCGAGGGACGACTGTGTATAAATAAAAAATCCTACTTCTCAGAAATTCATTTATCGCGGTAGAGTCTGGAACTGATTAACCACAATAAACGAGGGCTGACTGTAGTGCCTTTTTTGCAGCAGAAAACTTTTAAATTTTGGTGAAATCCAATTTATTTTTTTCTTTTACTTGTGGTTTTGTTGTCCTATCTAATACTTCATTGCCAAACCCAAGATCATAGGATTGAGTTTTGAAAGTTTGTTATGTATTCTTATGTTTTCTTCTAAGAGTTTTATAGTTTTAGCTCTTACATTTAGACCATTGATGCATTTTGAGTTACTTTTTGTATATGGTATGAGGTAGGGGTCAAACTTCATTCTCTTGCATGTGGCTATCCAGTTGCCCCAGCACCATTTGTTGAAGAAATTATTTCCCCCATTGAATAGTCTTGGCATTCTTGTTGAAAATCAATTGACCATAGATATATTGGTTTATTTCTGGTCTCTTCTATTCCATTGGCTGAAATGTCTATCCATTAGCTAGTTCCATACTGTTTTGGTTAAATTTAAATTTTTCTTTTAAAAAATTGTTTTTGATTATTTGGACTCCCTTGTAATTCCATATGAATTTTAGGATCAGCTTTCCTGTTTCTATGTAAAAGGCCATTGGGATTTTCAAAGTATCTGTAGATCACTTTAGGGAGTACTGCTGTCTTAACAATATTAAGTCTTCATCTCATGAACAGGAATATTTTTCCATTTCTTTAAGTCTTCATTTTTTTCAGCAATGTTCTGTAGTTTTCAGTGTTGTCTGGAAACTCTTTAGTGAAAGGGTTAATAATGTTTAGAAGGGTAAGGCAAAAAGCTTGCAAAAGGCGGAAACTGAAAAATGCGTTGCTTGCATGACCTTTGTTCAGCCTTCTGTTGAGTATGGATTATCCAGATTATCTGAAAGATGATGAATCACCCAGCAGATGTGGACAATGGGCCATGCAGAGTACGTCAGCAGGAACTGCCAGAAGCTAGAAGAAGAGTACATAACCTACACCCCAACTGTTATTCAAGGCTGACTCATTTTTAGGTTCAGCCCGTCTGCACCCAGGCGCATGCAATAAAATCATTTTGTTCTACATTGGCCTTGCGTTGTGGATGTGATCTCCCGCTGGCTCAGACCTTTTATTTGGTGCCGAAACCCAGGAGGTCTGTGAGGATCCCACATAGGGGGCAACCTTGGGCCCCCAGAGTCCTCTGGGCCTCCTTTTGGACCGGGATTGATCACATCCTCAGCCAGATACCGGACCTCCAACCTTTCCTGCCAGTCGAGCATCAATACCAGACATTAATTCACTGGTGAGTGTTTTTGCCTACCAGTCTGATTCTCCAGGCTGTTCTGTTATCCTCGGTCTGGGACATAAGTGAGCCAGGTCTCTCAGTCACGTCTGTGTGATCGTCTCTCCTGAAATCCAGCACTGGTCGGGACATGCTCCTCAGGAACCAGGTTCCCTCAGCTCACCATGTATCTAGGGACGCCTGATATAGGTGAGTTGCACAACTCTTTACTCTAGGAGAGAAGGGGGGACGCCTTCTTCTTCCACTAGTGTATCCATCAGACCACCAGGCCATGACATCTCACAACGCAACATGGGAAACACTTAATCTTCCATCCCTCATACAACACCCCTAGGATGTCTCCTAAAAAATCTACAGATCCGCCCTGGCCGGTTTGGCTCAGCGATTAGAGCGTTGGCCCGCGGACCGGAGAGTCCCAGGTTCGGTTCCTGCTAAGGGCACGTACCTTGGTTGCAGTTTGTCCCCGGCCCCGATTGGGGTCGTGTGGATGACAACCACTCGATGTGTCTCTCTCACATCAATGTTTCTCTCTCTTCCTCCCTCTCTCCCTCCCGCTCTATCTGAAGATAAATGTAAAAATGTCCTCTGGTGAGGATCAAAAAGAAAAAAAAAGCTACAGACCCTAGGGCTCACTCAGGACTTATGTCCCAAGTGACTCATTTTTTACTGCAACATGGTGTGGCCTCAGTACAAATTAGACAATGGGTCACAATAGCCTGAGAATGGCACTTTCGACATTGTCACCGACCTAGACAATTTCTGTCAAAGGCAAGGGAAATGGTCTGAGGTTCCTTACATCCAGGCCCCTCTGCACTCAGATCACACTCCTCTGTATGTGATTCTTGTTCCCTCTCCCAAATCTTTTTACTCCACTCTAATCCTCCCAAAGCTCCCTCTGAAGATGACTCAGTAACTTCTTGTTTCCTCCTTTGACCCAGTGGATCTTGCCCCACCACCTCCTCCCTCAGCCCCTCCAGCAGGGCCTCCTCCTCCAGCCCCTTCTGCGGGCCCCCAACCCTATCCTGAACCTCCTACTCCAGCTCCGACTCTTCTACTGCGGCAAACGACTCCCTGACACACACGATTGGAAACCATCTTTGGTCCCTATCCGTCCCCTACCTCGGCCCCCATTTTAGAATGCCCCCGAGGGAAGCAGCAGGAGCTGAAGGGATTGTCAGAGTTCATGCCCCCCTCTCTCTCAGATTAGTCCTAAACAAATAAACGACTAGGATCCTTTACTGAGGATCCCACCAATTATACCCAGGAATTCAAGTACCTTACCCAGTCCTATGCTCTAACTTGGAATGATATTCATGTTATTCTGTCTTCCACTCTAATCCAGAAGATAAAAATCAAGTCTGGCCCTGGCCGGTTTGGCTCAGCGGTTAGAGCGTTGGCCCGCGGTCCAGGGAGACCCGGGTTCGGTTCCCACTGAGGGCGTGTGCCTCGGTTGCAGTTTGTCCCCGGCCCCGATTGGGGTCATGTGGATGACAACCACTCGATGTGATTCTCTCACGTCGATGTTTCTATCTCTCTCTTCCTCCTTGTCTCCCTCCCGCTCTATCTGAAGATGAATGTAAAAATGTCCTCAGTTGAGGGTAAAAAAAAAAAAATCGAGTCTGGGTTAACACCCATGGCCATGCCGATAATCTGAAACGACAGGCCCCCACTAACCCAGTAAGGATTGAAGCAGTTCCTAGCCAGGACCCCAGGTGGAATTATCAGGACAATGGGGCAGGTAGGAAAGCCAGGGACCATATGATAATATGTCTCATTGAGGGACTTCAAAAAGCCTCACACAAGGCCGTTAACTATGAAAAACTGTCTGAAATAATCCAGGAAAGGAATGAAAACCCTGCAACCTTCTATCCCGCCTTACACAGGCTGTAGGAAGATATACTAACTTAGATCCCACTAGCCCAGAAGGGACTGTCATGTTAAACCTGAGATTTATCTCTCAGTTGGCTCCAGACATTAGGAGAAAGTTACAAAAACTGGAAGATGGCCCTCAAACCCTTCAACGGGAACTTCTAAATCTAGCCTTTAAGGTTTTTAATAATCGTGATGAAGAGGCGAAACAGCAAAGAATAGCAGAATTCCAAATGCTTGCCTCTGCCATCAGAGGCCCCACTAATCAAAGGGGTCAGCAACCCCCCTTTAGGGGACAGCAGAAGGGCACCCACCAGAATCAGCAGAGCGGACCCCCAGGTCCCTGCTTTAAATGCAATCAGATTGGCCATTGGGTGAGGCAATGCCCCCCCCCCAATCCTCGACTATTGCCTAAGCCATGTCCTCAATGTGGAGGACCCCACTGGAAGTCAGACTGTGGACAGAATGCGTAGAGTCAGTGCTCATCCCTTCCTTGGATTGGTGGAACGGGCAGTCCAGGCCTTGATCTGATTGGCCTCGTGGCTGAAGACTGAAGGTGCCCAGGAACGGATGCTCTGACCATTATCTTGAACTCCAAACCTCGGGTAACTCTGATGGTAGCAGGCGGGCCAATTTCATTTTTAATTGATACCAGGGCAACCTACTCTGCCCTCCCCAAATTCAGGGGACCTCTTCGATGCTCTGGGGTTTCAGTTGTGGGAATTGATGGCCAAATATCGCAACCCAGGGCAACCAGACACTCACTTGTTCTTTAGGCTCCTATATCTTTCTCCACTCTTTTTTAGTGTTACCAGCCTGCCCCACTCCCTTGTTAGGGTGGGACATTCTACCTAAACTCCATGCTACTTTAACTTTTACTACTACCCTCCCCACCAACCACTTTCATTCTTTACTTTGCCTCCTCCAAGAATCTGCTTCCTCTCCTAACATAACAAACCCTGCCTCCCCGTGCCCCTCTGTCCCAGAAAGGAGGCGGGACGGGGTCTGCCAGCCTTGCAGGCTGCCGGTGAAATACCACTACCTTATAGTGTTTTCACTGACCCAGTGAGGCGGGAGGTGGTGGGCAAGCCCCGAGGGGCTCTCGCTTCTGGCAACTCGGCTCCAGGGACAGTGCCAGGTGGGGAGTTTGACTGGGGCGGTACACCTGTCAAACGGTAACACAGGTGTCCTAAGGCGTGTTCAGGGAGGACAGAAACCTCCCGTGGAGCAGAAGGGCAAAAGCTCACTTGACCTTGATTTTCAGTATGAATACAGACCGTGAAAGCAGGCACCACATATAATATCTCTCACTATAACCTTATGAGGGGTACACGTAATCTAACTATTCATGATGTGTCTAGCCCCTGCAATGGGAGTTTATATGTGCAAGCTCAGAGGGACGTGATGCAATATCAAAAAAAGAGTCATTCCAGGGAAATTAGTCACTATCCAGGGTGTAGTTCTGCTGGTGGCACTAGCCCTCTCCTCCCTCTATCATGGTTTAATCATTTGAGCCTTACTGTGGGTCTGTCAAACACCTCCCTAGGCCCAAATATGACTGGATTACTTTGCTTACCAGTGGGAATGATGTTTTTAGGTGCACTAAACATTTCTGCCCCCCAGGAGAGGAACTGCTATTCAATGCCTAAACCCAGCAAAACAGGGTGGCTTATGGACAGTGGGATATGTCACCCCAGCCAATACCTTAATCCATTCCTTCATCCCTAATTCAACCTCATCAAGCCCTGAGCCCAAAAGCCACATAGGGCAAAAAGGGGAGTCAGACCCCTCATAGCAGGAATCATAGCTGCAATTACCACTGCAGGCCTTGTGGGAGGAATTACTATAATGCCACAACAGCAAAAAACATAACCGCCACCATGGCAAATATAGGTAGAGATACAGGTGAAAATTTCAAACTTCTTTCAAAATCCCTAGACTCTCTTGCCTGCATGGTAATAGATAACCGCATTGCACTAGACCATTTACTAGCCAAAGAAGGTGTATGCATGATAGCAAACACATCTTGTTACTTCTATGTTAACTCAGCCGGCCAGGTCGAGGAGAGGACACAACGAATTCTACATAATGCCCAGTGGCTAAAAGAATTCAGTCAGGATCACCTAGCCCAATCTGTCTAGACAAATATAGAAGCAACCTTGCCTAAACTAACCTGGCTACTCCCCTTTATAGGGCCCTTCATATTAGCTTCTTATTATTGCTTTTCAGACCCTGCCTCTTGTGTCTAATTACTAGGTTTGTACAAAATTGACTGCAAATTTTAGTCAACCAGACAGTTGGACAATTAGTTCTAGCACAGGTAAAAGGACCCTATCACCCCATTCCCCAAGAAGTTATCTAACAAATTCTTTTTAGGAGTCCACAATGACCCCACACCTGCATGAAGTAGACAAAGAAAAACTTTGCCCCTTTTTCCTTTTCATCATCATTATAAGATGGGAATGAAAGGGTTAATAACATTTTAAAGGGTAAAGGCAAAAGCTTGCAAAAGGTGGAAACTGAAAAATGCATTGCTTACATGACCTTTGCTCAGCCTTTTGTTAAGTACGGATTTGACCTTTGCTCAGCTTTCTGTTGAGTATGGATTATCCAGATTATCCGAAAGACAATGAATCACCCAGCAGATGCAGGACGAGATACCACACCAGTCCAACTGCAAAGTGGACAATGGGCCTTGCAGAGTACCAGCAGGAACTGCCGGAAGCTAGAAGCAGAGTATATAACCTACACCCCAACTGTTATTTGAGGCTGACTCCTTTTTCAGGTTCAGCCCACCTGCACCCAGGTGTATGCAATAAAATCATTTTGCTCTACATTGGCCTTGCCTTGTGGATGTGATCTCCCGCCGGCTCAGACCTTTTACTTAGTGAAATTTATTCCTGTTTTATTCTTTTGCCAGTGTATAGAAATTTTTTAGCTCCAACAGTTTCATTAGCTCAAACAATTTTGAGTGTGAACTAATTTTTTCTCTATATAAGATCATGTCATCTGTGAATAGAGAGAATTGAAAGTTTAACATTTTTATTTTTTCAATTACAATTGACACTCAATATTATGTTTCAGGTGTATAGCATAATGATTAGACATTTATATAACTTATAAGTGATCTCCCCAATAAGTCTAGTACCCACCTGACACCATACATAGATATTACAATATTATTGACTATACTACCTATGCTGTATGTTACATCCCCATAACTATTTTTTGAGAGAGAGAGAGAGAGAGAGAGAGAGAGAGAGAGATTGATTTGTTGTTCCACTTATTTATGCATTCATTAGTTGATTCTTGTATGTGCCCTGACCGGGGATCCAACTGGCAACCTTGGAATATCAGGACGATACCTTCACCATTTTTGTTTTTGTTTTTTAGGGAAAGGGTTAGAGAGAAACATGGATGTGAGAGTGAAACATCAATCACATGCCTCCTGCACACCCCCTATTGGGGATCAAGCCCGAAACAGGCATGTGCCCTGACCAGGAATCAAACCAGCAACCCTTCAGTGCATGGGATGATGCCCAACCAACTGAGCCACACCGGCTAGGGCAAGCCTTTCACCTTTTTTACCAAGTCTCCCAACTCTCCATCTGGGAACTATTGGAGTGTTCTCTGTATCTATTAGTTTCTGTTTTGTTCATTTGTGTTTTAGATTCCACATATCAGTGAAATCATATGGTATTTGTCTTTCTCTGTCTGACATTTCACTTAGCATAATACTCTCTAGGTCCATTCATATTTCACAATGGTAAGATTTTATTATTTTTTATGGCCAAGTAATATTCCATTTCATATAATCTCACATCTTATCCAATTGTCTATCAGTGGACACTTAGGTTGCTTCCACATCTTAGCTATTGAACATAATGCTGCAATGAATACAGGGATGCATGTATCTTTTCAAATTAGTGTTTTGAATGTCTTTGAATAAATACCCAGAAGTGGAATTGCTGGGCATATAGTTCTATTTTTAATTATTTGAGGACTTCATACTGTTTCCATAGTGGCTTTACCAATTTGTAATGACACCAGCAGTGCACAAAGATTCCTTTTCTCCACATCTTTGCTAACACTTATTGATTATTGACAATAGCCACTTTGACAGTTGTGAAATGATACTCCACTGTAGTTTTAATTTGCATTTCCCTTATAATTAGCAATGTTGAGCATCTTTTCTTATGTTTATTGGTCATCTGTATGTCCTCTTTGGAGAAGTGTCTATTCAGGTCCTCTGCCTACTTTTTTGGTGCTAAGTTATATGAGTTCCTTATATATTTTGGATATGAATCCCTTATCGATGTATCATTGGTGAATATCTCCTCCCACTCAGTAGGTTGTCTTTTTGTTGATGGTTTCCTTTGCTGTGCAAAACCTTTTTAGTTTGATGTAAACCCATTTGTTTATTTTTTTCTCTTGTTTCTCTTGCCCCAGGAGACCTATCCAATATATATATATATATATGAGCAATGTCAGAAAGTTTACTTCTTATGTTTCCCTCTAGGAGTTTTATGGTTTTGGGTCTTACATTTAAATCTTTAATCTATTTTTAGTTTAGTTTTGTAAGAAAGTGGTCTAAGTTTTCTTTTTTTTTTTTTTTTTCATGTATCTGTCCAGTTTTCCCAGCCAATTTATTGAAGAGACTGTCTTTACCCCATTGTATATGTTTGCCTCCTTTGTTGTAGATTAATTGACCATATAGGTGTGGGTTTATTTCTGGGCTCTCTAATCTGTTCCATTGACCTATGTGTTTGTTTTTATGCCAGTACCATGTTGTTTTGATTACTATAGTCTTGTAGTTTGATATTAGGTAGCACAATACCTCCAACTTGGCTCTTCTTTTTCTTTTTTTACAAGCAAGTTTATTTAGAAAGTCACAGAGGTAGAAAAAGTGGGCCAGCTGGGCTGTGTGGGCTCAGGAAACAAGTTACAGAGTCAAAAGAAAGGCCCTTGGAGCTTAGGAGAAAGAAAGGCAAAGGTAACATGCCTGGCAGAAGAAGGGGAAAAGGCACAGGCATGCTCTGCAGAGAGAGAGAGAGAGCACCGGCCAACTTTGTTCTTCTTAAGGTTGCTTTGGATATTTGGGGTGTTTTGTGGTTCCATATACATTTTAGGATTATTTGTCTAGTTCTGTGAAAAATGCCATTGGTATTTTGATAGGGATTGCTTTGAAACTATAGATTGATTTGGATAGTATGGACATTTTAAATATGTTCAATTCTTCCTATCCATGAGCATGGTATATGTTTCCATTTATTTGTATCTTCTTCAATGTCTTATAATATTTCGAGTACAGTTCTTTTACGTCCTTGGTTAAATTTCTTCCTAAGTATTTTATATTTTTTCTTTTAATCCTCACCTTAGGATATTTTCCCCATTGATTTTTATTTATTTATTTTAATCCTCACCTGAGGATATTTTTTTTCCACTGAATTTTTTAAAGGTAGAGTGGGAGGGAGGGGGAGAGACAGAGAGAAACATCTATATGACAGACACATCAATTTGTTGCCTCCTGCACGACCCCAACCAGGGCTGGGGATCGAACCTGCAACCGAGGTACATCCCCTTGACCAGGAATCAGACCCAAAACTCTTTGGTTTGTGAGCCAGTGCTCTTACCACTGAGCCAAACTGGCCAGGGCTCCAGTGATTTGTAGAGAGAGTGGAAGGGAGGGGAGAGGGAGAGAGAGAAACAAAAATGTGAGAAAGACACATTGATTGGTTGCCTTCCACATGCACCCCAACCAGGGCTGGTGAGCAAACCTGCAACACCGGGTATGTGCTCTTGACTGGGCTGACGTTCTAACCACTGAGCCACACCAGCCGGGACTATTTTGTATTTTTTGATGCAATTGTAAATGGTATTGTTTCCTTAATTCCTTTTTTATTGATTTTTAGAGAGAGAGGAAAGGAGAGGGAGAGAGAGAGAGAAACACCAATGGCGGCCTCCTGCACGCCCCCTATCTGGGATAAAGCCCAAAACCTAGGCATGTGCCCTGAGAATCGAACCAGCAACCTGTTGGTGCATGGGACGATGCCCAACCGAGCCACATTATTGATATATAAAAATGTAACTGATTTCTGAATATTAATTTTGTTTACTGCTTCTTTATTGAGTTCATGTATCACTTCTATTTTTCACAGACTCTTTAGGGTTCTCTCTCTATAGTTATCATGTCATCTAAAAATGAAGTTTTACTTCTTCCTTTCCAATTTGATAAGTCTAACTTTTAAAGAAAGTTTCCCAAAGTGGTGGTGCCATGCAACATTCCCACCAGCAGTATATGAGAGCTGCAGTTCCTCCATAATCTTTCCTCACACTTGTTATGAGCCATGCAATACCCTGTCATTTACTTATGGTAAAATGGACAGTTAAAAAAGTTGTGACTTACCCAGTCACTCAGAACCACCTTGTCAGCATGCTCAAAGCACTGACCCAGGTAGGTTTCACTAAGTCTATACTCCTAAACCTCATTTTCTGATCATAGATGAAGAGACTGAGATCCCATGAGGTCACCTCCAGAAATGACTCCTCGGCCTGCAAGGGGTGAGTCTGTTATGTGTGGCAGCCTGTCCCAAGCCAAGAGAGACCAGGGACCTCCTCTAGGGTTCTGCTCCCTTCCCTTGCCCTCCTCCCACCCTGTCCCTGTCATGGGCATAGTCCTACCCCAAACTCAGAGGGTCCAGGAAGGCTGGAAGTCTTCCCTGTGACATCACATAGCTGGTTGCCAAGGGAGACCTGCAGGACCCACCTCCTAGGCAGGGGAGAGCTGAGCCCTGCTGCTCAGGAGGCTGGGCCACTCCTCCTCCACCAAACTGGCCCTCAATGGAAGCCTTGGTCTGTGCGTTCTCTGAGCTGCGCATAAGAGAAGGTGCGGGGCTGTGGGGAGGAGTGGCAGGAAGAAAGATGTCCTCCTGTCCTGACCTGGGCTCAAAGCCACAAGGGACATACATACTTGGGAAAGAGGAATGGCCCTTGGTCCAGGATGTGTGACCTGAACTATGTGATTCTGGACCCACTGTGAAATTTCTATACTGGCACCAGAATACTCTTTCTAGGGTAGGGGGCAAAAAGGGGTGGCAAAAAGGGCTTGAAGTCCTGAAAGAGAATTTGGTGCCAAGGCTCAGGCTTCTCAGACCTCTTTGTTGGCTTGGAAAGGAAAGGCAATATGTTGGGTCAGAGGAGGCCGAAGGCAAGGTATTTAGCCCATTTGACAGAAAGGTAAGCTAAAGTTTGGGAGGCCCATGTGGAGCCCATCACATGAGCATGTGACTGCGTTCTCCCATCATGGCTGGCTGTGGCCCCCTGGCCACCACCCTCCTACTTTCTCCTCCACAGATTCAGTGAGCTGGGCCCAAGGACTCCCCAGTCACCCTGACACACCATCCAACATCTATGAGGGAGGGCTGGGGGCCCAGCAGCAGCAGTGCCCCAGTGCCCAGGGAAGCAAGCCCAAGAACTTCCGGCTACGCCACCTCCGAGGTCTGGCACTCTACCTGCCAGGCCACATGCAGCCCGCTGGCCAGTGTGAGAGCCACTGGCTGGGCCGGCTCATGACAGGGGGGTGCCTTCCATGGACTGAGGGCATGGCCTGGCCCCTGGCCCTGCCACAAGGGACTCTGAACCCAGGTAACAGCCACTGCTCAGCCCTTCTGGATGCTCAGTTGCCCAGGGACAGCCTGGGAAATACAGGTGAGCACTTGTCCAGGTGATGCTGGAGGGGAAGACCCAGGGAAGGGCTGGCTTGGAGACTCAAATGGGCCCTTCTCCACTCTCAAGCCTCCTGGATTTCTGTCCCATCTCTGCAATTGATGAGCTCCCCCACTTCTGGGCTGGGCCTGTTTTCCCATTTGTAAAATGAAAGGGTTTGGGTTAGATGAGGGTCCTTCCAACTTAAACCATGTTTCCTTCCTCCTCCTCTCTCCCTCATGGATTATCTTGAAAGAGACCCCCCACACTCCTGTTTTAAAAGAAGCCAGGTTCTGGAGGAGGGGGGAGTCATAGGATAAGATAGGCTGGCAGCCTCCCCTGGGGCCAAGTGACTCCTTTCTCCCCTTTTTCCTCAGCATCCAGTTCCAGCATGGATCCAGCCAAGGGTGCCCCCTCCCAGCCTGGTACCCCTGAAGTCTTGGGGTTCAGGCCCAAGAGGTCCTGTGAGGCCTCAGAGGAGTACACCTGTCCACTGTGCAAGAGAATCCGCTCTGGAGCTCTGGAGAGGCCATAGGGATCTGAGTGCCAGGGCTGGTTCTCACAGCTCCGGACAGGAGGGGAAAGATGACCCAGGAGGTGCCGGAGGAGGCAGGCCCAGAGAGGAAGGGCTCAGCCCCACCAGTATCCCCTCCAGACTGAGAAACCTACGGCTGCCTAGCACCAGAGTCTGAGCCAGCCTCGGGAAAACTTGAGGGGACGGAGGAGGTCCTGAGGGAGGGACAGAAAAAAATAGAAGCCTGGGCATGCCCTTGCAGCCTGCTACAACTCAAGTAAACCACTTGTACCTGGGAGGCCAGGCTGAGCGGACAGTGGGGCTCCCAAGAAGCTGGGGAGCCTGCAGGTCTAATATTAATAAAAGCCAAAGCCTGCATGCACTTGTCCCTTGGTCTGTCATCAGGCTAGTTCAGTTAGAGAAACAGCCCCTTGGCACCCATGTTCTAGAGCAGATTTCCGTGTCCTTGGCCCTGTTGACATTTGGGACCAGATCATTCTTTGTTGTGGGGGCCATCAGGTATGTTGCAGGATGTTTAGCAGTGTCAGCAGCCTCTACCCACTAGATTCAGCTAGCTCCCTCCTCCCAACTGACAACCAAAGGTGTCTCCAGATAGTGTCCAATGTCCCCTGGTGGCAGAATCATTCCTAGTCTATGTCACTGGGCCTCAGTCCTGTGGGGACAGGATGGAAGGACTGAGGTTGGCCTCAGTGACCTTCACTATCTGGCTGACTTCCAGTCCTGGCAGCCCAGGTCAAGCCAGGGCTGAGCTGCCCCTTTTGGGGGCTCCTGCCAGACCCACATGATAGTGTCAATGACCCTCTGGATACCAGGACAGCTGGGTTCCTTCCAGAGTCAAGGGAATACATCCTTAGTCCCCTTCCCTGCTCCTATACTCTCGTTCCACCTCAGACATTTGATAGGTCCCTGAGACTTCAGTCCCTGGGCTGTTTTCAGGTTGTTATAAGTATGGGTGTGGCCCTGGGTGGTAGGAGTCTAAGGCTGCAGTAGCTAGACAGCAACCCCAGGAGGAGGAAACAATGTGAGAGCAGGTGTTCGAATACTCCAGCTGTGGCTGGGGCAGGTATGGGAGGGACGTAGCCACCAACTGGTAGATGAGGCAAGCCCCAAGCAGTGTCAGAAAGGGCAGCTGCCTTCTCCCATCGCCACATTCACTCCCCCAGAGGCTGAGGGTGGTGGGACCTGAGGGACCACTGCTTCAGACATACATTAGCGAGCTGCCCCTGGTCCAGGCAGGCACTGGGCAGAAGTGAGACCATGTCAGAAGCTGTAATACTCGGTCCTTGAAGACTGTCACAACCCCCTCCCACCTTTTGATGAACTGAGGCTCAGAGAACACAGACTGCCCCCAGGGTTCAGATCTTGGGATGCCCAGGCTGTGGTGGCCGCCACTGGACCACATCCCAGTAGTCTGGCCTTGTGTATAACCCCCTGCCTTGACTTGGGACTGGCTCTGGATCTTGCTTTACAAATAGAATGTGGTAGAAGTGACATGGTATCACTTCTGGCATGAAGGGGGCCTGGTAGCTTCTAGTGTATGTGTGTGGGTGGGGGAGTCAGTGTCCACATAAGGAATTCCTACATGGTGGAAAACCAACCTACCTCAGGGGAGGCCACCACTGACCTACTGGCCACCTCAGGAGTGCATCCTTCAGCCTGTTGAGCCACCCTCGATGAAGCAAACGAACCACAGCACAGGTCTTTCCCCAGGAAAGGATATCGGCTGCAACAACATGTCAGCCCCAAAGAAAACTGGCTACGTTGGCCTCTAAACGGTTCTTCCCTAAAGCTCTCAAAGCTTTCTTGAAAAGCACTCCAAGGAGGCTGAGAAGCAAAAAAGCCATGGCCATGGCATGCTGGGGACAGGGAGCTGATGTAAAGGAGCACCTAAAGCTTCAAACAACCAGTTGTTTGCGGAAATGCACACTGACCAACATGGGGCACTCTCACCCTATTCCCTGAATGTCCAGTGTGTTTGGAACTGGCCACCTGGAGTCAGTCTCAGCCCTTGGGAGCCTGTCCTTGAAGCCTGATGGGCTAGAAGGGCACAGTTGCCTTCAGGGCAATGGTCACCAGAAATCCTGCCCCTACCCATCCCCACAAGTTGATACTTGGCTACACAACTGACCAAGGGCCCCAAGGAGTCACCCCTTAACTCTGAAGCTGACCCATTAAAGGAAGTATATCTATCTCAATAAGTAAGGGTGTAACTCACAGCACCAGGTCACCGCTAGGACTCAGAGTCCAGGCCAGCTCACCGAGCTCACTCCATTCAGTGCCTCCAGCCCCAACACAACCCCCTGGGCTCCCCCACATCCAGTGCCACAAGCCCTGTCCTGGAAAGGGCTGTTTGGGTGGTGCTCCACCCTCAGGGGGAAATACACACATAGGTTTTAGGGGGGCCATTCAAGAGCTGTGTGGCTCCTGCATAACTTCTGGCCCTGAACCAGTTTTCCTCATCTGTCCAAAGGAGTGACAAACACGACCCTTTGACCTCAGGGAGGCCAGAAGCTCCAAGGAGAGGTTGGTGGAAGCACGTGGTCCTAGGCTTGGCCCAGCCTCAGGCTTCCATGACGTGCCCTGGCCCAGGGGTCCCCCAGGTTCCTATGGCAAAGTGCACTGGCCCAGGGTCCCTAACTGACCACTGCATTGAGTCACCTATCCAGCCTTCTCTAAGCCAGGAAGTGCCCCCCAGAGGACCAGGCCCAAGCTCTAGGCCAAGAGCTGGCCAAGGAGATTCAAAAAAATGGGGGCAGCTGCTTGAGGACCTGAGTTTAGAAAAAGAACCCAGTTGTGCAGTTCAGCTCTCGAACTTCTTCCCCAGGACCACATTATTTGGCAGGATAAACTATAAAAAAAAAAATTGGTCCTTTTAGCTGGAAGCCATCCTCGGGACTTGACAGCAACAAGCAGCTCCTGGGCCACCCAAAGCTACCACCCCAGCAAGGGGGCAAATCCCCACAGGAATGGTCCAAAGTGCAAGACAGGATGTGACCAATTAAAGTCTATTTATTTGTTTGTAATGAGACAGAACACTATAATTTGTTCAACACTGGGCTAGACACTGCTGTGATTAGGGGCAAGGAGGAAGGGGCAGGGCAAGGCCTTGGCTCCCTTATGAATGTCCAAGGCAGAACCTTCTGGAAGACTCTTCCCTTACCCCAAGGGGCAGAAATAAAAACCACATGATAACCGTTGATTCAGATTAGAGAGGACACTGAGCTGGGACTCAGCTCGAAGCCAATGTCAGCACAGAGTGGAGACCGGTCAGCAAGAGTGTGAAGTGGCTGAGGAAGGAGGAATGCTTTTCTGGCCCAGGCTTGCCTTCATCTCGAGAAACCCACTTCCCCCACCACAAGGCCAGAGGAGCCCCTGGGCTGGGAGTTCCGATGGAGGGAAGAATGCCAGTCCGATGCCCTCTTGCCTGGTTGTTCCCCCTTCTCCTCCCACTCAGGCTGGTGCACTGTGGCGATGGCTCCATGACACTGCAGCAATGCTGGGCATGATTCCGCCAACCTCCTTTACTCTGGAGGGCAGGGCAGAGAGCAAGCAGCTTTGGGGGAATGGGGTGGAGGGGACGCTAGAAGCAAGTGATGTCCACATGCACACTTCCTGGCACTGACAGCCTCTCATGTCTCTGCCCCCAGAGGCTGAGGGACCACAAGGCACGTGACTGCCCCCAGCCTCAAAGGCCAGGTCCTACTTGATCAAACATCACACTCAGCTTCTTCTTGTCTGCATCTGGTCAGGCCTCGTAACTGCAGCTCATGGAACTGAGGGGCTAGAGGGGAGGACCCCTGGGACCCTCACCAGCACCTGTCCTCAGCCTGGCTCCCTACAGCAGTTCAACTGAATGGCACATCTAGCATGTGATAGGTAGTTCCTCGCTCTCTGAGACAGCAGGACTGCCAGCAGAGAATTGGGAAACCTTCCCACTATCTGACCACCTGTCAGGGAACTAAGCCCCAGAGCTCTGTGCTTGGATGAAAAGCCTCCCACTACTTGCCAGCCCCTCGTGGGGAGGTAGAGGCTGCTCCCCATCCCCTAGGCTTCTGCAGGCTGGTTCTAGACAGGGTCTGGCATTCCCTTTATTTCACCCCTTCATTGTTCGGAGGCTCCTGTGTCTTTAGGGTCAAGTCTATCCATAACACTTAGGTTCCTCCTTCCCAGAAGTTCATTCTGGCTTTAGAAGAAGGAGCTGGAAGAAATGGGCAGTGCAGGGAAAGAGGCTGGTGAGGAGGTGCAGGGAAGGAAGCGCCCTCCTGCCCCCTTACTCCCAGGGCAGCAGAAGAAACTGACCACAATGAACATTGCGGCCAGCCTGTGGGGCTGGTGCACTCACATGGGGGCCAGACCAGGGCATGGGCAGAGGTTTCCACAGTAGGAAGGAGGACTGGAAGAATCTGCAGGAAAGAGAAGAGGGGAGCAGGGGTGAAGGCCTCCGCAAAAAGACATAGGCCCCACCCTATGTCTGGCCTAGGATGCCACAGCTAGCCCCAGGTGCCCTTGAAACATGAGCCCTTCTCTAGGCTGAGTCCTTTCTAGTGACCCCTGGGCTCCTCAGTCCCAGCACAAATCAAGGCACTGTGCGTGCCAGCCCAGGTAGCCATGGAGCACTCTGTGTGAACTTAGTTCAAGTCTCCAATCTGCTCTGGGCCATGTCCATGCACAAGTGGGTGAACCGTGGGGTCCAGCTCTGATGTTCTGAGGTCTGAGAGAGACTGGTTCACCACTGCACTCATGGTGTTCAGAAGTAGCCATGTCTGAACAGAGCCCTCATCTACAAAGTGCCCACCTCAGGGCCCTTCACTGTGAGCTGATGATGCCACTGGTGTTAGAGCTGACATCTAAGCAGGATCTATGAAAGCATGTCTGAGACATAGCCGCTCCAGGCACCCTTTGGAAGGGTAATGAGTGGCTATGGATGAGGAGAAGGGGTTTGATCTTTTGGTACCTTTTCCATTTCTCATCCATGTGAATGCATTTTTTTTTAAAAGTTGTTCAGGAAGTTAAAAGATAAAGTTCTGGCCAAGGCCCTGGCCAGTTTGGCTCAGCGGTTAGAGCATCGGCCCGCAGACCAGAGAGGCCCGGGTTTGGTTTCTGCTAAGGGCATGTACCTCAGTTGCAGTTTGTCCCTGGCCCCGGTTGGGGTCGTGTGGGTGGCAACCACTCGATGTGCCTCTCATGTTGATGTTTCTCTCTCTCTCTTTCTCCCTCCCTCCCTCCCACTCTGTCTCAAGATTTTAAAAAAAAGGCAAAAATGTCCTCAGGTGAGGATTAAAAAAAAAGTTCTGGCCAAGGGGCTCAAGGACTCTGCTTTCCTCCTTCAAATTTCTGAGTTGGTCAGGAACTACCTCAGCCTTTAGTGCAGCAGGTGCCTATCCAGAGCCTTGTTTTTATTGTTGAAAGCACCAAGCCTCCCATCAGGACCATCATCCCACTCGGTTCTGCTCCCTTCTTCCCCACCACCTGTTCAGGCAGGCATACCTGTTGGAGACCGGGCACACCCGCCCCACAACGCTCTGCTCCTGAGCCCACGTAGCACCGGGCCTGCAAGCTGGAGCAGGCAACGGGCCAGCTCCTCTGCAGAGCACAGCCGAGGTCAGATGGCTAGGAAGGTGGGCTCCGCAGGGCGCCGAGGGGTGGGACCTGTTGGAGGCTGCCCGGCTCACATCACATGGTCCGGCTGTATTCAATGCCGCCCTTGGTGGAGATGCTTGACCATGGCAGAAAGCTGCAGAGCAAGCTGTGGGCCTGGCGGTAAATCCTATGTGGGATGGAGCAGGGGCTCAGGTTTGCTAAAGCAGAGCCCAGGTGCTGGATGTAGTCCGTGGGGCTGTGTTAAGGAAGACTCCGACTCTCCTTGTCTGCCCACACACCCCTGGAGTGGCTGTCAGCAGGGGCCCAAACAGCAATCTGCAGGACTGTGCAGACAGCATGCCATTCTCAAGGGAGGCCAAGAGTCTGCTTAGCCTCTTCAGAGTGCTAAAAAACTTCCTTGGAGGGGCCTCCAATATGCAGAATAATAAAGGGCAACACGTGGGTACAAAAGGACCTTCCAGGTGAGGATTCTCAGACTAAGGCTGACAGACAGGAACTAGGTACTTCTGGGAGGGGTATAGCAAAAGAGCAAGTGTTTCTGCTCCTGCCCCTACACTCAGTCCTGGGGGGTGGGGGACTCATCCCTGTGACACAGAGGGGTCAACAGTGCTAAACCCTTGGACAGCACAGAGGCCCATCTTCACATGAGCATGGAGGCCTGTGGGCTTTGTACCACCTTTCTATTTCCTGCTTATTTCCCTATGAAATGGAAAAATCCTAGACTCATTTATTTAATTACACACACATACACGCACACACAGTTATTTTCTGGGCCACACCCTATGACTATTAAGAAGTCTTATAGCCTCCCTCCTACTTGTCAAGGGCCAGAAGAGAGTAAGAGCCAGGAGCAGGGAAGGGACACACCACTGGCTCATGTACCTCACACTCTGGTAAGAAAGTGTTCAAAACAGCAAACAACTTTCACCTCACTTGTTTGCTTTCTCCCCTGCCAGCACACAGGCCCCTATTTTGTTCATTGTTGTAGCCCCCACATACCAGAAACAGGAGACTCTCAACCAATACTTATTGGATGAATAGATGGACAAATGGATGGGTAGATCTTGGACCAGGGGGATTAAAAATCCACCCCTCATACTGGGCTAAAGTCTGGGGAACACTGAGTGCAAGAGCACGTTTGCTTTCCCAATATCTGCAACCAGACCATCATTTCTTAATACATGCAAACTGAATCTATCCACACTACCATCTCATCAGGGAAAAAATGCATCCTATGAGCTTAGCCTTGTGAACATCATCTGAAAGTGACCACATCTCCAGCTGGTACTAGGAAGCCAGTCCCTCACCCCTGATAAGGAAAGGATATAGGATGGTCCAAGGAGGGTGGCCACCATTGATGTAGAGGACATAGGTGAAGCCATCTTTGAGGACTCCACGGATGGAGTAGTAATAGGGGAGATAGTGGTGCTGCTTAAAATCTCTGTTTTCGTAGAAGTTTATTGCTGTGTTGTTGGTGGTGAGGACATGTAGGTAGATGGCTTTGCAGTGGTCCTGGGCGGTGGTAGATATGTGATCCTTTAAACTCTCAAGTAAAAGAGAACCTGTAGGCAAAGAGGCAACAGTCACAGTAGGCAGGGCAGGTGAGGAGGAAGCATGAGGCAGACAAGGAAGTGACCTTCGCAGAGATCTCTACAGATCTCTCTGCCACTGTATCAAGGACAATGACTTCCTACAACCACCTACTGTCAAAGTCCCTAAAATCCCACAGCCAGACAGGGCCTGTTAGCTGCAGACCACTGGGTGTTCAGGACCATGGATCCCGGCTGTGTAGTTCCCTCCCAGGGGCTGGAGATTCAATAACCTTTCAGACAACAAAAAATGTAAACCATAGCCCAGGAAAATGTGGAATGGGCAGGAATGGATTACAGTGAAGACTGCTGTGGCTGAGTGGGATGGGAATTTGGAGACATAGGGATGGCACAGCACCCTGGATATGAAAGGTATCTGATACATGGCAGCTAGGACTGTTTCATCAATTATGTTTTCTACTCTTTTTTTTTTTTTTTTTTTAAATCCTCACCCTAGGATATTTTGTCCATTGTTTTTTAGATAGAGTGGGAAGGAGGAAGGGAGAGAGAGAGAGAGAAACATCGATGTGCCTGACTGGGGCCGGGGAATGAACCTGCAACTGAGGTACATGTCCCCAACCATAAATCAAACCCGAGACTTTTTGGTCCACAGGCCGACACTCTAACTGCTGAGCCAAACCGGCCAGGACATGCTTTCTACTCTTAATCAAGCATAACCTTTGACCAGACATAAGCTGTGTGTGTGGTAGCAGGTGAGGGTAAGAGGTGCCCATTCTGTAATGAGGACCTTTGAGAGCTGTTAGTAATCTGATCTCGTCAGATCTGGGAATAAGGCCATAGCAGAAAGACTTGGTAATGAGCGGAAAAAGCATGGGCTGAACTGATGGTCGATGGTGGTGGGGGTGGAGGTGCAGGAGATGTGTTGGGAGGAGAAGATGAAGGTCTGACCTGAGGGAGGAAGGGTAGAGGAAGAGACAGAGGGATATTGATGAGCAAGAATAATCAGGATTCAGGAAGTGACTAGATGTGGGTGGGTCAGGTGTATGTGCCAAAAATCATTATCTCAGTCACCCCTTACCTATGCCGTGCTTTCTGAATTCCTTCACTACTCCCAGACTTAGAATGTATGCAACTTGTGTGTCAACAGAGAAGTTGGAGGCTAGAATATCTCCATCCTAAAGAAAAAGAAATAAAGTCAGATTCACAGTCAAGGCACCCGGTCCCACTATAGAACACATCTCATGCTGAGTCTCCCAGCCACAATACCTGGGGGGACACTGGGGCAGGAAGGGACAGAACAGAGGATAATGGAGTCACCCCTGCCCCCAGGAAACAAAAGGGTGTGGGCCTTTCTGCTAAAATAAGAACACTCACAAAAAGTCGCTTCTCTTTGGAATGGGTAGTAGACCACACAAGGAGGGACACTGATGCCAGACAAGTGAAGCTATGATGGTAAAAAGGAAACGACTATGCTGCATGGGCACTAAATGGTACTCATGTGTTAACAGACACACCCAAGAGACCAAACAACCAGACAAACACAGAGTTTTAGAAGTTTAATGAAAGGACCTTGCACTGCTCCCAGGTCATCTTATGAGGGAGGGGAGTTTGGGTGGCCCCTCTGCTGTCCACACCAGGCAGAGCGACATGCATGGCCTGCCACCGAGGTGTGTCTCTTGGTTCCAGAAATAAAATTCTGGACTGACAGAGTTGTGAATTTGACCGCTATGAGGTTCTGACGTTCTTCTACTTTGTACAGAAGAAGGCTCAGTGGATTCTCCCCCATAGAAAGAAAGTTTGGTGACTTGGCTTCTCTGATCCCTGTCCACTGTTCACTGAGTGGCTCCCATGTGCCGGGTGTGGGTTGGCCTATCCCTGTTCCTACTGCCCACTCTGCTGGCCCAGCCCCAGCCACAACACTCCACACTATAGTTAAGCTGGACATAGGCAAACTAAGTTTCAGGGAGGCGAGCATCCTTAATACTCTTGTTACGTGAAGCCCATGGGAGGGTCAGGGAGGTAAGGCAGGCATTTCATTCCCCAGTTGATGTCTTCTAACAGCCCCTGCTTTCTTTCCCCAGTGTTGAATGAATTCAGTCTCTCAGCAGGGCCTGAGAAAGTGCCAGAGTGCAAAGGCTCTCTCTCCTGATACCCAGGGTGTAGAAGGAAAGGGTCCCGATCTCTGCCCTCAAGGGAAAACCCACACATTCAAAGGAGCACAGAGATCTAGTCACCATTCATGTGGGACTGGACAGTTGCTGAGGGCACACAGGAAGAGCTTCATAGAGTGGGTTTTGGGGAACAAGTCAGGGGAGGGGAAGATGGGACAGTTTATCTTGAGAAAGAAGAAAGATAAAAAAGATACTGATGCTGCCCGGCCAGTGTGGCTCAGTGGGTGAGCGTCAACCCATGCATCAAGAGGTCGCCAGTTTTATTCCCGGTCAGGGCACATGCCCAGGTTGTGGGCCAAATCCCCAGCAGGGGGCATGCAGGAGGTGGCCAATTGATGTTCTCTCTCATCAATGTTTCCATCATCTCTCTCCCTCTCCCTTCCTCTCTCTCTAAAATCAATAAAGAAAAAATTTTTTTATTTTAAATAAAATAATAAAAAAGATACTGATGCTTGCTTAAAACACCAATGTTTCTTTTTTCTTTTTCTTTCTTTTTTTTCTTTTTTTTTTTTTTTTGCTGTATCTTAGCACTGGAAAATGGAAGGAAAAAACTCAGAGGAAAGCTAGGATAGAAAAGTTACTCTTAAAAGAAACCAACTTTGCCAGAATCTAATTATAGGCAAATTAGGGTAGACTTGAGTGGATTGGGTCTTTAAAAGAGAGAGAGATCCTTCTTGCATTTTTAAAGAAATAGACTCAGGCCAAACAGATAGAAGCAGTTGCCAGTTGTTGGTGGGTTTTTTCCTCCTCCTTGAAGTAAATAACCCACACGGTAAATGGTACTCAGTTACGAAGATGACCAAAATCATGAGGTAGAATCTTGACCCAAGTCAACCACATGGAACAATGTGTTTGTGACCATGACCTCACATTTTACACTTAGCGCAGGACTTGCTAACTCAGGGTCCAAAGACTCTCCAGGGTTCTTAGATAGATCTTGGAGGGGTCTATAAAATTGAATGGAAAAAAATCTTTATTTTTACTAACTTGTAACTGAAACTTAGCATTTCCTTCAACAAACCACAGCAGTAATAGTAGTTTCTGTGACACTGCCACCAATACAAATCACAGTCCCTTACAACTCTGTAGATTCTCAGTGGACCATTTACACCCCTCCCAACTTCAAAATGATAGTCATTAGAAAGAAGCCTGTGGTTAGGACTTGTTACTTAACTCACATATGACTGTATCATGTACACACAGAATACTCATCTGGGTATGAGTCTCATATGCAGTCTAGGCCATAGAGCAGGCAGTGTGATTCTGTCCTAAGGCCCTGGTAGCCCCAACATTGCTGCACATACTTACCTCTTTGTGTATCTTGGTCCTACTCTTAATTTCAGCTACTATCATTCCTACAATGGTACCCCTGTAGGTTGCGGCAAGGGAAAAGAACTTCTTGTTGGAGGTGATGTCACGATACCATGAGTCTGGGTACCTGAGGAGAACAAACTCAGGTGAAATTGCCAAAGGCCAAGTCCAACTAACGTGGTGCTTCACAGAGTGAACCCACAGGGGACTCGAGGCTACTCTGCCCACTGCGCCAGGGTTGACAAGAAGCCTGCCCACCACTTGGTCTCCACCAAAGCGTATCATTCTCAGTGAAGCATCTTCTTAAAGCAGCAATCTATCCAGACAGGATGGGGAATTTCTGATGGAAAAATGATTTTACAAGATGTAGAAAACACCCTCCCATGACATTGTCTCCACAAGAGCAGTGCCTGGAGGGGCCAGCTGGAAGAGTTCAGATTCAAGACCCTTGGTAGTCCAAGGGGAGCAAAGAAAAGATCATTTCATGCAAAGCCCTATGACACAGTGAGGAAAGACAGATGACTCAGCCCCAGGTAAGGAGACTCAGTGACAGGGACAGGACACTCCGGGCTTTATGGGTCTGTGGGTTTGTTTCTTAACTTGGGACATAACAAGCTAGCCCAGATACCATTCTTAAGACCAAGAGCTGGAAGAAGGTGTCAGACCCTCCACTGTGTAGAGACACAGTGGAGAGGTGCTCTGCCTGGATCCACCCACTAGAATGCTCTATGGGACCTGAGCATCGCCCAAGCTCCTCTCCTGATTGCAGTGGGTGAAACCTGAGGTTAAGATTCACAGAAACAACCTTGGCCAGTTTTGCTCAGTGGTTAGAGCAGACTAAAGAGTCACGGGTTCAATTCCGGCCAAGGGCACGTACTTCAGTTGCAGCTCATCCCCGTGCAGGTGGCAACTAATCAATGTGTCTCTCTCACATCGATGTTTCTCTCTCTTTCTCTCTCCCACTCTGTCTGAAGATAAATGTAAAAATATCCTCAGGTGAAGATTATAAAAAAAAAAAAAGACTCATAGAAACATAGCCCTGGCCAGTGTGGCTCAGTTGGTTGAGTGTCATCCTGTGCACCAATAGGTTGCTGGTTCAATTCCCAGCCAAGGCACATGCCCAGGTTGTGAGTTCAATCAGGGTATGTGCAGGAGGCAACCAATTGATGTTTCTCATATCGATGTTCCTCTCTCTAAAATCAATAAAAAATATATTTTTTAAAAAGACATACAAACATAATGTTTAGTAGGATCTTGAAAAGTTTGCGTCAATTTTTCTCACAACAAAAGCTCTATGTGCACATTAAAGAAAAATGGAGAAAATACAGACAAGCAAAATGAGATAAACCTGTAGCTACCCATAATCTCCCTATCCCAAACTACCAAAAACACTTTGCTAGATGGTACACATCTTCATAGGCTTTTACCTTGTGCATGTTTTCAAATAAAAGTGGAGCCCTGGCCGGTTTGGCTCAGCGGTTAGAGCGTCAGCCGGCGGTCCAGAGAGACGGGGTTCGGTTCCCGCTAAGGGCGCGTACCTCGGTTGCAGTTTGTCCCCGGCCCCTGGTGGGTCGTGCGGGAGGCAGCCACTCGATGTGTCCTTTTCACGTCGATGTTTCGCTCTCTCTCTCTCTTCCTCTCTCTCCCTCCCACTCTATCTGAACAAAAAGTGGAAAAAAATGTCCTCGGGTGAGGATAAAAAAAAAAAAAGTGGAATTGTGGTAAATACTATTTTCTAGTCTGCTTTTTTCACTTAATAGCTAAAAAAACAAAACACACAACAGCTCTCCTTGTCAAATGATAGATTTTTCCTCTCCTGGCTGAAATATTGCATTTTTGCATGCACTTACCCTAATATATGTCAGCCATTCCTTACTGTTAAGATACTTAAGTTGATTCTCAATTTTCTGATTTCTAAACAGCACTGCATTGAACATTTTTGTATTTAAATTTTCTCAGCAAAGCCCTTTTGGGGAACTCTTCTTACAAGGAACATGGAAGGGATCTGATGGCCATCAGAGAACAGGGCCTGGGCTCCTCTGACAGGCGAGGTGACTCTGGGCCACCATGGCACCTCCACGTCACCCTCACCTTTGCATAAGCCTGCCAGCTTCAGCGGATCCATGTGCATTACCCCCACTTATTCTCCCACCCCTCCAATCTGCAGTTGCAGGGCAGAGGGTGCCACTTAGCTTACTCGATGGGGAACCAGTCACCACAAAGATGCTTCACAGTGTCTATGTCATCGTGGCAGAGGAGGCGTAGGCTGACCTCGCTGAGGGCGCTGGATGGCACCACCTCTGTCATTCACACCTGTAGGGAGGGAGGCAGGGTCAGGAGAGCAGCCAACCTCCCCTAAAACCCCCACTAGCCCACAGACTCCATCATGGCACATTCACTTCCTCTTCCTCCTCCTAACCTGTGAGGCAGGAAAGATGGGAAGACTAATACCATCCCCCAGGGATGGCAGTCTCCTTAGTAACTGCATGGAGCATTTCTGTCCCTCACAATAATTCCTTGCACCAGGTGTCACAGTTGCCCCCACATTGCAGACAAAGAAACCAAGACTTGGGAAGGGCTGGCAAGATGGGGATCTAGGGTCCCCTTGCTGCTCATGTGGGACACCCCTGAGCCCCAGAGAGAGCAGCCTGCCTTTGCTCAGTTTTCTCTCTCCTCTCTGCCCCTCTGAGCTGCCTTCTGAGCATCACTCCTCCCTGGCCAGTGTCCTGTCTCCCTCATGTCGTTGTTTCTCCATTGCACAGAGCACACGGCCCCGTCAGCCCATTTTCCGACCTGGGCCAGTGGCCACCAACCCCTTCAGAGCAGCCTAGGCAGGGGCCAATGACCTGCTGGATTTCCAGGAGAAGTGGCGCTTGCTGGGTGGGTCATTTCTCCTCCCTTATCCAGCAGACGAAGACTCGTGAGCAAAAAAACAAAACAAAAAAAAAAAAAAAAAAGAGAGAGACTTTGCAAGACACCAGAGGTTCAAATCAGGGGTCAGGAGTTGCTGACAACAATTTTAAATCAGGAAACTACATTCAAGGCAGCAGGAAGGGAAGACCAAATATTGGACTTTGACAAAGGGAACACAGGAATCTTCTTTATGTTGAAAGCTGATAATAAAAGGCAAAGGATCGTGCATTTACCACATCTTTTTAGAAGGAACTGTGCAGTTCATCCTTGATGGCTGAGGAAAAATTCTTTCTATAGAAGAACAGCTGATAAAAGAAGAAATAGCCCAGCAGTGTGGTTCAGTGGATTGAGCGTCATCCCATGGATTGAGAGGTCCCAGTTTGATTCCCACTCAGGGCACATGCCCGGTTGTGGGCTCGATCCCCAGTAGAGGGCAGGCAGGAGGCAGCCAATCAAAGTTTCTCTCTCACATCGATGTTTCTATCTCTCTCCCTCTTCCTCTCGCTCTAAAAAATTAATTTAAAAAATAGAAATAATGATAGAATTAGAATATCATCACTTTGGAACTGCTGACGAAAATAAATGAGACAAGCAAGAATCATCAAAGGCATGGGGTATGGAGGCAAAGTTACCTGTGCCCCCAGTACTTACCAATCACCAAGGAAAAGCTGTTCAACCTCAAGATCCCACAGTCACAATTTCCCCAGTGATGGAGCCCAGCTTCTCTAACCAGTGCTATGCATGCGAAATCCACAAAGCCCTCAGATTCCTGCCTAAAGTACTGGGCCTGAAGCCAGTCGTGCCTCCCAAGCTAACATCACAACTACAGACAATACCTGGCACACAGACATACATTCAATAGCATCACAATATCCAACAAACACAGCTAGGTGATATTCTATAAGATGAGTGGTGCCCTGGCCGGTTTGGCTCAGCGGTGGAATGTTGGCCTGCAGACCAGTGAGTCGCAGGTTCGATTCCAGCCAAGGGCACCTATCTCGGTTGCAGTTCATCCCCAGGCCTGGTCAGGGTCCTGTGGCAGGCAGCCACTCGATGTGTCCCTCTCACATCGATGTGTCCCTCTCACGTTGATGTTTCTCTCTCTCTCCCTTTCTCTTCCTCTCTCTCCCTCCCACTCTATCTGAAGATAAATAGAAAAGTATCCTCAGGTGAGGATTAACAACAACAAAAAAAGATGAGTGGCCTGGTTTCTTCAAAAAGTCAATGTCATTAAAAAAACAAACGTAGACTGAGAGAGTCATGAAGAGCTATAACCAAATATAATGTGTAAAACTTCTGAAAAAACTAAAAGTCAAAACAACATTTTGTAGAAATTTAATTATGAGCTAGATAGCAGATGAAATTGTTCTTAACAATCTTAGATGTGAAAGGGTATAAATGGTTATGTAGAAAGTCTTAGGAGATGCATGCTGAAACACTTTGGAGTGAAGCATCATGAGCTTCTAAAACTAAATTTAAATGGTTCCCAAAAAATTTCAGCTGCTTAGAAAGCAAATATGACAACCCTGGCTGGTTTGGCTCAGTGGTTAGAGTGTCGGCCTGCGGTCCAGAGAGACCCGGGTTCGGTTCCCACTAAGGGCATGTACCTCGGTTGCAGTTTGTCCCCGGCCCTGGTTGGGTCGTGCGGGAGGCAGCCACTCGATGTGTCCCTTTCACATCGATGTTTCTCTCTCTCTCTCTTCCTCTCTCTCCTTCCCACTCTATCTGAACAAAAAATGAAAAAATATCCTTGGATGAGGATTAAAAAAAAAAAAGCAAATATGACAAAATTTTATTAACTATTGAATCTAGGTGGCAGGTAAGATATAATACAGGAACTTACTGTCCATACATTCAATTTTTCTAATAATAAACATTGGGGTTAGGGTGGCCCTGAAAGGGACTCTATAAATAACTTGCCTAAACCTACTCTAGAAACCAGAGTTCTGCAAGTAGGCATCATAATAGTCCTGTTGATGCCCAAAGGTCAAAGGGACCAAATGTTCTGCTCTTACTGCTCAGCAAGCTCAAGTGAAGTGCCCTTGGCGACTCTTCAAGGTCACCTGCTCCCCAGACCTCCGCTTGTACCTGGTTCTCACAAGACTTCAAGCATTTCCATAAGAGTCCCCAGGAAGGCCATGTCCTAACCTGCCACCTGCCAGCAGCCAAAATCCTGGGGCTTGACCACAGGGCCAGCAGGGCAGCTGCTCAGCCTCTGAGCCTGGACACAATCCCAGCTTACTGTGCCCAGCAAGAATGGCTCCTTCAATGGCTAGCCATGGGCTAGCAGCAGACTACAGCTCCCCAATGGCCAGGTGCTGCTGGGCAGTCAGGCTGAGGACAGGAGCCCCTCAGTCTGGGTAATGAGAGGTCCAATGCTGTGCCCCCTTCCCCTTCACGGTACCAGCCAGCCTGAGGGAGACCATCTAGGGTGGGGCTTTAGAGAATGTGTCCGCAGGGCTGGAAACATCACGGTGACTTTGATGACCTTGAAGCAGATATATGGGGTAGGTAAAGAGGGAGGGAGGGAGGAGGAGGAGTAGGAGGAGGTACAGCAGGAGTTCTGGGGCTCTGGGGCTACATTAGGTTTGGTCATTCTAGAATACACTGGACTCCAAGGGATGGGGAATGCACTACCCTGACATGTCCCTCTACACAGCATGACTCAAGAGTTGAAATGAGAAGAGACCAGCTTTCTTCTCCCTTCTGTTTTCAGCCAGCACCTAGACAATGCCCATGTGATATCTGCAAGGCGGGTGCCCCTCATGTGACCCTGTTGGCAGCACCGGGTGCCTCACCTGGCCTGCATGCCAAGGGGCTCTAAAGAGTATGGAATGAAAGCTCTTCAGGACAAGAAACAGGAGTGTTCCTGCCTGAGGCCTAGTGGATTCTGACACGTTAGATTAGTAACTGGATGAGGTACCTACCAACTGCACCTTAGAAAGGAGCAACGTTCCCAGGAGGTGCCCTGCTAGCGAAGACTAGTCACTTAGAAGGGGACAGAGCTGGTCTCTAGAAACATGATCTTGATGGGACCTCTGAGAGCTGAGCTGACCCATACAAGTCTCTCAAGGCAGGGATGACAAAACAAAGGGACAGGGCCATCACAAAAGTTAATGTGAGAGACCTGTTAAGAAAGGGCAGGCCACAGCTGCTGGGCTCTACTTATTTTAGTTCTTAGTTCCAAACACAAAGCAAAACCAAAACACCAGCCCAAAAAGAAAATATCCCCAGACTTGGCAAATCTGAACTTCCCATGTCGCCTGTTTTTTTTTCACTGGGATGCGCATTCAGAAATCAAGACTCAACCTGGCCTGTTGTCTCGTAAACAGCTTGACTATCTAGTTCCTACACCGCAAGGCCATTCCAGCACTCCGCACCTCCCTTCCATGGCCACTGTTCTAGGCCCCCCTCCCCGATGGCACCTAGTACATTCTGGTGATTGTGACCTCAGGGACCTCATGCTGCCTAAGTGGCTAGCTACCTCTTGGGAAATGGACTGGTTGAGCAAAAATGGCAAGTCCTCAGTTTTTACGAGTCATCCCTGTCCAAAATATATACTAGTGGTCACTGGCTAGGAGATGACTCCCCAGTCATCCTGGGTAAAGGGCTGTTTTGCTCCATGGAACATGATTATATGGGTTCAAGGGGTTCACCTCAGAGATTAAGGAGGCACTAACTGAAATAAAGAATAATTTACAGGGAATCAATAGTAGAGTAGGTAAAGCCAAGAAGCAAACCATTGATTTGGAATATAAAGGAAGTAAAAACACCCAATCAGAACAGCAAAAATAAAAAAGAATTTTTAAAAAATGAGGATAGTGTAAGAAGCCTCTGGGATAACTTCAAGCGTACCAACATTCGCATCATCGGGGTGCTGGAAGGAGAAGAGCGATAACAAGAAATTGAAAACCTATTTGAAAAACTAATGACAGAAAACTTTCCTAACTTGGTGAAGGAAACAGACACACAAGTCCAGGAAGCTCAGAGTCCCAAACAAGATAAACCCCAACAGGCTCACACCAAGACACATCATAATTATGTTTTGTGTGTGTGTTTTATTGATTTTTTAGAGAGAGACAAAGGGAGAGAGAGATAGAAACATCGATGTGAGAAACATCGATCTGCTGCCTCCTGCACGCCCCCTACTGGGGATTGAGCCTGCAGCCTGGGCATGTGCCCTGACCAGAAATCGAACCAGAACCTCTCAGGCCATGGGACAACACTCAATCCACTGAGCCACACTGTCTGGGCAAGACACATCATAATTAAAATGCAAAAGGTCACAGACAAAGAGAGAATCTTAAAAGCAGCAAGAGAAAAGCAGTTAGTTACCTAAAAGGGAGCTCCCATAAGACTGTCAGCTGATTTCTCAAAAGAAACTTTGCAGGCTAGAAAGGAGTGGCAAGAAATAGTCAAAGTGATGAAAAGCAAGGACCTACAACCAAGATTACTCTATCCTGCAAAGCTATCATTTAGAATCAATGTACATATAAAGAGTTTCCCAGACAAGAAAAAGCTAAAGGAATTAATCACCACCAAACCAGTATTATGTGAAATGTTGATAGGTCTTCTTGAAGAAGAACAAAAATATGAACAATAAAATGGCAATAAATACATATCTATCAACAATTGAATTTACAAAAAAAAAAAAAAAATGAGCAAGCAGAACAGAAACAGACTCATAGATACAGAGAACTTTTTGATGGTTGCCAGATGAAAGGGGGCTGGGGAGATGGGTGAAAAAGGTGAAGGAATTAATAAGTACAAATTGGTTAGACTGATGAACCTCAAAGGGAAAGGGGGAGGGAAGGTGGGAAGAGATAACCCAAAGAATTTATATGCATATATACATAACCAATGGACACAGACAATAGTGTGGGGGAAGTCAGGAGGGGGGCAGGAACAGGGAGGAGGGGGTCAATGGGAAAAAAAAGGAGGGACATCTGTAATACATTCAACAATAAAGGTAAGTTTAAAAAGAAAAAATAAAATAAAATTAACCACCAACTAAACTTCTTCACATAGACCGAATTCCAAATATGGATAGCAGGTTTTCCAGGGCACTGATTTAAATGCCTTTGGTGTTACCTTGGCCAGTTTTGCTCAGTGGTTAGAGCGTCTGCCTGCGGACCAAAGAGTCTCGGGTTCCATTCCAGTCAGGGACACATGCCTTGGTTGCAGTTCAGTCCCTGCCTGTGGAAGGCAGCTGGTCAATGAATCTCTCTCGCATCGATGTTCCTCTCGCTCTCTTTCCCCGTCCCTTCCTCCCTCCCTCCCACTCTATCTGAAGATAAATGGAAAAATGTCCTTGGGTGAGGATTTTTTTTCAAATGCCTTTGGTGCTTTGGGAAGCAGTTCCACAGCCTCTGCACATCTCCTCACTGGGACCAGTGAGTTCTCAGCAAATCATGGCTGGCTCACTGCCAAACACTCTGGATCCCAGATGAGTCAGACACCTGGTTCAGAGTGTTATGGGGGCAGGGAATACTGCTTGGGATCCATATTAATGAACCCTCAAATTCCACTGAGGTTTCAAAGAGTGACAGTGTAGACACTATGTAGTCCAAGGACACAGGGCATTGTTTTAGGAGCTGTGCTTGAAGCTGCCCAAGATGCTAGGTATCAACCACAGGGTCACTTTAGGACAACACTCTTCCTTTCCCTCAGGACCAAGAAAACTGGGAAAGGTAGAAAGTCCTTGTCAAAACTTCAAGCCTTTGGTACAAAGTTAACAACCCTACATCATCCCAGGCCAAGACCAAGTCCTGTCCATCAATGCAGTCTTTCCGGAGAAGGCTCCTGAGACAAGGGTCTTTCTCCTCCTGCTGCAACCATCTCTAGGGAAAATCCTGGCAGACAAGCCCAAATACCTCACCACCTGCCTAATCCAAGCAGCCTAACAGTATGATTTATAAAAATTCTGCTCAGCACCCTAGTGAGAACACAACCCTTGCTCTAAATTGAGCAAGTAAGTGTGAGTACGAGTCCACTAAGGCTCACCAAAAATCAGCCCTCAAGCCCTGGTCGGTGTGGTTCAGTGGTTACAGTGTTGGCCCATGAACTGAAGGGTCGCGGGCTCAATTCCTGGTCAAGGGCACATACTTGGGTTGCAGGTTCGATCCCCTGCCCTGGTTGGGGCGTGTTGGAAGGCAACTAATTGATGTGTCTCTCTCATATCGATTTCTCTCTCTCTCTCTCCCTCCCTTCCACTCTCTTTAAAAATCAATGGAAAAAATATCCTCGAGTGAAAAGTAACAACAACAAACCAGCCCTCAAGTGGAATCAACCCAAATGTCCGTCAATAGATGACTGGACCCATAAAATGTGGTCTATCCATGTAGTGGATATTTAGTATTGACACCTGCTACAACGTGGATCAACACTAAAAACATAATGCTGAGAAAAACAAGTCACAAAAGGCCACAGAATTTATGATTCCATTTATTTATTTATTTATTTATTTATTTATTTATTTATTCCTCACCTGAGGATATATTTTTTTTCTGTTTATCTTCAGATACAGTGGAAAGGGAGAGGGGAGAAAGAGAGAGAGAGAAACATCGATGTGAGAGAGATACACTGACCAGTTGCCTCCTGCATGACCCTGACCAGGGCCAGGGATGAACTGCAACTGATGTACATGCCCTTGACCACAACTGAACCTGAGACTCATTGGTCCACAGGCTGACACTGTAACCGCTGAGCCAAACCAGCCAGGGCACTTATGATTCCATTTACATGAAATGTCTAGAATGGTCAAATCCACAGGGACAGACAATAGATTAGTGGTTGCCTACAGTTGAGAGGATTGGAGGGTGATGGCTAAGGGTATGGGGTTTCTTTTGGAGTGGTGAAAGTGTTCTGAAATAAAATGTGGTGAAGGATGCACAGCTCTGTGAATACACTAAATACAGTGAATGGACACTTTGAATGGGTGAACTGCATGGCATGTGGATTATATCCTCAGTAAAGCTGTTAAAAAACAAACAATAAAACAACCCTAATTCTGAGACTAAATGATTCTTTTGTGAGCAAATGTATAAAAAATTTTGATTCTTTTTGAAGGAAGTCATAATAAATTCCAGAAAGAATCACAAGCTTTCTAGCCTGCAAGTCAAACTGCATTGACTCATGGTGGTGCCCCATGAGGGGGCTCCTTTAATGGGGCTGGGCCCACCACTGTACCAGTCTGCTAGGGTGGTGTTGGGGGTGCTCTGGGAAAGATGAAGCTGAAGATCAGGGAAGCTGGTAGAAGGTACAGACTCACAGAGATAAGGAGGAGCCACCAGTCCACCAAGGCCAACCTGGTAACTTACTCTAGATGTGGGCCAATTTTAATATTTCAGATTCAAAGAAAAAAAAAATCTGTCACTGGCTTGGAGTGTGTAAGAAGTGACCAAAGTTATTAAGTCTCAGCTAAGCACATGTGTGTTTTCCACGAGTTTTCATGGGGTAGCTGCTTAGATGATTTTGAGAAAGATCTCTCGCAGATTTCCCCCAACTAGGAAATCAATACAAACCACAAATCACCGGATAAATCTCCAATCAACTTTCAGCCCCAATGAGTGACCAGGAAACTCCATATTGTCCTCTTCCCTGGAAAACCACCTCCAGTGGTTTGTCTGGGGCTTGACAGGCTCAACCAGCCCAAGAAACAGGGTGACTTGACAGCCCACCCTCATCACCCTTAGCAGAGCTCCAGGTGTCTCATCGGCTGTGCCCCACAGTTTTCTCAACCAACAGCAAATGTGTTCTGAGTTCCTCCTACAAAAAGGAGCTGCAGGACAGGATGCTGTCAGCTCACTCTCACCAGTTCCTCCACCAGAGCTGGCAGGACAAGTGCAGGCAACTGGCAAAACTAGCCGGCACAGCCACGGTCTGGATGGCCACAGGTAGACCTAGAGTACCTGAAGAGCTGGAGCTCCATCCAGTCAGTAAGTGCTAAGATGCAAGGCCTTGACCTCTATGCTTGCCTGCAGCAGAGGACTGACTGCAAAGAGGCTGGGGGTGGGGCACTTCTTGAGGGGATGGAAATGTTCTGTATCTTGATGGTGGTTACACACACATATATGCACACGTTAAAACTCATTGGGTACATTTTCTTGTATGTGTGTTGAACTTCAATAAAGTCGATTTTAAAAGATTAAAAAACCACTCTACGTTGAGGTTTGATAGCAAAGGGAGAGATTCATAATAAATGAGCACCTCTTATGCCCTGGGATTTATAAATTTTTCCCCTAGTACCCTTGGGACAAGGCTCTTGTTCCCTGTTCAATTTTCAAGAAAAACACTGGCTCCAAGACACAAAGCTATTTGTGGATTCTCACATCCCTATTAAAAGCACTTCCATGTTTTCAAAGGCCAGTTCTTTATATGTCTTGATTTAAAAATAGAAACATGTCACATTTAACTAAGAGAAAAAGCAGGATATTACAGTGCCTAATATGTCCCAGCCCAACTGACAGGGGTTGGAGAACGGGGCAGGAAGGCATGGGAGAAGAAGAATCTGGCACCCTCGTGCCAGTGAAAGGAAGAAATGGAGTCAGAGAGGGCAAGTTTAGAGATGGTAGCTGTGCAGGTGGAATCTGGTGTGACAAGTGGCTACTTTACTGCAGGAGGAGCAAGTTGGGGAACCCTTATGTGGTACCTGTGGGGATCCCACTTGTCCATCCAGAACCTTCCACAAAGTAATTATCTCTTATTGCTACGGGCTACCATTAGGGCTCAAGGGACAAGGATTCTGAGATTTGCTAGAGAACAGGTGACAGTAGGCAAAGCCAGAGCAGAGGCCCGGTGTCAGGCCCTCTGTTCAGTAGGGACATACTGTACAGGAGAACTCTAAGTTCACTTGAGGCTTTTTTGTTGTTGTTGTTCTTAAAATATGTTTTTACTGATTATTTTAGAGACATGAAGGAAGAGGGAGAAAGAGATAGAAACATCAATGAGAGAGAAACACTGATTAGCTGCCTCACGCACACCCCCTGGTGACCTCTCGGTGCATGGGACGACACTCAATCCGCTGAGCCACACTGGCTGGGCCACTTGAGGCGGTTTCTTTTTTTAACACTCACCCGAGGATATTTTTCCATTGATTTTCAAGTAGAATGGGAGGGAAGGAGGAAGGAAGGGAGGGAGAGAGAAACATTGATGTGAGAGAAACACATTGAATGGTTGCCTCCGCACAACTTCAGCCAGGGCTGGGGATCGAACTGCAACTGCGGTACATGCCCTTGACCAGAATCGAACCCTCGACTCTTTGGTCCGCGGGCCGATGCTCCAACCACTGGGCCAAACTGGCCAGGGCGCCACTTGAGGTTTTAAAAAATGAACTGAGAGAGAGAGAGAGAGAGAGAGAGAGAGAGAGAGAGAGAGAGAGAGACATCGATTTGTTGTTCCACTATTTATGCATTCATTGGTTTATTTTTTTTTAAAACTATTTTAATCCTCACCCAAGGATATGTTTTTTTTTTTATTGATTTTTGTAGAGAGAGGAAGGGAGAGATCAGATGCCTCCCATACACACCCGACCCCTAAGTATGTCCTGACTGGGAATCATCAAATCCGCAACCTTGGCGTATTCAGATGACACTCTAACCAACTGAGCAACCCGGCCAGGGTCACTTGAGTTTTTAAGTGAAAACATGAAGCTGCAAAGGTTAGGCTTGCAGTGATAATTCTTCCCAGGGTTTCCTGGGTCTACAAATCATGTCCTTGAACTTTAGGATGGATGAGTGGAGCAATTCAAGGAGGAGCAGAAACTAGATTCTCCAACACCCCTCAGTCCATCCTGGCTCACCCCTCACTCCATCCTCTCTTCTTCCCCAAACCTTGTCCTCCTGAGACTGTCTACGAGCCTTGTCTTCCTTCTGTACTAAAATGACCTTTCTGGTCCCTGTACCCACGGCTGCTTTTGCCTAAGGACTCAGTGGTGGCTGTTAAGAGAGTGGTATCTGGATATCTAGGCATTTCCTCACCCACAATACTTCCTGAGTGCCTCTGTGTGTTCTGCCAGAGTGAAAGTGGAGGAGTGGCTGCCAAGATGTCCCTAATGTCCACAGGAGCATTTTCCATCTCCCTGCCAAGTGCTGGGGATTCAGAATCTGGGGGGCTTAGAATGGAATTGTTCCAGGTTCTGGAGGGGTTTCCAGGAATTGTCAGGCTACCGACAGGGCCCTCTACTCCCACCTCAAGTAATAAAGCCAGAAACAACCCTATTTGCTGGAGACTCCTCCCCTTTGTAGACTTTGTCCTGCTGCCTTTGTCCTGTTCAAAAGCAATGCTTCTGGGTCCCAGACAAGCTACACTTAACTTTTAAAAACTACCCTTTTGCCCTGGCCAGTTTGGCCCAGTGGTTGAGTGTCAGCCCAAGGACCGAAGAATCGTGGGTTCGATTCCCAGTCAAGGGCACGTGCCTCGGTTTCAGGTTTGATCCCTGGCCCCAGTGGGGGTGGTGCAGGAGTCAATCAATCCATGTGTCTCTCTCACATCAATGTTTCTCTCTTTCTCTCTCTCTCTCTCCTTCCCACTCTATCTGAAAAAAATCAATGGAAAAATGTCCTCAAGTGAGGATTTAAAAAATAATAAATAAATTAAACTGAAATAAAAACCAACCTTTCCTCTTAATAGCTTAAGAAGTGCTCTGGACTCTATCCTTGACCTCAGCAGACTTAAAGTATTCAGGCCAGCCATGACCACACCGCACCCTCCATCTCCCTTAAAACCTTCCCTTCCTTCTCTTCTTTCACTTCCATTGGTTCCAAAGTGTCCTTTCTCCTTGCCAAGACTAAGCCAACCTCCATTTATGGTCTGGGTGCTGTGCCCTCCATGTGCTTCCAGACCCTGCAGAGATGCTGGAGTCACAGTGATCTGGGGTCAAATCCCAACTCTGATGTCCACTGAGACATTTGTGTCCTGCTCCATGCTTCTGCTTTCTTATCTGTCTCTGGGAAGACAAATGAGATGGCCACTTCCTACGGGCCACCCCAATCCTTGGCCCAGTTCCATGTCTCCTACCACCCTGGCTCAAGTACCCCTTTTCTCCAACATTTTCAACCTTCTCTTTTGCACAAACTCCCCTCCAATGAGCTGTAAACACATCACTGTGTACCCTCTTTTGGACAAGTCTCCTGCCACCTTCTCTCCCTTCAATGTAACCACCAATAATATCACATTTGCTGCCACCTTCTTGCTTTATTCCTGCCCCCACCTTCTGCTCCAGCACACCAGTGATGACAAACCAACAGCTTCCCCTCTCTGAAACCCAGCAACCCTCCTTCGGGAATTGCCTCTCCAGACTCTCTACAGCTCATACCTCAGTTGCCCCTTTCTCAAGCCCCCAAATCCCTTCACCCTATGACAAAGCACAGCCCTGGTCCTTCCCTGGCACTCCAGGATTCTTCTCAAGTGAAGCACAAAGGAAGATTAGCACTCTTCCATGGCACAAGTATTAAAAACCCCCAGGCTCCTGGGAATGTGAAATTCTATAGACGCCAGGTTTATTGGCTTGGAAAATCCAACAATAAACTCCAAGCTCTGGAGTTTCAGATAGAGGGGAGAGAAAAGGAAAACTAAACCAGTGATGGGCACAGGACATGGTCTTGCTCATCAGTAAAATGGGTCAAGGGCTAAAAGGAGAGAGTGAGGGAAACAGTGAGCACTCTTCATAGCTGGTCTGCTCAAAGGAACAGCTGCCAGTGGGGGTGGTGAGCCATCTCCAGGGAAGCCTGGGCTCCTTCCAAAACGTCAGTGTAGGAGGAACGTGATTAATTTACAGGGTGATAAGAAACAAACACCCAGCACTCTAGTTCCAAACAGCCTCTCTCTTAAAAACCCAAACCATTGTGCTCAGAGGGGAGCCCATATATGACAAACAATTTAAGACACACTCTTCAAGCATGAATTGATGATACTGGAGGATTCCATTTGCATGAAATTCTGAAAATGGCTAAGGAAACTGATGGTGACAGAAATCAGAAAGTGGTTAAGAGGGAGACATTGAGAAGGGGCATAAGGCAACTTGCTGGGGCAATGACGATGTTCCATGTCTCCTTCGGTGGTTGTCAATCATATGGATCTGTTCACTTAAGATCTGAACACTTGGCTGCATGTTAACCATACATCAACTTTCAAAAGATGACAACAGGTGGTTCCAGTGTAGTCCCAGCTCCAGACCATTCTTACCTTTGGGTCAAAGATTCTATTCATCCCTTAAATTTCATACTGAGAATCCATGTAGTCTTTAATTTACTAAAATTGTATTGCAAATCCAGGCCCTGCTCTAGGTACTGTGGTTGCAGCAATAAGCATGACACAGTCAGCCCTGGCCGGTTTGGCTCAGCGGTTAGAGCGTCGGCCTGCGGTCCAGAGAGACCCGGGTTCGGTTCCCGCTAAGGGCATGTACTTCGGTCACAGTTTGTCCCCGGCCTTGGTTGGTCGTGTGGGTGGCAGCCACTCGATGTGTCCCTTTCACGTCGATGTTTCTCTCTCTCTCTCTTCCTCTCTCTCCCTCCCACTCCATCTGAACAACAAATGAAAAAATGTCCTCGGGTGAGGATAAAAAAAAAAAAAAAAAAAAGCATGACACAGTCAGAAATCTCTGACTATACGGGGATGGAGTAGGGGGATCAGAGTGTGTGTTTTCTTGAACCTTTACCAAAATACTCCCAGCCCTGCCGGTTTGGCTCAGCAGTTAGAGCATTGGCCTGCAGACCAGAGAGTCCCTGGTTCGGTTCCCGCTAAGGGCACGTACTTCGGTTGCAGTTTGTCCCTGGCCCCAGTTGGGGTCATGTGGGTGGCAACCAGTCGATGTGTGTTTCTCTCTCTCTCTCTTCTTCCCTCTCTCCCTCTCGCTCTATCTGAAGATAAATGCATAAATGTCCTCGGGTGAGGATAAAAAAAAAATTAAAAAAAAATACTCCCAGAAATCACTTCATTTGCTCAAGGAATTCATGGCAAACAGCACAATGGTGAACACAAAAAGTGCTTTCAACTGGGCTGTGCAGGGAGGGGTTAATACAACTGTGTGGAAGGGACGCTCTCCTCTTTAAGCAATGAGGAAAAAGGCAGAGGATCAATCCCCTTACAATCTCCCCAAATTGCACCTAAGACCCAAGCAATCCTACTAAAAAAAAGAAAAATGTCTAAATGTTGCAACATTCTTTATCTTCTTTAATTTTTCAAAGAGGGAGAGAGAAACACTGATGTGAAAGGAAACACTGATTGGCTGCCTCCTGGGGATCTAGCACACAACCAGGTCATGTGCCCTGACTGGAAATTGAATACGCAACCTTTCAGTGCACAGGATGACGCCCAACCAACTGAGCCACACTGGCCTGGGCTTATTTGTCTTTTTTTTTTTTTTAAGTGTGGTAAAATATACATAAATTATATCATTTTAACCATTTTTAAGTGTACATGTCAGTGGCATTCACATGGTTGTTCAACCATCACCAATGATGGTCACCAATGACCATCATCTCCAGAACTTTTTCATCTTCCCAAACTGAACTCTTAACTCCTTGCTCCTTCTGCTCCAGCTTCCAGCAACCACCATTCCACTTTCTGTCGCGACAAATGACACTGGCAACTTATTATGCTTAGTGGCACCTCTTCACGAAAAATCTCAACTTGGAAGGAAGCCTTCAATTTCACTTAACTGGAGACTTCTATCAAAGTCTCCCACAGACGTGGCTCCAATCAACATGGCTTCTTTGACTTCCCAGGAAGGGAGGTTGCCAGACCTGAGCATCGTTTCAGCATGAAAGAGGCCTCCATGCAGTTCAGAGCATCGTGCATTTTAGAGCTATGCTCTTTGGCTTTTTACTGTGTCCAAGATGAGATAGACCTTATTTTATTTTACCATTTTGCTTTTTAACTTCATGTCCACAGTAAAATGACCCAATGCAAAGGGCAGGTTCTCGGGTCACTGTGCATGTGTGCCACTCGCAAACCTCAATGCTCCTTCAGAAGGCATTTGGGCTAACCTTGGTCATGGCAGTCTGAGAGAATCCTCTCGTTGTTCTAAGGACATACACCAGAGAGACAAGGACAAAAAGATAAGAACAGGTCCCAGGAGGGTCTGAACTAGGGGCCAGAGACATGAAGCCAAGATCAGACAGACCCCATGGTCCCCTCACCTGTAAGCTAGGAAGAATCATCTTCCTGGAATAGAAAATGAGTGTGCAGATGAGCCTGGGCTGCCAGCTTACACAGTCACATGGAAAGATGTAGCCAGAGCTCAAAGCAGGAGACAAGTAGGGCATGGAATGGACGGGCCTGATCAAGAAGTGCCTTTGTGTCCGGCCAGTGTGGCTCAGTGGCTGAGCGTCGACCCATGCACCAAGAGGTCACCAGTTCGATTCCCGGTCAGGACACATGCCCAGGTTGTGGGCCTGATCCCCAGTGGGGGGCATGCAGGAGGTGGCCAGTCGATGTTCTCTCTTATCGATGTTTCTCTCTCTCTCTCTCTCTCTCCCTCTCACTTCCTCTCTCTCTAAAATCAATAAAAGGGGAAAAAAAAAAAAAGAAGTGCCTTTGCTTGGTGGCGTTTTAAGCTGGGATCCTGATAGGAGGCCATCTGACAGGGCCTACCCAGAATATAATTCCCAATTTAGATGGAGTGAGCCAACTGGTTTGGTTTAAAAACAAAACAAATCAGCCCGGCCGGTATGGCTCAGTGGATGAGCATCGACCCATGCACTCAGAGGTTGCTGGTTTGATTCCCAGTCAGGGCACATGCCCAGGTTGTGGGCCCGATCCCCAGTGGGGGGCATGTAGGAGGTGGCCAATCGATGCTCTCTCTCATTGATGTTTCTATCTATCTCCCTCTCCCTTCCTCTCTCTCTAAAATCAATAAAGAAAAAAAAATTTTTAAACAAATCAAACAGTAACAACAAAATCACCTGTAATGACTACATTTTTGTGGGGTGAGAATCAAAGGGTAGTAAAATACTCAAGACTGGACCCTGCCTGGGACTCAAAATCAAGAGCAAATTGGTTCTTCCACAGAGGACTTCAATGGCTACAAGCAACTCTAACACTGCTTTGGGGGGGGGGGGAGGGGGGGGCTATGGACAAGCAGCTACTCGGTTTGAAAGGAAAAAGTGCAGCAACAGGGGAATCAGGTTTCAGAAACCCTGTCCATCCCCTGCCTGCTCCCCTCCAGCAAATCAGCCCTCCTTTCTCTCTACCTCTCTTCACTTTTTCCATCTCATTCTTCTGGGTTTTGTTATGATTTTTAATCTCTGCTTCTGTGGGTTTGCATTTAGGATCCTTCAGAGTTAAATAGAAGTTAAATATTAAAAAATGGGTCAAATTTGGTATAAATTAACACATGATCATGAGGTAAACTTTTATACCAAAACTGATTTTTGAAAACTAATTCAACCTGCTGTTAGCATTTGCCGCTAAAGTATGGCAGTTTTCTGTTTACTATGCCACTTAACTTCTGTTTTTCTTAAAATGAGCTTGGGTTTTTATTATCAGGGGAAAAAAAGACTTTTTTTTTTTTTTTTTTTTATCCTCACCCGAGAACATTTTTTTTCCCCACTTTTTGTTCAGATAGAGTGGGAGGGAGAGAGAGGAAGAGAGAGAAACATCGACATGAAAGGGACACATCGAGTGGCTGCCTCCCGCACGACCCACCAGGGGCCCGGGACAAACTGCAACCGAGGTACGCGCCCCTAGCAGGAACCAAACCCGGGTCTCTCTGGACCTCAGGCCGACGCTCCAACCGCTGAGCCAAACCGGCCAGGGCGAAAAAAAGACTTTTTAGGTGGTGTGTAAAAATTATGAACACATTTTTATATTAAAATAATCTCATGGGCTGTTTTTTGGGTTTTTTTAATCCTCACCCGAGGATATTTTTCCATTTTTTGTTCAGATAGAGTGGGAGGGAGAGAGAGGAAGAGAGAGAGAGAGAGAAATATCGACGTGAAAGGGACACATCGAGTGGCTGCCTCCCACACGACCCAACCAGGGCCGGGGACAAACTGCAACCGAGGTATGCGCCCTTAACGGGAACTGAACCCGGGTCTCTCTGGACCGCAGGCCAACGCTCTAACTGCTGAGCCAAACTGGCCAGGGTTCATGGGCTGTTTTTAATTAGTAATAACTTGGAAGTTTTACAGTTTCTTCAAATTATAAGTAGAATAATTACCCATTTTGCCCCAAAATAGACTCTCTTAGTGCCAACTTTTAAACCCCATACCATTGCAATAACATGGCATTTTGTGCACTGATGTCAGAAATAAAGATTCAAAGCTGTAATAAAGCAAAGAAGAGGTGGTTGTGAATAAGGATGCCAAACAGATGTGCAAAAATATTTTAAAGGGTTCCTGTATAATCATTAAAAAGCAATTTTAGCCCTGGCTGGTTTGGCTCAGCGGTTAGAGCGCCGGCCCGCGGACCAGAGAGTCTGGGTTCGGTTCCCGCTAAGGGCACATACCTTGGTTGCAGTTTGTCCCCAGCCCCAGTTGGGGCATTTTGGTGGCAACCACTCGATGTGTCTCTCTCACATCGATGTTTCTCTCTCTCTCTTCCTACCTCTCTCCCTCTTGCTCTATCTGAAGATAAATGCAAAAATGTCCTCGGGTGAGGATTAAAAAAAAAAAAGCAATTTTAGTGGCTACATAAAATCCAATTCTATGTTTTTTGTTCATTCTCACCCGAGGATATTTTTCCATTGATTTTTAGATAGAATGGGAGGGAGGGAGGGCAAGAGAGAGAGAAACATCGATGTGAGAGAGAGACATCAATTGGGCGCCTCCCACACAACCCCAACCCCGGCCGGGGATCAAACCTGCAACCCAGGTACATGCCCCTGACAGGGAATCGAACCCGGGACCCTTCAGTCCATGGGCCAATGCTCAAACCATTGAGCCAAACCAGCAAAGGCTAAAATCCAAATTTTAAAAATATTTATAAGTTTTAAGACAACCACTTTAAAAGGGTTTAAAAAGAACAGTCCCCCTCTTTTTGAGGGAAGGGAATGCTTTTTTAAATCTTTGTTTTACTATGAACACATGTTCATAGTAAACTAAGAATTCACATGCAATACAAAGCAAAAACTAAGAATCCCATTCTGCCCAAAAATGACTGCTAATGGTTTCTGGTATTTCCTATAAGAAAATCAGTATTTTAAATAGACAGGGCCTGAGGTAAGGGTCCTGAGGGTCTTTTGGAGTGGTGGTTGCACAATTAGTTAATGTCATGACCATTCATCAAGCAGTGTACTTTTCAGTATGTATATTTCTTTTTTTATTATTATTATTGATTTTAGAGAGAGAGAGGAAGGAAAGTGGAAGGAGAGGGAGGAGAAGGGAGAGATAAACATCGATTTGTTGTTCCTTATTTATGCATTCAATGGATGATTCTTGTATGTGCCCTGACTGGGGATCCAACTCGAAACCTTGGCATATCTGGACTATGCTCCAAGCAACTGAGCTAAAAGGCCCAGGCATGTATGTATATCTCAATGAAAAGGTTGAAAATAGGAGGCCAGAGAGGGAAGGAATTTGAAACTAAGTATAAAGAGCAGCAAAATATCTGACCAGCAAGACCTTCTGAATAGTTTGCAACTACAGTCAGAAGGAATCATGTCCAAAAAGAAACAAGTTTGAAAAAGGTATCCAGCATCACTCCCATGAACTACAGAAATTATGGAAATATTGTTGCATTAACATATTCCAGATAAGAATTCTTTCCATTACCTAAGGACAGTTACTCACAGACTATTTTATAAAATGAAATTACTTTCTTCTGCTGTTTTCAAGATGGGCTCTTAGAGATGAGATGTAGAGACAGAGAAGCCACCATTTAAGGGAAGACACTACCTGATAAGCAGTCAGCTTTCCATTCAGTGAGACCTCTGGGCTATTTCAGCAGACAGGAGACATCCACTGCCCTGAACTGAGAGCTCTGAGGAGTCTTCTCTACACTGTGTTCCCTGTGGCTGCTTCAATGTAAGGATGCCACGTCCACCTGGTCTAAACACACCTCTGTGGCTGTGAGACACCAAACTGTTGCTAACAGGTACACTGAGGTTCGGAGATGGGGCAAAGCAGCCAGGACAGCGTCACCCTTCTTAGTTCAGATGTATCTTTTATCTCTCAAATCTCCTACCATCCAGGAATTTTCTTCCATCCAGGGCAGAGCATTCTGTTGCTTAGCAACTTCAACAAATCATATCCCAAATCTGGAATAGGTGTGGTTAAAATAAACACAATGACAAAATCACTGCAAGTTACAACTGGGAGAGGCTAAAGACAGGAAACACAGAGACCTTTTAAAAAAGTTTCTAAATGTTTTATTCTGACCCGTTTACACCACATCATGCCCTAATTTTGTTTCTTATAGGATTTAACTATCATCATAGAAACCCTGAGAAAGAATATGAATCTATTTGTTTTTGCTTTCAGTCCCTTTCAATTTGGTAATGCTCACGACTCCCCTTCTTCCCTGCTACTATTGGCCAAAGAATTTCTATCACTTATCTCTATATCAGAAAGTGCTAGCATTGTGGTATTTCTGTAGAAGACCTGGAGCAATTGTTCCGGTTCAGTCAATTAAACATTAACTTGGGTGAGATTTTCTGTCTTTAGTTTTCTGGTAAAATATCTGCAACCCGCAATGTTCTCTACAGTTCTGACGCTCCAATTAACAACCACTCCAGGTACCATAGGGAACTACTGTCAGGGGCTGTCATCCTTTCCTTCAGGACAAATGAGTAACAAAATGGTATGGCTCAAGGACTTGGCAGAGTGAAAACAGAGCAATGAAGCAACCAATGTCCATGTTTACCGCAGAGTAACTCCTTGCCTCATCTCAGGTCCTGGGCTCCGTCACCCGCTGGACAGGCACACAGATATTTGTTGTTAGTAGTTCAGAGAAGGCCCACAGCCTCCCTCAAAATTTTTCCAGGGGGACAAACCCCAGAAACCCCAGATTTCCTCTACTCCTTAGGAAGTGCTCAATTCGGCAGGAGGTCAGAGTAGGGTCTGGATGGCCAGTCTGTATGTAAACTACCACAAACACAAGTTGATTTGTCTTACTACGAAAAGGTACAGCTGAAGGAGTAGGACACGGAGACGACTAAGACAGAGCCCCAGGCTTTCAGGAGTTCACAGAAGGGCAGACAAGTTGGCAAAATAGCTACAAACCGTGCAACAAGTACCAAAGCCAAGCGAGGAGGCGGCAAATCGTTCAACTGTGAAAAGGCCAGGAGCTTCATCTCGAGTGAGACTCCGCGGGCAGCGAGGGGCAGGCTACAGTCTGGTTCCAAATTTCCCCAACTACTCGTCTAGAACCGCTCCAAGGCGCCCTAGGCAAAAGGACCAGCTCCCACCTAACGCTGGGAACCGCGCCCCTCGGCACCCCGCGGCCCGTCCTCAACTCTGCCGGGCGCGACCTCCGTGGCGGCCGCGAAACACCGCAGAGATCTGAGCACCGATTGGCGTGAGCTGCACCCCGGGCTTCCTCCAGCGGCCCAGTTGTCCCGCTCCCCACCAGGGCCCCTGAGCCCCCGCCCGTCCCAACCCGAGCTGCTCCTCTTCCTCACTCACGACGCACGCCCCGAGCCGGCCCGGCGCCTCCACCACAAGCCTCAGCCCGGAGGACCTCACCTCGGGCGGGAGCCGGTGGCAGCGGACGGGCCGTGGGCTTCAGCGCATCCTGGGGTCGCAGGGAGCCGGAAGTGGGGACGCGCGGAGACCGCAACGAGTTATGTAACCGGCAGGGGCCGCAGCCGGGACCGAGGCGGCGGCCCGCGGCACTTCCGCCTCCCGCACAGGGCCGGCGGCGCAGGCCGGAAGCCCATTGGCCACTGGCGCCCACGTAGGGCGCCGCCTCCCCGAGGCCGACGCCGCCATCTTAGGAGTGGGCAGGCCTCGCCTGACGCCAGGAGGGGAGAAGCTGGGGCGCTAGTGTGGGAGTATCTACAGGGGGCCGGTGAGGTTCTGAGAGTCGAGGGGGACACCCAGAGGAGGCGGGCCGGAGCCTGAGCGCCTCACGCGCAGACCGGGAGATTGCTCACAACCCGCCAGTTCTCCGCTAACATTTTCCTTGTTTGGACTTGGGGTTTGGGTTTATCCATCCCTAACCCATGCGGGGTATCGAACCTAGGAAACGTGATTGAGTGACCCACCCCGGCTGGCAGGCAGCACCACCACACCCCGCGTACCGCCGCACGGCAGGCCAACAGCCTGAGGTTCGACTCCACAGAAAGACAGTTTAGAACTGTCGCTATGTAAATAGGCAGGTGTCACAAGGTCCAGGGAACCGTGTTGAGCAAAATGTGATGTTAACTTTAACGCAGGAATTTATTCTTTGCCTTTCAATAACTTAAACAATGGTCCACATAGCCAAAGAATGGAATAAAAAGGACCTACTTACAGCCAAGGGCTACAATGACCAATTCTTAAAGGATTTAATTCCTATTCAGAAGAATAAACGTTATCACAGATTAAAAGTCTAAATAAAATAACAGTATATTAGAAATGTTCAAAGCACATTCTTTTAACATTTTGACAAGGAAATAGTACCTAAAGAGATCGGAAGTTTTAAAGGTAATTGGTATAAATAGATAAAGAGTAGAATAACAAGGTGATATAAAACAAGGAATAGATAATCTATCTATGTATGTGTAGTGCCTGGTGGAATCCTGATTTATGTAAAGTAACCTGTATTTATATTTCTTTTTGTAGCTATTTCTATAAGTTCCTAGTTTTTTTTAAGGCTGAAAAATCACTTGGACAAAATGAAAATTAATATAATACTATTTACAACTCTGCAGAGTTATAAATTTAAGTACTGCAAACATGCTACTGTAAGCAGAAATGCTATGGTTTAGTCCCATGTAGAACACTTTGAGCACTCTACACAATTATATTTAGTGTGTCATTATTAAATTATTTATAATTAAACTTGTTGCAAAAAAACTTAAGAGGAATTTGAAAGATCCACACAATAAAGCAAGATAAAGGGCAGTAGGACACTTAAGACTGAGGTGGGTGTGTAAAATGCAGACTTTGAAGCCCTACATACTTTCTAGAGATGGGCTGCAAATTTTGGTCCAATCCTTCCAGAATCCATTTTCATCCAGAAGAGAACAACTGGTTACAAAATTTGGTGAGTTAGTGTGTCAGAGGTGGCTAACTGTCCCCTAGTGTCCATTGTCCCGCTCCTCCTCCTCTTTTTTTTTTTTTTTTTAAATAACTGCTTTATTATATCTTCTTGCAGTAATAGCTGTCAAGCTAGGTTTATATTTCTTGGCCTCCCTTGGGACAAAGGTGAGGCTATGTGCCAAAGTTTTAGCAAGGGACAAGAGGGAAGGGGATGTAGGCAACTTTTGTGTCATGTCTTCTAAAGGAAATTGTTTAAATTGGTGAATTTAGGTGAAGAGTACATAGTTGTTTACTGCATTATTCTTTCAAATAATCCTGTTTGAAATTTTTTAAATAAAAAGATAGGGCTAAAAAAAGGAAATTACTTGTCCTCTCCCCTTTCCCCATGTTGTCCTCCCTCTCCCCTTTCCCCATGTTGTCCTCCCTCTCCCCTTTCCCCATGTTGTCCTCCCTCTCCCCTTTCCCCATGATGTCCTCCCTCTCCCCTTTCCCCATGATGTCCTCCCTCTCCCCTTTCCCCATGTTGTCCTCCCTCTCCCCTTTCCCCATGTTGTCCTCCCTCTCCCCTTTCCCCATGTTGTCCTCCCTCTCCCCTTTCCCCATGTTGTCCTCCCTCTCCCCTTTCCCCATGTTGTCCTCCCTCTCCCCTTTCCCCATGTTGTCCTCCCTCTCCCCTTTCCCCATGTTGTCCTCCCTCTCCCCTTTCCCCATGTTGTCCTCCCTCTCCCCTTTCCCCATGTTGTCCTCTCTTTCTCCTTTCCCCATGGAACATGGATGCAGTGGTAAGCCCCTTCACTCATACAAGAGAGGCCAAACCCTACATAGATCCTTGGTACTCAAAGTGTGGTCTGTGGTCCAGCAGCATCAGCATCGCCTGGGAGCTTGTTAAAAATGCAGAACCTCAGGCCTCACCCAGATTGACTAAATCATAATTTTCATTTAACTAAGATTCTGCATTTAACAGGATCCATGAGTGGTTTATATGCGTATTAAAATTTGAGAAGCATGCCCTAGCTGATGACAAAGTAACAACATTCTGTTGTTTCTAGGGTTCAATATACAGCTGAGTTTAAAATCAGTTTAAGATGAACTGTCAAAACTGAGACGGGCATACACATCCATTCAAACTTTAAAAAAATTCTTTTAAACACAAATGAGAAAATAACAATGATAGCTCTTTTCCCAGGGCTTACTGTGTGCCAGGCACTGTGTTAGGTAAGCATCTTACACAGGATCTCATTTATCCTCAGGACAATTGCTTCAGTTAGGTACCACATGTTACTGCAGGGATATTGAAGATAGTTGTCCTAAAAAAAAATTTTCACTTTCTCCCACTGTGTGGGTGGTATTGACTCCACCCTCAAAATGGTCCTATTGGGCTAACCAATTAAGGTCAACCATACCTTCTTGGCTTGGTGATTGGCTCAGATAACCCAGCAAGTGGGAGGGACATCTCTTGGTCACAGGGATTGGTTCAAGAAAGGTCTAATCAGCACTGAGCTTAGTACTGATTGGCCCTCCTAGTCTTTGCCTTCCTGGTTTTTCTTCTCTTTTTGGTGTGTTTTGAGATATTTCTTTCACTTGATCTAAGAAACCACTGGCTTTGTGATGACCACCCTCTCCTTCAATTTATTTACTGAATTAAATAAAAAAGAAAACATGCTTTTCAGTTCAGAATGTTTTGCTACAATCAAATCTCCAGTCCTTGTATTGGAGGTAGAGCTGTCATCTGTCTCCAACAGAAGTTCTGTTTCATCAGGAACTGCCTATTCTGAGAGTTCTGCCTGCTCCTCCTCCCTGTGGCTGCAAGGTCTCTTCAGGTTTATTACTATTTTTCTCTTGCCTACTCAGGTCTCTTTTTACCCTCTGGTCATGTGTCAATCAGAGAGTTACCTACAGGCACTACCAGTGGGCAAAGCCAACAGTCTGCACTTTCCAAGCTGCCAAGTAGAGACAGTTCTCTATGGAGCACTTGGAGAAAAACCCTCAATTCCTGTCTCCTCAGCGGCAGAACCCTCCTCCATCCTCAGAAATAGTAAGGTTGCCCAGCCGGTGTGGCTCAGTGGTTGAGCATCAAACCATGCACCAAGAGGTCGCCTGTTCGATTCCCAGTCAGGGCACATGCCCGGGTTGTGGGCATGATCCCCAGTGGGGGGCATGCAGGAGGCGGCCAATCGATGTTCTCTCTCATTGATGTTTCTATCTCTCTCTCCCTCTCCCTTCCATTCTCTCTAAAATCAATAAAGAAAAGAAATTTAAAAAAAAAAAAAAGAAAGAAAAGAAAAGAAATAGGAAGGTAATCAGGTTCCTCTGGGTCAGGCAGTGTGCAACAAGCTACCATCTACATGGGTAGGCTCTGACCTTCCAGAACCCTGGCTTAATTTGCTAATTATGGAAGTAATACATACTGTAACAAATAAGAATTAACTTTCTCTGCAGTTCCACAAATATCGAAGGCCAAGATATTTTCAGAAATTTAAGCATTTTAATTTTCACCTCACCCCTCTGGTTCCCAGGCTTTCATCTGGCCCATAGGGGAACAAAGTTGGGTACTGCTCTCTTACACCATCTTGAGTGATCGCACTGCCTAGGGCCCTACTCACTGCTCCATCAGATGGCCTGGGGTTGGGGAGAGGGGAGAGCAGGGTCTGGTGATCATGTTTCCTCCCCAAATACCCAGAAATTCAGGTTATAAATGATATTGCAACAAACAACCTGTACAGAAACCTGCAATTATTTCTTTAGGGAAAATTCCTAGAGTATTGGTTAAAATTTTTCCAATGAGAAGGCTCCTGTCCCACACATCCTTACAAACATGGTATATTATCATTCCTTACCTCTCTGCAATCTAGGTGAAAAATATCTATTTTAATTTGTATTTCTTAGTAAGTTTGATCACTTTTTCCTATTTTTTTTTTTTTTTAATCCTCACCCGAGGACATTTTTCCATTTTTTGTTCAGATAGAGTGGGAGGGAGAGAGAGGAAGAGAGAGAGAGAAACATCCACGTGAAAGGGACACATCGAGTGGCTGCCTCCCGCACGACCCAACCAGGGGCCGGGGACAAACTGCAACCGAGGTACGCGCCCCTAGCGGGAACCGAACCTGGGTCTCTCTGGACTGCAGGCTGACGCTCTAACCGCTGAGCCAAACTGGCCAGGGCACTTTTTCCTATTTTCATTAGCCATTTATATTTCTTCTCTATGTGATTTTTTTTTCTTTATTGATGTTAGAGAGAGAGGAAGGGAGAGGGAGAGAGAGATAGAAACATCAATGAGAGAGAACATCGATTGGCCACCTCCTGCATGCCTCCCACTGGGGATCGGGCCCACAACCTGGGCATGTGCCCAGACCGCGAACCAAACCAGTGACCTCTTGGTGCATGAGTCAACGCTCAACCACTGAGCCACACTGGCCAGGCCAAGACAATATCTTCTCTATATGATTTTTATAGATGTGTCCAACATGATATTTTGATTTTTATTTAATTTGGGGGAATTTTCTGACATAAACATTTTTTTAGAAGTATGCATGCCCATGGTAATTTTTTTTTCTTTTTTTATTGATTTTTTTTTTAGAGAGAGAAGAAGGGAGAGGGAGAGAGAGATAGAAACATCGATGAGAGAGAACATTGATTGGCCGCCTCCTGCATGCCCCCCACTGGGAATTTGGACTACAACCCAGGCACGTGCTCTGACCAGGAATCAAACCAGCGACCTCTTGGTGCATGAGTTGATGCTCAACCACTGAACCACACCGTTGGGCATGCCCATGGTAAATTTTAAAAAGCAGAATAAAAGCATATATGGAAAAGTAAGTTTCCCTCCCTCTAACTCTGAGTACCAGAGTTCTCCAGGTAACCACTGCTACCAGGGTCTGGTATCCTCTCAGGGATCTTATATACACAGACAAGCAATTATGACATTTTCATAAATAAAAAGCGAGTGTGAATGAGATGAGGGCCATGATTGGATATCAGATTCTTTTCCTCCCTCCTTCCTTCACGCACAGACAGCTGGGCACTGTGCCAGAGGTTGTGGGTAGAAATGGTGACTGAGATATATTCTCTGCCTTTGAGAAGATGTGTGATTACAAGATGGTTTGATCAGGATTTCAACAGAGGTACTTACATAGGACAATGGAATGCAAGTGAATGCAACAGACCCTCCTCTAGTGTCAGGAATGATTATTCCACAAGTTCAGTGTTCCTTGTGTCTGAGCAGTGCTGGAAGGGTTGCCAGACTCTTGCTGACTCTTCTTTCTCTTGGTCCCATTCAAACTAGGTCCCTCTGTAAACACATTCCTTTTCAGATCCATAAATTACACCTTGATTAACTTTCCAGGTTTTGGTTAAGATTACCTATTTATACAGAAACTTGATTTTATTTTAATTTTCTCAGTTTAATTCTCAAAATTCATCCTTATTCCTTTCTTCCATGTTCTTTGGAAACACCTCATTACAGGAAGTGATATGTGCACTACACTAATGTATCTGAGTGCTAAAGCACCAATATGTAATACTTTTATTTAAAAATCTTTTTAAAAATTTTAATTGATATTTAGAGAGAGAGAAAGATAGAAACATCAATGAGAGAGAACATCGATTGACCTCCTCCTGCATGCCCCTCACTGGGGATTGGGCTCACAACCTGGGCATGTGTCCTGACTGGGAACTGAACTGGCTACCTCTTAGTGCATGGGTCGATGCTCAACCAATGAGCCACACCAGTCAGGCTAAAAACCTTTTCAATTATAAAGCTTATACCTTTTTAAAAAATATATGCTTTTATTGATTTTTTAGAGAAAGTGGAAAGGAGCGAGAGAGAAACGTCGATGTGAAGGAGAAACATGGATTGGCTGCCTCCTGCACGCCCCCTACTGGGGATCAAGCCTGCAACCAGGGCATGTGCCTTGACTGGAAATCAAACCAGGACCTCTCAGTCCATGGGACAATGCTCAATCCACTGAGCCACACTGGCTGGGCTAAAGCTTATACCTTTTGAGCACTTCTTTCATGCTAAGTGTTGTGTCAAGTATTATCTTATTTAATCGTCCCAACAATCACATGAGGCAGCTCATCATTATTCCTGTTCTGCAGATATGGCAACTGAGGCTTATCAAGGTTAAATAATCAACCCAAGATGTTAAGGCTGTTAGAGGAATTTCAACCCAGGAATTCTAAATCCAGAGCCTTGGCTTAATCATTCTGCTAATTATAGAAGAAATATATACCCACTGTAACAAATAAAATATAGATAATAAGAAAAATATTATCCATTCCTCATCATACAAAGATGATCACTCAACATTAGTATGTCTCCTTATTGCTCTTTTCAGTACAGTTATACTAATTATAGTGGCATTTTTGTGTATAATTTTGTATCCCATTTGTATCCCATTTTTAAACTTATAATGGAAGCATTTCCCCATGTTATTAAACATTCCTTATACATATCATCATAATTGGCTGCAATCTTTCCTCCTTTTCAGACATTAGGTCATTTCCAATTTTTCTCTACTGTAAATAATTCTTTAATGACCATCTTCATGTTTTCCCATTCATCTTTTTCCATTTTCAACATGTTTCCTTAGGATAATATGACACTTATTGTCAGCTGCCCTCAATGTCTAATTTCTCCCTCTTTCTCATTATAACACAACTTGTGCTTTTTAGCTGGGCATGGGCTACCCAGAATAAATAAAAGCCATGCTTCCAAGCCTCCCTCGAGCTAGATGTGGTTATACAACCACGTGATTAAGTTCTAGTTAATGGGGTTTGAATAGAAATGACAGGTGCAACCTCCAAGTTCTACCCTGAAAAGGAAGGGACATGCCCTCCCTTTCCCCCTTGCTGCTGGCTGCAATGCAGATGTGGTAGTGAGCCATACTGGACTAGACTCATGAGAGAAAACACCCTAAGAACAGTGGAGCACAAAGCAGAAGGAGCCCGAGTTCCTAACAACTTTCCAGAGCATAGCTATCATACTAGCTTGGATTATATGTGAGAGAAAAGTATATTTCTGTTTAAGCCAATGTTATTTTGGGTCTCCTTGTATAGTGAATGAAATCAGACACTCAATTAGTATAGATAGATTTTACAACTTAGATTTATAGGGACAAATGGTATGAACAGTTTTAAACCTTGCAATGCATACAGTAAGGACAAATTACCAAAGAGTATACTCGTTTACCCCCTTACCAGCAAAGTAAAAGCATTTGTTTCACTAAACTTTCTCTATCACTCAATATTTTTTTCTTTATTTTTATTATTATTATTTTTTTCAATCCTCACTTGAGGATATTTTTACATTTATCTTCAGACAGAATGGTAGGGAGAGAGAGAAACATTGATGTGAGAGAGACACACTGATTGGTTGCCACCCGCACGATCCCAACCCGGGCCGGGGACGAACTGCAACTGAGGTACGTGCCTTTGGTCGGAATCGAACCCAGGACTCCCTGGTCTGAAGGCTGATGCTCTAACCGCTGAGCCAAACCAGCCAGGGCTCCTTTATTGATTTTACAGAGAGAGGAAGGGAGAGGGAGAGAGAGAGATAGAAACATCGATGAGAGAGAACATCAATTGGCCGCCTCCTGCACGCCCCTCACTGGGGATTGGGTCCACTACCTGGGCATGTGCCCTGACCAGGAATTGAACCTGGGACCTCTTGGTGCATGGGTCGATGCTCAACTACTGAGCCACACCGGCCAGGCTATCACTCAGTATTAATAAATAAAAACAGTGACCAATAAAATGGACTTCATTTGAGTAGGTTTTCTCTGACTATGACAGCATCATACATAGCAGGACACAGCACGCTTTGACTCACCACTGGAACTCTTCTCCCCACTCTGGCTGGCTCTGTACCTTGTTCCTTCAGGTATTGCCCTTTTGTATGCTTCAGGGGAGAAAGAGGCAAGGCTATCACTTCACTCCTTACCATGCTGTCTCTGTAAATCCTAGGCCAGCTGTCTCAGACAATTAAACTCCTGGTCTCAATTCTTTCAATCTAATTTCTCCTTTGAGGATAAATCAATTTTCTAAGCATGTAGTCCACTAACATACTATACAACCCATTGTTTCTTCTCCATATTCACTGTCTAACCTGCATTCTCTGTATATTTCATTGCTCTCTAGGACTCTCCGATTGCAGCTTCTGTTCTATTCTGTAATCAGTATCAGTTGGTCCAGAATCTTCCTTTGGAAGCATCTCTGGCCTCAATGACAAAAAAAAAAAAAAAAAAAAAAAATTTCTGCTAGATTTGACATAGAGCAAAGCCACTTTCTGGTAATGAGATTAATATATTGGGGGGACATTTTAGAACCCTGAGCCTGTTTCTGATGAAGGGACTCTTGCCCAGCTAGAAGCAATCCTAGTTTCAAAATCTTGAGAGCCTCTTGGTTTTGGTGAAAGTAAATCTGCAGGCATGAGCTACAACCATCATTCCCTCAATGGAAAACTGGATACTAATGAACCTAATTTTTTAACTACTCAGTTAGGCATTCTGGATACCTGTGAAAAAAGCCTCTTGCTGAAGTTGGAAAGAAAAAAAAAAAGATAATCATTCTTATTTAAACTCCTTTGGTGCACTATGAGAAGGGCCTGCCGATTTCCCATCAATAACATACACTAAAGGCTGCAAGCACCACAGACTTACTTTTTATTTTATTTTATTTTTTCTGTATTGATTTTAGAGAGAGAGGAAGGGAGAGGAAGAGAAAGATAGAAACATCAATGAGAGAGAACATCAATTGGCAGCCTCCTGCATGCCCCCCACTGGGGATTTGGCCTACAACCTGGGCATGTGCTCTGACTACAGTTGACCTCTTAGTGCATGGGTCAACACTCAACCACTGAGCCACACCAGCCGGCCAGACTTTATTTATTTATTTATTTATTTAATCCTCACCCAAGGATATTTTTCCTTTTTTATTCAGATAGAGGGGGAGGGAGAGAGAGAGAAACATCAATGTGAGAGAGACACATCAACTGGTTGCCTCCCACATGACCCGACCAGTGCCTGGGACCAGTCTTATTCTTTCAATCTTGTTCTTAGACTTCATATCTCATCTCTTTACTTTCAGTAAGATCAAGCGTTTCAGCTTATTTTTTCTTGCTCTACTTGCTTAGTTTTGGTAGTCAGAAGGTCTAGGGAAGATCTGGTGTCCTTTCCATTTCAGAGATATGGGTTAACCATTGAGTTAATGCCACAAGCTTCATTTCTAGACATTGGAAACTGTGTTCATCTATTTGTAATAATGAGAACACAGTTCAAAGGAAAAAGCCACGAGAGCCCCTGTTCTTGGCAAAAAGACCAAAAATAAAAAAACACGAGAATCTGAGCCCAAAATATGACATGCCTGAAATAAGAATACCATTAGATACAAGCACAAAGGGAAAGGGTAAAGAGGACTACTTGAGCAGCACCATGACTCTATGATGAACATGCTTTTGGTTTAGACCAATATGTACCAGGCTGTTAGCGCTTCTTAACCATTTATGTTTTGGATTAGTTTAGCCTGTAGGGAAGTTTGTCCTTATCATTCTTACCTGTCTTTCCAACACCTTTTTCTTTCCTCCTAGAACAGCCAGATACATCTTTTGTGACCCATTCCCACAAGGCCTAGCTCTTAGCTAGCTGTCAACAGAGGTCACTTGTGGCATACTGTTAGTTACTTATCTATTCTACTTCCTTCTTTTTCTTTTCCAACAGATCCCTCGTTTTGTGCAAATAGCTGTTCAGGGGAGGCTGGGTCCTCCTACAGTTCCAGGTAGTCTTTTTATTCTTGATAATGACTGGTTTAGGATAGGTACATGGCACAATACATTGTCGCCTTCATCAAAATGCTAAGGATGGCAGAGGAGAAATATGGAAGCATTGGGACCTTGACAGTTTCACTGAATTAACCAACCTGTAACTGCTCTACCTTTAAACATGGTTTTGTTGGGTTTTCTGTTACTTGCAGCTGAAACTACCCTGATATTCCACCAAATCCCAATACTTATTTTGTGAATTTTGACAATATTAGTTCAATAACCATGGAACCATTCCTTGAGTATCCTTTTAAATACAAGTACATGCCTGACACTAGAATAAGAAAATATATTGAGATTCAGAATTTTCTATTAAGATATCTATCATCTTTGTTTTTTCAAACAAATACCTTTGTAAACTGACAACTGCTTTAAAAATACACTCTGAGGACAGGCATTCTGAGCTCTTTGCAACTGATGAAAGCAAAGTTATATATTGGTCAAGAAGACCTAAACAATAGTGGCAGAGCGTGGGGAAGCACTCAGTTTTTAAATTCCAAATCCCTACACCACAGCACCCAGTGTCATCAGAATGGAAATTATGTGGCAGTGGGGCAGGTCCAATGTGAGGTATCATTAGGCATACAACGTTCGGAGAAGCAACTCAACAGCTCTACTCCCCACTTCAGGCCCTGAGCCTGATCTCAGTTGGACTGCAGTCCTGGGGCACAATGCTCCTAGACCAGCTATTTTTATTCGGTGTGCGGAAAGAGGCACACTGGTTTGTGCAAGAATTTTTAAAACATGCAATAACTTACTATTTAGTCAGGGGCACTGACCTCTTTTTTCCCTTAGATTGTCAAATAAAAAAATGACAACAGCTTGGTTGGTGTGGCTCAATCGTTGAACATCAACCCATGCACTAAGAGGTCACCAGTTCAATTCCTGGTCAGGGGACATGCCCAGGTTGTAGGCTCAATCCCTAGTGGGGGCGTGTGCAGGAGGCAGCCAGTCGATGTTCTCTCTCATCATGTTTCTGTCTCTCTCTCCCTTTCCTTTTCTCTTTCTCTAAAAATCAATAAAGAAAAATTTTTTTTAAATTTCATAATTAAAAAAAAATGACAACACCCAATGCAACAATAGCTGTCCAGTGTGAATGAATCAAAATTATACCTATTTTGTTTTTTGTCAGATTGGCAAAAAAAAAAAAATCTATTTTTTGGTGTGCCACAGAATTTTAAAATTAGTTTATGTATGCTATGAGATGAAAAAGGTTGATAATTGCTGCCCTAGACTACAATGAGTGGAAAACTAGCAATCACGCCTGAGCCGATCTGAATGGACTTCGTCCATGTGAAGATACCCAGTTACATTCCATGTACCCAGTTAGCCCAAGCCCAAGACACAGCGGACTGCTGGTCCTCAGGCACCTCACAGGGGCAGGACCCAAGTTTTGGGTCCACGGGGCACTGCCAGCTGGACCCAACTTTTGCTACTGCTAATCTTTCGGGTTTCAGAGTCTTCCCGTTTTCTTGCTTTCTGCCTTTCCTGAAACATTACATCCATGTGGAGTCACCCAAATGCTCCACTTCCTGGCGTTAGCCTGCACTGAGCTCACCAGGGAGACCCAGGCAGCGGAACCGGAAATACTTGCTTGGAACCCCGGAAAGAAACTACATCTCCCAGCATGCCCGGTGAGCTCTCGGTGTGACGTTAAGGGTCAACACGAAGGAAATGGCCTGGCCCTGGTCGGGTTTCAGTTGGTTGGAGCGTCTTCCCATATACCAAAAAGTTTGCGGGTTCCATTCCAGGTCAGGGCGCATAGGAGACGCAACCGATGGATGTTTCTCTCTCACGTCAATGTTTTTCTTTCTTTCTCTCTCTCTCTCGAGAGAACTGGCCCCTCCACAGTCATACAGGCCAATCACAGAGCAGAGTTGTGTAAATACCGGGGGGCCGGGCACTTCCGGCGACTTTCCAGGCAGCTCCTGGAGAAATTGGAGAGAGTGGGAGCGTGGGAGACTCACAGTGGCCGGGACTTGTGGTCTCAGGTCTCCATGGATCGGTTTCTGCTGTTTCTGCAGGAGGTTTTCCAGAAATTAATTCCAGAGCGGCAAGTGGGAACCTGCCGTCGGGAGTAAGCCCTTGGGTGCGTGAAGGAGCTTTGCAGCGGAATTGGACCTCTAGGGACTATTCTCGTTCCTCCCAGTTCTGACTCGAAGTCGCTGTGGCGTCTTGAAAAGGGCACTTCCGCACCCGAGATGGCGTCCACGCTCGCGACAACCGGGGCTCAGGTGGGACCAGGTCCCTTCTCCCGGTCTTTTAGAAGACAGTAGGCTATATGTAATGGGAGGGCCCCTGAGCTCCAAATAGCCCTTTCACCAAGCTGTCTTCGCTCCTAGGCCAGGCACATAGGAGAAATGGCTTACCAAATTCTTACTTTCAGAATCACCACCCCAGAGCAGGGCCCATTGGAGAAGGCTGAAACAGAGTGCCTCAAAGTGTCTTTCTGAAATGCTGCTCAAATTACAGATTTCTAGGCTTCATTACACACCCGTTGAATAAACACAAAACCTCCAGGTGATTCTTAATCACGCTAACATTCCATTGATTGATAGGACTGGTAAACTTAGGAAAGAAGGAATAGGCCTGGATGGGATGCTACAGGAACCTTAGCAATGAGTGTCATGTGGAAGGAGAGGGACCAGCAAAGGGAAGGGTGTTGGGAGAACCCTGAACCCCTATCCTTTTCATGATTCTTCCTAGGCTGCTCAGTCTTCTCCTTTACCTTAGAGCATCCTTACTTAATGTTCCTGGAGAGTTGTTCGCTCATCTTTTCTCTTTTTAGTAGTCTCTTCTAGAACTTTACAGTTTACCATCTTGGTCCTTATAGCACTGACTCAAAAATTATGTCCATTTTTATTCCCTCTTTCCCAGTCCCCACTACCAGCCCTTAGAACCCATTTATACTCCATCCCCAGCACTCAGAAACCTGTTAACACCAAGCCCTTTTCCCCTTGCATGTGATGTTTCTAGCTCTTCTCAGCCTTCCTAGACTGCCTGAGGGGGTGGTGTTCCAGCCTCTTGTCCTGAGGTGGGCTCTCATGTCATTTCAGGGACAAATGCTATCTGAGGATCTGGCTGTGTATTTTTCTCAAGAGAAAAATGAGAGTCTGCACCCTGCCCAGAGGTTATTTAGCCTAGACACCACCCAGGAGTGTTTGAGGCCTTGATGGGTAAGGCATTTGTTTTTCCTACATTTTGGAACTTTGTTCAGTTCTATGATTAGGATTTCATGTCTCATCCATATGCTGGTATGGGGGATTGGGACCTATCTCTGGATGATTTATGTAGATATGATAAGAACTTGCATGAGAGTGCAAATTTCAAAGAATGAGATGACTTTTAAAACATAAAAATCCTGTCTAGTACAGTGACAGTTGTTTCTTATGAGACATGGCAGTACCCAGTTATCTTCTCAAATATTTGTTACAGTCAATTCACACTTTTACTTGTGAAATTCCATTAGTATAGGTTACTATCATTGCTGAAGACTAGAAATTGATATGCAGTCGGCCCTCATTTATCGCGGTCAATCAGTTCCAGACTCTACCGCGATAAACGAATTTCCGCAAAGTAGGATTCTTTATATACAGTCGTCCCTCGCCACTTCATGCTTCGACTTTTGCAGCTTCACTCTATCATAGTTTTTTCAAATAGTACTATAGTATATACTAGTATATATATATATATATATATATATATATATATAGAGAGAGAGAGAGAGAGAGAGAGAGAGAGAGAGAGAGAGAGAGACATCGATGTGAGAGTGACACATTGACTGGTTGCCTCCAGAATGACCCCAACCAGGGCTGGGGATGAACCACAACTGAGGTACGTGCCTTTGACCAGAATGGAACCCGTGACTCATTGGTCCCCTGGCCGATGCTCTAACTCCTGAGCCACACCAGCCAGGGCTGATATACTCTTAATAGGGTGCTGTGCCACCTGGCCGGTGTGGCTCAGTGGTTGAGTGTCAGACCCATGTACCAAGAGGTCACCAGTTCGATTCCTGGTCAGGGCACATGCCCAGGTTGTGGGCCAAATCCCCAGTGGGGGGCATGCAGGAGGCGGCCAATCTCTCTCATTGATGTTTCTCTCTTTCCCTCTCCCTTCCTCTCTCTCTAAAATAAAAAAATAAATAAAAAAGACGGTGCTGTGCCTTTCTCACTTAAGGGGAACTCTGTGCCTGAGTAGATTTTATCCATGATGAGGGTTGACTTTTTTTCTTAAGATTTAAAAGAAAATTATGTTTGTATTGACGTTAGAGAGAGAGGGAGAGAGAAACGTCCATCGGCTATCTCTTGCACAACCCCTACTGGGGATTGAGCCCACAACCCAGGCCTGTGACCTGACCAGGAATCTAACTATCTCTTGGTGTGTGGGACATGCTCAACCAGCTAAGCCACAATGGCCAGGGCAAGGGTTGACTTTTTGAATTATAACTCATATTTTGTATTTTCCACTTTTTTCTTCATGTTCACATTTTCCTGTATCTTCTTGTACATATGAAGTATATCTAAATAGCTATTGGCACATTCTTTCTACTGGTTTTATAATCTGTGTCATTTCTGGGTCTGTTGATTCATTTTGTTCCTAGTTATGGGTCATATTTTTCTGCTTCTCTACATGTCTGGTAATTTTTTATTGGATGCTAGCTTTTTGTTGTATTTTTAAAAATATTTTTGAACTTTGTAGTGAGGTGTATTTCAGTTACTTGGAATCAATATGATCCTTTCAAGGATTGCTTTTTGCTTTGTTAAGGTGTGTTCAGAGTAACTTTTAGTCTAGGGCTGATTTGGCCTGCTACTAAAGCAATGTCTGTCTGAGGATATGGCTTGATGCCCTGTGTGTAAGGGGGTCTTTCCACTTTGCCTGTGGGTACATGAACTATTGAACTGTTATATGAACTCTGGAGACTGTTCTGACTATTCCTTTTTGGTGGTTCATTCCCTGGCCTGGGGTAGTTTCCTCACATGCACTTACAGATTAGTATTCAGCCAGAGTCTTAAGGGGACCCCATCTAGATGCCCAGAGCTCTCTGCTTGGCACCTGCCTCTTCTCTGATATTTTGCTGCCAAATTCTAACCATGTTAGCATCCCTGAACTTGGTCTCCTCAAATTAGCAAAACCTCTGGGTACTGTTTGGATTTCCACACAATGCACTGCATGCAGCCCAAAAATGCTTTCCAGGTAGTGAAGTGTTTCTTTGGAAGAAAAGACCCCTTTTGTATTGATATTTTGGCTTTATAAATTAAGAATGTTTGGAAAAATATTAGAAAGAAGTGCTTTTTGGCAGGTCCAAGTTTTGTCAGCCATACTAGCAGTGAGACTGGTTATTATTTGCTTATGGTTCATGTAGCAGCCCTACCTTGATCTTTCCTTGGTGAGAGGTAAAGAAAATTTGGAGAATTCTCCTGGTAGCAATAAAACTATTTCCAGAATGTATCTCTGCTGGGTAGAAAAATACTCATTTGCTCTCTTTCCTTCTTGATAAAGATGAATCCCAATCTCTATTCCAATTGTGGTCACTCAGCTGTCACTTGAGATTGCTTAGACAATGAAAAGCTCTTGAGACTTAAATAGACTAACTGGAGGAAGTTGCTGAGGCCACTGAGCTGCCAGGCTGTGGACCACAGGGTCCCAGTGGGCAAGCCACCATAGAGGATCCTGTTCAAGATGGGATGGCTTCACCAGCCACCCCTGGAACCGGGAAATCTAAGAAAGCCCAATCTGACCTGGCTGGGAGCTGTACACCCTGGGAATTTACCTCAGGAATGCTGTTCATTTTTCTAATGTGAGATCAGGGAGGGACTGCTTGACATCATGGAAAGATTAATGACCTGGTTATTGGAATATCGCCAGTGTGACCATCTTTTTGCAATCCCCAGCCCACATTCCTCTCCCTGGCCCAAAACTTTTTACAATCCCCCCACCCACATTCCTCCCCGCTTACCTATAACCATTTTACCCATTTTTTTTCTCTTTTTACCTAACTGCATTTTCTCACATAGTCATTGTTTCTCTACCCTTTAAAAGCAGCTGGCAAGTGGGGGGGGGGGGGAGAGCAGATTTTACAGGATGACCCACTGCTCTCCCCATACTGCTGGCAATATTAGAATAAACGTCGAGAAACAAATTTTTAAAAATATACTAACTGGAAAACCGTACCTCTTGACAATGTCTACCAAGATTGCTCTTAGTTCCTATCCCATTGGACCCTGACTTAATTGTAGCTATTTTCTGCTTCCTCCTCTGCAGGCTCACTTAGAACTAGATCCTTTGGGAAGCCAGTAGAGTCTGCTGACTCCTGATTTTGTGTATTATCAGTGTCTGAGTTATAGAATAAAGCACCTACAGTTCCCTGGTCCTTTGTGTGAACTACCTTAGCTTGTCCTTTCCCCAGTACCACTTCAGGGTGTTGTTTATGCTTTGCTTTATTTTGTTTTTACCAACAAGAGGGGAAAGCAAGATTGAGAATAATCAGCAGCTAAGTCTAGAATCTCTAGGACTTGAAGAGCTTGCTCTAGAAAAAGACTCCACTGATGTGCCCCTTGTCTGTTACCCAGAAAAATCCTCTGAAGATGGAGTTGGAGTCCTTGAAAGGAAAATATCAAATGGAACTTCTGCTTGGAAGAAAAGTTTCCTAAGCCTTTTAGTTACCATTGAAAACCATACCCCATTAATAAACTCTCTCAATGTTTAGAAACCAGAGCACTTTCTGAAATTCTTGAATTTCCTGGGGAAGAAACCAGAAATTCATACAAGTGTCCTGAATGTGACCGAAGCTTGTGTGATAATTCATACCCTGTTTTGCATCAGAAAACTCACTCAGGAGAGAAAAAGTATAAATGTGATGCTTGTGGGAAGATTCTCAGTTATAGAGCAAATCTGAGTACACACAGGTTCATATTGGCGAGAAGCTCTGTAAGTGTGCTGAGTGCAGCAGTAGCTTCTGCCAGTACTCCCATCTATTTCAGCATATGAATGTCCATATAAAAGAGAAACCCTAGCCTGGCCAGTGTGGCTCAGTGGTTGAGCATCGACCCATGCACCAAGAGGTTGCTGGTTCGATTCCTAGTCAGGGCACATGCCCAGGTTGTGGGCCAAATTCCCAGTGGGGGCATGCAGGAGGCGGCCAGTCGATGTTCTCGCTCGTCGATGTTTTTATCTCTCTCTCCCTCTCCCTTCCTCTCTCTCTAAAGAATCAATTAAAAAAATTTTTAAATAAAAAAATAAGGAGAAACCCTACACATGTGGTATATGTGGAAGAAGTTTTATGTGGCTCCCAGGACTAGTACAGCATCAGAAGACCCACACTCACACACACACACAAAAGCCTATGAATGTACCAACTCTGGTAAATTTCTGGTCAGAAAACAAATCTTACTTTGCATGAGAATATGCACACATCCGCCACCCAGTGTCAGTACACTCAATGCATCAAATGCTTCAGGCAGCCCTCACATCTTGCGCTCCCCCAGTAGGACCACAAGGACGACTCTGGAGATTGTGAGGAAAATTTGCTTTTGTTCTCACAATTCAAACTCTTAAAATTTCCCAAATGTACAATGAGTTTTCTTCCTATCTCTGGACTTATTTCTCATCAGATCGTTCATAAAGAAAGTTCCATAAATGCAAAACATGTGCAAAAAGTTTTATTTTGGACTCAGCTCGCAAATCACCAGAAGAACCACACAGGAGAGGAAACTTTTAAATGTACCATGTGTGGGAAAAGTTTCAGGTTGAATATGCATCTCCTTGTTCATTAGCGAATCCATACAAAAAACATCATGTAGATATAGCAAATTTTCATTGATGCTCGTGCTTCTCAGTATCTATACTAAAAACTGGGGAACAGTTAGCCCTGGCAGGTGTGGCTCAGTGGTTAGAGGGTCGGCCGCACACCAAAGAGTCATGGGTTCAATTTCCAGTCAAGGGCATGTACCTGGGTTGCAGGTTCAACCCCTGGCCCTGGGCCAGGGTGTGTGCGGGAGGCAACCAGTTGATGTGTCTCTCTCACATTGGGGTGTTTCTCATTCTCTCTCTCTCTCTCTCCCTCCCTCCCTCCCTCCCTCCTTCTCTTCCACTCTCTAAAATATCAATGGAAAAAAATATCCTCAGGTGAGGATTAACAACAACAAAAATTACCCTATATGTGCCAGGCATTGTGCTAAGTGCTTTATAAACATTCTATGCACTATATCATTTAATTTTCACCACAACTTTGATTTTTTTAGAAGGAGGAGAATTAATTTTTTTGCCAAGTCTGCAGATATTGCACCTAGGAAAGTAAATACTTTTGTATATCTGGGTTATACTTTTTTTTTATTTTGCTATAATTATCTGAATGTAATATTTGTATGAGTTATTGTTTTACATGTGAATTTCTGGAAGGGTTTAGAAGCTTTTTTTTCACCCTGTGTGAAAAGTTCCCAATGGGTGGGGACTAGTTAGTATCATGAAGGCTATTAGTATCCATGGAGTTCCATTCTCAGATCTAATGCTATTGGCCTCTGTGCTTCAAGTGTTTAGAAGGATTTTTGGCAGTCTGACTATAGTCCTTTCTGGTGCCTGGACTTGATCAAGGAAAGGATACTTGCTCCTCTCTAAGATAATTTACCTCCAGTCTCTACCAAAATACATGAAAAATAGTTGTTTAGTGAGCATGCTAGATACTTTAGGTATATTACGTAATTTAATCTTCAGAATAAATCTATAACAAAGGACTATCTCATTTTATAACTAGGAACTGAAGTTCACAAAGACTAAAGTCAGTACCTTTACCAAGACACAAAAATAGCAGTGTGGGTCTCTCTGATGCCAAAGGCTGTGCATTCTGCGACACTGCATTATATGTTGGCATTCGTTAACACATGTTAGCACTGGAAGCCTCTGGGGGAGGCTGAGATATATGAGTAAGGATGGTCATCATGGAGGCTATGCTGCACACACGTATGCTGGAGCCCCTTCACACTCCTTCTGCGCTTTATCCCATGCCTGACTTACATGTATGGCTATAAACAAAAGCAACAGAAAAACTCAATAGGACTTCAAGTTCAATCTCCCATCCCTATGATCAGATCAGAGATTGCAAAGTGCACAGTACAGTCCTTATAGTTTTAGTTTTAAAAAAATTTTCCTACTCTTCAAAGAAAAATACATATTGGAAATTGTTAGAATTTAACCAAAAATACTTGACAATACATGGGTCTTTAGATACTGCTGTTAAATGTAAACACTGGAGCATAATATTAAATGGAATGGCTGGGGTTTTTTTTAAACAATAACCAGGGAATTTTGTAAATATGCATTTGTAGAATTTCTCTTTAAAACAAAATTGTGTACCTATCAGCAAAACAGCATTTAAGAGGGCTTTTGATTGGGATGTGAGAATGGAATATTAGGGTCTCTAACAGTGATCATTGATGAAAACAGCATTATTACAATAGAATTCAGGTATTAACAGTTTATGTTTTATAATTAAAGAAATTGTGGAATTTAGTTATTCTTGAAGGAGTTGGACTCAAAATAGTTTTGTTTAGAGTTTTGTTGCAATAGGTAATGAATAGCCTATTCACATCTCCCCATTTAACATAGAAAATTACTAACCCAGTAATTCAGGGAGTTAAAACTGAAAACAAGTGACATTTCGCAGTAAATGCTATTTTGAGTTTTTGACTCCTGAGATTCTACATAATTAAGTGGCATTGTTTTGATGAGTGTCACAATCTGATACTGCAGATTTTGCTCAAAGTAATCTGCCAATTTAATGCATATGTGCAAAGCAAGTTATAGTTTGAAGAATCTGTTTCGAATTGTTCACTAAACTTGTTATTTCTATAGGATTTCAGTAGGAAAGTGTCTTTGCTTTGACCATTTGTTTAAAAAGTAACTAAATGGAGATGCAATCAGTGAAGAAAAACTCCGTGAGATATTTGGGCTCTATGGACAGACCACAGGGAAGGGGAACGTGACTCTGAAGGAGCTGAACGCCCGCCCCATAGAAGTGTTCATGTGCAGCGTGCTCAAGAGGCAAGGCTATGGCGAGGGCTTCCGCTGGCTCTCCCAGTATATTGACTGATGTTTGGACAGTGAAAATAAAAGAGTTTTACTTCTCTGGACTGATCCTATTCACAGCTTCCTCATGAACTTTTCTAATAGAACAAGGAAAGCTCTCCACAACCATGTCTGGCGTTGAGAAGCCAAGAGTCTCTGTCAGCTCTCTCTCCGCCCAGTGGTGACATGTGCTCTTCTCCACACTGTCGGGAGGTATCGCTGCCCCCTGTGCTGGTGCAGGTCAGCATCCCAGGACTTGGAAGCTGGCAGGATTTGCCGGGTAAAGCTGTGTGCCATCATGGGGCACCTGAACAGAAAAACACGTCTCACCACTGTGGTTGATTTCAAAAGAAAGTGATTCTATTTTTTAAAGAAAGTGTTGTTTATGTAATTGATTTCCCTTCTAACTTTTTGAGTTTACAATTTACTTGGTCCAGAGTTTTCTATTCCTTTTTTTTAAATCTAGTGAATGGCATTTAGATACTTCATAAATTTATGCACAGATACACGTTGGAGGCCAGAGCTCAGTCAAATGAACTTAGTCCTGTTGAGTTAGCAGGTTGGTGAGGGAAGCCCCCCTGTCTAACCACCTTGTAGTGGGTGGCATCACCTGTGCCCAGAGAACTCGGAAAGGGCAGAACCTGGCCTCACAGTTGCAGCAGGTTTCCACTGTGGCAAGCTAGGGCTGTTCCTCATCTCGGAGGGTACAGCAGGTTCTCCACTGCAGAGGAGTTCATTATAGAGTGGGTCATTGTATTATTATTATTATTGCTTATAAAGTTACAGATTTCAGCCAAAAATAAAAAATAAAAAAATAAAAAGTAACTAAATGATTTTCATTAGAAGTGTGTATATTCATCTGTTTTAGTTTTGTAGCTTGAGAGAGCTACTGATCTGATAACAATATAACCATTACCCATCTTTTCAGGCCCATCTGACTACAGGTGTTCTATCTTGTATTTTTGACATTCCTCCTTGCATTAACAGCCTGGTACTAGAGTATAGGGATATGACATAAGTGTAAATTTCTGAAAATATGCTGCATTCTCTAGTTCCTTTGGATACCTCTTAAGTATGTTTGTTGTAATGCACTTGTACTGTTTGTTTAATGTTTTGATTTTACTGTTTTTGGTGTTTTCTCATGAGGTTTAGCTCTGGATTGTAAGCTCTTACTAGGCGGTGATTATGCTGTGCAATTTGACATCTAATAAATGCTTTTTTATGATGATGTCAATGAGGAGATTTTTTTTTTTTTACATTTAAGTGGTTTTAGATGGCAATGATTTGAATGTTGAAAACTGTTGGGATTGTGGTTTAAAGAGAGCCCTTTAATAATGGAGGTAAAGTCATTTGCTCCCAGGAACTCAAAAGAAAATTACAGCACTTCTTTGGGAGACAGCACTAGACGTCGAGGGCCAGGTACCTGCAGCCACCTGTGATTAGCCCGTGTGGGTGCTGCCCCAGTAGAGTACGCTGGCTGAGGCTCCCAGAAATCTTTGCGCGGCCTTGGAGAGCCCTTGCGACTTGCGCCACCAGCCGCGCAGGTCTGCGGAAGTGCCAATGAGACCGGAAGCACTAAAATTGCCTGCAAGATTGGGAACCGAAATTCGCAAGCTCACTTCCGGCGTCCTTTTCCAGTGGTGTGGCTGCGCACGCCTGGGGCACTTGGGGTTCGGTGGGAGGTGGGGACCCAGCGAAGAGCTCTGCGGGGGCCCCCATCTCCACCACCCACCTGAAACGGACTCCGCAGAAGCCTGGGGACCGGGGCCAGAGTGTTTTCCAAGGGACTCCTCAGGCCTCTCTCTCCACACCAGCGGGAGGGTAATGCGGATATGATTGTCCAGGGCCAGCCTGAATTGGTACCGCGACACTAGGCACTGCCCACGCTGGGGACCGAAGAAGGATCATTGAGCTATTTCCCTTGCTCTACTCCCGCTTTGGCAATGAGGAGCCCAACCTCTGGGTCTCTGGCGTGTTGCATTGTGTTTCTCACTTGCCCAGGGTAGAGTATCTTCTTTCTAGAACCAACGCCAGTCTCTTGTTGGCTTTCTGTGTACCCTGCAGCAAAATTCTAACATGCCCCTGGTTACTTAAGAGTGTATCCTGGACTCACCTAAGTACTTGTCCCCTGCTACCCCAAGCGAGTTTAGTCACTTCCATGACAAAAAGACCTTACTTTATATCTAGCCCAGATTTCTCCTCTTCCCTGCGCTCTAGATCCCGATATTCAAGTGCCTAGGAGAGATCTTCTTTGTAGGTCTCTGAGCCATAAAAACATGCCCCAAAACGAACTCCTGTTTTTGGCCCCTGATCCGTTTGCCTCCAGTGTGTGAAACTACATCCACACAATTGCTCATGCTGGAACACACACACCATCTACCTCTAAAACTCATTAATTCGATTGTACCTCAAACATAGCTCTCAAACCTGACTGCTTCTACCTCCACTGTCTACGCTTACCCATTAGTACTGCCTGGGATGACTGAAATATCTCTTTATCCTCTCTCTCATCAGTCTAGTTCTCTGCCAGCACAGCACATCTGATCATGTCACCATCCAACCTGACATCGTCCACTGGCTTCCCATTATCCTTAGGATAATGTACAAAATTTTCAACTTGACCTACCTGTTACTTCCCTGCTAGCTCCAACTCCAGCTGTTCTCTTCTTTATTCTATTTGTCTGTTTCTCGCTTTCTAGTTGTACTGACTTTTTTACAGTTCATCAAATATACCAAGCCATTTAGTTCTTCAAGAATTGTGAATATCACCTGGCTGGTTTGGCTCAGCAGTTAGAGAGGCGGCCTGTGGCCAAAGGGGTGGGTTCAAGTCAAGGGCATGTACCTGAGTTGCAGGTTTGATCCCTGGTCCTGGTCCGGGTCATATGGGAGGCAACCAATCAATGTCTCTCTCACATCAATGTTTCTCTCTCTCTTTCTCTTCCTTTCTCCCTCCCTTCCATTTATCTAACAATCAATGGAAAAATATCCTCAGGTGAGGATTAACAAAACAAAACAAACAAATAAAAAGAATTGTGAACATACTTTTTCTTTTACCTGGAACATATCCCCATCTCTGCCTCCTTTATTTTTATTGTTGTTGTTGTTGTTATTATTATTATTACTATTTCAGTTTAGATAGAAGCAACAGGAGAGAACCTTGGGGGTGCAAGGGGGATGAGCCTAGGCTGGACTGCTTTGGTTCACTAAGAAGTCAGAGAAAAGGGGACCTTGGGGACAGGTTCAAGGGGTTGTCCTTGCTCTGCTCATGTCTATTTAACTGCCTACCACATCTCCCCCTCAAGGATCTTGGCTCTGAATTCTATTAAAAATGTTCCAAAATTTGCCATGGCTGGTTTGGCTCAGTGGTTGGAGCACCGGCCCATGGATTGAAGGGTCATAGGTTCAATTCCCGGTCAAGGGCACATACCTGGGTTGCAGATTTGACCCCCCACCCCAGTCAGGGTCATGTGGGAGGCAACCAATTGATGTGTCTCTCACACATCAATGTTTCTCTCTCTCTCTCTCTCCCTTCTACTCTATCTAAAAAAAAAAAATCCTCGGGTGAGAAATAACAACAACAAAAAAATTGTGGTGATGGTTGCACAACTCTGTGAATATACTATAATTATTAAATTGTATTGATTTTGTCCTGGCCAATGTGGCTTAATTGGCTGGAGCGTTGCCTAGTACACTGAAAGGTCACAAGTTTGATTCCCAATCAAGGCACATACCCAGGTTGCGGGTTCAATCCTGGTCAGGGTGCCTACGGGAGGCAACTTGGATAGATGTTTCTCTCTCTCTCGCTCTCTCTCTCTCTCTCTCTCTCCCTCTCTCTCCCTCTCTCTCTCCCTTCCTCTCTCTCAAATCAATAAAAACATATCCTCGGGTGAGGATTTAAAAAAAAGTTTAAACTGTACTGAATTTTAAAAAAAATAGCACTTTTAAAATGCATTTTTATTAATTTTTAGAGGGAGAGGGAGAGAAACATCAATGTGAGAGCGGAACATCAATCAGCTGCCTCCTGTATGCCTCCTACCAGGAATCAAACTAGCAACCCTTTGGTGCACAGGACAAGGCCCAACCCAACCCAGCCACACTGGCCATGGCTGTATTGAATTTTATGACATGTGAAATAAATCTCAATGAAGCTGTAAGAAATAGCATTTCTGTTTTAGAAACATCTAGGGGAAATTTCAACACTATTGGATGGTATTAGGGAGTTGTTTTGTTGGGAGTGATAATGGTATCATGGAATGGGTTTTACAGGTTCTTATCTGCTCTAGGTGGAAAATGCTTTTCAGAGTAATCTGCAAGGTCCAGACCCTCCCCTGACCCACATATATGCATGGATGCTTCCCTATTCCCTGTCTCCCTGAGGGTAACCAGAGTACCAAATTACCTGAGTAGGAGTCATTCCACCCCGACATGAATAACTACAGGGCAAACCCAGAAAGATGGTGAACTTTACAGCCTGCTCCATAGCAGAGGTCTGCACACGAGAAGAGAAAGATTATTTTCTTACATAGTATATCTGATTGCAAGCCAGCAGATCAGTGTTTTGTGCTGAGACCCTCTAGTGAAACCACACATGGGTGAGGGGGACAGGGAGAACCTATATCTGAAGAACTGAGTACAGCCCTGGCGAGTGTGGCTCAGTTGGTTGGAATGTCATCTCATATACTGCAGGTAGTGGGTTTGATTCTGGTCAGGGCACATACCCAGGCTGTGGGTTCAATCCTGGATCGGGGTGTGTACGAGAGGCAACCAATCCATGTTTCTTTCTCACACTGATGTTTTTCTCTCTCTCTCTTACATCCTCTCTCTAAAATAAAATATATATATATATATATCCTTGAGTGAGGATTAAATAAAACAAGAACTGGGTACAGACCTGCAAATGTGGCTGGACACCCAGGAGCCTTCTTCCAGGCCTTCAGACCATCATGAGCACTCATCACCTTATCTGCCAAAGGCAAACTAGGTTGGAGGAGGTGAGGTAGCATCACCGTTTGGAAATGAGTGATAGTCAGAGTGGTGATTTTGTCACCTTTATTCAAGGTCCACAGTTGAACAGGTACCCAAAGACATTAAGATTCAACAATTATTGATTTTGTAATCAGAATAGAGAAAACACATACACACAGGTTCAAAATATACCAAAGAAACAAAGCTCTTATTTAAGGAAGAGTTCCTGTCCCAACTCTTATAAATAAGAAAGTGGAAATCTATGTTTCTTCACGTTTAGAAGAGATCTTTGATTAACCAAGTTGATTCAATAGATGGGTGTGGTCGGCTGAATCACGGCCCCCCAAAAGTGTCCACATTCTAATCCCTGGAACCCATGAATATTACCTTATATGCAAAAGGGATTTTGCAGATACGATTAAATTAATGATCTTGAGATAGGGAGATTACCTTGGATTATCTAAGTGAGTCCAATATTGTAATATTCCTTACAAGAGGGAAGCTAGACAGTCAGAGTCAGAGAAGGTGATGTGACGACAGAAACTGGAGGGCTGCACTTTGAAGATGGAGGAAGGAGCAACAAGCCAAGCAATACAAGCAGCCACTAGAAGCTGAAAAACACAAGGGAACAAGATTCACCCCTGAGAGCCCCCAGAAGGAACCAGGCCTGCTTACACCTTGATTTCAGCTCAGTGAAACTGATTTTGAACTTCTGACCTCTGGAACTGTAAGAGATGTTTGTGCTGTTTTAAGCTACTCAGTTTGTGGTTATCTGTTACAGCACCCATAGGAAATTAATACAGATATAAATAGGATTAGGAAAGTTATTAAGAAACAATAGCAAAATTGGCGTGGAAAAAGGTAGGGCAAAGTAGAAACAGAAGGAGGAACCAAGAGACCCTGACCAGTGAGAGGCAGCAGAAAGAAGTGAGGTATGGTTCAGGTCTAATAATGAAGATAAACTCTTCTAATATCTAATGTCATTGTTGGGAAGGGGACTGTGGATTAGAGTCTAAAGGGCCACCAAAAATTATGATGAAGACCGTTGGCTTCCATTAAGTCCACCTCTGCCCCAAAGACAAGAGGCTTCATCCACTGCATTCAACAGATTGTCACCAGGATCTTTGACTCTGGCAGAAATGGGCCCTGAGGATAAAGCAGGGGCCCTCAGCTCTTCAGTTACTAACACCTATTTCTCTATTTCTCTTGGCTACATATGGGTTAAGTCCAACAGCTAAAATGGTGGCAAAACAAGGTTCTTGTCCTTAAAGACCTTTTTTTATGTACAGTACAGTTCCCCAACCCTAGAACTATTGACATTTTAGATGAAATAATTCTGTTGTGGGGGCCATCCTGTGCACTATAGAACGTCTAGCTGTACTCCTGGTCTCTACCCGCCGGAGGCCCGGAGCTAGCCTTCCTTTCCCCAAGTCATAACCAACAATGTTTCCAGACATTGCCAGATGTCCTCCAGCAGGCAAAATGTACTCCCAGTTTGAGCACCACTGATGTGCAGAGTGGAGCAGGGAGTGACATGCCATTAAATCTAAGTATACCTAGAACTTGTCAGAGAAGGCTTTGCAGAGCAGGCAACTCTCAAGAGATGAGACAGAGAGGGAATGGGAGGTGGCAAGTCCTAAGGGCAAAGGAAACAATGTTTAAATACCTGGAAGGCAGGGATGCAGGTGTGTGCATTTGACCCTCTCCTGTAAGGAGGAACTTGATATTCTTGGGGGAAGGTGTAACAACAGCACAGGCCACAGCCCTGAGTTGACTGACAGTGACTTTAGAATACTGATGCTTTAGGAAGAATGCTATCTATCCATTTTCTGCTTGAGGTAGTACACTCGTCTACCAAAAGTTTTTTCTAAACTGAGAGATCAGCTGGCTTGCGTAGGGTGACTAAAAATTGTATAATAATTGGATTTTAAGTTTTACTTTGAGAGAATAAAGGGATGGGATCAGATGATCTCTCAGGCCTAGTTCCAGGCCTGAGAACTTTATACTTTAATATAAGTATATTTTGTCATTTTTAGAAACTTCATATCATACAATTAACCCATTTCAATAATTTTTATTAAATGTACTGAAATGATTCAGTTTTAGAACATTTTCATTACCCCAATCATTTAGCAGTCTACATCCACTTCTTGCTTCTGGTTGTAGATTTTCTTTTCCCAAATCACGGGTGCTTTGATATAAAAAGACGCCTCAATATGTGTGTGTATGTTTATTTTGGTAAAAGCACTGTCTAATTACCTGGAAACTCTCTCACACAAACGTGTGCATATTCTTCTTTCATGTGACCTTTGTTATGAATAGCCAGGAATTATATAAAGAATACTAGGGGCCCTGGCTGGTGTTGTTCGGTGGTTAGAGCATCGGCCTGAGAACCAGGGGGTAGCAGGTTTGATTACAGGTCAAGGGCATGTACCTGGATTGCAGGTTCAATCCCCAGCCCCAGTCAGGGTGTGTGTGGGAGGCAACCAATCGATGTCTCTCTCTCTCACATTGATGTTTTTTCTCTCCCTCTCTCTTTCCTCCTCCCTCCCTCCCTTCCAAAAATCAATGGAAAAAATGTCCTAGGGTGAGGATTAACAACAACAAAAAAAGAATACTAGAGAATTTATATTCCAATGAACTTTTGCCTTGAAATTCTTGTGGATCACCCATCTTTATTAAAGAACTGTGTGCATGACAAAGATTGCCTTGTATAACAGCAAATGTATAGCTATATATAGAATATACCTTTGAGGATAAATAAAGCAGTGCAGGAAAGATTTAACATGGGGCAGGGACACCTGCAGGATTATACTGATGTTCTCTCAGTAGTTATATCCCACTCTCCAGCAGAGACCCCAGTTCCCTTTCAACCAATGCTCAGAGCTGCCATTTCTTTACCCTGTCACTGTGCATGGTCATGTCCCCAACAGCTTCTTCTAGGATCCCTCACCAGCAAAATGTGCACCATCATTCCTCAGGGACCTCTTGCTTTCTTTGTAAGTCATGTAGACAGTCTTTGTGATTTATATGCAAGTAAAGGGAAGGAGAAACACAAATACCTTCCTTCTGAATAGAAAGACCAAAGCTCTGCTTTCAGTCCCCATGGTGAAGTCTGTGATGCTGGTGAAGGTTTGAGCTCTGGCGAAAGCTTTTCCCACACTGGCTGCACTGGTAAGGTTTCTCTCCTGTATGGATCCGCTGGTGCAGTTTCAGAGTTGATTGCCGCCCAAAGCAGTTTCCACACTCTCCACACGTGTAGGGTCTCTCCCCTGTGTGGACTCGCTTGTGTCTTTTCAGCTCTGAATTCCATGTGAAGCTTTTCCCACAGTCATCGCATTTGTAAGGTTTCTTCACTGAGTGGGTTGGCTGGTGACTAAGACGTTGCAAACGACTGCTCAGGTTTCTTTTACTTCCTTTGCTTTTCTTCAGCTCTCTCAGTGGATGGCTTTTTAGGGGGCTGCTGATATATTCCAGTTCCCTGCAATGTCTCTGGAAGTGAGTGAATGGCTTTTGAGCATTTGGGGAGCTGACCTGCCTCCGTGACAACCGGGATTCACTCATATTCGCCCCTCTTGATTCAGGACTCTGCAGACCATTCCCTTTGGATCTGCTGGGTGACACTGCACATGGCTTTGCTCCTTTAGCCCCCTCCTGTTTCGGATTTTCCTTGTTCTCACTTTTCATTTTGGGGGCCTCTATAATTAGAAAGAATATGTTTCATTTTGCGGGGCTTCAAAGAAAGAACCTCAGCAAAAGAGTTATGGAATATACTATAAGGTTTCTTAAACTGTGGTCTTTTCACTGGCAACTTGCATTAGACTCATCCGGGGCACTTGCCAAACAAGCAGGCTGCTGAGTCAGAATCTCTGGGGAGTGGTACCTGGAAATTTGCACAGTTAACAGGCTCCTGGTGTGATTCTAATTTATATTAAAATTAGGAATCAAGTTTCCAACCCTCTCACTCCTTCCTAACTTTAGGAAAGGAGAAATAGGGAAAAGCAAATCCATAAGGCCTAAGCATCAACTAAGGAATGAAAAGAAGAAAGAGAGTTGGAATTTCAACACTGCAAATACACTTTCTCTTCATGAACACTTAATGACCACCACTCTCTCTTCAAATAATGGTAAATCCAGTGAATGTGGAATGTTCTCTCCTTATAAAATTGACAGCATTTGTGTTTGGAACCTGCAATATGGGTTAGATATGCATCTTAATTATAGAAACTACCCAATTCTGACCAACAGGATTGAGAATCAGGATGGAAATGAGCTGGAATGGCTTGTGGGCAAGTTAGAGGATCTGAAGCTGTATTATCTCATGGAATTCCTGACATGTGGGCAACGTGTGTGTGTGTTTGTGTGTGTGTGTGTGTGTGCACGCGTGCACTAGTCAATATGGTAGTCACTAGCCACATGTGGCTATTGGGTACTTGAAATGTGACTAGTGTAGCTGAGAAAGTGGACTTTCAGCTTTTAATTAATTTAAATAAGCAGTCCATACAATTACGATCAATTGCTTTTCAACAAGGTTGTCAAGACAATTCAATGGGGGAAAGAATAGTCTTTTCAATAAATGGTGCTAGGACAACTGAATTTCCAGATGGAAAAGAATGAAGATGGACCCCTACCTCATATATAACAAAAAAATTAACTCAAAATGGAACAAAGACTGCCCTGGCCAGTTTGGCTCAGCAGTTAGAGCACTTGCTCATGGACTGAAGGGTCAAAGGTTCAATTCCGGGTCAAGGGCACGTACCTGGGTTGCAGGTTCAATTCCTGGCCCTGGGTCAGGGAGTGTGGCAGGAGGCAACCAATCGATGTGTCTCTCACATTGATGTTCCTCTCTTTCCCTCCCTTTCTTCCACTCTATCTAAAAATCAATGGAAAGCCTGGCCATTGTGGCTCAGTGGATTGAGTATTGTCCCATGGACTGAGAGGTCCTGGTTCGATTCCTGGTCAGGGCACATGCCTGGGTTGCGGGCTCAATCCCCAGTAGGAGGCGTGCACGAGGCAGCCAATCAATGTTTCTCTCTCATATCAATGTTTCTCTCTCTCCCTTCCTCTCTCTCTAAAAAAATCAATGAAAACATATTTCTAAAAATAAATAAATAAAAATCAATGGAAAAATATCCTCGGGTGAGGATTAAAAATAAAAATTTAAAAAACTGGATCAAAGACCTAAATGTAAGAATTAAACCAATCTCTCTTTAAACAAAACATAGATGTAAATCTTTGTGACTTCGAATTAGGCAATGGTCATTTAGATATGTGACCAAAAACACAAGCAGATAAAGAAAAAACTAGAAAAATTGTACTTATTTAAAATTAAAAACATTTGGGTTTCAAAGAATATTATCAAGAAAGTAAAAAGACAGCACTGGCTGGTGTGGCTCAGTGATTAGAGTGTCAGCCCGAAGACCAAAGGGTTACTGGTTTGATTCCCAGTCAAGGGCACGTACTGGAGTTGCAGGTTCAATCCCCAGCCCCTGTCGGGGAGCATGCACGAGGCAACCAATCGATGTGTCTCTCTCACATCGGTGTTTCTTTCTCTCTCTCCCCCTCCCTCCCTCCCTTTCACTCTCTCTAAAAATCAATGGAAAAAATATCCTAGGGCAAGGATTAACAAAAAAGAGAGAAAGTAAAAAGACAACCCACAGAATAGAAGAAAATACTTGCAAACTCTATATAAGGGTCAAGTATCCAGAATGTGTAAAGAACTCTTTCAACAATAAAAAGACTAACCCAACTGCCCTGGCCGGTTTGGCTCAGCGGTTAGAGCGTCGGCCCATGGACCAGAGAGTCCCGGGTTCGGTTCCTGCTAAGGGAATGTACCACAGTTGCAGTTTGTCCCTGGCCCCAGTAGGGGTCATGTGGGTGGCAACCACTCGATATTTCTCTCTCTCTCTTCCTCCCTCTCTCCCTCCCACTCTGTCTGAAGATAAATGCAAAAATGTCCTCGGGTGAGGATTAAAAATAAAAGACTGACCCAACTTAAAAATGAGCAAAAGATCTGAACAGACATTTCTCCAAAGAATATATACAATTCACCAATAAATTCATGAAAAGATGCTCAACATCATTAATTATAAGGCCAATAACTCAAACCCTCCATGAGATACCACTTCTGGCTGTAATAAAAAAGACTGAGAGCCCAGCCAGTGTGGCTCAGTGGTTGAGCATCAACCCATGCACCAAAAGGTCGCCAGTTCGATTCTCGGTCATGGCACATGCCCAGGTTGTGGGCCAAATCCCCAGTGGGGGGCATGCAGGAGGCTGCCAATCCATGTTCTCTCTCATCGATGTTTCCATCTCTCTCCCTCTCCCTTCTTCTCTCTCTAAAATCAATAAAGAAAAGAAAAAGACTGACAAAGCAAGTGTTGGCAAGAATGAAAAGAAAGTAGAATCCTCATAGACTGTTGGTGGGAATGTAAAATTGCACAGCTGCTTTGGAAAACAGTCTGGCATTTCCTCAAAAAATTAAATATAGTTACCATATCACCCAGCAATTCCACACCATACTGAAGAGAAATGAAAACATGTTCACTTGTAAACAAATATTCACAGTAGCATTATTCATAATAGCCCAAATGGAAACAACCCAAATGTCCATCAGCTGATAAACAAAATGTCCATTAATATAATATCATTTAGCCTTGTAAAGGAATAAAGTACTGACACATGCTACAACATGGATGAACTTTGAAAACATTACTTTAAGTGAAAGAAGCCAGTCACAAAAGAGCACATAGTGCATGATTTTAGACAATGAAATGTCCAGAATAGGCAAATCCTGAGACAAAAAGTAGACAGTGGTTGCCAGGGACTAGTGACTGCTAATGGATATGGGTTTCTTTTTTGAGGTTATGAAAATATATAGATATTAGTGGTGATGGTTGCACAACTATGTAATCATACTAAAAACCACTGTAATTTTACTAAAATTCACACTTTAAAAGAGTGAGTTTTATAATATATGAAGTATATCTTAATAAATACAATTTAAATAGTTGCATGTGGCTAGTGGCAACTGTATTGGACAGTGCAGCTCGGAAGGAAGACAATGTTGGATCTTAGGGATGAGAAGCATGAGAATCTATTCTCGGGAATCAAATGAAAGAATAGAGACTGCACATACATCCATTTGCCTCTGCTCAGGCAGGAGAAGGGAGTGTGTGTGTCCACTTTATTCAGGATCATGAGGGCCAGATTGTGGGGCAGGACCTCAGCCAGGGTCACAGTGATTTTCTACTGAATGCCCCAGTTCTTCTCCATTCTTGAGTTCTAAGAATAATCAAACCAAAGTGTTTCACTGACTGTAGCAAATCTGAAGGAATCAAGGCTCTAGTCTTTTTTTTTTTTTTTTTTTTAATCCTCACCCGAGGACATTTTTCCATTTTTTGTTCAGATAGAGTGGGAGGGAGAGAGAAGAAGGAAGAGAGAGAGAGAGAGAGAGAGAGAGAGAGAGAGAGAGAGAGAGAGAAACATCGACGTGAAAGGGACACATCAAGTGGCTGCCTCCCACACGACCAACCAGGGCCGGGACAAATTGCAACCGAGGTACGTGCCCCTAGTGGGAACCAAACCCAGGTCTCTCTGGACCGAAGGCCAACGCTCTAACTGCTGAGCGAAACCAGCCAGGGCGGCTCTTGTCTTCTTGTAACTCTCTTCTCTAATCTGCTGACTATATCCTGTATTCACAACACCAAGACTGGCTGAAGTGTCAATGTCATTCAGTTTAGAAATCACAGGGCTATGTGGAGCAGGGCTGACAGTTATACTGGCATTGTACCAGAGATAGGGACGGAAGTGGACACAAAAGTTTAAAGCACAGAAAATGTCACAGGAGGAGAAAGAGGCAAAAAATAATATGGAGTGTGCTTTTTCTCTAATGAAAAGAACATTCTTTAGGCCCCTTCTAAACATGGGATGATTTTGAGTGATGAAACTCAGTTACAGCTTGTATGGAAGTTCATCAGTGGTCATATTTGGATTTGTCTTCACCATAGGAAGCTCTGAAAGGGATAGAAAAGTAGGCACTAGAATAGTCCTGTTGTGTATTGCATTGTCAAATGGTCATTAACAGAAGATAAAAACATACTTCTTATGTGTAGTATCACTACCACTCTAATTAGTGAAATTTGTTTGGGAATAAAGATCTACTATTACATACAACATTAAAAAACAAAAAACAGTCTATGGCTTTTCAGAACCATGAATGCTTTGATGGAGATAAAAGACTGATGAGAGGGAGAGAGGAGGCAGAGTATTTACCTGTCCCAGCCAATCTGATGGCTGGTTCCAGAAGGAGTGGGGATTTTTCCCAATGATGGGGGCTAAGCTGGTCTGGAAATCCTGCCTGGGAAGGCTCCTCCAGACAGCTCTCCCTGGGATATCTCCTAGGAGTTTGCAGTTGAAAGTCTGGCAGTTCCTGTTCTCCAAGCTGAGATCCAGTTTTCTCCAACAGCACCTTCTGCCCCTGCATACAAACAGCCACCTAGGAACAAACCCCATGCATTAGAGCATAGCCAGAGGACTGACTGAGGCAGCTTGACCTCTCACTGCTGTGTAATGACCCCTTTACCCTGGGAATTCCTGATAACAGCCTGGAGGTCAACTTTGAAAGAGACTGCTGAAACTCTCAAAGGAAGCACAGGGAAGGACATGGAGAATGACGAGAATGAGGCTGCTTCAAATCAGCCAATACTTCTTGAGTGGATACTCCTAAAGCTTGGGCTTGCTCAAGGCCTGGGATCAAAGTCATCAGAGACCAGGCACAGATATCGGAGTTAGTCATGACACTGGCTCAGCAAATTCCCAACCTATGCCCACCTGCCTCCCTACTCCTGAAAACAGGCTCTGTAGAACTGGGAAGCCATGTAGTGAAGGCCACTAAAAACCATTTTTATCTGATAAATCGTTCTGTGGTAAGGAGATCCCAGTTATAGCAGGGCTCTAGGAGGTCTGCCCCACTCCTGTTCCCTAACTGCTTCCCCCAAAGCACATGGTTGTTTGCTTCCTGCTTAGGATGGACTTTGGTCTGACTTGGGGGGTGGGAGGCAGGTGTTGGAAGGAATACTAGCCAGTTGAACTGACTTCCTGATTCAAAGGCAATATGCAAAACCCTTCACTGGAACAAGGTCCAATGAAGTTCCCTCCAAATCAAATTGCTACCCAACAGGATTATACTGTATGCTAGAAATCCTGATTATAGGAAAACTTCAAGAGGAATGGAGAGGAGATATGTCAGCAAAGACTCAATAACTGTACTTGATCCTCTACTTCCTCACTGAAGTGCCAGTGGCTGGGTTTTCTGAAAATCTGGTACATCTGTGGGTAGGGAGGTATTCCCAAAAACAGAGGCTAGAGGACATGTTTGAAGCCATGGTCCATTTCTGGGCTCTAGGGAGGTATCCAGAGACCAAATACCATCCAGATGAAAAAGAAATCCTGGGGGCCATTAGAGAAGACCCTCCTTACCCACTGCTTTGGTCTCTTGGCTGCTCTGTGAAAATCTTCTACCAGAGTCACCATCTCCTTGCTGCTCATTGGACATCGATGCCTGACTCGAGCCTGGATCTCTGGGGGCAGGATGTTCAGAAACTGCTCCAGCACTAGCAGCTCCAAAATCTGCTCTTTGGTGTGCACCTCTGGCTGCAGCCACTGCCGGCAGAGCTGTCGGAGCCGAGAGAGTGCCTCTTGGGGTCCAGACACCTCTTGATAACAAAGCCGTCTAAAACTCTGGCGGGAGACCTCAGGATCTGGACAGTCTTTTTGCAGAGCCGCCCCCCGCTTCTCTTCTAGCTTTGTTATGATGTGTCTCTCTTGCTTGGAGGAAGCCTGAATGTGGGACTGAGAGCTCAAAGTTATCTCCATCTTAGCTGCCATTTTGGGGCACAGGAGACAGCTTCTCTCTCCTTGTAAACAGCTCAAGCCTGAGGGATCATGGCCCTGGGGAAGTCTTTCTAAATGCTAGAAACGACGTTCTTCTGAAGATGTTGAGGACAGGATACCGACAAGGCCTTCTCATTCGCTGGCCTTGACTCCAAACTCTAGAAGACAACACAGTTCCCGGGAGTGGAAAGATTCTGTCTTTCCACCAGTTTCTATAACTGTCTTGTGAAGGAGAAAAGTCATAACGTCCTAAAAGGAAATTGGGGAAAATACTGCTTTTATTTTAGCGATAAGCGCACAAAGTCTCAGAAGAAATGCGCAATACCTAAGGGGCTGACAGGAATCATTAGGAAAAGTTCAAGTTGTCAGACAGCCTGCATCAACTGTCCCGCATTCTGGTTAGGCAGACCTCTGACATGTCGCCGGGAGCTACAGGGTGATCCCAGGCAGGCCGCGGCGCAGCCGGGAGTCAGGAGTTAGCGAAAGCCTCCTGCTCGCGAGCAGGGTAGTCGGAGACGCGGTGGTGGCTCATTCCAGAGGCTCCGAAGGCCCAGCCGCTCCGGCCTCTGAGAGAACCCGGCTCGGGCCCCGCGCCCTAGCTGGCCCCAGGCTTGGTGAAGCTCCCGCACTCCGGGGCGCACCGCCAGTTCAAGGCCGGGTGCAAGCCCGGGCTGGCCCCTGGGAAGGCCGCGTCGCCGATAGGCCCGCACCCCGCGCCCACCTGCAGCGGACTCACCTCTCTGGGGACCAGGAAACCAGAACCCAGGAGCCAAGGCTGGGGGCGGGGCAGAAGCCTCCGTCGCGGACACTCCCACTGGCTGCGGAGGAACTACGCATGGAAGAGCCCGCCTTCTCCCGAGAGGGATTGGCTTTTCGAGGGCAGTCTCTCCTGTCTATTGGCTGCTATCTCTGTCGATGCTGGCGAGGATCGGCGACCAGCGGTCGTAGTGAACCCCGGGAGTTGTAGTCCGGTGGCACGGCCCGCGAGCATTCGCAGAGGGCCGACTAGCGCCAGGGCTCGTGCGCTGACTTCCGGCCCAACCGCTGAACGACTTTGAAGAGTCGTGAGTGAGTGCGTCTGGTGAGTGCTCTGCTTACTCCAGGCTGGGGGCTTGCAGCTGGAAACCACACCGTCCTGGGTGTCTTTTGCCGCCGGAGTCTTTTCAGGGCGGTCGGGCCAGGCCCGGGCGCCTCTCGCGTGCTCTGCGGTCACCATCCTGTGCCTCGGAGCCCTTGGTCCACCCGAGCGGACCAGGTCGGGTTCCGATCTCTGTGCCCGGGCCTGGACTCCTTCTGACCTGTGACCCTGATGGTCTCATCCCAGTCTCGCTGCAGAGGGAGCCTGCGGATGTTTTCCCCAGCCCCTTCGGCCACATTACCGAACCTTTTAGCATCGAGTGCACTAGGAGTACTCAGTGCATCCTTGACGAGTGAAAGTGAATTAGTCTGGTCCTTATTCTCATCCTGCTTTCCGCTGAGTGGATCATCGCTAGAGGGAAACACGTTTTTGAGAGTCCAGAATTTTAAAATTAAGTATGAATAGGATGTCAGGGGTTAAGAGGAGTGCCGGCTCTGCCTTCTGCATGAAACTAGGATAGCATTTATTAAATTATTCTTCCAGATAAAGTGCGGATGTACGAAAATGTGTAAGGCAGGGGGTGGGGGTACAAGTTCTAGTCCTGGCCTTGCTGCTGTGGAGCAATGCTATGTGATGCTCTTTTTGTTTAAAAAAAAAAAAAAAGAACTTTTAACAACAATGCCTTTGAATTCTCTATCTCTAGTCCCTACTGCCACATTTGAAACGTCAAGAGAATATATATGTAGGAAGTTCAAGTCCTTTTGAAGAAAGGCAACCTGAATCTTTTTTTGTTGTTAATCCTCACCTGAGGATATTTTCCTATTGATTTTAGAGAGAGTGTGAGGGAGGAAGGGAGGGAGAGAGAGACAGACATTGAGAGAGACATCTATTGGTTGCCTTCTGCATGACCCTGATCAGGGCCAGGGATGGAACCTGCAACCCAGTATGTGCCTTTGACCAGGAATCGAACCCGCAACCCTTCGTTGGAGAGCCCACACTCTCTAACTGCTGAGCCAAACTGGCTAGGTCTGAATCCATTTTTTTTTTTTTTGGAAGTAATTGTTTTACTCCTGTAAACAGGCTCACCCCTTTGGTGGAGGAGTGGAATGTTGAATGGGACATAATTGCAGATAGCTCTAACCTACATCCTCCCAGTTTAGCAGTTACCAGGAAATTGAACTTCTCCCACCCAACCTATATGTCAAATCTCAGAGAAGAATTTTGACAGGCCCAGCCTTTTCAGATGCCCACTACTAGGGTAGGGAGAAGGGTACTGTAATGATGAATAGCCCCACCAGAGCCAATGAAATAGACAGGGGCTCTTTCAGAAAGGAAAATGCTGCTGTTATCAGAAGTGAGGAAGGAATGCTGTGGGGGAGGGGGGCATGGTGTGTGTGTGTGTGTGTGGTGGTGGTGGTAAGGAGGAGGTTGTCACAGTGATAAAGAGGTTAATCCACAGGCACTCACATACTATTCTCTCCTTAAGAGAAAGTGACAGTTGGAAAGGTGGGTCTAGGCTTCTTGAGGGTGGGGAAGGGCAGGGACAAGACCCACACGTGGGGAACATGAGGAGTGGCTGGACTACACTGTAAGTAGTTTAAGGAATTTATTAACATAGAGAAATCTGGCTGGGAGAAAACTATGTTTTTTCATATTTCTAGTCCTTTGGGTCCTTGGCTTAGATTGTGGAGGGAGTAAAGGAAAAGGATAGAAATAAATCACAAGAAGCAGAGGGTCTTTCTCTCCCTACCTCCATCCTTCTCTCTCTCCCTCCCTCCCTCTCTCTCCCTCCCTCCCTCTCTCTCTCTCTCCCTCCCTATCCTCTCTTTCTAGCTTCCCCATGCCTTTCCCCACCCCCTTCCCCTAGGTGTGTTTTCCTTGCCTCTCTCTTTCTCCTAAGCTCCAAGGGCCATTCTTATGCCTCTGGAACTGGTTCCTGAGCCCATTTCTCCTAGGGCTAACTTCTACTTCTGTAACTTTCTATATAAACTTTTGCTTACATTTGAGTCTTGGCTCAGAACTCAAGTATCGAAGTTGCTGACCAGAGGTCTGGCCTATCTTGTCACTAACACCTCCACTCCTCTTCCCCTCTGCTATAAAAGAGAGAGAGAGAGAGAGAGAGAGAGAGAGAGAGAGAGAGAGAGAAGCAGAAGGAAGGAATATGGGACAGTTTTATGCTGTGTTTTTCCATTCTCCCTTCAAAGTTGAACCCTTTTATTGATTTTTAGAGGAGAGGGAGAGAGACAGAGAGAGAGAAAGAAACATTGATTTGTTGTTCCACTTATTTATACATTTGTTGGTTGATTCTTGTATGTCCCAACAGGGGATTGAATCCAAAACCTTGACATATTGGGACGACACTAACCAACTGAGCTATCCGGCCAGGGGAGCCCTTTTCAATTGTGATTCCGCACATCTATGGCACTCTCATGTCTCTGATTCCTTTGGTTGTTATGCAGGAGAACTGCTTCCCAGTGTTATGAAAAGAGATGGAATCTGATCCCCAGGGTGGAAGTGGCAACCAGTGAGCCAGTTCTTGAAGCCAATGATGTCTGCAACAAAGAGTCCCCAGGCACACCCATCCCCAAGCAAGGACTCCACACAGGGACAGAAAGCAGCTCTTCACAACAGCCTTGACAATGAAGCTTCCCGCCAGCGCTTCAGGCAGTTCTGCTACCAGGAGGTAGCTGGCCCCCATGAAGCTTTTAGCACACTCTGGGAACTCTGTTGTCAGTGGCTGAGACCTAAGACACACTCAAAAGAGCAAATCCTGGAGCTGCTGGTTTTGGAGCAGTTTCTCACCATCTTACCGGAGGAGATCCAGACCTGGGTGAAGAAGCAGCATCCAGAAAATGGTGAGGAAGCTGTGGCTCTGGTTGAGGATGTACAGAGAGTACCTGGGCAACAGGTGAGAAAAGGAAGTCAGAACCTTGTGGTTTTGATTATGAGAAGTTGGGGTGAGGAGCACAGGAATCTAGTTACGAAGAGGTGCCTTTTTTTTTTTTTTTTTTTTTATCCTCACCCGAGGACATTTTTCCATTTTTTTTGTTCAGACAGAATGGGAGGGAGTGAGAGGAAGAGAGAGAGAGAAACATCGACGTGAAAGGGACACATGTAGTGGCTGCCTCCCGCACGACCAACCAGGGCCGGGGACAAACTGCAACCAAGGTACGTGCCCTTAGCGGGAACCGAACCCGGGTCTCTCCAGACCGCAGGCCGACACTCTAACCGCTGAGCCAAACCGGCCAGGGCCTGAAGAGGTGCTTAATTGAGAACTGAGGCACGCTATCCCTCTGCCACCCACCAAAGTACTAGCTAGCTTCAGTTGGTCCTATGCCATTAGTCCATGGGAAGAATTTCTCATTTGCTGAAATAACTTAGACATTCATATATTCAGTGAATGTTTAGAGTCCCTAATTAAAGTGGTAAAAATACTCAGAACAGTTCTCTAAAACAAGATCAGGGAAAGGATAACTACCCTTCACTAAGGAGGTCAGGAAAATTAGAAACGTTGGTCAATTCAAATCTAATCTGTCTTGCTAGAAGGTTCCTTGCGGGCACAGTGCCATGGGTGGTACACTAAACAAAGATGTATTAGAGTTGGTCCTTGCTGCCTGGATTAACTGGTCAGTTAGGGACAGTGACCAGTTTCACAAAATATCCTCATGTGGAGGTAGGGCCTAGGTCTGAGATCCGATTAGTGTAACCATCTCGTATATTGTGGGAGAAGGGAGGTGTAAAGGAGCAGGAGAAGGAAAAGTAAAATGAGGGCTTTGGTTGTGGGAGATTTGGTGGAAAAAGGCAGCTGAAATCTAGATCAGAAGTCTGGGAGAGGCATAGAGTAACTGAGGAGAGTAGGTCAGAGGAATGCTGTAGTCTAAGTGGGTCTGTGGTCTGAGCAGGAAGCAGCTAGCTGGGTGCTGAGTGTGCATGGCTGGAACAGGAGGTATTTGTGTTTCCCAGTGAGAAAGTCGGATGTAAATGAAACTTTGCAATTTTGACATATTTGGAGAGGGAAAAGCAGTGTGGTGGTGATGCGTTAGGTAAGAAACTGAAGAAGGTAATTTAAAATCCATGGGATTGGGACTATTAATGATAATTAGAATGGAGTGGAGAAGGGCAAGCAATAGCACATTTATGAAGTTAGAGTTTGGAGAGATGAACTACATGGAGTGGGAAACCCTATTTGCTAATAATCATCCTGGTGCCAGTCCCCCATCATTTTATTTTTTTAAATCCTCACCTGAGGATATTTTTCCATTTATTTTCAGATAGAGTGGGAGGGAGAGAGAGAGAGAAACATTGATGTGAGAGAGACACATCAATTGGCCGCCTCCTGCACGACCCTGACCAGGGCCAGGGACCGAACCGAAACTGAGGTACGTGCCCCTGACCAGAATCAAACCCGCGACTCTTTGGTCCATGGGCTGACGCTCCAACCACTAAGCCAAACCAGCCAGGGCTCCCCCACCATTTTAAAACCAAACTCATAATAGGAATTAAAACAGTACAGGAATGTAAGGGTTAAAACAGCTATTTGAAACTTATCATGGCAGTGAAGTGAAGGAGAGCAAGAAGTGGAGGTGAGAAGTAGTAACAGAGGATGATACCATTTCTCAGGACCTAGTTACCTCTCAGTACCTCTCCTCAAGCACTTTAAGGACAAAGTATAAGGCTGGGATTTAAAGAATGAAGATGACTATGAAAGAAAAAAGTTGATTTTAAGTGCCAATGATGTACCAGATTTGGGAGATTTTACAGTGAACAAGACAGGCATGGCCACTGGCCTTCTGAATCCTGCATTCCATGGGGGAAACAGACAATATGCAAATGAATAAAAATACTTTCAGATAAGTGCTCTGAAAGACCGAGCAAGATGATCTGATAGAGAATGACTTTGGGGGAGACAGGTAGTGGGGCAATATCCTCCGAGGGGACACTTGAGCTGAGACACGAGGGAGGAAGAGCTGGTTGTTCCAAGAGCTGAGAGGAGAGCACAGTAGCCCCAGGACACGCACACTCCAAGAGCCTTAGGTGGGAGAGGACTTTGCATGTTTGAAATAGAATATAGGGTTTATGACTAGAGCTTTGAGATTAAGAAGAGTTGTATGAGAGAAAGTGAGAGAGGAAGGCGGGGGCCATGTCATGCAGGGCCTTTCAGGCTGTGAAGAGGAGTTTGGATTTTATTCTGTATGCAGTGGGAAGCCACTGTAGAGTGTTAACAGAGATGGATATGATCATATCTATATATATTTAATGTTTTTATTGATTTTTTTAGAAAGAGAGGGAGAGAGGGATAGAAACATCGATGTGAGAGAAACACCAATTGGCTGCCTCCTGCACGCCCCCTACTGAGGATTGAGCCCACAACCCAGGGATGTGCCCTGACTGGAAATTCAATCCGAACCTCTCCATGAGACGATGCTCAATCTACTGAGCCAAACCGACCAGGCTGATCTTATATTTTTAAAAGATCTACTGGATTCTGTGTAGAGGAGAATGGATTAGAGGGTCCAGCAACAGAGAATGCAGGGCAGACAGTTAAGCTGCAATGACAGCAGTCCAATCCAGTCCAGATAGGATAGTGTCCTTGAATAGGCTGGAGAGTACAGAGATAGAATGAGGACCAATGTAAGGGATCTTTTGAAGGTGGAACCGACTGCACTTGGTCATGTATGGATTTGGTGGGAGAGGAAATGGCAGCAGTGCTGAGATCACAGGAGCTTCCTAAAGTATACCACTTTTAGCTCTTCTGGTGTGTCAGGCTCTATACTAGGTGTTTTCATATAAATGATCTTAATCATTTGAGACCAAGTGATTGAGACCAAGTCCTACTCATTTTTATTTATTTTGAAGTGGCCCTGAGACTGTTTCCCTTCTGCTTCCCTGTGTCACGTCCTTTTCTAATGCTACTCCTAGGGGTTGTAAAGTCCAGCATAGGCAGGAATGTGCAATGACTGCTGATGGGGTCTGTTCTCAGGTCCTGGATCCCGGGAAGGACTTGAAAGTGCTCCTCCAGGAGACAGCCCCTTTGGGAGCAGGCAAAGAATTACTGAAATCACATCTGAAACAGGGGGTTCGTCTAGAGGAACAGACTTTGAAGGGGTCACGGAGCTCACACCAAACACCACAGGAACATTCAGAAGGTAAGCAGAAGCCTGCGCCCTCACCTGAGGTGGGGCAGAAACAATCATCTATGGGAAATGCAGGTCTGAGCTTGAGTTTACCCCTGGGTTCCAGATTAAATGCCTTTGAAATATACCTAAAAAACCAGATTTCAAATTAGTTGATGGAAATCTTTTGCTTGTTAGCCAAATTCTCTTTTATTACAACTTAATTCTCTTACTTTGGAACCAGTTGTATTAAGATGAACATGTTTACTGTGACCTTCTGCATAGCAGTTCTTTATGTACTTAAAGATATTAAATAAATCCCCAGCCCCATCCAGCTTAATCGCTTTCAGAATACATTTCTCCTTTTTGTCTTTCTTTCAAAGCTCTATTTTTTGTTTTTACTTGTCTCAATTTGTTTAGAAAAAAAATTTCATTAAAATTTAGGTGAAATTCACAATACATAAAATTAGCCATTTTCAAGTGAACAATTCAGTGACATTTAGTACATAAAAAATCACTACCTCTCTAGTTCCAAAATATTTTATTCCCCTAAAAAGAAACACTGTACTTGCCCAGCTGGTGTGGCTCAGTGGTTGAACATCGACCCATGTACCAAGAGGTCACTGGTTCGATTCCCAGTCAGGGCACATGCCCAGGTTGTGGGCCAAATCCCCAGTGGGGGGCATGCAGGAGGCGGCCAATCGATGTTCTCTCTCATAGATGTTCCTATCTCTCGCTCCCTCTCCCCTCCTTCTCTCTAAAATCAATAAAGAAAAAAAAAATTAAAAAAAAAGAAACACTGTACCCATTAAGCAGTTGCTGTTCATTCTCTCTCTAAGGATTTGTCTGTTCTATACATTTCATAGAAATAATTCTGTACATTTCATATAATGTGTGACCTTGTATGTCTGGTCTCTTTCATTTACCACATTTCCAGCATGTATCACTACATTCCTTTTTTTAAATTTATCTTTGTTGAAAGTATTACAGATGTCCCCACTTTTTCCCCTTATTGACCCCCTCCTCCCCACTCCCACCCACCTCCTGCCTTCCCCACATTATTGTCTGTGTCCACTGGTTATGCATATTTGCATATAAGTTCTTTGGTTTATCTCTTCCTGCACCTCCCCCTTCCCTCTAAGGTTCGCCAGTCTAACAACCAATTTGTATGTAATCCCTTCACCTTTTTTGTCCATCCCCCAACCCCCCTCCCATCTGGCAATCATCAAAAAGTTCTCTGTATCTGAGTCTGTTTCTATTCTGCTTGTTCATTTGGTTTGTAGATTCAGCTGTTGATATAAATGTGTTTATTGCCATTTTATTTCATTTTTTTTCTTTATTAATTTTAAAGAGAGGGAGAGAGAGAGAGAGACATCAATGAGAGAGAACATAGATTTGCCACCTCCTGCATGCCCCCCATTGGGGATTTGGCCCACAACCTGGGCATGTGCCCTGAACAGGAATTGAACTGGCGACCTCTTGGTGCATGGGTCAACGCTCAACCACTGAGCCACACCAGCCTGGCTATTGTTCATATTTTTGATCTTCTTCAAGAAGACCCTCAGCATTTCATATAATACTGGTTTGGTGGTAGTAAACTCTTTAGCTTTTTCTTGTCTGGGAAGCTCTTTGTATGTCCATTGATTCTAAATGATAGCTTTGCAGGATAGAGTAATCCTAGTTGTAGGTCCTTGCTTTTCATCACTTTGACTGTTTCTTGCCACTCCCTTCTGGCCTGCAAAGTTTCTTTTGAGAAATCAGCTGACAGTCTTATGGGAGCTCCGTTGTAGGCACTAACTGCTTTTCTCTTGCTGTTTTTAAGATTCTCTCTTTGTCTTGAACCTTTTGCATTTTGATGATGATGTCTTGGTGTGGGCCTCTTTGGGTTCATGTTGTTTGGGATTCTATGTGTTTCTTGGAATTGTATGTCTGTTACCTTCACTAAGTTAGGGAAGTTTTCTTTCATTATTTTTTTCAAATAGGCTTTCAATTTCTTGCTCTCTTTCTTCTCCTTCTGGCACACCCATGATGCAAATATTGGTAGGCTTGAAGTTGTCCCAGAGGCTCCTTACACTATCCTCATTTTTTTTTTTTTTTAATATTTGCCTTTATTGATTTTTAGAAAGAGAGGAAGGGAGAGGGAGAGAGAGATAGAAACATAGATGAGAGAGAACATCAATTAGCCGCCTCCTGCATGCCCCCCACTGGGGATCTGGCCCACAACCTGGGCATGTGCCCTGACCGGGAATCGAACTGACGACCTCTTGGTGCGTGGGTCGATGCTCACCCACTGAGCCATACCAGCCTGGCACTCTATCCTCATTTTTATGGATTCTTTTTTCTTTTTGCTGTTCTGATTGGATGTTTTTTGCTTCTCGGCTTCACCTACTCTACTGTTGATATCCTGTAAATTATTCTTTATTTCAGTTAGTGCATCCTTCATTTCTGACTGGACCTTTATTATGCTCTTGAGGTCCTCACTAAGTTTCTTGAGCATCCTTATAACCAGTGTTTTGAACTCTGCATCTGTTAGATTGCTTATCTCTGTTTTGTTTAGTTCTTTTCCTGGAGTTTTCATTTGGGACATGTTTTCTTGTTTCCTAATTTTGGCTGCCTCCCTGTGTTTGTTTCTATATATTAAGTAGAGTTTCTATGTCTCCTAGGCTTGGTAGGGTGGCCTATTGTAGTAGGTGTCCAATAGGGTACAGTGGCACAGCCTCCCTGATCACTCCATCTGGACACTCGAGGTGCACCCCTTGTGTGGAGTGTCTACCCTTCTGTTGTAATTGAGTTTTGATTGCTGTTGACACGTCAGTGAGAGGGATTTACTCAGGCTGATCAGCTGCAAGGACTGGCTGTGCCCACTGACTACTGACCTCTGACTACCTTGGAGGATCAGTTGTCCAGGAGCCAACCACACAGAGCAAGACTTACTTCAGCAGGGCTCTAGTACCCTTGAGAGTGTGGCTTGTGGAGGTGGTTGGGTGGTGGTGCTTTGACATGGTCTGAAGCTGTCCACTGAGTGCTGGCTCGGGGCCTCCTGGGAGGCACAGGCCCAGGTCAGCCACTGCCTGTATTTTACCTGGGGCCACCAGGCATAAGCTACAGAGTGATCTGCAGATGGCTGCTGCTTGTGCTGGGCTTGCAGGTGCCCAGGAGAGGCCAAGCTGTGAACCAACACCAGCTTCTGCTAGTGCCAGGCCTGGGACCACTTAGCGAGAAGTATGGGGTTCGCTGAGGCCAAATGCTACTTGTTTGAGAGCTTTTAGGAAAGTTTGAAGTATGAGCCAAGACAGGCCACTCCTATGGTAACACCAATGGAAACAGCTTGGGTAGACCCGAAAGTTGGGTGGGGCAGGGCCTCAGGGAATCACTAGGGTGGGGCAAACAGTGTGAGCCAGGTTGTGCAGTCCCAGATGTGGTGCCTGTCTGCCTGGGAAGGGCTCCCCAAAGGAACAAGGGAGAAAGCTGCCTCTGCAGCTCTCACCCCGATGTCAAACAACACAATTCTTCCCCATATATCTCTGGTGCCTTTCAAGCTGCCTCCCTTGTGCTGGAGCTCAGAGGGAGCAAGTCTGAGTAAGTCTGTGCGCTAAGAGGAACTTCTTGGGACTCCAGCCTCCCTCCGCCTCAGTTCCCTCTGGTTTTTACAGCCAGAAGTTATGGGGACTTCTCTCCCTGGCACTGGAACCCTGAGCTGGGGAGCCTTGTGTGGGACGGGGACCCCTCAGTCCTCAGGGAGGACCTCACAGCTGAGGTATCCTCCTGATTTTTATCTGGCACATGTGGGTATGGGACCAGCCCTTCCATGCCTCTGCTCTTCCTACCAGTCTCATGTGGCTTCTTTAATTTTGTAGTTGTAGGACTTCCAGTCAGCTCAATTTCAAGCGGTTCTGAATGATGTTGTTCTATAGTTTAGTTGTAATTTTGATGTGGTTGTGGGATGAGGCGAGTACCTATGCTGCCATCTTAACCGGAAATCCCTACATTCCTTTTTATGGCTGACTAATATTTCATTACATGACAGACCAAGGCTCTATATTTATAAGTCTCTATCCACGAAACATTTGACTCCATAGATTTCTAGATATCCTAAAAACCACTGCTGCTTTTTCTACTTAATTGAAAGCTGCTGTTGCAGGTTACTAAATAAGTTCTAAAAGCTAGCTCATCTTTATATAACTCAGATCCTGGAGGAAAACATGATGTCATCATGCTGTTTAAATGAGCAAGCTTTTGTTGATGAAATAGATAATTGTCTAAGAGGTTTATTTACACACACACACACACACACACACACATATAATTTTTTTTTAATCCTCACCCGAGGATATTTTTATGTTTATCTTCAGATAGAGTGGGAAAGAGGGAGAGAGAGGGAGTGAGGGAGAGAAAGAGAGAAACATCAACATGAGAGGGACACAATGACTGGTTGCCTCCTGCACGACTCCAACCAGGGCAGAGGACGAACTGCAACTGAGGTACGGAATTGAACCCACCACTTGTTGGTCCACGGGCCAACACTCTAACCACTGAGCAAAACCAGCCAGGGCTGCTTTTATATTTTTTAAGCAATGTAAATACTCTCATCAATATTTTTTAAAAACTTTGCCATTTAGCATTTATTTCCTTTTAAACCTTGGGAACATCTGTGCTCTCTAGTGTGTGATTTCTGAGGCTCTGGGGTCTGAGTAAAGTGGGGCAGGACTCACTGTGTTCCAGGTCTGCTCCCTTCAATCACCTTGCCCACAGGCCACTCAGATCCTAAGAGCTGTAACCTCCCCAAGGTCACAGACCCCTGAATGTCCTCTGAGGTTCCATTAATAAGTCATCAAAATGAACCATTCCCTTCGTGGAATTCTTGAAGGCATTATCTTGGTCTAGAAAAAAATCAGAAGGTTTGAGTTACTGTGGGTTTTTTTTTTTTTTTTTTTTTTTATCCTCACCTGAGGACATTTTTGCATTTATCTTCAGATAGAGCGGGAGGGAGAGAGGGAGGGAGAGTGAGAGAGAGAGAAACATCGATGTGAGAGAGACACATCGAGTGGTTGCCACCCACATGACCCCAACCGGGGCCGGGGACAAACTGCAACCGAGGTATGTGCCCTTAGCGGGAACCGAACCTGGGACTCTGGTCTGCAGGCCAACGCTCTAACCGCTGTGCCAAACTGGCCAGGGCTTATTGATTTTCTTTTAGAGAGAGAGGAAGGGAGAGAGAGATAGAAACATTGATGTGAGAGAGAAACATCAATCAGCTGCCTCTTGCACACCCCCTACTGGGGATCAAGCCTGCAACCCAGGCATGTGCCCTGACCAGGAATCGAACCGGGACCGCTCAGTATGTGGGACCATGCACAATCCACTGAGCCACACCGGCCAGGCAAATTACCGTGGTATTTTAAAGAGTATTTGTTTATCTCTAGTATTTGGCTATGAGCCATCCCCTCTCCCCCCATTATGGTCTCAAACTTTTTCTTTCTATAATGTGCACATATTACTTTGGAATGAAAAAAAAAACTAAAAAAAAAAAAGCTATTATGCGAAGAAGAATCTACACACAGCGAGGCTATTGGCTATGAAAGTCTTCCTCAGACTTGAGTGTACTCATCTGGGGGCATGTTAAAACAGATTCCCAGGCATCGGTTCCAGACTTTCTGATTCAGTAGATCTGAAGTGGGGCCTGGGAATACGCATTTGTGACAGGTTCCCAGGTGTTGATACTGTTAGCCCAGGGACTTCACTCATAACCTCTGCTCTGTGTCTGTTACATGGAAGCTGCCCTCTAATAGTGGATGTTTCTTCCCCAGCCTGGCTTAGTCCACAGTCTATCAGGAACCATCTTCAGAAGAAGAGTTTTCAAGACCAGGAGATAGGTGCTGTTCTCTGTGCCACTGAGACCCAGGTGAGCTGTGGTTGACGTTTTTGTCTCTTGAAGTTCCCATTTCACCTTGTACTGACTCTAACTTTAAAACGTATTCTTTCCTAGAGATGTTAGAAAGACTTTTATGTAGTCCATTGAGCTTGTCCTGAGTTGTCTTCTTCTTATGTCCACTCTGACATCATCACATGGCTGCTTATCTACCCCAATCCTTCCCTTAAGAGGCCTGACCTTCCTTGTCTTGCTTTGCCTCTGACCTGATGACTATCATCCTGTCTCTGCCCCACCCCAGGCTAGAGTAGTGCTATTTTATCAGTAGCAGCAGACCCCGGTGTTGTTACAGGGGCCAGTCATGTGTGAGGACAGAACCATATCCCTCTGTCAGAAAGGACGGACACACCTTGGACCTGTACAGAAGGCCCTCTACAGGGGTGTTACGCAGAAGAATGACAGAAACGTCTTGCTAGGTAAGGATCTGCATTCCCCCTAGGTCCAGAGTGGATGTGTTCAGTTGTTCAGAGAGAAAGAGAGTCTGAAAGAACCTGAGAAGGAAGGAGACAGAGGCAGTGGGGAGTTAGGTAGAAGGAAAGAAAGAAATAAACAGGAAAATACTGAGTGTAGGCAAGAGACATAAAGAAAGGACAATACAGAGAAAGGAAGACCCAGAGAGACACACACACACACGGAAAGGAAGACACAGAGAGGGACACAGAGACTGAAAGAACAGGAAAGCAAAGGAGTCAGAGGTCTCATGACAGGGATGGTCAGCATGTGTGACAGTGAGCAAAAATAAGGGATGGGACATGAGACAGAAAACAGTGGGAATGGAGAGTGTGGGAAGGTCAATGGCAAGAGGGGAAGAAGAGACAGAGACAGTAAGAGAAACACAGAGCAGGAGACAACAGGTAAGAGATGAGTGAACGTGTGTCTCACACCAGAGTTGTGATGTCCTGAGTGGCAGAGGAAATTAATAAAACAGCCCAACCGTAACAGTCCGTTTCTATGCCCAGGCCCTTCAAAAGGCACCAAGAGCCCTTTGTCAGTCTCAGGACTAATCATTTTCCTTCCTCAGATCAGTTCTGCCTCATCTGGGCTGTTCCTCTTCAGAGAAGTGTCTGACCAGCAGATTAAGATACAGTTACTCTGCAGCTGGCTTTGGCCTTGGTATCTCCTCCCTGCTTCTTCACTTGCAGGGTTTCCCATTCATGGTCTGAATGTCATCTCTGAGCTAGATCACAGAAAACACACAGGGACCCCACATATTTACTGCTGCAGAGGGAAGAAAAGTTCTAAGAGTTCCATAATTGAGACTTGAGTCTTAGCCCATGAGACACTAGCAAAGGGGAAAGAAAAAATAAAGGGTGATGCAAAGCAGCCAGACTTCGCGGATGGGAAAGTAACAGGTGCACCCTCGGCCACTGATGAAACCAGTATTTTTCCTGTCTGTTCCCAGTGAGCCTTGGTTTTCAAGAAACTCCAAGTGTACCAGTATAGCAGTCAGCTATATGGGAAGTCACTGAGATTTTCTGTGAACATTTCCACCAGACTCTGGAGCAGTATCAAGGGAAACAGGGCCACAGCCCAGAGCCATGTGCCTCTCAGTAAGAGATGAAACCTCTACTGGCCTCACAGGGCTCCTCTAGTTCTCCTAGGAGCTTAGCAGACAGGGCTATTGAGACTAAGGGGCCAAGCCAAGCCCACAAAAACAGAAAGAGGTGGGGTACGAGGACACATTAGAAAACTCAGATAGCTAAAAATTGGACAGCAAGCAGTCAGTCCTGAACATTGGGAGCCCTGGCATGACAGCCTGTCCCAGAGACACCTGGGTGAGGACCTTTCTGCACATGTGTCCTGGTACTGACTGCCTATAAGCAAACTGCTCCCCAACAATGGGCCTTGACCTCCAGCTAGAAATAGAAGATGGTTCTTGTTCCCTCACTGTTGGGGGTACATCAGGATAAAAGCTATAGTGGATACTCAATGTAAAGCCATTCATTGGTCATGTGCTGGTTATATACAGGGGAAAGCAGTACCTAAACCCTTATGTTGCCTGGGTAATCCAGGGAATTTTGTTTTCAGTTGTGAAAATGGAGGCCAAAGCCAGGTATATTACTGTCACCAAAGTAATGTTATTACTAATTGAGTAGGTGTGATAACTAGATTTTGTTGATAGAACATAAAGTATGAGGGTGACGTTGGCCTGAGTAATGAGTACTGCATTCTCTGTGGAAGGTGGGTGATGTCCTAGTAGGAGCCATTGTGTGAATTCAAGAGGCTATCATTAGTCTAGGAATCAGGTTCCATTGCAGCTGCAGGGTAATGGAGCAGAATAATGATCAAGTGTAGAGGGCAGAGGGTAGGTTTTATTTTTAGTTTGGGTTGTCAGGGTAGTCCTCATTGACAAAATGACATTTGAACAAAGACTAGGAGGAGAAGGAATGAGCCATGTGGTTCTCTGGGAAGACTGTAACACACAGGAAGAATAGCCAATGCAAAGGTTCTGAGGCTGGAGGTGAGTCTGGGCAAGGAGGCCACTGATCTACTGCAGATTGAGAGGATGAAAGTAATAAATAAGATCCATGAGCCAGATCACATAGGGCAGTGCCTTTGGAAGTGATGTGAACTGAAATTGAGAGTAAGTGTTCAGGATTTTTATTTTATTTTTTCTAAATCCTCACCCGAGGATATTTTTCCATTTATTTTCAGGTAAGAGTGGAAAGGAAGGGTAGAGAGAGAGAAACACCAATGTGAGAGAGACACATCGATTGGTCATCTCCCACACGACCCCAACCAGGGCTGGGGACCGAATTGCAACTGTGGTACATGGCCTTGACCAGAATTGAACCCTTGACTCCTTGGTCCATGAGCTGACGCTCTAACCGCTAAGCCAAACCGGCCAGGGCAAGTGTTGACAATTTTTTTTATAGCAGTTTGACATTGCTGTACTATCCAGCTGAATTTTTATTGTACTTTTTTTCTTTATTGATTTTAGAGAGAGAAGAAAGGAGAGGGAGAGAGAGATAGGAACATCGATGAGAGAGAACATTGATTGGCCGCCTCCTGCGTGCCCTCTACTGGGGATTTGGCCCATAACCTGGGCATGTGCCCTGACTGGGAATAGAACCGGCGACCTTTTGGTGCATGGGTCAATGCTCAACCACTGAGCCACACTGGCCAGGCATTTATTGTACTTTTAAAAAAATGGTTTTTCAGCCCTGGCCAGTTTGACTCAGCGGTTAGAGTATCGGCCCACGGACCAGAGAGTCCTGGGTTCGGTTCCTGCTATGGGCACATACTTCGGTTGTGGTTTGTCCCCGGGCCCGGTTGGGTTCGTGTGGGTAGTTAAAAGGTGTGAGCCGGCAGGAGATCACATCCACAACACAAGGCCAATGTAGAGCAAAATTGTTTTATTTACCTATGACTGGGTGGAGGCAGGCCAAGCCAAAAAGGGCTTAGCGCCGAGTCTTTTTTGTTGTCCGCTTTTAAAGGCACAAACTACAGAAAAAAAAAACCTACATTCTCTTGGCATTGCTTTTGGCACCATTAAGGGGGGGCCGATACAGAGAAGGGGGAGAGAGGAGCTTCTTAGAGGTCAGGGCGACTATTAATCTCTTTTTTCTCATGGTTCCTCTGAGGCCTTCATTAATCCCTTATCTTTATAGTTTTCTTTGGGTGTCTCAAGGCCCTCATGTTTACAAAAAAGAAACTGCCAGGGTGTGTATGTGCAGTAACTGAGGGTCAGAATGGAGTTTAATTTTGTTAAAACATTATTAACCCTTTCAGGTGGCAACCAGTTGATGTGTCTCTCTCACATCGATGTTTCTCTCTCTCTCTCTTCCTCCCTCCCGCTCTATCTGAAGATAAATGCAAAAAGGTCCTCGAGTTGAGGATTAAAAAAAAAAAATGTGTTTTCAAAATTCATTAGGGAATCACTAAGACAGCACTTTCAGTCCCTACATAAAAGACTTTGTAAGAACTTTGACTTTCTCAGTTATAAGGGGGTAGGTTGCAGGGGAGTAATAGTTTTGAAGTAACTTTGAATATTTCAATTTATTTGGCATTTAACTCTACTTAAACACTTGTTTGTGATTCTTTTATGGTACAGTTTTTAAAGACTGTGGCCTCCTTGAAGGCAAGATCCATGTCATATTCATATTTGCATTTCTCAGAACCTAGCACAGTAGGCACTCAATACATGTTAGTTGAATTTAATAAAAAGGAGAGGGGCCACGTTGACTGCTGGGTTGAGAACTGACTGCAGGAGGTCAAGAGTACAAAAAAGAAGACCAAGGAGACAGCTACGGCATAATCCAGGCATGAGACGATGGTGGCTCAAAGCAGAGTGGACTAGAAGTGGTGATGATAGAGGCTGTGTGCCCTTCAGAGCATTACAACCAGATATAATCAGAATACACTTGCTGGGCCAGTTCTAGCCAAATGAACCCTCATCAACTGGCCCTCATCAACTGGGTACCACTTAAGTGGCATGCTGGGCCTCACCTGGGTGCAGGCGTGTGTGCTGAGTGAGCAGACAGCCTGAACTGCTCTTCTCAGACATTAACTGCTTATTCTAATCTTGGGATAATAACTGAAGTTTCTTGCTTCCACAAGGATGACAGGAGATGCTACAGGTGGAGATGGGCAGATCAGGTGGTACTCAGGCATCAGAAGTGGGAGTAGGCAGATGTCTCCTATGGTCAGCTCTTCTCTCCTCTGAATCTTGGCTTCCCTCCGAGTCTTGCCTGCTCACCATGTCCTCTTAGGTGGTCCCACAGCCTAAGAGATTCCTGGCAGTGTGGAAACAGGCAAGCACTACCCTTATTGAGTCATCTCTCAGGGAAAATGACTGGGAGTCAGGATAATTACAGAGAAATAAAAAGGGTAGCCTTAGTAAATACACTATAATCTTTCTCAGTTGGAGAGGATGTCTTGTCTACTATATTGAAAGTTTTTGTTTTAGGAAAAAGGTCCACAGTGAGATACCTTCCAGGAATGGTGATAGCCAGTTGTGTCATATATTGAGAAACTTGTATGTTGGGCTGCTAAAATCCTGCACTGAGATATCCAGTCTTTCTGATCTGATCCCTATGTTCTTTGTCCCGTGGTGCAGGTATGCATTGAGGCTATGAGACCAAGACATTCCTGGCCACTCTCAGCAATTCAGACCCATCAGCAGAACACCCAGATCTACAGGCTGTGGGGGAACAACTCCAGGAGCAGAGTTTTCTGGAGACCTCAGAGCAATGTCACACCAAGTTCAAAAGCCTACAGTCAGGTTACTACAAAATGAGGAGAGGTCATGTGCCTGATCCTTGTTTTTTTCCTTTAATTTTTTTTTCTTTATTGATTTTAGAGAGAGAGGAAGGGAGAGGGAGAGAGAGACAGAAACATTGATGAGAGAGAACATTGATTGGCTGTCTCCTGCATGCCCCGTACTGAGGATCGGGCCCACAACCTGGGCATGTGCCCTGACCTGGAATTGAACCGGTGACCTCTTGGTGCATGGGTCAATGCTCAACCACTGAGCCATACCGGCTGGGCTGATCCTTGTATCTTTTATGAGGAAATGGATGCCCTTTCAAGCTTCTTTGCACCTCCAGTGGCAAGTGGTGCTGTTCCTGGCCAACAGGGAAGTAACATGGAGTATAGAGAGCTGAATCAGCAGTACAGGCAGTCCACAGAGGTTGGAGAAGGTACCACTGTAGATGGTATAGTGAGGGATGAACATAACTTCAGGGTTCCTGGCCAGGAAATTAGGGCAGTTGACCTGCCAGTCCTGTTCCCAAACACAATTTGTAAGACTCTTGGCTCTGATGATCAAAGAATGGGAAAGTACACTTAGAAAGGTTTGTTTCTGCTCCTGGCCTTGTCATCTTCTTGATGAATGACCATATACAGGCCAGAGAGTTTTGATTTTCATGGAATTTAAGGATTATTTCCCTTGCATTTTGCATTTGCTAGTCTCTTTCACAGAGCCCATGTCATTATTTTTCTCATGGAGTTTCACTTACTTTCCTTCCTTAGATTCGCCAGTTAGGACTCCAGCCCAGATTCTCTCTCCTTCCCTCCTTTCATAACCTGAATATTGCCAGATACTCAGAAACTTGCGTTATTCTTGTTTCTGCTGCCCAAACTCAGGGTGGCTTTTTATGATTCTGCTCCCAGAAGCTAGGCCATTCAAGAATTGAGAATACACCTATAGACACACTGACATTTGATACAGAGCTTAACTCTTTGCTTCAGTTCTGTCATCATGTCAGAACATACAAAAAGATAGAGAACAGGAGAAAAGTAGGAGGGGTGTATGGTGTATCTACCAGTGACCACAAATTTGGAGCCAAAAAGTATTACAATTGGAAAATAAAATTTAGCCTTTTCTCTGAGTCACATGAGGATTTCCAATGAGGAATTTCTTCTTATGGTAGTTTAACTGTAACTCCTTCCTCATTCCATTGTTTTCCTTCTCAAAAGTCCAATTTAATTTTATTCTTTCAGGCTCTGAGATGAAGAATGGGGTTAAAAAAGAGAATCTGAAATGGGATGATTCAGAAGAAGTAGAAATGAACAGAGCTTTACAGGGAAAGTCTAGTGGAAAAGATTTTTGGCCCTCTGAGCTAAAAACAGGCTGGGAGAGTGAGCTGATATCAAGAAAGCAACAGAGACATTATCCAGGGGAGAGTGACAAAATACCCTCATCCCAAGAGAGGGTGAATCACCAGAGACTTTGGACTGAGGAGAAGCCCTGGACACAGCTCTTGTGTGGGAGAAAATTCTCTCAGAGTTCTCCCTTCTTGCATCACCAGCCAGCCTCTGGACTGGAAAAAGCTTCCATATGTCACGAATGTGGGAAAAGCTTTAGCCGAGGCTCTTACCTTGTCCGGCATCAGAGAATCCACACAGGAGAGAAGCCTCACAAGTGCAGTGAATGTGGGAAAGGCTTCAGTGAACGCTCCAACCTCACTGCCCACCTAAGGACTCACACTGGGGAAAGACCCTACCAATGTGGAGAATGTGGGAAAAGCTTCAATCAGAGCTCCAGCCTCATTGTCCACCAGAGGACCCATACTGGGGAGAAGCCTTATCAGTGCACTGTCTGTGGGAAGAGATTCAACAACAGTTCCCAGTTTAGTGCTCACCGGCGAGTCCACACTGGGGAGAGCCCATACAAGTGTGCCCGGTGTGGGAAAAGCTTCAACAACAGCTCCTACTTCAGCGCCCACCAGAAGACCCACACTGAAGAAAAGCCATACAAGTGCTTTCAGTGTGAGAAAAGCTTCACTAAGAACTCTGCCCTCATCCACCATCAGAATACACATAAATGAGATATATCACAGGAAGGAAGAGATGTGCCGAGTTTGTAGAAAACCTGACACCTCAACTCCTTAGGTCAGCAGGTGTTTCTTAGAGCTTCCTTCTTCTGTGGAGAGTTCTACTAGCCAAAACCTGGCTTAAACTTGATGACTGGATCTCAAGAACCATGTACTGGAATAAGAATCAGCCTAAGAATGCCGGTTCTTGTTCTCCTTCTGCCTATAATTTCACAGTCCTGTCTCACTGTGGATTTACATTTTGCTTTGAAGGGGAGAAGGCTATAAAACCCATAATTCCTGCCCTGGCTGGTTTGGCTCAGCAGTTAGAGTGTTGGCCTGTGGACCAATGAGTCTCGGGTTCATTCCAGTCAAGGGCATGTACCTCAGTTGCGGTTCATCCCCAGCCCTGGTTGGATCATATGGGAGATAGCTAGTTGATATGTCTCTCTCACATCGATGTTTCTCTCTCTCTCCCTCCCTCCATCTCTCTCCCTTCCTCCCACTCTGTCTGATGATAAATAGAAAAATATCCTTGGGTGAAGATTAAAAAAAACCAACAAAACCCAAAACTCCTGCCAAGAAACTAGGGTATCCTTGTTCTGAACACAGAATGCGTGGCTAGTGCTGAGACCTGTTTCTGGGCCATATCAGGGAAGAAATTCCTAGTCCTGGGGAGCACATCTAGAATTTTAACAGCTTGCATGTGTTCTAAGCCAATAATTGACCATTAGGCATCTAGTGTTATATACTACTGCAACCTTCAGGGCAGATCACTATTCTGCAATGCAGCCATGAACAAAGGAAAGAAAGGATAGGTTAGGCCATTGGGTAATACTAAATCTAAGCAACCCAATCTTAGAAGAAGCATAATTTCTATGTTAATTTTGTAAGATTTCTCATCTTACCATCACCCCTAACCCAGTTGTTGGTTTCTTCTCTCACAGAGTTTATACAAGTTTACAAGCATTACTATTTCTGATAAAAATAATGGAGTTTCTCCCTCCACTTCCTTGGACTATGGTTGTAATTTTCTCAGTTAGAAACTTTACTCATGTAACCGCCATTAGGGCCCTGAAGATTATCTAAGTGTAGAATCTGCTTGAGGTCAGTAGGACATGCAGAGAGAGAATAAGGGGCAATAAATAGGAAGAGGAGGAATAGAATTTGGTAGGAAGGGTTTGAGGTTGCAGTGAAGGGAGATCAGAGGCATAAGGAAAATACAGGAACTACAAGAGGCTGTTACTGCAGGTGAAAGGAAGAGTATGAGGAGTACTAGAAACCAAAATGAAAATGTAATGATCCAGAACAAGACATAGATACTTCAGCTTCTGTGAAATCTCCATAGATAATAAGTGGTAAACAATGGGTATGTTACACACAGTTCTTGGCCTTTATAGGCAAGATGTTAGTACCTTGACTAGGCTATGTTGAAAAGCAAGTGATGTGGTCTTTCAGTTTTTTGAGGAATTCAATATGAGCAGAAAAGAATACATTGCACCTCAAAGGCAAAAAAAAATCATTTTTCTAAATTTTGGGGAAGAAGCAAAGGCAGTATAGAATAATCTTCAGTGTTTCCTCAGTTTGAGTCTTGCTGGGGCCATCCCACATTTCCCTGCATATAGTATCCTTGAGTATGGCCCTTATGATAAGCTATGCAGGCCAGTTCCTAGAGTCACATACTTACATACTCTGCATAGAGGCAAAAATTAACATCTTTCAAAATCCTGGGAAAGGCAGAGTTGGGCTTGAATGTGACCTGTTTGGGACAGCCTGACTTTGTGGAGATTCTTGATGGGAAAGAAGGAAATGGCCCATGGGATGGATATATTATTTGAGGGGCTTTGGATATGAGCTTGAAGATTTATATTTGATAAATGAGCAGAGTCAGTGAAAGTTGATGGAAATGCTAAGGAAGTGGAAATACTCAATGAGGCCTCACTATCAGGATTCTCCCACTCATGGGTTTGCAGTGACCAGGGACACTGATGCAACTGTTGCCCTCCTTGCAGTTTAGGTTGCCTCTATCCTCCAAATTGCTTTATTCTCGAGTATGCTGGGCAGAAAAAGAAACGCTGTACTAGACCTCATAACCCTTGCCTAAGAGCTATTATGGATGGTCTGGAGTAGAAAGGTAAGAATTGGGGCATACATTCATTTGAGAAATATTTGATTGCCTATAGTGTACCAGGTATTGTAGTGAAGCTAGATGCAAAGCAGTGAACAAAGACACTATATTTGGATCCATCCTCGTTAGACACCTCAGAAATGCCAGTGCCAGTCAGGTACCACCACCTAGCCCCCCCACCCCCACCCCCCAATATATGAATGCCAGCTCTGCAGGGCCTTTCTTCCAAGCTTCCAAGTTCTGATAAACACAAACTTTTCCTTGTATTCTCCCAACCCCATGTGTGGTAGTTGCTTCCTATAGTTGTGATCTCTCTTACCTTGGAGTCTACCTATCATTGGCCTAACAGCCTGATATTATACTACCCACTTGAGAATTAAATTGAAGGAGGTTGTTTAAAAGGCAACATCCCTTGCCAGGCGAGTGTGGCTCCATGGTTGAGTGTTGACCCATGCACCGAGAGGTCACTGGTTCAATTCCCAGTCGGGGCATGTGCCCGGTTTGTGGGCCCAATCCCTGGTGTGAGGCATGCAGGGGGCAGCCAATCAATGTTCTTTCTCATTGATGTTTTTATCTCTCCCTCTCCCTTCCTCTCTAAAATCAATAAAGAGGAAAAAAAGTTTGAAAGGCAACACCCTGCCCTGGCCAGTTTGGCTCAGTGGTTAGAGTAACGGCCCATGGACCAGTGAGTCGCGGGTTCTATTCTGGCCAAGGGCATGTACCTCAGTTGCGGTTTGTCCCCGGCCCTGGTTGGGGTCGTGCGGGAGGCAGCCACTTGATGTGTCCCTTTCACGTTGATGTTTATTCCTCTCTCTCTCTCTCTCTCTCCCTCCCACTCTATCTGAACAAAATGGGAAAATGTCCTCGTGTGAGGATAAAAGTAAATAAATAAAAGGCAACAACACTCCTATGTCTATAAGTTCTTCAGATGTGTAATATTACCCTCTTGGTTTGGTTCAGCCATTCAGATGTTCATTAAAAAGCCAGGTTTTCCTGCTGTAAATTAACTACTAGGGCTCTTCATATGGTTTCTTTACCTCCCTCCCTCACTGAAACATTTTATTTTTATTTATTTAATTGATTATTTAGAGAGAGAGAAACATCTATATGAGAGAGATACATCGATTGGCTGCCTCCTCCACGCCCCCTACTGGGAATCAAGCCCACAACCCAGGCATGTGCCCTAACCAGGAATCGAACCAAGACCTCTCAGTCCATGGGATGACGCTCAATCCACTGAGCCACACCAGCTGGGCCTCACTGAAACACTTTGACTAACTGATCAAAATTTTCTTTTTTTTTTTTTTTTATTCTTACCCGAGGACACTTTTTCATTTTTTGTTCAGATAGAGTGGGAGGGAGAGAGAGAAGAGAGAGAGAGAGAAACATCGACGTGAAAGGGACACATTGAGTGGCTGCCTCCCGCACGACCAACCAGGGCCAGGGACAAACTGCAACCAAAGCACATGCCCTTAGCGGGAACCGAACCCAGGTCTCTCTGGACCGCAGGCTGACGCTCTAACCGCTGAGCCAAACCGGCCAGGGCTAGTTGATCAAAATTTTCAATCGACACTTCTTTTTTTCCAAGGATTCCTAACCACTTCCCATAGACTGGATCAGATATTCTAACTATAATCCAGAGAAATGAAGCACAAAGCCTATCAATTTTCACATATCGTGGTTCTTCAGCCTAAGGTGGTGGATGGGTAGTCACAGCCAAAACAAGAGCTGGGCCCCTATAACCTCCTTACCCCCACTTTCCTCTTGCCATCTCTTCTGTGCCTCCTGTAAGGGGACTGCCTTACCAGTCAGTTTAGGAACAGCCCAGGACTTCTGGTATCCTGAACTAGAGTGCCCATTTCATGGCTCACTTCGTCATGGGTGAATCCTTGCTTTCACTGTTATCAGCTTCAGCCTCCTTGCAGTCCTGTTGCTCATCCTTGACTTGACTTCTGGGTAGAGACAAGAGAAAGACTGAGCATTCTTTACTTGTGGAGAACATAGGACACTAGCAAGGGACCTTGCCACTCCTGTGGCAGGGTAGTTAGCCTGAAAAAGTTTGAAGTTGTGCCTGCCTTACTCTGACATAGTGACTACAGTAAAAGATTGGATTTATTTTTAAATTGATTTTGGGGACGGGGGAGACACTGATTTGTTCCATGTATTTACGCATTCACTGGTTGATTCTTGCATGTGCCCTGACTGGGGATTGAATCTACAACCTTAGCATATGAGGATGACACTAACCAACTGAGCTACCTGGCCAGGGCAGGACTGGATTTGAAGATGGGTCAAATCAATTTGAAAATCTTTAATTACTTATCTCTCACTCCCAACAATCTTTCTGGTTAACACTTTCTGTGAAACCTCAGAGCAGAGACCTTACACTGCATGTTAATACCATCAGGGCAGTCTTGCTATGACATACACGATTAACGTCTGTCATCCCCTAAAAAGAATGTAAGGTTCTTGGAGAGCAGGGAATTTGACTTGTTTATTGCTGAATCACAGGATCTCAAATAATGTCTGGTGCTAAATAAATATTTGGCAAATTAATGAGTGGGTGAAAAAATACAAGGAAGACTGGGGTCATGAGACCTGATTGACAGCATATCAAGTACTTAAGCATTATAAAGAATACCAGCCCTGGCCAGTTTGGTTCAGCGGTTAGAGCATTGGCCCGTGGACCAGAGAGTTCTGGGTTCGGTTCCCGTTAAGGGCACGTACCTCGGTTGAGGTTTGTCCCCGGCCCCGGTTGGGGTCGTGTGGGTGGCAACCAGTCGATGTGTCTCTCTCACATTGATGTTTCTCTCTCTTCCTCTGTCCCTCCCTCCCGCTCTATCTGAAGATAAATGCAAAAATGTCCTTGGGTGAGGATAAATAAATAAATAAATAGTCTGGCCGGTGTGGCTCAGCAGTTGAGCGTCGACCCATGCACCAGGAGGTCACCAGTTCAATTCCCAATCAGGACACATGCCCAGGCTGTGGGCCCGATCCCCAGTGGGGGGCATGCAGGAGGCAGCCAGTCAGTGTTCTCTCTCATTGATGTTTCTATCTCTCTCTCCTTCTCACTTCCTCTCTAAAACCAATAAAGGGGAAAAAAAATTATTTTAATATTTAAAAATAAATAAATAAATAAATAAATAAATAAATAAATAAATAAAAAGAATACCAAAGAAGACTAAGAGTGCCTTTCGACGAGCTGTTTCTGACACTGTCTCTGGTCCAATTTTACTACTTTCACTCTAGGGCAGGATAGCTTAACCTGATCACTACTGACATTTGGGGCTGGACAAGTCTTTATTGGGGCTGGGTGTGTGTCCTGTGCATTCTGGATGTTTAGCTGCATCCCTGGCCTCCCTCCATCCACTAGATGTCATTAGCATCCCCCAATGGTGACAACACAATTGACTCCAGGTATTGCCAAAGGTCTTTGAGGGGCAAAACTGGCCCTGGTTGAGAACCCTTCGTCTAGGGACATATCATTAGACCAGGCTGGTACAAGAAAGAGTCTTCCATCTGTCTGCCTGATCTTCCTACAGAGCAGATCTGGACTTCCTAACTTTCTACAAATCTAATCCAATTGTGTAACTACCCTGCTCAAAAGTCTTCAAGACTTCCTATTGCCACTAAAATAAGCCAAGATCTTCAAGCTTTCAAGGGTCTCCCTGGCATTCAAGGCCCACCCTACCTCTCAGTCTCATTGCCCACAACCCTACACACATCTTAAAATCCAGCACAGGTGAACTGGTCCCAGGTCCTGGAAAAGGCACTGTGCTTTCCAGCCTTAGTGCCTTTGCCCACTAAACTTTTCCTGCCTATAATACCCTTTCCCCAAGGCTGGATTCATTCTTTCCATGTACACTGAACACAAGGGGCTGTCAGTCTCCATTCCTCCCAATCTAGAGAAGAAGGGCACCTGAGCCTAGGCATTAGAAATGTAAAAATAAGGAAAAACTTTAAAGGAGAGCACCATCAAAGAAGGCAAGAAAACCACAGGATGAGGACTGCTAACTACACCACCACCACCTTCTTGAAGCCTCCTAACGCTCTGCAATCCTTGCCCCTGTCTGAAAATCTCTCAGGGTGCCTTATCTCATGCCACCTAATACCAGCATTTGTTTCTGGTGAGTTGATCTATTCATCTAGTTTGGGAGCTGATGGGCACCAGGGCTGACATTGTGGGCTACCTCATTCCCATGGAGGGAGGGAGGCGGAGAGAGAGAGAACTCAGATGAGAGCATTCACATTCCTATGTTAGGAAACAGGCCATCTTTTCCAAACTGGAAGATAGGAATCTGCCATAGGGCAAGCCAGGACTTTCAGAAGGCCAGATGTATGTGTAAGGATAAAGTCTGAAAAGAGGCACTGGTCACAGAAGCACTATGGTAAAGGACTGCCTTCCCCACCTGTTTCCACCTTCCTCTAATTGATAGCACTCCTCGCCAGTGAGGGGACAGCATCCATGAAGTGTCACTAGCTGAGACCAAAACAGCTGTTGAAAACCAGCAGTGGTCTGGGAGTTTGTTAATATCTCCTATTGGTTTATTGCTGTTCTACTTGTAATAAGCTTCCGCCTTTGTTACTTGGATGGGTCCTTGTACCCTTCCTAGTTGGGCTCACAATGAGTTACAGATGCAACAATAATGAAATAAACATAATGCTTGTGTGTTTGTCACAGTTCTAAACACATACATGCTAACTCACCCTCACAGGTCTTATGAAGTCAATATTACCATTTTCATCCTCCAGATGAGGAACCTGTGACAAAATTTGTCTAATGTCAAAAGTGGGACTAAAACTCATTCCTAATCCAATGTTTTATCCCGTTCTTATTAATATTAAGTAGGTACCACAAAACATTCTCACCTAAAAATAAAGTCCTGCGGCCCTGGCTGGTTTGGCTCAGCAGTTAGAGCGTTGGCCTGCGGACCAGAGAGACCTGGGTTCGGATCCCACTAAGGGCACGTACCTCGGTTACAGTTTGTCCCCGGCCCCGGTTGGGGTTGTGTGGGTGGCAGCCAGTCGATGTGTCTCTCTCACACAGATGTTTCTCTCTCTCTCTTCCTCCCTCTCTCCCTCCTGCTCTATCTGAAGATGAATGCAAAAATGTCGTCGGGTGAGGATGAAAAAAAAAACTGCACTCCTGCCCTGGCCAGTGCACTCAGTGGTTAGAGCGTCAGCCTGCACACAGAAGGGTCTTGGGTTCGATTCCTGGTCAAGAGCATGTACCTGGGTTGCAGATCTGATCCCAGGCTCTGGCTGGGGTGCATGCGGAAGACAACCTATCAATGTGTCTCTCTCACATTGATGTTTCTTTTGTTCTCTCTTCTCTCCCTTCCATTCTCTCTAAAAATCAAGGGGGAAAAAGTATCCTCAGTGAGGATTAACAACAACAAAAACCTACACTCTCTTCTCAGAAGAAATTATTATTATTATTATTATTATTATTATTATTATTAATCCTCACCTGAGGACATTTTTGCATTTATCTTCAGATAGAGCGGGAGGGAGAGAGGGGGGAAGAGAGAGAGAGAAACATAGATGTGAGAGAGACACATCGACTGGTTGCCACCCACATGACCCCAACCGGGGCCGGGGACAAACTGCAACCGAGGTATGTTCCTTAGCGGGAACCAAACCCAGGACTCTCTAGTCCGCAGGCCAACACTCTAACCGCTGAGCCAAACCGGCTAGGGTGGAAATGATTATTATTATATAAATCTTTCTGGATCTTACTCTGTAATTTTGCCCATTTACTATATCTTCAATTTTTTTTCAATATATTGACCTCATCTTTTTTTAAAAACTGCAGCATTTAGGCATGTACTATAATATATGCATCTTTAATCATTTGCCTTTTTAAAAAATGTTATTTTTTTTTTTAAGAGAGGGGAAGGGAGAGAAACATCGATGTGAGAGAGATACATCGATCAGCTGCCTCCTACACACCCCCTACTGGGGATCAAGCCCACAATCGGGGCGTGTGCCCCAACCAGGAGCCAAACCAGGACCTCTCAGTCCATGGAATGACACTCAATCCACTGAGCCACAATTTTAGGCAATCCTTTCCCTTTTGAAATGACAAACACTTTCCATAATTTTCATGTGTTATTCTAGATTGCAATACTCTGGATATACATTCAAGAGGGAGCTAATGGATTGGGGTGTGCAGTGTGATAGAAAGAACGATGAAGTTTCTACACAGTCTCTTGGCCTTTATTCTGACCCCCTTCATCCCTAAATTATTTCTGAAGGCTCCTGTTGCACAATGAAGGCAAGCAGTCCATCAGGATATAAATGGAGGGAGGTAAAACAGACTGATGAACCTCTTTGGGTTATGTCTTCCATCTTTGATTAAGTATAACACTGAGAAATTTTTTGTTTTAATCCTCACCCTAGGACATTTTTCCATTTATCTTCAGATAAAGTGGGAGGGAGGGAGGGAGGGAGAGAGAGAGAGAAAGAGAGAGAGAGAGAGAGAGAGAGAGAGAGAGAGAGAGAGAGAGACATCGATGTGAGAGACACACATTGATCAGTTGCCTCCCACACAACCCCGACCAGGGCCAGGGACCAAACTGCAACCAAGGTACGTGCCCTTGACAGGAATCAAACCTGTGACTCTGGTCCGCGGGCTGATTCTCTAACCATTGAGTCAAACCGGCCAGGGCAACACTGACTGAGCAATTTAATCTAAGCACACCCAAATGCATTATCTACTTTGATCCTTAAAACATACCTGCCAGCTACTATATTCATTTTACAAGTGATGAAACAGAGTATTAGAGAGATCCACTGACTACCACAGTTGCAGAGTACAACAAAATGCTCAAATGTCTTGGCTCCTAGTGTTATGATCTTTCTAGGTTATCTTATTGCCTCCATACTCAGAAGGCAAGGTAATTAAATGGCTACACTGACAGGAAAGCGAGCAGTATAATTGTGAAAAGGAGGGGCAGAACAGCGCTTCTCAGTAGTCCTAGTTATGTGTCTCCTCAGCCACCTAGAAACTTCTTCAGTGTGCCCTTAAGGTCTTTGTTCCTCAAGCTGTAGATGAGAGTGGAACATGGGTTTAAGTATAAGAACAAAATAAGGAGCACTGGCCAGGTGGCTAAGTTGGTTGGAGTGTCATCCTGTACATACACAGAAAAAGGTTGCAGTTCGATCCCCAGTTGGGGCACATATGAGAGGCAACCAATCAATGTTTCTCTTTCACATCAATGTTTCTCTCTCTCTCTTCCCCTTCCTCTCTAATTAAAAAAACAAACAAACATATCCTTGGGTGAGGATTAAAAAAAAAGGACAGGATAAGGATAAGGAACTTGATCTAAAGTAGCTGTTCTTAGGCTAGCTTAGTCAGAGGTGACTGTGCCAAAGAGGAGTCCACCACCACCACCTGTAAATTCAGGTTCCCAAGCCTTTGCTTCTCTCTGATCTTGGCTGTACAGTTCCTCAGCTAGCTTTGCTAATGTAGCCACAGGTAACAAGGGTCAAGCTCACGGAAACCAGGAAGATGACTGTGGCCACTAACACCTTGAACTTTTTGAAACAGGCCAGGTTATGCTGTAGAAACACACAGCACCAATGTCTTAGTGATTAAACACAAAAATTTATTTCTCATTCCCACAAAGCCAATTATAGGTCTGGGGACTCTCCAGAACAGCTGTCCTGCCATGTGGAGGACATGGCATTCTAGACTGGTTTGATCTCGTGGCTCCTCTCTGTATGTGCTTCCATGATTGAGGCAGGAAGAGAGCACTACAGAGTCTTGCACCAACAAATAAAATGCTTCAGCCCAAAAGCGAGGCTTTTCTGCTCACAACCCAATGACCAAAACGACCTGATGACCCTAACTACAAGGAGCAGAAAAGCATAATCATTCTCCTTTTTACTGCTCATTAGAATACAAGCTGCATGAGGGTATGCATTTTTTCTTTTGTTCACTACTATATCCTTGCTCTAGAACAGTCTGTGCCTGGGCACATAATAGACCCTCATCAAATTAATAAATAGTGCCAGTAAGAAATCGACATGTACCTTGGAAGAAGAGACAGAGTCCTAGGGATCTAAGGCTGAGACTATTGGGTAAGAGCTATACAGACTAGAGATTCAGAGCTGGCCTTGATTAAAAAATAATACTTGGTGTAGTTCATCTTGGAGAACAAAATAAAATCCCCCTGAGAGTGCCAGACCAATAGCTCAGGTGATATACACAAACCAAGTCAGCATAATCCTCACCACCAGGGCTCAGCTCTTGAAAGGAACTGCAAGACTCACAAATGCACCCTGGCAGAGCAGCTCAGTTGGTTAAAGCGTCATCCCGATATGCAAGGTTGCAGGTTCAATCCCTGGTCAGGTAACATACAAGAAGCAACCAATAGCCTGGCCAGTGTGGCTCAGTGGTTGAGCATCGACCCATGCGCCAAGAGGCCACCGGTTCGATTCCTGGTCAGGGCACATGCCTAGGTTGTGGGCCAAATCCCCAGTAGGGGGCATGAAGGAGGCAGCCAATTAATGTTCTCTCTCATCGATGTTTCTATCTCTCTCCCTCTCCCTTCCTCTCTCTCTCTAAAAATCAATAAAGAAAAAAGAATCAACCAATAAATGCATAAATGAGTAGAACAACAAATTGATCTCTCTCTCAAATCAATAATATATTTTTTTTATCCTCACCCGAGGACATTTTTGCATTTATCTTCAGATAGAGTGAGAGGGAGGGAGGGAGGAATAGAGAGAGAGAAACATCGATGTGAGAGAGACACATCGACTGGCTGCCACCCACATGACCCCAACCAGAGCCGGGGACAAACTGCAACCAAGGTACGTGCCCTTAGCGGGAACTGAATCTGGGCCTCTCTGGTCCGCGGGCCGATGCTCTAACTGCTGAGCCAAACTGGCCAGGGCAATCAATAATATTTTTAAACAGCCACAATGCATCTGCTCCTTTAATGTAGTCAGTCTGCCCAACATATCACTGGGGAGCAGGGAAAAGGGGGAAAATGCACATTGATTGAGCATCTACTGTTGACCAGGCTGGAAGGTGCTTTTCTTTCATCAATCCCTGTAATCCCCAGATCAACCCTGAGGTGAGTGTTCTCTGAGAAAACAAAGACTTAACAGTGTTTCAGTCACCAATCAAGAAACAGGAATGTTTTATAAACTAAAAATAGATAACAATGTCATCTGGGCTGGCTCTGCAGAAATAACATATAAAGTCCTGATAATCCTGCCTTCAGGCCTGATTGAAGAAGCTAAATGAAAGCCAACAGACCCACTAGGGATGGTATCTTAAACAGAACAATTCCCTGAATATTTGAGCCTTAACTTCCTCATTTGTGCAATAATTGACTTGGAACAGATAATTTAACTCTTTTCCCAATACTACCTAAAAGCTCTAACAGGAACAAATCTGAGTCAAAGGTAAAGGTACATAAAGGGTGAGTTGTTAGAAAATTCACAGGCCCTGGCTGGTTTGGCTCAGAGACCTGGGTTCAAGTCCGGTCAGGGGCATGTACCTTGGTTGCGATTTGTCCCCAGCACTGGTTGGGGTTTCACGGGAGGCAACCAATCGATGTGTCCCTCTCACGTCGATGTTTCTTTCTCTCTCTCTCTCCCTCCCACTCTGTCTGAAGATAAATGGAAAAATATCCTCAGGTGAGGATAAAAATAAATAAGTTAAAAAAAAATGGTAGAAAACCCACAGCCTAGCTCTGGTCAGGTAGCTCAGTTGGTTACAGCATTATCTCAATACGCCAAAGTTGTGGGTTCAATCCCCAGTCAGGGCACATACAAGAATCAACCAATGGCCCTGGCCGGTTTGGCTCAGCGGTTAGAGCGTCAGCCTGCGGTCCAGAGAGACCCGGGTTCGGTTCCCGCTAAGGGCATGTACCTCGGTTGCAGTTTGTTCCCGGCCCCTGGTTGGGTAGTGCAGGAGGCAGCCACTCGATGTGTCCCTTTCACGTCGATGCGTCGATGTTTCTCTCTCTCTCTCTCTCTCTCTCTCTCTCTCTCTCTCTCTCCCCCTCCCTCCCTCCTTCCCTCCCTCCAGATTTCTCTATCTGAACAAAAAATGGAAAAATGTCCTCGGGTGAGGATAAAAAAAAAAAAAAAGAATCAACCAATGAATGCATGACTGGAACAACAAGTCGATGTTTCTCTCTCTCTAAAATCAATTAAAAAAGAAAAAGAAAACCCACAGCCTAGAAAAATGTTCAGCAGTCTATCAAACTTATCTCCTAAAGCTATGCTAAATGCTTGAAGCAGACATGGTAGACCATGACTACTTAATAGTCTACAGTGCAAGACAACCAACATGGATGTGGATTTGCCCACTTTTGCCTACCACTTAGCATCAGTCCTCTAACATTACTTTCTGAAAAACTGCTCCTATGCTGGCTGACTTCCCAGATCACCATGCCCAGTGAATCACAGAATGCTGCCTGCAGCACACAGTCCAATTCCAAAGCATAACTCTCTCCTTGTTCTTAAAAACAAACAAAAGCCAAATTATAATAAGCAAACAAACAAAACCCTGAGAAGTTGATCTTAAACTCTAATTAATATTCTTTTAGGCCTCAGAAAAGTGCTAATTTTTATGACTGTTTTATCCTATTGACTTTGTAAAGGAAGGAAACAGTTTACTTTGTTATTACAGAAAATTCTTTACATTTAATACATATTCCATGGCTAAAAATTCTAACCTGTTGCCATATCTCATTAGAAATGTTTCCCTTTCTCAAACACCACCAATGAGAGGCATAAGATATTAGTTATCTGTCAGATTCCTTAGTGAAGTAATTTTTCATCACAGAAAAATTGTGCTAATAGGATTCAAGAGCTAAAGTAGCTAAAAAGTTCAATAAGGAACTCACATGATGTCCAATGATGAGAGAGGAAGAAAATCAAATTTGGTTCTTGAAAAACTACATTAGAATTCATTTCTATCCTATGAGACTACTGAAATCAATAATCCTACTACCCTGAAGTAATGGTATGAAATAAAAAAGATGCAATTGCTTTTGTTATGAAAGACCATGCTACAAATGTTTCTATCATGTGTTTAAGAGTGGCTAGGGCGATCAATGGAAAACCAATATTTACCTCTGTGACCACAGAAGACTGATTCATGGTTTCATCTGTTATTGAAGCTGAATTTGCTATATTGCCAGGTACAATCCCAAAACAGATTTTTCCCTCATTCAGAATGTTCTTCGAACACCTTTTGCTAAGAAACTCCTTGGAGGTTATGAATAAAAAACAGTAAATAATACAACTACTAAAGAATCCCCTGCAGAGTCCAACTTGATTCCTTTCTGTGAAACATTTATATCTCCAAATTTTCCACTGATGAAAAAATTTTCATTCTTCATAAATCTGCATTCTTTCATAAACTTTAGGGTCAAGCTCCACTTGGTAAAATTCTTCAGACTATGGACACGCAACAAGCTCCCCTTTGCCAATGGAATTTCTAGTGTCTAAGAAGGTTTGACTGCCTGCTGGTTTCTCATGACATGCTTGCTATAGGTGGGTTCTCCGGTGTTTAATAAGGTGGGAGTTCTGACTGAATTTTTTTCCACATTCATGACACGTAAAGGGCTTCTCTCCAGTGTGAGTTCTTTGGTGTGTGTGGAGATTTGAAGTTTGACCAAAGCTCTTCCCACACCATGAGCATTTATATGGTTTTAATCCTTGGTGTGATGTGAAGTGCTTATTAAGATCTGAACTCCATCTAAATCTCTTATCACACTGTGGGCACTTATATGGTTTCTCTTCAGTGTGAATTCTTTGGTGCTTAATAAGGTCAGAGCTAACTCTGAAGCTTTTCCCACATTCCTGGCATTTAAAAGATTTCTCTTCTGAACGTTCTTTCTTGTGACGATCCATAAGTTTCAACAGCTCTTTTCTCCAGGTTGAAAGTTTCTCTTTTTCCTTCACTGAAAAATCTCGGTGCCATTTCCCCACTCTGTGCATATCACCATGATTTTCTTTGACTGTTGTTTTCTGGGGAACTTTCATGCTGTCTATTTCTGAAAATATGTCTCTTGGTATTTGCATTTCTAAGTCAGAAGGGCATACAGATTGATGGTTTTCAATGCCATTTTTGAGCTTTAACTCTGTTGGAATAAACACAAAATTCAACCAACTATATGGCCGAGAAAGAAAATCTCAAGAAAAGAGACAAAAATTAAATGGTCACTCAATTTTAAAATATAGTTAAGTAGAATCTTAAAATGTTAAGTCCTTGCAAAGGTTCCTATTAAGGCACATTTCTCCTTTTCCCATGGTATATTTATTTACCTGTAGGCAGTTCTCCAGGACTGTCTTTGAACTCCATGGATCCCTGAACCCACGACTCTTTCCCTTGCTCTAGACAGATCACTTTAGGTTTGGCTGTGAAATGGAAAAACTGAGGTCAAGGATTGCTAACTTTACAATGTCCAATAATTATAGACTATTTCAGATACAGCAAAGAACAGTTCTACAGTCTGTTACCCCAAATGGTTAAACGGATAGACTCTCACTGATATCAGGTATCAGGTTTACACTATACTGCATTGGGAGTGGATATGCAAATTAAGAAATAAACCTAGCCTGGCTGGTATGGCTCACTGGTTGAGCATCGACCCACGCATCAAGAGGTCGCTGGTTCAGGGCACATGCCCAGGTTGTGAGCCCGATCCTCAGTAAGGGGCATGCAGGAGGCGGCCAATCAATGTTCTCTCTCATCAATGTTTCTGTCTCTCTCTCTCTCTCCCTTCCCCTCTCTCTAAAATCAATAAAGAAAAAATATTTTTTTAAAAAGAAATAAACCTAGCCTTGGCTGGTTTGGCTCAGAGGTTAGAGCGTCAGCCCATAGACCAAAGAGTCTCAGGTTCGATTACAGTCAAAGGCAGGTACCTCAGTTGAGGTTTGGTCCCCAGCCCTGGTCGGGGTCATGTGGGAGGCAACCAGTTGATGTGTCTCTTTCACATCGATGTTTCTCTCTCTCTCTCTCTCTCTCCCCCTCCCTCCCTCCTACTCTATCTGAAGATAAATGGGGGAGAAAAGGATCCTCGGGTGAGGATTTAAAAATAAATAAATAGCCCTGGCCGGTTTGGCTCAGCGGTTAGAGCGTCGGCCTGCGGTCCAGAGAGACCCGGGTTCGGTTCCCGCTAAGGGCATGTACTTTGGTTGCAGTTTGTCCCCGGCCCTGGTTGGTCGTGCGGGTGGCAACCACTCGATGTGTCACTTTCACGTCGATGTTTCTCTCTCTCTCTCTTCCTCTCTCTCCCTCCCACTCTATCTGAACAAAAAATGAAAAAATGTCCTCGGGTGAGGATAAAAAAAATAAAAAATAAAAAATAAATAAATAATAATAATAAAGTAATAAAAAAAAACTGCCTGGCCAGTGTGGCTCAGTGGTTGAGTGTTGACCCATGTACCAAGAGGTCGCCGGTACAATTCCAGTCAGGGCACATGCCCAGGTTGTGGGCCCAATCCCCAGTGCTGGGCGTGCAAGAGGCGGCCAATCAATGTTCTTTCCTATCAATGTTTCTATCTCTCTCTCCCTCTCCCTTCCTATCTAAAATCAATTTTTTAAAAATAATAATAAGAATAATCCAGCAATAAGACTAGAGTGGCTACAGAGAACTGAACAAGAGCACTAGTGGCAGGAGTTGAGGGCAAGGAGAAAATAGAAGCGAGGCCAGATTTAGAGCGTCTGGGAGCCTTGGTAAGGAGGTTTGATTTTATTCTGAATTGATGAGAAGTCATCATAAGGTTTTGAAACAGGGAAACATCATGATCTGATCAGGTTTTAAAAGTCTCTGGATGCTGCATGGAAAACAAACTATGAGAGGGCAAGACTGATGGCAGGAAGGGCTAGTTAGAAAGCTACTGAGGTAGACTTGGTTAGAGATAGCTTAGATGTGGATATTAATAGCACAAGAGGATGAGACATGGTTGGACTCGGACTATACAGTGAATGTGGAATCAAGAGGACTAGTGATGCGTTAGCAGTGGGATATGATGACAAGATTAGAGTAAACAATGACTGTACTTTTCTTGCCATGAGCAATTGGGTGAATGAAGGTACCCTTTACTGAGTAGAGAAAGATATGAGAAGAGCAGGTTTGTGGGAGAAGGGGGAAAAGAGATCAAGAATTCTATGCAGGCCTGGCCAGATAGGGCACATGCCCGGGTTACAGGCTTAATTCCCAGTAGGGGGCGTGTAGGAGGCAGCTGATCCATGTTTCTTTCTCACATCGGTGTTTCTATCTCTCTCTCTCCTTTCCTCTCTCTCTAAAAAAATCAATAAAAACATATTTTTAAAAATATGTCTTCTTTAAAAGAAAAAAAAAAAGAATTCTCTGCAGGATAAGGAATGTGTACTCAAAAAAAGCTCCCAAGTGATCTACATTCACCTTTTCCCTGCCCACACCATTGAGTTGAGAACCAACCAGCTACTGGAACAGACTCTCTCACGAGTGCATTCCTAATAAGCTGAAAACATGACAGATTACTCAACTTCTACACAAACGGAAAGGGAGAATCTTTACCTAGAGAGATAACAGTTTCATAGTTTTCCTGCATTACGTCATTGTAGAGGGCCTTCTGATTGGGATCCAGTAAATTCCATTCTTCCTGGGAAAAATACACGGCCACTTCTTCAAATGTCAACAAACTCTAGAGAAGAGAATGGGCTTCAGCTCAGTACCTGCCACTCCAGAAGCAGCCCTAACATGCAGCCCATGAACTGTAAGGTAGGCCGAAGGCATTAAAACAGCACGCTTTTTTTTTTTTTTTTTTTTATTGAATGATTTGAGAGAGAAAAAGAGCGGGGAAAAGGGGGGGGGAGACATCAATTGTTGTTCCATTTATTTATGAATTCATTGATATTTATGCACTCATTGTTTCTTTTTTTTTTTTTATCCTCACCTGAGGACATTCCTCCATTTTTTGTTCAGATAGAGTGGGAGGGAGAGAGAGGAAAAGAGAGAGAGAGAGAAACATCTACGTGAAAGGGACACATCGAGTGGCCACCTCCCGCACGATCCAATCAGGGCCGGGGACAAACTGCAACCGAGGTACGTGCCCTTAGCGGGAACCGAACCTGGGTCTCTCTGGACCACAGGCCAACGCCCTAACCGCTGAGCCAAACCGGCCAGGGCTCATTGTTTCTTGTATGTGCCCTGATGGGGAATCGAACCTCAACTTGGCATATCAGGATGATGTTCTAACCAACTCAGCTACCCGGCCAGCACATGTTTTTTGTGTTTTTTTTTCTAAAGTGAGAAGGCAGACTTCTGGTAAACATGGTACTCACCTCCTCCCACAACCACATCAAAATTACAACTAAACTACAGAACAATCATCATTCAGAACCACCTGAAATCCACCTGAATGGAAGTCCTACAACTACAAAATTAAAGAAGCCACATTGAGACTGGTAGGAGGGGTGGAGGCCCAGATGGGCTGGCCCCACACCCACGTGTGGCAGATAAAAATAAGGAGGGATACCTCTGCTGTGAAGGTCCTCACTGAGGAGTGAGGGTTTCCTGTTCCACACCAGGCCCCCCAGCTCAGGGTTCCAGTGCCAGGAAGAGAAGTCAGCTTTCTCCTGGACAGACGTGCTGGCGGATGGCGGAGGCTGTTGTTCCTTTGGTGAGCCCTTCCCCCACTGGGTCAGCAGAAGGCCGCCATATCTGGGACTCCAGCAACGTGGCTCACTTTGTTTGCCTCGCCCTGGGGATTCCCTGAGGCCCTGCCCCACCCAACTTCCGGATCCACCCAAGCTGTTTCCAGTGGCTTTACCATAGGATTGCCCTGTCTTGGCTCCTGCTTCAGATTTTCCTGAATTCTCTCAAACAAGCAGCATCTGCCCTCAGCGAGCCCAATACCTCTCACTAAGTGGCCCCAGGCCCAGGACTAGAAGCAGCCAGCCTTGGTTCAAACCTTGGCTTTGCCTGGGCACCTCCAAGCCCAGCACAAGAAGCAGCCATGAGCAGATTGTTTTGTAGCTTATGCCTGGTGACCCCAGGTAGAACACAAGCAGTAGCTTGTCCCAGAGCCAGCATACCCCGTGACCAGCTTCAGACCACATCGAAGCACTACCATGCAACCACGTCCACAATTGATACACTCAAGGACTGGACTCAGTGGGTACGAGTCCTGCTGAAGTAAATCTTGCTCTGTGTGGTGGGTCCTGCACAACTGATCCTCCAAGGTAGTCAGAGGTCGATGGTCAGTGGGCACAGCAGTCCTTGCAGCTGATCAGCCTGAGTAAAATCCCTCCCACTGACGTGCCAACAGCAATCAAGCCTCAATTACAAAAGAAGGGTGGACAGTCCACACAAGGGGTGCACCTCAAAGGACCAGCTGGGGTGACCAGGGAGGCTGTGCCACTGGACCCTACAGGACACCTGCTATAATAGGCCACCCTAAGAAGCCTAGGAGACATAGAAACTCTATCTAATACATAGAAACAAACACAGGGAGGCAGCCAAAATGAGGAGACAAAGAAACATATCCCAAATGAAAGAATAGAACAAAACTCCAGGAAAAGAACTAAACAAAATAGAGATAAGGAATCTAACAGATACAGAGTTCAAAACACTGGTTATAGGATGCTCAATAAACTTAGTGAGAATTTGAAGGAACTTTGTGAGAACTTCCAGGAACTTAGTGAGGACCTCAAGAGCATAAAAAAAGACCAGTCAGAGATGAAGGGTGCACTAACTAAAATAAAGAATAATTTATAGGCAATCAATAGTAGAGTAAACCAAGAAGCAAACCATCGATTTGGAATATAAGGAAGCAAAACACACCCAATCAGAACAGCAAAAAGAAAAAGAGGATAGTGTTGGGAGCCTCTGGGACAACTTTAAGCATACCAATAGCATTCACATCAAGGGGGTGCCAGAAGGAGAAGAGAGACAGCAAGCAATTGAAAATCTATTTGAAAAAATGATAGAAAACTTCCCTAACTTGGTGAAGGAAACAGACATACAAGTCCAGGAAGCACAGAGAGTCTCAAATAAGATGAACCCAAAGAGGCCCACACCAAGAAATATCATCATCAAAATGCAAAAGGTTAAAGACAAAGAGAGAATCTTAAAAACAGCAAGAGAAAAGGTTAGTACCTACAACGAAGCTCCCATAAAACTGTCAGCTAATTTCTCAAAAGAAACTTTGCAGGCCAGAAGGGAGTGGCAAGAAATATTTAAAGTGATGAAAAGCAAGGGCCAACAACCAAGATTACGCTATTCTGCAAAGCTATCATTTAGAATGGATGACCAGGCCCGGCCGGTATGGCTCACTGGTTGAGCATCGACCCATGCACCAAGAGGTTGCCGGTTCAATTCCCAGTTGGGGCACATGCCCAAGTTGTGGGCCCGATCCCCAGTGGAGGGCATGCAGGAGGCAGCCAGTCAATGTTCTCTCTCATTGATGTTTCTCTCTCTCCCTCTCCCTTCCTTTCTCTCTAAAATCAATAAAGAAAAAAATATTAAAAAAAAAAAATAGAATCAATGACCAGACGAGAAAAAGCTACAGTTCATCACCACCAAACCAGTATTATATAAAATGTTGAAGGGCCTTCTTGAAGAAAAATAACAAAAATATGAACAATAAAATGGCAATAAATACATATCTATCAACAATTGAATCTACAAACAAAATGAGGAAGCAGAATAGAAACAGATTCATAGATACCGAGAACTTTTTGTTGGTTGCCAGATGGGAGGGGGGTTTGGGGGGTGGGTAAAAAAGGTGAAGGGATTAAGAAGTGACAAACATCAAAGGGAAGGGGGGAGGTGGGCCGGGAAGAGATAAACCAAAGAACTGATATGCATATATGCATAACCAATAGAAACTGATAATAGTGTGGAGAAGGCAGGAGGGGGGCAGGAGTGGGAAGGTGGGGGTGAAGGGGGGAATAAGGAGGGAAATCTGTAATACATTCAACAATAAAGATAAGTTTAAAAAGAAAAAAATAATAAAGTGAGAAGGCAGAAGGGAAGGAGGCAAGGGATCAGCAAATAGTCTGGGAAGTGTCCAGTTCCCCAGGGAGAACATCTGGGCTAACATGCCTCTGAGCACCTGCTGTGCAGTGTGGGTCATGGGCAGCAGGGAAAGGCAGCCCTAAACAGCTTGAAAGCACAGCTCACCTGGGACTCAGGCAAGATGAGCTGAGGTGCCACTGTCCAGTCTTTGGTGCTTATCTGCTCAGGAAAGTCTAGGATCTGGTGAACAGGCACAGCTGTGGGTGGAAAAGAGCCATGAGAAATTTCTCTCATTTCTATGCACATCCTGAGCTCATTTCTAAAATAAAGATCTAGGTTCTTTCAGTAGATGGGAAACCTTTACAGTGTGTGTGGTGCCAGTAAGTGGCCTTATCATCATTAATAAGAACCAAACAGGTTGCCCAGTTTTCATGAGTGAAATTAACAAAAACCTTTCTTATTTTCCTCTCGTGACATAAATGGTCTGAGTTAAGAAAAATTTTTAAATGAAATACTCATGGACTCCAGTGTAAAGTAGATGCATTGTTTATCATTTTTTTCCCCGATACACAATTGTATTCACTTATCACCCATTAGTGATCCCAGTTCCTTCTGTGTTTTGAGGATGGGGTAGCCCAAATCCTTTATACTTTTCTAAGGAACAGTGTTCATGGTGTTACTACCAGGGTCCTCTGGTTTGGATATTTCTGTACCTTAGGCTAATCCCCACCTTCACGCACACCTGGTCTATTCTAAGGCCATCTGTGGGAGTGGGGGGGTTAATCATAATTGCTAACATGGCTGCATTTGCACATCCACAGAGCTGGGCACCCAGAAAATGCTCATAGTGTTCTGGCTGAACAAGTTACTATCACAGTTGCCAGCAGAAAGAAATTATCATGAAGCTTCTTACCCCTCTTATACATAGGCTCAGTTTCTTTATGAGTATTCCTGCTCAGTTGTTGTAGATCCTGATATTCATTCCAAAAGTCTTCATCCTGGGACCTGCCCACTGGCTGGGACTCTGCTGGCTTCAGCTTGAAGCCTGGGGTCTCTGCTGTTTCTCCCAAGAGCACTGTCTCCTTTCCCAGCACAGGGACTGCAACCTAGAAATAATTTCCACCCTTGTTACCAGAACTTACTTTAGGTTTGGAGGCTGGTGATAGAGGGAGAAAGAAGCATAGAGTCCAGATTGTGGAAAGCATGAGACACTAAAGGATATGACTTTAAAAAGACTTAAAGAAATAATTTAGGGCCACCAATTTTCCACAAAGTACTATTCACAAAATCTGGGAAATTTAGGATAAAAGGAAAAAAGATGTGGCTACTGCCAGCCCTCCCAACATGCCCCCCTGCCCCTGCATACAGCTCAGCTCAGAACACTAGCAGGATTGTGCCGGCTGCCTGTTCTCATGCTGTCTTAACAATCCTTCTCTCTTCATTTAGATCCCTACTTTAGTGATTTCTTGTCTTATACTTTCCTCAAAAGATTAAAAAAATTTAACTGTCCTGTCAACCAGATTTTCTCCATGGTCAGAGAGGTTTTTACAGAGAATGTGGATAAAATGGAGAAGAAAGGGGGAGGAAAGATTCTGGGTCCAACCTCCCTCCAGATGGTAGTGACACCAAACGTATGTCCTGCTCTGTATTCTTGACAGTAGACTTGAAGTCAGTTGATGTTCTGCCACCTGCTCAAGGGCATATCATTGATTCCCACTGACTAGCAGAGCCCAGGACCAACCACTAAGAGAGGGCAGTGGAGGCTCTTGACTATGGTACGGAGGACACTATCCCTCAGCATTTTTCTTCTCTCAGCCACTCTGTTGGGATTTCCAAACCTTTGTTTCCCTTTCTTCTTTCTTCTCTTCGTTATCTTCTCTCTTTTGTTCTCTTAGTGTACTCCATTTTTTGTTCTCCCCCTTACTCTCCAACTCCTTGTTGCCCTTTATTTGTTTCTAAGAATTTAAGACCCATCTCATATGTCAAGCCAGACTAGACTTATTCCCCTCAATACACTCTGCTCTAAAGAGGGAAAAAAAACAACTCTTTCTCTAAGGCCTCAGAAGTCTCTGCCAGGGTCTCCTAAATCTGTGGAAAAACTATTGCTGTGTGTCTCTGGTTTCTGGTCCTGCCTTAATTGGTCTAAAGGAACAACAGATCACTGACCTAATTATCTTAGTTCGAAATTAAATGCCCCAATAACCATATATCTACCTTTATCCTATTTCATTGTTATGTATCAGGAATTTTTCTACTCACCCCATTTCTTGTTGAGCAGATTCACTCTGCAAGTGGCCTGCCAAGGCCACAGCCTCCTCAATGCTCTGTAGATGGTGCTTCTTTATTCAGGATTCAGTATCCCTGGACACAATGGTCAGGAACTGCTCTAGCTCTAGCAGTTCCAAGATCTGCTCTTTTGAGTAGACCTCTAGCCTCAGTATCATTCTTGAAGTTGGCCAACAGCCTCATGGGGTTCACCTGCCTCATGATAATGGAAGCTCTGGAAGTGCTCTCCAGTTGCGACTGCCCGTTCGTGCAGTATATTTCTTACTCTGGTTGGAGCTCTCTGTCACAGGTCCCGTAGTCTCCCAAAGAGCCCTGACCTAAGGATTCTAATACTCAGCCACCTTTAGACCTACCATCATCATTATGCTCTGGAACAGTCTGCTCCTGTGTTGGACACACCACCAGTATCTTTGAGAACAGAGGCCCAGTCTGGTCTGGAACAATAAAGGATCTTCTTCCAAGTCACTGAGGGCAGAAGAGTACAGGTCAATAAAAAAGTCACATGAACTTTACTACTTGCTACTTATTATGAGAAAATGTAGAAAAAAACACCCTGATTTGCCTTTTCTTTTTTAAATATATATTTGTATTGATATATATATATTTTTTTTATCCTCACCCGAGGACATTTTTACATTTTTTGTTCAGATAGAGTGGGAGGGAGAGAAGGGAAGAGAGAGAGAGAAACATCGACGTGAAAGGGACACATCGAGTGGCTGCTTCCCGCATGACCAACCAGGGCCGGGGACAAATTGCAGCTGAGGTACACGCCCCTAGCAGGAACCGAACCTGGGCCTCTCTGGACCGCAGGCCGACACTCTAACCGCTGAGCCAAACTGGCCAGGGCTATATATATATATATATATATATATATATATATATATATATATATATATATTTTTTTTTTTTTTTTAGAGAGAGAAGAGAAAGAGATAGAAACATTCATGGATTGGCTGCCTCCTGCACGCTTCCTACTGGGGGTCAAGCTCACAACTCGGGCATGTGCCCTGACCAGGAATTGAACCAGCGATTTCTTGGTGCATGGGACAATGCTCTATCCACTGAGCCACACCAGTTGGGCCTGACTTGCCTTTTCTTTAACAATCAACTGCCAGCCCTGGCCAGTTTGGCTCAGCGGTTAGAGCGTCGGCCTGCGGTCCAGAGAGACCCAGGTTCGGTTCCCGCTAGGGACGCGTACCTCGGATGCAGTTTGTCCCCGGCCCTGGCTGGTTGTGCGGGAGGCAGCCACTCGATGTGTCCCTTTCACGTCGATGTCTCTATCCCTCTCTCTCTCTCTGTTTTCCTCTCTCTCCCTCCCACTCTATCTGAACAAAAAATGAAAAAATGTCCTCGGGTGAGGATAAAATAAAAAAAAACACACACAAAAAAATCAACTGCCAGACTTTCTCTCCTTTTATTCAACTGAACTACAGCACAGCTCACTGAAGACAAATGCCAAGTGATGACTCTGCTTTAAAAAAAAATTTCACAAAAGGTTGGTGGGCGAGCTGTAGCCTGGTAGCTCAGTGGGTTAGAAACGCCATTCTGATACACGAAGGTTGTGGGTTCAATCCCTGGTCAGGGCACATACAAGACTCAACCAATGAATGCATAAGTAAGTGGAACAACAAATCAATGTTCTCTCTAAAATCAATCAATTTTTTTTTTTAAAGGTTGATGGGTGAGAAAATTGGCACCCACTGGCTCCAAAGAATTCACTGATGTGCTTCCAATAAAATCTTAACCATGTTAAAAGAAGATTAGAACATTCTGAGTTTTTCTTATATTTTAACTATCACCCTAGTCTTCTGATTTTAGTAGAAGGATACAACTTCTATGATTCTTCATTCTCTTGTGAAAATGGAAGCCTTCCCTTCGTGGAACATTTGAGATTCTCATGAATACTGGCAGGAAAGCTGAGACAGTGAGACTAGAGTAGAAGGAAAGTAATTAGGGGAAAAGTGGCCTTTTCTTCTCAGAAAGCAACCAATTAAGTTAACTAGATGCTCAACATTCATTCTTCTTTGGCACTTCTTTGCAAGACATATGAAGGGCAATACGCAGATTTGTACCTGTATTTTTTTTTTTTTTCATTTTTAAAAATGTTTTTATTGATTTTGAGAAAGGAAGGGAGAGGGAGAGATAGAAACACTGATGAGTGAGAAACATCGACTGGCTGCCTCCCTCACGCCCCTCACTGGGGATCCAGCAGAATCCCGGACATGTGCCCTGACCAGGAATTGAACCAAGGGCCTCTTTGTGCATGGGTCCACCCAACCACTGAGCTACACCAGCCAGGTGTGTACCTGTATTCTTACATTTCTGTTTACTTGAACTAGCAAAACTTACAGCTGACCTTTCTTTACAAAATGTTTGTCCAAATAGCAAGTTGTAAAAAGGGGAGAATGTAATTGGTGATGATTAAGGTGACCCTTCTGCTGACTTTACGTTTCAAGGGTCTTTTAGACTTCTAAGGGAAGCTATGAAGGGCCTCGTGAGCCTCACATTCCCTTAAATGTGAAAGGGTTAATAATGTTTTAACAAAATTAAACTCCACTCTGACCCTCAGTTACTGCAGGTACACACCCTGGCAGCTTCTTTTTTGTAAACATAAGGGCCTTGAGAAACCCAAAGATAAGCGGTTAATGAAGACCTTGGGAAACTCAGAGGAACCATGAGAAGAGATTAATGATGGCCCTGACCTCTGCCGGAGCAGACTCCTTACCTCTGAGACATCTCCTACAAAGAAGGCCCAGGGCTGGGATTTGGGGAGAGCCCCCCAGCCCCTGGTGTAATACAGTGCTCCTTTTTGCTCTACACTGGCCTGGCATTGAGGATGTGATCTCCCACCGGCTGAGACCTTTTAAAATAATGCAGCAGGACCGGCACCGAGATTCTGTCCAAGAAGCCACGGTATTTACAAATGGCCAGCTCCTTGCTGCCCACCGCAGCTCAGGAGGCCTGGGGACGCGTTCTATGCTTTTGCTTCGGAAGAAAATAATCTCTCTGAAGCTGAACTAAGGTTCTCAGGAGGTTAACATCAGCCTGCAAAGCAAAATCAAAAACAAAAACAAGCCAGCGGAGGCGGGAACGTGGACATTTCCGGAGGGCAGTCGGGCTCCGAGAGCGCTTCGCAAGCGAGTAGTGTAGGAGCGTCCCGCCGCAGGCCCCGGAGCTATCTGCGCAAAGGGCAGGAAGAGTGGCCTCCGGAGCCTGACGGCCAGCCTCGCCCCAGACAGTCTGGCCGCAGGCTCCGGCCGCTCGGCCACGAGAAATGGCGTCTCGCCTCCAAACACCTTGCAGCAGCCCGAGCCGCCCGGCAGGTCTCGTGGCTCCGCAGCCCACGCCGAAGGGAAGCCGATTCCGGGTTACCTCAGACAGCTGGGCTCCTAAGAAGCCACGCCCTCTTCCTACGGCTCAACCGCAAATCTCGGCCGCACGGTACCAGCGGAGTCGCGAAGGCGGAGCTAGGCGATTAGTAAAGGGTCCAGGCTCAGGCGTACCAGCCCCCTCCCACGTGAGGCCGTTACTAGGAGTGGGTCTAGGGCCTCCCCCCCCGCCCCTGCGCTGCTACCGGAAGCGAAAGTTGAGCGCTTCCGGCCAGGCCGGGTGCGGCCGCTCAGCGAAAGCGAGCACTCAGACTCAAGGAAGCGGCGGAAGAATCGGCCCGCACCCCCAGTTCAGCATGCCAGCCTAGAATTAATGTCATTGAGTCTCCACGCTGCCTTTCCCAGAGTGGCCTCCGTGCGGCTTGGCAGTGGGTGTCGCCCTCTCGCGGTGAGCCGTTAGGCATCCGAGTCCTTTATGTAGAGTGCTCAGTAGGAATGAACTGGGAACCTTGTAGAGAATGACCTGGGCGGTACAGGTAGTGGAGCAAGGACATTTCGAGGGGATATTTGCACTGAGACGTGAGGGAGAACGAACTAGTGCCAAGAGCTGAGAGGAGAGCACAGTAGCCTTTGGACACGCACACTCCAAGAGCCTTAGATGGGAGAGGACTTTGCATGTTTGAAAAAGGAGGGTTTGTGACTAGAGCTTCAGGATTAAGGAGAGTGGGATGAGAGAGTAAGCGAGGAAGGCAGGGGCCACCTCCAGCAGGGCCTTTAAGGCTGTAAAGGAGTTTGGATTTTATTCTGTGTGCAGTGGAAAGCCACTGAAGAGTGTTAGCAGGGATGGACGTGACCTTACATTTTAAAAGATCTGCAGAATTCTATGTAGAGAGAAAATGGATTAGAGGGTCTAGCAGGTGGGCAATATTTCAAATTAGTTAACAGCACATCAGTAGGGTGGAGATCCTTTGTGTCTTCTTACTTCAGAATCAGTTGTATTAATGTGAACATGTTTATTTACCCTGACCTTCTGCATAGCAGTTCTTCATATACTTAAAGACATTAAACCCTCAGCCCCATCCAGCTTAATCTTTCAGAATACATTTCTGTTATTTTTGCCTTTCTAGTGAAGCTCTATTTTTTGTTTTTGTTTTTACTTGTCTAATATCTTAGGAAAAATCTTAATTAAAATTTTTCTTAATTTAGGTGAAATTCACATAACACAAAATTAGCCATTTTCAAGTGAACAATTCAGTGGCATTACATAAAACACACCATTTCAAAACACTGTCATCCCTCCAAAGTAAATCCTGTACCCATTACGCAGTTATTCCTTGTTCTCAAAGGATTTACCTATTATGGACATTTCATAGAATTGGAATCCTAAAATATGTGACCTTTTGTGTCTGGCCTCTTTCATTTAGATGACCATGAGACAGTAGCAAAGGGGGGAACAAATCAGGGGTCACACAAAAGAGCTGGACTTGGCAGATGGGAAAGTGGCAGGTTTACCATGGGAATCTTGGGAAACCAGGACTTTCCTGTCTACTCAGTGAGCCTCAGTTTTATGAGAAACCCCCAGTATACAAGCACAGCAACTAGCTACAGGGGGAAGTAGCTGAGCTCTTCTGTGAATGAGGTTTCCACTGGACTCTGGAGCAGTGTCAAATGTAGTTCAGAAGCCTCTGAGACAGTTGCTGTCAAGGAAAGCAAGGCTGCAGCACAGAGCCCTGTGCCTTTCAAGAGAACATGGAAGATCTGCTGGCCTCATAGGCTCCTCCAGTTCTCCTAGGAGCTTGGCAGACAAGGCTGTTGAGGCAAAGGGTACAAACCAACACCCATGGAAGTGAAATGAGGAGGGGTAAGATTGGACAGTGGAGGACTCAGACAGCTAAAAATTGGACGGCAAGCTGCCTGTCTTGGAAACTGGGAGCTTGTCACTTATAACCTGCTCCAGAGCAACTTGTTTGAGGACCTCTCTGCATGTATTCTGGTACTAATCACCTATTAGCAAATTGCTCCCCCAAACTGGATCTTGTCTTCCAGCTATAAACTGAAGATGGTTCCTGCTACCTCACTGTTGGGGGTACATTGGGATAATAGCTAGAGAGGATACCCAACGTAAAGCCATTCACTGGCCATGTGCAGGTTATGTATAGGGTAAAGCAGTACCTAAACCCTGTTGTATGGGTAATCCGGGGGATTTTGTTTTGAGTTGTGAAATAGGAAGGCTAACGCTAGATATATTACTGTCACCAACATAATGAATTGTCTGAGTAGGTGTGATACATGAATCTAGATTTTGTCAAGAGAACATAAAAGTATGATGGTGATGTTGGCCTGGGGAACGAGTACTGCATTCTCTGTGGAAGATGGGTGATGTCGTGTGAATTCAAAAGGCTGTTGTTAGTCTAGGAATTAGGTTCCATTGCAGCTGCAGGGTAATGGAGCAGAATAAGAATGATCAAGAGTGAGAGGCAGAGGGTGGATTACAATTTTTTTCAATTTTATCTTTTAAATACAATTTTTATTCTTTTTTTAAACTCATCTTTATTGTTGAATGTATTACAGATGTCACCCTCTTTTTTCCCCATTGACCCCCTCCTCCCCAATCCTGCCTCCCTCCAGCTTTCCCCATACTATTGTCGGTGTCCATTGTTTAACCATCTACTACATTGAAAGTTTTGCTTTAGGAAAAAAGTCCACAGTGAGATACCTTCCAGTAATGGTGGTAGCCAGTTCTGTCATATATTGAGAAACTTGTATGTTGGGCTGCTAAAATCCTGCACTGAGGTATTGTCTTTCTGATCTGATCCCTATGTTCTTTGTCCTGTGGTGCAGGTATGCACTGAGGCGATGAGACCAAGACATTCCTGGCCACTCTCAGCAATTCAGACCCATCAGCAGAACACCCAGATCTACAGGCTGTGGGGGAACAACTCCAGGAGCAGAGTTTTCTGGGGACCTCAGAGCAATGTCACACCAAGTTCAAAAGCCTACAGTCAGGTTACTGCAAAGTGAGGAGAGGTTGTGTGCCTGCTCCTTGTATTTTTTATGAGGAAATGGATGCCCTTTCAAGCTCCTCCGCACCTCCTGTGGCAAGTGGTGCTGTTTCTGACTGAGAAGGAAGTAACATGGAATCTGGAGAGCCGAGTCAGCAGCACAGGGAGTCCACAGAGGTTGGAGAAGTTACCACTGTAGACGGCATAGCGAGGGATGAAAATGACTTCAGGGTTCCTAGCCAGAAACTTAGGGGAGTTGACCTTCCAGTCCTGTTCCCAAACACAATTGGTAAGACTCTTGGCTCTGATGATCAAACAATGGGAAAGTACACTTAGAAAGGTTTGTTTCTGTTCCTGGCCTTGTCATCTTCTTGATGAATGACATATACAGGCCAGAGAGTTTTGATTTTCATGGAATTTAAGGATTATTTCCCTTGCATTTTAGAGTCCTGATTTTGCATTTGCTGGTCTCTTTCACAGAGTCCATGTCATTTTTTTCTCATGGAGTTTCACTTACTTTCCTTCCTTAGATTCGCCAGTTAGGACTCCAGCCCAGATTCTCTCCCCTTCCCCCCTTTCATAACCTAAGTCTGTGCTTGCCAGATACTCAGAAACTTGTGTTGTTCTTGTCTCAGCTGCCCTTGCTTTATTCTTGTTTCAGCTGCCCAAACTCAGGGTGGCTTTTTATGATTCTGCTCCCAGAAGCTAGGCCATTCAAGAATTGAGAATATACCTATAGACACACTGACATTTGACACAGAGCTTAATTCTTTGCTTCAGTTCTGTCATCATGTCGGAACATATGAAAAGATACAGAATGGGAGAAAAGTGGGGGGGGGGTGTATGGTATACTTACTAGTGACCACAGATTTGGAGTCAAAAAGTATTACAATTGGAAAATAAAACTTAGGCTTTTCATTAGCAGAACACTGAGTCACATGAGGAATTCCAATGAGGCATTTCTTCTTATGGTGGTTAATTGTAACTCTTTCCTCATTCCATTGTTTTCCTTCTGCAGAGTCCAATGTAATTTTATTCTTTCAGGCTCTGAGATGAAGAATGGGGTTAAAAAAGAGAATCTGAAATGGGATAATTCAGAAGTAGAAATGATCAAGGCTTTATGGAGAAAGTCTAGTGGAAAAGATTTTTGGCACTCTGAGCTAAAAATACGCTGAGAGGGTGAGCTGATGTCAAGAAAGCAACCTAGACGTTATCCAAGGGAGAGTAAGGAAACTCCCCCATCCCAGGAGAGGATGAGTCACCAGGACTGAGGAGAAGCCCTGGACACCTCTCTTGTGTGGGAGAAAATTCTCTCAGAGTTCTCCCTTCTTGCATCACCAGCCAGCCTCTGGACTGGAAAAAGCTTCTAGATGTCATGAATGTGGGAAAAGCTTTAGCCAAGGTTCTTATCTTGTTTGGCATCAGAGAATCCACACAGGAGAGAAGCCTCACAAGTGCAGTGAATGTGGGAAAGGCTTCAGTGAGTGCTCCAACCTCACTATCCACATGAGGTCTCACACAGTGGAGAGATGTACTAGTGTGGGGAATGTGGGAAAAGCTTCAACCAGAGGACCCACACTGGGGAGAAGTCTTATCAGTGTACATCTGTGGGAAGAATTTCAACAACAGTTCCTAGTTTAGTACTCAGCTGGTGAGTCCACAACAGGGAGAGCCCATACAGGTGTACCCAATGTGGGCAAAGCTTCAACAACAGCTCCCACTTCAGTGCCCACCAGAAAACCCACACTGTAGAAAAGCCATACAAGTACTTGCAGTATGAGAAAAGCTTCACTAAGAACTCTGCCCTCATCCACCACCAGGATACACATAAAAGAAAAGCATTCATAGGAAGCAAGAGATGTGCCAAGATGTAGAATACCTGACACCTTAACTCCTTAGGTCAACGGGTGTTTCTTCTGTGGAGAGTTTTACTAGCCAATCCCTGGCTTAGCAGTAAACTTGACAACTGGGTCTCAAGAACCATGTCCAGGAATAGGAATCAGCCTAAGAATGAAGAACCCTCTTTCTGCTTCTGCCTATAACTTCACAGTCCTGTCTCACTGTGGATTCCATTTTGCTTTGAAGGGACAAAGGAAAATCCATAATTCCTGCCAGAAAACTAGGGTATCCTTGTTCTGAACAAAGAATGCATGGCTAGTGGCCTGAGAATTGTTTTGGGGCCATATCAGGGAAGAAATTTTACCCACTCCTGGGGAGAACTACAATTTTAACAGCCTGGATCTGTTCTACACCAGCAATTGACCTCTAGGCACCCACTGTTAATATACTACAGTGACCTTCATGACAGATCACTATTCTGCAATGCAGCCACCACCAAAAGGGGAACAAAGGAATGGAAGTATATGTCAAGCCACTGAGTAATACTAAATCCAAGTGACCTAATCTTTTAGCAATAGTAATATTTAGGTTAATTTTGTAGTATTTCTCATTCACCATCACCCAGTTCCTTGTCTCTTCTCTCTTATTAAACAGTTTGTACAAGTTTATAAGCATTATTATTTCTGATTAAAATAAAGGCGTTTCTGCCCGGACCAAAGGGTTGCGGGTTCAATTCCTGGTCAGGGGCATGTCCCTGGGCTGCCACCCACACGACCAACCAGGGCCAGGGACAAACCGCAACCGAGGTACATGCCCTTAGCAGGAACCGAACCCGGGTCTCTCTGTACCGCAGGCCGACGCCCTAACCGCTGAGCCAAACCGGCCAGGGCTCTTCCACTCTATCTAAAAAGTAATAGAAAAATATCCTCGGGTGGGGATTAAAAAATAAATAAAATTAGGCGTTTCTCCCTCTACTTCCTTGGCCTTTGGTTACAAACTTAACACTCATGTTGAAGCCAGCAGGGTCCTGATGAGGATCTAAGTGTAGAACCTGCTTCAGTGCAAGAGGACATACAGAGACTGAATCAGGGGCAGGAAATGGGGAAAGGAGATATAGAATTGGGTTGGGAAGGGTTTGAGCTATCACCAAGAATGGAGATCATAGGTGTAAGGAAAATGCAGGGACTGCAGGAGGCTGGGTTTGAAGAGTGTAGGACGAAAATTAAAACCTACCAATTGAGAACAAGGCATAAATATTTAAGCTTTTGTGAAATATCTATGTATACGAAGTGGTAGAAAGTTGGTACATTGTCCATGGTCCTTGGCCTATGTACATGAACTATTAGTACCTTGGCTAAGCTATGGTGAAAAGCAAGTGACATGGTCCCAGCCTTTTTGAGAAATTAAATATGAGCAAAGAAGAATGCACATTCTACGTCAAAGACAAAAAAAATTATTTTTCTGAATTTGGGGGAAGAAGGAGAAGCAGAGGCAGGACAGAAGAATATACTTCAGCCCTGGCTGGGTGACTCAGTTGGTTAGAGCATCGTCCCATACACCAAAAAGTTGCGGGTTCAATTCCCAGTCTGGACATGTACAGGAGGCAACTGGTCAATGTTTCTCCCCCTCTCTCTCTGTCCTATCTTCTTTCTCTAGAAACTAAAAACACACCCTCAGGTGAGGATTTTTTTTTTTTTAATCTTAAGATTAGAATTAATAGCCTGGCCGATGTGGCTCAGTGGATTCAGCATCCTGTCATGGACTGAGAGGTCCCAGTTTGATTCCTAGTCAGGGCACATGCCAGGGTTGTGGGCTCAATCCTCAGTAGGAGGCATGCAGGAGGCAGCCCATAGATGTATCTCTCTCATATTGATGTTTCTATCTCTCTTTTCCTTCCTCTCTAAAAAATCAATAAAAACAGTTTTTTAAAAAATATTAGGATTAATAGATTTCACTGTATATGTTACTAACTCCTACATTTTCTATTGCAGCATATTTAGAATAGAAATTACAAATATGTTAAAAAGAATAAATCCTTGCCCTGGCCAGTGTTGCTCAGTGATTAGAGCATTGGCCCTCACACCGAAGGGTCATGGGTTCAATTCCTGGTCAAAGGCACGTACCTAGGTTGCAGGTTTGATCCCCAGCCCCAGTTAGGGTCCATACAGGAGGCAACCAATTGATGTGTCTCTCTTACATCAATGTTTCTCTCTCCCCCTCCCTTCCACTCTTTCTAAAATAATCAATAGAAAAAATATCCTTGGTGAGGATTAACAACAACAAAAAAGAATAAAATCCAAAATGTGAGGAATTTACATAAAAAATAATTTCATGCCCTGGCCTGTTTGGCTCAGTGGTTAGAGCATCAGCCCATGGACCAAAGGGTCACAGGTTCGATTCCGATTAAGGGCATGTACCTTGGTTGCAGTTTGATCCCCGGCTCTGGTTGGGATCATGCAGGAGGCAACCAATTGATGTGTCTCTCTCACATCAATGTTTCTCTCTCTCTCTCTCCCACTCTTTCTGAACATCAGTGGAAAAATATCCTCAGGTGAGGATTAAAAAAAATAGTTTCCCTCTTGTAGCAAAACTTCATAATTTAAGGACTATATGCATTCACCATGTGAATAGTGATATGTTTGTTCAATTAGAAAGGTAACACATTGAGCCCTGGCCGGTTTGGCTCAGCAGTAGAGTATTGACCCATGGACCAATGAGTCTTGGGTTCGGTTCCGGCCAAGGGCACGTACCTTGGTTGTGGTTCATCCCCAGCCCTGGTCAGGGTCATGCGGGAAGCAGCCAGTGGATGTGTCCCTCTCACATCTATGTTTCTCTCTCTCTCTCCCTTTCTCTCCCTCTCTCTTCCTCCTACTCTATCTGAAGATAACTGGAAAAATATCCTTGGGTGAGGATTTAAAAAAACAAAAGAAAGGTAACACATTGAGAAATATAATTTATTTTATTTTATTATTTTTTTTATCCTCACCTGAGGACATTTTTGCATTTATCTTCAGATAGAGTGGGAGGGAGAGAGGGAGGAAGAGAGAGAGAGAAACATCGACGTGAGAGAGACACATTGACTGGTCGCCACCCCCACGACCAACCGGGGCCCAGGACAAACTGCAACCGAGGTACACGCCCTCAGCGGGAACCGAACCCAGGACTCTTCGGTCCGTGGGTCAATGCTCTAACCGCTGAGCCAAACCGGCCAGGGCAAGAAATATAATTTATTTTAAAGATTAAATACAAAAAGAATATACTTCAGAGTTTCCCCAGTTTGAGCTTTGCTGGGGCCACTCTACGTTTCCTTGCATACAGTGTCCTTGAGCATGGCCCTTATAACAAGCTATGCAAACCAGTTCCCAGAGTCACATACTACGTCAGCTCCATACAGAGGCACAAATTACATCTTCCAAAATCCAGGGAAAAGGCAAAGATTTGGGCTTGAATGTGACCTTTGTGACAACCTGACTTCATTGGAGAGTTATAGTCCAGAAGAGAGAGATAGCCCGAGTGGATTGATTACTGAAGAGCTTTGCATACCAACTGAAAGAAATTGGAATTGATAAATGACGATAGCCACTGAAAGTCAAGCAAAATTCTAAGGAAGTGGAAATGCTCAACTAACAGGCTCCTCACACTCCTGGGTCTGCCGTGGCCTGGGAAACAGTGATGCAACTGTTGATCTTCTTGCATTTTTAGGTTGTCCCCACCCTCCAAACTGCTTTATCCTCTAGTCTGCTGAGGGAAAAAAAAGAACAGAGTACTGGTGCTTCCCAACAAGTAACTGACTTGCCTGTCAGCTACTCCAGATGGTCTGTAGTAGACAGGTAAGAAATTGCAGAATACATTTGTTCATTCACTCAAGAAATATTTGATTGCCTATAATGTGCCAGGTATTGTAGTAGGAAGCAGATATAAATCAATGAATGAAGTAGACACTGTCTACCAGAACCAGTCTCACTGGATGCCTCAGAAATATCAGCACCAGTCAGGTAGCATCTCCTAGCCACCAACCTCCAAGACCTGAGTCCCAGATCTGCAGGGCCTCCCTTCCAAGCATCCAAGTTCTGATAAACCCAACTTTTCCCTTATGTTCTCTCAACACCAACTGTGGTAGTTGCTTCTTACAGTTACCATCTCTGTTACCTTAGTGTCTACCTCTCATTTCCTAACACAGTCTTATAGTGCACTACCCACTTAAGAATGAATTTGAAGTAGGTTGAACAAAAGGCAACACCCCCAATCTATAGATTTCTTTAAATGTGTAACATTACCCTCTTGGTTTGATTCAGCTCTTCAGATGTTCATTAAAAAGCCAGGTTTTCCCTCTGTAAATTAACTACTGGGGCCCTTCATATAATTTCTATACCTCTTTCCCTTACATTTTAACTAATTGATATAATTTTTCAATTGACACTATTCCTTTTTTTCAAGGATGCCTAACCACTTTCCATAAACTGGATCAAATATTCTCACTGCAACCCAAAGTAGGCCAAAGCCTACAGACAGTCACCCTTTTCACACACTTACTGGGGCTCCTCATTCTAAGGTGGTGGATGGGTGGTCACAGCCAAAGCAAGAGCTGGATCCCTCAAGCCTCCTTATCCCACTTTACTTTCCTCTTGCCACCTCTTCTATACCAGCCAGTTTGGGAACCCAAAACTTCTGGGTCCCTGGGCTAGAGTGCCCATTTCATCTCTGACTTCATCATGGGCGAATCCTTGCTTTCATCGTTATCAGCTCCAGTTTTTTTGCAGTCCGGCTGCTCATCCTTGGCTTGGCTTTCTTGGTAGAGACAAAGAGAAGTACTGAGCATTTTTTCTTGTGGAGAACATAAGACTCTAGCAAGTAAACCTGCCATTCCCTGTGGTAAGGTACTTAGCCTAAAACATCTTGAACTTGGTGCCATCCTGCCCTGACATCTGGAGGTAGCTATGCTTCTGAAACTGTTTAAGCATTTCCTGTATAGTTGGCTATTCTAGTGGCACTATATAGCTTTTCATAAGTTTGGGATTACTGGGAATTGCAAGTAAAGTCTAGATTTCCTGGCAGCCCCAAGGCATACCTACTATCATAGGGGAAGTGACTTGCATAGTGACTAGAGTAAAAGAACTGGATTTTTGAACATGGGTGAAATCCATTTGAAAACCTTTGATTACTTCAGTCTCATTCTCTTCTTTTATAATATTTTTTTAAAATCCTCACCCAAGTATATGTTTTTATTGATTTTAGAGAGAAAGGGAGAGAGAAACATTGATGTGAGAGAGAAACATTGATCTATTGCCTCCTGTATGCTCCCAGACCAGGGATCAAACCCGCAACCTAGGTATGTGCCCTGACTGGAAATCAAACCTCTAACCTTTTGGTGTATGGCACAATGCTCCAACAAACTGAGCTATCTGGCCAGGGCAGTCTTTCATTCTTAACACCCTTTCTGGCTAACAATTTCTTTGAAATCTCTGAATGTAGTCCTTATAACTAACTACATGTTAATACCATGACAGCAGTCTTGTGATATGTATTTATAGGTTTAATGGCTGTCATCTTCTGAAAGAATGTAAGGTTCTTGGAGAGCAGGGTATTTGATTTGTTTATTGCTGAATCACAGGATCTCAAATAAGGTGTGGTACTAAATATCACATCTTATGAATGAGTGGGTGAAAAAATACAAGGAAGACTGGGGTCATGAGACCTAATTGACAGCATATCAAGTACTTCAGCATTATAAAGAATACCAAAGACAACTAAGAGTGTCTTTCGATGAGATGTTTCTGACACTGTCTCTGGTCCAATTTTACTACTTTCACTCTAGGGCAGGATAGCTTAACCTGATCACTATTGACATTTGGGGCTGGACAAGTCTTTGTTGGGGCTGGGTGTGTGTCCTGTGCATTCTGGATGTTTAGCTGCATCCCTGGCCTCCACCCACTAGATGTTATTAGCATCCCCCAGTGGTGACAACACAGTTGACTCCAGGTATTGCCAAAGGTCTTTGAGGGGCAAAACTGGCCCTAGTTAAGGACCCCTTTTCTAGGGACATATCATTAGACCAGGCTGGTACAAGAGTCTTCGTCTGTCCACCTGGTCTTCCTACAGAGATCTGGACTTCTTGACTTTCTTTTTTTTAAATTCTTTTTCTTTACTGATTTTAGAGAGAGAGGAAGAGAGAGGTAGAGAGAGATGGAAACATCGATGAGAGAGAACATCAATTGGCTGCTTCCTGCATGCCCCCAGTGGGGATTTGGCCCACAACCTGGGCATGTGCCCTGACCGGGAGTCAAACTGGTGACCTCTTGGTGCATAGGTCGATGCTCAACCACTGAGCCACATCGGCTGGGTTGGACTTCTTGACTTTCTACAAATCTAATCCAATTGGGTAACTAGTCTGCTCAAAAGTCTTTAAGACTTCCTATTGCCACTAAAATAAGCCAAGATCTTCAAGCTTTCAAGGTTCTCCCTGGCATTCAAGGCCCACCCTACCCCTCAGTCTTATTGCCCACAACCCTATACACATCCTACAATCCAGCACAGGTGAACTGGTCCCAGTTCCTGGGAAAGGTTCTGTGCTTTCCAGCCTTAGTGCCTTTGCCTACTAAACTTTTCCTGCCTATAGTACCCTTTCCCCAAGACCAGATTCATTCTTTCCATGTACACTGAACACAAGGGGCTGCCAGTCTCCATCCCTCCCAATCTGGAGAGGAAAGGCATCTGAGTCTACACATTAGAAATGTAGAAAACAGCCCATCTGGTGTGGCTCAGTGGTTGAGTGTTGACCCATGCACCAAGAGGTCAGCAGTCTGATTCCCTATCAGGGCACATGCCCAGGTTGTGGGTCAAATCCCCAGTAGGGGGACATGCAGGAGGCGGCCATCTCGTTGATGTTTCTGTCTCTCTCCCTCTCCCTTCCCCTCTCTCTAAAATCAATAAAGAAAAAAAAAAAGAAATGTAGAAAAAGGTACTTTTACATCCTCAGGGGGTGCAAGAAACCCACAGAATAAGGACTGGTAACACCACCACCACCACCACCACTTTCTAGAAGCCTCCTAATGCTTTAAACTCCTCGGCCCTGTGTGTAACTCTCTTTCATGGTGCCTTTTCTTACTCCATCTAACACTAGAATTTGTTTCTGGTGGGTTTAAATATTTCCTCTATGTTTTGAAAGTTGAGAACAAGGGGCGTTCCTGGGTTGTCTTTGTGTCCCCACATCCCCAGTACAAGGATGCACTAGGGCCTCAGTGAAGGAGTGTTTTACTAGGGCAAGAGGCTCAGAGCTTTCAAAGAAGTTGTCACCTGTAAACTGAATGGACGGGAGCCCCCATGGATGCCAGGGCCCACACGATAGGTTACCTAGTTCCTACGCCCTCCTAGACAGAGGGAGGAGGTCCAGGCTCAACAACACCCGAAGTCCCGAGAGGCATACTGCAGTGCAGAGGGCAGAGTTGCCGGGCTCCAACAATAAGAGCCTGCCTTATACTCGCCACTCACCTAATAGGCCATCTTTTTCTATACACTAAACTGGAAACTGCCCTGGGGGGGGGGGGTGTGACGGCTAGCCGGGACCTCCAGAAGTCCAGACACATGTACAAGGGGTAGTGAAGAAGGGCTGTCCAGGGGTCATGCAACCACTGCACTAAAAGACCATCCTCTCCTTCTGCTTTCTGCTAATCTTGCCAGTCCTCGTCAATGATTGAGCATATATTGGGACCAATGACGTTCTTTGAGGACCCAGGGCCCAGGACTTGGGCATTTGCTAATCCCTCCTATTGATTACTGCTGTTCTCTTTGCAAGGTCCTGTTACCTATGTTACAGGATGGGTTTTTGTATCATCCCTGGATGGGCTCATATCCCATTTTACAAATACGCAATGACAATAAAGAAAAAATGTGGCCCAGGCTGGGTAGTTTAGTTGGTTAGGGCATCTTCCCAATAAGCCAAGGTTGGGGCTGGATCCCCAGTCAGAGTACATACAAGAAGCAACCAATGAATGCATAAATAAGTGGAACAACAAGTTGATGTCTCTCTCTCTCTTTCTCTCTCTCCTCCCCTTCCTCTATTTCTCTAAAAATCAATAAATTAAAAAAAATCCTACAAGTAATATCATACTTAATGGTGAGAAACTAGACAAAACTAGATGCTTTTCCATTAAGATCAGAAACAAGGCAAGAATGTCCCCTCTCACCACTCCTCTTAAACATCATACTGGGAAGCCCTAATAAATGCAATATAATAAAAACAAAAATAAAAGGTATACACAATAAGAAAAAAGAAATAAAGCTATCTTTGTTAATAGATAACATGATCATCTAAGTATAAAATCCCCCTCCCCCAAATCAACAACAACAACAAAAAGCACTTGATGCAAAGTGGTAGGTTATAAGGTTAGTATACAAAAGTCAATCACTGCCCTGACTGGTTTGCTCAGTGGTTAGAGTGCTGGCCCGTGGACCGGAGAGTCTCTGGTTCGGTTCCTGCTAAGGGCATGTACCTCGGTTGCAGTTTGTCTCCGGCCCTGGTTGGGGTCGTGTGGGTGGCAACCACTTGATGTGTCTCTCTCACATTGATGTTTCTCTCTCTCTTCCTCCCTCTCTCCCTCCTGCTCTATCTGAAGATAAATGCAAAAAATGTCCTCGAGTGAGGATAAAAAAAAAGATTTAAAAAAAAACAAAAAAACAAAAAATCACTTTCCTATACCATCAATAAACAACTGGAATTTGAAATTAAAAGCACAATACCACTAACATTGGCACCAAAAATAAAACAAGACAAAACAGGTATAAATTTAACAAACTATGTACAAAATCTAATGAAAACTACAAGATGAAAGCAATCAAAGAATTAAATAAATGTAGAGATATTCCATGTTCATAGATGGGAAGACTCAATATTGTCAAGATGGCAGCTCTTCTCAACTTGATCTATAGATTGAATGAAATACCAATAAAAATCCCAGCAAGTTATTTTGTAGATATTGACAAACTGATTTAAAAATATATATATGGGGAGGCAATTGACCCAGAATAGCCAACACAATATTGGAGGAGAAAAACGAAGTTGGAGGACTGACATTCATTACTCAAGATTGATTTTCTCTAAAGTTACATTAATCAAGACAGTGTGGTATTGGTGAAAGAAGAGACATATACAGATCAGTGGAATAGCCTGGCCAGTGTGGCTTAGTGGGTTGAGCTATGTCCCATGGACTGAGAGGTCCCAGTTTGATTCCCAGTCAGGGCACATGCCCGGGTTGCGGGCTCGACTCCCAGTAGGGGGCATACAGGAGGCAGCCGATGGATGTTTCTCTCTCACATCCATGTTTCTATCTCTCTCCCTTCCTCTCTCTCTGAAAAATCAATACAAAAATATATATAGATCAGTGGAACAGAATAAAGAGCCCAGGAATAGACATATAAATATGGTTAACTGTTGACAAAGGAGCAAAGGCAATAACATAGAGAAAAGATAATCTTTTGAACAAATAGTGCTAGAATACCTGGACATCTACATGCAAAAGGAAAAAAAGAATCTAGATAGATTTTACACCCTTCACAAAAATTAACTCAAAATGGATTCTGTACCTAAATGTAAACCACAAAACAATAGAACTCCTAGAATATAACATAGGAGAAAACCTAGATGACCTTGGGTTTGGTGATGACTTTTCAGATACAACATTAACGGCATAATTCATGAAAGAAACATTTGGATTTCATTAAAATTAAAAGCATCAGCCCAGCCAGTGTAGCTCAGTGGATTGAGCGTTGTTCCATGGACTGAGAGGTCCCAGTTCAATTACTGGTCAGGGCACATGCCCAGGTTTTGGGCTCAGTCCCCTAGGGGTCATGCAGAAGGCAGGCGCTTTAAAAGAAAAAGAAGAAGAAGAAGAAGAAAAAGGCCTGTTATACAAATTATGCAAGGAACTCTTTTTTTTTTCTTTAAATTCTCATCTGAGGATATTTTTCCATTTATTTTCAGATAGAGTGGGAAGGAGGGAGGGAGAGACAGAGAGAGAGAGAGAGAGAGAGAGAGAGAGAGAGAGAGAGAGAGAGAGAGAGAGAGAGAGAGAGGAGAGAGAGAGAGAGAAACATCAATGTGAGAGAGACACATTGATTGGCTGCCTCCTGCATGACCTCAACCAGGGCCAGGGACAGAACTGCAACCAAGGTATGTGCCCTTGACCGGAATCAAACCCGCGATTCTTTGGTCCAGGGGCTGACATTCCAACCACAGAGCCAAACTGCCAGGGCTATGCAAGGGACACTTAAACTCAACAATAAGAAAATGGACAACCTGATTTTAAAATGGGCAAAATATCTGAACAGACACCTCACCAAACAAGGTATACAGATGATAAATAAGCATAGGAAAGGATGCTTCACATCATGTCATTGGGGATTGCAAATCAAAATGATGAGATACCACTATAAAACTATCAGAATTGTGAAAATCCAAAAACTCTAACAACAATAAATGCTAACAAAGATGTGGGGCAACAGGAACTCTCATTCATTGCTGATGGAAATGCAACATTGAAAAGCTTTTCCTGTTACTCTCCTGCAAGTCCCAGACCCCTCTGTTCCTGAGAATGAATAGAGGAGGGACTGTTTCTAGGTCCCAGACTGTGTACAGGGACTAGAAATTATTCTGAAGGGCATAGCACCCTGTTAACTCTAAGGGGTTATCCAGATTATAAATGGGGTTCTTTTTGAGAACAAGAAATCATTCCTCAGAAGGGATTTCTGTCCTCTGAGGAGAGAATCAATGATTAAGATTTAGTTCAGCCCTGATCAGTGTGACTCAATGTTTAGAGCGTCGGCCCGTGTACTGAAAGGTCATGGGTTTGATTCCCAGTCAAGGGCATGTACCTGGGTTGCAAGTTTGATCCCCACCCCTGCTCAGGATGCGTGCAGGAGGAAACCAATTGATGTATCTCTTTCACATTGATGTTTCTCTCTTTCTCCTCCCTCCCTCCCTTCCACTCTCTCTATAAATCAATGGAAAAAATACCCTTGGGTGAGGATTAACAACAACAAAGATTTAGTTCAGAGTGATGATACTTCCTGAGATATCTGCTCTGGTCTCTCCTCCTGATGGTGAGGGCTGATCTGAGTGGTCACGACGGTGGTGGAATGGAACACTGGCCAGGCTGTATCACAGACCTGAAGGGGAACAGTGGGTAATGAGCTGGGAGCCCTGACTCCTAAATCCTGTTCCACAACTGCATGGACAAGAACTTGCTTTATTCTTTGAGCTCTCATATTCAGAGGACCTTGCTGTATCTAAACCAGGAACTAGTAAACCTCAATTCTCTCTTTGCATCTTCTCTAACACCTTCTTAAGACAATCACTTCCTACCCTTTGCCTTACATACCCAATAAGTGACATGGGATTCATTATCTCTGGTCTTCAACACTCCTGAGAAGTAGGCTAGATTAGATTACTGTAAGATGAGCTTTGAAGTTGAAAGTTATACCAGGTTAGCAGCTTTGTAAAAGTGAAGTGCCATTTTCCAAGCCCATTTGCAACATACTCTTTGCTATGCAGATGTTGAAAGCTACTGAGACTGTTCTTGCTAAAACACTTGGATCCTGTACTAAATATAGAAGATGCCACACAATTACTTGTATTGACCTCGGAGAAGTACATTTTTCTGCTGGGCCCTTGCAAGAGAGAAGTCTCCAAGTCGTCTCCTAGGAGGATGCATGGTCCTAGTTCTACTCTGCCCACAATATCTAGCCATGAGACCTGAAGCTTCAACTTCCTAGTCTGAATGGTGATGCCTGTCCCATAACCCAAAAGGCTAAGTGGTATGGAGAAAAGAGCATTTAATTGTGAGTCAGGTGATGTGAGATCTGGTTTTCTTCTACTAAGATAGTTATTCTCTCAGGTTCCAATAATGTTGAAAGAATTAACTAGGTTAATGTTTCCCAAACATATATGCCATAAAAGTCTGAGGGATATTAGATGTGACTGCCACATGTACCATTACAAAAGCCCCCACAGTCAAGTAAATTTGACAATCATTGTATGCTTATTTATACTCTTCCCCTTAGATCCTGAGTTTCATGATATTTATTTATTTATTTATTTATTTATTTATTTATTTATTTTAAACAGATCATTATTTAAAATTTTTTTTTCTTTATTGATTTTAGAGAGAGAGGAAGGAAGAGGGAGAGAGATAGAAACATCGATGAGAGAGAACATTGATTGGCCGCCTCCTGCATGCCCCACCTGGGGATTGGGCCCACAACTTGGGCATGTGCCCTGACCAGGAATCAAACCGGTGACCTCTTGGTGCAGGGGTTGCTGCTCAACCACTGAGCCACACCGGCCGGGCTCATGATATACATTTAAACATAAATGCTCTGAGAAGTCCTCCTATAACAGAACATTGACTTTAACCCATTGTCCCCAAATTTACTTGGGTGCAGAATATGTTTTTGTTGTTGTTAATCCTCAACTGAGGATATTTTTCCACTGCTTCTCATATAGGGAAGGGAGGGACAGGGAGAGAGAGAGAAACATCGATGTGAGAGAGACACACAGATTGGCTGTCTTCTGCATGACTCCGACTGGGGCCAGGGATTGAACCTGCAACCCAGGTACCTGCCCTTGACCAGGAATCAGACCCAAGGCCCTTCTGTCTGCAGGCCAATGCTTTAACTGCTGAGCCAAACTGGCCAGGGCCAGAATACTTTTTTCATGGAATATCTCTGCATATCTCATAGTGTTCTCTGGATATCAGTCTGGGACTCACTGACAGGGCCAGATTTCTGACACCCCTTCCAGATCCTTCTATATGCCTCAGTGTTAAGAGTCAGTAGGAGAGGCCCTGGCCGGTTTGGCTCAGCGGTTAAAGCGTCGGCCTGTGGTCCAGAGAGACTTGAGTATGGTTCCCGCTGAGGGCACGTACCTCGGTTGCAGTTTGTCCCCAGCCCTGGTTGGGTCGTGCAGGAGGCAGCCACTCGATGTGTTCCTTTCATGTCGATGTTTCTCTCTTTCTCTCTCTCTCTTCTTCTCTCTCCTTCCCACTCTATCAGAACAAAAAATGGAAAAATGTCCTCAGGTGAGGATAAAAAAAAAAAAAAAAGAACAAGAGCAGGGCTCATGGCCATCACACGTCTGCCAAGCACTCGACACCTGAAGAAGGGAGATCAATGAGCCAGGGGATGATCTGAGTAACCAAAGCTAATGAATGGTTCAGGTGGCTGTGTCAAGTTTTCCTGTTTGATATATTTTTATTCTTTTATTACACATTACGACTTGTCAGTCTTGTGCTTCACAATGAAGATTCAAGGCTGCACCAGACAGACAGAGCCCCTGCACTCCTGTTGCTTACATTCTAATGAGGGAATACAGACAAAAACAAGTGAATAAACTAAATAACTCTAAGTTGTGATACATGCTGTGAAGTGAATAAATAGTGCTTAGAGTGATAAGAGCATATATGACTGACTAGTACATGAGTGAAGGTCAAGGGAAGAAGGAGCCCTTGGGCAAGTTTGGATTTTAAAATGTGGAAGCTTTGCAGACACCAAAGAGGAGAATATGGTAGGGGTGCCTCTTATTTATTTTTTTAATCCTCACCTGAATATTTGTTTTTATTTATTTTAGAGAGAGGAAGGGAGCCTAATACATGGTAACGGAAGATTATTTGACTTTGGGTGGTGGACACACAGTGCAATATACAGATTTTGTAACATAGAAACCCACACCTGAAACCTATGATATTAACCAATGTCACCCCAATAAATTTATTTATTTATTTATTTATTTATTTATTTATTTTTTATCCTCACCCGAGGACATTTTTTTATTTTCTGTTCAGATAGAGTGGGAGGGAGAGAGAGAGAGAGAAACATCGATGTGAAAGGGACAGATCGAGCGGCTGCCACCCGCACGACCAACCAGGGCCGGGGACAAACTGCAACCGAGGTACATGCCCTTAGCGGGAACCGAACCCGGGTCTCTCTGGACCGCAGGCCGACGCTCTAACCGCTGAGCTAAACCAGCCAGGGCCTCAGTTGCTTGCTATTTATTTATTTATTTATTTATTTATTTTCTTTATTGATTTTAGAGAGAGAGGAAGGCAGAGAGAGAGGTAGAAACATCAATGAGAGAGAACATCGATTGGCTGCCTCCTGCATGCCCCCCACTGGGGATCCAGCCCACAACCTCGGCATGTGCCCCGACTGGGAATCAAACCGGCGAACACTTGGTGCATGGGTCGATGCTCAACCACTGAGCCACACCAGCCAGGCCCAATAAATTTATTTTTTAAAAAGAGAGTAAAGGAGAGGGCGAGAGAGAGAAACTTCGATGTGAGAAATATCAATTGGTTACCTCCTATTTGCACCCCGACAGGGATTTAAAACTGCAACTGGGGTATGTGTCTTGTGCAACCTGGATATGTGCCCTGATTGGGAATCAAACCCACAACCCTTTGGTCAGCTGAGCTACACTGGCCAGGGCTGTAGGAGTGCCTCTTAAGTCAAAGAAGAGTAAGACTGCAAATGTGAGCTTCTCCTTTTAGGAAGATAAATAGCTTTATGCTTACTCACTATAGTTGAAGGATGAAGAAACATTTTAAAAAACCATTTTCCTAACTCCTCTGTGTAAGAAACTATTATTCCTTAAGCTACTACCTTTTCTAATTTAAGATATTTCTAAAGTTAAAAATATTTTACTTTTCATGAACATTAAAAATTCTTCACTTTTTGTTTTTTTCAATTGCTTTGAAACTATTCAGTTGTTTGTACAAATCATGGACAAATGCTTAGTGTGAAAATTATGATGTTGGAAATATATCCATTAGTTTATAAAAATTCAATAGTAAGCTCTCTTATTTTTTCCTTAAAGGTGCAGTGTATCCAAATACTTATAAAGCTTAATCTTTTGTGTTAGTGCTAAGATTTGGTGCAATATTCATCATTCTACTGTGGTAGAAATGAGAAGTGATTCTGATTGTTTTCCTAAATCTGAAACTCAACAGAAGATAAGAGTTTACTTGCTTAATTCCTCTCACGAGAGGTAGATAGGGGAACTGCTTTAAGTGAAATATAGGAATTATCAGATATGGGTGTATCATACAGGAAGACAGCACTTCAGTGTGGTCCAGTATCACTGCCCATCACAGAATTCACACAGGAAGGAAACCCTACACATAAAGCAAGGTTGGTAGATGCTTCAAACGGTGCTTCGGGCTTGCTTCCCACTGAACCCACACAAAAAAGAAACTATAGAAATGACAAGTATGGAAAAGATTCAGTAACAATATGCCTGTGTACTTGTTTGGAAAGAACCCTAGAAATAGAATATGGGTAAAGCTTCAACATTTCCTACTTAAGGACACTTCAGAGACTCTATACAAGAGAGAATCCACAGAAAGAAATGTGAGAACTTCAGCAAATAATCCACTGTAAACACTAAAGGGAAAGCCCCCAAGAGAAAAGTTAACAGGTAGCCTTGATCCATTACACATGAGAGTAGAAACTGGAGGCGCTCAGTAAGCACTTGTCAGTGGAGTGACTCAGTGAATGCTTAAAAAAATTTTTTATGGAATTCAAATCTTTTGTTATTCCAACTGTCCAGTTGGATGAAAAAGGCTGCTTAGCATCCTTCCTCTTAAGCTCTCCAGGGGAATTAAACTGTTCTCACTGTTCCAAAAAACGGATAGAAATCCCAGCAGTCCTAGTTTTAGTTTGATTCCAAGTTCTCCTCTTGTTGTTGCTCTCCAGTTAAAAGATAGCTGAGGTTCTCACAATCAGCTTGATGTTCCAGAGTCCACTTAATGATGGGGAAAACTCTGGGTTTGGGGTGTGCCCAGCACACTGGCCACTTAGACCAGGGCAGAGAAGGGTTGAGAATTTGGGGACTAGCCTGGGTCAATAATGCAGTGTTCAGAAGCCAACCTTGGAGACACTGTAAGACTTATCTGAACAGACTAAAATAAAGCACCTTCTGGTTTGTCCTAGAAACCGTCTGGGTATGGAGGGCATATTTGTGAGAACTTTAATACTAATCTTAGAGACTGAACATAGGGTTGTGTCTCAGATTTCATTTTTAAAACAAGTCTCAATAGGTTTTGTTTTTTATTTTATTTACTAATTTGAGCAAGAGAGGAAGGGAAGAGAGAGAAGGTGGGGGACAGACACTGATTTATTGTTCCACTTATTTATGCATTCACTGGTTGTTTCTTGTTTGTGCCCTGACGGGGATTGAACCCACAACCTTGGCATATCAAGATGATGCTCTAACCAACTGAGCTACCCAGCCAGAGCAATAGATTTTTATTTTTATTTATTTTTTAGTAATCTGCTTTTATCCCTGTGATAAGGCTACACAAGTTCCTTCTTTCAACTTCCACATGTCCACATGTCCACCCCAAATTCCAGGCATGAGTTTTGAGACATTGTGCTGCTGGCTACTGGCTAAGATGTTCCAACTGGAGGCTTCTCACTCCCCAACTGAAGTGTCCTACTCATACTTTCCTGCTCAAGCTTTTTCCCAACTGTCATCCCTTAGTACAGGAAGAGCAGCCACCTCCTTTATACACCAATATGGGTGTAGAATTTGCTTCTGCCATATGCCCCGTTTTTTGAGGCACATAGGGGTAGTTACCAAACCATTCTTTGAAATCTACTGTACTGCCCTGGCCGGTTTGGCTCAGCGGTTACAGCGTCGGCCTGCGGACCACAGAGTCCTGGGTTCAGTTCCCGCTCAGGGCACGTACCTCGGTTGCAGTTTGTCCCTGACCCCAACTGGGGCCGTGTGGGTGGCAACTACTTGATGTGTCTCTCTCACATTGATGTTTCTCTCTCTCTCGTCCTCCCTCTCTATCTGAAGTGCAAAAATGTCCTCGGGTGAGGATAAAAAATACTAAAAAAAAAAAGAAATCTACTGTACTCACATGAGGAATGAAAGGCAACCTCTACCCTCTTCCTACCCTACTGACCAACAGAAACACATCTTGTACACATGGGGCAGTGGTGTACAAGGGAAAAAGGAATAAGGCTAGAGGGAGAAGGCTGCCTTATTCATATGAACAATTAACCTCCCCAGGATATGTTGCTTGATAAGCAATTAATTTTTCTTCAACCTCATCTAGTCTTTTTTGTTGCTTTATATTTTAAAAATGTGTTTATTGATTTTTTAGAGAGAGAGAAAGGGAGATAGAAATATCAATGTGAGGGAGAAACATCGATTGGTTGCCTCCTGCACGCCCCCTACTGGGGATCAATCCTGCAACCCAGGCATGTGCCCTGACTGGAAATCAAACGAAGACCTCTCAGTCCATGGGATGATACTCAACCCTTTGAGCCACACCAGCCAGGCTGTTTAATTTATTTTTTATTTTTCTTTTCACCCCCGTCTTATAAATTCCTAAGTGTCTCCATCAGTATTACATCAGTTTAGTGGAGCATCTAGAGGAAGCTAGATGTTTCCTGAGCACCAAAGGCCAAGTGGAATGAAGAAAAAAAAAGTCCCAGAACTCTAGTTGAAGAGCTACCTCTATTAAAACAGGCCAGGTTATACTGCAGAAACACACAGCACACAACATCTCAGTGGTTAAACACTACAGTTTATTTCTTGTCCCCTCAAAGTCCATTATTGGTCTGGGGGACTCATTAGAACAGCTGACACATCATGTATGGGACTCAGCATCTAGACTGGTCTGACTTCGTGGCTCCTCTCTGTATGTGTTTCCATGATTGAGGCAGGAAGAGAGAGCACTAGAGTCTTGCACCAACAAATAAATGCTTCAGCCCAGAAGTGAGGCTTCTGCTAACAACCCACTGAACAAAACGACCTGATGACCTTGTCTAACTAACTACAAGGAGTAGAAAAGCATAATCATTCTCCATTTTATTGTTCAATAGAATACAATCTCCAAGAAGGTATGCATTTTTTTTTCTCTTTTGTTCACTACTATATCCTTGGTCTAGAATAGTGCTTAGGTGCATAATAGGCCATCATTAAATTAAGTGAATGAATGAATGTACTGCCAATAAGAAATCCACATGGGGCGGGGGGAGAGATAAACCAAAGAACTTATATGCATAACCAATGGACACAGACAACAATGCTGGGGGGTAGGGGATCAGGAGGAAGTTATCTATGGGGGAAAAAGGAGAAACATCTGTAACAGAAATAAATTAATTATGTATCTTGGGAGAAGAAATCCACATGTATCTTGGGAGATGAGACAGAGTCCCAGGGGTCTAAGGCTGAGGGTGTTGGGTAAGAGCTACTCAGACCAGAGCTTCAAAGCTGGGTGTGCTTAAGAATACCTGGTGTAGTTCAACTTGGAAAAGAAACTAACTCCCGCTGAAGGAGCCAGACCAAACCTCAGATAATTTATGCCAAAAAAACACTGAAGCCATGACCAAATCAATTCAGCATAACCACCACCACCAGTGCTCAGCTCCTGAAAGAAACTGCAAGAGCCACAAATGCATCTGCTCCTTAAATGTATTCAGTCCAACCAACATATCTGGGGAGCAGGAGAAAGGGAAAGAAATGCACATTGATTGAGCATCTACTGTTGGCCAGGCTGGTAGGTGCTTTTCTTTCATCAATCCTTGTAATCCACAGATCAACTCTGAGGTGAGTGTTTTCTAGGAAACCGAAGACTTTATTAAAGTGTTTCAGTAACCAATCAAGAAACAGGAATGTTTTATAAACTAGAAATAGATACAATGTCATCTAGGCTGGCTCCGCAGAGATAACACACAAAGTCCTGATAAGTCTGCCTTCAGGCCTGACTGAAGAAGCTAAATGACAACCAAAAGACCCACTATCTATGGGGTTTTGAACAAATCCCTATGTCTTTTTGTGCCTTAACTTTCTCATTTATAAAATGATAGATTTGGAACAGATAATTTAATCCCTTTCCTGATACTACCTAAAAGCTCTACCAAGAACACATCTGAGTCAAAGGTAAAAATAGATGAAGGGTGAATTATAAGAATATTCACAGCTTACAGATTTCAGCAGTCTATCAAATATCACTTGGCTACTGCTAAATGCAGAAGAAAACTGATATAGGTAGACCCTACCTAATAGTTTACAGTGTAAGACAACCAATATGGATGTGGATTAACTCACTTTTGCCAACCACTCTCCATCAGTTCCCAAAACATTCCTTTTGGAAACTTGTCTCCTGCTGTATGGATTCCTAGGTCACCATGCACAGTAAATCACAGGATCCTGCCTGTAGCACACACTCCAGTTGCCAAGACACATCAATCTCTCCTGATCCTTAGTAACAAAAGCCAAATGAAAAAGCAATCAAACAAAATCCTGAGAAGTTAATCCTGGACTCCCATTACATTTATTTTAGGCCTCAGGAAAGTGCTAATTTTTATGGCTATTTTATCCTATTGACATTATGAGGAAACAGTTGTTTCTTTTATTGCAAAAATTCTTTACATCTAATATGTTATTCCATGGCTAAAAATTCCAACCCGTTTTCATATAATCTCACTAGAAATGTTTTCCTTGTTTCAAACACTACCAATGAGAGGCATAAGACAGTGCATTATTACTTATCTGGCAGATTCCCTAGTGGTGGAGTAAACATGATTTCATCAAAGTAAAATTTGTACTAATAAGACTCAAGAGCTAAAGTTGCTAAAAAGCTCAAGAAAAAACTCACAAGATGTCCAATGATGGGAGAGAAAGAAAATCCAATTAGGTTGTTAAAAAAAACTTTACATTAGACTTCGTTTCTGCCCCATGAGACTACTGAAATTGTTAAGCCTGCTACCTTAAAGACAATGATATGCAATTAAACGAGCATATTATTGCTTTTTGTTTTGGAAGACCGTGCTACAAATGTTTCTATCACATGTATTTGAGTGACTGGGGTTGCCCTGGTGGTTTGGCTCAGCAGTTAGAGCCATCAGCCACAGACGGAAGAGTCGAGGATTCGATTCCAGGTCAAGGGCCTGTACCTGGGTTGCAGATTCAATCCCCAGCCCTGGTCAGGGTTGTGTGGGAAGCAGCCAATTGATGTCTGTCTCTCTCACATCGATGTCTCTCTCCCTCCCTCCCTTGCACTCTATCTAAAAAAAAAAAAAAAAATCAATGGAAAAATATCCTCGGATGAGGACTAAAAAAATAAATAAAGAGTGGCTGGGAGATCAATGAAAAACTAACACTATTTCTTTTTTTTATCCTCACCTGAGGATATTTTTCCATTGACTTTCAGAGAGAGTGGGAGGGAGGAAGAGAGAGAGAAACATCAATGTGAGAGACACACAGACCCTGACCAGGGCTGGGGATCAAACTGCAACCCAGGTACATATCCTTGACTGGAATCAAACCCTCGACTCTTTGGTCCATGGGTCGATGCTCTAACTGCTAAGCCAAACTGGCCAAGGCAAAAACAACAACAACAACAAAAAAAACACTATTTACTTCTGTGACCACAGAAGACCTGTTTGATTTATGGCTTCATTTGCTATTTGAAGTTGAATGTGATTATTTTGGGAGGTAAAACCCTAAAGCAGCTTTTTGCATTTTTAGAATGTTCCTAGAATACAGATCTTGCTAAGGAATTCCCTATAGGTTATAAGTAAAAACAGTAAGTAGCACAACTTTAATGCAACCCCCTGCAGAGTCCAATTTGATTCCTTTACAATATTCCACTGATAAAAATTCATGCTTCATAATTTTGTATTTTTTCATGAACTTTAGTGTCAAGCTCCACTTGGTGAATTTCTTCAGACTGAGGACACTGGACAAGCTTCCCTTCACTGGTGGAGTTTCTGATGCCTAAGAAGGCTTGATCGCCTGCTGAAGTTTCTTCTGCAAATGTTACAGGAATAAGGCTGCTCACCTGTGTGCGTTCTCCTATGTTTAATAAGGTGGGAGTTCTGACTGAATTTTTTTCCACATTCATGACATGTAAAGGGCTTCTCTCCAGTGTGAGTTCTTTGATGTGTGTGGAGATTTGTATTTTGACTGAAGCTTTTCCCACACCATGAGCATTTATATGGTTTTATTCCTTGGTGTGTTGTTAAGTGCTTATTAAGATCTGAACTCCATCTAAATCTCTTATCACACTGTGGGCATTTATATGGTTTCTCTTCAGTGTGAATTCTTTGGTGCTTAATAAGGTCAGAGCTAACTCTGAAGCTTTTCCCACATTCTTGGCATTTAAAAGGCTTCTCTCCTGCACGTTCTTTCTTGTGACGATCCATAAGTTTCAGCAGCTCTTGTTTCCAGGTTGAAAGTTTCTTTCTTTTCTTCACTGGAAAATCTTGGTGCCATTTCCCCATTCTGTGCATATCACCATGATTTTCTTTGACTGTGGTTTTCTGGGGAACTTTCACTCTGGACTTTTTTGATATTATGTCTCCAGGTGCTTGTATTTCTAAGCCAGAAAGACATACAGGCTGATGATTTTCAGTGTCATTTTTGAGCTTTAACCCTGTTGGAATTAATATGACAATCAGCCAACTAAATGGCAGAGCAAGAAAACCACAGGAATGGAGAGAAAAAAAATCACAGATCACTGAATTTGTAATAAACAGATAAGTAGAATCTTAAAATGTTAAGTACTTGCAAAGGTTCCTATTAAGGCACATTTCTCCTCTTCCCATAGTGTATTTACCTATAGGCAGCTCTCCAGGACTGTCCATGAGCTCCATGGATCCTTGAACCCATGGATCTTTCCCTTGTTCCAGACAGGAGATCACTTTAGGTTTGGGGAGCACAAATATGGCTGTGAAACGGAAAAACTGAGGTCAAGAACTGGTAACAATGGTTCACTAATTCCAGTAAAAGTAAAGAACACTAAAAATTTGTTACCCCGAAATGGTTAAATGATTAGATTCTCATGTCGGGTATGTTTTATACTACACTGTATCTGTAGGTTGATATGCGAAGTGCACACTGAGAAATAAACCTAGCTTGAGCGATGGAAAGGACATAGGTCATAAGAATCTTGTGTATGTTCCCTGTCTTCTGCCACTAATAACTGCACACTTGACCAAGTTGGAATAAAACTCCAGAGGTTTCAGAGTCCTATTAACTCTTTAGGACTCTGAATGAGACCAGGTCTAGCACAGCCAAAGTGAAGGTCAGTAAGTTGGGAATCATATGCACAAGTGATTCCTGTCATAATTATAGTAACCTTTTATTTTGTTCTTGAGCACCAGAAACTACTAGGAAAGATTTCTATCATTCCTATAGCTCACTGGTTCATATCCAGTTGGACAAAACAAATCAGCATCATTTAGGGGACTTTTTCTAAATACAAATTTCCAAGTATGGTAAGTATTCATCATTCAGTCCTTCAACAAATATGTATTAACTGGCTATGACATACCAGACACTTTCCATGAAACAGGAATACAGTGGTGAATAAGCCAAAGTCTCCTAATCTCATAGAACTTATCTTCTAGTGGGAGATTGAAACAATAAAATATCAATAGACAAACAAAATATCAAGAAGTGATAAAAGTTTTTTAAAAAACTTAAGAGGGTACCCAGCTGGTGTGGCTCAGTGGACTGAGCATCATACCATGGACTGAGAGTTAGATTCCCGGTCAGAGCACATGCCCGGGTTTCAGGGTTAATTCCCAGTGAGGGGCATGCAGGAGGCAGCCAATCAATGTTTCTCTCTCACATTGATGTTTCTATCTCTCTCTCTAAAAAAAGAAATAAAAACATAAAAAACAAAACAAAATAAAACAAACTGAAGAGGGTACAAGAGCGTTTAAGATTCTGCTTCTGGCCCTGGCCAGTTTGACTAAGCAGTTAAAGTGTTGGCCGTGGACCAAAGAGTCCTGGGTTCGATTCCCAGTCAAGGGTCTGTACTTCAGTTGCAGGTTTGATCCCCAGCCCCGGTTGGGGTCATGTGGGAGGCCACCAATCAATGTGTCTCTCTCCCTTCCTCCCACTGTATCTAAAAAAAAAAAAAACAATGGAAAAATATCCTCAGGTGAAGATTTAAAAAAATGAGATTCTGCTTCTGTGAAGCTATTTGAGATTTGGCTTTGTGGAAGGCTTCTTTGAGAAAATGATATTTGAGCAGAATGAAAGGTGCAACTTTTGCCATATGGCAGAAAAATGTGCCAGGTAGAGGAAAGGGGAAAGTAGAAATGAGCAGGACAAGTTCAAAAAACAGAAGAAGCCCTGGCCAGATAGCTCAGTTAGTTAGAGCATTGTCCTGATATGCCAATGTTGCAGGATCAATCCCTAGTCAGGGCACATACAATAATCAATCAGTGAATGCATAAATAAATGGAACAACAAATCAACGTTTCTCTCTCTCCCCCACATCCTCTCTCTCTCTGAAATCAATAAATTAAAAAAACAAAAATGAAACAATAAGACTAGTGTGGCTAAAGAGAACTAAACAAGCCCTGGCTGGTTTGGGTCAGTGGTTAGAGCATTAGCCCACGGACCAAAACAGTCACAGGTTTGATTCCGGTAAAGGGCATGTACTTCAGTTGCAGTTCGATCCCCGGCCCTGGTTGGGGTTGTGCGGCAGGCAATCAATTGATGTGTCTCTCTCATATCGATGTTTCTCTCTCTCCCTCTCCCTCCCTCCCTCCCACTCTATCTGAAAATCAATGGAAAAATATCCTCGGGTGAGGATTAAAAAAAAAAAGAGAAAGAGAGAGACCTGAACAAGGGCACAAGTGGTAGAAGATGAAGGTAAAAAAGGGAGAAGACATCAGATTTTGAAGGGTCCTGAGAACCTTGGTAAGGAAAAGTTTGGATTTTATTCTTAATGTGGTTAGAAGTCATCATAAGGTTTTGAAACATGGATATGTCATAATCTGATCAAGTTTTAAAGACTGGCTGCTGCATAGAAAACAGACTATGGGAGGGCAAGAGTGTTGGCAGCAAGAGCCAGTTAAAAAGCTACTAAGGCAGCCTGGTTTGAGATGATACTGGCTTAGACCAAGATGCTAACAAAGCAAGAGGATGAGACATGGTTGGACTTAGGCTATACTGTGAAGATGGAACCAAGAGAATAGTGATACCTTAGTAGTGGGGTATGATGACAAGATAATGGGAAAGAATGACTATGTGTCTTGCTCTGAGCTACTGAGTGAACGGAGTTGCTCTTTACTGAGATGAAAAATATATAAGAGTAGGTTTGAGGGAAAGAAGGAAAAGAGACTCAGAATTCTATGTGGGATAAGAAATGCATATTTGGAAAAAGCTCCTAGGTGATTTGGATACACATCTTTCCTCTGCAAACACCATCAAGTTGAGAACCAACTAGTTACTGGAACAGACTCTCCTACAGGAGAGTATTAACAGTAAGATGAGAACATGACAGATTACTCAACTTCTATACAAAGGGAAGGGGAGAATCTTTACCTAGAGAGATGACAGTCTCATAGTTTTCCTGCATTACGTCATTGTAAAGGGCCTTCTGACTGGGATCCAGTAACTCCCATTCTTCCTGGGAAAAATACACGGCCACTTCTTCAAATTTCAATAAACTCTAAGGAAGAGAATGGGCTTCAGCTCATTACCTGGCACTGCAGAAGCAGCCCTAACATCTGGCCCATGAACTTAATAGTGGGCCAGGCACTGAAGGAATTAATAGCACATGATTTTTTTTTTTTTTTTTTTTTTAAGTGAGAAGGCAGAAAGGAAGGAGGCAAGGGATCAGCAAACAGTCTGGGAGGTGTCCAGTTCCACAGGGAGAACATCTGGGCTAACATGCCTCTGAGCACCTGTTGCACAGTGTGTGTCATGGGCAGCAGGGAAAGGCAGCCCTAAACAGCTTGAAAGCACAGCTCACCTGGGACTCAGGCAAGATGAGCTCAGGTGCCACTGTCCAGTCTTTGGTGTTTGTCTGCTCAGGAAAGTCTAGGATCTGGTGAGTAGGCACAGCTGTGGGTGGAAAAGAGCCACAGGAAATTTCTCTTGCTTCCATGAACATCCTGAGCACATTTCTAAAGTATACAAGATCTTGATTCTTTCAGCAGATGGGACTCCTTTACAAGTGTTATGTGGTACCTAGAAGTGGTTATCAGTCCCTACAACCAGTTCCCAAATTGACTGTCCTCAGTTTTCATGAGTGAAGTCAATAAGAGGAAATCTCATTTTTTCCTTACGTGACCTAAATTATTCTGAGTTGGGCAAAAATTAGAGGTGTCTGAATAAGCAGGAGAGTCCAGTGTCAGGTAAAGGAAGTAGGAAGGTAAAAATGAGCATAGTAAGTTCAAGAAACAGCAAGAAGACCAGTGAGGCTAAAGAGGACGGAGCCAGAGTACGAGTGGCAGGGAGGTGAGTAGGGGCCAGATCTTGGAGTGGCCTACACACCTCATAAGGAGTTTAGATTTTATTCTAAATATGAAAAGTGATCATAAGGTTTTGAAGCAGAGAACTGTCACAATCTCATGAGGTTTTTTGAAGACTCTTGACTGCTTTGTGGAAAACAGACTATGGGAAGGTAAGAGAGGTGGCTGGGGAACTAGTTACAAAGCTGGTTAGAGAAGCCACTGGCTAAGACCAGAATGCCAACACGACAAGAGAATGAGACCTGATTGGACTCAGGCTACGTACAATGTAAAGATGGAGCCAAGAGAACGAGTGATGCATTAGTAGTGAGGTATGATGGCAAGATCAGACTAAAGATGAACCAGGTATTCTGGACTGAAATATGGGGTAAATGATGGTGCTGTTTATGGAAATGGAAAGATAAAGGAGCAGATTTGTAGGAAAGAGTGGAAAGTAGGGGAGAGTGGAGAATTTTAGGATAAGGAATGAGCATATACACTTAGTAAAAGCTCGAGATGATCTGAACGCACCTTTCCCTTGCCCACACCAAGTTGAGAACCAACTAGCTCTTGGAACAGACTCTCTCACCAGGGTGCATTCCCAGTAAGCTAAGAATATTGCAGATTACTCAACTTCTACACAAAGGGAAGAAAGAATATTTACCTAGAGAGATGACAGTTTCATAGTTTTCCTGCATTACATCATTGTAGAGTGTCTTCTGATTGGGATCCAGTAACTCCCACTCTTCCTGGGAAAAATACACGGCCACTTCTTCAAATTTCAATAAGCTCTAAAGAAAAGAATGGGCTTCAGTTCAGTACCTGCCACTGCAGAAGCAGCTCGAACATGCAGCCATGAATTACATGGTAGGCCAGGCACTGACGGAATTAACAGCACATTATTTTTTAAAGTGAGAAGGCAGAAAGGGAGGAGGCAAGGGATCAGCAAACAGTCTGGGAGGTGTCCAGTTCCACAGGGAGAACATCTGGGTTAACATGCCTCTGAGCACCTGTTGCGCAGTGTGGGTCATGGGCAGCAGAGAAAGGCAGCCCTAAACAGCTTGAAAGCACAGCTCACCTGGGACTCAGGCAAGATGAGCTGAGGTGCCACTGTCCAGTCTTTGGTGTTTGTCTGCTCAGGAAAGTCTAGGATCTGGTGGGCAGGGACAGCTGTGGGTGGAAAAGAACCATAGAAAATTTCTCACTTCTGTGTACATCCTGAGCTCATTTCTAAAATAAAGAAAATCTTGATTCTTTCAGTAGATGGGAAACCTTTACAAGTGTGAAGTGGCCTTATCATTGTTAATAAGAACCAAGAATCTATCAATCCTCAGAACAGGTTATCCAGTTTTCATAAGCAAAATTAATAAAACAAAAACCTTTCTTATTTTCCTTTCATGATATAGTTCCGTTAAGAAAAATTTAACTGACTTGAAAATGAAAAACGGACTCCAGTGTACAGTAGAAGATGTATTATTTATCATTTATTTATTTATTTATTTATTTTTCTGGTACACAATTGTGTTCACATACTGCCACTGACAGCCCATCAGTGATCCCAATTCCTTCTGTGTTTTGAGGATGGAGTAGCCCAAACCTTTACACTTTTCTAAGGAACAGTGTTCATGGTGTTATTACCAGGGTCCTCTAGTTTAGACATTTCTGTACCTTAGGCCAAGCCCCACCTTCACATACACCTGGTCTATTCTAGGGCCATCTGTGGGAGTGGGGGGGTGTGGGCGGTAATCATAATTGCTAACATGGCTGCATTTGCACATCCACAGAGCTGAGCACCCAGAAAATGCTCACAATGTTCTGGCTGAACAAATTACTATCACAGCTCCCAGTAGAAAGAAATTATCATGAAGTTCCTTACCCCTCTTACACATACGCTCTGTTCCTTTATGAGTATTTCTGCTCAGTTGTTGTTGTACATCCTGATATTCATTCCAAAAGTCTTCATCCTGGGACCTGCCCACTGGCTGGGACTTTGCTGGCTTCAGCTTGAAGCCTGGGGTCTCTGCTGTTTCTCCCAAGAGCACTTTGTCCTTTCCCAGTACAGGGACTGCAACCTATAAATAATTTCCACCCTTGTTACCAGAACTTACTTTAGGCATGGGGGCTGCTGGTAGAGGGAGGAAAAAGCATAGAGTCCAGATTGTGGAAAGCATGAGACAATAAACTAAATGACTTTACAAAAATACTTAAAAAGATAATTTAGGGCCATCAATTTTCCGCAAAGAACTATCCACAAAATCTGGGAGATTTAGGATAAAAGGGAAAGTTGTGGCTACTGCCAGCCCTCTGCATACAGCCCAGCTCAGACCACTAGCAGGGTAGTGCAGGCCACCTGTTCTCATGCTGTCTTGACAATCTTTCTCTCCTCACTTTGATCCCTGTTGCAGTGATCTGTCTTATACTTTTCTCAAAGATTAAAAAATGTAACTGTCCTGTCAACTAGATTTTCTCCATGGGTAGGAAAGGTTTTTACAGAAAATGTGGATAAAACGGAGAGGAGGAATGATTCTGGCTCCAACCTCCCTCCAGATGATTTCGATACCAAACATATGCCCTTGCTGTGTTTCTTGACAGTAGGCTTGAAGCCAGTTGATGTGCTGCCACCTGCCCAAGGGCATACCCTGGATTGCCACTCACCAGCAGAGCCAAGGACCAACCACTTAGGGAGGGCAGTGGAGGCTCTTGCCTATGGTGCGAAGAACACAATTTCTCAGTGTCTTTCTCCTCTCAGCCATGCTGCTGGGGTTTCCAAATCTTTGTTTCCTTTTTTGTGTGTCTCCTCTTTCTTCCTCTAGTCTTCCCTACTAGTTTTTTGGTTTCTTTCTCTTTACTATCCTCTCTTCTTTCATCTCTGTATGTTCCCCCTTTTTTGGATCTGCCCCTTCCTTTCCAACTCCTGTTGCCCTTTGTTTCTTAGAACTTAAGACACATCTCCTAGGCCAAGCCAGACTAGGCTTATTACTCTCAATACATTCTGGCTCCAAAGAGGGAAAAATGCAATTCCCTATGGCCAGGGAAGTCTCTGCTAGAATCTCTAAAACCTGTGGAATGACTGTTGCTGTAGGTCTGTGGTTTCAGGTCTTGCCTTAGATGGCCTACAGCAACAAAAGATCATTGATCCAATTCATCTTATTTCTCAATTAACTGCCCCCAACCCCATATATCCACTTTCATTCCATTTCATTATATGTATCAGGAATCTTTCTTCTCACCCCATTCTTCGTTTGACCAGATTCACTCTGCAAGTGGTCTACCAAGGCCACAGCCTCCTCAATGCTCTGTAGATGGTGCTTCTTTATCTGGGTCTGAGTATCCCTGGGCAGAATGGTCAGGAACTGCTCTAGCACCAGCAGATCCAAGATCTGTTCTTTTGAGTGTATGTCTGGTCTCAGCCACTGACGGCATAATTCCTGAAGTTGGCCAACAGCCACACGGGGTCCAGCTGCTTCATGATAGTGGAAACTTCGGAAGTGTTGGCGAGAGCTCTCAGGACTGAGACTGTCCGTTTGTGCGGTATATTTCTTACTCTGAGTGGAGCTCTCTGTCACAGGTCCCTTGGTCTCCCACAGAGCCCTGATCTGAGGGTTCAAATATTCAGCCACCTTCAGATCTACCATCATCATTCTGCCTGGAACAGCTGCTCCTGTGTTGGGTACACCACCAGTACCACCTTTGACAACTGAGGCCCAATCTGGCCTGATATAAAATCAGTAAAAGGATCTTCTTCCTAAGGCACTGAGGGCAGAAAAAAAGTGCAGGTCAATAATAAAGTCACATGAACTTTACTACTTGCTACTTATTATGAGTGAAAAATTCTCTTTAAAATCAACTACCAGGCCCTTTGTTTCTCTCCTTTTCTTTATATTATTCAGTTGATCTATAGCACAGCTCATTGAAGACAAATGTCAATTGATGACTTTACCTTTACAAGAAAATAATAAATCAGGGAAGGTTGGTGGGTGAGAAAATTGGCACCCACTGGCTCCAAAGAGTTTGGGGATTATCCAAAGAGTTCATTGATGTGCTTCCTACTGAATCTTCCCCATGTCAAAGAAAGATTAGGAGAACATTGAGCTTCTCTTAAATTTTAATATATCACCCTAGTCGTCTACTTTTAATAAAAAGGCACAACCTCTATGACCCTTCAATCTCTTGTGATAATGGAAGCCTTCCCTTCGTGGAACATTTGAGACTCTCCTTTACTTGTATGAATACTGGCAAGAGAGCTGAGACAGTGAGACCAGAGTAGAAGGAAAGTAATTAGGGAAAAAGTAGCCTTTTCTGCTCAGAAAGAATTCCCCAATTAAGTAACTAGATGCTCAACATTCTTCTTTGCAAGACATATGAAGGGCATTACGCAGAAGATTTATACTGTATTTTTAAATTTCTGTTTACTTGAACTAGGAAAAATCACAGATGACCTTCCAAAATGTCCAAATACCAAGTTGTAAAAAGGGAGAGAAAGGCAATTGGTGATGATTAAGGTGACCCTTCTCTTGACTTTAGGTTTCAAGGGCCTTTTAGACTTCTAAGGGAGGCTATGAAGAGCCTTGTGAGCCCACTCTCCCTGAGGTGATGCAGCAGAACCGACACTGAGATTCTGTCCAGGAAGCCACAGTATTCACAAATGGCTGGCTCCTTGCTGCCCACCCTGGCTCGGGGACTTTTGCATCACAAGAAAGTGATCTCTGTGACGCCGAACTGCGGTTCTCCGTCGGGTAACATCAGCAGCCGCCGCCCCGCCCCCCCCCACCCAAACAACCCAGCGGAGGAGGGAACGTGGACATTTCCGGAGGGCAGCCGGGCTTCGAGAGCACTTTGCAAGCGAGTAGTGTAGGAGCGTCCCCCGCCGCAGGCCCCGGAGCTATCTGCGCAAAGGGCAGGAAGAGTGGCCTCCGGAGCCTGACGGTCAGCCTCGCCCCAGTCTGGCCGCAGGCTCCGGCCGCTCGGCCACGAGAAATGGCGTCTCGCCTCCAAACACCTTGCAGCAGCCTCGAGCAGTGGCCGGCAGGTCTCCGGGGCTCCGCAGTCGACGCCGAAGGGGAACCAATTCTTGGTTACCTCAGACAGCTGGGCTTCGTGGGGGCCGCTCCCGCATCCTCCCGCTCAACCTCAAGTCATCGCACTTCTGGCTGCCGCTCAAGGGCCACAACTCTTGGCCGCTGGACACTGTCCACAGACCTGAGATAGGCGGATTCTAAGGCGCAGGTCCCACCAGGCCTCCTGGACGCCTCGTCCACCTAGGGCCTTTTCTACGCTGCAGTCTGAGAGCCGCGCTACCACCGGAAGTGGAAGTGGAGCACTTCCCGGCTGGCTTTGCAGCCCAGCTGCGTCTGCCTGCGCCGCGGTTCTCGGCTTCGCGGAAGGAACCAGCCTCCGGACCGGTTCAACAGTGGCGCCCGGAAGAATTTATGCCACAGAGTCTCCAGGCTGCGGAGCCTAGAAGGGCCCGCGCGCGGCTCAAACCGTAGTGTCGCCGTCTCGTGGCCTGGCTCTGTGAGGCGTTAAGCGTCCGGGTGGTTCCTACGTAGCCTACCGGCGGCTGGTTGCCGGGTAATCGGGAGTCCTGCCGGGTAAAGGTCTTCGCCGCCCGCTAAGCTGCCAGGGTCCTTGGCCTTCCTGGCCCAGCCGGCCATGCCCGAGTTTTCGTCCCGGCCTCATCGCTGCCTCCTCAAGGAGGAGGCCTTTTTGTTCCGTTCAGGATCAACGGCCCTGAGGGGGCAATACTCTGTTTTGGGCTGTGCGTCTCACAATTGTTTTTTTCGTGTGAGGTATGTGAAACAGGTTACGTTTATAGTTCTCCATGACAGAGACATTGAGAGCTAAGAAGTGACTCGTCAGGGTCACATAACTTACCATTGGCAGCTCCTAGACTGTAATTTAGGTCCTTTTTCACTACAGCATGCTTCCTGATGAATGGGAACCTTCTTTTCATCTGGTGTTACCTGCAGTGTTGGCCAAATTACCTGAGTAAGATGAGCATTTCACATCCTACTGAATCATATTTAAAGGAATCTGTGTATTTCGGTTTGTTTGTGTTCTAATTACTAGTGTTTTCATAGTGTCAGCCTCTACCAGTCAAGGAATTATTTAGTCTAATAGGTGTAGCCAGTGTTAAAGAGTTGATACAACAGTGTCTTTGAATCAAGGAACCTGGCAGGACTCAGGCAATTTCATGAATATCTTGGTTACCTCAGATAGGCGGATTCAGGCAATTTCATGAATATCTTGGTTACCTCAGATAGGCGGATTCAGGCAATTTCATGAATATCAGTAACACAGGGTAGGAAAAGGGAGGACATAAGTTGAACGCCACAGAAATTCCAAGAAAATGGAAGTTGATTTTTGGTTGGGGAAAATTATAAAAGACCATAAGGGATTTGCCAGCAGATAGGGGTGGGCAGAGGGTAAGGCAGCGATTTTCAGCCAGTGCGCTGCAAGTTTTAAACATGCAGTACCTGGCTATTTAATCAGGGGCACTGACCTCTTTTCCTTTAGATTGTCAAATTTTAAAATGACAACAAGCCAACACCACAATAGCTGTCCGATGTGAATGAATCAAAACTATACCTTTTTTTTGTCAGATTAGCAAAAAATATAATACAATTTTTGGTGTGATACAGAATTTTAGTAATTATGTGTACCATGAGATGAAAAAAGTTGAAAATCACTGGGGTAAGGGAAAAGCATAGCCTTGAAAAGCTGGAGAGATTAGAGTGTGAGATCTTTAGTATTTTTACTAAATGTAACTGGGCTACATTTAGGGAAAGAAAGTTAGAAAATAAGTTTATGTAGATCTGTGTGCTTTGAATGGGAGTGAAGAGAATGCATTTAATGGAGTGTATACCCAAGCATTATTTGAAGGTTTTTGAGGGAGCTTCTTTCTAGGGCAGTTCATCTGGAGATAAGTTTAAAGTGGGAATGAAAATGAGAGACCATTAACGGGGCCATAATACTATTTTTGCTTTTAGGTAGAATGGTGTTACACTCCTGAGGCACAGATCTTGATCCTTTTTGAGAAAAGGATTAAACAGAGGCGATAATTATAGGCATCTGCCTAAGTCACTTGCATATGTTTCAAAGCATTTTCAGTTCCTTAGAATCTGTCAAGTTGGGACTTAGTTTATTTTTTCTTTTTTTATCCTCGCCCAAGGACACTTTTACATTTATCTTCAGATGGGGGGTGGGGGGAGTGAGAGGGAGGAAGAGAGAGATAAACATCGATTGATGTGAGAGAGACACATCGACTGGTTGCCACCCACACGACCCCAACCGGGACCAGGGACAAACTGCAACCGAGGTACGTGCCCTTAGCGGGAACTGAACTTGGGACTCTCTGGTCCGCAGGCTGACACTCTAACTGCTGAGCCAAACTGGCCAGGGCTAGACTTTGTTTCTTTAAAAGTCATTATTGTTTCCATTCTCAGAACCAGTGGACAGTGATGCTCTTAGCATTGAGATCCTCATTAGCTGGCCCAAAGCTGAGCATATGATTGGAACTTACTGAATAAATGAAGTTCTGCTAGCAATGCCTTTGGATGTCATTGGCAGGCCTGATTCATAGCTTGGGTAGGGAGTTAGTTAGGGAAGATGGAGAGAAGGAAGTGGGAGAAGAGACCCTGTGAAAGAAAGAAAAGCAGCAGCAAGGCACAAAACGTTTAAGTGCCCTAGCTGATTTAGAGCGACGGCAGCAGACCAGAGTCACAAGTTCGATTCCGGGTCAAGGACATGTACCTGGGTTTTGGGTTTGATCGTCAGCTCAGTTCCGGGTTGTGCAGGAGGCAACCAATCGATGTGTCTCTCTCACATCAATGTTTCATTCTCTCTCTCCCTCCCTTACACTCTCTCTGAAAATCAATGGAAAAATATCCTCGGGTGAGGATTAACAAAAACATACAAACAAAAAAAGGTGAACAGTGAATGAGGACCAGTGATGATTTTCATTGGTTGAAGTTTGATGCCCTGGTTGCTTATTCTTGCTGTGGAGCCCATAAAAGTTCCTTGAGTCTTTCCTTTTGATTTCACCTTCTCCTGCCTGAGCATGTTTTGAGAAATGATGAATGCACAGGTGGGAAGCAATGAAAGTAAATACATGGAGTTTACTTTGAGACATTACACAACTACTAGAGCAGGCTGTTTTTTGTTGTTGTTGTTAATCCTCACCCGAGGATATTTTTCCATTGATTTTTAGATAGAGTGGAAGGGAGGGAGGGATAGAGAGAGAAACATCTATGTGAAAGAGACACATCAATTGGTTGCCTTCCCCAACCAGGGCCGTGGATCCAATCTGCATCCCAGGTACATGCCCTTGACTGGGAATCGAACCAGTGACCCTCCAGTCCGCAGGCCAATGCTCTAACTGCTGAGCCAAACCGGCCAGGGCCAGGCTGAGTGTTTTTGCTGGGTGACTGGCTGGAGTTAATATTGCTACTATTGGCTGACAAACATATTCTTTTTATTTTCCATTTCTAATAGTTATTAATTAGTACTGCCTTAGTTATAGCTGCTTCTTTTACAAGGTTGCTTGATCTTAGCCTTTCACTGCCTCCACACCATATTAACTATGATATCCTTTCATGATCTTAGTACTCCATAAACCCAGTTGGCACTTCTTGCAACACGTTAGAGGAAGACTAATGGTTAGGCTCTTCTGGGCTCCTAGATAAGAGGCTTGTGAGAATTCTACGCCGTTGAGGAATGACTGAAAGCCAGTCAGTCATTTTCTTCTAAAGGAGAGGAAAAATGACTGAAAATACCAATCATTTTTCTCATTTCCCTGACATGCTTTTTCTTTCTTCATAGCACCTGGAATGGAAAAAAAAGCGGCAGTTTTTGTTACTTTCGATGAGGTTCTATATTTGGATTGAGAACCATGAAATTAATCTAGAGTAGGATATTTCTAAGGAATAAATGGAATTGGGCAGCACCAGGAGGACCTGAATGGAATACTTGAGGGAGCTGAGCTACAGAAGACTTTGTGAACAGAAGGATTTATGGGGAACAACTGACCAGAAACACCAGTAGAGAAACTTTAAATTTTTTCAAGCAATGGAAAAATTGAGTCTTGGTTCAAATTAAACAAAATCTACACTGAAGAGAAACCAAATAAAATCTCAAATATAAAACGTGTGTTACTTAAAACCCTAATGTAAATTTAGGAAAACCAACAAAAGGACAAATCTTTAAAATTTTTTATTTTAAACTTTTTAATTATGGTAAAATATATGTAAAACTGTTAGATTCACTCACCTCTAAGAATTTCCATGATTCTGAAACTTGCTAATATCCCACATATGGAAGTTTCATTGAAAAATAATACTTGAGAATACACCAGATGTACACAAGGAAGATCTGAGAGCAGAGAAGTGCCAGCAACAAATAAATTATTTACATACTTACTGATGACATTGCAAAGATCGGTCTTTGAGAATGTTATATTGAATGTAATAAAAGTTGGATTTCATTAATATGGACAGCAAAAACTACTAACTTTATTCTTCACGTAAAGATATTTACAACTATTACTGAATTCTAGCTCTCCAGACATCCCAATGTCAGGGTAAGCTTGGAGTCTTTATCCAGGTGGATGGACGGCTATGCTGTGAACACTACATACAGAGCAATATGAACACCATATTCTTTTCTGGCAGTGAGGTAAAATCAGGTCCTTCTGGAAGAGGAGAACCTCATTGCATCTCTGCTACACAAGATTACTCTGTCCTTGCCTTTGAAGCTTCCACATTCCTATCTTCTCAAACACTTTTTTTTTTTTTTAATTGACTGATTTTAGAGAAAGAGGAAGGGAGAGAGAGATTTGTTGTCCCACTTATATATACTCATTGGTTGATTCTTGTATATGCCCTGTCCAGGGGTGGGACCCACAACCTTGGCATATTGGGACGATGTATTAACTAGCTGAGCTACCCAGCCAGGGCCTCAAGCACCACTTTTTATTGAGACTTATCTCACCTGGGTCTGTACTCCTTGTGGGCACATCTTGCCTCCTCTTCACCATGTGTTTTTTCCTGTGTTGACTTACAGAGAGTATGCAGGTAGTCTTATTACTCCTGACTGGTTCTGCTATATCTGCCAAGGGGGAGGAGGAGCAGGGCAGTTCTGAAAATTTGATCATCCATGTCTTGCAGGAGCAACAGCAAGAGAGGACTTTAGCAGTGGCAGCTTTCTGTGTTCATAATACCTTTACCTCTAGACTAACACTTCAATCATGAGCCTTTATCCCTTTTAGCTAGCCCATTACTCTTCAGTACAAATGTGTCTGTGCCTTCTAGGGCAGTGAGCTAGTTTTTTGTTTAACATTTTTTTTCCATTTCAGTAAGGCTTTTCCCTTTTATTCTCCTGTTGGTTGTTTGAAACCAAATTCAGGATGAATAAGAGAGGGAAATAGACAACATTGAATTTGGAGGAGAAAATGTAGGTTCTAAGTAGGATTGAAGCTGGACTCTCTTAAAAGTGTAATGGATGAATTTGGAATAAGAAATTGATTTTGGACTTTGTTTTGTTTTGTTTTATCCTCACCCGAGGACATTTTTCCATTTTTTGTTCAGATAGAGTGGGAGGGAGAGAGAGAAACATCAACGTGAAAGGGACACATCGAGCGGCTGCCTCCTGCACGACCCAACCAGGGCCAGGGACAAACTGCAACCGAGGTACATGCCCTTAGCGGGAACCGAACCCGTGTCTCTCTGGACCGCAGGCCGACACTCTAACCACTGAGCCAAACCGGCCAGGGCTGATTTTGGACTTTGTACTGAAGCAGGACATGCCATTAGTCAGGGCTAAGAAGAGAAAGTGGACAACAGGAGCCAAATATGGTGATGTGGACAATGTCGTCTACACATGGTATCAACAGAAACGCTCAGCTGGTGTCCCTGTTAGAGGTGTGGCGCTTCAGGCTGCTGCAGAGAGATTTGCATAGTGTTTTGGGCGAACATACTTCAAAGCTAGTACTGGTTGGCTTTTTAGATTTTGAAATAGGCATACAATTAGGAACTGAAAAGTATGTGCGGAACAAATCCTAAGTTCAGTTTCAGAAAATGTTGAGCCATTTCGATAAAAACTGCCCCTGCTTATCAAAGGAGAAAATGTCTAGCTCAACTATACAGTGGGGCTGAGACGGACCTCTCTTGGAAATCAATGCTGGAAAACACTCAGGAAAGTAGAAAAGATATCTGCCTGCCTGGAAGGAAAATACACAAAGAACGATTATCTGCTCTTTTATGTGCAAGTAGAACTCACAAGTCAAAGTCTATCATTATTGGAAAATCAAAGCTGCCCCAAAGTGTGAAAGAGGACACAAGTACATTGCTTGTTATATATAAAACTAGTAAAAGATGTTTGGTTCACCAGAGAATCATTTTCAGAATGGTTCTTTCAACATTTTGTTCCTGAGGTCAGGCATTTTCAACTTAGCGTTCTAAGATTCCACGAAGAGGATATCAGGGCCTTGTTACTTCTGGACAGTTCTCCAGTTCACCCTTTGGCTGAATCACTAGTGAGGATGGTCAAATAAAATGCATTTCTTTCCCCACATTTCAACCTTGATTCAACCAATGAATCAAGGTGCAATCTTAAACTGCAAACAACTTTATAGATGGAAGCAATTTGAAGACAGTCTTGTAATTTTTAAAGAAAGTGATGATGAGCAAGATAAAGGGGACAATGGAATTTCCAAGATTAAAACCTACAATATAAAAACTGCATTTTGAATTGGGCAAAGACTTGGGATGAAGTATAACAAATAACCATAGCAAATGCATGGGAAAATCTTTACAAAAAGGAACCCGAATATGATCTTCAAGGATTAGAAGATGGGGATTATAGACAAAGTCTCAAGAAATGTGGGAAGTTGGAAATCAAGCTGGATGGTGATTGGCTATGGTTAAATGGGGATGATGAAGAAAAGGGTAGTCCCCCAGCCCTGGCTGGTTTGGCTCGGCGGTTAGAGCATCGGCCTGCGGTCCAGAGAGACCCGGGTTCGGTTCCCGCTAAGGGCACGTACCTCGGTTGCAGTTTGTCCCCGGCCCTGGTTGGTCGTGCGGGAGGCAGCCACTCAATGTGTCCCTTTCACGTCGATGTTTCTCTCTCTCTCTCTCTCTCTCTCTCTCTCTCTCTCTCTCGCTCCCACACTATCTGAATGGAAAAATGTCCTCGGGTGAGGATAAAAATAAATAAATAAATAAATAAATAAATAAATAAATAAATAAATAAGAAAAGGGTAGTCCCCCAAAATCAAAAGGTGGGATTACAAAGTAAGTTGTTCAAAAAGGAGAAGGAGCTCAAGAGAAGACTGCCAAATTTAAGTAAGAAAGAGTTTGGACTACCTTCTTGACTTTGTTGATGCCACACCTGAGTTTCAAAGGTTCCATTTCACACTGAAAGAGATGCAACAAGAAACAATCAACAGTTCCAGAGTAGAGTCCATTCTAGAATTGGCAGCTTTTTGAAACCTAGGCTTCATAATATTAAGGATTCTTTCAGTATGCCTTCAACTTCTGGTTCTAGTGATTAGATTTTTTGTTTAAAGATTTCTGCACACCCAGCCGGTGTGGCTCAGTGGTTGAGCGTCAACCCATGCACCAAGAGGTCGCTGGTTTGATTCCCGGTCAGGGCACATGGCCAGGTTGTGGGCCCAATCCCCAGTGGGGGGCATGCAGGAGGCGGCCAATCGATATTCTCTCTCATCGATGTTTCTATCTCTCCCTCTCCCTTCCTCTCTCTCTAAAAATCAATAAAGGAAAAAAAATTTTTTTTAAAGATTTCTGCAGTTACATGATATGATACAGACCTATTGTGAATTGTCACTGTTTTTATCAACTGGCCTCATTTTGCATATCAATGTCCATTTATATAGTTTATAAAATATACAATTTGAAAATAAATATGTTTCTTTAATGTATCAATATAATGTATAAATATATTCACTAATCTATATTTTTTCTATTTTTTTATTTTACTTATTTATTTTTTTATCCTCACCTGAGGACATTTTTGCATTTATCTTCAGATAGAGCGGGAAGGAGAGAGGGAGGAAGAGAGAGAGAGAGAAACATCCATGTGAGAGGCACACATTGACTGGCTGCCACCCACACGACTCCAACCAGTGCCAGGGACAAACTGCAGCCGAGGTACGTGCCCTTAGCGGGAACCAAACTGGGTCTCTGATCCGCGGGCCAACGCTCCAACCGCTGAGCCAAAGCAGCCAGGGCTATTTTTTCTATTTTAGACAAAGATCTGAATAATGAGTAATTATTGTCCCAGATTATCTAAGACAGAATGGATGTGGGAAGAGCATTACATTATACCTTAGTGTATTCACAGCATATAACAAAGCTATATTCTGACTAATTCTAGTTACCTTTAGGAAGATAAGGATAGATTTACTTTTCAATTTAATGGTATGACATGCTCTGCCTTTTAAAATCTGTTACCATGTATTTAATGTTTGTTTTCCTCTTATTGTGGAAGTATGATGATAGAAAATACATAAAAAAGATAAAAAGCACTCATTCTGTTGAACAATGATAGTCTCTTGACACTTTGGTATATTTCATGTATTTTTCTATTTTTTTTATAATTTTTTTCTTTATTGATTTTTAGAGCGAGAGGGAGAGGGATAGAAACATCGATGAGAGAGAACATCGATTGGCTGCCTCCTGCATGTCCCCCACTGGGGATTGGGCCCACAAACTGGGCATGTGCCCTGACAGGCAATCAAACCAGCAACCTCTTGGTGCATGGCTTGACACTCAGCCACTGAGCCACACTGGCCAGGCTCATGTATTTTTAAAATAGGCAGATTTTGCCCTGGCCAGTTTAGCTCAGCAGTTAGAGCAGTGGCCCTTGAACCGAGGGGGTCACTGGTTTGATTCCTGGTCAAGGGCATGCACCTGGGTTGCAGGATCCCTACCCTGGTTGGGGTTGTTCAGAAGGCAACCAATTTGTGTGTCTCTCTTACGTCAATGTTTCTCTCACTATCTCCCTCCCTCCCTTCCACTCTATCTAAAAAAATCAGTGGAAAAATATTCTCGGTAGAGGATTAACCAAAATAAATTTGTAAATACAATTTTATATTTTATTGTCTTAACATTTTAGGCTTTGGTATTAATAAGAAGTTAGCATTTGTTGAGACACCTTTGAAGCCTGGGGTAGAATGGGTTGTGAAAGAAGTTGAAGGGGATGTCAGATGAGTGTACTGGACAGCTGTAGTTCCTTTTGAGTCACTGCATCAAATACCCCCACCCCCCACCCCCACCCCATGGTAATAATTCCCAGAATAAATGCTGGCAGTCACACCCTTTTCAAAAGTATCCATTTATTCTGGAAACTTCACATTGCCCTTCTATGCTAGCCACGGAGCACAGCATTGGGCATTTATTTTATTTTTAAATTAAAAAAAAAAAGATTCTAGAGAGAGGAAGGGAGAGAGAAACATGGATTGGTTGCCTCCTGAACACGCCCTGACCAAACCGCAACCTGAGTATGTGCTGACCTGGAATCAAACCCGTCACCTTTTGGTGTACGGTGTGATACTCCAGCCAAGGCCAGCGTTGGGCATTTAGACGTGAACTGCAAAGAAAACGAACAGGAATGCACCACTGTTAGATGTGTAAAAGCTAAGATGAGAAGGGAGAGGGCTAGGAGAGCGCTTGGATAGCAGGGAAAGTATCAGAGGATCAAGGGTGACTTTTGAATTGATATTTAAAGTTTAGTGGGCCTTGGGAGAAGGACAGTCTGGGCAAAAGGGGAGCTTGAGCACAGGCTCTTCGGTGTGAGAGTGCATCTCCCTGGGAAGTTCCATGGTCCCTGGATGTTTGCTGTAGGAGCAGCTGGCAGGACAGACAGACAGGTCAAGGCCAAAAGTTCAGTGCCCTTGGGGGTCATCCTAAGATTTTTAGACTTAGTGTCTGGGCCCACATAAAGTCCTGTCGGTTCTACCTCCTGAATGTTTTAGCTCTTGTCTCCAATTCTCCCACCTCATTGTTCTCGTCCAGGTCCAGGCTGCCATCACTCCCTGCCTTTGGCTGCACCTGTCTCTTTAGTCTCCCTGCCTTCCATTCTTCCCTATAGTCATGAGGAGCGAACTAAAACAAAAAATGAGGAGGCGCCTCTCCAGTTTAAGACCCTCCCTGGACTTCCCATTGCATTCAAACACCCACCCCCGGGGAGGGCGGCCTCCAGGCCCACCCATCCCCTCCTGTGAGAGGCTCCAGACTAGGTGCCCATCCCCATCCAATTTTGTACTTGCCTTACCCTGGACCGAGAGAGCCCAGCCCAGCTGTCGGCCCTAGGTTGGCGCATGCGCATCTGAGGGACAGGGACATTTCAGAGTGCTGTCGTGCCGCCAGTATCTACTAGGGTGTACGGTGAGGGAAGCCCTAAGGCCTAGCGGGCCAGCTACCAGAGCCTGTGGAGCGCTTAGCCGGCGCAACCATAGAGTTCCTGTGGACAGGCCAGAGTGGCCTGGGCAAAGACCGTCGGGTGGAGGGAGAGCCCCAGAGAACGGAGCTGCCGGGTGCAGCCGTAAAGCGCAGCCATAAAGCGCCCACCAGCGGGCCAGAGTGGCTGGGCTGGGGTGGGCTGGGGCGGGAAAGGGCCGGGCCTCCGGGAAAGTGCATCAGGCTCAGTCATAGGGCACCCGCTGGCAGGTGTCGGCGCACGCCCTCGTATTCCCCGGGTTCTTCCCGGGTCCTGAAAGGCCGCAGGCATAGGGCAGAGGGTAAAGAAAGGTTTGTCGGAATTCGGCCACCGCCAATGCCCTGTCAGCCCTTGCTCCTCCCCGGACCCACTTGGGAGCCCTCCTGGGTGGAACCAGTCCCTTGGGGCAGGCTGGCAGTTTTAGGGAAGAGGCGCCCCATCCTTGATGCCCGCGGAAGTTAAACTGAGAGAGCCACAAATTCTTTTGCTTTGCTCCAGCCTGGGAAAGGGAAAGGACTGAAGTCTTTGGTTCTGGAAACCATCCTTAAGACTAGCTCCTCCGAGAAGCCTGGGCACCTCACTCTTGTTCCAATGGCTGGGGCAAGATTCCTAAATGTAAGCTGGACCCCCCCCCCCCCCTTTTCCCCTTCCTAAGAGACTGGTGAAACACTCAATGGCAGCTTCACGTTCAGAATGGAGAACTATACCCAGGTTCTAGACTCTAGAGTGTTTTCCCGCTCTGAGGGGAAGTGAGAGGCGAACTGTTCCTCATTGTGTCCAAAACATATCCCAAGATTTCAAAAATAAAACTATTTTCTTTCCCCACCCTTTCTGCCTGGGGAAATCCTACTGTCTCCCTGGAGCAAGTTTGAATCCTGGTGAGTCACCAGTTTTGATATGATTGAAGTTTCTGAGACAGTGAACGTGTCTCAGCGATGAATTGGGAACATTATGTAGATCTGTCAGAATTTTACTTGTGGTCTGAGGCATTTTTCATCAACCATTTTGTCACTGTTGAATTTACCTAGACCATTCCCACTGCCTAACTCAGGCAAGACTCAGACCCTTTTATTTATTTATTTTTTAATCCTCACCCGAGGATATTTTTCTGTTTATCTTCAGATAGAGTGGGAGGGAGAGAAAGGGAGAGAGAAACATCGACATGAGAGGGACACATCTGCTTCCTGCACGACCCAGAGCAGGGCAGGGAATGAACCACAACGATGTATGTGCTCTTGACTAGAACCAAACCCGTGACTCATTGGTCTGAAGGCCGATGCTCTACCGCTGAGCCAAACTGGCCAGGGCAAGACTTAGACCCTTTTAGTAAAAAATATACAATGAGAAGGAATTATCAACCTCCCTTTCAAAAATGGAAATGAAGTTTTAATCAGAAGTGCTTGCAAGCTAGATTGAAGGATAAAAGAAAATACTTTAATGCACTTTTGCTTTAACTTATCTTCCTATTCTTGAGCTCCACACCCAACTAAGTTAGGAAGTCTCCTAAGGCTAATAAATTTGCTAGTTGGTTTCCTGTAACATACATTAAGACTTTTTACAAGACTTTGTTTCAAATGCTTGTGAAACATTTACAAAAATTACAAGTGTTAAAGCAGTGGTGGTGATTCTGCCTATTCCAAAATTGTATCAGTTGATAATTCAATGACTATCAATAGCAAATAGCAATAGTAATGAGTCAACAGAAAATTTCTGATTTCGATGTTGAAACCCATAAATGCTTTCATTCCTACAGTAAAAATTCTTAAAATAATTTCTGATGTGTTTTTCTGGAAAACAAAAATAAGTGCTTGTTTAACACTTCTAGTCTCTGGTGCTACAAGCTTTGTCTTCATTGATGTCTGGCCTGCTTTTAATCTGTCTCTGTCAGGCGTTTTCACATTGCTTAAAATGTGTTACTGATTTTCCACCCAGGAGTCTTTCTGCTGGTCTCCTGTACTAAATTTGCTACAAGGACGTGTGGCTATTGCTCAGGGTTAAGCCACAACTCCCAGGTCTCCTTTGTACCCATTTGAACTTAGGGGCAGGGGTGTTTATTGCATCACTCTCCCTTTGACATAAAAGCCAGTTACAATCTGTTCTGGTTTCTTTTACAAGAAGACTACCAGGTGAAAAGTATCATGTCAACATTATGTGTGTAATGCAGAAGTATGAATGTAAAAAGCATATACACTTGGCTATATCCCCTATCCCTTGCAGTGACCTCATGGGAGCCTGCAGTAAGGGCTTCTGACCTACTCTTTGAAATATGACTAGAAGGGAAGACCTCACCAATCATGCCTGTCAAATCAGACTGCTCCCTATAGTTCTTCCAGTGTGGTCTTACATTGATCTCAGTACCACAAGGCTTAGAAAGAATAGTCCTGCAAATTTTGCATGCAATAATTTATGACATTATCTCATTAAAACAAGGCTGAGAATAGCTGTGCATCTGAAATTTGCTAGAAAGGGAGCTACACTGGGGACTGAGTAGAAGCTCCTATTAGAAGCCTTTTTAGTGCCAAAAGCAAATAAATACCTGGGGGTCCTTGTTGCTGTAAGTCTCAAGCTGCAATGCTCCAAGTAGGAGCAACACCAGTTGGATGCATCATAAGATCTATATGGGTGATATTATTGGGAGGGAGGAGATGAGAGGAGGGAGAGTGAAGGGGGTGGGGCACTTTCCATTCTTGTAAGATTTACAATGCACACAGGTTGCCATCTTAACCAAAGAGAATGTTTAGTAACATCAGTTTGACACCACCCACTCAATTTCATGGCATCAGCAACCACATCACCACTGTTCCATTCCTACCATTATGGATCCTACATTAATCTCTCTCAAATCCTCACCACCACCACCACCACCCCCTCCCCAACACACACACACACACACACACACACACACACACACACAACCACTCTCCTCTTGTGGACAAAAGAAAGGCAGAGAAATGAGAAACAGGAAGATTTTTTAAAACTGGCTCGGAAAACCAAGGAAAAACTCAATACTAAACTGAGGCAGGGCTGAGGCAAGACTAATAAGAAATGGGTGGGGCGTATAGGATTGTTTTTCTCACTTAAAATTGCGAATTTGATAGCTGGTTTCCAATGGAATGTTTTATCTTATCCTCCCAAAGCACAGCTATTTAAATATTTTCTGGCATCAGAATGTTCTACTCCTAGAATACTTCCTGGTATTCTACCTCCCATCCAAGTACTAACCAGGCCCGACCCTGCTTAGCTTCCGAGATCAGACGAGATCGGGCGCGTTCAAGGTGGTATGGCCGTAGACTTGGTATTCTACCTCTTTCCCATAGATATACACTCCTAAAATTCCTAATCCTGATTACCCATTCTAAAATATAATGCTTTCCCCTAATAATTTTGCCCTCCCCATATATCTTCCCTCCACTAGTGGGCAATAACTCAGTTATATCAGGACCATCTTTCCCTGTGAATCATTTGTAAGACCAAAATAACCTGTCTCTGAAGAGCCCGATCTTCCTTCAATTACTTTCCAAGAAAAAACATTCCAAACAAAAAATCAAACACACTTTCTCTGCTGTACACCACAGAAGGAAAGAAAACCTTGGAGACCATTATGACATCACCCCAAGCACCACTGGGCTTGACCCTTTGTTATCGGCTAGCAGTCCCAGCCTGGAGCTGGCAAGAACCACACCCTACCTCAAACTGTCTGCTGCCACCTTTGTGGGACCCTTCTCGACCAATCCAACAAGACCTCAAAGAGAAAGCAAGTCCTCCAACCAAAACAGATGGGAGACAGATCAATACCGGAGGCCAGGACAAAGGCCCTCAATGAAGAGTCACACACTTTCATGTTTCCTGTAGGTATTTATTAGCATCCAAACGTATTTCCAACAGGGAAAGGCATGATCCCTAATTTCCCTAACACCCATGTTTTCAACATCTCCCAGGGAACCCAGCTTACATAACCCTCTGAAGACTCCGGAGCTGTTTATCCTTCTCTGGCAGAGGTGAGGGAAGTCTTGATCTCTGCAAAAGGTAGACTAATTCAGACTCCAGTTCCCTCTGCCAATTCCTAGGCTGACCTGCAAATTCCTTCTATTTCCCTTAGGTCTCTGGGTCCTTTTTGTCTGAGGTGACATTGACATGCATGGCCTGCCAATGGGCCCTCCTGTCAGGCTATTGAGGGGCACTGTAGCTTCCCTGTCAAGGCCTTTGGGAGAACTACAACTCACCACCAGTCTTTCTTTGCCGTCAAGCTGGTTTCCCAGGAGACTCAGCCCCTCTTCTTTGGTCTCAAGGGCCTCAGGAGCTCAAATGCTCCTGCTAAATGTCCCAAGTGAGGAAGCAGTAACAAAGTCATATGGATTCCCAAAGTTGCTGGGAAAGACCAGGTACAGTAAGGCATCCAAATCACAACTTGGCTAAATATACCAAGGGGGTTGGTTCACCATGAGACAAGGTGGATTTCATACAGAATTCTGCCCTGATCACCCCAAAGATTTGTCATCCTCACTAGTTCAGACAGAATTCCTTTTTAGTTTTATTCCTTTGCTGCCTCTGCACCTCCTTTACAATGACCCCCCCACACACACCCCCATCCCTGTTACTCTTTATAGTAATTACCTTAAAAACACAGATGATTTGGTCAGCAGGGCAAGAAATACCAGCTTAAAACAACAGAACCCTCTGAATATGCCACCTTACTGGGGCAAAATGAAACCCCATTGTTTCTATCTGGTGTGAGTTTTCTGATGACTCATAAGGCGTGAACTCCGAGAAAAGCTTTCTCCACATTCAGAACATTTATAGGGTCTCTCTCCTGTATGGGTTCTCAGATGACGAATCCGATTGGAGCTGTGGGAGAAACTGTCTCCACACTCATGACAGGTATAGGGCTTCTCTCCCGTGTGAATTCTCTGGTGCCTGATTAAGTTGGATCTATGAGAAAAGTTTTCCCCACAAAGGGTACATTTATATGGTTTCTCTCCTGTGTGCGTTCTCTGATGTCTGGTGAGGTGCATGCCCTGCCGGAAGCTTTTCCCACAAGTCAAACATTCAAAGATTTTCTTCTCTGCCTTGTGGGTTCCATGATTTGTAAGAAAGGGGCTGCTGTCACTCATTGCTTCCCCACATTCAGAGAAGGGGTAAAGCCTTTCTTTTTCATGAGTTCTTTCATGTATGACAAGGTGGGAACTGCGAGAGAAACTTTTCCCACACTCAGCACACTTATAAGGTCTCTCTCCTGTGTGAATTCTCTGGTGCCTAAGGAGGTTGGAACTATGAGCAAAAATCTCCCCGCATTCAGGGCACTTGTAGGGCTTTTCACCGGTGTGTGTTCTCTGGTGTCTGTGGAGATTGGAGTTGCAAGAGAAGCTTTTTCCACATACGTTACATTGATAAGGCTTCTCTCCTGTGTGGGTGCGTTGATGGCGAGTTAGGTGGGTATTCTGGCTGAAGCTTTTTCCACATTCGAGGCACTTATGGGCCTCCTCTCCAAAGCGTGCTCTGTGTAGTGATAAAAAGTGTGGGCTCCCACCGAAGATTTCACCACACTCTACACCCATACACAGTCTTTCTGCTGCATGTATTCTTTGGTGCCTAATCAGGTTTGAGTTGTTAGAGAAATTTTTGCCACACAAGGGACATAAATGGAGCTTCTTCGGCTGTAGTTCCTTTGGCCGTCCTACTTCTCTGCAACTTGTGGCCCCCACTAAGGACTGCTCCATCCGATCCTCTGGGGGAGGCTCCCAATGCCCTTCTGCCCTGTCCCCAGGCGGTCCCTGCTCAGGACTCCAGGGCACCTCCCCTCTGGCCTGGCCAGGTAGAAGCACCTGCAGATGGATATTCTCAGGGGAAACAGACTGAGCACTTTCTTCCCGACTCTCAAATTTCTCTTCCCCTGGTAGAGTGAGAGAAACCAAACCTCTATTATTTCTACCCTAAAGAAAAGAAAATCCCATATGCTTGCTATTGCAGGAGGTCAGACGTCCAGAAAGGCTGTTTTCCATCTTCCCCATACAGGGAAAGCACTCTAGGGAGGTATCGTATAAAAGGTGGGGCCAATGCTCAGGAACCAGAGCTCAGACCAGTCTTATTCCCTTGAAAGGGCCCTCACATCCCTCTTCAATTGAGCCTCTGGCTCTGCCCTTCAAAAATGGGTGGGATGAAGCAGGACTGGCACTAGGATGGGTAAGTGAGCCCAGGCATTCACTAATGCCTCCTTATGTTTTGAACTCTGGGTGCCTCACCTGCTTCACAGGGATGGAACTGGGCAGTGGGGACACAGGACGCAATGTACTTTTCTGGCAGCAGTGATGGGCTAGCTCCACACCCAAATCTTCAAAGGCCTCACTCCCAGCAGGGGGAAACTAGCTGGGCAGACTGCTCAAGTTCCTTACCTGGAGCTGGGCTTCTGGGGCTCAGTCCTTCCTTGCAAATCTGGACACTGGGATCCCATGGTTTTCTTCCTTGTTCCACCTGGGTGCTCAGGGTCTCCAGAGTGGGAACCTGAGACACTGTTCACAATGAAAGAAATAGATTTCTGTGTCACCACTTTCCTCCACCAGGCAGGGGTAACAAAGACAGTCTTATTCCCTGTCCTCAGTGGGTAGATAGAGAGGGTAAAATAAGTCTGACTGCAATAATTGGAATATACACTAACCTGCTAACCTGTTCCCAGTGGTTACCTCAAATAAATTGGGGGAAACCATAGCTTTTTTCTTTTTACACTTTTGTAGTACTTGGGGTTTTTTTGCAATGAAAATGTACACTTTTGTAAATAAAATGATCAAACGAAAATGGTCAGTGACTCTTATGTACAAATAGAGAATGTAACTTAGTTTGGGTAACTCCAGGAGAAAATATGACAGACAATCAGAAAAGAACTTGGGGGCTCTGAAAGGACACTGAGGTCAAAATCCAAAAGTGCCATTACTATGCTATGCTAAAAACAAAAACCTCACTCCAATTCCAGCAAACATAGACTTTAAACAGTTTAGTTCTAAGAACTTGTGATCTGAACTTCTCTTCCTATTTAGCATTCACTGAAAAAGCTGTGCTCAACTTAGGGCACCAAACCACAGCCCAGTGAGGGGATCCAATGAAGGGAACCAAACCCAGCAGTGACCCCTTTACAGAATTAGTGCAAGTGAATTGATAGCTGTGCTTCTCTTTACGAAAATCTAATGTATGAAAACAAAGTTCAGTGTGACTCTTCTACAATGTGTGCATCTACGTAGCCATAACCATAATGGACACATTAGTCTTAAATTGTTTTTTAAAACTTCCCCCAACTTTTATTATGAGAATTTTCATACATAAAGTCGAAGGAATGAAACAATACCTGTACACTCTCCACCTAAATCCTATGAGTTTTTGTACACTCTTCACCTAAAAAATTACGTTTTCTGTCATATTTCATAGGCCTCATTTTAAATCTCTGCATAATAGGTCAACACACAGATACATCTCAATTTATGCTTGATATATTTAGCTCCAGTTTAAAAAATATATATATATATATAATATATATATATAATTTTCCAATTTCCATAAGGTCTTCCCCACTTCCTGATTTTTTAAGAGCTGGGAGAGCTGCTAAGCTGGAATGTTGATGCCACTGCTGCTGAAATTCATGTCTTTGGGGAAGGGCCTAGAAATACTAATGAAGCATAGAAAACACAAATGACATCAGAAGAATAGCATTTCAAAATTGCAAGGCATCAATAACTTATAGTTCCACAGCATCCTAGGACACTGAGTGTGTGTAATTTGGGGGGGGGGCGGGGCAGTCACTGGACTTGATTTGTTCTGCCTTGGGAAGTCCATTATAGCTGACTCCTTGCCTTCAGCTCTGGCAGCTGGGGCCCATAAGTGTGCCAGATGTGCCACTTGGAAGATGTTTAACTGATCCTAGTTCAGGGGATTTTAGAAAAAGGGAGGTCTTCTGGAAAAATTGGGAACTTATGTCTGGGAGGTAAGTGGCTAAGACACAGGAACCTGGTCAGAAATGGCTCAGTCTTCATCCCTGGAAAAGAAGTCCTTACCCAGTGAGTCCACATTCTCATAACTCTCCTGCACCGTGTCCCTGGAGAGGGCCCTCTTACTAGGATCCTGATGCCCCCACTCCTCCTGGGAGATGTACATAGCCACGTCCTCTAAGCTCTCAGGCAACTGAAACAGTACAAGATCTCCTTTAGCCCCTGAGGCACCAAGAACAATTCAAGCAGAGTCAAGGGTTAAAGGGGAAAAACCCGGGAGTGCCAAGGACACATTTCATGGGGAAGAAGGGTGCCAGGCCTAGGAGTGAGGTGAGGAAGAGGCATATAAAGAAGGCAAGGGAGACGCACTGGTGAGGGAGAAAGGATCCTCTCCAAGTGGCAAAAGGACCACACCACCACAAGAGCAACACTGGGTGTGTGTGTGTGGGGGTGTGCTGGGGGAAGACATTGGGAACTTCCACATCACCTGGGGCCCAGTCATCTTGTCTTCCATGTTTCCTTCAGGAGGAAAGAGAGAAAGCCAGGGAGCAGATAATGCTGAAGGTGATAGAAATCATGATGAGAATGGCATTCCTAATTCTTGGTAACCCAAGGATTATTACAAAACAGTATCCATTCCCCAACACCCAGTCTCTGCTCTGAGGACCTGAACACTGAACAAAAGAAGGCAAGAGAGGCACAGTAAAACCATATCCAAAATGGCATCCTAAATGCAGGGGTGAGGATAAGAAATACCAGTAGTCTGTCTGCAGAGTTCAAGCCCTCAACCATTCATCTAGTTCTAAATGTGTCTGTTCTGCATACGAAAGAAAGAGCTAAGAAGTCTTCCTCCCTCCTCCCACCTCCAGAAGAACCCAACCACCATTTCTAAGTTTTTCACTCCACTCTGGGAACCCTGAGGTCAGAAATGTCCTCCGTGGCACAGGTGCTCCATTCTGCTGATGTAAGAGGCAAACCGGAAGCCCCTCCTCCCTCCCACCTACCCAGTTAACTGTTCCTCACCCCTCTCCTTTACAGCCTGGGGGTCCCTTTTAGGGCTGGGGCCTAGCAGCTCCTGCAGCCTGGGACCAGGGCTTCGCTCAGTCTCCACTGGCTCCAACTTGAAGCTCGGTGACTTTCGTGCTGTTTCCAGAGACAAAGGCTCCTCCAAAAGCACTTCTGTTCCCCGCCCATGGTTTGTGACCTGGGAACCAACCCACATTACTCATCATCACAACAGGGCCCCACAGGAAGGGAAATTAGTACAAAATTCTGAGGGCAAGCCTTCAACAGTGAAATACTGGTGATACCTTTGGACCCAGCAAAAGAGAAGGATGGTTTCCACTATAGGTTTTTCTGATCCCAAGTGCATGAGAGAAAAGGAAGGTGTGGGGATCCACTCCCAGAGCACACCTGCCCCACACAACTCTTCTGGACACACCTCCCTCCCTCTTGCTTTCCCCCACCTTTTCTAGATGCTTCCATTCCTCACTACTGGAGAAATTAAACTTGGGTGGCCCTGGGGGCACAAGTGCCCTCAGAGGCTCAGTGCCAAACTGGTTTTCTAAGTCCATGATTTAACTCCCACCTAGATCTGCATAAGAGACCAGACTGCTGACCCTAATATAACAAGAGTTAATAGCTATTAAGCACTAACTATTAGCCAGCCAGTAGTGTGATCAAAACTACATGGCCCCGTCCAGGTGGCTCAGTTGGTTGGAACGTCATCCTGATATGCCAACGTTTTGGGTTTGACCCCCAGTCAGGGCACATACAAGAATCAACCAATGTATGCATAAACAAGTGGACCAACAAATCAATGTTTCTCTGTTTCTCTCTCTCTCCTTTCCTCTCTCTCTCTAAAATCAATGTTTTTAAAAAAGTATGTCTGACTGTAACAACTTGCTTGAGTGCTTTTTACCAAGCAAAATAAAAAATACTTGTAAATGTGTGATTTAGAAAATAGTGTGACTGTTTAAAACAGCGGTTTTCAAACGGTGTGCTGCAAGAATGGCGGGGGGGTGGGGGCACTACATGCTACTTGCTCTCCCTCTAATCCTCAAAGCAACCCTAGAAAGGTATTTTATCATTCTCATTTTACCAGTGGCTTATCTGAGGCTTGAAAGAATTAAATAACTTGCCCAAAGTCATAACACTAACATGAAACAGAGCGACGACTTGAACCCTGAGAGCTAAGGCCAGGGCTCACACTAATACAGACATTGCTTCCATACGGAAACAGGGCATTCTTCACTACTCACTCTGTCCATTTGGGTAAAATCTGGAGGATGACTGTTACTGACTAAACTACAAAAAGGCCTCTTGCCCACGTAAGGCCTATTAAGGGAAACCAAGTAAATTCGTATAGGGAACTGGGCCGGCACATTGTCCCAGTCCTGGGGCCAAACAAACCATAGATACAACAGCTCTTTTTCTCACCTGTTGTCTCAGTTTCCCAAGCTCTCTCTGCATATCTTCCACAAGGGTCACTGCTTCCTCGCCGCTCTCCGGATGCAACTCTTGCACCCTGCTCTGGATCTCCTGGGGCAGGATGATTAAAAACTGCTCCAGTACCAGCAGCTCCAGGATCTGCTCCTTGGTACGCATCTCAGGCCGCAGCCACCCATGGCAAAGCTCCTGGAGCCGGCTGAGGGCTTCCCGGGGCCCAGCGGCCTCTTGGAAGCGGAACCGTCTGAAGAGCAGGTGGGAGGCCTCCGGGCTGGGCCCTGGGTCTGGCGGGAGCAGCTCCTGGCTCCAGGCGCAGTCTTCCTCCAGTTTCACTATCAGGAGCCCTTCCCGATCCTGGGAGGCTGGGCCCGACGCCATCGTCAGACCCTCGGAGTGCCTTACCCCGGAAACCAGCTGCGCGCGCCAGGAAAGGAGCCTCCGGCCTCGCGCAGGGATGGCCGACGTCAGCAGGAGCCCGAAGACCCTGGGCTTCAAGTCCCGGCCGAAGAGCTAGCTATAGCCAGGCCGCAGCCGCCTCCGGCGCCTTGGCCTCAGTCGGTCCCGGGAGCCGCCGCGCCAGTCCTCCCTAAGGGTGGACCTGAGCGCCACGCTTTTCGTTACGTCGCGGACTCACGCAGGACTCAGCGCTCGGCTCCCACGCCGGAAGTTTCAGAGCGCGAGTTAGGCGTCCACGGCCAACGGCGCCTGCTCGGGACCAACTTCCAGGTCACGTTCTACGAACTACAGCGCCCATTGGGCCAGATCTTGCCACAGATTCACCGCCAACCAACCAGAAAAAGAGATTTATCTGCCGGGACGGGAGAAGCGAGTGGCCAATTCGAGAGGAGAGGCGGGGTCTCCTGGCGAGCCCCGAGAGGTTCCCGCGGTTGGCCAAGGGAGGGAATGGATTCGCTAAATCGATTTGTAAAAAATGATCCCAAAACGGGTATGACTGGCGGTCTACATGGGTCAGAATTCCCCGGAAAGCTAAGATACAAACCCTCGATCCATGCGAGATCCAATACATTAGAGTGTCGGGGTGGGCTCGAAAATCTGAATTGTTAACACCCCCCTCCCCCGCCAGACGTTTGAGACATTGGCCTGTTCATAACGATTTAAAGGCGGTCTCCATCCGCTCCAGTAACTTAGGGTTCCAGGAGAGGGAGCCATCTGCCCCAATGGTATCGGAGGCTCAGGAGCCGCGGTCCCCTCGCCAGCTCGGCGTCTCCGAAAGGCCAAGAAGGGAGCAGCCCCGCCCAGGTCAGCGTTCCCTCTGGGCCTGCCGGGAGATGCCATCGGTGGTGCGGCCCGTGACTACGCCTGAGCCCGCGCTCTGAGCGGTGCCGGAGCCGGCCGAAGGTGGTGCGGTGAGACCGTGAATACTCCGCGGTACTGGGGGTTCGGGGCTGGTAGCCGGCGGCGGTCCCTTGACCAGCCAGGATTTTGCTTTGGGCGGCTGGAGGGACTCGGCCCCGCGCCACCGCCTTCCGATTTTAAACCGCATTTTAAACTTTTCCGGGACGTGTTGTTCATTGTCCAGCCCTGCGGGGGCGGGATCTTATCTCCCTCCTAGCTCTGCCGTGAACTTTCATGGTGAAAGGTAAATGGAAGCAGACTCCGAGGGTCAGTTTCCTGGCGGAGCAATTGAGTGCTTTGTGCTGGTGAGGCGAGGGTGGCCCAGCCATAGCCAAGGATCTCCCAGCTTCTCCATTCCCTCCAGCATTGTCCGTGGCCAAGGATCGCCCAGCTTCTCCATTCTCTCCAGTATTGTCCATGGCCAAGGATCGCCCAGCTTCTCCATTCTCTCCAGCATTGTCCATGGCCAAGGATCGCCCAGCTTCTCCATTTCCTCCAGCAACGGTCAGGCCCGTGGGCTCAGGAGATACAAGCGTAACAGGAGTGAATTGTGACAACCAGTACCATTTTTTGAGCGCCTGCTTACATGCAACCGGATCCTCACAGCAAACAAAACTGTAGGAAACGCTGTTATCACGCCCATATTACAGCTAGACTGTCGCTGAAGTTAAAGCTACCATGATGGTAAAGGGTGATACGAGGACCCAGAGAAAGAGTCCTGAGTTTTTTTTTTGTGCGTGTGGTTTTTTTCTTTTCTTTTTTTCTTGTTCCACTCCAGGGAAAAAGTCAGGTCTACAAGCTGTTGTGGCAAATGCAGATCCAGAGGCTTCAGTGCACTGGCAGGTATAAATATTTCAGAAAACTTTGTGACCCCAGAGTCCTCTAACAACATTTTCATGTTTTAGAGATTTATATTTTAGAAGACTATAGATTCTAACCTTATAACCAGTTTTCTGGCATTTACTAAGTCATCTCAGATACGTTATTAAATCTTACTAAGCCCCAAACCTCAGTCCCCTCATCAGTTTTGAGGGGATAATTCTATACCCATTTTATAACATTGGATGAGGATTAAATGAGCTAACATGTAGGATGTTTAGAATGGTACCTAGCACTGAGTGTGAACTCAATGCATATTACCTGTTATTAATGCACAGCAAATTCCTGAAGCTTGACCCTATCTCATAGAAAAGCCACTTGGATTATTAATGCAGGATGTGCATGGGCATGTTTGCAAAACTACACATATCTTGAGATGGGAATAATGAAAGATGAATTATTTGCTATCTAAGTTCCTTCTGATTTTAGATTGTTAATGGGTACTTAAAGCTAGATAGACTCAAAGTTATTCAAAATTACTGTTACTATTCCTCCACCATTTCTTTGAGGCCCATTTATATTCAGACAGAAAATAGCTGATATTTGAGAGTGGGGTTACAGGTCAGCAGATCTGTGGGGGTTCATTTGGGACAGAAGTTCTTAACCTAGGGTCCATGAAATTGTGGAGCAGCACTGTTCAATAGAACTTAATGCGATGTTGACTACTGAGCACTTAAAATGCAGCTAGTGTTGCTAAGTGCTACCTTGTGGCTACCCCATTGGCCAGTGAAGTTCTAGAGTGTCACGTGGATAGATTTAGAGGTTCTATAAACCTTTTTATAATGTATGCAGAATTGCATGTGTATGTGTATTTTCTAGGGTGTGGATCTGTGGCTTTCATCAAGTTTTTTAAAACCACCAAAAAGTTTATGAGCCAACTACTTTAGGGTTTTGGTGAAAAGTTAAGGGAGGTAAGTATGCCTTCTTGTAACCACTGTTGATTCTACTCTTATACCTTCTTGTTCTCAGCTGTAGGTGGTTCCTTGATTATTACAGATTATTACAAATTTGAATCTCTTATAAGGAACTCTTACTAGCCTTGGCCGGTTTGGCTCAGCGGTTGAGTGTCAGCCTGCGGACTAGAGAGTCCCGGGGTTCAGTTCCCCCTAAGGGCACATACTTCGGTTGCAGTTTGTCCTCGCCCTGGTTGGGGTCGTGAGGGTGGCAACCACTCAGTGTATCTCTCTCACATCGATGTTTCTCTCTCTTTCTTCCTCCTTCTCTCCCTCCCGCTGTATCTGAAGATGAATGCAAAAATGTCCTCGGGTGAGGATAAAAAATAAATAAAAATTGTCTGAAATATCACATGATCTCACTTATTTATGGAATATAATGAACATAACAGTCTGAGGAACAGGGTAGACCCAGAGACGTGGAAGTAGGGTATAGACTGACACCCCTCAGAAGAGGGGGTGGGGAGGGAGGGAAGAGATAAACCACAGAACTTATGCACATGTATGCATAACTGATGGACATGGACAACAAAGCTGGGGACGGGGTGGGGGGAATGGGGAGGAGGGTGTCAATGGGAAAAAAGGAGAAACATCTGTAACAAAAATAAATTAATTAAAAAAAATTGTCTGGAAAATGTCCATTTCTTTAAAAAAAGAAAAAAGAACTACTACTACTCCTGGTCTTAGTTCTCACAAGTACTAGATTCTGTCACTAGAACTACTTTCAGTTTACCTACATCTTATTATTCTCTCACACTGAGGTGGGCAGTTGTCTGTGCCTGGTTTTCAAATTAACATTTGATGAAATATAGTGTTAAGACTTTCAAGTCTATTCTCTTTGGTGTGGGAGCAGACAAATGATTAACTGGGGTCTTTCTGAAATGCTGCTTACCTTAGGATATTCTGCCTCCAGGCTTCTGCCACTCTAAGCTTTTGCGATTTGTTTCTTTCCCCAGTTTTGGTTTCTTACCACTTTACTTGAATACAGCTCTCCAGTGATCTATGTCTTAGGGTTTATTTATTTTATTTAAAAATATATTTTTATTGATCTTTATAGATAGAGAGGAAGGCAGAGGGGGAGAAATGGAAACATTGATGAGAAAGAAACATCAATTGGCTGCCTCCTGCATGTCCCACACTGGGGATCGAGCCCACAACCTGGACATGCGCCCTGACCAAGAATCAAACCAGTGACCTTTTGGTGCATGGGATGATGCTCAATTCACTGAGCCACACTGGCTGGGCTTAAGGTCTATTTTTAAGTGTACCACATTACTCTTTGATCCCACTCTTAGCTTTGAAATTCCAATGATAAACAAAATAGTGACTACAAATGGCATTTTATTTGAAATGCATGTTATTTTTTATTAATCTGAAATTATTGCCTTTTCTCCATGAAGATATAAAATAAGGCATTTTGCCCCACTTCCTATATTTTGATAAGATGTTTTGGAATTTAAATTTTCCTTCACATTAACATTAGCCAAACTAACTTGCTAATATTGTTTGTTAATGTTAATATTTAAACATTTTTCTCTATTTGTATCTTAAATCACTATTTACCAACCCATGTGTTATTGCAGACCACTAAACTTTGTCAGAGGAGAGGAAGGAGCAGAAGGGACACATGAAAAGGTTGCAAACCATAACTGGTCTCAGTGAGGGAAGGAATGGTAGGACATGGAGGGAAATTGAGGCAGAGAAAATTTTACTGGTTGTTTTTACATTGCTAGAAATACTGTTAGGTAGTTACTTTGGTTAATTTCAAGATAATCCACTTCTAGACTTTAGCTAAAACACATAAAGACAGATTTTGCTGGTCACCAACCAACCCAGTTCAGATACCAATTTTTATTTGAAAATCTCTTAACTGAAATTAATCCAGAACATGGTTCCAAACTCCCACTTTTACCTCTCTCTATCTTCTCTTGGAACTCAGTAACCGAACTTAGATAATTCTATTATTAAAATATTAAAAAGATATAAAACTAGTGCATTACTTTAACACAATTAATTCATGCATATGAGAGGACAATAGTGTTGAATTAAGCACAAAAAGAGATTTTCCCTCATTTTGGTTTTGTTCTAATATTGAAAAACTGCCTGGCAAAGAGGCTCCATGTGCAATAATTCTGAGAAGGAAATAGACGTAGAGGCTATCTGCCCCAGAAATCAGCCTGAATTCAGGAAAAATTGGTGGTGATTCAAATATCATGCTTCCAGTCTTTCTTATGACCAGGATATCCAGTACCACAGCCTGGCCTGAGCTTCTTAACAAAGCATAGAGAGATGATACGGGTGAAGGGATTGAAAGACTCCAAAGAAATGAAACATTTATTTGACTTTAAAATAGGTGAGTGTCCATTGGATACAAGGGAAGAAAGAAAAGAAATAATCAGCCTTAATTGGAGTAAAAGCTTTGGGATCTACACAGGTGTTTCTATCATCCCATTACTGGTTTAATACAACTCTTTTTCTCCCCCTCTTCCTCTTTGGAAGAGGGTAACGTGTTCAAATTCTATTTCTTCTCTCAAGTTTTGAGATTAGGAGAGAAAACAGAAGCAGAAAAAACTGAGAACTCTGCATCCATTCATTGTTCCTTTAGAGGGGAATGCTCTCCATGATCTGTTTTACAAAAAAAGACTAAAAATGTTTAGAAAATCAATGTGGAAATCCCCAGATTTAGCAAAGCTTATAAATCATCATCATCACTCTATAGTAAGAAAACCCGGAGAACATCAACCTAGAAGAACCTGTCCATGTTGAACTTGATGAGCACCGCACCAGAGGTTTCATTCAGAAGAGGAAACTTATAAGTGCCCTGGCTGTGGGAAAAACTTCCTTCTCAGACCTTTATAGACACCAGTGCCTTCACGCAGGGGAGAGACCCTATGAATGCACTACATTTTATGGAAAGCCATTTGACTGTGTTCGAAGAATCTTAAAATGTTTCTCCTCTTGGATCAAGCAGTTCCACCACTGAGAAACTATTTTGAGAGAAGAAACCAAAGCAAAACAGAATAACAACAAAAGATCTTCGTGATGCAGGCCCTGAATTATGGCAACAAGCACTGCAGTTGACTCATGCCCACCCCAAGTCAGAATCACTTTCTTCTGGGTCACCAGTTGCTTTGTTTAGGCCTCATTTTTAGCACTTAACAGTTCACCTTAGCTAGGAGGGTTAGTTGCACTCATACTATGACCTGTGTCCTCCTCTGCCCTAACAATATGCATATATCAACATCACACATGAGTTTTACAGGTTAGAGAACATCTATTATTCATATCTTTATCCCTTAAAGTGCCCTGTACATACTAAACATTAGTGTTTATAGCATTGAATCAAGAAATACAGAACATTGCAATGGATATGCCTAGTTGTACTGAGTATTTTGAAGAGATAAGGGCAAGAAACAGTGCCCCCTCATAAGTATTACAAAGATTAAGTGAAACATATTTCAGTGCAGGCTCTATAAAAAAAAAACTTTCAGTAAATATAAGTGTATTTTATTTCTAGTCTTTGTTGTTCAATGATAAAAAGCATTTAAGGTTATGAGTTTTCCTCTAAGTATAGCTTTGGTAATATCCCATAATTTTTATATAGAACATTCTCCTTATTGATTATTTCAGAATAGTTTGTCATTACAGTTTTTTTTGTTTTGTTTTGTTTTTTATCTTCACCCGAGGACATTTTTGCATTTATCTTCAGATAGAGCGGGAGGGAGAGAGAGAAACACTGATGTGAGAGAGACACATTGACTGGTTGCCACCTGCACAACCCCAACAGGGGCTGGGGATGAACCACAACCAGGGTACATGCCGTTAGTGGGAACTGAACCTGGGACTCTCTGGTCCACGAGCCAATGCTCTAACCACTGAGCCAAACTGGCCAGGGCAATTACAGTTGTTTGTTTTCTTTTTAATAATTTTTCTTTATTGATTTTAGAGAGAGAGGAAGGGAGAGGGGGAGAGAGATAGAAACATCGATGAGAGAGAACATAAGTTGGCCACCTCCTCCATGCCCCCCACTGGGGATTGGGCCCACAACCTGGGCATGTGCCCTGACCGGGAATCGAACTGGTGACCTCTTGGTGCATGGGTCGACGCTCAACCACTGAGCTACACCAACCGGGCACAGTTTTTAATTTATTTAATCTTTGAGCCAAGAGTTGTCAGCTAGTTAATCTGGTCAAGAAAATTTCTTAAGTTTTTTAATTGCATTGATTAGAAAATGAGATTGATTCTATTTCTGCTTTGAAAGTTCATTTAGGTTTTCTTATAGACTTATATTTGATAGACCTTGTTTAAGCATCCTAAAGGCTCTAGAAAACAAAGGCTCTATTTGTAGGACAACAAATCTAAAATAGCTTTGGACCTCTCAAACATTTTTATATGTTTGGAAGCATCCTTTGTGCTTGTGTGAAGAGGAAGTGAGAGAAAAGAGTTTGGGTTGCTTCTCATTCTGCCTCCCTGGGTTGGTTGGTTCATTTGTTTACTTCCTCTTATCTGTTACAAGTTGTTTTTTTTAAAAACAAAAAACAAAAAACAAAAAAAACAAAACAAAAAAAAACAACTACGGATTTTATAAAGCAGTTAATAGCTGCTTAGCTGTTAATGCTGGCAGTAAAAATGGAAAGCTAAAGGACCTGGGAGAGAACTCATCCCCTTCTCTAGCTAAGATAGTTCTCCCTAAAATGCCGTAGTTGTCTTCTTGAAAGCAGAGAAACCTGCAAGGGGTCACATTAAGATTTTTGCAATTGTGGCCTTCCAGAATCGCCATGGATTCTTTCACAGTGTGATGAGATGTTGTCTAGACGGAAATCAAGGAATAGATGTGAATCAGCTCCCAAGGGGCTCACAATATGGTGGGGATTGAGAGACTTTATGCTTTTCCCTCCTGCACTTGCAGTCACCTTCACATTCCTAAAAAACCATCCTAAGAGCCCTCCAGGACATTTTATGATCTTTAATTATGAAATGAGTGCCTGTCCTGAAATCCACTCTCATTTCTAGCCTAGTGATCTGGGCTGAATAATCTCAGAGATGACTGACTGCTTTCTCTCTCAAGTCCCCTTTAAAGATGTGGAATGCGGTGGGAAGGAGAGCTCACCTCTGGGGCTCACCTTAGCACTTATAGTCAGTTTAAGTTGCCCCCAAATCTGAGTGTTTTAACAACTGAGATGGGACTTTTTTCTCTCCCTAGAATGAGAACTAGTGCTAGAACAATTTACTAACATTCTAAACCATTGGTTCTCAGCCTTGTGCACATTGGAATCACTTCAGGAGCTTTAGAAAGTTCTGATGCCTAGTGTCTTAGTCTAATAGGGCTGCTATGTGCTCGCTTCGGCAGCACATATACTAAAATTGGAACGATACAGAGAAGATTAGCATGGCCCCTGCGCAAGGATGACATGCAAATTCGTGAAGCGTTCCATATTTTTTTCATGCAGGAGAGAAACCTTGTATTTGTGGTAAATGTGGGAAAAGTTTCAAAGCAAAGCATCATCTCATCACACATCAGCGAAAACACACAGGTGAGTAGCCCTGCGTATGTAATTTATGTGGAAAAGGTTTTGCCATGATGACTGGTCTCACTTTACAGCAGCAAACTCATACTTGAGAGAAACCATATACGTACATTCAATGTGGGAAAGACCTTACCATGAACTGTCAACTCAGTGTACATCTGGTGAACTCATTCATATAGGAGGTAAATTTCTATATGCAGGAAAAGTGGCTGAGGATTAATTGGGAAAAGCATGCTCATTGTACATCTGTGAATTTATATGAACAGAAGTCATATATTTGCAATGCATGTGGAAAGGGCTTCACAATGAAGAGTACTCTAGGTGTACGTCAGCAAGCTCATAGTGCAGAAAATTTGAACAAACACTGAATATGGTGAAGGCTTTTATTTTTGTTTTTTTTTTGGTACGTGCCCCTAGCGAGAACTGAACCCAGGACTCTCTGGTCCATAGGCTGATGCTCCAACTGCTGAGCCAAACCAGCCAGGGCTGGTGAAGGCTTTTGGAAGAAAGCATGCCCCCACAACGTGCGATTTCGCTCTGGAAAGACTTCCTTTGCATGTACTGAAATGTGGAAAGTTCTCATTACCAAAAATGATCTCATTACCCATTAGAGAATATACAGAGGAGAGGAACCTTGTGAATGGGATGAATGGGAAAGCCTTCAATATAAAGTCAGGACTCAGTGTTTATCAGAGAAAACCTACAGGATGGAGGCCTTGTGGGCGCAACTATTGTGGTAAAGCTTTGTATCACTTGGCAGTCTTTCTGAAATATAATATATACTAGTCATCACATGTGTTCAAATGTATAGTTGCTATCACTGTATTTTCATGAAACGTAAGACCACGTTCTGCTTAAAGTTATGAATGTTGTTAATTTTCTTTGGGTTAAGGACCATGAAATAATAAGGTTCTTTGAAAAATAAAAAAAAAATAGGGCTGCTATAACAACATACCACAGCCTGGGTAGCTTATAAGCAACAGATACTTGTTTGTTTGTTTTTTAATCCTCATCTGAGGATATTTTTACATTGATCAGATAGAGTGGGAGGGAGGAAGGGAGAGAGAGAAACATTGATGTGAGAGAGACATCATCTGGTTGCCTCCCACATGACCTGACCAGGGCTGGGGACAAACCGCAACCGAAGAATGTGCCCTTGACCAGAATCAAACCCTCAACTCTTTCGTCTGCAGGCTGATGCTCTAGCCTCTGAGCCAAACAGGCCAGGGCGATATTTGTTTTTCACAGTACTGGTTACTGGAATTTCAAGATCAGAGTGCTAGTATGGTCAAGTGAGTGCCTTCTTACAGAATGTAGACTGCCAGATCTCTGTGTCCTCACATGGTGGAAGGGGCTGGGGAGCTCTGTGGGGTTTTTTATAAGAGGATTAATACCATTAATGAGGGCTCCACGCTGATGACAAAGCAATTCCCAAAGGCCCCACCTCCTAATACCATCACATCAGGTATTAGTATTTCAACATATGAATATTGAGAGGACACAAACATTCAGACCACAGCACCTAGGTTCCACTCCCTAGAGATTCTGATGTATTTGGTCTGGGCATCAGGATTTTCCAAAGCTCAGATATTTCTAATGTGCAACCAAAATTGAGAAGCACTGATCTAGACATTAATTTGAGGAATAGCATAAGAAACTTGGAAACAACCAGAATTTCCAAGAGGTTGTACATTTGTAACAACTGGTGAAAGAAATGAAAGAGGTGGTGTACTCTGTTTCAATGAAGGTAACTATAAATAACAGGTCAGGTTGAATTTCCTACTAAAAAATCTTTATTTTTAACATCTAAATGTGGCAGGATAAAAATGGCTGCAATGTCATTATTCTTTTTTTTAAAATAAACATTTTTACTGACTTTTTTTAGAAAGAGGGAGAGAAAGAGAAAGAAATAAAGAAACATCAATCAGCTGCCTCCTGCATGCCCTCTACTGAGGATTGAGCCAGAAACCTGGGTATGTGCCCTGGGACAATGCTCAACCAACTGAGCCACACCGGACAGGGCTTGATTACTTCTCTTTTTAAGAGGGGGGTGTCTGATCCTCTTCCTCTGAATCTAAGCTGACCTGCTTAGGCAATAAAGTGTAGTGGAAGTGACTTTCTGGGACTTCATAGGATGTCTTGAAGCTGCCACCTGTGGCCTCTTGGAATGCTAGCTCTGGGAACACTAGCCACCATTTAAAAAGTATGATTACCTTGAGTCTGCCATGCTGTGAGGAAGCCAAAGCTATGCTCATGGAGAAAGATGCTCAATCATCTCCAATTGTTCTAGTCACCCCAGCCCAGGCACCAGACATATTTGTGAAGAAGCCATTTTGGGGAGAGGAACCAAGGAATCACCAGCAGATAGCCATTACTAAGGCCCCAGACGCACAACCATGGTCAATTATAGCTATTCCAGTGACCTCCAGACATTTGAGCCACCCCAGCTGAAGCTCCTGTCATGGAGCAGACATGAGTTGTTCCTGCTGTGAACTGCTCAAATCCTGGCTACAAAATCATGAGCATACTAAAAAGATTGTTTTTATACCACTGAATTTTGGGGCATTTGTTATGCATCAATAGATAGCCAGAACAACAGTAACACATGAATAGAGAGTCATTGTACAAAATTCAAAGGCTATAAAGGTATACAAAGAAGAGGAAAATTTTCCATCACCCTTTCACTTCTACTCTTTTATAGACAAGAGTAGGCTGTACATCCTACCAGTCTCCTTCTGATACATGTTTACATACATATGTGTCTTCATTATATGTATATACCAGGCTATACATAGTTTCCCAGATTTTTAAAATAACAGTGTGCCTTTGAAATATCTGGATCAAGATAAGTCTTTTTATATTATTATTAAAGAAATAGTTACTTTTAGAAGGAGCGAGAGCCCTGGCCAGTTTGGCTCAGCGGTTAGAGCATCGGCCTGTGGTCCAGAGAGACCCGGGTTCGGTTACCGCTAAGGGCATGTACTTCGGTTGCAGTTTGTCCCCGGCCCTGGTTGGTCATGCGGGTGGCAGCCACTTGATTTGTCCCTTTCACATCGATGTTTCTCTCTTTCTCTTCCTCTCTCTCCCTCCCACTCTACCTGAACAAAAAATGAAAAAATGTCCTCGGGTGAGGATAAAAAAAAAAAAAAAAATAGAAGGAGCGAGAGAAACATTGATGTGAGAAACAAACTTCTATCGGCTGCCTCCTGCACCCCCACACCAGGGATGGAGCCCCTGGACATGTGCCCTGACAAGGAATCAAACGGGCAACATTTTGGTGCACAGGATGACACCCAACCAACTAAGCCACACCATAGGTCTTAACAGCTGCACAGTATGCCACAGTATGGGTGTACTATAATAGTACTTATTATCTTCTCTGTTGATGGACATTAAGGTTTCCAGTTCTTGCTTTCACAAACAATTCTGCAATGAACCTCTAATAATGCAATTTTGTATATGTTCAATATTTCCTTAGGTTAGAGTCCTAGACATGGAATAATTGAAGCAAAGGGATGTGCATTTTTAAAGTTTTTGACAGGTAGTAAAATATATATGAAATCTACCATTTTAGTGTGTTCACATTGTTGTGTAACCCTCACCATCATCCACCTCCAGAACTTTGTCATCATCCCAAACTGAAACTCTACCCATTAAATAATAACTCCCCATTACCCTCTCCTCCCAGCCACTAGTAATAACTATTCTACTTTCTGTCTCTATGAATTTGACTATTTTAGGTACCTCATATAAGTGGAATCATACAATATTTGTCCTTTAGTGTCTGGCTTATTTGACTTAGCATGTTTTCAAGATTTATCTACTTACACTGTCACATGTATTAGAATTTCCTTCCTTTTCAAGGCCAAATAAGTGAGTCAGTACATCACATGCTAGTGTCATACGACTGGTCAGCTATAGGGATGGTATTCTCACAAAGGTAGTCTGGACCCAAGAGCCTATGAAGGCATATAAAGGCACATCACTCACATGATACTTGGTAAATATATTCAATATATGTTAGCTTCAATGAGAAGTGTCATCCATTGTAGTTCCAAAGCTATGAATTTTTATATTTTGATACCCCTACCAACACATCATTCTTGGAAAATGTTTTTTGTGGTCTTTCATGTCCAATTATAACTTTGACTAATATAATCCTTTTCTCCTACTTGCTGCAGCAATTAAGAATTGTTCCCAGAGCCTGGCTGATGTAGCTCAGTGGATTGACAGTCATCCCATGCACCAAGAGGTCGCTGGTTTTTTGGTGGGTTTTTTTGTTTTGTTTTTTGTTTTTTAATAATTTCTCTTTATTGATTTTAGAAAGAGAGGAAGGGAGAGGGACAGAGATGAGAGAGAACATCGATTGGCTGCCTCCTGCATGCCCCCCACTGGGGATGGGGCCCACAACCTGCACATGTGCCCTAACCAGGAATCAAAACGGTGACCTCTTGGTGCATGGGTCAACTCTCAACCACTGAGCCACACAAGCCTGGCAAGAGATCACTGCCTTGATTCTGTCAAGGCACATGCCCGGTTGTGGGCTCAATCCCCAGTAGGGGGCGTGCAGGAGTCAGTCGATTGATGTTTTCATCTCTCCCTCTCCCTTCCTCTCTCTCTCAAAAAATCAATAAAAACATATTTTTAAAAAACTGTTCCCAGCAGCTGGCTTCTGCGGTGTATTGTCCTTGGGGTTGGGAATGGGAGTGGGAGTGTTCACTGTGCTTCCTGCTGCAGCCCTAGAGACCAAGCCCAAGGGCACCCTCTAGGATACCATGGGAAATGCCACACCTGAGTTTGGCTGGGATATGAGGCTTAGTAATGTCCTGTGGATGAAGGCACTGTCCAAATACTGTCTTTCTAGGCAAGTGGCCTTTCAGTCATTTCAGCTTAAATCAATCATATTTTAAAAATTTTAGCTTCTTTATAGCTTCAAGGGATTCAAGGCATGAGACCTTATGCTCTCATTAAAGAGTCTGTGTATGCATTAATTTGATGCCTGCAGTGTGTGTGTGTGTGTGTGAGTGTGTGTGTGTGTGTGTGTGTGTGTGTATGTATGTGTGTGTTTACTTTAGAGGTAGGTCTGTGCTGTACTTCCTCCAGTATTGACAAACCTCATATATTATTTGAAAACCTAACATATTTGATTCTCTATGAACACAGTTTGCTTTTTTAAAATGATTTTCCTGCGTGCCTGGGGTGGCTCAGTAGTTGAGCGTCAACCCATGAACCAAGAGGTCGCCAGTTCGATTCCCAGTCAGGGCACATGCCCAGGTTGTGGGCCTGATCCCCAGTGGGGGCATGCAGGAGGCGGCCAGTCGATGTTCTCGTTCATCAATGTTTCTATTTCTCTGTCCCTCTCCCTTCCTCTCTAAAAATCAATAAAGAAAAAAATTTTTAAAAAATAAAAACTATTTTCCTAATCCTCTGCATACCAGTGAAAACATATTCCAGTTGATGAGGTTTTATTTAAGTTTTTGTTATAGTAATAGTGAGCAAAACATGAAAGTCGTCCTCTAATAAAAGGTCTGAGCTGCCAGGAGATCACATCCACAACACAAGGCCAATGTAGAGCAAAATGGCTTTATTGCATGTGCCTGGGTGCAGGCAGGCTGAGCTGAAAAGGGTTCAGCCCTGAATCACAGTTGGGGTGTAGGTTATATACTCTACTTCTAGCTTCCAGCAGTTCCTACTGGGTGTATTCTGCCTGGCCCATTGTCCACTTTGCAGTTGGACTGGTCTGGTATCTCCTCCTGCATCTGCTGCGTGATTCATTGTCTTGCAGATAACCCGATAATCCTCATCAACAGAAGGCTGAGCAAAGGTCATGCAAGCAACACATTTTTTCAGTTTCCGCCTTTTGCAAGCTTTTACCTTTACCCTTTAAAACGTTACTAACCCTGCCCTGGCCGGTTTGGCTCAGCGGTTAGAGCATCTGCCCGCAGACCAGAGAGTCCCAGGTTCGGATCCTGCTAAGGGCACGTACCTCAGTTGCAGTTTGTCCTCGGCCCCGGCTGGGGTTGTGTGGGTGGCAACTACTCTATGTGTCTCTCTCACATCGATGTCTCTCTCTCTCTCTCTCTCTTCTTCCTGCTCTATCTGAAGATAAATGCAAAAATGTCCTCGGGTGAGGATTAAATAAATAAATAAATAAATAAATAAAACGTTACTAACCCTTTCTTCTAATATTTAGCTTGCTATATTTTCTGTTTTGCCTTATTATTTTACACTGAGAATGTATTCACGGACTATGTTTTATGTACCATACAATGTTTACTCATTGAAAAACACAAAAATATATAGAGGACACAGTGAAAAGCACAACCCCTACTCCCAATTCTACTCTATAAGAGATTGCCGTGTTATTCCTTTTTTTTTTTTTTTAATATTTTTTCTTTATTGACTTTAGAGAGAGAGGAAAAGAGAGGGAGAGAGAGATAGAAACATCAATGAGAGAGAACATCAACTGGCCACCTCGTGCATGCCCCCCACTGGGGATCAGGCCCACAACCCAGGCATGTACCCTGAATGGGAATCGAACTGGCGACCTCTTGGTGCATGGGTCGACACTCAACCACTGAGCCACACGGGGCCAGGCTGCCATGTTATTTCTTGAGTCTCCCTTGAGATATTTAAAATTTTAGAATATTTTTCTATTATTTACAAACAGGATTATACTGTCACATTGTACTGTAAACATGCTCTTTTCGTTTAATATATATTGACCATCTTTGCACACTAGCACATGGAAAACCACCGCACTGTTTTCAACAGATGCAGTGCAATCCATGGAATAGATTCACCAAAATTTACTAAGCCAGTACCTTGGTGTTAGTCATATAAGTCGTTTACAGTTGCTAACTGGCAAGTGTGGCAAGCAGGGAATGCTCTAGATGGATGACAAGGATTTAAGTAAGAAGGTAGCACTCACACTACCATGGGGATGAATACAGTCTAGTTATGTTTACCTAAGATCAGAAAGTAGTCTTGGTGGTGATGACAGGTGGCACCCAGGGAGTCCAAAGGAGGCCTCAAACCAATTCAGGTTCACCCAATCCAGGTTATTCTCATAGAACAAGAAAGGATTCAAGAATGTGACAGAAAGATTTGGCAAAGCACAGTAAATTTATTACAGAGATAGTACGCACTGGAGAAGTGAGAGTGGGCAACCTCAGAAAGAGAGGCGAAGATGGGGTCTGGGTGGAGGGTTTTTATTAAATGGGGGCAAGAGGGGTAGATAGGGTGATCTTTGGCTTCTGATGCTGGTGGGGTGACTGCCGAAGAGGCTTGTTCTTGTCTCTCCCCTCAAGAAGTGATTTCTTTTTGCTCCTCTCAATTACAGGAAATTGGGGCAGAGGAAGGTTATGGCTATGATGTTCCAGCCAAAACGGAAAAGGGGAGGAGGTAGAGCTGAGGCCTTTGTTCCCTATTCTAACTTTCCTGCCTCAATGGGAAGGACTGAAATAGAATGTTGTAACTAGAAATATAGATAAACCATCCAGCTGGGTGTTCATTTATATCCCCCCCTGCAGTACACTTCCATCAATGGAAATCTTTCTTGAAGGTGAGATATGCAAAACATTAAAAAGTAGGGGCTGCTCTGGCTGACTTGGGGTCTATGCCTAGCGCCCCCTGCTAGGTTCCCCCAGGTGGACTTCAGGACTTCCATGAATGCCCTCAAATGATATACGAAACTGTAAATGCATACTCTTTTCTGAACAAAACCATTATCCTTAAGGAACATAGCACTTTACCAGATTTTTCTAAAGGAATCATGATTCAGAGAAGTTTAAAAATCTGTACTCTAGGGTTCCTAGGAGCAGTGTTTGAAAACCGGGAAGATGGCAGTGCTGGTATTGATACAAATGACCCATTTCTTTTTTTTAATCCTCACGGGAGGACATTTTTACATTTATCTTCAGATAGAGCGGGAGGGAGAGAGGGAGGAAGAGAGAGAGAAACATCAATGTGAGAGAGACACATCAACTGGTTGCCACCCACAGACCCCAACCAGGGCGGGGGACAAACTCCAACCGAGGTACGTGTCCTCGGCAGAAACTGAACCCGGGTCTCTCTGGTCCGCCCGCCTATGCTCTAAACGCTGAGCCAAACCTGCCAGGGCACAAATTACCCATTTCTTTCACAGCTCTTTATCATGACTGGAAATTATCGTTTACTTCTCTCTTGAGATGACCTCCTTGGAGAAGAAATCCTGCCTGACGTGACCACCCTCGCCCCTGGCACAGTAAGTGATTACATACTAGGCTCTTGGTACTTGCTGTAAACATGAGTGAACGAAGTCTACAGGTTCATAAGGGTCGCAGGCTCTGAGGATCAACGGCCTCCACGCAGCGTGGAGCCGCCGAGGACCACGCTGAATCCACTTCCCGGGACAGTGCTGGACACAAGGGGCGACAGTCGCTCCTCCTCTGCGCACAGCGCGTGGCCACTCGGACGAGAACCTCCTAAGGGTTGTTGGGGCCGCGAACCCCATCAGCAATGCCCCGACCCAGCGCCTTCTGGGAGACGTAGGCCCGAGTGAGCCCGCCCACCGGTCCTCTGATTGGTTCCGATACTCCCGGGGTCCCCTGGGAGACGTAGTTCAAAGAGTCACCCGAGCGTCTGCATTCGCCGCGTGGAGGACCGAAGCAGCGGCTCGGCGGCGTGGCGGCAGCGGACCCCATGGGTGGGTCGCGCTCTCGGGGCTTCCTCTACCTCGAGACCCCGCGGGGCCCGGTAGAGGTATTGCGCGAGGTGGGCCTCGACTCCAACGCCTGCCTCCCTCTCGGGACTCTGCGCTGACACTTCCCCTTTATCCTCCGGCCGCTCCTCCCGTAAACAAAGCCCTTCCTACCCCAAGCCGCTTCCCCTCGGAGCTGTTGCCCCAGGGATGTGCTGCTGAGCTTGACACCCGCCGAGACGGCGCCTTCCCTCCCCGCCCGGAACCGAGTGTGGGCGGAAGGAGCCCTGGAGGTGACCGTTGTGTTGGAGCGGGGATCCCTCGTCCACCTTCACTGACACCGCCCACGACGTGCCAGGTGCTGGAACACCAAAGAATGAAGTTGACACTTATCCCACGATGCCAGTCACTTTTGCATATATTATCTTTGAATTCATGAAACAGCCCATTCGACAGACAGGAAACAAGCTCGGAGAAGTCCAGTAATTTGCCCAGGTCACACAGGTCAAGATCTTGGAGTCCCGTTATTTCCCAACCACTTCGTGTGGATTCCAAACTCATTAACAGTTTCAATATGAGGTAGTGAGAGGGAATGACAGAAGCACCGGGCAGGAGGGATCAGCTCTACTGGGGGTGAGGGGACCATGAGGTGGGAGTGGGGACAGGGTTAAGTAAACCGAACCTTTTAGGCAACTGTTTTCCTCCTTCACTGACCTGTAAACCTTTTTTCGGTCAGGGACTATATGGCCAAAGGGAGTCTCCTAGTAGGGTCCTTATAGTGGTAGACAATTTTTTTTTTCAATTTTTAAAATTATAAAATGTTTAAATACATACATAGAAAATTTTAAAGAGTAAAATGAACACCAATTTACCAATTGGAATAAATAATGTGCCTCTTGCTTAAGTTGCCATATTGCAAATGAAGCTCTCATTGGTGAGCTGGTTGGGAACCTATTCAGATCCCATTACTGCACCACCTTGACAGGTCACTGCCACCCACTGCGCCCTGCTTTGGGAAGCTGGTTTCCTCTCCCTCCATTTCCATCCTGTTCAGGAGGTTGTAGGTTGTCCCAGAACTCAGTATGCCCTCAGCACAGTGACACGCTTTCTCAGTGGGAGGTTAATTGCCTGAAATTCACTTGGAACTTGAATGGTTAGCCCCTCAAAGTCTCAGATTTTTTTCTTAAAATTCAATACATTTGAGGGCAAGGGAGAGTTCATGTCACAGTGGGATCCATTATTTTCAACTCCAGATTAACACAGGAACTCTTCCATGATCTTCCCAGCAGTTCTTTCGATTTTCTCAATAGCAGATATGTGTTATATTAAAATATTACTTTATAGACATCCTTTATCGTGATGGTTGGAGGGACAGGCCTGATAGCACCTTAGAGGCTAAGCTAATTATAAAATACATTTTAAAAAGTTATCTTTTTTCTTATAAAAAGTAATACATAATGATTTAAAAATTCCAGAATGAGCCCTGGCCAGTTTGGCTCAGCAGTTAGAGCGTCGGCACGCGGACCAGAGAGTCCCGGGTTCGGTTCCCACTAGGGGCATGTACTTCGGTTGCAGTTTGTCCCTGGCCCCAGTTGGGGTCGTGTGGGTGGCGACCAGTCGATGTGTCTCTCTCACATCGATGTTTCTCTCTCTCTCTCTCCTCCCCCCTCTCTCTCCCACTCTATCTGAAGATAAATGCAAAAAAAATGTCCTTGGGTGAGGATAAAAAAAAAAAAAAATTCCAAAATGACTGGTAGAAAGTGAAACCCCTGATGACTAGGAATAGATTAAAGGTGGGGGTGTCTCAGCTGTACATTACTTAGGAATAAGAGCAGAGTTTGGATCCTTTGCAGTTGGATTTAGATTTATCATGTTATCCCTAAATAAGGGCACACATACAGTCTCAGAGGTACAAGAAATAAGAGCTCATCAACACTCCACTCTAATTGTTAAATAAAATGCATCTCAAGCCTGGCCTGTGGGGCTCAGAGGATTGAGCTTCGTCCCATGGACCGAAAGGTCCCAGTTTAATTCCCAGTCAGGGCACATGCCTGGGTTCGGGCTTGATCCCCAGTGGGGGATGTGCAGGAGGCAGCAGATCAATGTTTCTCTCTCACATCAGTATTTCTATCTTTCTCTCCTTTCCTCTCTCTCTAAAAAATCAATAAAAACATTTTTAAAAAAATAAAATGCATCCCAAGACCTATACTCCTATTTTTACATTTCATTTTTAAAACTCACTCAAACTTGAAAAAATGGAGATTTTGTGAGCCTCTTTTTACCTAGAAAGGTCTCAATGTCGTCAAAACATCACTTTTCAAGAAGTCCCTGACCATTGCAGAAGGTGTCACTGCAATTGCAAAAGAGCCAGCTGTCAACTGGAAAGCCCCACTTCCTATCCAATTCTGTCATAGGTGCTTTATTCTCAGCTTAGAGGAGTTTCCTGGCCAGTCAAGACAGGGTCAGAGACCCAAGAAACACGAAAAACACTGCAGTCATTACACAATTTCATCATTTTTTTGTCAGCAGTGGGAGGTTGCCTGTGAAGTGGCTGCATTGCTGCTTTTGGTAATTATGTCCTGGTCCTGGTCCTAGAGACACTCCAGTCAACGCTCTTCTGGCCCAACCTAAGAATTGCACAATCTGACACTTGCACCAGAAATGTGCATTTGGGTTCAGCCATTTTTTAGGAAAAACAGTGGATTGGGGATTATTTTCTCAGCTGGATCCAGAGAATAGGATGTTGTCAGCTATTAAACCAAAATCACTGAATGCTCTGTAAAATACAAAGCATGTTAGCCAATTGGACAATAAGATAAATTCAATCAACCAGAACTCATTGAAGCCTTGATCTCAGGCTGGTCACACACAGGGCTGTTTGTTCAGCCAGGTACCAGAATGTTGTCACTGACCTGTGGGAGTGGTCAGTAAGGCCCATTTTGAGCCTCATTGGTCAGCTGAAAAGGTGACATCCATAAAGTAATGTATAGTAAAATAATAAATTATCATACAGGGAGACAATATTGCAAAGTGGCTAATAGAGTGGGTTTGAATCCTGGCTCTAGGCAAGTCACTAAGCCACTAATCCTGTCTGTAAATGGAGTGATGAATCCTGCCCTGAAGGGGAGCTGCAGAAATTCTGGGGGATAATGGATATAAAGCAAGCTGTGCTTGACACAGAGTAAGCACTGTTAGAGGGTAATTGCATTACCAACAAAACATCTGTAAGCCAAAAACGTCATAAGAAAGACAAAGTTTAAATCAGGATATGGATTATAAGTGATAATCTAAGTGTTAGAAATATCACCATTTTGCAATCACTATTGTAGTAATTGATTTAGGAAAGGTTAATCAATGAATGCTAAAACCACGGGATGAATGATTGTGGGAGAACCAGACATTTCTGCACAATTAGGTTACTTATTAATTACAAAGAAAAATGTCCTTTTACAATGGAGAGATCCTCGAGGATGCCTGAATATACTCTCAGTCTAATAATGAGGAAATAACCACACAAATCTAAATTGAGGAACATTCTTCTTGGAATAGACTTTATTTATTTATTTATTAATCCTCACTCAAGGATACTTTTCTATTCATATTCAGACAGAGTGTGAGGGGGAGAGAGAGAGAGAGAGAGAGAGAGAGAGAGAGAGAGAGAGAGAGAGAGAGAGAGAGAAAGAGAAACATCTATGTGAGAGAGACACATTGATTGGCTGCCTCCCGCACGACCCTGACCAGAGCCGGGGACCGAACCACAACCGAGGTACATGCCCTTGACCAGACTCAAACCTGAGACTCTTTGGTCCTCGGGCTGACACTCTAAACACTGAGCCAAACTGGCCAGGGCTGGAATAGACTTTTCAAAAACATTAATGTCTTGAAAGAATAAAAAAAGAGAGAGAGAGAGAGAGAGAGAGAGAGAGAGAGAGAGAGCGCAGGGAAGTGTGAAAGTGTCCAGCACATTATCTGGACAATTGAGGAAATTTGATTTAACAATGTTAATTTTCTTGAGTGTAATGACTGTATTCTGATTATTTGAAATAATATACTTTTATCCTTGTTCTTAGTATTAAGGATATCTAGAGTATTTGGAGTAATATCTGCTGTTTTTAATTCATTACCAAATTGTTCAAAAAAATAATAATAGAAGTGGTGCATGAATATGAGAAAGGGCAGTCGGGGGGAGGAGAACATCACCAAATACTATGAAATGTAAACAGTTTGCAAATCCAAGAAAAGGGTATATATATAAGTGTTCATTGTACTATGCTCTCAACTTTTCTGTAGATTTGAAATTTTTCAAAACAAAAAGTTGGACATAAAGATCAGGGTATGCAGAAAGACAGAAGCTATTAACTGAGGAAGAAGTTCACTCCATGTACAACTTCCATGAGCCCCCTCTGGGACCCCATACTAGGCTATGAGCTCCAAAAGACACCTATGCCTTTTTCACCTTGTTTCTCCAGCATCCTCACATGGTGTCCAGAATATGTGTGTCTGCAAATGTGCATGGATGAGTGTCCTCTCTCTTGGTATGCTCCCAGGAAGCCAGGACAGAGTTAGCCCTAGGAACAAACAAATCAGGATGGTGGTCCCAAGCATGGCACTATGAGGCTCTTGTGTTGCTGGTGGTACCAGACAATTGGAACTGCATTAACAGAGGTGACACCAGGGCTTGTCTCCTGGCAGTGCCCTTCTGGCCTTGCCTGCCTTCTTGGGCAGGGAACAACAAAGTTTGCAGAGTTATATTTGCTGCTCCCATCCCCCCCACCATTGGCTCTGGAGGGTCAATAATACCCTAAGAATCTGGAGGAGAACAGTTGGCCAGAGGGGCTCACCCTCATCATGGTCCTCTGTAGCATGGGACCAGGGACTCTGTTCCCACACCCCACTCCGAATCCTGGAAGAAGGAGGGAAGCATCTGAGTGCCTGCCCAAGGATCAAGAGACTGGAATCCAATCACAGACCCTCCCTCACAGACTTACCCACCGCTTTACAGTCCAGCCCTTGGAGGTGAGAGCCGGGGCAATGGCGGACCACATGTGTGGCAAGGCATTGAGCCCTCCCAGCTGGAAAAGCCTCTGAATCTGTGAGAAAGGGAACACAAGCCAGCTCACCTCTCACAGCCTCAGTTCCCACCAAAGCACAAAGCATTTCCTGTGCCTTTTCCGTTATTTCACAAGCTGCCTCTTCTCAATCACTCCCTGGGCTCAACGACAAGAGGACTTTTTTTGCTCCCAGAAGCCGGATAGCTGGTTCCAGCCTGTTCTGGTCAACACCATGGCCAAGACCCCTAGTGACCATCTTTTGCACTCCCTGGAGGAGCTGGTGCCCTATGACTTTGAGAAGTTCAAATTCAAGCTGCAAAACACCAGCCTGGAGAAGGAGCACCCCCGGATACCCCGAGGCCAACTCCAGACAGCCAGGCCAGTGAAGCTGGCCACTCTGCTGCTCAGTCACTACGGGGAGAAGTATGCTGTGCAGCTGACCCTGCAAATCCTGAGGGCCATCAACCAGCACCTCCTGGCAGAGGAGCTCCACAGGGCAATTGGCCCAGGTAAGTGGACCCCATGTCCCCTCCTCCCTTGCTGTTCATGAGGTGGGGTGGAAGTTGCAAGAATGAACATGTGTTTGGACCAGTGCATTCTGACTTGGGGGCTATGAGTCCCAGTCTACCACGACGTTAGTGACTTTGGCCAAGCAAGTCCTTTTCCCTGGTCTGGTCTTTGGAGCTGGATTAGTAAAGCTAAGGCTCCCAGTGGCTTAAAAAGGGCGGTGATGGGGAGTGGGCAGCTGAGTTTTTGAGTCAGAAAGGATCAGGAGAGGCAGGAGCTAGATGCCTGTTCCTAGAGAATTCTTCACGTCATTTGTGATTAACACGCATACAGACAAGTATCTGGGTGAGCAAAAATGTCTTGCTAACCAGTTATATTAACAGGGTTGATAGGTAATCTTTTCATTGTTATCCTACTAATTTCAGTTTTGAGTTCTTCTTTTTATTTTTTTATTTATTGATTTTAGAGAGACGGAGAGAGAGAGGAAGGGAGAGAAATACCTATTTGTTGTTCCACTTATTTATGCATTCATTGGTTGTTTCTTGCATGTGCCCTGACCCGGGTTAGAAACTGAAACCTTGGTGTATAGGCACAGCATTCTAACCAACTGAGTTTACCCAGCCAGGGCTTGGGTTCTTCTTCTTCTTCTTCTTTTTTCTTTATTGATTTTATAGAGAGAGGAAGGGAGAGGGAGAGAGAGATAGAAACATTGATAAGAGAGAACATCGACTGGCTGCCCCCTGCATGACCTCCACTGGGGATCGGGCCCACAACCTGGGCACGTGCCCTGACCGGGAATCTAACGGGCAAACTCTTGGTACATGGGTTGACACTCAACCAGTGAGCCACACCGACCAGGTGGGTTTTTCTTTTTTTTAATTTTATTTATTTTATTTTTTCCCATCACCATTTATCCTCCCATCCCCTCTTCCACCTTCCCTTGCCCCCTGCAATTGAATTCTTCTTTAACGCATTTTAAAAAGGCATTTTAAAATTGTCAAGAGGACTTTCTCCTTTTTCTTTTATTTTCCTTCCTCTCTTCCTTCCCTCTCTCTCTTCCTTTTTCTTCTTCTTTCTCTCCTCTCTCTCCTTTTCCTTCCTTTCATCTTTTTCTTCCTTCTCCTTCTTCTGCTACCGTTTTGCTGTACTTTATGATTTTGTTATATTGTGATCAAATAATGTGGACTATTTGATTCTTGCTTTTAAAGACATTTTAAAAGATTTGGGAGCTAACAGGATCAGTTTCTAAAAATATTCTTTGGTGTTTGAATTTTTCTTCCATTTTTACACTTTAAGAGTACACTAGAGCCCTGGCTGGTTTGGCTCAGTGGTTAGAGCGTTGACCTGCGGACTAAGAGTCTCAGGTTTCATTCTGGTCAAGGGCACGTCCTTGGTTGCGGTTCAATCCCTGGCCCTGGTCGAGGTCTTGCAGGAGGCAACCAACTGGTGTGTCTCTCTCACATGGATGTTTCTCTCTCTTATTCTACCTCCCTCCCTTCCACTCTATCAAAAAACCAATGGAAAAATATCCTTGGGTGAGGATTAAAAAAAAAAAAAGAGTACATTAGAAATGCTCTTCATGTATTTCTGTGTGGTAGAAGAACAGTTGAAATAACATAAAAATTCTCTGCTCTTTGAAAGAATGAGAGAACTAAACCAATTATAATTTGAGTCCAGAATAATTTGATGAATAGATTTTTAAATTACTTTTTCATGTTTTAAAATCTGGTTATTAGCATCCTCAGGGTTTCTCAAGAGTTCTTAAGGCAGTTTTGGTAACTTACGTTTTCCTATGAAGCCAACAGCAAAGTGTTTTAAACAACCTTAAAGTAATTTTTTTTTTTTACCAGATAGAGTGGGAGGGAGGGAGAGAGAGAGACAGAGAGAAACATCGATATAATAGAGCCACATCGACTGGTTGCCTCCCGCATGACCCGACCAGGGCTGAGGACCAACACAACTGAGGTACATGCCCTTGACTGGAATCGAACCCGAAACTCATTGATCCGCGGGCCAATGCTCTAATCGCTGAGCAAAACCGTCCAGGGCACCTTAAAGTAATTTTAAGAAGAGCTTCCTCAAGCCATATATTACGGTGCTAATTACAGGTTATCTTCGTTTCTTTATTAGAGTAGTAGTTTTCAAATTATATCCTAGGATGATATTTCAGGGATTCCTTAGAATATTAGCAAATACTTGATTCAAATTTTATTTTTTAATAAAAATTTTTTGTTAATTCTCAGGATATTTTTCCATTTGTTTTTAGATAGAGAGGAAGGGAGGGAAGGGGAGAGAGAGAGAAACATCGATGTGAGAGAGAGACATCGATTGGATGCTTCCTGCACGACCCTGACCAGTGCTGGAGGTTAAATCTGCAACCTTTCAGTACAAGGGCTGACGCTCTAACCCCTGAGCCAAACTGGCCAGGGCTTATTAACTTTAAAAAAAAGAACAAATTCATATTAAAATGTATCAGTAACTGCTGTAGCCAGTGTGGTTCAGTGGTTAGTGCATCAGCCTGTGAACTGAAGAGTCGCGGGTTTGATTCCCAGTCAAGGGCATGTAACTGGGTTGCAGGTTTGCCAATGGGGCCGGGGACAAACCGCAACCAAGGCACGTGCCCTTAGCGGGAACCAAACCCAGGACTCTCCGGTTCGCGGGCTGATGCTCTAACTGTTGAACCAAACTGGCCAGGCTCAGGTTTGCCAAATTAAAAAATACTAAAGACCACCAGTGTGATAGTTCATGCTGTACTCGAACTCCTTTTTTTATGTAAATCTTGGAATTAAGCCATCCCTGTCATTTCTGTTTTATTAAACAGTATCATGAAATTTCCAGGCAAGCTGTTTTTTTAAAAAAATTACCATTTACACTTACTTATCTGTGTGAGTTAGGATTTTCTTCACCTCACAAAACCAAAGGAAAAACAGAAATAAATTACTTTCTGAAGTTTTAACTGTCTTTCGTAACCCGATTTCAAATTTTTGTGCCAATCAAACACCTTAATTATTTTTTTCCAGTTTTATTGAGAAATAATTGACACACATTACTGTATAAGTTTAAGGCATACGGCATGATGGTTTGATTTACATATATTGTGAAATGATTACCACATAGTTCAGCTAACACCCATCTTCTCATAAAGTAAAATGGGAACTCTTAGGATTCACTCTCTTAACAACTTTCCAGTATAGCATACAGCAGTGTGGAAATTCTGCTCACCCCAATTGTCTGGGGACAATGCCGCCTAGGACCCTCTTCAAATGAAATTACCCTCGAGGTTTTTCAGACTACATGAATAATGTGAATTTGGGCTGAAGCATAAAAGAGAACACTGTGTTTACAAATCTTCAGGAGAGATTTTCTTTTTCTACTATATCTAATGTCAAGATCTACAAGTACACATCATTGCTGTCCCCTTCTGTATGGAGGATTTTCTTTAAAACCGTTAACTATGGATTTTCAAAAATACCCAGGAGTAGAGGGTACTATGTATGGTGAAGCCTCTTTGTACTCATCACCCACTTCAATGATTACCACTGTTTTGTCATTCTGAACACATCTATTTTTCCTCTTGCTTACTATTGTAATTGAGTTTTGTTTTCCTGGAGAATTTTATTTGCTTTTTTGTTTTGTTTTTAATCCTCATCCGAGGACATTTTTCCATTTATCTTCAGATAGAGCAGGAGGGAGAGCAGGAGGGAGAGAGAGAGAGAGAGAAAAATCGATGCGAGAGAGACATCGATTGGTTGCCACCTGCACAACCCCAACTGGGGCTGGGAATGAACTGCAACTGAGGTACATGCCCTTGGCCAGAATCGAACCCGGGACTCTTTGGTCCGCAGGCCGACGCTCTGACCACTGAGCAAAACCATCCAGGGCTATTTATTTGTTTTTAATTGAAGTAACATTGGTTGATAATATTATATAAATTTCTGGTGTACACTATAATTCGATATCAGTATACACTACAGCGTGTTCAACTTCAAACGTCTAGTTCCCACTTATTACTTCTTTATTGATTTTATAAGTGAATTCTTTACTGATTGATTTTATAATCACACACAAATTTATACCAATAAACTTGGGTTTTATTTATTTTATGTATGAAGAATTCTGTTTTTCAAATTCTTAGATTGGAAGCAAATTATCCTGTCTAAAACATTTGAAAGCACTATTTGAAAAATATATAGCAAATAGTATGTTCTTATTTAATGGAAATTGACTGCTATTGTCTAGAATGTTCTGAACTTCTCTAATTTCTGAGGGGATTCTCTCTTCTCTTTCTTCCCCCAGCCCTTGGCCCTAAGCACCAGACATTTTCATGCCTTTGCATCTCCTTGTCTTTTCAGAATGTCCGATAAAAGAAAGTGGCACTGACTGTTCAGCAGTGTCATGTTCCTCTGGGGAGAATAAGCCCAAGAGCCTGAAGATACCAGATGGCCTGGAAGGTGACAGGCAGCAGCAAAGTGGTGATGGAGCAGCCAGCCAGCCTGAGGCTGGGAAGGGGCCCCAGAAGAAGCCTCAGGGCAAACGGAGAGATCAGAAGGGCTCAGAGGGCCTGGATGTGCAGGCCAAGCCAGGGCTCAGGGGCATGACTCTGTCTTCCAGGAGAAGTCCACTCCCCAGAAGGCTGCAAGGGGAGAAGGGGAGTGATTCAAGTGTTAGGCTACGCAGGAATGCCAGCTCTGCAGGAAGGCTCCAAGGACTCTCCAGTGGGTCATGTTCTGGGTCCCCAGGAAGGAAAGAATGCAAGATATCTGAACCATATGTACCTTCAGGAAAGAATCGACCCAAAAGTCTTGAATTTACCATTTCTTCAGGAGAGAGAACACCTCCCAATCTAGAAACTCTTCTGTCTCAAGAGAAAATGAAAAGTGAGAATCTGGACTCAGCAGCTACCCTCAGCAAAGTGGCCACTCTGGATGTAGGGGCTACTGTGGCTCCAGAGAAAGGCTCCAGAAATCCAGAACATTCTGTGATCCTGGATGGGGGCGCATTCAGGAATACGCTTTCCAATGTATTGTTGGCCGGAGAGGAGAAGACCTGGGAGCATCCAGAATCCACAGCACCTTTAGAGAAAAGTGGAATTGAGGGTCCAGAGACACCTGAGACGTTGGGGGAGGTGGTAGGCAGTGAGCTTTCAAATCCAGAAGTCCTTCCATCTTCAGGTAAGGAAGGACCCCAGAATCCGGAAGACCTGGTGTCCTTAGGAATGGTGACCTGTGCAGATATTCTTCCACAAACCTCCTTTTATCCCCCACTGTATTTCTGTTACTGGATCCCTGGGTACCCCCTGAGGTCCCCAACCCTTTGAGAATCTGTTGGAGGCTGTGAATCCTGAAAAAAATAGATATATGCACATCTTCACAAAACATTGCATCAAATTTCAGTTAGTTCTTACACACTCTGAAGTCCTGCTTTAGAATTCCAGGGGCTTCATGGACTCCAGGTTGAGCATCTGGGAAAGACTGGGTAAAAATATCCCCTTCTCTCAATAACCCCATGGCAGAATGTCATGGGGCTGAGTAGCTGCCATTTGCCTCTCTCTGGGCAGGGAGGAGAGTTGTTGGCTAAAACCTTAGGTCTCTTTTACTAAGGGGGTAGAAATTAGGATTATGTTGGGTTTTGAATGACAGGAACACAATAACAGTAACTGAAACAAGACAGAAGTTTGTTCCTCTTTCACATAAATGATACACAGGTGGTTCAGGGCAGATGTGGTACTCCATAAAGCCAGGAACTCAGGTTCCTGCTGTTTTTCTGTTCATCGAGTTTGCTTTCAAGCTCATGGTCTCAGATAGTGGCATCCTCATTCCAGGAAGCAGGATAGAGAGACAAAGGAGAATAGTATCACATAGGGAAGGTTTCCAGAAGTTTCTAGAAGCTAGTCACGACACCTCCATTTACATCCCTTTAGCCAGAATGTAGTCAAATGGCCACAACCAAGTGCAAAGGAGGCTGAGAAATGTAGGGTGTTTTTTTCTGGTTAATCCTCACCTGAAGATATTTTTTCCATTGATTTTTTTTAGAGAGTGGAAGGGAGGGAGGGATGAAGGGAGGGGGGTGGAGAGAGAGAGAGAGAGAGAGAGAGAGAGAGAGAGAGAGATTGGTTGTTCCACTTATTTTTGCATTAATTGGTTGATTCTTGTATTCTTGTATGTGCCCTGACTGGGGATCAAACCCACAACCTTGGCCTATCAGGATGATGCTCTAACCAACTGAGCTACCCAGCCAGGGCCTGTCATTTCTGCTTTGTGAAGTTGTGCTATGGTATTGGGGCAGAGTTAGTCATAGCTGTATGTTATGGCAGATTATACCCTTTAGCCTTATAAAGTCCCCTTCTTTACTTTTATTTAATGCTTCCTGAATGTGATAGGAACATGGTGTGAAAGGTGGTCCATTTGTTCCTTTATTCAACACACACTTCCCCAAGGCTCACCATGTGCCAGGGACTCTCCCAGGGGCTGGGTATCTGGCTATGAGCCAGTCAATATCTCCCGGGAGTTCCTACTCGATTCATTAGAAGCCTGGGTAGTTTAAGTGGTAAAGCAAACACTAGTTAAAACGTCTTGCTGTCTTTATATCAACTGCTAGCTCAGTGTGTGTGGGAGAGGAAGGCACAGAATTTACAGCAAAAGGCCTTTCTTTAGGATAAATGCCCAAGAATTCCAGGTCTCAGGACTGTCGTGATATCTAGCCCTTAGCTCTCAGTCCCAGGGACTTGCCTGCTTCCTTGCTGGAGAGTAATAGGAGAGGGACAAGCTCAGATGTGGCCACAGTCTAATAGAGAACTCACAGGACTCAGGCGTGGGCTCTTTCTCTGCTGTGCTTTTGCAACACCCCTTCATAACATCTTGGGTTTGTCACTCAAGAGATTTTTCCACTGCTGTGTCCCCAGGGAGGCCCCAGGATGAGGCTGTGTGTCCCCTTTGCCATGCCCAGGAAGGAGATCCGGTTGGTGGCACTTGTGTGCATGATTCCTGCAGCTGCTCCGTTGCTTCTAGGGATCCCAAGGCCTCGGGTGATTGCTTGCCCAAATGCCTAAGGTGCCAGGTCTCGCTCTCAGGGAAGAGCTCTGGAAGCCCCGAGCAGCGGGAGGGCCTACAGATGGCCAGCCTGAGCCCCCAGCCCCTGCCACAATGTAAGCGTCACATGAAGCAGGTCCAGCTGCTCTTCTGTGAGGACCACGGGGAGCCTATCTGCCTCATCTGCAGCCTGAGTCAGGAGCACAGAGGCCACCATGTGCGCCCCATCGAGGAAGCTGCCCTGGAATACAAGGTAGGACTTCCTGCCTGGGGGCCTTGTTCTGATGAGCACTTGGACATTTGGGGGTTTGCTTCACTTTCCCAATGACACTAGGAGGTTGGTGCAATAGCCACTGCTTTTGAGCTATAAATGGCAAAAACACAATACAAACCAGGACAGCAAAGGGAAAATTTACCAGTTCATGTAGCTTAGAGGGCCAAGGGCCTCACTTCAGGTGCTCACGGGAGGTAATTAGGAATTTCTCTTTCTCTTGGCCCTGCTTCCATTGGTGTGATGGATTCATTTTTTCTTTTTTCCTGGGTATCCCTCCCTTTGCTTTTGGCCTCAGTACCCTCAGCTTTATTCCCTAAGCAGATTTCCCCTTCTAGAGTTGGCACCAACTAAAAATAGGAGCCAAGTTTAAGCTTCAACAAGTGCTCTTTGTCCAGAAGCAAATTCAGAAGCAGCTGGAGCATCTGAAGGAGTTGAGAAAATCTGGAGAGGAGCAGAGATCTCAGGGGAATAAGAACACTTCAAACTACCTGGTAAGGCCAAGGGTGTTCTATTGCCACCCAGGATCACCCCTGCAGGAGGGAGGGACGGAGAGTAAACTGGGGTCCCCGAGGTTCTGGTTTATAGGGAAGCAGAGCTGATCATATATTTAGAATTACCTGCTTTTGGTGGGAGGAGGTGCGGGGTGCAGGGGGAGGGGAGAGGTAATAGGTGTCCAAGGATGAGCTCATCCACGCAGAAGGGGACCACCCACCACAGGGAGGGGCATCCCCAAGGACCCTGTTGCACTTTCTCTTACTCACCATAAAATGGTTTAGAGAAACTACTGCCAGTGGCTGTGGCTGAGGGATGGAATTGAAGAAATGGGAGGAGGGACTTTTCAACTTTGAATACTCTTTACTGCTTTTATCATTGTTGCCCATTTTATTTTTTACAAAAACATACTGATTTTTAAAATTCAAATGGTTCAAGTGTACATTTTCTTTAAAACAGTGGTTTTGCAATGCCACAAATTATTTGCCTTCCTCTGTGGAGCTGGTGTCCAGCCTCTTGGATGCGTAAACTGCTTCCATTTTACCTTCAAGTGAAGGCACCTACCCCACAGAGCCTCTATTTATCTGAGGCATTTCTTCTGGTGGTTGGATCCCATCTCCCTCTCTGGGTTCCAAACTTCTGTTGGGACCCTCACATTGCAATGGGAAACAGGCAAAGATAAAAAAGAATGGGACGAGGGTGACTTTGGCCCAGGTGTCTGACTTTTGGGAAATTCCTAAATTGTAGTAAAAAACCCTTTCCTGTAACCCTAGGGGGCTTAGAACTTGTGGATGGAATAGGGGTCAGGGATGCCCCCTGAGAAGGGTGAGTCATGATACTGGGCTTCTCAGGAAGACAAGAGGGTCCAGCCTTCGCTGGGGATTCCCTGGGCACACACATACACCTTATTGCACAGATCCCTATACCTCCCTGTCCCCTGTTCCCAGAAACAAACTGAAATCCAGAAGCAGAGAGTCAGGTACCAGTTGGAGCAGTTGTGCCAGTTTCTGGAGCAGCAAGAGCGGCTCTTTGTGGCCTGGCTGGAGGAGCTGGGCCAGACCATTGGCCAAGTCAGGGACACATATGACACCCAAGTATCCAGGGACATTGCCCTTCTCAACAACCTGATTGAGGAGCTAGAGGCCAAGCAGTGCCAGCCAGAATGGGAGCTTGTGCAGGTGAGTGTGGCTAGACCTGGCCTTGCCCTGCCCACTGTGCCCATTAGGATGACATGGGCTCCTAGCACCATCAGCTCTGCCCAAGCCAGTGAGTGGCTGAATTCCTTGGGGCCAAGGGTGGGACTTGGTCTTGGTGACCCACAATGCTTCTTGTGCCCAGATCCATTTGGTGAGCTCTTAGGAGCCCAGAGTGGCCCAGAATCCAGGGGACCTCTTGGCATCTCCCAGAAGAGATCAGCAGGTGTGGGTGCAGTTCTGTTACAGGCCACAGCTGGGCTGCCACCTCGGGGAATTAGAATTGGGAGAAGTGCCCCAGTTTTGCTGATGCCCTGGGACCCAGGAAGAGAGGCCAATAGTTAGTGCAGCCCCTAGGAGACTAGTAATGGAGAGCTTTTCTCTTTTCTCTCCTAGGACATCGGAGTCACCCTGCACAGGTACTGAGAGGTCCCCTGATGATCCCTTGGGTGTCCTGCAGGAAGCATTTGGGGAGGCAGTGCTAGAAGGGAGACATTCCCAACCTTGGGTCTGAGATTCCGCCCCAGGCTCCTCCCATTTCCTGCAGCTACTTAAGGCTTTTCTGGATCTGTGTAGGGAAAACAGGAGTGTAATCAGGAGAACATGGGGTTGAAGACTGGAAAGAATGAACACAGTCTGCTGTGCTGATGGTGGCTTCCTAAGAAACCTCCCTAATAGATTATGTCCTATATAATTCACCTCATGAAAACTGTTCTTGCAGAGTGCTTGTGGCCTCAGGAAGGGAAGCACTTCCAGGAGTGGAGCTGCTAAGCCCAGCAGGCAGGGGAGGGGATCGGAGGGAGGAGGCTGGACATTACAATTACCTCTGGAGCTTTACAAAATCCTGACATCCAGGCCCTGGCAGATGAATTAAAGCTGAATCTTCAGGAGTGCAACCCAGGAATCAATTTTTTAAGTCTTTTTTTTTTTTCTTTTGTGGTAAAATATACATAACATAAAATTTACCATTTTTAAATGTATGTTCAGTGGCATTAAATACATTCACATTACTATGCAAACACCACCACCATCCATCTCCAGAACTTTTTCATCTTCCCAAATGGAAATTCCATACCATTAAACAACTCTCATTCCTCCCATCCCCAGTCCCTGGCAACCACCACTCTACTTTGTGTTTGTGAATTTGACTACTCTAACTTCCTCATCTAAGTGGAATCATAAATATTTGTACTTTTGTGTTTAGCTTACTTCATTTAGCATAATGTCTACATGCTATAGCACATGTCAGAATTTCATTACTTTTTTAAGGCTGAATAATATTTCACTGTATGTATATAACAAATTTTGTGCGTCCATTCTTCCATCAATGGACACTTAGATTGCTTCAACCTTTTGGCTATTGTGAATAATGCTGCTATGAATATTGGTGTGTGTGTGTGTGTGTGTGTGTGTGTGTGTGTGTGTGTGTGTGTCTGTTTGAGTCTCTGCTTTCAATCCTTTTGGGTATATACCCAGAAGTGGAATTTCTCTATCATGTGGTAATTCTATGTTTAGTTTTTTTGAGGAACCATCATAATATTTCCTACAGTGTCTGCTCCATTTTACATTCCCACCAGCAATGCACAAGGGTTCAAACCTCTCAATATACTTACTAACACTTGACATTTAAAAAAATTTTTTTAGTTATTGATTTTAGAGAGAGAAGGGGGAGAGAGAGAGAGAGAGAGAGAGAGAGAGAGAGAAAGAGAGAGAGAGAGAGAAACATTGATTTGTTGTTCCACTTATTTATGTATTCATTGGTTGATTCTTGTATGTGCCCTGACCAGCGATCAAACTCACAACCTTGGCATATTGAGACAATGCTCTAACCAACTGAGCTACCTGGCCAGGGCTACTTTTTTCTTAACAGCAGCCATCCTAATGGGTGTGAAGTAGCATCTTATTGTGTTTTCTTCCCCTCATCTATTATCATTTTATTTCAATAGAAAAATAATGACTAAGGAAGTGTAATTAACTTGACATACAGTCATCCCTCGCCACTTCACGCTTTGACTTTTGCAGCTTCACTCTACCACAGTTTTTTCAAATATATTCATTAAAAAGTTGATCGAGACAGTGAAAATAATACAGCGCACGCTCGGTTGTCTGAGTCATTATACACCCCTGTATTACAATTAAAATTAAAATTACTGTATGTATGGACTGTAGGCCTATGTATTCGAGCACCCTAGGAATCCTTCAGCGCCAGGTACAACCACTGGAGTCTGGAACGGATTAACCGCGATAAACAAGGGACGAATGTAGATAATTCTGGGCTGAGCATTTCAGTATCAGAAGCATTTTAAGGCCATTATTAAAACTTACTGTGGTTTTAACATCAGTACTTTTAAACATCTCCCAGGTGATACAAATCCATGGCCAAAGTTGAGGACATTGTTTAGAACCTGAAGTCCAGGGAGGACTTTCTGTGCAAAGCCCAGGCTAGGCTGGGTGTGCCCTGTGGAGGCTGTACCTCCCTTCCATTTTATGGGGGCTTGGGTCACTCCATGCTCCAGCCCTCTCTGGACAACAGTCTTTTGTCTTTAGAGCCAGGACGGTGACTGTGCCTGAGCCATGGGCCACCCCTCTAGAAGTGAAAGAAAAGATCCACCTGCTCCACCAGAAATCAGAGTTTGTGGAGAAGAGCATGAAGCATTTCTCAGGTAGGTGGGCTTGGGGGAAGACAGGAGGTGCCTGCTCACTTCCTCCCTAAGATCCATGTAGCCCAGAGTCCCCGGGCATCCCTTTTCCATCTCTCATGGTCTTCTGACTCTGCCTTCAGCCTCCCCTTGATCTGTCCCTAACTAGAAAACTTAACTCTAGCTCTCTTTCTCCTTAGAAACCCTGCGTTCAGAAATGGAAACCTTCAATGGTAAGTATGGTGGTGGGAATATGTGCTGAGCAGGAATTACTGTGATATTCCCTTGTACTGTTGATTTCTGGGCATTATTTAGAAGAGAGAAAAACACCTGTAACAAAGGCAAGAGAAAGGTCATGACAAGCCCTCACAGGTTCTGTGAAAGACTCCTTTAGCTGGGTCAACTCATCAGTCCAGAGAGAGGCTCAGGTGCCTGGGAAGAATTGGGTTATGTCCAAGCAGAGGAATCAGGGTCCTGAGCATAGGGGTTCTTGTCTTTTCTGGTTGTGGGGAGCAAGGTAGATTTAGCCGTCTGAGTGGAAATGCTCAGGATTTTTCCCCCTCATCTCCTTTTCTCTGTAGTTCCAGAACTGATTCATGCTCAGGCACATGCTGGTAAGTGCCCAGATCAAGGCGAGTGGCCTTGGCCTGATGGATCTCTGTGCTGTCCCGTGTTCCAGAAGAATGGCTCTGTCCATGTTTCCTGGTGGTGGGGAGAGCCTGTGGGGATGTTGCCCATTGACTCCCAGCTAAGTATTCTAATTCTTTCTGCAGTTAATGTGATTCTGGATGCAGAAACTGCCCACCCCAACCTCATTGTTTCTGATGACCTGAAGAGTGCTAGACTTGGAAACAAGTTGAACCGTATGCCTGACAGTCCGGAAAGATTTGATAGCTGCCTCTTCACCCTGGGCTCTCCGAGCTTCCTCTCTGGCCACCATTATTGGGAAGTGGAGGTGGGAGACAAGACAGGGTGGGTCCTGGGCATCTGCAAGGCATCCACAAGCAGAAAGGGGAGCATGACTCTGTCACCGGAGAATGGCTACTGGGTGGTGATGATGATGAAGCGAAATGAGTACCAGGCATCAACATTTCCCCCAACCCGCCTGCGGATGAGGGAGCCCCCCAGGCGTGTGGGCATCTTCCTGGACTACAAGGCTGGAGCCATTTCCTTTTACAATGTGACAGCCAAATCGCACATCTACACATTCACCAGCTTCTCTTCCTCTGGGCCCCTTCGACCTATCTTCAGTCCTGGGACACATGATGGAGGGAAGAACATGGATCCACTCACCATCTGTCCAGTGAGTGACTAGGGGGCCTCACTGAAAGCCCTACACTTTGCATCTCTCTTCCAACTCCCAGCCTTGTATCATGAATTCATACATTTGACAGTTATTATTGAACATATACTGGGTTCTGGTTGCTTTTTATTTATAATAAATCAGAGAATAGTCCTTGTGCCCCAGGAGCTTATGGAATAGTAGAAGCAAGCTAGGTACTCAAATAATGGTAAACCCAGGGTGAAGAGAACACTGATGACATGCCATGTGTTGTTTGTTTTTTTTCAGAGTAGGAAGTACATGACTATTGTTCAATAAGCCCTAGTATAGATTAGCACCCTAAGATGTTCCTGAGACAGAAATCCACCCTCATTTTCCCTCAGTACCCATGGCAAGGATGTGTCCCCTCATTTTATTCTCCCCTGTCTTGAGGACTTGGGAATTCTAGAGAACAAACAAAATAAGCAGAGTGGCTTGCTATAAAATGTTTTTGTAACTGGATTAATGAACTATGGTTCTTAAGAGTATAGGCTGGGCCTGATAAATAAATTTATTAGAAAATAAATTTCATTTGTTGTTACTCGATTGATCGCTGTGTGATACCATTTCCCTACTGAACACCATGAAAGAGATGGAGCTACTGTGGTGGAAAAAACATTTGACATATATTCCAAGTGTCAAATTATTCTGTCCTGATCTGTATAATCTGTAAGCCTGTGGAATATTAGGTGCTCTAATTCACAGATATCCCCTCTATCACCACCATTTAAAGACATGTAAAGAGAAGGGATGTAAGGGAAAAAAGAATCAAATGAAAATTAAACTCCAAACTCTTCCCACCCCAACTCCTCTTTGCATATCTTCACACCAGAGCCTAAACTGGACTCCAGTTCTCCATGGTTATGACCAGAGCACGAAACACATGCTTTGCTGTCTTCATGGAGCTTTGTTCTATGTGAATAATCCACATCCTCACATAGTTCATGTGCCCTATTTGATTAGCTGTTCCCTATGGTTGGTCATTTGTTCCTCCCAGTCATCCCTTACTATAGCCTTTTCACAACCAGCTTCGTATATATTTTTCATGACATCCCCATACACTTATTTTTTCTCCTGTTATTCTTAAAATGGTTCTAGTATATGAACTATTTGATAACACTTGCTACAGTGGCCATACAATCCTCCAGAAAGATTAAAAATTTTTCTAGCCCAAAGCAATGTTTGACATTAATTTTTTTGCTGATTTAATAGGGATGTAATGTGCTTTACCTGTGCTTTATTTCATTACTATTTACTGATGCAGTCAATTTTTCCAAGTGAATTTCTACTTTTTGCTTGCTTCCTTCTGTAGAAATGGTACAGCTCTATAGACTATTTTCTTATAGAATCTAGATACTGAACTTTTATATTTGTAGTACATTCTTCACAAATATTTCAGATACTGAACATCTATAACTGTAAGATGAAATTTTCCCTGTCTGGTGTTCTTTTTATTGTGATATAATCCACATACCATAAAAATTCACCCTTTTAAAGTATATAGTACTTCTGGTCAAGATTAATGGAGTAGGTAAATGCTGTGCTTGCCTTCTCCCACGACCACATCAAAATTACAACTAAATTATAGAACGATCCTTGAGAACCATCTGAAGACTAGCTGAATGGAATTCCTACAACTGAGGATATAAATAAGAAGTTGCACCAAGATTGGTAGGAGGGGCAAAGATGTAAAACAGGTTGGTCCCGCACCCACATGTGGTGGTTAAGAATTGAGAGGGATATCTCTGCTGTGGAGGTCCTCCCTGAGGAGCCAGGGGTCCCAGCCCTAAACCAGGCTCCCCAGCCCATTCCACCAGTGCCAGGAAAAGGATTCTCCAAAACACCTGGCTGTGAAAACCAATGGGGACTTTGTCTGGGTGACATGGAGGGCTCCTGTTGTCCCAGGTGTTTCTCTTCAAGGGCCTGTGCAGGAACTTACTCGCTGACGTACTCACTCACTCAGGGGCAGCAGCTCAAAAAGCACCAGGGGGACACAGGATGAAACTGAATTGTCTAGCTTCAGGACGAGGGCTGAAGGAGCAGCTCTCTCCAGGACTAAACTGCTGGCAAGCACCACTGCTCCTTTGTGGAGCTCTACCCCACACAGCGAGCAGATGCAGGCTGGTACCAAATCTGAGTCTCCATCAAACTCACCCCACACTGGTGATTCTCTGAAACCCACCCTACTCAAGTCACACACCAACCCAAACTTCTTTCAGCTGTTCCTCAAAAGCTGCCAGTCTTGGCCCATGCTGCAGACTTTCCTAAAATCTCTAAAAGGTCCACAAACCCCAAACAAGCAGCAGCTGGCCTCAGTATGCCCTCTACCTCTTGCTAAATGGCTGCAGGACTAGTGACAGTAGGCCTTGGTTTGCACCATAGTCTCTTCTAGGCACCTCCAAGTCTAGCACAGGCAGCTATCAAATGCAGATGACACTGTAGCTCCCACCAGTTGTCCCCAGACCAGGCACAGGTAGTGGCTGACCTGGGCCTGCACTGGAGCCCCTCCCAAAAGGCCCCAGAACTAACACACCTGGTGGCTGGCTTCAGATCAGAACAGAGCACCACCCAATTAGCTCCTTAAATGACAAACCCAAACTGTAGCCTTGGCAGGCACCAGAGCCCCAGTACAGTGAATAATACTCCATGGGGTCAACCCCCACACTTTAGCTCATCCACTATAGTCACAGCCAGTCCTCACAGCCAGTCAGCCTAAGGGTCAATCCCACTCAATAACATGCCAATGGCAATCAAAACTCAACTACAACAGGAGAGCACACAAAACTGACACCAGGGACACCCCTTGGGCACCCGGCTCAGGTGAGCAGAAAGTCTGTACCACTGGGCCCCACAGGACACCTACTAGATAAGGTCACTCTGCCAACACTGGGAAACATAGATCTACCTAATACATAGAAATAAATTCAGGGAGGCAGCCAAAATGAGAAGACAAAGAAACATGTCCCAAATGAAAGAATAGGACAAAACTCCAGAAAAAGAACTAAACAAAATGGAAGCAAGCAATCTACTGGATACAGAGTTCCAAACACTGATTATAAGGATGCTCAATGAACTTGGGGGAAGAGTTGATGAACTCAATGAGAACTTACACAAAGAGACAGAAACCATTCAGTCAGAAATCAATACTACAACTGAAATGAAGATTATATCAGATAAAATCAACAGCAGATTTGATGAAGAAGAGAATAAAATCAGCAATTTGGAAGACAAGGTAACGAAAAACACCTAATCAGCCCCAGTCAAATGGTTCAGTTGTTTGGAGCATCATCCTATACATCAAATGTTTGTGGGTTCGATTCCGAGTCAGGGCACATACCTAGGTCGTGGGTTGGATCCCCAGTCAGGGCATGTACAGGAGGCAATCGATCGATGTTTCTCTCTCTCTCTCTCTCTCCCTCTCTCTTTCCTTCCTCTGCCTCTAAAATCTATAAAACATATCTTCAGGTGAGGATTAAAACAACAACAAACATCACCCAATCAGAACAGTAAAAAGAAAAAAAGAATTTTAAAAAAATGAGGACAGTTTAAGGGACCTCTGGGACAACTTCAAGCACAAAAACATTCACATCATAGGGGTACCACAAGGAGAGAGAGTGAGCAAGGGACTGAAAACCTATTTGAAATAGACATACAAGTCCAGGAAGTACAGAGAGTCCCCAACAACATGAACCCCAAAGGGATTCATTAAAATTAAAATGCCAAAGGTTAAAGACATAAAGAAAATTAAAAGCAGCAAGAGCAAAGCAATTAGTTACCTATAAGGGAGCTCCCATAAAACTGTCAGCTGACTTCTCAACAGAAACTTTGCAGGCCAGGAGGGATTTCCACGAAATAGTCAAAGTAATGAAAAACTGGATCTACAACCAAGATTAATCTACCCAGCAGGGCTTTCATTTAGAATAGAAGGAGAATAAACAGCTTCCAGACAAGAAAAACCTAAAGGGATTCTTCACCACCAAACCATTATTATAAGAACTGTTAAAGGGACTTCTTTAAGAAGAATTTAACCCTGGCCAGTGTGGTTCAGTGGTTAGAGCATCAGCCTGCACACCGAAGGGTCCCAGGTTCAATTCATGGTCAAGGGCATGTACCTGTGTTTCAGGTTCAGTCCCTGGCCCTGGACAGGGTCATGCAGGAGGCAACTGATTGATGTGTCTCTCTCACATCAATGTTTCTCTCTCTCTCCCCCTCTCTACCTCCCTCCCTCCCTCCCACGCTCTCTAAAAAATCAATGGGAAAAATATTCTTGGGTGAGCAGTAACAAAAAAAAGAAAAAAAAAAGAGAAGAATTAAAAAAGATAAACAATATGAATAATAAAATGGCAGTAACTAAATACCTATCAACAATTACTTTAAATGTAAATGAATTAAATGCTCCAATCAAAAAACATGGGATGAATGGAGAAGGAAACAAAACTCATACATATGCTCTCTACAAAAGACACACACAAACTGAAACTAAAGGGATGGAAAAAGATATTTCATGCACATGTAAATGAAAAAATCTGGAATAGCAATACTTATATCAGACAAAATAGACTTTAAAACAAAGGCTATAAAAGAGACAAAGGAGGACATTTCATATACAATAGCCAAGATATGGAAACAACCTGTCCATTGATAGATGACTGGATAAAGAAGATATGGTATACATATATGCATAACAAATGGACACAGACAACATTGTGGTGAAGGTGGCTGGGTGGGGGTGGAGCAGGGAGAAGGTCAATGGAGGAAAAATGGAATGACATCTGTAATACTTTTTTTTTAATCCTCACCTGAGGACATTTTTTTTTTGCATTTATCTTCAAATAGAGTGGGAGGGAGAGAGGGAGGAAGAGAGAGAGAGAAACATCGATGTGAGAGAGACACAACGAGTGGTTGCCACCCACACAACCCCAACCGAGGCTGAAGACAAACCGCAACCGAGGTACGTGCCCTTAGCAGGAACCGAACCCAGGTCTCTCTGGACCGCAGGCCGACGCTCCAACCGCTGAGCCAAACTGGCCAGGGCATCTGTAATACTTTTAACAATAAAAATAAAAAAATTTAAAAAAGAAGATATGGTACATAAATACAATGGAATATTATTCAGCCATAAAAGAGAATGAAATCTTACCATTTGCAATAATACAGATAGACCTAGAGGATATTATGCTAAGTGTAATAAGTCAGACAGAAAAAGGCAAATACCATATGATTTCACTTATATGTGGAATCTAAAGAACAAAATAAACAAAACAGAAATAAGACTCATAGATACAGAGAACAAACTCATGGTTGCCAGATAGGAGAGGGGTTTGGGGGCTGGGCAAAAGAGATGAAGGGATTAAGAAGTACAAACTGGCAGTTACAAAACAGTCACAGCGATGTAAAGTATAGTAGAGTATAGGGAATATAGTCAATAATATTGTAATAAATATGTATGGTGCCAGGTGGGTACTAGATTCATTGGGGGGGATCATTTTGTAAATTATATGTGTAACCATTCTGCTGCACACTTGAAACTAATATAATATTGAATGTCAACTGTAATTTAAAATGTTTTTAATTTAAAAAATGGACTTCTGGTCAAGATGGCAGTGTAGGTAAATACTGTACTCGCTTCCTCCCACAACCACATCAAAATTACAACTAAACTACAGCACAACCATCATTCAGAACCGCCTGAAATCAAGCTGAATGGAAGTCGTACAACCATAAAAAAGAAGAAGCCACATCGAGACTGGTAGGAGAGGTGGAGGTGCCCGAAGGGCTCGTCCCACACTCATGTGTGGCAGATAAAAAATCAGGAGGGATACTTCGGCTGTGAAGGTCCTCCCTGAGGAGTGAGGGGTTCCTGTCCCACACCAGGCCCCCCTGCTCAGGGTTCCAGTGCCAGGAAGAGAAGTCCCCATAACTTCTGGCCGTAAAACCAGCAGGAATTGAGGCTGAGGGAGGCTGAGGCTGAGGGAGGCTGAGGCTGAGGGAGTCCCAGGCAGTTCCTCTTAAAGGGCCCATGAATGGACTTACTCAGACTTGCTCCCTCCATGCTCCAGTGTGGGGGAGGCCACCTAAAAGGCAGCAGAGACATACTGAGTTGTTTGGCATTGGGGCGAGAGCTGGAGGGGCAGCTTTCTCCCGCACAGATGTGCTGGTGGAGGCCACTGTTCCTTTGGTGAGCCCTTCCTCCACAGGGCTGGCAGACAGGCACCATATCTGGGACTCCAGCAACCTGGCTCACTCTGTTTGCCCCACCCTAGTGATTCCATGAGAGACCCTGCCCCACCCAACTTTCAGGCCCACCCAAGCTGTTTCCAGTGGCTTTACCATAGGATTGGCCTGTCTTGGCTCCTGCTTCATATTTTCCTAAAGTCTCTCAAAGAAGCAGCATCTGGCCTCATTGAGCCCCATACCTCTCGCTAAGTGGCCCCAGGCCTGGCACTAGAGGCAGCCAGCCTTGGTTCACAGCTTGGCTTTGCCTGGGCACCTCCAAGCCCAGCACAAGAAGCAGCCATCTGCAGATCGCTTTGTAGGTGCCTGGTGGCCTGTGGCCTTGGGTAGAACACAAGCAGTGACTGACTTTGCCTCAGAGCCAGCACACCCAGTGGACAGCTTCAGACCACAAGAAAGCACCACCACACAACCACCTCCACAACTGATACACTCAAGGGGTGGACTCAGTGGGTACCAGAGCCCTGCTGAATGAAGTAAGTCTTGCTCTGTGTGTTGGGCCCCTCCACAGCTGATCCTCTAAGGTAGTCAGAGGTCAGTGGTCAGTGGGCACCCTGAGTAAATTCCTCCCGTTGACATGCCAATAGCAATCAAGACTCACTTACAACAGATTGGTGTATAGTCCACATGAGGGGTGTATCTCAAGGGCCCAACCCGGGTGATCAGGGAGGCAGTGTCACTGGACCCTACAGGACACCTACTACAACAAGCCACCCTACCAAGCCTAGGAGATGGAGCAGCTGTACCTAATACATAAAAACAAACACAGGGAGGCAGCCAAAATACATAAAAACAAACACAGGGAGACAAAGAAACATGTCCCAAATTAAAGAACAGAATGAAACTCCAGGAAAAGAACTAAATGAAATGGAGATAAGTAATCTAACAGATGCAGAGTTCAAAACACTGGTATAAGGATGCTTAAGGAACTAAGTGAGGACCTCAAGAGCATAAAAAAGGACCAGTCAGAAATGAAGGATGCACAGTCATAAATGAAGGGTGCACTAACTGAAATAAAGAATAATTTCCAAGGAATCAATAGTAGAGTAGGTGAAGCCAAGAAGCAAACCATCAGTTTGGAATATAATGAAGCAACAAACACCCAATCAGAACAGCAAAAAGAAAAAAAGTGTCAGGCCGGTGTGGCTCAGTGGTTGAGCATCAGTCCACGCACCAAGAGGTCGGCAGTTTGATTCCTGGTCAGGACACATGCCCAGGTTGTGGGCCAAATCCCCAGTGGGGGGCATGCAGGAGGCGGTCAATCGATGTTCTCTCTCATTGATGTTTCTATCTCTCTCTCCCTCTCCCTTCCTCTCTCTAAAAAAAAAAATCAATAAAAGAAAAAAAGAAATAAAAAAGAAAAAAAGAATCCATAAAAATGAGGATAGTGTAAGGAGCCTCTGGGACAACTTCGAGTGTACCAACATCTGCATCATGGGGATGCTGGAAGGAGAAGAGTGATAACAAAAAATTGAAAACCTATTTGAAAAAATAATGACAGAAAAATTCCCTAACTTGGTGAAGGAAATAGACATATAAGTCCAGGAAGCACAGAGTCTCAAACAAGAAAAACCCAGAGGCCCACACCAAGACACATCATAATTATGTTTGTGTGTGTGTTTTATTGATTTTTTGAGAGAGAGAGAAAGGGAGAGAGAGATAGAAACATTGATTGGCTGCCTCCTGCACGCCCCTTACTGGGGATTGAGCCTGTAACCTGGACATATGCCCTGACCGGGAATCGAACCAGCACCTCTCAGTCCATGGGACGCTACTCAATCCACTGAGCCATACCGACTGGGCAAGACACATCATACTTAAAATGCAAAGGTTAAAGACAAAGAGAGAATCTTAAAAGCAGCAAAAGAAAAGCAGTTAGTTACCTACAGGGGAGCTCCCATAAGACTGTCAGCTGATTTCTCAAAACAAACTTTGCAGGCCAGAAGGGAGTGGCAAGAAATAGTCAAAGTGATGAAATGCAAGGACCTATAACCAAGATTACTCTATCCTGCACAACTATCATTTAGAATCAATGGACATATAGTTTGCCAGACAAGAAAAAGCTAAAGGAATTCATCACAACCAAACCAGTATTATATGAAATATTGAAGGGTATTCTTGAACAAGAAGATAAATAATATGAACATTAAAATGGCAATAAATACATATCTATCAACAATTGAATCTGCAAACAAAATGAACAAGCAGAATAGAAACAGGCCCTGGCTGGTTTGGCTCAGTGGTTAGAGTGTTGGCCTGTGGATCAGAGAGTCCCGGGTTCGGTTCCCGCTAAGGGTACGTACCTGGGTTGCAGTTTGTCCCGGGACCCGGTTGGGGTCGTGTGGGTGGCAACCAGTCGATGTGTCTCTCTCACATCGATGTTTGTCTCTCTCTCTTCCTCCCTCTCTCCCTCCTGCTCTATCTGAAGATAAATGCAAAAATGTCCTTGGGTGAGGATAAAAAAAAAAAAGAACAGAAACAGACTCACAGATACAGAGAACTTTTTGTTGGTTGCCATATGGGAGGAGGTTTGTGGGGAATGGGTGAAAAAGGTGAAGGGATTAAGAAGTACAAATTGGTTGTTAGACTAAAGAACCTCAGAGGAAAGGGGGGAGGTGGGGCAGGAAGAGATAACCAAAGAACTTATATGCATATATGCATAACCAATTGACACAGACAATAGTCTGGGGAAGGCAGGAGGGTGTCAGGAGCAGGGAGGAGGGGGTCAATGGGGGGAAAAAAGGTGGACATCTATAATACTTTCAACAATAAAGATAAACTTTAAAAAATTTAAAGAATAAAGTGTACAATTAAGTGTTTTTTGGTACAATTTACAATGTGTACAAATAATTACTAATTCTGCCCTGGCCGGTTTGGCTCAATGGTTAGAGCATTGGCCCATGGACCAAAGAGTCATGGGTTCGATTCTGGTCAAGGGCACATACCTTGGTTGCAGTTTGGTCCCCGGCCCTGGTCGGGGTCATGCGGGAGGCAACCAATTGATGTATCTCTCTTACATAGATATTTCTCTCTCTCTCTCCCTCCCACTCAGTCTGAAAATAAATGGAGAAATATCCTCAGGTGAGGATTAAAAAAACAAAATTACTAATTCCAACACATTTTCATCACCCACAAAACAAACCTTGCACCCATTATCAGTAACTTGGTCAACCCATGTCGCAGCATGTGTCAGTACTTTATTCTTTTTTTTTTTTTTTTTTGACAAAGAGAGAGAGAGAGAGAGAGAGAGAGAGAAACATCGACGTGAAAGGGACACATTGAGTGGCTGCCTCTCGCACGACCAACCAGGGCCAGGGACAAACTGCAACCGAGGTACGCGCCCTTAGTAGGAACCGAACCCGGGTCTCTCTGGACCGCAGGCCAACGCTCTAACACTGAGCCAAACTGGCCAGGTCTTTATTCTTTTTTTATTGCTGAAAATTATATAGCTATACTATATCTTTTTTATCTGTTCATCAGACATCAGTTAATAGACATCTGGGTTGTTTCTACTTTTCAGCCATTATAAATAATGTACACGTTTTCATGTGAGCATATGTTTTCATTTCTCTTGGGTTTATCCTAGGAACAGAATTACTGGATAATACGGCAATTCTATGTTAAAATTTGAGTGACTGCCAAACTGTTTCCAAAGTGGCTAAGCAGCTTTTCAATGGTTAATGACAGTTAGTTTTCCTCCTCTGTGGAATGACTTTACAGCCTTTGCCTTCATCTTTTGTCAGTTGGTAGATGTTCTTTGTATGTTGGGAATGTCTAGTTCTTTATCTGGCTTTTAACAATATTTTCCAGTCTATTTCTTGTTTGACTTTATTAATAGTTTTTTTCTTTTTTTAATCATAACACTTCATTTATTCTAAACGTGTCTCCATATTTTTATGTTGTGTTGAACTTTCAAATTTTACAATAGTATTCACACCATCAGCTGCTTTACTTTTGCAAAATGAAATAAACACTTCTCTTTGATTCCAACAATTGAATGAAAAATTTTGAATGATTATTATTAATATTGTCTTTAAAGTTTTTAAAAACTGTATTGTCATAATGCTTTTTATTTTAAGTCATCTGTTTCCTGTTTTGCTTCAACATTAATAATATTCTCTTAAGAGTGCTGTTATTGATTAAATTCCATTTTTTGTCTGTAGTATAAGGACAGGAGTCTTTTTTTCAGAACACTTTTACACTAAGTTGAAATGCTGCCCTTTTCTATAGGTTCCCATGTATTTTGATCACTTCTGGCACTTACTAGTCTTCTTTACAGTTATATTTATCTACTCTTAGTTCAAACAGCTTTGATTAAAGGAGGTTTTTAAAGTAATTCTGATGTCTGGAAAGGCAGGTATTCTTTATTTTCAAAAAAAGTTTGGTGCCACAGTTTTGACACTAGTCACTCTATAACTTATTTTAAGGGGTGGGGAAACTTTTTTTCTGCCAAGGGCCATTTGGATATTTATAACATCATTCTCGGGCAATACATCAACTTTAAAATTAGCCTGCTAGTCCTGCCAGTGTGGCTCAGTGGCTGAACGTGGCCCCATGCACTAAGAAGTCCGGTTGGATTCCGGTATGGACACATGCCCAGGTTGTGGGCTTGACCCCAGTGAGGGTCATGCAGGAGGCGGCCAATCCATGTTCTCTCTCATCAATGTTTCTATCTCTTTCTCCCTGTCACTTCTCTCTCTCTAAAATCAATAAAGGAAAAATAAAATAAAATAAAATTAGTCTGCTATATTTGGTCTGGCTAATTTGGTGAGGCAACTGAGTCATCTCTAGTTAGGGTTAAGAAAAGACATTCATTTATATTCTTACTTTCGTTATCCTGCTGGTGGCAGGTGTTACACAGAGGAACAAGACAATCCCTACGGTTATCCTAACCCTGATCAGCATATGGGAACCGACTATGGGAACAAAAGAGAAAAGACGCTGTTAGGCGACGGTGAGAAACTGAAATTGAGGATGGAAACAGCGACGGTCAGAGTAGGACCCCTAGGATTTCTTGGAAAGATGGCCAGAATACAGTGTTGAAGTTGGGAAGCAGGGGAGAGGAGGGTCGCCAAACTCTGACCTACTGGCCACTCCTGACGGAAAGGACAATTATAAAAGAAACCAGGACCTGGAAGAATCCCTGAACCACTATCCATTTGCCGCCCTCTTAATCCTTTGACCCACCCCGGATGCTGCAACCACAACTGCAGCGGCCTGGAGCAAACCTTCCGGTTCCAGAGACAACCCCGCTTCCGGTGGAGCCTCAGCTCTGCCCCGCCCCAACCGCCACGCCTGCGGCCTCCCACTGGCTGATTGGAGCTGAACCACATTTCCCAGCAGGCCCCAGAGTTAGCCCGTACCAGGAGTCGTGCTAACCCGTCATGGAGGGCTGGTGCCTGCCTTCTGCTTTCCGTTTTCCAGGTGGAGTCACAGAGAGAGCGGCTGCCTCCAGCATGGCCTCCCTCCGGCCCTGAGAGCTCCGCAGGTCGGCCTAGAGACTCGCCCCCTCAACTGAAGACTGCCCGCTCCGACCAGGGAGACCAGGTTATCACACCGGAAACAAGGCACCGGGCGTGACGTCACAGAAGATGAGGCGCCCGGCCTCCCACAAGGCACCGCGTCCCTGCCGTCTTCCCTAACTGACAGCTCGGTACACCAATAGTCTCCTGCAGCTTGTGAGGACACTCCCAAGGGCGAGGGGAGGGCTCGGCTTCTCGCGCCTAGTTTCCCGGTCTCTCCCGGAGCCTGGGTCTCTGGGCTGCCCTCAGCGAGCGCCCAGGGGTGGCAGAGCCTCTGAAAGGTGAGGTGCTCCGCGAGGGCGTGAACCAGGCTTGAGGCGGCCTCTGGGGCACCTCTGGGGAGCGGAGCGTGGTCCGTTGTTGGAGGAGCCTGGCCGGATAAGGAGCCGGTAGCGGGCCCCAGGCAACGCCCAGGCCGGGTTTTGCACTAAAGGTGGCTCTTGACCGGTGGGAGAAGTTCTAGTGCGGGCCAGGACCGGTGGCCCCCCTGGCCTATCCTCTGCCGCTTTCAACAGGGCTTTTCTCAGTGTAAAGGAGTCAGCAGGCCATATGTGGACGCCTCATGAGGCCTTGCGTTTGCTCCTTGATCCATCAGCTGTTCCCCGAAGGGCATCCGAGGGGACCTGTGGTCAGATTCAGTGGCAAAGATGACATACTTTTATGCAGATACGCTCGGTATTGGTTCCAAGATTTCCGGTCTTCTAGCCCATTGCTCTACCAGCATGAGTTAAACACTTTTTACCAGTGGAGTTTTCACTTTGCGTTTCTTAGGAGAATGGCCCTTGGTCTTCTGCCTGTTGCCTTCCATTTGGTCCTTACGGTTTGGGCATCCTCTGGCTTTCATTCTCAGGAACTTCCTGAAAGGCCTTGCTAAGAGTATCCATTTCGGTTTTGAGTTCCCTACCCTGGCTTATCTTTTCTTTCTGACTTAGATCTCATGTAGTGTCACTACCCAAGCCACATATTGGAGTGTAAGCATGCCCTGCCAGATCTTGTGGGTAACCCATGATTTCTTTTGTCTGCAACTTTCTGGCAGATTTCCTTCAGTAAGAGGTGGCTTTTGAAGTTCTACAGAAACGAGTGTGGTGTGCGATTTCAAGGCACGATGGCTGCGAAAGTGTTTCCTATGCCTCCAAAGCCAAAGCAGTCCTTTATACTGAGAGTTCCTCCAAATTCCAAGCTAGGCCAAGACCTACTTCGAGATGCTACTAGTGGGCCCAAGACCATCCACCAGCTGGTTCTGGAGCACTTCCTCACCTTCTTGCCCAAGCCAGGACTAGCCCAGCCCAGTCAGAAAGTCAAAGAGACCTTGGTTATCATGAAAGATGTGAGCCCAAACTTTCAGAACAGAGGTAAGGACACTTTTCTGTTTCACTAGAAGAGAAGGGGATGGTACTGGGGGGCCAAGATCGGTTTCCAGGCTAGTAACGAATCCCAATTAGGATGGTGGATATTGAGAAAAGGAGTTGATTTTAATAAGTCAACATGTTGGGGAGAGAGATTATTTTTTTCTTAAACTGGATCTTGAGTGGTTTGATGGGTGTGGGTAAGGCCATAGAATAAACAGTGTGCATCTTTTCTTTAGTGTCAGTTTCCCACAGTTGGAGTAGGAGATATCTTTTTAGGATCTTTTTAGGATAAATAAATGTGGATGAATTATTGAATTGATTTCAGTTTATGTGGTGTTTTGGAAAGTTTGTGCTTGCCGTGGGGATCTTAAGAGTTTACCTTCCTCCAACCTCCTCTTTAGTAGTTATGGAAATTTTAAAAGGTACTTAGAGGAATCATTCTTTTCATAATTAGGAGACCCTATATGATAGGTTCAAGACACTGTGGTTTATGGCTTGATTTCTGATGGAGCTCAGAGAAACAGAAAAAGCTCTGAGTTGCCTGCCAAAGGAGTGAGGACCACCTGGCCTCAGGGTGTGGGTAGAAACTCCATATTAGAGTCACTGATTTTTCAAGTAACTACAGCTTCTTCTTCCCCAGTACAACCTCGTCCCTTAGTGAAGCTTCTGACCAGAGAAGGAATCCAGCAGAAACAGGAGACAGTATCTCTGTGCTTGAAAGCTGAGCCTGAGGTGGGTTTGGTTTTCCCCATTCATTGTTGAGTACTTCACCTTCTCTGCTCACGCAGTCTCTCCCCTCTCAGCCAATCTTTGTGTAAAAACATAGTCTTGGAAATCAGAATGGGGCTTGTTCTTCACTGCCTCCTTGGATATTTTTCTTCTGCTTTTTCTCTGGCTCCTCTATGAACCTGGCTTTCCTGACTGGCTGCATCTTTGTGGGGCTTATAAATTCCTTTCACCATTCCTTCCCTGATCTTTGGGTCTCAGTCTTTCTTATCAACAGGGCTGTCAAGGAACCTCTGTTACTAAGAGGAAAGGGGTCCTTTTGCTCTTTCAGGAGCGGGTAGTCTTTGAGGATTTGAATGTATTTCATTCCCAAGAAGAATGTGTGAGCCTGGATTCTACTCAACAGCCCACCTCAGAGAAGGAAGAAGACAGTGTTGGGGAGATGATGTTAATGGGTAAGAAATCAAGTCCTTGTGTGTTCAAATTGAATGCTATGGGAAAATCATATTCTACGTCATCTCAGACTTTTTTCGAGACACCATTCACACCAGCTAAGCACATGCTTACACATTATCTTGTCCCATGTGCCAGAGCCTGCTTCAGCTGTGGGTGGCCATTTTTCCTGTATCTTGGGGGCAGTGAGGGTGGAGGGGACTTGGTAAGCAAGAATTACAGCTGATGTACTAATATTAAACTTTCAAACAGATAGTAGAAAATGCGGGCAGACTGTTTTTTAATCCATTTTCTGGATCCAATGCTATTCTCCCAACAGGTATATTTTAAATTAGTGGTTTCAATGGACACATGACAAACTCTTAAGTTTTTTTTCTCGAAGTTCAATAGCTGTAAAGCCTACCTAGTGTAAATGAAAATATATCCAACTATTGCTGGAAAATAATATCTAGGACTGATTAAACACCTGTGTACCTTTGTGTGCTAGGCACTAGTCTAAGTACTTTGCATGCATTTATTATCTCTCGTAATTCTCACAATTGTATTGTGGGGTATAGGAGTTATTACTGTTTTACAGATGATGAAACTGGAGCAGAGAAAAGTTAAGACATTTGCTAAAGGTCACACAGCAGTAGGTAGTGGAGCAGGGATTTGGACTCTCATCAGATCTCCTAGTCTTGGCCCAGAGCTATACTGCCTTCTTGCTGAATTTCTCATAATTTTGTCAGAGAATTTCTATATGGTTGGTGAAGCCCTTCTTCATTTGTACTCATTTCGCAGTAATGGTTAACAGGTATCCTCAGTGCTACATATGAACTCATCTGGCAGCAGCTTAGTCTTAGAGATGCTTCAGCTTTTCTCTAGAGGTACACTGTTACCGTAGAGTCAAGAGCCTTCAAAAATTGTTTTGCTGAGTACCTAGTACTTTCTACTTGATTTCAGGGCTATTTGCTTCTGAGGCTGAAGTTGAGCAGCGAGTGGGTTTTGTGAGTTGCCTACAGTGACAAAATCCATAATGACTATTGAACTCTGTAGTTTTCTTTTTTGTTTTTTGTTTTTGTTTTATCCTCACCCGAGGACATTTTTTCATTTTTTGTTCAGATAGAGTGGGAGGGAGAGAGGAAGAGAGAGAGAGAGAGAAACATCGACGTGAAAGGGACACATAGAGTGGCTGCCTCCTGCACGACCAACCAGGGCTGGGGACAAACTGCAACCGAGGCACATGCCCTTAGCGGGAACCGAACCCTGGTCTCTCTGGACCGCAGGCCGACGCTCTAACCGCTGAGCCAAACCGGCCAGGGTAAACTCTGTAGTTTTCTTACACATATGGTCAGGGTAGTGGTACATAATGGTCCAGGTTAATTTCTCACAGATTGTTGTTATATTTTCTTTATTTTAGGGAAAAGTATAAACAGATAAGATTTATTACATGAGTATTTCCTGAGTCTTGGGCAAAGCTAGCATTTATTTTGGGTGACTAGTTGGTGATTATGTTGCCAACACCAGGAACACTTTGGCCATGCACCTTGAGGCCTAGCGACCCAATACTCACCCTCCCCTCCTTTGCCCATACCCTGAAACTAATTATTTAAGCTTAGAGTCAAACAATAAATAACAAAGATATACACATGATTTTTTAAAACACTTAAGTCATTCACCAATATTTAGTAAATGCCACCTGTTTTTCCCTCAGGCAGGGTTGGGTTCTAGAGTTGATTAAATGATAACATATTGCTCCATTCCTGTCTTTCAGGAATTTCCAGTTTGTTTTGTGAGATAAGTCATTTACAAAGAAAGATAAGCAGTGTGAAAACGTTGTAACTATAAAGAGATACAACAAGGTTGAGACAGAATTTGGACCCAAGACCAGAGTTTGGAAGAAGATGGATTTTATTTCCATAGCAGGAAATAAAACGAGATTATCCTCTGGGCACTTGGACATTGAGGATTGGAGGTCAGATGTAAGGATATAGAGGTTTGGGAGTCATCAGCATACAGCTGATGGTTGAAATAGTAACATTTGGCCAATTTGCAAAGGGAAAAGTGTAAGGGAATGAACCTAATGGGGTCAGGAATCAAAGAAGAGCTGTTGATAGAGGAGGATAGACTGTGTGTCTCTGTCCAAGTGAACAATATGAAAACAATTACAAATGTAGAACACTTAAATTCTCAGCGAAATGGTTCTTATGGTTATATCTACCTCTAATGTGGTAAGAGAATATATCTTTACAAGATTGATACACATTGACTACATGTCCTGCAACAAAGAAAGACTCAGTGGATTCCAAAGAGTAGAAATAACACCATAGAATCTGTCCAGTACAACTAGAAATTAATAATGAAATAGGAGGGGAAAGTTCCACTTGGAAATTTTCAAAACTATTAAGTTTCCATGGGTCAAAGGGGAAATACAAATTAAAACAACATAATTTTTCCCGAAAACACTATGTATCACAATCTATGGTATAGCCTACAGTGGTACTCAAAAGAAAGTTTATCACTGTAAAAACATGTATGTTAACTTAGAAAAATGAAAGTAATTAAGCCTCTGACTCAAAATTAGGAAAACAAGATAAAGGAAAACAAAGTATTAATAAATACTAAATTAGAAATCAATAACTTAAAGAATAGAAAAAATAGAGGAACTAATAAGTAGAAAGATTTAAAAACAAATAAACTAATTTCTACTGAGCAAATTGAAATTTTTAAAAACTAGCCCCCCATCCCAAGAAAAAGGACCAGCCTCAGTTTCACAGAAAATTCTTGTACATCCTTAAAAACTGGACAATTCAAATGCTATGAAAAATTCCAGAGTCCAGAAAAAAACACTTTCAAATTCTTTTTATGAAATTAGTGTAACAGATACCACAGCCTGATAAAAACTACTGTGACCAAGTAAGATTTATTCCAGGAATGCAAAACTGATTTAAGCACTGGCTGGTTTGGCTCAATGGTTAGACCGTCAGCCCTCGGACCGAAGTTTAGTGGGTTCAATTTGCGGACAAGGGCAAATACCAGGGTTGCAGGTTGAATCCCCAGCCCCTGTAGGCAACCAATCAATGTGTTTCTCTGACATCAATGTTACTCACTCTCTCTCTCTCTCTCTCTGTCGCTCTCCCTCCCTCCCTTTCACTCTATCTAAAAATCAATGGAAAAATATCCTTGGGTGAGGATTAACAACAACAATAAAAATTGATTTAATACTAGAAAGTCTGTTAATCCGTCTTATAATAAAAAGGAGAAAAATCCAAGATTGTTTTCATAGTTACTGAAAAGGTATTTGACTAAATATAAACCCCTGCTTCGTAAGAACACTTAACAAAATAGTACTTGGTGAATACTTCCTTAATGGGGTACTTATCTTTTCAGTCAGCATCATCTTAATAGGAAATAGTGGGAGGCATTCCCACTAAAGTTAGGAATACAACAATGAAGCCCACTGTCACTATTCTGTATTTAATATTGTATTTTGGGTATTAGTCATTGCATTTAAATGAGAAAGAAATTAGATGTATAAGAATTTAAGAGAAGATAAAACTACATATATTTACATATGTTATCATTGTGTAGCTGGAAAACCTTAGAGAATGCTCTTACAAATAAGAGCATTTAGTATGGCAGTGGGATGTAATATATTACAGTATATGGAAATTATTAGCTTTCATATATGCAAACACAGTCATTTAGAAGATATAATGTAGGAACAAAAGAGATTAAACACCTAGAAATAAACTTAAGAAATATGTAAAAATTAGGAGGAAAACCTTAAAACATTTCTAAAGGACACAGAGGTAGACTTGAGTGAATGAAAAGAAACACCATGTTCTTGGCTAGGAAGATTTAATTTTTTAAAAATGTTTTTATTGATTTATTTTTTAGAGAGGAAAGGAGAGAGAGATAGAAACATCGATGTGAGAAAGAAACATCAATCGGCTGCCTCCTGCAAGCCCCATACTGGGCATCGAGCCTGCAACCCAGGCATGTACCCTTACTGGGAATTGAACTAGGACCTCTCAGTCCATGGGACAGCGCTCAGTCCACTGAGCCACACTGGCCAGGAATTGGCTATGAAGATTTAATATATGAAGGTCAGTTCTCCCCAAGTTGATTCATGAATCCAGTGTAATCCCTTTAACAATACCAGTAGGATCCCCCCCACTCCCAGAATTAGACAGTCTGATACCAAATTCAGATAGAAAAATAAATACAAGTAACTAGGAAAATTGAAAAGAACAGTGGGATGGGAGGGATTCTAGCCCTATCAGGTGTTAGTGCAGCCTCTAAATCTAAACCCTGTGTATGAAAATAGTGTAGTATTGGCATTTCAGTAGACAGACCAATGGAAAGGAATAAAAAGTTCAGAAATAGCCTCAAATACATTGTGATAAAGGTGGAATCTCCAGTCAGCAAGGTAAAGAGAAACTTTTTTTTTTTATCCTCACTCGAGGACATTTTTGCGTTTATCTTCAGATAGAGCAGGAGGGAGAGAAGGAGGAAGAGAGAGAGAGAGAAACATCCACATGAGAGAGACATAACGAGTGGTCACCACCCACACGACCCCAACCAGGGCCGAGGACAAACTGCAACCCAGGTACGTGCCCTTAGCGGGAACCGAACCCAGGACTCTCTGGTCCACGTGCCGATGCTCTAACCACTGAGCCAAACCGGCCTGGGCAAGAGAAACTTTTTGGTAAAGGGTGTCAGCACAACTCAGTAGCCATTTGCTGAATCATACCTTACTTTGTACACCAAGAAAAAGTCCAAATGGATCACAGATTTTAAATGTTTAAAAAAAAAACACGTGCCCTGGCCAGTTTGGCTCAGCGGTTAGAGCGTCGGCCTGCGGTCCAGAGAGACCCGGGTTCGGTTCCCGCTAAGGGCGTGTGCCTCGGTTGCAGTTTGTCCCCGGCCCTGGTTGGTCGTGCGGGTGGCAGCCACTCGATGTGTCCCTTTCACGTCGATGTTTCTCTCTCTCTCTCTCTTCCTCTCTCTCCCTCCCACTCTATCTGAACAAAACAAACAAACAAAAAAAAAAACACGTGGAAGCACAATTAGAGAATATGGATGAACCATGGGATAAGACAGCTTTTCTAATTAAGGCTCAAAAGTCAGAAGTCTTGAAAGAGAAGATCAATAAATTAAATACATACAAATTTTTAAAAATGAATATATGTTTAAAAGGCAATAGAGTGGGGGAAGTATTTATAACTCATATCAGACAAAAGCCTATTCTTTCTAGTCTATAAAGAGTTTCTAGAAGTAGGGAAGAGAAAGTCCAACAGATTCACTTAGAAATACAAGTTACCCTTAAACACATGAAAATATGTCCAGCCCTACTCATAATAAGAAATGCAAATTAAACCTTTACTGAGGTATTTTTAATTTAATTAATTAATTAATTAATTTTTAAGTCCTCACCAGAGGATATTTTTCCATTTATCTTCAGATAGAGTGGGAGGGGGAGAGAGAGAGAGAGAGAGAGAGAAACATCGATGTGAGAGAGACACATTGATTGGCTGTCTCCCATATGACCCGGACCAGGGTCCAGACCAAACCACAACTGAGGTACATGCCCTTGACCGGAACTGAACCTGTGACTCTTTGGTCCACAGGCCAATGCTCTAACCACTGAGCAAAACCGGCCAGGGCTTTTTATTTATTTTTTTAATCTTCACCTAAGGATATTTTTCCATTGATTTTTTTTTTTTCCAGATAGAGTGGGAGGGAGGGAGAGATGGAGAAACATCAATTGCTTGCCTCCCACACAACCCTGACTGGGGCTCAGGATTGAAGCTGCAACCCAGGTATATGCCCCCCTGACTGGAAATAGAACCCGAGACTCTTAGGTCCAAGGACTGACGCTCTAACCACTGAGCAAAACTGGCCAGGGCTGAGTTATCGTGTTTTTTTTTTTATCCTCACCCGAGGACATTTTTTCATTTTTTGTTCAGATAGAGTGGGAGGGAGAGAGAGAAACATTGACGTGAAAGGGACACATCGAGTGGCTGCCACCCACACGACCAACCAGGGCCGGGGACAAACTGCACCCGAAGCACATGCCCTTAGCGGGAACCGAACCCGGGTCTCTCTGGACCGCAGGCCAACGCTCTAACCGCTGAGCCAAACCGGCCAGGGCTCATTTTTTAAAATCAGATTTACATAAATCAGTATTGAAACAACACCTTGGTAGTGAGGTTGTTGGAAGAGAGCTATATTGCTAGTAGGCATGCAGAATAGTACTATCCCTATGTATGGGAATCTGTAATTACTCATGTTACAAATGCATTAACCCTTTGATCCAGCAGTCCCACTTCTGGGAATCTGACCTCTGGGTAATAGCAACAGCACACATTCAAAATTACATACAGTTATTCATTGTGGTATTGTTTATAAAAACACAGGGTTGAAAACAATCCAGGTGTTTCTGCAGGGTTGAATATGGTATGTCCTCACATCATACTATGATAATCTCTGTGTACTAGAATATAGTGATTGAAATAAAACAAGCAGAAATATGCATAGTAATCTACCTTTTACATAAGAAAGGGGGAGAAAAAGAAACTGTATTGCCTAAAGAAACAATGGAAGACTAAAAAACTAGTAAAAACTGGTACCTCTCTGAGGGATGAATAGAATGGATGGGGACAGGGATTGGATTAAGACTTCTCATTGTATACCTTTTCATATGTTTTGATTTTTTTTTTTTTTTATCCTCACCTGAGGACATCTTTTCATTTTTTGTTCAGATAGAGTGGGAGGGAGAGAGAGAGAGAGAGAGAGAGAAACATCGACGTGAAAGGGACACATCGAGTGGCTGCCACCCGCACGACCAACCAGGGCCAGGGACAAACTGCATCCGAGGTACATGCCCTTAGCGGGAACCGAACCCGGGTATCTCTGGACCGCAGGCCGACGCTCTAACCACTGAGCCATACCGGCCAGGGCCTATGTTTTGATTTTTGAGCAGTGAAAATATATTAGCTACTAAAAGTTTTTAATTTTAAAAATTAGTACATTAAAGAAAAATCATGAATTTCAATAAATTGTCCTCAAAACAGATAGCCCTTTAATATAATCAAACATTTATAATCATTCATAAAACACTGATGGTAATTCCTTAAAACTGAAAACGAAATAAAGAAACCTACTCTGACTATTAACTAGGTTTTCTAAACAAGAGAAAAAGGGGTTAAGAAGAATAAATATTGGAGAGAGAGGGAAACCTTTTTGTACTTAGTATAAACCCTGATTTGTACTTATCAAACCTAAAAGGATCAACTAAAAATTATATTGATCCCTGGCCTGTTTGGCTCAGCGGTTAGAACGTCAGCCTGCAGACTGAAGGGTCTCAGGTTCGATTCCTGGTCAAGGGCACGTACCTGGGTTGCAGGTTCAATCCATGGCCCCGGTCTGGGTCATGAGGGAGGCAACCAATGGATGTGTCTCTCTCACATCGATGTTTCTCTCTCTCCCCCCCCTTCCACTCTATCTAAAAATCAATGGGAAAATATCCTCAGGTGAGGATTAGCAGCAATAACAAAAGACTACCCAGATTCTGTCAAAAAAAGGCAGAAGCAACTTATAGAGGTTCCTGCTGGCCATGTAGGACAATTTGAGAATCAGTAAGGATAATAACTGCAATTACTAAAAAATGTCAAATATATTTAAATCTTTGAGCTTATAATTATATTTAAATGTAAACGTTATATTTAAAAATTAAAAATGGAGCTCTGGCTGGGTGGCTCAGTTGGTTGGAGCATCGTCCCATACATCAAAAGGTTATGGGTTCGATTCTCAGTCAAGGCACATTACCTAGGTTGTAGGTTTGATCCCTGGTAGGGGCACATATGGGAAGTAACCGATCAATGTGTCTCTCTCACATCAATGTTTCTCTCTCCCTCCCTCCCTACCTCTCTCCCTTCCACACTTTCTAAAAATCAATGAGGAAAAAAATATCCTCGAGTGAGGATTTAAAAAAAAATTATACTGAATAGTTTTAAAGTAGATAGATAGGAAATAAATATAAAACTATCAATAGCATTCTTTTTTTTTTTTTTTTTTTTAATGTTTTTATTGATTTTTATAGAGGGAGAGTTAGAAACAATGTAAGAGAGAAACATCTATTGGCTGCCTCCTGCATGCCCCCTACTGGGGATCGAGCCTGCAACCAGGGCATATGCCCTGACTGGGAATTGAACTGGAACCTCTCAGTCCATGTGATGGTGCTCAATCCACTGAGCCACACTGGCTGGGCTCAATAGCATTCTTAAATAAAGCAATGAAAGCTCTCATTCAGTGGCTATAAAATAGGAGTAAACTAGAAATGCTTTATTGGTAAATATAAAAGAAGATTGTTAAATATTGGAGAGACATAGGTCTGAATGGGAAAACTAAAATCATGTAAAGATAACTGCCCTCCAAATCTATTTATACTGTATTTAAATTCATGTTCTGGCTGCTTTTACCAGTTTCAGACATATTACAAACAAAACTATGGTATTAAACTCCAAATGGGGGTGTTTGTGGTGGGGCTGTGGAGTCACAGATCCTGCGGGAAGCAACAGGACAACGGGGACTGGGGACAAGTACAACTACCTATTCAAAGTGGTGCCTATCTGGGACTCCATTTTGGGGAAGAGCAACCTGCTGTCCTGCTTCACTTGCAATGAGTTCAACCTGGAGACCAAGAGCACCACTGTTGTGGAGTTTGCCACCCACAACATCCCAGTGGACAGCAAGACCATAGGTGCAGATCTGGGACACTGCCCTGGCTACCACACCATCACCTCTACCTACTACCGCAGTGCAGTGGGCATACTCTGGTGTATGACATTGCCAAGCACCTGACATAGAGAATGTGGAGCACTGGCTGAGGAGCTGGGGGACCAGGCTGACAGCAACATCGTCATGATGCTGGTGGGCAACAAGAGCAACCTACGCCACCTGAGGGCTGTGCCCACTGATGAGGCCTATGCCTTCTCAGAGAACAACTTGTCCTTCATTGAGCTCAGCCTTGGATACCACCAATGTAGAGGAAGCTTTTAAGAACATCCTCACAGAGATCTACCGTGTCATGGTCACAGAAGCAGATTGGAGACCATGCAGCTCATCAGTCCCTAGGCAACAACATGGTGGACATCAGCGTGCTGCCCACTACCAGCAGAGAGAAACTGAACAGTCTGCAGTACTGCCAGAGCCCACACCTCATCCAAGTGTGCATGCATATCCTCATTCTCCACCTGCCCTTCACCATGATGTCCTCCATGATCCCTCCCTCCCATTCAGCTCTGCACAGTCAGCTGGGGTGTAGGAAGAACAGGAGTCAAGCAGCACCTCCTATCCTCCCTACCTCAGGAAAGCTCGAAGCTCCAGCTGCTGCACCTGCTCTTCTTGGGTCCCAGTGGCCCTCTGGATGGGGCAAGGAGGATGGCAGAATGGACAAGGCTAGCCAGAGGCAAGAGGATGGGCACACTGAGCAGGCTTCTTCCGTTTTCCACAGCAGACTCCAGGGAGCAATTCCCTCCTTCCCTCTCTGGCCAGTTGTCCCAGCTGGCCCTGGTCCCCACCCAGAATTCCCATCTGGGCTCAAGCTTGAAGAGAAGTAAGGTGGGGTGAGCTCCTGGCACCCTACTCCCATGCACAGCCAGCACTGGCACACATCTTTGACCTTGGCCTCTTCCAAGCATGTGTGAATCCAACTCCTGCCTGTAGATTTATGCCGGGAGAAGACACCTCCCCCATTCTTTTTTGCGTGCAGCACACTCCCCACCCTTCCTTATGCCCTTTTCTCTTTGTCTCCCTGTGTGGTCAGGAACCTGTTTGCAAGTGAAGCAATATCTCAGTGTTTTCCATATATTATACAACCACTCTTGTAAGGTTGATGCAAAAAACAAACAACAAAAACAAAAAACAAAACACTCTCCAAATGTATGAGTTAACTGTAAAAAGAAGTAATACAAAAAATGGCCAGAAAACACAATAGAAATTGATGAGTTTTTGAAAGACTGATTTTTTTTTCTCATTTTGAGTTATAGAGGAAGACTTCAATTTAAAAATATTTCATCGCCTTTTTAAAAAACATGCAAGCTGCTGCCCTGGCCGGTTTGGCTCAGCGGTTGGAGCATCAGCCTGCAGACCAATGAGTCGCGGGTTCAATTCCAGTCAAGGGCATGTACCTTGGTTGCAATTCGTCCCTGGCCCTGGTCAGGGTTGTGCAGGAGGCAACCACTCGATGTGTCCCTCTCATGTTGATGTTTCTCTCTCTCTCTCTCTCTCTCTCCCTCCCTCCCTCCCTCCCTCCCTTCCACTCTATCTGAAGATAAATGGAAAAAAATGTCCTCGGGTGAGGATTAAAAAAAAACCAAAACATGCAAGCTGCAAATTTAACTCAACCTATTGAACACATGTTAACAATATTGAATATAATTAACAATGTCTTAGTTTTCCCAGCCTATTGTGAGTATATTAGGCTAAAGAAGATGCCTCTAGCCCTGGCCGGTTTGGCTCAGTGGTTAGATCATCAGCCCTCGGACCAAGGGATCGAGGGTTTGATTCCTGTCAAGAGTGTGTACCTGGGTTGCAGGTTCGATTCTGGCCCCGGTCGGGGTTGTGCAGGAGGCAACCAATCGATGTGTCTCTCTCACATTGATGTTTCTCTCCTTCCCTCCTTCCCTTCCACTCTATTTAAAAATCAATGGAAAAATATCCTTGGGTGAGGATTAAAAAAAAAAAAAAAAAAAGATGCCTCTAAATGAAAGATTAAGAGGTATAATTAATAGTTATTTTACCAGTATTAGAAAAATCTTTTTAATATATTTCCCCAAAATGGAAAAATCGATGTCTCTAATGATGGATAACAAATCTCTTCACAATTCAGGATGATTTCCACTTCTGCACTTTTTTTTTTTTTTTTTTTGGTATGTGCCCCTAGTGGCAACTGAACCCAGGACTCTCTGGTCCGCAGGCTGACGCACCAACTGCTGAGCCAAACCGGCCAGGCCATTTCTGCACTTTTAACAGAATTGAGGAGGATCTAATTGAGTTGTCAGCTGTTTGATCACAAAACTAATATTTGAAGATGTGGCACTGTGGGTTTGGCATGTAAAGTGGAAATAATTCAAAGAATTGAATGACAGTTTCATAGCAAAATTTGCTCCAGTTTCATCTATTTATATATGAACAAAGATTCTCAGAGCTCACAAAAAAAAACAAAAAACATATTACAGTTGATGCTGAACCCAGTCTCATTATAGCCATAAATATTACTCATCCACAGAAACATGAAATAAAATTTTTAAATCCTCTATTTCATTAACAAGTTTTTTAATTTTGTTGTTTAAAACTATATAGTGTTAATAATTATAGTAGTAATTCAGTCTAGAAGGAAAAATTTTACCTCAAAGGATGAAATTACATCAGTAAAAGATTTTCAAGTATGAAAATATTTTACATGAAAATATTCTGTGATGAAGGTGGAATGGAAATAAGAGTTTAAGAAGAAAGAATGATATATATATATATATATATCTGGTATTAGAGATCAGTAACTTTGGTATTTTCTTTAGATACATTATTCCATGATTTTAAAATGTCAATATTTATAATACACCAGAATTCAACTGTTTGCAACTATTTAAATTTGAAAGAATTTAGATGTGAATTTAAAATATATATATTTCATCAATAGTCATTGATGATTTAGAATTTGTAATATAAAAATTTCTTTAAATTTATAAAAGTTTCAGCCTAATAGTTTGTAATAAAGTGTAAAATATAGCTACAATGAGAAACCATTTTACTTATTAAATATTTTATATGATATCTAATGCTGGCAAGATTAGCTAAAATTGTTACATGTTGATGGTTGTATTGAAATCATTATAGCTTCTTTGGAAAGCATTATGATAGTTTATATCAAGAGCTGTGATGAAAATTGGCATATGCTTTGACCCAGAATTTTCATTATCCTCAGGGAATAATTAAATAGAATAAATCCATTAGTGTGAGAGTGCTAAATCCAGCAGAGATTCACATTCCAGGTTTAGGATCAGCCACATATTTACTGTTTACTTTATTCTCAGTGTTGCCCAGAGTTTAGGGGTCCCTTGTCACCCTACCTAGTCTTTATAATCTGTTATTTTACAGTTTTTTTTTTTTTTTGGAAGTATAATATAAATACAGAAAAGTCTACAGATTATAAGTGTACAACTTAGATTTTCACAAAATGCACACAGTTGTTTGACTACCACCCAAAATTGACTTTTTAGTGCTGTAGAAATTCCTCTTGTGTCCCCTGCCCAGTCACTACTTCCCTTCCTCCCCCAAAAAGGCCACTGTTGACTTCTACCATAATTTTAGTGGTTGTAGTAATCACTTTAATACCCAAATAATAATCTGTTGTGTGAATATATTATGTCTTTTCTATTTTGGGGCATTTTAATTGTTTATGGTTTTTCACTATATAAGACATTATAATATTGTAATATTTAATGTAATGAGAACCTAGAAGTAGCTCATCTTACCATTCACTTACTAGCCTAAAGGTTATGAGTGGTACCCTTTAGTGTTTATATCCTTCTTCCACTGGTGCTTAGCTCAATGCTCTACACAATATAAGCTCAATATGAACTTATTAAGTAAACAAACATGAAGTCTTTCAGTATAGTCCCATTTGTTTCTTCTTTTTTTTTCATGTAAGAAGAGAACTGTGTGCTTGCATTGTGGGGTATGGAAAGATTTATTACCACCCTCAATAAGAGTAGAAAAGGAATGTTGGTGAAAATTATCTGGCAGTTCTCAGATTTGTGATTTTCAAGGTTATTTTATGAGAAATCAAACTTGTTTTTCCCCCTCCTGGTGTCATATCCCTCAAAAGTTATTAAATTCTCTCTTTGTTTCAACAGTCAATGACAGTAATCCTGAGGATGAAGATCATAGAGAAGAGTCTTCAGATTGTGATGAAATGGATTGTTCTATGGTCTCTGAGCAACCTCCAGAATGCCATAAAGAAAAACTAAATATATCCATTCCAAATGAAAGGAAAATGAGAAATCTTTTAGTTACCATTGAAAATGATACTCCATTAGAGGAACTCTCAAAATTCGTGGATATCAATATTATTGCACTTACCCGAAATCGGAGAACAAGAAGATGGTACACTTGTCCACTGTGTGGGAGACAGTTTAATGAAAGTTCTTACCTTATTTCCCACCAGAGAACTCATACTGGAGAAAAACCCTATGACTGTAGTCACTGTGGGAAAAGCTTCAATCATAAAACAAACCTTAATAAACATGAGCGAATCCATACAGGTGAGAAACCTTATTCATGTTCAAAATGTGGAAAAAATTTTCGTCAAAATTCTCATCGTAGTCGCCATGAAGGAATCCATATAAGGAAGAAGATATTTAAGTGTCCAGAATGTGGGAAAACCTTCCCAGAGAACAAAGAATTTGTACTTCATCTGCAGAGTCATGTGGCTGAGAGGCCATATGGTTGCAAAAAATGTGGGAGAAGATTTGGTCGGCTGTCAAACTGTACCCGACATGAAAAAACCCACTCAGCATGTAAGACACGAAAGCAGAAGTGGGATCGGGAAAGGTCAGATGGTCCTGCCTAACCTGAAATGTTTCATAAGGAGTTCTGAATTCCCAGGCTGTCTCAAAAGATACAGATAGATATGTGAAAACTTCATCATAGCCCAAGTTGAATAAAGACCCATCTTGGCTGAAACCTCAAATTTTTAGAAAATTCACAGGGAAGAAAATATCCTCAAGGTCTATACCTCAGTTAGCATCCAGGCTTTTGGGACTAAGGAGCTTTCCTTTTTGAACAATGTACAGGTCACAGGCCAAGAAAGGCTTCAGATATGAGTCATGAGTCTGGAGGCTGTTTACCTGCAAAGTGAACAGAGTAGCTCTTGTGTACTGAAAGTATATCCATTTTTCTACCACATATGAATTCACACTTGAGAAAAGAGAAATAATGCAAAGATCCTTTTCTGGACTGGTATTCATTCCCCTGAAAGACCCAAACTACTGATTTGTTAAGCCAACCACTTCTGTTAATTTGTATAATCCTCTAAGAACACCATGTTAAAGCTTGAGTGTTGAAAGGGATTGTTTGCTTTGGAATATAGGCAAATACAGCAATTGAATATCAAAGGCTTACTGTTATTTGTGATCTAAATTATCAATTTTAGTAATGTTTGCAATTTATGGTGAAAAGTGACTGTTTTACAAAAATCCTTTTCACTGCATAATTTAATGTCTTAAATTCAGCTAGTAATTGCTCAAACAGCACTTTGATGCCTTTCCCTTGCCACAAAAGAAATTTGAATTGCTCAGGTCCAGCCACCCAACCCCACTACTAGAATAGCTCTTCAGAATCTTGTTCCTTTGCTGAGCCAAGAAGACTTACTAGGAGGGAAACCCCAAGAGCCTGCAAAGGAAGAGAAACACATTGACTTGGATCCATGGTTACTCAATAACTTTACCATATGCTTAATTCCTCTTTAAGCAGTTATCAGACCTTTGGCAATGGGTGGTCACTACCTCACAAGCAGTGTTTCATTTGTAGAAATTATGTCTCCAGTGGCTAGCTCACATTGTCTCTCAAGAGACAGGATTCCAATGTCTTCATTGTAATAGATATTTGTTCTCTGGCCTCCTGATATCCAGACTTTCCTGACTTGTCTTCCCAAAGGCAAGGCCAGCGGTGCCTTCATGGGACCGATTGTATGGTTTATGATTTTAAGGATTCTTTTTTTTTATTATTTTATTTTTTTATCCTCACCCGAGGACATTTTTCCATTTTTTGTTCAGATAGAGTGGGAGGGAAAGAGAGAGAGAGAGAGAGAGAGAGAGAGAGAGAGAGAGAGAGAGAGAGAAACATCGACGTGAAAGGGACACATCGAGTGGCTGCCTCCCGCACGACCCAACCAGGAGCCGGGGACAAACTGCAACCGAGGTACATGCCCTTAGCGGGAACCGAACCTGGGTCTCTCTGGACCACAGGCCGACGCTCTAACTGCTGAGCCAAACCCCAGGGCGATTTTAAGGATTCTTGATCAGTTTTGTTCTTTTTAGGTTTCCCACATTTTTACATAGTATTTTTATTGGAATAAGTTAATCCTCTAAACTATTTGGGAAATTTTGTTTACAAATTTTTTCACATCCAGAACCATGCCTTTTCATTATTTTATTTTATTCCTGAGTACATTTTTTATTGTAAATAGTTATTTTTATTATGTTTTTCTGGTTATTGCTCTTATATAGGAAAGTTATATTTAAGTATATATTTGTGAAACTAGCCACCTCACTGAATGTTCTTAATTTTCAGTAATGTCTCAGTTCTACTATAATTTGTGGTTAAAAATTATACCATCTACAAATAATAGTTTTGTTTCTTCCTTTCTGCCTATTGTTCTTTTGTTGTTGTTATTTTTTAAAACATGTAGCTCTAAGCTTTGTTTTGGTGTGAAATATTTTATGATACAGTGTAGTCCTGAGTCCTACTTAAAAAACAACAAAAACCAACACTTAAAGACCACAGAAAAATTGTCCTTTAGCAACTTTGTATTTCAAGCCTACAGTATTCTTTAAAACCAGGGACAAAGCTGGCTACCAATATTATTCTCTTATTCCTCCAGAAGTCTTGCCAGGGTCCAGCAGTTATTGCACAAAGGACTAGCCTGTACACCTTGAGTACTTAAAGGCTGCGTGCTGCAGGGCAGTTACTGGAGAAGGTGGGGTCCCCATTATGAGATGGTCACGGCTCATGCCCAAGGGTCAGGCCACATTGTCCCAAAGGCGTGTGGGTGGGTGATGCTCCTATGACCTAAATAACCTCCTTGTACCTGGGAGGTTCCCTCTGTGTCCTGGGCCTCAGTATGTGTGAGGGCCAGTGCGGTCAAGGTCGTAGGTGCCTACTGTTCCCGGAGGGTAGTGCCTGGACCAGCCCAACTTTTCCCATGCCTTCACCCTTGCCCAGGAGCACAGGGTCAGGATACCCACAAATGCAGAGAGCACCAGAAAGCTCTTAGATGAGTAAGTGCTCAATAAGAAGCCCAACAACCAGTTAATGGGAAAACATAAACATGTCAATGAATGGCTTTTCGGTAGAGCAGCAAAGGCCAGTTAGAAAATATGAAGAACCAAAAATCTGATTCCAATAACTCAAAGCATGGACCTCCTGAAGATGCAGCCGCATGCTCTGGGTTTTAAAGGGGAGCAATGCCCTCATGGAGTTTCCTAGGGTGGGGCTGGGGCACAAATTAAGTAAACCTGAAATGTGTATGCAGCTACACAGTGTGACAAGTGTTAGGAAGGAAATGGACTCTAGGATAGTGTTACAGGTGGGTTTTCCAGAGAGGACGCTAAGGAAGTGGCATTTAAACAGACCAGAAGGATGAGATGGGGGAGGAAGGAGGGTAATGTGAGGGTGTTCCAATAACAAGACATGAACAGATGATTTTTAGATAAACATGAATGGCTAAAAGGACTATGAATGTTCAACCTACTAGTAATCTAAGTGTTATAAATTGAAAGGACAAGATGTATTTTAAGTGTATTAAATGAGCAGGTTTGTGTGTGTGTGTGTGTGTGTGTGTGTGTGTGTGTGTGTGTGTGTGTGTTGTGTATGTTTGGCTTGGCAAAAGAGGAATAATAGCAGCATCCATCCACTGTAATAAGAATGTTAAAAAAATTACTCCTTGCCGTGGCCAGTTTGGTTCAGCAGTTAGAGCGTCGGCCCATGGACTGAAAGGTCTTGGGTTTGATTCCTGGGCATGTACATGGGTTGCAGGTTCGATCCCCAGCCATGGTTGGGGTCGTGCAGGAGGCAACCAATCAATGTATCTCTCACATCGATGTTTCTCTTACTCTCCCCTGCCCCTTCCATTGTATCTACAATTCAATGGAAAAATATCCTCAGGTGAGGAATAACTAAAAAAAAATTACTTTTCACTGTGTCTTGTCCTGTCTTTCCATTTTCACTTGAGCCCACTCCAGTTTCACATTTAACTCCAACACCACTGAACATTTATAGGACATCTCACCCAGCAACAGAGGAATACCCATTCTTCTCAAGCTCATATGAAACATCACCAAGATAGATTACATCTGAGTCATGAAACACCTTAGCACATTTAAAAAGAGACATCATACAAAGTATGCTCTCATCACAGTGAAATTAAATTAAAAATAATAGAGTGATAGCCAAAAATCTCAAAATATTTGAAGATTTAACAACACACTTCTAAATAACAAATGGGTCAAATAAGTCTCAAGAGAATTTTTTTTTAATTTTTATTTTTTTTATCCTCACTGGAGGACATTTTTGCATTTATCTTCAGATAGAGCGGGAGGGAGAGAGGAAGGAAAAGAGAGGGAGAAAAACATCGATGTGAGAGAGACACATCGAGTGGTCGCCACCCACACGACCCCAACCGGGACCGGGGACAAAGTGCAACTGAGGTACGTGCCCCTAGCGGGAACCGAACCCGGGTCTCTCTGGTCCGCGGGCCACCGCTCTAACCGCTGAGCCAAACCGGCCAGGACTCAAGAGAAATTTTTTTTTTAATGGAAATGCAAATTGTCAAAATTTGGGGTGCAGTGAAAGCAATGCTTAGAGGGAAATTTACAGCATTTGGATGCATATATTAGAAAAGAAGATCTAAAATCAATTTTAAGTTTCTACTTCAAGAGCTACAAAAGAAGAAATTAAATCCAAAGTAAACAGAAGAAAAGACGTTATAGAAATTAGAATGCAAATCAATGAAATTTAAAACAAAATAGAGAAAAATCAAAAGCTGGTTCTTTGAAAAGATCAATACAATTGATAACCTCCTAGCCAGACTGACAACAAAGGAGAGAAGGCACAAATTACTGCTATCAGAAATGAAAAAGGTGCCATCACTATAAATCTTATAGATATTAAAAGAATAAAGGAATATTATGAACAACTCTGTGCCCATAAATTTGATAACTGAGATGAAACACCAATTCATTGAAAAACAATCTACCAAAATTCAAATAAAAATAATCCAAATAGGTCTGTATTAATTAAGCAGTATGAATAATTAATAATCTTCCAAAACAGAAAGCAATAGGCCCAGAGAGTTCCACTGCTGAATTCTACAAAAACATTTAAGGAAGAAATTATGCCAATTCTCTACAATCTCTACCAGAAAATAGAAACAAAAGGAACACTTCCTAATTTATTCCATGAGCCCAGCATTACCCTAATACCAAAACAAGACAAAACCATTACAAAAAAGGAATACTACAGACTAGTATCTCTCGTAAACATATATGCAAAAATCCTCAAAATATCAGCAAATTGAATCCAACAGTGTATTAAAAATTATATACCAAGAACAAATGAAATTTATTCCAGGTATGCAAGATTTACCTGACATTTGAAAATTAATTAATGTAATCCATCATATCAACAGGCTAAAGAAGAAAATTATATAATCATCAGATGTAGAAAAAGCATTTGGCAAAATCCAACACCCACTCATGATTAAAAAAGAAAAATCAGCAAACTAGTTATAGAGAGGAACTTCTTCAACTTGATAAAGAACATACCCCAAAACTTACAGCCAATATCATAATTGTCATAAACTAGATGCTTTCCCACTAAGATCAGGAATAAGGAACAAAATATCCCCTCTCACCACTCCTATTCAACACATACTGAAATTTCTAGCTAATGCAATAGGACAAGTAAAGGAACTAAAAGATATGCAGATTTGAAAAAGAAGAAATGAAAATGTCTGTTTGCAAAGATGATTGTCTATGCAGAAAATCCCAAAGAATAGACAAAAACAACAAAATTCCTGGAACTCAAACAATTATAGAAAGCTATCAGGATACAAAACCAATCTACAAAAGTAAATTGCTGTCATATGATCCAGCAATTCTACTCCTGGGTATATAGCAGTGAGCAATGGAATGTGAAATAAAAATACAAGACTATTTCCGTTAGTACACCCCTCCAAAAGTTTAGGTATAAGTCTAACGAAATATCTATGAAATCTATACAGGGAAAAGTACAAAACTTGAAAGCAGCCCTGGCTGGTTTGGCTCAGCGGTTAGAGCATTGGCCCACGGACCAGAAAGTCCCGGGTTCAGTTCCGCTAAGGGCATGTACCTTGGTTGCAGTTTGTCCCCGGCCCCAGTTGGTGTCTTGTGGGTAGCAACCACTCGATGTGTCTCTTTCACGTCGATGTTTCTCTCTCTTCCTCCCTCTCTCCCTCCCACTCTATCTGAAAAAACAACAACAAAAAAACTTGAAAGCAATAAAAAAGATCTAAATAAATGGAGAGCTATTCCATGTTCATGGATAGGAAGACTCAATAGTGTTACGATATCAGTTCTTCCCAAATACTATCTATATGCTGATGTCTCCAAAATGAGTATTTCCAGCTCCAACCTCTTCCCTGATGTCTAAATCTATATATACAATTCCTTCTTCTTTTTTTTTTTTTTTTTAAATCCTCACCTGAGGATATTTTTCTATTTATCTTCAGACAGAGTGGGAGGGAGGGAGAGAGAGAAACATCAAGCGAGAGGGATACATCGACCAGTTGCCTCTCGCATGGCCTCGACCAGGGCCGGGGATGAACCCCAACTGAGGTACATGCCCTGGACCAGAATCGAACCTACGACTCATTGGTCTGCAGGCTGACACTCTAACCACTGAGCCAAACTGGCTAGGGCTACAACTCCTTCTTGATAGTCCATTTGTATGTCCAATGGACATCTCAAATTTAAAATGACCATAACAGCTTGGCTGGTTTGACTCAGTGGTTAGAGCTTTGGCCCATGGACCGAAGGGTCTCGGGTTCAATTCCCAGTCAAGGGCACATATCTGGGTTGCAGGTTTGATCCCCAGCCCCAACCAGGATCATGCAGGAGGCAACCAATCCATGTCTCTCTCTCTCTCTCTCTCTCTCTCTCTCTCTCTCTCTCTCTCCCCACCCCTCCTTTCCTTCCACTCTATCTAAAAACCAATGGAAAAATATCCTTGGGTGAGGATTAACAACAGCAACAAAAAATAACCATAACAGAAAATTTTATGGTAATACAGTATTTTATTTATTCTGTCCATTAATATTTGAGACATTTACAATATTAATGGAACTTAATCTAAGGGAAGTTCTTTAAAATATTTCAATACCAGGTATTAATAAGAGAGTCAAAATAATTATGGTCAAAATTACTGTCAAAAACGTATAATAAATGTTTGATGTTAGTCTACATACAGTTCAGCTCTTGATGTAAAATTCTTCAGCTGCAAGAAACATTTGGTTTACTTCACTAATAGGAATATCTCAGTGCTGGGATGGCCTCTTTTTGGTATTTCTTCTGCTGTTGATTTTTAGCATCGTTACCTGTGATTGTATGAATGGAGCTGAGTGGAGAGGTACTCATCATGTTTAAGAGTACATACCTGATTACTATTGTAACGAGGAGGTAGACAGGTAATACAATTGCCCAATACTTTTGAGGCTACTAGGTTAAGCCTAAAGAATTTAGCCAAAATTCAGGAATAAAAGCCTGCATGAAAGCCAAATTGGGAGCTTAAGAAAAGAACAAAGCCATACATCACTTTCTGGCAAGGCGATGGTGAATTTTCCACCATTTACCCTGTGGCTTTAGGTTCAGACAATCACCTCAGTGCTGAGTCCCCTGCACAAGCTCCTGACCGGAAAGCCTCAGGAGGGCGAGAGAGGAAACACCCGAGTTCCCCTCTATGGCACATGAGCACTGGGACCCTCACCTGGCAGGAACTTGGGAGCAGGGGCCAGGTGGAATGGTTGGCTTGCTAGTGGCCTCAGAACCGTAACAGAAAGTTTTATTTCCTCTACTATTGTTTTGAAACTGTTAGTTATCATGGTAGAAAGGGAAGGATTAAGTCACATTCTATTATTCTTGGTGGCATTGAGCTCAGTGTCTCAGCATGGGAGACAGAAGATGTAAATGTATTATCAAAGAGGTTAGAAGAAAACTCTGTAGTTCCAAGTTTAAATTGGAAGTATCAGTATGAACTTATGGTGTATTTGTATCTTAAAATGTTTCTGCCTGGCCGGTGTGGCTCAGTTGGTTCAGCATCGTCCCATGCACCAGGAGGTCCCCAGTTTGATTCCTGGTCAGAGCACATGCCTGAGTTGCTGGCTCAATCCCCAGTAAGGGATGTGCATGAGGCAGCCAATCTATGTTTCTCTCTCATCAGTGTTTCTATCTCTCTCTCCCTTTCCCTTCCTCTCTCTGAAATCAATAAAAACATATTTTTAAAAAATGTTTCCCAACTATCCACTGAAAAAGACAGGGAAACATGACTACCTCAGTAGTAATGAGCATCATTTACCACTAAAAGGGACAGGGAACATTAGAGAATTGGCCAATTCTAGGTCTGGGGCAAAAAAAAAAAAGACTGATCCAGAAGGCAAAAGTGGCTGAGCAGGTGAGGGCTACCATGACATGGCCACCTGCATGAAGGCCATGACAAAGCAGGGCGCTAGGCTGTCCAATGAAGAGCGCAATGTGCTCTGGTGGCCTACAAGAATGTGGTCAAGGCTGCAGTTCCTCCTGGAGGGTCATTATAAGCATGGAGCAGAAAACCAACACCTCTGACAAGAAGTTGCAGCTAATTAAGGAATATCGGGAAAAAGTGGAGTCGGAACTGAGGTCCATCTGCAACATGTCCTGGAATTGCTGGATAAGTACAGTAAACCCTGGATTTTGTAGACTTTGATTTAATGGACTTTGGATTTAACAGACAAAATTTCTGGTCCGTATGTCATATGTGAAAATGAACACCCTGTTAATTTTTAAATGCTTTTTACCAAGATTTGCTTATGATTAAATAAACAGGTTATTTTTTGTTATTAATTCACTGTTATTTTATTTTTTAAATGTTTTTACTTTTTTTTCTTTATTGATTTTTTTTTTTTAGAGAGAGAGGAAGAGAGAGGGAGAGAGAGATAGAAACATCGATCAGAGAGAACATCGATTGGCCGCCTCCTGCATGCCCCCCACTGGGGATCGAGCCGGCAACCCAGGCACAGGCCCTGACCGGGAATCAAACCTGGACCTCTCAGTCCATGGGACAACACTTAATCCACTGAGCCACACCGGCTGGGATAATTCACTGTTATTTTAAACAAATTTTAGTGAATAGGCTATACAGTATGTTGAAAAAAACACTGTAATAATTTTGCCAACATAAATAAATATTACACATCTACAACTATAGCCTACATATTTAAATCCAAGAGTCACCGCTCGTAAACAATGTTTGAGGAATGATTAGTACAAGATCACACCGCATCTCGCTCACAGTAACCGGTTCTGTTGTTGTGTGGTGTGACTTTCTACAGCAGTTTTAACGCTTGCCAGTCACTGTTCTCATGTGCGCTAAGCCACACCCCAGCGTGTGCATTTGTTTACTTGTGGTGACTGGTGAATTCTCACATTTACTAGACCTACTCCGTATAAATTTAAAATTACAGTAATACATATAGAAAACTTTTCTGTGAGATTAAACTTTCCATGCATACTTAGTTTTAATTACACAAATGTGTCTACATAAGTAAAAGCAGGTAAACTAACTAATTTGTCATTTTTTTTTTCATCCTCACCTGAGGACACTTTTTCATTTTTTGTTCAGATAGATTGGGAGGGAGAGAGAGGAAGAGAGAGAGAAACATCGACGTGAAAGGGACACATCGAGTGGCTGCCACCCGCACGACCAACCAGGGCCGGGGACAAACCGCAACCAAGGCACATGCCCTTAGTGGGAACCAAACCCGGGTCTCTCTGTACCGCAGGCCGACGCTCCAACCGCTGAGCCAAACCGGCCAGGGCTAATTTGTCATTTTTTTAACATACACATTTGGAAAACCTACTTTATTATAAAACAGACTTTTGGCTTTAACGGACACCCCCTCACCAAAATTAGTCTGTTATATCGAGGGTTTACTGTATTTAGTAGCCAACACAACTAATCCAGATAGTAAGATCTTCTATCTAAAAATGAAGGGAGATTCCTTCCCAGTACCTTACTGAAGTTGCATGTGGTGATGATCAAAAACAAGAGATAGAGCCCTGGCCGGTTTGGCTCAGTGGTTAGAGCGTCGGCCTGTGGACCAGAGAGTCCCAGGTTCGGTTCCCACTGGGGGCATGTACCGTGGTTGCAGCTTATCCCTGGCCCCGGTTGGGGTCGTGTGGGTGGCAACCAGTCGATATGTCTCTCTCACATAGATGTTTCTCCCTCTCTCTCCCTCCCTCTCTCCCTCCCGCTCTATCTGAAGATAAATGCAAAAATGTCCTCGGGTGAGGATAAAAAAAAAAAATTAAACAAAAAAACACAAGATAGATAATTCCCAAGGAGCATACCAGGAGGCTTTTCATATAAGAAAGAGATGTGGCCCACACACCCAATTCCTCTGGGGTTGGCTCTTAACTTTTATGTATTTTACTATGATATCCTTAATAACCCCGAGCGTGCCCGCCCACTGGCTAAAACGGCTTTTGATGAAGCCATTGAAGAACTCAATATACTGAATGAAGACTCATACAAATGCAGCACTCTCATCATGCAGTTGCTTAGGGACACCTGCACATTATGGACATCAGTGCAGGAGAAGAATGTGATGTGGCAGAAGGGGCAGAAAACTAACTGCATACAGAGTGTCATTCTTCTTCCCTCCAGAAACCTTTGAACACATCTCCATTCCTTATTCCATTTGGATTTCCTAGCAGGAGTGGGGAATGTCCAGCCCGCAGGCCATATAAGGCCCAAGAAATCAATACCAGCTAACACCACATGCCTCACCAAATTAGCCTGACCAAATAGAGCAGGCTAATTTTTAAGGTGATAATTTTGTATGGCCTGCGAGTGATGTTATAAATATCCAAATGGCCCTTGGTAGAAAAAAGGTTTCCCACCCGTTAGAGCAAAGAAACCCATTCATGTCTACGGAACCAACCGTTTATGGTCTTTTTACACTGCAGCTTTGGGAAAACTCCATTCCTTGATTTGTGTTTGTCTTGGCCTTCCTGGTGTGCATTTACTGCTGTAGAAAATTATTAATAACTTCATTTCACATAAACATAAGAAACTTCCAAACACTTACATAGAGGGCTATAAATGTATCTGGCATTTAAGTAATATAAAACAGTTCTGAAGATGACTTGTGTTTTGTATTACTGTGAAGATATGCAAATGTAGTTAATTACAATTTAAAGAGGGAATTTCTACATTCCCTCCCTTATTCTTCTTTGGGGGTTTCCTTTCAGCAAGCAACATTCCCATGTTCTTAATGTATTCCTTTTTAGTAGTAATCCAGAAGTATTAGATTGAATGGGAAAGCATTTGACATTTCTGGGCTGGGGGTGGGGAGTGTCACACTCCCTGTGTCAGATATGATGGAGACCTTGTGTATCTGTGACAACAGGGAGTTTCCTTATTCACTCTTGATTTGCTGCTGTTTCAGTTGATAATTTCCCTTCCTAATAAAAATTCACTTACACCTCCAAAAACAAAATACTGCACGTAACTGCATTTTCTCTTTTTCCCTCTTAAATTATTTTTAAAGCAAATGGATAAAATATTATGTATGCTATGTATTGTTGGGCTCATACCACATAGAAATATAGTATACATGTAATATATTTGCCAATAATAGTACAAATGAGGTAGGTGGGACTAAAGCTATAATAGACTAAGGATATAACCACAGATGTAAAGTAATAATTAGAAGAATGTATTGTTGGGTTTGCAACACTGATTGATATTGTGTATAATAATTATAATGATGCATTTTGGGGTTTGTAACATTGATATATTATGTGTAAAGCAAAATACATAAATAATACACAAAAGGGGGAAAGGGATTAGAGCTGTGTAGCAGAAACACTTCTATATATATATCACAGGAATTGAGCTAGCATAAATCTGAAGCTGATTTTGATTAAGTTAAGATGTATATAGTAAAACTCAGAGTAGCTACTGGAAAAAAAATCTAAGAAGTATAGTGAAAAAAATCATTACTGGGGTTAAAATGCTACATTAGAAAACATTCACTTAATGCAAAAGAGAGCAGTAAACATACAAAAAGACAAAAGACATACAGAAAACAAGAAGTAAAATGGCAGACATAAATCTATATCAGTAATAATATTAAAAGTGAATGAATTAATCTAACTGAAAGGCTAGATTAAAAAACATGATCAAAGTATATGTTGTCTACAGGGTATGTACTTTTAGATTCAAAGACACAAATAGATTGAAAGGACAAAATAAACTTTAAAACAAAAATGTTACTACAGAAAAAAAGAAGGATACTTTTTTTTTTTTTTATCCTCACCTGAGGACATTTTTGCATTTATCTTCAGATAGAGCGGGAGGGAGAGAGGGAGGAGGGAGGAAGAGAGAGAGAGAGAAACATCGACGTGAGAGAGACACATCGACTGGCTGTCATCCACATGACCCCAATAGGGGCCAGGAACAAACTGCAACTGAGGTACGTGCCCTTAGCGGGAACGGAACCTGGGACTCTCTGGTCCATGGGCCGATGCTCTAACTGCTGAGCCAAACAGGCCAGGGTGAGGGATACTTTTTAATGATAAAAAATAAAACAGGTGCCCTGGCTGATTTTGCTCAGTGGTTAGAACATCAGTCCTCAGATTGAAGAGTCGTGGGTTCGATTCAGGTCAAAGGCATGTACCTCAGTTGCGGTTCGGTCCCCAGCCCTGGTCATGCAGAAGGCAACCAATCAATGTGTCTCTCTCACATCAATGTTTCTCTCTCTCTCTCCTTCCCACTCTGTCTGAAAATAGATGGAAAAATATCCTTGTGTGAGGATTTAAAAAAATAAAATAAATAAAATAAAACAGGAATATATAACAATAATAAACCTACATGCATCTAATAACAAAACACCAAAGTACATGAAACAAAGACAGGATTTCTTTCAAACTTTCAAGGAACAGGTACTTTCCATCTTATTATAGAGAATTATTGGATATAGATTAAAAGTTGAAAATGCTACCATTTATTCCTTCAGGCAAACATATCAATGCACTAATATGATAAAGATAAAAAAGAAAATCATATGATAAACTCAGAAACAACCTCTGATTTTTTACAAGATGTCATCTTACATGTCTCTATGAGATTAAAGGAAACTGCCTTATTTTCTTCTTTGTTGCTCAAAATCCAGAGCATTATGTTCAGTGATGTTTTAACCAGTTTCATATATTTGTCAATTATTTTATTTTCTGCAATAATTTTCTTTTTTTGATAGATATGTAATTATTGCCATTTTATTATTCACATTTTTATCCTTTTTTTTTTCCTTCTTAAAGAAGACCCCTTAACATTTCATATAATACTGGTTTGGTGGTGATGAACTCCTTTAGTTTTTTCTTGTCTGGAAAGCTGTTTATATTCATAGACTCTAAATGATAGCTTTGCTGGGTAGAGTAATATTGGTTGTAGGTCCTTGCTTTTCATTACTTTGAATATTTCTTTCTTTTATTTATTTATTTATTTTTGCATTTATCTTCAGATAGAGAGGGAGGGAGAAAGAGAGAGAGAGACACATCGAGTGGTCGCCACCCACACGACCCCAACAGGGGCCGGGGACAAACTGCAACCGAGGTACATGCCCCCAAGCAGAAACTGAACCCGGGACTCTCTGGTCTGTGGGCCAATGCTCTAACTGCTGAGCTAAACCAGCCAGGGCACTTTGAATATTTCTTGCCAATCTCTCTGACCTGCAAAGTTTCTGTTGAGAAATCATCTGATAGTCTTTTTTTTGGTTTTTATTTATTTATTTTTATTATTATTTCTTTTTTATCCTCACCCGAAGACATTCTTCCATTTATCTTTAGACACATTAGGAGGGAGGGAGAGAGACAGACACAGAGAGAGAGAGAGAAACATCAATGCAAGAGAGACACACCACTGGTTGCCTCCCGTGCGTCCCCGACCAGGGCCGGGGATGAACCGCAATTGAGGTATGTGCCCTTGGCCAGAATCGAACATAGGTCTCATTGGTCCACAGGCTGATGCTCCAACCACTGAACCAAACTGGCCAGGGCTTTTTTGTTTGTTTGTTTTTAAATCCTCACCTGAGGATATTTTTCCATTTATCTTCAAACAGAATGGGAAGGAGGAGTGGGGAGAGAGAGACACATCGATTGGGTGCCTCCCACATGACCCCGACCAGGGCTGGGGACCGAACCGAAACTGAGGTACGTGCCCTTGACTGGAATCGAACCCGAGATTCTTTGGTCCATGGGCTAGTGCTCTAAATGCTGAGCCAAACCAGCCAGGGCAATCATCTGACAGTCTTATGGGAGCTCCTTTGTAGGTAACTAACTGCTTTTCTCTTGCTACTTTTAAGATTCTTTGTCCTTAACCTTTGCATTTTAATTATGACGTGTCTTGGTGTAGGCCTCTTTGGGTTCATCTTCTTTGGGACTCTGCACTTCCTGGACTTCTATGTCTATTTTCTTCACTGGGTTAGGGAGATCTTCTGTCATTATTTTTCAAATAGGTTTTCAATTCCTTGCTCTCTCTCTCTCTCTTCTCCTTCCAGCACCCCCCATGATGTGAATGTTGGTACACTTGAAGTTGTCCAAAAGGCTCCTTAAACTATTGTCATTTTTTAAGATTCTTTTTTCTTTTTGCTGTCCTGATTGGGTGTTTTTTGCTTCCTTATATTCCAAATCACTGATTTGATTCTCAGCTGCATTTTCTGTACTGCAGATTCCCTGTAAATTATTCATTTCAGTTAGTTAGTTAGTGTACTCTTCATTTCTGACTGGTTCTTTCTTATGGTTTTCATGTCCTTTTTTATGCTGTTGAATTTTTCATTCAATATCCCTATAACCATTGAACTTCCTTATAACCATTGTTTTGAACACTGTATCTGCTAATTTGCTTGACTCCATTTCATTTAGTTCTTTTATTGTTTTTCTTTCACTTGGGACCTGTTTCTTTGACTTATTTTGGCTACTTCCCTGTGTTTGATTCAATGTATTAGGTAGTGGTACTAAATCCCCTGGGATTGATAGAGTGGCCTAATGTAGTAAGTGTCCTGTAGGGTCCAGTGGCACAACCTCCTTGTTCACCTGAGCTGGGCCCTCCAGGTTTGCCCCCCTCCCCCATGTGGGCTATGTACACCCTCCTATTGTACTTGAGCCTTGATCGCTGTTGGCATCTCAATGGGTGGAATTTACCCCCAGGCCAATCGACTGTGAGAACTAAGACCACGGTATAGGATCAGCTGTGCAGGGGCTCCCAACCCCACAGAGCAGGACTTACTTCAGCAGAGCTCTGGTGCCCACTGAGTCTATCCCTTGAATATGTCGCTTGTGGAGGTTGTATGGTTTGAAGCTGTCCACCAGGTAAACTGGCTCTGGGGCCTCCTGGGAAGTAAAGGCCAAGGTCAGCCGCTGCCTGTGTTCTGCCCAGGCCCTCTCAGCATGAGTTACAAAGGAATCTGCAGATAGCTGCTACTTGTGCTGGGCTTGGAAGTGCCCAGGAGAGGCCAAGCTACAAACCAAGATGGTCTATGCCAGTGCAGGACCTGGGACTACTTAGCAAGAGTTACAGGGCACACTGAGGCCAGAGGCTGCTTGTTTGAGAGATTTTAGGAAAGTCTGAAGCATGAGCCAAGACAGGCCATTAGTATGGAAAGGCCACTGGAAACAGCTTGGGTGGGCCCACAGGCTGGGTGGGGCGGGGGTCTCAGGAAATCACCAGGGTGGAGCTAACAGCTGCAGCCAGGTTAATGGAGACTAAGATATGGTGCCTGCCTGCTGGCTCTGTGGGGAAAGGGCTCAGGAAAGGAACAATGGCTTCTGCCAGCACTTCTGTCCGGGAGAAAGCTGCCCCTCCAGCTCTCACCCTGACGCCAGACAATCCAGTTCCTCCCTGTATGTCCCTCGTGCCTTTCAAGCTGCTGCCAGAGTGTGGAGCTCAGAGTGAGTGAGTCAGTGTAAGTCCTAAGTCCATGTGTGAGCCCTTTAAGAGGAAATGTTTGGAACTCCAGCTGCCCTTGGTCTCACTCAGCCACAATCCTTGCTGGTTTTTACAGCCAGAAGTTATGTGGACTTCTCTTCTTGGCACTAGAATCCTGGGCTGGAGTGCCTGGGTCCCCTCGCTTCTCAGGGGGGATGTCTGCAGTTGCGATATCCCTCTCGATTTTTATCCGCCATGTGGGACTAGCTCATTCTGCATTTCTGACCCTCCTACCAGTCTTGATGTGGCTTCTTTATATCCTTAGTTGTAGGACTTCTGTTCAGCTTGATACCAGGTGGTTCTGAATGGTGGTTATTCTGTAGTTTAGTTGTAATTTTGATGTGGTTGTTGGAGGAGGTAAGTACCGTATTTACTTACGCCGCCATCTTGACCAGAAGCCTGCAATCATTTTCAAAATAAATGTAAAGTTATACTTTCAAATAGTAAATTCCCTTTGTTTTAATTCAGAAATGGAACTATTAGTAAATACATTTTGCTAGAGCAACTTGATGGAAATATATAAGGGCAGTAAAATAAAATTGTGGATACCACATAGTAATTTAGAAAAATTTTATTATAAGTGAAAGTGGAAAATCAGGATATAAATTACTACCTATATAATAAAATATCTCAGGGCATTGACAAAAATGGAACACAAAGTGAAAGAAAGATGTAGTTGATTAACATGGTTGGTCATTTCTTTCTTGTTTAACTTACCCATATTCCTGTTGTAATGTTGTATGATACATAAGGCTCAGACAAGAAAATAAAAAATAAGTAGCTTGAATGTGTGGCAGAATTAGGGCTTCCTGGAGCCCTAAAAGAACGCTTCCCATTCCTGCTCCAAAATCAGCCTGACCCTTCCATCAGATGTACTCATATCTCTGTGTCTCTATTGTTAAAAACAAATCAGCCATGATATCTTGCCTGGAACTCACAGCTAGGTCTTGATGCTCTCCTAATGGACATAGAGAATTTCACAGAATATCACTATCACACAAGGTCACTCTGTGGAGCAAGACAAAACAAGACCACTCTAATCATGTCTCAATACAAGAAAAATGAACACTGTCCAAGCCACAAAATGACCAAACTGCCCCTATGCTGGATAAAGTAAGTGACTGCTACTTCTTTGCGAATCACAGCTTTGGCCTCCTTCCCACCTTCCTCCTTCTACATAAAATATATTGAGATACCTAATGAGCCCTGCCCAGTGTGGCTCAGTTGGTTGGACATTGCCTCATGCACCGAAAGGTCACAGGTTTGATTCCAGATCAGGGCACGTGCCTAGGTTGCATGCTCAGTCCCCAGTAGGGGGTGTGCAGGAGGCAGCTGATTGATGTTTCTCTCTCACATTGATGTTCCTCTCTCTAAAAATCAACATTAAAAAAAATTTTTTTTAAATATTTATATATATATATATATATATATATATATATATATATATATATATATATATTTATCCTCACCCGAGGACATTTTTTGCATTTATCTTCAGATAGAGTGGGAGGGAGAGAGGGAGGAAGAGAGAGAGAGAAACATCGATGTGAGAGAGACACATCAACCAGTTGCCACCCACATGACCCCAACCGGGGCATGGACAAACTGCAGCCAAGGTACGATCCCTCAGCGGGAACTGAACCCGGGACTCTTTGGTCCGCAGGCCGGCGCTCTAACCGCTGAGCCAAACCAGTCAGGGCTCAATATTAAAATATTTTTAAAAATAGACACCTAATGAAAATTATCCCCTTTATGACAGCATCTAATCCAGAGCAAAGACCCAATTTCTCAAATCCACACCAAAATCACTTCACACAAGCCCAAGTCTTTTAATAACACATTCCTACTAAGATGTCTCACTATTCACCCATGGTGGGTGTTCTCCCTTGTTATAATGAATAATAAACCCAGCTTATTCAACAGAGGTATGTTTCTAGTGGGTTTTGACTGGAGGGCATTGACAGTTGGAACAGTCAAGTTATTTGGTTAAAGGGTCTCTCTTTCCATCTTTCACCTGAAGAGGATGTATCAAGTTTTATTTTCCCAAGATAGATAGTAAATGATTCTCTTACAAAAGACAAATGGTAAGTTTTACACAATAGAAAAAGCAAACATGATTTTATTAGAAATGAGTTCCCTTGGTGATTTTCTTAGCCTGTTTCATTTTGAATAGAAAAAATTTCATAGCAACCACTTTTCCAGGAGCCCCCTTGTTTCTCACACTGTAGATGAAGAGGTTTAGCACTGAGAGTCACCACTGTGAACATCACCACACTGCTATATCTGTCTCAGCTGAGTGGGAGGATAAAGAATTAAAATACAGAAATACGATGGTGCCATAGAAGAAGAAAACTGTAGCCAGGTGGGAACCCCAGGTGGAGAAGGCTTTCCATCTTCCCTCTGTGGATGGGACTCTCAGGACAGCACAAGTGATAAGGACGTAAGATACCAGGATGCAAATAAAAGGAACAATCATTATCTCTCAAAAGTGTGCCCTGCACCTTTCCCATCCCCTTCTTCTTCACCACCACCCCTGGCGTGTTACCTTTGCCTTTCCCTCTCCTAAGCTCCAAGGGCCCTTCTTTTGCTTCTGTAATTGTTTCCTGAGCCTCCACAGCCCAGCTGGCTCACTTTTACTACCTCTGTAACTTTCTCAATAAACTTTCTCTTATAATTTGAAGAAAAAAAAAGAATCATCATCTCATTGAGGTGTGTATCAGAACAGGAGAGTTTCAGGAGAGCAGTAGCATCACTGAAGAAGTGGGGGATGGTGTTGTCTGTACAGAATGAGGCTTGAGCCATCAGCAGAGTATATGATAAGGCATCCAGGTTGGCAATGACCCACGACCCCATTGACCAGCAGGTCACAGAGCTGGTGGATCATCTTTGCTGAGTAGTGTAAGGGGTGGCATATGGTGAAAAAGTGGTTATAGGCCATCAGAGCCAGAAGGAAACTGTCCATATCCATCAACATGAAAAGAAAATAAATCTGCATAAGACACCCAGAGAAGGAGATGGTCTGACTCCTGAGTATAAGGTTGCTCAGCATCTTGGGGACAATGGAGAAGCAGATGTCCATGAAGGACAGGTTGCTGAGGAAGAAGTACATGGGAGTGTGCAGGTGGGAGTTCATGCTGATTGATGGCTCAGAGGACGAGTAGGTTTGCTAGGACCATGACCAGGTACATGCTCAGAAAGAAGATGAAAAGGAGCCGCTGCTGCTGGGGTTGCCTGGAGAGCCCCAGGAGGAGGAACTAGGAGACATGACTGGTCTTCCCCTCTCATGGACCTGGAGTCAGATGCAGAGAAGGTCATAAACCTAGAAGCTAAGGGTTTAGATGCAACAACCTAAGCTCCAGCGACAGCCATGTTAGTGAAACCTGTATTAGAATTGTTCTGTCAGGATCCACCCCTAGTCCCGACACCCTCAACTTCCAACTCTTAGTCCTAGATGATGCTGGTCCCGCTGGACTCAGTTTTAAAATGTTATCAAATATAACATAAAAACAACACACAGGCACATACAGAGCCTTTCTCTGCCATTATATGTTTCTGTTAGTAGCTCACAGAGATAAAAGAAACAGCCAATTATTAACTGAGTTTATCTCAAGCTCCAGCTGATGGATTCAGGACTCTTATTACTCCCTGGATCTGCAAGGAGGTTCTTCAAAGAACTTCCCTCATTAGTAAAGAAATACTGACATCTTCACTGTTATAATCTTACCTGGAGAAGCTGTTCCCATTGCTATCAAGTGTTCACCTTTGAGGAACTGTCCAATGCTTCTCTTTATTATAAGGTTTGGAAAGTCTTGGAAATATAGGTATTTCCTGAGCAAGTGAGGAGCGGAGGTTCATGGCCTTAGCCCTCTGTGCAGGAAGGATGTTTGGGGAAACTAGAGATGGGTATTTATAGTAGCGTCCATGGCTGCTGGAACCTAATTTCCTGAGAACTTCATTAGAGACAAGAAAAAAAAAACTGTCTCACCTATTTTCTGGTCCCTGGGGACTCCACAGTGCTGACAAAGTATATTATCAAGTCCTAAGTCAGAACTTGGAGATACAGCAATCTAGGTGGAGACAGGTCCCAGAGAAAACTTCCAAGACCTCATTGCATCATCTTGCTGATCTAGACTTATGTTTGTGGATTTGAAAATTCCATTATTAATTTTTTTCTTATTTTCTTAGTTCAGAAACTGGGATTACTATAGTATTATCTGAGTGAACCTCTTTTTTTCTCTCATATCTGGTCATTTACTGTGTAGAGATAGTGGTATATTTTCAGATAGGGATGCTGGGGCGGGGGCATGGCATTACAGAGTTGTACTTAATCCTTTAAAGCATTTGGTGTGAAGGATAACCTGTTTGTAATTGCAGGGAGAGATGTATTGGAGAGAGCACAGCAAGCCATGACTGAGAAACTCCAGGCTCCTAGAGTAGACTTCTTTTGGAATATCTTCCCAGCTCACAATGAGTCACTCTTTTCTGAGAATGGTCCCCTAATCCACAGAGTCCCAGGGCTGTGGGCTCCAGAAGCACATTTTACACTGCACCACCTCTTACCCAGTGAGGACTCATCATTGGAGGAGGAAACTGGGAACCGAGGCTGAGGGACTATGAGTCATTCTCAGTATGACTTGGTCTGGATATGTAAAGCCAGAAGTTTACAAATCTCTCCTGACTGCCTCATAGATGGAGATGTAAAAGACTACAGAGTACAGCAAAATGTGCAAACACAGAGAGAAGCAGAGATGAGCTGGAGAGAGTACGGATAGCTTTCCAGTTCAGAGTTCAAGTCCTTTTCTAATGATTGACTACACTGTGGCCTCACTCACAGTTTTTAGTTGCAAATAACAAAAATCAAGTTTCGCTGAGCAAAGCAGAGAATTATATCTTGAAAATGATAATGGATACCTTTCAAAAACACTGAGCAGCTGGAGAACCAGACTCAGAAGGTCACACACCAGCTATAATGGCCAAAACCATGCCACAGAATTGGTTTTATTAGCATACCAATGATTCCTGCTGCCAGCAAGCATAAATGTTAGGAGTTAATGGTTTTGGCCCTGGCCAGTGTGGCTCAATTGGTTGGGCATCGTCCCATGCACCAAAAGGTTGCCAGTTCAATAATTCCCAGTCAGGGCACATGCCCGGGCTGTGGGCTTGATCCCCGGCAGGAGGCAACTGATTGATGTTTCACTCTCACATTAATTTTCTCTCTCTCTTTCTCACCCTCTCCCTTCCTCTCTCTCTAAAAATCAATTTTTAAAAATATTTTTTTAAAAAAGAGTTCATGCCCAGCCAATGTGGCTCAGTGGTTGAGCATCGGCCCATGCACCAGGACCTGGTCACTGGTTCAATTCCCAGTCAGGGCACATGCCCAGGTTGTGGGCCGAATCCCCAGTGGGGGGCATGCAGGGGGCAGCCAGTTGATGTTCTCTCTCATCGATGTGTCTATCTCTCTCTCCCTCTCCCTTCCTCTCTCTCTAGAGTCAATAAAGAAAATAAAAAGAGTTCATGGCTTTGACACAACTATTACTGGACTTAGGCTGCCACCAGTAGGCTGCCACCACTGTTGCCCTGGGAATCCATCTTGTTGCAATGGCTGCCATTGCTAGAAAAAGCTTCCCTTGGTTTGCCCTTCTTCATGTCAAAGGCTAAGTCAAGATATCTGACAGGTAGTCACATGCCCACATCTCAGCTGCAAGAGAGGCTGGGAGACAAGTTATTCAGGGTTTCCTTATATAAGAAATTATGTGATAGGGGATTACCTAAGCGTTGGAAGGGGTTACAGAAGTTGAGAAGCAGAAATGTTCACTAGAATATACCCCTCCAGCTGCACAACATTAAACACACATGCCTCTTACCAATTTACCTTTCAGCAGAAGAGAGATTTTCTGGCCAAATACAAGGCAACTATCCTTCCTACAATAGGGGAACAACTCAAAATCCCATCAGTTACTGTATCCATGTCCACAATCAGGATCTCCCCTATATCAATCATGATCCCATCAAGACCATCTATAACTTCTGAATCAGTCTTGAAAGTTAAGCAATAACTGCACACCCTATGTGTGTGTTGAATAGAGGGACAAATGGAGAGAAAAGAAGAAGAAAGCTAGCTAGTTATAATACATAAATATATACATAACAAAGGAAGGATGAAAATATGACTGGATGATATAGTCTTCATTTCCAGAGGTAGCCATGAATCCTTAGTTGACTGTAATAATTTTCCTGGTCCACAATCTAATTCATGTTCCCTTTGTCTTTACCCAGCATCTCAGTTGTTCAAGGTTATTAAAATCTGATATAGTAACCTAAACTTTTATGTTTGAGAGATTTGGTACCCTTTTGATCTTACCCATATAAAATTAGCCTAATCTTTCATTAATTGCCATCACTGGACATGACAATTCCAGAATCCTCTCAAGGAGATCTTTTTTTTTTTTTTTTTTTTAATCCTCACCCGAGGACATTTTTCCATTTTTTGTTCAGATAGAGTGGGAGGGAGAGAGAGGAAGAGTGAGAGAGAGAGAGAGAAACATTGACATGAAAGGGACACATCAAGTGGCTGCCTCTCGCACACAAGACCCAACCAGGGCCGGGGACAAACTGCAACCGAGGTACGTGCCCCTAGCGGGAACCGAACCTGGGTCTCTCTGAACCGCAGGCCAACGGTCTAACCGCTGAGCCAAACCGGCCAGGGCTCAAGGAGATCTTTACATCCATAATCCTCTCTGTTATCATTGTATAGCAGCAAAACTATTTTCTACTGGTAGTCAAAGTCAAAACAATATTAGAATCTCCTTTTTGGTCAGTTTATCCAGTAGCAAATGGAGCCCAAATTGGTCAGCAAGAAGTCTCTTCAGAGCCCAGTGTTGCTGGGATAAGAAGAAAAATTTTGCAAGCAGATCGTTAGGTATTGCTTCCACCTCTTGTTTCCTTGCCCCATAAATTCCTGGTTGGGAAAAAGTTCAGCAAATATTGGTATGAAACTTACACGGTATCCTGTAAAATAGCCCCCTAACCTTACAGGGTAACCTCAACTGGTGCAAAACTGAGTCTGTAAAAGACCATTTCTCTATTCAATAGGGTCACCTGCTTTTGGTGATGGTACAAGTAAATACCAATGAGCCCATGGACCCCAGCCTTATTCCTTATATAGTTACTCTATTATTGCCAAGTAACAAATAATTCCAAAATTTATCTACTTAAAACAGTAAACATGTATCTTACACAGTTCCTGTGGGTCAAGAATCTGGTAATGAGTCCGGCCAGTGTGGCTCAGTGGTTGAGCATCGACTCATGCAACAAGAGGTCGCCGGTTTGATTCCCAGTCAGGACACATGGCCAGGTTGTAGGCCAAATCCCCACTGGGGGGCATGCAGGAGGTGGCCAATCGATGTTCTCTCTCATCGATGTTTCTATCTCTCTCCCTCTCCCTTCCTCTCTCTCTAAAATCAATAAAGAAAAAAAATTTAAAAAGAAAAGAATCTGGTAATGTTTTAACTGGTTCTGTGTCAGGGCTTCTCATGAGACAGATGTCAGCAGGGGCTTAGTCACCTGAATGCTTGACTGTTGCTGGAGGATGTGCTTCCAATGTGCTCATACAGCTATTGGAAGCCTCAGTTCCTCACTCACATGTACTTCTCCACAGAGCTAACTTGATATATACTTGCAACAGAGTAGCTGGTTTCCCCAGAGCAAGTGATTCAAGAGAGCAAGATGGAGGCCATACTATCTTTTATAACTGAGCTCCAGAAGTCACACAGCACTATCTCCACAACATCCTATTGTCTATTCAGTACTATGGACTGTAGCCCCACAAAAGTCATATGTTAAGATCCTAACCCCAAAAGTGATGGTATTAGGAGGTGGGGCTTTGGGAGGTGATTAGGTCATGAGGGCAGAGCGATCACCAATGGGATTAGTACAAGAATCCCGAGAAAGCTCTTTTGTCCCTTCTGCCATGTGAGGTTACACTGAAAAGACTACCACCTATTGACCAGGAAATGAGCTCTCACCAGACACCAAATGTGCCAGCATCTTGATCTTGGACTTTGCAGCCTCTAGAACTGTAAAAAATAAATTTCTGGTGTTTATAAACTACCCAGTCTATGATATTTTGTTATTGCAGCCCCAATGGATTAAGACAAAAAGTCAGCCCAATTCAAAGTGGGATTACACAAGGCTATGATAATTGAGGGCTATCTTGGCAACTGGCTACCACATCCCTTTTATTATAAAGTGAGTTTCTTTGTTAGAAATGATGTTTGTAGGATGCCAAGTTGATAAATAGATCCATTCATCCCTAATACACATCCTATCAGTCTTTAAACCTCAAGTACATTCATTTCCCTTCCTGACTGTTTCTGAATGTTCTCAGATACCAATGTTCATGGTAGGTTTTCTATCTACATCATCCCTCATGACTTTCATTATATCATCTCAAGTGGTAAGTGACGCCTGAAATGTCATAAAGATCCTGAATCCTACTCACAAAGCTCAAACCTTAACATCTCCTTCAGGTTTGCAGTATAGGTCACCATCTGAAGAACCAAATACACATACCAACATTGCCTCCTAGACCAGCAATCTTGGGAAGCTTAAAGCAGCAATTCTCAAACACTGACGTGCACAGAAATCACCGTTGGTAAAGTGAAGATTCTGATTCAAGAAGTCTGGTATGGAGCCTGAAATAAAGCATTTCCACCAATCACGCAGGCAATGCCTGGTCCTCGGGTCACACTGAGTAGCAAGGGCTTAGCCCTTATTCTGAGAAGGGTCCGAGCCACGTACATACGTTTATGCGCTGCTGGCTCCCGAGCCAACCTCGTGTTTTGAAAGTTATCAGATTGGAAGTCAGACCTGGCTTCCAACAGTCCTGGCTTCTGGAAGCAGGAGATGGAAATTCTCAACACCTCCCTAACCAGGAAGGGTGGACAGCTGGGACAGAGACCTAAAGGACCGGAAGCTGGCGGCGTGTGGAAGGCTCATGGGACCCGCCAGTTGTCCAGGTTTGGCGGGCACCAACCCCAGTGTGCCTTTTTAAAAAATCCTCACCAGAGGATATATTTTTTCATTTATCTTCAGGTGGGGGGTGGGGGGGGGGAGGCAGGGACAAGGACAGAGAGAGAAACAGAGAGAGAGACAGAGAGAAACATGGACGTGAGAGAGACACATCGATTGGTTGCCTCCCACTCGGCCCCAACCCAGGCAGGGAACCAACCGCAACCGAGGTAGGTGCCCTTGACCAGAACCGAACTCATGACTCTTTGGTCCATGGGCCGATCCTCTAACCGCTGAGCCATACAGGCCAGGGCCCTAGTGTGCCTCTTTATGCCATTTCAGGGTAAAAGAGTCACAGCCACTTACTGCAGAGCAGAATCTCCGCTCCATGCTGGAGTTCCCAGCCCACAAGACTTCAGTTGAGAGTCTCCGCACAAAAAAAAGGCGGGCGTAGGAGGGAGTTGCCACAGAGATTCCCCGCACGACTGCGCAGAGCTGATGCCCTGCCTTCTCCTATCTAATTGGGCAGGAGCACGCGGCAAGAAGGGTGATGGTCCACTATTATTGGATAATTAAAGAAAGATCTGCAAGGGGCGGGGCAGGGCAAGGAGAGCCAGGCAACGCAGCCTCTGATTGGTCCCGATAGAGGGTGCATGCAGCTCATCCAGGAAGAGGCATTGTCTTGTCCGTCCCTTTCCCGCTCAAGGAGCTGTGGGAGTCTCACAAGGAGAAAGTGGGGGAAGGGGGCATAGAAGTGCAAAATTTAAGGGGGCCCTAAAAACTTAGTAATCAACATAAGTATTTCAGTGCAGTGACTTATAAAAATCAAATTGATGCTAAAGTCTTTGAACAAAATATCAAATTTAAAGACAAGTGAGATTGAAGTTAATTTAATATTATTGAAGACCTTCACTTGGCCCAGAGAAATTGTCAAATATGGCAATTCTCTCAGTTGAAACCAAAATAGGCCAAGAAGTAGATTTCGACTAATTTACTGCCACTAAAGCTGGTGTGACAGTAAAACACAGCCAGACGTTAATTAAAGCAGGGAAGATTTTATTCAGTAATTACTGACAGTAGGGGAAGGAGCTGAGCACCATTCCGATTTCTGCAGAGGTGATTGGGCATTAAAGGAAAAGTGAGGAAGTAGGGAGGGGGGATGGCAGTGGCGTTAAGTGCTCAGGGAAGTGGAAATTTTCAAAAAGTGGGATGAGGGGGTTGGTCCTTGTGAAACCTATCTGGGTTTGCCGTTATGGAAGTTAGTCTCCTACCCTCTCACAGGGACAGAGAGGAAGGGGCCCTCTTCAGATGTTACTGGAACAGAGTAAATTCTTTCGGCAGCCTTGATTTTTTTTTGAGGCAGGCACTTTAAGAGGGGGCTAGGGTCATCCTAGGGACATGGTCGTGAGCTGTTAGAAGCCATCTTAGTGTTTGTTCAAGTCTTTTAGGTAAAAGTTGAGCCTGTTTGACAAGAGGGAGGAGCCTGACTAGAGTTTGGTCAAGGAGGGAATCTTTTTCACTAGGAAGTAACATTTTTAAGTATTCTGGTTTTGGTATAGATACAATATTGGAATTAGATATATGAGTTGTAATAGACCCAATTTTTAATTTTTTCAACTACTTTAAATGTTTTGAGGAAAAATTGACCATTAAAAATACATTAAAACAGCCCTGGATGGTTTGGCTCAGCAGTTAGAACATTGGCCAGGGCACCAATGAGTCGAAGGTTCAATTCTGGTCAAGGGCACGTACCTGGGTTGCAGTTCGTCCCTGGCGCTGGTTGGGGTCATGTGGGAGGCAACCAGTCGATGTGTCCCTCTCATGTTGATGTTTCTCTCTCTCTCTCCCTCTCTTCCTCTCTCTCCCTCCCACTCTATCTGAGCAAAAATGAAAAAATATCCTCAGGTGAGGATTTTTAAAAAACATTAAAACATGCATATCAGGCTTCAATATAACTTGGAAGCTCCAATATAAGGTGGCAGAGAGCTGAGCCAACATCTGAGTCCCACCCCAGAGATTCTGATGTAATTGGTCAAGATTTGGTCCAACATCAATACATATACTGTCAGAGCTCCCCAGGTGCATCCAAGATAGAAAACCACTTACGTAGATTCTGAGAGCATTTCTAATTAAGAAACGCAAAAATGCTTTTTACATGTAGCTTTTCAAAGTGATCACTTAGAAAGGAAAAACTTGACCTTTATGCAAAGCGGTTTGAAATAAAAAATTAGAAACAAATATATAATAATTACCTATTTAAAGGAACAGAATTTTACTGAAGTCTGAGTTCATTGATAAGTATCAATTGAGAATATTTACATTTATTTTAAGTTCTTTGCAGACACTATGATAAATAGTTGCTACATTTCAGTAAATTGGCAAATATTAATATGAATGGGAATGATAAGTCCATGGTACTTTTGTCAGTAAGAGTATGTCATCCTGCCAATTATTTTTTGCAGGGCCCCTTTCAAGTCCCTGTTCTTCAGGCTGTAGAGGAAAGGGTTCAGCATGGGGGTCACCACTGTGTACATCACAGTAGCTGTGGTGTCCTTCTCAGATGAGTGCAAGGATGAAGGGTTGAAATACACAGCAGTGATGGTGCCATAGAAGACGAAAACCACAGCCAGGTGTGAGGCACAGTTGGAGAAGGCTTTCCGTCTTCCCTTTGTGGATGGGACTCTCAGGACAGCACAGGTGAAATGGATATATGAAGTCAGGATGCAAACAAATGGGGTAATCATGATCAGGGCACCCTCAGTCAGAATCATCATCTCATTGATGTGTGTGTCAGAGCAATAGAGTTTCGGGAGGGGACTCACATCACAGAAGTGGGGGATGGTATTGTCTGCACAGAACAGGAGTCATCAGCAAAGTTTGCAATCGATCATTCAGGCTGGCAATGACCCATAACCCAGTGACCAGCAGAGCACAGAGCTGGTGGATCATCTTTGTTGAGTAGTGTAAGAGGTAGAATATGGTGACAAAGCAGTCATGCCCATCACAGTTATTAGGAAATTGTCCATGTCGGCAAGGTCAAAGAGAAAATACATCTGTGTGAGACACTCAGAGAAGGAGATGGTCTGATTCTCGAGTTTGTGGTTGGCCAGCATCTTGGGCATGGATGGGGAAGAATCAGATGTCCACCAAGGACAGGTTGCTAAGGAAGAAGTACATGGGAGTGTGCAGGTGGAGTCCATGCTAATGGCCAGGAAGATGAGTGGTTTCAAAGGACCGTAGCCAAGTAGATGCTCAGGAAGAGGACAGAGGGGGGCTGCTGCCTGGAGAGCCCCAGAAGGAACTCAGAGACACTTGACTGGTTTGCCCCTCTCACGAGGCTGGGAGCCTGGGCTCAGAGGCAGATAAAGAAGAAAAAAATAAAAAACCTGGAAAATGATGGTTAAGATGGGGCAGTTAAGAAGATTGCAAGGATCCCTCCTTATTTTCAAATGCATAAAAGAAGCTGCAAAACTATTATTCTTGAGAGCATTTTAGATCTTGCTCCCCAGTATATGTTGTCAAATAAACTCTAATACAAATTAAAAAAAAAAAAAAGATTCCAAAGAGAAAGGCTGTGTGACATAGGTGAGACATTAGAACTTTGCTCCCTGTGTGCTTTGGCCAGTGATGTCCCTCTTTGTGCCTCTATTACTTTATTAGCAAAATGAGGGCAGTGTGCTTATGCATGTACAGACACTGAGAAATTGTGACAGTGGTTTTGTCCATAAATCCTTTGTATGTTTGAACTTTCTACCATACCATGTATTTTTTTTTTTTTAATTCTCACCTGAGGATATTTTTCCATTGAATTTTTTTTTTATCCTCACCCGAGGACATTTTCCCATTTTTTGTTCAGATAGAGTGGGAGGGAGAGAGGAAGAGAGAGAGAGAAACATCGACGTGAAAGGGACACATCAAGTGGCTGCCACCCACACGACCCAACCAGGGCTGGGGACAAACTGCAACCGAGGTACGTGCCCTTAGCGGGAACCAAACCCGGGTCTCTCTGGACCGCAGGCCGACGCTCTAACCGCTAAGCCAAACCGGCCAGGGCTCCATTGATTTTTGAGATAGAGTGGGAGGGAGAGAGTAAGAGAGAGAAATATCGATGTGAGAGAGACACATCGATTGGTTGCCTTCTGCATGACCCCAACCAAGGCCAGGGACCGAACTGCAACCAAAGTATGTGCCCTTGACTGGAATTGAACCTGCGACTCTTTGGTCTGCGGGCTGACGCTCTAACCACTGAACCAAACCAGCCAGGGCAATACTATGTATTTTTTAAGTGTCACAAAACATTATAGATATAAGAATATTAATAGAGACTTTAATATTTATAATGAGTGCTGTAAACATATGTGTAAATGATTACCATAGAAACTGACATGTAGCAAGCACATACCCTAATATAGGGTACTGATATTATTGATGTCATAGGTGGTGTTCCCTTAGAGAACATTTTTCAGTTCCATTATCTCTAATCTGGACATATTACACATTCTTTACATGTTTGCTCTGAGGATGTTATCAGTGATCAATCAATAACTGCTCCCAGAGTGGTAATAATAATATTGCTGTTGCTGCTTCCTGGGCTCACATTTTCAGAGCACTTTATAGAGTTCTGAGCCAGCCCTTCTTGGCTATGTCCACTGAACTCTCTAAGTCAAACTTGTAAAATTAAGATGGAAATTATCCAGAGGTATAAGCAGAAAGTCAGCCAGTTTTTGTTCATCACAGTTCAGGGTCTCATAAACAAGACAAATACTGGTCATGACTAGGCAATCACAAGGATCTGCTTGATAATCTCAGAACTGCTCCTGCAGCTCCACTTAAAAGAAGGACGTAGTGAAATGTGCCCCCATACAGATTTACACCTTAACAAGCCGTTCCTGCTGAAGTCCCACTGATCTGACCCTTACCCAAGAAGAAAGGCACTCTTCATAGTCACGAGAAATCCCAGGTTTGCTTTACTTTTCCAGATCCAGTTCCTACACCACTTGCTAATCAGGAGACCTGGGTCAAATGCTGCTTGGCTGCCATGCACTTCTCCTGCCAGCAGTTCATGACACTCCCAATTCATTCTCATTGTCACACTAACTAGTGTGTACACACTCTTCTCTGAGCATAAATCACAATATCATGTATCCAGCTAGCTAAGTTGGTACACTCTTAATCTCAGGGTTGGGGGTTTGAGACCTGCGTTGGATGTGTGTTTCCTTTTCTCTTGCACCCTAGACTACAGAGAAGGGTGAGAAAGACAGGACTCTCGCCTGGCCGGTGTGGGTCAGTGATTGAGTGTCGACCCATGAACCAAGAGGTCACCAGTTCTATTCCTGGTCAGGGCACATGCCCGAGATGTGGGCCCGATCCCCAGTGGGGGGCACGTAGGAGGCGGCCAGTAGATGTTCTCTCTCATCGATGTTTCTATCCTTTCATCCCTCTCCTTTCCTCTCTCTCTAAATATCAATAAAGAAAAAAAAATATTAAAAAAAAAAAAGACAGGATTCTCTTTAAATACATGGCCAGATGGCTTTGAATGAAAGTTTTTTAAGTTAGCAAGACTTAGAAAGATATCCATAGTATTATATCATTTAAAAAAGGGGAACAACCAGATATAATGTGTCTCCTGAGGAGATACTAGAGGCAATGAACATCACATCTGTAAGTAAAATTTTCTAATAGGTCCATTAAAAATGTTAAAGTGAAATTCACTTTCTGGCACACACATAATATCCTAGACTCACCTTGTCTTTTTCCTGCCCAGAGCTGCAACCAGCCCTTTCTCTAAAGGACCATATATTTTTTTAGTAGGGAATGGTATTTAGAAACCAAGATCTGGGTGCTAATTGGTACTGGGTTGTCACTGATTACAGTTTTTTTGTTCATCTTAACTTTTATTTACTTATTTATTTATTTTATCCTCACCTGAGGACATTTTTTTGCATTTATCTTCAGACAGAGCAGGAGGGAGAGAGGGAGGAAGAGAGAGAGAAACATCGACGTGAGAGAGACACATCGACTGGTTGCCACCCAAACGACCCCAACCAGGGCCAGGGACAAACTGCAACCGCGGTACGTGCCCTTAGCGGGAACCAAATCCGGGACTCTCTGGTCCGCCGGCCAATGCTCTAACCGCTGAGCCAAACCGGCCAGGGCTAAGTTTTGTAAATTAAAAAAAATGTTTTTATTGATGTCAGAGAGAGGAAGAGTAAGAGAGATAGAAACATTGATGAGAGATCAATCAGCTGCCTTTTGTACACCCCCTACTGGGGATCCAACAGGCAACCTTTCATATGTGGGATGATGCCCAACCAACTGAGCCACACCTGCTGGGCATAATTTTGATACTTGTGCAATAAAAGTTGACCTGGACACTCTGAGGAAGTTTTCAGTGCTGCTTCCTGAAGAAAACAGACCCATCTCAGGAGGTCTCAGGAAGGACCTGGTGGACACACTCTTGGATGACTATGGTTCAGTGGCCATTGGGACTGTATGAGCAAACACTCTCCAAAATATGTTTTTTCAGTCCTTCCCACCCTCCTTTATACCCCAGCCTTCAAAATAAAGGATATATCATGTGCCAACAAACCTAATATGGTCCTTCAAAGAATTAGCCATAACTCTCCAAAAGGTAATAAAGACATTTAATGGACAGACTTGCTTCAAATAAATAACACCAGCATTGGTCTTTTTTCCCCTCTTCTACTGTTATGTTCTGTGTATCATCTGTGTATCTTAATTTCTCAATTGAAAATTAGCAAGAATATTGGGCAAAGCAGATAAACCATCCCATTTGTGTTTTGTTTTGTCCCTCTAACTAATACTTAATTGGATTGATTTTCACCTATCCCAAATCAAAAATCTGTGAGACATGGGACTGAAGTACTAAATAAACTGTTGAAACCAAAACTAATCTTTAAACCAAAAGTATACCCAGCCGGTGTGGCTCAGTGGATTGAGCGTCATCCCATGGACTGAGAGGTCCCAGTTCAATTCCCTGTCAGGGCACATGCCCAGGTTGTGGGCCTGATCCTCAGTGGGGGGCGTGCAGGAGGCAGCTGATTGATGTTCTCTCTCATTGATGTTTCTATCTCTCTCTCCCTCTCCCTTCCTCTCTCTGAAATCAATAAAGAAAAATAAATAAATAAATACATAAATACATAAATAAATAAAATAAAGAAACTGCCAGTGTATTCCCATTTTATATTCCCACCAACAGTGTTTGAGTGACCCAGTTTCTCAGATAAAATGTTCAATAGAAAGAGAGTGCAGCATCCTTGCTGCATTTCCAACCTCAGAGACAACGTCTTCAAGGTTTCATCATCAAGTATGAAGTTTGCTGTCGTATTTTGTAGATAATTTTGGCAAGTTATGAATATTACTCCCTTTTTCTAGTTTACTAAAAAATTTAAAATTCATGAATGAAAGTTGGATTATATCAAATACTTACCCTTGAATTTATTGAATACATTGATTTTCTAATGTCAAAACAACCTTATATTCCTCAGAATTATCTCAACTTGGCCATGGTGTATTATTCTTTTTATATGTCATAAGATTTGGTTTGTTGATAATTTTGTTTAAAAATTTACATCTATTTTCATGAGTGAGATTATGTGCTTTTTAAATTCTTTTTTTTTTTTAATCCTCACCCGAGGACATTTTTGCATTTATCTTCAGATGGAATGGGAGGGAGACAGAGAGAAAAACATCAATGTGAGAGAGACACATCCATTGGTTGCCACCCACAAGACCCCAACCGGGCTGGGGACAAACTGCAACCAAGGTATGTGCCCTTAGTGGGAACTGAACCCTGGTCTCTCTGGTCCGTGGGCGGATGCTCTAACCGCTGAGCCAAACTGGCCAGGGTGCTTTTTGAATTCTTTTTCATGCTGTTCATGTTTATTTTTTTTTTAAAGAGATCAAATTTTTCTTTTTTCCCCCTCCATATCTTACTTTGTTGTGTTTTTAAATATATATCTATTAATTTTTTAGATAGGAAGGGAGAGGAGGAGAGAGATAGAAACATGGATGAGAAAGAAACATCAATTGATGAGAGAGAAACATCAATCAATGAAAGAGAAACATCAATCGGCTGCCTCCTGCATGCCCCACACTGAGGATCAGGCTGGAAACCTGGGCATGTGCCCTGACAGGGAATGGAACCAGCGACCTCTCAGTGCACAGGATGACACTGAATCAACTGAGCCACACTAGCCAGCCGGGCCCTTTGTTGTGTTTTTTAAGTTTTATTTATCTATTTTTAATTACACTTGATATTCAATATTATTTTATATTAGTTTCAGGTGTACAGTATAGTCATTAGACATATAATTTAGGAAGTGATCCCCCTGATAAGTCTAGTACCCACTTGGCACCGTACATAGTTATTACAATATTATTGACTATATTCCCCATGCTGTACTTTTACATTCCCCTGACTATTTTCTAACTAATTGAACTTCTTACACTCTTCACCTTTGTTCAGATAGAGTGGGAGGGGGTGAGAGAGAGAGAGAGAGAGAGAGAGAGAGAGAGAGAGAGAGAGAGAGAAACATCAACATGAAAGGGACACATCGAGTGGCTGCCACCCACACGACCAACCAGGGCCGGGGACAAACTGCAACCGAGGTACATGCCCTTAGCGGGAACTGAACCCAGGTCTCTCTGGACCACAGGCTGAAGCTCTAACCACTGAACCAAACCGGCCAGGGCCACTCTTCACCTTTTTCATCTAGTCTCCCACCCTTCCTCCCATTGACATTTTCCTTTTTGAATGTTTGGTATCACACTCCACTGAAGTCATCTGGGTCAAGAATTTCCCTTGGAGGATAATATTTGACTATTGACTCACTTTCATTATTGATCATTTACATTTTTATTCCATTAGGGCATGTTTTGTATTTCAAAAATACAAAAATATTTTTTCTAAAGTTTCAGAAAGTTGTTTGGAATATGCTTGTAATATCTTAAGTTATGCAACAACTGTAAAGTCATTCTTATCCCTGATATGGGTTGAATGTGTCTTCTTTTATTATTTCTTAATCAGCTTTTGCAGTTTTATCAATAACATTAGCTTTTTCCAAAATCTGTCTTCAGGATTTGTCACTACTCTATTGTATGCTTGTTTTCTACTTCATTAATTTCATCTCTTATCTTTATTTTTTTCTTCTTCTTCTAACTTCTTTGTATTTATTTTTGCTGTTCTTTTTCTAATTTCCTGTCATTAGTTTTCAACATTTCTTGTCTATTATGCACATTTAAGGGTATCAATTTCCCTCTAACTACTGCTTTATCTATGTTCTACAGATTTTGGTACGTACGTAGTGTTTTCATCATCAAAGTGTTTTCTGAATCCCATTGTAATTTCTTTCTTAACCCATGGAAACTTTAGAAGTGTGTTGTTTATAACCAAAGAACTTATATGCATATATGCTTAACCCATAGACACAGACAACAGTGTATGAAGGGAGGTGGCAGGAGCAGGGTGGAAGGGGTCAATGGTGGGGGAGGGGACATCTGTAATTCTTTCAACAATAAAGATAAAATTTTTAAAGTGTGTTGTTTAATTTGCGATCATATTTGGATATTTAGTTTTTTTTCTTTATTTTTATATTATTTATTTAGAATTATTTTTATTTATTTTTTAACTATTCTGTAACTACCAATTTGTACTTTTTTAATCCCTTCACCTTTTTCACCCATCACCCCAACCCCCTCCCACCTGGCAACCATCAAAATGTTCTCTGTATCTATGTTTCCATTTCTGTTCTGGTTGTTGCTTATCTTGTTTTAGATATCAGATATAAGCACGATCTATTATATGGCATTTGTCTTTGTCTGTCTGACTCTTTTAAGTCAGCACAATACCCTCTAGGTCTATCCATGTTGTCCAAATGACAAAATTTTCATTCTTAATTATTGCTCAGTCATATTCCTTTGCATATATGTATTATTTCTTCTTTTTCCATTCAACTATTGGTGAACCCTTAGGTGGCCTCCATATCTTGATTATTGTATATAATGCTTCAATGAACATATGGGTGCATATGTCTTTTTGTATTAGTGTTTTGTTTCTTCAGATAAATAAACTTGCTGGGTCCTTCTTTCTCTCATTATAACTTTTGTTTAAAAGTCTATTTTGCCTGGTATAAGTATTGCTACCCCAGCTTCTTTTATTTTTACTTTCATGAAATATCTTTTCCATTCTTTCACTTTCAGTCTGTGTGTATCTTTTGCTCTGAAGTGAGTCTCTTGTAGACAGATATGTAAGAATCATGTATTCTTATCCATTCAGCCACCATATGTCTTTTGATTGGAGCATTTAACCCATTTGCATTTATTTTTGAAATTTTTAAAATATGTTTTTATTTTTTAGAGAGAGAGAAAGGGAGAGATAGATCGAAACATCGGTGTGAAAGAGAAACCTCAATTGGCTGCTTTCTGCATGCCCCCCATTGGGGATAGAGCCTGAAACCTGGGCATGTACCTTGACTGGGAATTAACTGGGACCCTTCAGTCCATGGGATTATGCTCACTCTACTGAGTCACATCAGCGGGGCAGTCTATTTGCATTTAAAGTAATTGTTGATAGATATGTATTTATTGTCATTTTATTATTTATCTTCTTTTTTCCCTTTCTCTTCATAAAGAAGACCATTTAACATTTCTTGTAGTACTGATTTGGCAGTGATAAACTCCTTTAGATTTTTCTTGTCTGGGAAGCTCTTTATCTGTCTTTCTATTCTAAATGATAGCTTTGCTGTAGTAGAGTAATCTTAGTTGTAGGCTTTAATCAGTCTTTTAACGTTAGACTTCCACTCATGGCTATTGCCACATATATGTTTTTACTTTATTCTCAACATTTATCTTTCTAAATTTACCTAACATAACCAAAATTCTAACAATCCAAAATTCTAACGTTAAAGGATTGATTGGTCTTAGCTGGTGTAGCTCAGTGGTTAGAGTGTTGCCCCCAAGGGTCTTGGGTTTGATTCCTGGTCAAGGGTGTATATTTGGGTTGCAGGCTCTATCCAGTGTTTCTCTCTCTCTCTCTCTCTAAAAAAAAAAAAGTCAATGGAAAAAATATCCTTGGGTGAGAAATAACAAAAAAGATTGATGAAAGCCTACAACCAAGATTACTTAACTACAGCAAAGCTATCATTTAGACTCAAAAGATAAAGAGCTTCCCAGACAAGAAAAATCTATTTTGACTTATTTTTAGTTTGTTATTTCTCTCTACTTTTTAATTGGCTGTTACATACATTTATTGAGTTTTCTTTCAATTTTTGTGTATTTTTATTTTTAGAAAATTTAGTTCTTTATTTTACATAGTTTCTATTCTCAAAGATATTTTTATTCTTGTCTTTCATGTTTTTATATATAATACGGATAGTTGTATTATAATCTGTCCGATAATCTTGGCACCTGAAATCTTTGCAATTTGATTTCCATTGCCTGTTCTTCATTGGTTGTTACTATAGTGCCTTGTTTGCTTGTTGTTTTTATTGTGAGTTGCCCATTTTCCTTGCAAACTTTTTGGAGTGGAGAATTCTGTGGGATCTGGAATAAAAGTGTATTTCACCACAGAAAATTGTTTATTTCTACCAGGAAGGGTCTCAAGGACTTACTAGTCATGGGTCAGTTTAAACTAAATCTTCTACTTGAGGTTTTGTTTTGTTTTTTTTCCAATTGGCCCTCACGTGCACAAAACTGGATTATTCATGATCCTTGGTCCATGTCACACTCTCAAACTCACCATCCCAAACAAAAGGAAAACCCTGCCAATAATATTTGTCCAACCATATGGTCCTCTGCACCACCCCACTCCTCTCCAGTGTAACCAGCCCCCAGATCCCGTGGGAGGCAGATGCTCTTGGCATCCCTTGGTACTCTTCTTTTCATCACATGCTGAAGGAATCAGTAGGCAAGCACTTGCGACTTCACAGGAGGACTTTCCCTGGGCCTACTGGCTGGACAAGCAGGAAAGGCTGGAGGAATTAATCCACCTCCCCTGAGTTCCACTCTCCCCTCACCCCCAGGTACTAGGAGAAAAGGTGCCTTCCCAAGGAGGGAGTGTTGTGTAAGAATTTGGCACTCCGGGGCATCCCTGCTCAGGATTCTGCAGAACAAATGCCCACTACTGTAGAGCTCTTGAACATGGTTTGTTAAACTTAGTCACAGGTTCCAGATATTCTGACAAAGTGTATCGTCTGGTGAATCCATGCTTGACGTTATTTACTGGTGGGCATAGAGTGGGGCTGTAACCACATGGGATCATATAGTCTTGGATCAACAACACACCCACTACTGTTCTTCAAATGCTTGGATTTCCTAACTATCCCGTGTTAGCAGGACCAAGTTTTCATGTCTGGGCTCCCCCACCCACGCACAATCGGAGCCCCAGAATACGGCGGAGGGGACCCAGCTCCCGGTGGTGCTGGACCTCAGGACCCTGGCACCCCTCGCTGGAGCTCCCGGGACTCCTTCCCGACCTCGGGCAGGGAGAAAGGGGAGCATCAGGAGCCACGCCTAAACGAGGGTGACCGGCTGGCGGGGAGGCAGCCTAGGGACGTTTGCTGCACAAGCTAGGCTCAAACCCATCGCCTCTTCCCAAGCTCCCAGTTCCTCTCGCAGAGGCCCTGGCCTCTTGAGCTCCGGAATGTGGGGGGAGCCCCAGGTTGGACGTTTAAAAAGCATCCAGCATCCGACTAGAGAAGAGTGGGTTTCTGATGCACACAGGAAGGAACACCTAATTTGGACCGACAAAGTAAGTGGCTTGTCGGGAGACAAGGTTTTGCGCTTTGGAAACTATAGCTGGTGGATCTGCACAGGGAGGAGACTCCGATTTCAGACCTGCCTGGAAGGCAGCTCAGCACTCCCAGAGCCCACAAAGTGGGGAAACAGCTCCTGCGTCCCCTACCCGGTCGGGTTCGCCCGCCGTCCTCGGCCGCCGCCTCCACTCTGCGCTGGGACAACAAAGATCCTCTGGCCAGGACGTCCGTGAGTCCCTGCGCCGCCTGTCGGTTACCTCGCAGGCGCTCCTCGCTGAGGTGAGCACGCTGGGGACCCGCTGGGACAGAAGCCCGAGCGCGAGGAGTCACCGGTTGGGTGTGGCAGGTGAACACTCAAGAGCCGGGCGACCGCGCGTGGAGGTCCTGGAGCCCTGATCATTTGGGACCCCCGCTTTGAAAAACGCCGCACCCCCGCGGTGTGGCACCTAGTGGGTGCTGACCAAAAGCCTGCAGAGTGCGTGGAGGAAACTACTACCATGGCCTCTGCTCTTCCTCAGCTCCGGCTTCTCCCGGCTCCGCTCCCCATGCCCCACCCCCCACTCCCACCTCAGACAAGATCAAAACCAAGAACCTGAGCTTCCGACATGGGGCCTCCAACCCGAGGGGCTGGCAGGTTGACGTTGGGTCTTTCGTTCTATGAACCAAACCAGCCGCCAGCAATGGTCCTGGCCTCAGGTGCCCTACGATGGCCTGGCACCGGGAGAGGATGGCTCCAGGAGGGAGGTGAGTCAGACTACCAAGACCCCATACCAGGGCGGGTCAGCAGTGCTCTCCCCAGCTCGATCAGGGCGAGGAGGCGGGTCCTCCGGTGCCCAGATAAAGTGCGAAGTCCCACCACCCCTCCGATCCGTGGTGCTAATTTCTTTGTTCAACAAGGACGGCCGGGAGGCCTGGGTGTATGTGTGTGTGTGGGGGGGGGCACTGAAGTTCTGCCCGTGGAAGCCCGAGCCCCCAACTAAAACGCAACTTTAGCTAAGAATAGGTAGGATTTAACCCAGGACTTGGGAGGCGATAATCTCAAACTCTAAGAGAGCTGTACTCCTAGAGCAACTAACAAAGCACTTCCCCTTACTCATGAATAACCACCTGTTTCCCGGAGTCGTCCCCTCTAACCGCGGTTGGTTGGTAGCGCGAGATCCGGAGCTCAAGGGATGCTGTCTGCGTCACTAGGTCCCCCACCCTGGCTGTGCCAGCAGGAGCCTCCGCCCAGTGGGCGGGCCTGTCTTCGGCTGAAGGCTCAGAAGGGGCGCTGGCTGGTTTGGCTCAGCGGTTAGAGCGTGGGCCCGCCGACCAATGAGTCCAGGGTTGGATTACGGTCAAGGGCAGTACCTCGGTTGCGGTACCTGGCTGGTTGGGGTCGTGCGGGAGGCAGCCACTCGATGTGTCCCTTTCACGTCGATGTTTCTCTCTCTCTCTCTCTCTCTCTCTCTCTCTCTCTCTCTCTCTCTCTCTCTCTCTCTCTCTCTCTCTCTCTCTCCCCCACTCTATCTGAACAAAAATGTCCTGGAGTGAGGATTAAGAAGAAAAAAAAAAGACTCAGAAGGGGAAAGAGGGACTCATTCCGGATTTGAACCCGAGACTTCTCTCACCCAAAGCACAAACCAGACCCCCTAGACCAGCGATTTTCAACCGTGGTCCCTAGACCAGGAATTTTTAACTGTTGTGCCACAGCTCACACTCTGGTGTGTCACAAGAATTTTTAAAACAATGCAATACCTGTTTAGGCAGGGGCACTGTCCTTTTCCCTTAGGTTGTCAAGAAAGAAAAAAAAGACAACAGCAACAAAATAGCCATCCGGTGTGAATGAATCAAAACTATTTTTTGTCAGATCAGCAAATATATATATATATTTAGTGTGCGGAAGAATATTAGTAATTAGTTTATGTGTGCCATGAGATGAAAAAGGTTGAAAATCGCTGCCCTAGACCAATGAGCTGCCATGCCACACTTGCTTTGCCCCTGCTTCTTTCTCTTTCTCCTCCTGCAGCTGACACGGGAAAACATACACAACCCGATAGCTCAGGTGTTAGGGAGCGCACCTGTAAATCTGGCTCCCTGGGTTCTGGCCCTCTGATCCCACCTCAGGTGAGCAGCTGAGCGGCTGCAACTCTCTGAAATCTGGAAACTACCCACTTACGCCTCCTGCCAGGATGACTTGTCTCCCCCTGGGCTTCCCCAGTGGAGGAAAGAAGAGTCAGAGAGTCACAGCCTGGCCCAAGCCAGGCCTCTTCCACACCAGGACCAATCCTCTGTACCCAATGAGCAGCACCTACCCTCCTGGACTGGAAGCCCCTATTTCTTGTGGGGGAGGGGGCAGGGGGCAGGAACAAAGCAGACACTGGAATTTCCAAACTACTAAACATTAGGACCCTTATACCCCTCTACTTGATCAGATCTGGACAGTGTTGCTGAGCAAGAGGTTAGCAGCAAAAGGAATTTCCGTGGATGGCTCATTTGTCCAAGGGAGGATCTCGCTTAGTGTGCAAAGAGGGTCAGATCCTGGAGGGGTGCAGTTTTCAGACTTTGTCTTTCAATTGGGGGCAGCCCTGGGGAGGATAACCCTTGTGGGACTCCTTTCCCAGAGCCTTTGCTAACAAGGAGCGAGAAAGCCCTCCGGTCGGCCTTAAAGGTCCTTGCCTTGTCCTGGGATTGAGTGGCTGAGCTGCTACTCTCCTGGCCCTCCAGAAATGGGAGTTCAGAAAGCAGATCTGGATTCAAGGGGCAGACACCTCTAAGAGCTGAAACCCAGCATAGCTTCCTGCGGTGAGGAGGCATCTGCTTTTATTATCCGGACAGTAGCCGATGCGCCCGAGCTGCGGCAGGTGTGGAGCCCGGGAGGCTTCTCCGCCGACCTCGCCAGGCCTCCGCGCTGCGTGCGCGGTTGAAGCGGTTTGAGGTCGGGGGTCGTGGAGTGCGAAGCCCCGGCGCCCGACATTCGAGGAGTGCCGGCGCCTGTGTCTTCTGTAGCTTGGTTTTGGGTCCCAGCCCCAAGAGCATCGTGGTGGGACAAAGTGTCGCGGAGCTGGGGTGGGGCCGGGATCTGAAGAGACAGGGCGGGGCGGGGATGGTGATGGTGCGGGGGAGGCGGGGATGGTGCTGGTGCTGGTGCTGGTACTCCACGCCTGCGCTGGGCCCTAAACAAAGGAACCAGCACAGCAAAATGCTGGAACAGTTGTCTTTGTGAACACTGGGCCCCTTCGGCACTTTGGGCGCCACGGGACACCTTGAGGTACCCACCAACTCTGGGCGCCGCCAGTGTGGAAGGGGTAGAGGGTAGCGTCCGAGAAAGGAAGCTCGCGCTGGGTGGCCTAACAGAGGAGGCACAGGCCTCCTGAACCAGGGATTATGGGTCCCACTCGAAGTACAGAATGTTTTGGCAGCCTTGTGCTGGGGTGGTTTCCGTCGCCAAAGATTGTCAACTACCACTGAAAGCTGCACCTTCTAGGACTCCCATGATTGAGGATGGGTGTTTCTTTACACTCACGAAGGTTAGAAAAGAAAGAAACGGGCTTCCGTGGGTGTTCCCGGCAGGAGTGATGCCATCCCCAACCATTAGAATTCCCGGCCTCTGAACTGGCCTGAAATTTTACCAAACACTCATGAGCATCTATTATCGGCCACAGCGTGGTGCTAAGCTTTTTATTTATTATTTTTTTTCAAACAGAACTCATAAATGTTTGTGGTACAAGCTGTTACCGTGCTGTTTAACAGATGATGAAAATAAGGCCCAGCTGGCTAAACCTCTCATCCAGAGCCTGGAGTGGGAGGAATGAGACACACCCTGTTTTGGTACCTAAACCAGAAGAGAAAGTTTTTACAATTATGGGCTGGGTCTGCATTTGGTCCCAGGACCTCTGTTCCCAACAACGAGAATCATGCCTCTGGCCCAGCTCAGTCCTTTATTGCGGGACACAAATATGAGCCACATCTGCCATTTAAAAGCGACTAGAAGGCCCGGCTAGTGTGGTTCAGTGGTTGGGCATCGACCCATGCACCAAGAGGTCACCGGTTTGATTCTCGGTCAGGGCACATGCCCAGGTTGTGGGCCAAACCCCCAGTGGGGGGCATGCAGGAGGTGGCCAATTGATGTTCTCTCTCATCGATGTTCTCTGTCATCAATGTTTCTCTCTCTCTCCCTTCCTCTCTCTAAAATCAATCAATCAATCAATCAATCAATCAATCAATCAATCAATATGACTAGTAGTTACCCCACCTGTGTGGCTCAGTGGATTGAGCATCATCCCATGGACTGAGAAGTCCTTGTTGGATTCCTTGTCAGGGCACATGCCCAGGTTGCCGGCTCGATCCTCAGTAAGGGGCATGCAGGAGGCGGCCAATCAATGTTTCTATCTCTCTCTCTAAAAAAATCAATAAAAACATATATATATATTTAAATTGTCTAGTAGCACATTAAAATATAAAAAGAAACAGGTAAAATTAATTGTGATAATATATTTTACTTAATCCAATATATCCAAGATAGTCCAAGACAGGCTATCTTACTATTTTTGTATCAAGTCTTCAAAATTCCATGTGTATTTTACTCTTATAGCAGCATATCTCAGTCGGACCAGTCATATTTCAAGAGCTCAAGAGCTACATGTGGCTTGTGGCTACCATATTGGAGAGCGCATCCCTAGGTCAGAGAATCACACAGACTTTTGCCTTGTTCACCTTCAAACGTGACTTGGGACTTCTGATTATCCTCCATCTAAAAGTAAGGGAAAATAGGGACCGACAACTTGGGCTCAGACAGGGACTTAAACCCAGGATTTCTCACACTCAAAGCAAGAATCATAACCCTAGAGCAGTGGTTCTCAACCTTCCTAATGCCGCGACCCTTTAATACAGTTCCTCATGTTGTATGTGGGCGTATCTGCATGTGGGCGGACCCGCCTGGAGATGGATAGAGGAGCGGTGTCTCGGTTCCCAAGACCATCAGAAATATGTGTTTTCCGATGGTCTTAGGCGACCCCTGTGAAAGGGTCGTTCGACCCCCAAAGGGGTCGCGACCCACAGGTTGAGAACCGCTGCCCTAGAGCAAGAAGCCTCCCGCTTGAGTTGCCAAGGTTTCCCTGTGCTAGGCACTGGGCCTGCTGGCTGGGATTAGGGACTCAACCCTCTTTGGAATGAACCCGAGTTATGGGGAGATGGGAACAGTTGTGCGAAAAGCCCTGAGACTGGGTCTCCTGGGAGAGAGTAAGATGTTCTGGTGCTAAAAGAAGGGGGTGGAGGTTTCTTCTCCCAGTCTAGAGACGAGCAGACAGACCCTCTTGGGTGCCAAAACTCTTGTTCCCTTTCCCCATGGACTCTGGTTCTAGGACCCTGAGTGTGAGCTGGTGTGTTGCTCTAGCCCCATAGCCACTGCCCTTACCCTATCTCTCCACCCCATTATTGGAGTCTTGAAAACCCAGAGCCTTGTCCTGGGTCCCAACTGGGAAGGAAGGTCTTGCTGAGAGGCTCTCCTCTGTCTATGATTGTCACACAAGGTAACCTTCACAAGATTCATTCCCTGTTTGTGAGAGAATGAGGAGGGGGCAGGGTGTTAAATCTTACCTTTTGAATCTCTGATGAACTCCCTGGGAAGCCCAGGGTCAGGAGGCAGAGGACCTTATTCTTTTTATTTAATCTGCACTCCCTCTGGGAAGGTTCAGAGAGTTAGATCCAAGGGCCACCTCTAACCCAGGAGTCCTGACAACTAGGCAGCCCCAGTTTCCTCAAAATAGTTAGGAAACATGCCCATCCATTAGGGGAGGGAAGTCATCTGAGTGTGCTGTGTAAAATTACTCATCTGGGCCTCTATTTTTTTTCAATCCTCACCAGAGGATACTTTTTTCCCATTTTTATCTTCAGATAGAGTTGGAGAGAGAGAGAGAGAGAGAGAGAGACATCGATTGGTTGCTTCCCATATGAGGCAACCCCAACCAGGGTGGGGAACTGAACCCAACCGAGGTTCGTGCCCTTGACCAGAATTGAACCAACAACTCTTTAGTCCAAGGGCTGATGCTCTACCACTGAGCCAAACCGGCCAGGGTTATCTGGACCTCTTTAGATGACAGGAAACAACCTAAAATCCCAAAAGGCTAATAAACAAATGCAACTTGGAACCTAAGTCCCTTGCCCACTTCACCTCACCCTGTCAGAGGCCACCCGACCCTCTTGAGGAGGGAGGTCTTTCTCCTTTACCAAGGTGCCACGTGGTGCCTGGAGCGCAGATGCCTGTAATCCTACGCAGGAAGCAGGAAGTAGTAAGTAGTAATGGTCGAGGGGAACCTGGTTCGAGAGAATCCTGCTCACAGACTTTCTCACAATAGGGGACTTGAACCCATGACTCTGAGATTAAAAGTCCACACCACAATGACTGAGTTAGCCAGAGGCTCTTTCCACTTCTTTCAATGAGAGAAGGAAGTAATCCTGAGGCACAATAAACCCCACCCCCATGCCTACCCCACCCCACCCCTGGCTGGTGCTGTTCCCAGCTTGACTCCCTGGTTCCTCCCCCAACTGTCTGGGAGCCTCAGGATTGAAAGCTTCGAGGGAGGAGACAGGAGATGGCCTGGTCTAAAATTCAGGGACAGGGGTTGGGGGGGGGGGGGCATGGCACGCTGACCCAAAAGACATAGACCCAGGTGTCCAATCATGCTAGGAGGCTAGTATTCCCTAATGGCACCAACACCCACCCACTCCACCCCCAACACTACACTCAGTCCTGGATAGGCACGCAGAGGACAGCAGTGTTAAACTGCTTTCTTCCCTCCAATTTCTGGGATCTGAACTGAAGCTCCCCACTAGCCATCCCTACCTCTTGCAGATGGGAGGGCAGGATCACAGGAGTCAAGGTTACAAGAGATAGGTGGAACAGGGCATCCTTCTCTGTAGTGGGCCCCAGGCGATGAGTACCCCTGGGCCTGCAGGAGTCCCTGGGTCCAAATCCCTGACAAGTTTCACTTTCAAACTCTCAACTTCCTCCCCCTGCTCCACACCCCAAATACCCCACCCTAACTCACCCCTACCCTGCTTTAGGGTAGGCATCAAGGTATGATGGGAAAGATGCAGGACCCTGTACCCCGGGGATTTCGGCCAGAGCCACCTTCTTCCTTTCCAGTAGGTTTATGTAACCTTCGATAGGACACGAGGGAAGACAAGCGCGATACCCTGGGACCTGCGAGTCGATCCAGCCCAGGGATGTCCCTGCAGGGAAAGGACTGCTGGGGCTGAGGAAAGGAACTTCGAGGGACCCAGAGCCATGCAGGGACTTTGGGCGAAGAGCCCAGGGGAGGGAGGGCTTGGCTGAGGACAGGAGCCCCTGGCTCTGCCCAGACCCTAGTCCCCTTGCTGTAGAGGGCTTTGAGGCTTGGGGGGAGGAGGGGTTGGTGCATGGCCTGGACTGGCTGGTTGGGGGGTCAGGAATGCCTTAGTTCCAGGTTTGGGTCCCACAGGGAACTCCCACGTGGTCCTGGAGCTGCAAGCAACTCAGTGGCAACCCAAGTACCCTCCCTCAGCCTGGGCCAGAGGGAAGTCCTGGTGGCAGATGGGGAGGGGGTGGGTGGAACTGATCCTGAACTTTGGGACCTGCACCACTGAACCTCATCCCTATTTGGAAACTGAGCCCAATCCTCCCACCATGTACCCCTTCCCTCCAGGCAGGCATCTGGAACATTCCCCATCTGAGTGAGGGGGAGAAAGTAGACAGAATCAAGGACACCTGTGAAAGACAGTTTGGTTTGCTGGTGTAGAGGTGTGATTTGCTTTGGAAGCAAGTAGTCCCAGGTTCAAGTTCTAAATGAGCTCTGTAATTCAGCTACTTTTTTTCTCAGGATGGCCAGTTTGCTACAACCCAAAAGGGCCAAGGTCCACTCAGGGTTGGCCTGGGACTGTGCTCACTTCTGCTTAGCCAAATGTTGCCAGCACTTTAGCATGGGGTGGAGCAAGGACATGTGGTGTTTCCCTGAACTGCAGATCCCAGTGTTCTAGGGCAGAGGGAAGCAGTCGGGTGCCCAGCCTTCAGACAAGACCTAGTTAGCACTCCAAATCCCAGAGATGAGGGCACACCTCTCCCTGGCCAATCCCTGTCTCATCCACGAAGGGAAATCCAGACTGCAGCAGGCAAGTGAGGGAGAGCTACAGTTAGAGTCACCAAGGACCACAAGCCAAAGGGACTCTTTTGCCCACTGATATTTTTATTGCTTCAGATGAGAGAGGTCCTGAATTCAATCTCAAGAGGCCTCCTGTTCTGAAGCAGGCAGTGTGGGGCCTGGCTGTGATGTTTTGGGGAACCAACAGGGAGGGACACTTCCATCAGCCTGGGGTCTCAAGCCCTTGGTGTTGGGGATAGCTTAGTGTTGCTGATCTAGCAAATCTAATTATATGAAGACTCAGACATAGACAGGGCCCTCTAGGTGGGGCTGGGCTCAGGGTGCAGCCACCTCCAGAACAATCACCCCCAAGACCCCTCCCAAGGAGCCACCAGCAGGAGCTCCCTCTGATACCAGCTACTTCTATTCATAAGCACATGACTCCTATACTCAGGGTGATGTTTTGGATCTAGTTTTGTTCCAAAATTGTATGTGGAGTCACCTTCATAATATTTAAAATTTTTCAGGGATATATATATATTTTTAAACTTACCCCAAGATATGTTCCATTGATTTCAGAGACAGGAAAGGGGGGGGGGGAGAGGGAGAGAGAGGGAGAGAGAGAGGGAAACATCAATGTGAGAGAGAAACATTGCCTTCTGCATGCACCCTGACCAGGGATCGAACCTGCAACCTCAGTATGTGCCCTGACCAGAAATCAAATCTGTGACTCCTCAGTGTATGGGATGATACTCCAACAAACTAAGCCACACTGGCCAGGGCTTTTCAGGGATATTTTAAAGTTTTGAGGGAAACAGCAATTCTCAACATCTATCAGACATCATACTCTGTGAACTACTAACTCAAGGCAGTTCAGTTTCCATTTTTGATGATGCTATATTTTTGCAAAGCTGGGTTTTCTATGGCTTCCGTGATTAAAAGCAAGCAGTGCAGGAAAATCAGTGTGGAATAGGAACTGAGAGGGGCAATATCCAATTTGATTCTAAGGTTGGAGAAGCTGTACAGGGCCCAAGTGCACAACTCCCATTAGAAAATAATTATGGTTATTTAAAAGAAATATAAAAACATTATTTTTTCCAGAAAGGTGCTGTACTGGGTTAGATAGTGTCCTTCTACCACTTCTGGCCACCCAGAACCTCAGAAGGTAGGGTCTTTGCACATATAATTAGTTAAGGTGAGATCATAATGGAGGAGGATGGGCCCTAATCCAATGACTGGTGTCGTTATAAAAAGATTATATGAAGACACAGAGGCTCATGGAGGGAAGAAGGCCATGTGATAATAGAGGCTTCGACTGGAGTGATGGGTCTACAAGCCAAAATTGCTGGGAGCCACCAAAAGCCAAAAGGCAAGGAAGGATTCTTCTCCAGACCCTTTAAAGAAGAGGGTGGTTGGTTCATGGGCCTCCTTCTCATCTCAGGTATGAGAAAGCCCGGTGATGTCTAGACTTGAACTCTTTTGAATATTTTCAGGCGTGGCCTGGGATGTACAGGGAAGAGCAGGCAGGATACCCTCTGTAGAGCTCTGGGGAGGACAGGCCTCCAGGGCTAGAAGAGATGTGGGCTGCAGATGAGGACACCAGTTCAGGAACAGAGGTTCTTGAGGGGGAGCCAGGAAACTGTAGTAACCAGTGCGCCTACCTGTAAGCCTCAGTGAGACCCACATTTCAAATCCAAATTAGCCGCCAGGTGGAGCCAGGTGGCAGCATGCAAGGGCTCCTGTGGACAGAGGAATTTGGGAACCATGGCTCTACCCTGCGCCTTGGGCAACAGAGACAGAAAAGGACCCACAAGTTCAGCTGCAGTGGAGGCCTCGGTTTGCTGGCATGAAGAGGCCAGCCAAGCCGAGAACTAGGGGAGGCAGAACAGAGTTCTGGACCCCCAGAGCTGCAGCTGGTGCCAGGTTTGAAGACGCTGAACCATCCTACCTTTCAGGGCTGTGAGCTGAAATTACTCCAGCCATTTGGGAGCGGAAAAGGCCGACGCTCTGGTGGGAAAGGGAAATGGGCAGATGCAGGACAAGTTTAGGTGTGTGATTCAAACCTCAGGTGCTAGAGGTCTCAGGTTTTGAGTCCCACCCTTCCTATCCCTTTCCACAGTATCAGCCTGTGATACCCCACCCTCTGTAGCTCCTGCACTCCCAGGGAGAGCACCCAGCCAACCCTACTGGGTGATAACTCCAGGGCCCTGGTCCAGGAAGCCCCCCAACTATGTTCAGGGTGAACCAGGCTCTGACCAGTGGCCTTACACTACTTCTTTTTTATTTTTTTAACTTATCTTTATTGTTAAATATATTACAGATGTCTTCCCTTTTTATCCCCATTGATCCCCTCCTCCCCAATCCTGCCCCCCTCCTGCGTTCCCCACACTATTGTCCATGTCCATTATTTATGCATATACTTACACTACTTCTTTTTTTTTTATCCTCACCCAAGGACATTTTTTCATTCTTTGTTCAGATAGAGTGGGAGGGAGAGAAAGAGAGAGAGAGAGAAACATCGACATGAAAGGGACACATCGAGTGGCTGCCACCTGCACGACCAACCAGGGTCAGGGACAAACTGCAACCGAAGTACATGCCCTTAGCGGGAACCGAACCCGGGTCTCTCTGGACCGCAGGCCGACGCTCTAACCGCTGAGCCAAACCGGACAGGGCTACTTACACTACTACTTATTGTTAATAATGACCAGTGTGGTGTTGAGGTGCCCTGAGCATACACTTCACAAAACAAACCCCTCCATTTTGGCCTCAGTTTCTCCTCCCCTCCCCTTTCCCTTCCTGGGATCGTAGCAGAAACTTCAGGGCCACTACAGCCTGTGGCCCAGTGCCCTAGCAGCAGCCCCCATGTCCTGCCCTGCATTAGTCTGGCCTTTGATGATGGACGGCGACGTTGCCCCAGTCTTCTCTTCGTCCACGTGGAGTAAGAGGCAACCATCTTCTCCCCCAGCCAGAAGATGTCAGTGGAGGCCTAGTGGGGATATCAACTCCACAGCAGCAAAGGAGGTCCCATCCGGTGTGAACTACCTCTTCATCAACGGGGCGGCGCCCTCCTTATCCACCAGAGGGCGCTTTGTCAGAGGATGCGGATGAACCAGAAGGCAAGTAAGCTCTAGAGTTTCATAACAATACTGAAAAGATCCAAGATGCAGTGCAAATCACTGGTCATACTACCAGCCAGGAAAAATCTCAGCTCGAAGGAGAAAGGACAATTAGAGGACACCAATTCAGATGTTGGAACCATTTGACGGGGGTAAACAACCATCGTAAACATGCTTCAATGAACAACAACCCACTTGAGACAAATTCAAAAATAGAAAGTCTCAAAGGAATATAAAATATAAGGAATAGCCAAATGGAAAACATAAAACTGAAAAATATAATAACCAAAAAAACTTAATGGATGGGCAACTGCAGAATGGACAAGACAGAAGTAAGAATCAGTAAACTTAAAGATAGAATGATAGAAATGATCTGATCTGAAAAAAAGAGAAAATAGATTTTCTTTTTAAACAGAGCCTGAGGGATTTGTGGACTTTAACAAATGTCTAATGTTTGAGTCATTAGGGACCCAAGATAAGAGAAAGATGGGGCTAAATAGTTTTAGAAGAAATAGTAGCTAAAATTTTTCTGTGTATTTTTAAGAGAAGTCTTAGATCCACAGCAAAATTGAGTAGAAATACAGAGTTCTCACAAACCCTCTGCCCCCACATATGCACAGCTTCCCCTGTTCTTTTATATTTTATTTATTTTTTATTTTTTTTATCCTCACCCGAGGACATTTTTCCATTTTTTTTTGTTTAGATAGAGTGAGAGGGAGGGAGAGAGAGGAAGAGAGAGAGAGAGAGAAACATCGATGTGAAAGGAACACATCGAGTGGCTGCCTCCTGCACGACCAACCAGGGCCGGGGACAAATTGCAACTGACCCGGGTCTCTCTGGACTGCAGGCCAACGCTCCAACCGCTGAGCCAAACCGGCCAGGGCTCTTTTATATTTTAAAAACCTATCTGCTCTGGCTGAGTAGCTCAGTTGGTTGGAGTGCAGTCCCAATGTGCCAGGGTTTCAGGTTAGATGCCCAGTCAGGGCACATGCAGGAAACATCAATGTGAGAGACACACCGATTGGTTGCCTCCTGCAGGACCCTGACCAGGGCTGGAGATGGAACCTCAACCCAGGTAAGTGCCCTTGACCAGAATCGAACCCAAGACTTTGGTCCGTGGGCCAACACTCTAACTGCTGAGCCAAACTGGTCAGGGCAAAACTGACATAATTTTTAAAATTTCACAGAGCCCTCAAGGGGAGACATCTCACGTTGCCACTGCCCATGACCCAGGGCAAGGTGTCTCCCTGTCCACTGAGCACATCTAGACACCCAGCCTCAGTGCCCAGGCCCAATCTAGCTAGTAGGGTCCAGCTGGGATCTGTGCCCACCATGCAACCTGTCTCTCATCTATCCTCACAATCCCAGACCCCACTCCACTCTTCTGGGGACTCCATTTATGCCCTAAAATAACCAGAAACAACAAACTATGGGCTCCTCTGGGATTTGAAGCTGAAGCAAGAATAAGACCCTCTGAACAGGGACCTTCCTTTGCAGCATGCCCTTCGCTGTCCTGCACTGTCCACCCCCCATTCCTGATCCCAGTCATAGAGTTAAGCCAGGCCCTGGTCTGAGGCTGGGTGTAGAGGGGAACAGACCCTGGTGCAGAAGTGGGAAGGGGGGCCTGAGGGAGTGTCGACACAGAAGAGGACTTTGGAGAGGAACTATCCTGCTTGCAGAGGCAGTAGGCTTCCCCTTAAGGACTGGGAGTCTTAAAAGGTTCTGGTCACCAGAGAAGAAAGCCTTGGCCAGAGAGCCTGGTTTCTCCATTGATGCCATGGGTCAGAATCAGGAGAAGCCTCCCTGGGCATTTGAGTAGGTCCTGGTTTCTGAACAGGAGACCCACTCACTCAGGAACGCAAGAGCCAGAGGGCTTGAAAGAGGCACTCTGATCACCACCCTGGGGCATAAGTAGAGAAACCCAGGGAAGTTTAGATCAGAGACAGGCCCACCTGCCTGCCAGTCTGCAGGCTTGCAGGGAAGGTACCTGGATGCTTCTGTGCAGTAACCCCTGGCCAGGCATGCAAGGGCTCTGTGATTAGGATCAGGAAACTCTTCCCAGATTGGAATCCCCCTGAAATTTCCACCAAAGCCTCAAACCCTGCCTGTATTAGCTATGCACTTTATTTTCTGTATTCTGATGCCTTGACTGCCCCTCCCAGAGTTAGCCAATATGTGGACAGAGCAAACAACTCCTCCATGAGCAGGCATTTCAAATGCAAACCAAGCAACCCAGAGTCCACAGCCCCCAACCAGCTCTTCTATCTGGCTCTCACTGTCCACTGTCCACCTTCCAGAATCACCCAAGGCCAGGAAACAGACAACTCAGGACAGCACCTATGCCCCAAAGCCAGCTGAAATTATTCAAACTAGCCAATCTAAACCTGTTTACCCGGAAACCACAATAAAGGCTCTGGTCCAGATCTTCCCCTCGCTCCCTCTGCCTCTTGACCAACTTGGTACTTCCGCTGCGGGCCCCTGGTGAGGCGAGTCCTCCCCCTCTTGGGAACTGTGAGTAACAAGCTATCTTTCATTGGCTGGATCTATTGATCTCATCGTATCTGAATACTAATGAAAAACACTGCAGTTCTTCCAGCGTGAAGAAAAGACACCCGTGCCCGGAGGTGAGGACCTCCGGCCCTCGGCGGCCCAAGCCTGAGGCATAGCGGCTCCCTCCCCCGCTCGGTCTCCCAGTGCGTGTCCTTCCTTCCCGCGGTTGTGGGAAGCCCTTCGGACGGCCCCTCAAGAAAGAAAAAGACGTGTGAAAACGTGAGCTCCTCCAGAATTTGAATTTATAACTTTTCACACTCAAGGCAAAAATGTCTCCCCACGCCAAGTGTCATGGTCACCCGGGATCCTGACTGCCCGGCGCACAGTGACCAGGTCTCCCGCTCGCCGAGGAACGCACGGCCGCTGGGCTGCTCCCCTCTCGGTCCCCCGGCGGCGGGGACCAGCTGCCGCGGACGGGAAAAATGTGGGCTCGTCCGGGATTTGAACCCGGGACCTCTCGCACCCAAAGCGAGAATCATACCCCTAGACCAACGAGCCAACACGACAGGGCACTGCTGACATTTGTCCTTGGAAGCCTGCACCCGCGGCGGCTCCGCCCTCCTGTCTTTTCCCGGTCGGGTTTCCCTGTCCCTGGAGAGGTGCAGAGGGGCGGGGACCGGAGGGTTCCGCTTCGATTCCAGGAGCGGGGAGGAGGAGCGGCGCAGCCGGAACCTGCCCGGTTGAGGAGCTGCGGCCACCCTTGCCCCTAGACCCGCGGAGCCTGACTCCCCCCGTGCCCCGCCTACCGCCACCAGCCCCAAGTAACTAGAGGAGGGGGCAGGTGACAAGGAGGGAGGCTGTGTGGCCTGGGTGAGCGTGGAGGTCTCTCATGGTGGACCCCAGCCCAAAAATTTCACCCAAAGTGGGACACAAATTCAGGACCGTGAGAATGATGCTCTGTCGCCCCCCAAACGGCCTGCCCTGGCAATCCTCGATCACCTCGGGGTCCCGCACAGACCCGGGGGCTCCTGTCCTCAGCCAAGCCCCCTCTTGGCCTGGCCTCAGCCCCAGAAGACCCTCGCAGCACTGGAACCCCCATGCAGGGGTCAGAGATGAGGTCAGAGCGCACTTCTTCCTCAAAGGAAAGCTACTCCAAGCCCCTAACTTTTCTTTCCTCTTGCACTGGCAAGGGACCTAGCATCGACCTAGGATGGAAGGTCTTTCTGGCTTTTTCCTGTGGCAAAGTCCTGAGCCTTCCTGATTTGCTTCATGCTGCACACCCTAAAAAGGGCTGAGAGTTTGAAAATGAGGGAGTCCCTGATTGGAATCCTGTACTTCTCACACCTTAAGTGAAGATCTCACTGTGTTCCTTACTGGGCATCTCTAGTGACACACATCCCGGTTTCCTTCCTTGCCCTCCACTTTCCTGCTCTCCGGAGCTCCTGGGACAGCAGACAGGGGCCTGATGGTGCCCTCGCTTCCGGCTGAAAGGACCAGTAAATTCAGCGCTCCAAAGCCCGGGGTGCAGCGGGCCAGGGATCTAGGGTGGATCTCTACCAGTTTTAGGACAGTGAAGTTCCAGGCAGCTTCAACTAGCTTATAGGGTGATTGTTGAACCTTTACAACTGCCCGGCTAACTTAGTAGAGCATGAGACCCTCAAATTCCTGGTGGTGGATGTGAGCCCTACATTGGATGCGATTTTGCCCTGATGGCTTTATAACTAAGCAGAGGTGATTGGGTCTATATAAACCAAACCTCTTCCTAAGAAAAACCTGTTGGTGATCCAGGGAGGCCAGCACAGGAGCTGACCTCCAATCTTGCCAGAACAACTTGTTTTTGTCTTGTCAGTGTTTTATTTTTTGTAATTTAAAAAGTTGAAATTGACACAGATCCCTCAGGAAGCCTCTCTGAGGGATTTCCCTCTAGGAACTTTGAAATTCCCACAAGCCTGGCAGGCGCTAACCAGGCCAAGAATTACTGCTTAAAGTACTTGGACTCGGACCCACTACTGATGAGGTTGAGTCTCAGCTCTACAGGCTGAACAACAGTGACAATAAAGGACTTGGAAGTGGAATTTCAGCTAAAGGTAGAATTTCACTAATTTGGGGCCTGAGCAGTTACCTACGTGGGTGCCATCTGTATCTGGGGGTACTCAGGGGCCCAGGAAGCTCACCTCCTCCACAATACTGTGTGTCCCTGCCCACCCCTGCTGCAGTTTTCTTCCTTCGTGGGACAGAAACGTGACAGTGAAGGGTGACCTTTATCGGGTTGTCCAGCCCTGTCCCAGCCCCTCTCCCCTTCTAAAGTAGAAACAAAATGGAAAATCTCGGGATACTCAGAGTAGAAGTTAGGTGTTGCTGCTCTGGAGACACAAGCAGTGAGGGAAGTATGGGTGCCTTTCTGGGGATGGGGTAGGGACCTGAAGCGTTAGCTGCGCTGGCCCTGAGACTCCACATCAGTGAGTCAGGTGTCTTGTCTGGGTATCCAGGTTCCCAGGAGTCCATTCTTCCTGGTGCCCCCAAGCTCTGACACCTAGCCAACTCTCAGTCCTGGCTCTATGCCAGAAAACCGAGGCTTCCATATCCTGGGGTGCGGTGGGAGTGGGGAGGAGAGGTCTGGGGAGTGGGGACGCACCTGCCAGGTCCCTCTTGGTGTCTGGACTAAAACACCCTACTCCTCCCAAAGGGACTGTATTTATCAGATTTCTCCAGAGAGGGGAATGGAGATTATAAACACACACACACACACACACACACACACACTGCAGTCTTGCTTCTGACCTTGAGTTGGAAGACAGTCAGAGACAGAATTCCTTGCTCTACTAGGAAACCTCAGTCTTTTCTCTTAAGACCTTCAACTGAGCCCTGGCTGGTTTGGCTCAGCGGTTAGAGCGTTGGCCCCTAGGACCAAAGGGTGTGAGGTTTGGGTTCAATTCCCGGTCAAGGGCACATACCCGGGTTTCAGGTTCGATCCCTGGTCCTGGTCAGGGCACATTCGGGAGGCAACCAATGGATGTGTCTCTCTCACATAGATGTTTCTCTCCCTTTCTCCCTCCCTCCCTCCCTTCCTCCCACTCTCTTCTGTGAGGATTAACAAAAAGTAAATAAAACCTTTACAACAACATCTAGGCTGGTCTTTGACCAAACATCTGGGCTCCATAGCCTAGCCAAGTGGACACAGAAAATTAACCACCACTGGGTCCTATCAAGTGATTAGGCTTCCTTTGTAGTAACAGGAGTCGCAAGGGACAAAAGTTTACCTTCTACTTTTATGTGTCCCAGTATGTGCCAGACCAGAGAACAGTCACTCCTAAGCTTCTCAAAGATGCTGGTGCCTTCCCTCAACTGTGCGTGTCCTCTTGCCTTGGTAAATGGCATTTCTTCCAGGCACAGCCAAGATACACAGTCAGCTGCTGGGTTTGTGCTCTGATACTGTAGGACATCCTGGCATGCCTGTATCTCTGACCCTTCTGAATCCTTCCTTCACAATTTGCCATGGTATTTCTGGCACCTCTACTTCATGTAATGTAGGCCACTGCTTTTTCCATGCTTCCAAGAGCCACGCCAGCAGTGTATCATAACCAGTGTGAGGGACCCTTGCCAGGATATTGTGTCATGGAAATGTGTCTCATATTGATAATCTCTCCTTTTCCAGCTTTTTATTCTCCCCATCCTGATCCAGTAGCCTCAGGATCTATCTGGGCAAACTCTCCTGATTACTTCCGACGCGTTATCCAGATCCTACAGCTCCTTTGCTTTATAATTCTCCTCCCTTAAGCAGTCCCAGTACTTTTCCAATTGAGTCATGCTGAGATGTGACCCTAGTACTTGGTCCTGTGGCCTGGAGGGGAAGTAGGAGCAGGTCCTGAAGAGAGCAACCATTGTCCTCTAAGGTACCTGCCTCATTTGAGATTCTTCATAGTCTTCAGACAAGGGGGCGGAGGCATGGGCCACGTTAGCAGGCCCAGAGAATTCAAGGTTCTCAATGCATCTACCCAGATAGCCCCATTCCAAGTGACCCCATTCTCAGGGTCACTTCTTCACTGTCGGCACCCTGACATGGGCATAAGAGATTTGCTGAGGTTGAGAACTGAACTTTTTCTCAAGTTCTTCTGCTTTCACACTGAGGCCTTGAGCCTGGTTTTCAGCTTTACTGGCCTTCTAGCTGTAGGAGATGTGGGTTGACTTCAGTGCTGCCGAAGTGGCCTCAGATTTTCACACTGCTTTGAATTGGTGATTAGTCAACCTGAGCCTGTTATTCCTTTGTTTCAATTCATTCAAGACACTTACCAACAGCCACATAATCCCACAGCCCTTACAATGACCATTTATACTGTATCACTGAAATGTCAGTCCATCCTAGTTGGACACGAGCAAAAGTCCTAATAATTGCACAGCGCCAGCGTGCCAGGGTCTCTCTAAACTCTTCCTTCCATCAGTGATCTTGTCTTCAGTGCCAGGCAGTCAGCAAGTGAATCACCTTTGGAATCTCATTCTTAGAGTCTGGCTCCCACTGTTTTAGGACAAGTTTCCTAGAAGCAAGTCTGAGACAGGGACTTTCGTGCAGTCAGTTCATGAAGGGAACACAGGAGGCATCTATAAGGAAGTGGGAGAAGCAGGATAGGGCAGGTGTGCCAGTTATTACACTCTTACCTCTCCACTTCAAAATCCCCCTTCCAGACCCTGCTTAGAGAGGCTGTGTAGGATTTGCCAAGAGGAGGGCCTGGAGAAACTGAAAGAGTGGAGGAGGAAGAAATGACTCATTACCTCCTCTTTCCTGTTCCTATTGCACACACACCCTCACTTTTTTTTTAATCCATACAACAATTCATTCCAGAAATAGCAGCTGAATCCAGTTTGAAGTTTTCCCAACACTCACAGAATCAGCCTCATCACAGTTCATTAGAGACACCAGTGCAAGCTGACTGAGGTCCCCTCCTAGAGGTCTGCGTTCCTGCTCTCTTCTGAGCTCCAAGACACCCACGCCAGCTGAGTGGCACCTCTTTTTCAGAGATCTGCTTTCAAGCTCCCTAAACCCTCTCCAGTCTTCTTTTTTTAAATACTCACTCGAGGACATTTTTGCATTTATCTTCAGATAGAGGGGGAGGGAGAGAGGTGGGAAGAGAGAGAGAGAAACATTGATGTGAGAGAGACACATCAACTGGTTGCCACCCACACGACCCCAACCGGGGCTGGGGACAAACTGCAACCGAGGTACATGCCCTTAGCGAGAACCGAACCCGGGACTCTCCGGTCCGCGGGCCGACACTCTAACTGCTGAGCCAAACTGGCCAGGGCCAGGCTTCTTTTAATAATCTCACCTTGCCCTGGCCAGGTAGCTTAGTTGGTTAGAGTGTTGTCTCGATGCACTAAGGTTGTGGGTTTGATCCCCAGTCAGGGCACATGCAAAAGGCAATGAATGCATGGGTGGAATGCATGGGTGGGTGGAGCAGCAGATCAATGTCTCTCTCTCTCTCTCCCTCCCTCCCTCCCTTCCCCTTCCCCTCTCTCTATAAAATCAATTTTTTAAAAAATCACCTCTTCCCCTGGTTCCCCAGCCCTACAGGTGGTAGCTGCTTTCTCTGTGTCCCCTTCCTGCCTCAACTGCCTCATTAACAACTCTTTATACCTAGTTAATAATTTTTTTTATTAATAATTTGCTAAAATAATGAGTGTTTTCCCCCAGTTTTATTGAGGTATACCTTATAAGCGAAAATCATGTATATTGAAGGTGCACAATGTGATGACTTGATATACCTATACATTGTGAAATAATTATGACAAGCTAATTAACACATCCATCCCTTCACGTGGTTATGTGTGTGTTGAGAACACAAGATCTACTCTCAGAAAACTTCAAGTGTATAAGTTATTATTAACTGTAGTCACCATTCTATACATTAGATCCCTGCAACTTATAACTAAACATTTGTACCTTTTACCAACCTCTCCCCGTTTTCCTCACCCCTCGGTGGATGGGTTTTCTGGCTGCTCAGGGACCTTGGTTCAGTAATGAACCTGGGCTTGAATGCAGTACTGAGCTCCTTGTCAACATGAAATGGGATACTGGTAATTTATGACACATAGTGACATCACGATCAAGCCTCATATCACCTGGTTGATAATGATAAAGTGCCGACTGAAGCAAGTGCCCTGGGGGGCCACGTGGCTGCTGCATGTGACTGTTATGGCAGTAAGGTGACTACAAGGACTGTGGCATGGGAAGGATTCTGAAGGTACTGGTTTGCTTACAGAAAGAAAATGACAAGATCAAGACTTTAAAAAAATTTTTTTCTTTATTGATTTTGAGAGAGAGAGGGAGAGGGAGAGAAAGATAGAAACATTGATTGCTCTCCTCCTGCGTGCCCCCTACTGGGGATCGGGCCCACAAACTGGGCATGTGCCCTGTCTGGGAATCGAACCAGTGACCTCTTGGTGCATGGGTCGACGCTCAACCACTGAGCCACACTGGCAGGAGACAAGATCAAGACTTTAAACTTCCAGCCTAAGTCATGTTCAGAGACAGGGACATTTGATGACAGCCATAAAATAATCTTATATCTTCAGGGCTGATATTGTTAAAAATCCAATACCTAGTTGAATTGTGCATGTTGCAGAATGTTGTAAGTGTAGTTCACAGCCTCAGGAACTGTTTCGTGTGAGAGAAATGGCACTGACTGATTATGAAGGAGTGGAGTCCAAGTCTTGCAGACATCTAGGTGGGCTCAGACAAAGTTAAGCCCTAAAGCAGCCCATCCTCTGGTATCTGAGGAGAGGAGCTTTCCTGTGTTAGAATATCCTATAATAATCTCACCTGGAGCAGCTGTCTGGCAAGGGGATGCCAGTTCTCCTCAAAGCCCACACCAACCACCCTAGTTCCCACTTGCCCCGTAACAAGTCAGATCAGCATGCTGTCGGGAGCAAGCACAAATGCTGATCCAGGAGGAAATAGCTTATATGCCAAAAGAGTTGCAAGTTTTGCTCATTTTTGGCAGCAGAAACCTGGAGAATATGTGTGGAAATGGATCTAAGGGTGTTCGAGTAAGGAGGATGGGATATGATTTTGCATCTGGTGAATTTATTAATCTGGGTGCACTTCCCAGAAAGCCTGTATTTGACATGTTACCTCATACAGCTGACTGTGATTTTGCCAGGTTTCTTGGTTGGTTCGCTGAGCGCTGAACTCAGTGGTGGCCTGTGTTTAATGAGATTAAGATGCGAGAATGTCCCTAGCATCATGTAGAGAAAGAAATCCAAAGACTTAGTGAGATCAAGTGCTGAAGTGGATTTATCATGCATGGTGTGCACACCCACTGCCCATGAGAGGGCCCAGAGGACACTCCCTTCAGTAAGGCATTGAGAGACCATGGGTGAGGGAGGCACCAGCATCCTGAAATAGCTCTGAGGTCACCAGTCTCCTCAGGCCACGGATGATGGTGGGAGATACTGTATTGAGATGAGGTCCCTGATTTCAGTGGGGATGATAGGGCCCCAGATGTTTGGGAAAGTGGGAGAAGTAAGGCCAGAGTTGGAGGAACGGAGGAGTCCCATTCATGGTTTTTAAAGGCAAAAAAGAACTGTGTTTTTGTATCTATGTATCACAAAGCTCCAGTGGTCATCTCCCCTATAGGCATGTGGTATATACAGGAGGCTTCTGATCTTACTCTATATCACGTCCTGTAGTTTGGAAGACTTTTTACCTTGAGAATGAAGACATGGATTGCATGGGTTAAAAAAAGAAAAGAAAACGTTATCAGGGACTATTTCAAACATGCACTAAAGCCGAGAAAATTGGCATCATGTGACCTCATGTCCCCCAACTTAAGCCATTATCAACTGATGGATAAGCTTGTTTTGTCTGTACTTCCATTCAGCCCATTTTATTTTTCCAGCTTTACTGAGGTATAATTGACAAATAAAAATGATATACCTTGAAGGTGTGCAACATGTTGAATTGATATATGTATACATTGTGAAATATTTACCGCACTCAAGGTAATGAACACGCCTATCAGCTCACAGTTACCTTTTTTATGTGTGAGAATGCTTAAGATCTACTCTCGTAGCAAAGTTCAAGTATACAATACAGTATTATAAACCATAGTCACCACCTGGCCCATTATTTTAAAGCAAAGCAGTTGTTATATAATTTCATCTCTAAATAATTGTATTTCTAAAATATGAGGACTTTTAAATATATATGTAACCACAAAACAACACACCTAGAAAAATAAACAATTATTCCTTTATCATAAAGTAGAACTGATGGCTATTAAAGTGTCTCTGAAAGCCTGAAGGATGCAGCTGGCTAACTTTCAGGAACCTTCAGTTTGTTCATTCTGTTCACTTTTGACTCTTGGAGTGGGTTTACTAAAACTCAGCTCTCTGTACCCCGGGTGGGACTCGAACCCACAATCCCTGGCTTAGGAGGCCAATGCCTTATCCATTAGGCCACCGGGGCTCGCAGGAGATGTGCTGCAATAGTCTTAGACCAGTTTCTTAGTCTTCTCCTCGTGTTTCCGGCAGGTTACGGACAGTCTCCCGGTTCCATCCCCGCCTTTTTCCTGCCCTCCAGTTCCGGATTCTGCCCGCACTCCCTCTCAGATCTTTTCGGCTCCCCAGCGTCCTTGGGCTAGAAAAGACTGCGCACGTGGGACGGAGCCCAAAGACCCGGGACGGTAGGCGGTAACTCGTCTCATTGAATTGGGATATGATCCTCACTAAGGCTACAAGAAGTCAGGGGATCAATCCCAGAAGAACCCTTTCCCCCTCCTTTTAGGAGAATCTGTGTCCCGGGATAACTAGCAGCAGGAAGGCATTTGCTAATGCAACATGTAGGAGCAAAGGGGAGAGGGGCCCAGGTCTCCACGGTTTTTAGCAGAGCCCAATGGCCTTAAGCCTTTGTCCTCAGGACTTCATAATGACTCTGTGGCTGCTTGGCTAGCTCAGCTGCAGAACATGAGCCTCTAATATCATCGAAGAACCCAGCATTTACTTTCCTACCATAAGATGGGTGTTCTTTCCCATCTCTAAAATGTTTATCTTAATGATGTTTTCTTGTTAAATATTTATGAGCCCTGAATAAATCACTGGAACATCACCAAAAAAGATAAAAAGTGAAATTGACACTATGCATGACCTCACGTCAGCTGAGCTGACCATTGACCATGGGGTGCCATTCCCCCAGCCCTTACCTTGGTCAGGGGAGGTCTGTAGTCATGCTCATTCGCTTACCCAGAATCCTTTGGAAAGAACTCCGTTCCTCAGGGCAGGTACAATTTTTCCTGGGTAAAATAATGACTCAATCCTGGGCATACTCCTCATATTTAAATTTTAATATATACATTCACCTAGTAATTTAAAGGTACACTCTCAGTGCAAGAAATCGAAATAATCTTTTAGATTTTTAAAAAGCATTTTTATTGTGGTATATATACATTTAAATTTGCCATTTTAACCACTTCTAAATATACAATTCAGCGGCATCAGTTACATTCACAGTATTGTGCAGTCATTACCACTATTTTCAAACCTTTTTCATCACAATGATCTCTTACATTTTAAAATGTACCCTGGGACAACTCCACTACCCGATACTTCCCCCGACAGTTCGACCCCTGTCTGTCAGTTTTCTTCCTCTGAACTATATTTCATGTAATCAATTCCCAGTGGGCTTCTCGTCAGCGTTGGTTCCTGCAGTGCCATCGGAGTCGCCACTGGTGTACTCCCGGCCCTTAGAGGGGGAAAATATTAAGCGGAGGGAGGAAAACCAACCTCAGCAGCGACCACGAAGGGACTTGAACCCTCAATCTTCTGATCCGGAATCAGACGCCTTATCCATTAGGCCACGCGGCCCTGTGAAAAAAACACTGTACAGCATTTTCCATAAAGCTTGTCTAGGCGCCTGCGTGGTATGCACTCCTGTGCGTGTTCAGAGTGAATGGTAGCTCTGTCCCCCACCCCACCTCCTCAGGCTCCGTGTGGGCGGGGCTCCGAGCTGGGCTACTCTGAGCAACAGAGCGCAGACAGCTCCACTGCTCTTCAAAGACATCCCTGCTGTCCTCTTGTTGCGAATTGGAGAACAGGTCAGGCCTCCCAGGCCCCTCCTGCTGGGAGAGGTCCCTTCGGATCTCTTTTCCCACGTGCTCGGATGCTCCCAGCTGGCGGTGAGTTGGGAGCTGCCCACTGCTCCCCCCACCACTGTGCTTTTCCCATCACAGCACCGCTAAACCTGCAATGCTTTGTTCCAGTCCTGTGGCCCCAGTCTGGACTCTGACGGTCGTGAAGGCAGAGGCCAAGTCTCCTGTTTTTCCACGGCTCAGCGTGCAGGTGGGCTGGGAGATCGATATGTACCCCAAGCTGCCCCTTCCCAGGACATCCAGCCCTGCCTAGCCCATGTTGGGTTCCTTAGTCTCCAATGCTGCACCCCCCCCAACCCCCCACCTCGACCCCCCGCCCGCAGGCCCAGCATCTGATTCCCAGGGACACAAATGTGCCCTTAGGAAGCACCAGGCACTTTGCATGCATTATCTCACTTACTGTCCCACCGCCCTGAGAGCAGGCACTATTCACATGTGCAGGGATCATCAGCAGATGTTTATTGCCTGCCAGCTGAGCCCAACGCCCTGCTGTGATGTCCCATTTATAGGTGAGGTAACTGAGAAGTGGATAGAGTCAGTGGTGGCACTGGGTGTGGCCACCGGGGTGGCTGCAGGCAAAGTCAGGCCTATAGGCAGAGCCGGCGCCTCAGGGAGCTGCGGATCTCCAGGCAGGCTTTGCGGCGCTCATCGCAGTCAGGACCCAGCACATCCAGCTCACACACCTGACGATTGACCTGCAAGGACCACATTCACCCTGTGCCCAGGTCCTCTGGTGCCTGGCCTGGCACCCAGTGTATTGTAAGTCCTAAAATGTCAAGTGCTGCCTAGATATTTTTGCGCCTCATAGGGCCCCAAAGGACTAGCCATGAGTTCCCCCTGCTCTTGTCAGATATGCCCCCCACCCAGCAAGAAAGGCTCCCCACCCAGCTAGTTCCCCCACCACCCCAGCCTCAATCTGAGGGGCTTCAGTTCCCTGCCAACCTGCAAAACTATTCAAACAAGCCAATCACCTCATCCTGCAGGAACCAGGGGGTGCACCACCCCTGTTACTACAAAGCCTGCACCCAACAGCCCCTGCTCATTCGCTGTTCCTCAGTGCAACTCCAAGTGGCCCTGCCTGGTGTGCAGTGCACTCTGCCCAGGCTGTGAGTACCTGACTAAGAACTGCTGTGGGTGGCATGTTCAGCCACCCCATACTCTTGAGGGTGAGGGATCCCTCCCTCACCAACAGGGTGTACAGGAGGTGATCTGAACACCAGGGCTGAGGAGTATCTAGCCTCTCTCCCCTGGTGCCTACTCCCATTCCCCAACACACCTCAGTCAGCAGCTCCAGAAGGTCTCCCCCGGGGGCAGCTCTGAGGACCTCCACCAGCGTCTGGATAAAGTCTGAGCCCTTTTCATCTCGATAGGCTACACAGCCTAGGCCAGAGGATCAGGGCCAGAGCGTCAGACTCAGGCTGACCAGCTGCCTTCCAATCCCCAGGGGCCTACTGATGGTGGAAGTGGGGGCAAGTAGACAGGACCCTGGAGAGTCGGGCAAGTGAATGGGGCAGGGAGCGGGAACTTCATGTTTCCTAAACAAGTTGCTCGATATTTGCAGAGTGAATGGATTCAATATTGAACAAATTCACTGTGAACATCCTATGTGCTAGGCACTGGGCAGGGCCCTGAGCCGAGCAGAACTGCCCTGCCCTCATGCAGCCTGCAGCCTGGAGGGAAGGATGCAGGTACAGTGCTTGGCACAGTCAGCCTGAAATGCATGCTCACCAGCATTACTATTATTGTAAATAACAAACATGAAAGGAAAATAGCCTAATTGCAACCAGATGGTTGCCCCTGTGCCACAAATGCCAAGCCCCAGCTGCCACTAAAGCCACTCCAGTCCTCCAGCCAGGGGCCTGGGCCCTGTGTAATGGGGCTTCTTGATGACCCGTCCCCTTACCCTCGGCGGCTGCATAGACCACTAGGATGTCTGCTTGGTCGCAGCTCCCTGGAGTGAAGCCCCTGGAGGAACTGCCTGCAAGAGGGATCAGCTCCATTTACCCAGCATCCTGGGACTCCATCAGCCCCAGGGTCTCCTTGAGTCTGGCTCAAGGGCAGCAGGAGGCAGTGGAAAGAATGCAGAGCAGGAAAGATAGATCAGAGTTCAAATCTCAGCCCTGCCACTTACCAGCTGTAAGACCTCAGAAAAGCTATTTCACCTTCCTGACTCCAGGGTTGTTTCAAGGCTCAAGTAGGGGAGAAGCCCTTCTGATTTCAGATGGTTTTTCTTCCCATCCTCTCAGCAAAGAGAGGACAGGGGTGGCAGCAGGACCCCAGCTCAGGGCCCTGGGAATGTGCTCTGGACAGACAGCTCCCCCCACCAGCCCTGCCCAAGCCCAAGCTCCAAAAGGAAGGCAGACCCACCTTGGGCATCCGCATAGATCTGGAGGACATCGGCATGGGAGGGGATGGCTGGTGGTGCCCGCAGCCAGCGCCAGAACCAGGAGAGAGCTGTGGGCCCCAAGCCAGCATCCCTGTGTCCTGGGGAAGGAGGAGACAGGCAGGTCCTTTCATCCAGCAAATACCTGGAAGTGCCTCCAGGGGTCCAGCTCCCAACCCCCAGAACTCCAGGGCAGGATTGCCAGGCTGGAAACATTCAGAGCACCCAATGAAAACTGCTGAGGGTAAAGTGCTCAAGTTCATGGACTTGACCTCAATGAGACTCCGGGAGAAGAGGCAGGAAAAGGGCTAGTGCTCAGGCTTCCTGGAGGAGGTGGGCTGGGTGAGGAAATCTAGGGCAGGAGGAGCCAGGCTGGAGGCCAGGACCCCACTCACCCCCACGGCAAGCCTGAAGCAGGAAAATCTTGGGACAGCCCCGCAGGGCCGGGCAGTGGCTCAGCTCCTGCACCAATGTCTCTGGCTGCACTGCTTGCCCATCAGCCCCCAGCAGCTGTCCCTGAGGCCCCCCATGAGCCATCAGGGCCACAAGAGCACAGCTCACAGGGCTTCTGCACCTGTTCAGATGCTGCTGGAACTGGGCCAGCTCCTCCTGGAAAGCCTGGAGTAGGAACGAGACTGAGGCCTGGGCCAGGGCCACTGCCTCCCCAGTACCTGGAAGCCCTCCAGGTAGGCTTCTCCAGCCCCATCCACCCTACCTCCCACCTCCTGCCAGCTTCAGGATCAGGAAGGAAGTCCTTCTAACCCCTGCTGCAGGCTTGGCATGGCCTTATTGGAGGTGACATGTGGTTGGTTCTGCAGCTGGTTATCTGGCACCAAAAAGTTAAGAGGCATGAGGGGAGGCAGTGAGCTGATGGCTTTCTGGGAAGGAACACAAGACCCTTCCAGAAAAAGCCCAAGGGTCCAACTGGGGCCTTGAGCAGGAGAGCAGAGAAACAGCCAGCCTGAGAAGTCACAGGAGCCATGGAGACCGGGTTTCCAGAGGCAGGGAAATGGATTCCCAATGCATGCAGCAGGGAGGGTGGAGGCTAGACTTGGGGCTGCCCTTCCTGCCCACCATGGGTGAGAGGCCCAGGAGAGAGTCCCCAGAGTCCTGGGGGGCTGCCTTTCTTTAGAGCACCACCAGAAGTATTGGGCTTCCCCTCACCTGAGCTGTAGGGTCTGTCCTCAGGGTGGTCTTGAAGCCCAAGGCCTGGCACAGGCTCCCCAATGCCTCCACGTCGTGCTGGGCCCCAGGCCGGTCCTGGGTCACAGCTAGGAAGAGGGCAGCCCTGTCTCTAGACAGGTCATACTGAGCGCTGGGGCTGGGTTCTGGCTACAAAGAAGTTAAGGTGCATTGAAAGTAGTCTAAAGACCTTCCAGCTCCTTGGCTCCCCCACCTCGGGTCTCTCTGAGCCTCTGTCCCACTTGCCACTGCGGCCACATGGTTGGACACTCCTCCTGCCCCCTTACCTCAGGCCCCCAGGGCTCCACGTCACCCAGGCACAGTGCCCCACGCAAGGAACTCCGAAAAACTGGGCAGTAGGTGGTTCCTGAGAACTCTTCAGCTGTCCTGCAGAAGACCTGAGAGGATGGGGCCACAGGACCCTCAGGGGGCTGTTTCATGGGAGCATGGTGGGAAGAGAACCAGGACCCTGGCTCCAAGGAATGACTTGGCCAGATTCTAGTTACTACAGTCTCTTTGGGGTCCCCTGCCAGTTGGAGGAAAGAAGAGACAAATGAAAGAGGCGAAGGGTACAAGGGGGCTTCTATTTCGGGATCAAGGTCATAGGCTTCCCTGGACACGGATTATAGTAGCCATACCATTAACCACCACTTTTCAGGGGAAGGCACCAGGCTGGGGAGAGCTATGGAGCAGAGCTGGGGTCCACCCCTCACCTGCAGGATCACCCAGGGCCACCCAGCCATCCAGTGAGAACTTCAGGTTTAGGAATGAGACCTCAATCATTCCCAACCCTGTCCTCCAGGGACCTGTAGTCTGATGGAACAGTCACTACCTGGATGGGTGTGAACCAGGGTGAGCAGAAGTATAAGCGTTGACTCAGGGAGGAAGGATAACACTGGCACCCTGAGACTGTATGAGGTTGACTGGGACAACAGGGAGGGCATGGCAAGCAGAGGGAGCAGCTGGGGCAAAGGCATGCAGATGCGAAGATGTCAGAGTGTCTGGGGGATCCTGAGTGGGTGTGAGGAGGGGCATGGATGGGGGGGTCAAAGGTGAGGCTGCAAGCCTAACACCACATATGTAGACAATGAATTGTAGAACAGTATTGTGGAATGAATGGGTGGGAAGCATGTGAATGAATCTGTGTAACAGGCTCAGGGGAGGCGACTGGCACAGTTCCCTCCCTGGGACTCTCCATCTGGGGCCCCCACCTCCGTCAGCAGCTGCAGCAGGGACCAGTGAGAACAGCGACCACAGAGTTCACCCAGGCCAGTGAGAAAGGCTCCAGGCTTGGGGGCAGCTGGGTAGAAAAGTACAGCACTGGCCTGAAGGGAGAGTCCAGCCTCATGCCCACCCCACCCCTGATCTGCCTTGCCCCACAGTGGCAGTCCCTGCCCAGCCACTCACCCCCAGGAGCACTTGAGAGCAGCAGAAAGACTTTGGGGCAGCCCCGCAGGGCCTCACAGCCACTTAGCTCCTGGATCAACTTCTGTGGCTGCCTCAGCTGCCCGCTGGGGGCCACCAAGGCCACTAGGACACAGCCCATAGGGGCCCTGTGGGCATCCAGCTGTTCCCGGAACCCAGTCAGCTCCTCGAGGAAGTCCTAGGGCAAGAGTGAAGAGCAGGCCTGGGTCTGGGGAAGCCCCAGGTGGGGCTGAGGGTGGAGGCAGTAGGCAGGCTAGGGCTCACCTGGACTGAGGCCTCCCTCCTCCGGCAGCTCTCAAAGCCCAGGGTCTGGAACACACCCTCCAAGATAGCCACTGTAGAGGCTGATACCTCAGGGCTGCTGAGTGTCAGGGCTACCCTTGGGCCCTGCACATTGTACTTCCCCTGGGGAAGCAAGGCCAGAGTTGGGCTGGGTGGGGCTCAGCTGGGAGCCAGGAGTGAGTTGGGCCAGGCAATGCCTCCCACTACCTTTCTTTCCAGGCTCTCTTGAGTATCTGCCATCTGCGCAGCCATCCGCAGTGTCCCAGACACCAGGAAGGCCATGGGTGCCGGGTGGGCACTTCCTCTGAGCACAGAGCTCACCTCCTGGCTCCAGCACCAATTCCTTGGGTCCCAGTCCTTGTCCTCTCCCTGATCTCTGGCCTATCAGCTGTTTATGAGCTGAGCTGGACTCTGCCCCCACCTCCCTCGGAAACTTGGGTCCTGGGCCCGACTCCTTGCTTTGCTCCTTGGATGGCAGACTTCCTGGCTGGCACTGACATGCCAGGAGCCTGTGCCCAGTCCTATTCTTAGCTCCTAGGAGGCCTCTTATCTGATCTCGTTACACCCGAGTGTCTCCCTTCTGAGCCAGCCATCAGCATCAGAAGTTTGTGCACCCAGCCGGTGTGGCTCAGTGGATTTTCGTCCCATGGACTGAGAGATCTGGGTTCAATTCTCAATCAGGGCACATGCCCGGGTTTCAGGCTTGATCCTCAGTAGGGGGGTGTGCAGGAGTCAGATGATCGATGTTTCTCTCTCACATCAATGCTTCTCTCTCTCTCCCTTCCTCTCTAAAAAAATTTAAAACTTTTTTTTTTTACCCTCACCTGAGGACATTTTTGCATTTATCCTCAGAGCGGAAGGGAGAGAGGGGGGAAGAGAGAGAAACATTGATGTGAGAGAGACACATCGACTGGTCGCCACCTACACGACCCCAACCAGGGTCAGGGACAGAATGCAACCAAGGTATGTGCCCTTAGCAGGAACCGAACCCGGGACTTTATGGTCCGCAGGCCAACGCTCTAACTGCTGAGCCAAACCAGCCAGGGCAAAATAAAAACATTTTTTAAAAAGTTTGTGCACTGCTCCTGCCACTTGTCATCCCTACTGATTCATGCAAGGTGCCCACATAAATGCACACAGCAGCCTCAAGCACTCAAGTACAGGGAGTGAAGGGCACTGTTCCCGAGGTAGAACCCCCAACTGGAGTCAGCTGTTCACGGTGAGACCCCAGTTGCTTCATCTGGGAATTGGGGTCTGTTCCAGCAACCTCAGTGGGAAGCAAGTGTTAAATGGGGGACTGGCTGCGGAAAGGCCCAGGGGGCAGAGAAGCTGGCACACAGACCGGGGAACAGAACATCTTGTCTCAGCCAGCCCCTCCACTCCTCAAGTGAGCCTGCTGAGGCCACCACCTGGTGAACTGGGAGGGGCACAGCACGGATGGAAGGAGCTGACATGAGCCTGGGCATGGGAGTGGTCAGATGTCAAGGGCTACGTGGGAATAGGACAAGGCCCACTTTCACTCAGCAGCCCTCTCTCCCCAATGGAGTTGAACACAGGAACGAGCACGAGTACACATTACTACCCTGACCAGTCACCCCATCTCCGAGCCTATTTCATTTCACTAGTGGGGAGAGAGAGAGTGGCCTGGTGAAGAACCCCAAGTCCTGTTCAGCTGGAATAGGGAAGGATGCTACCAGCTGTCTCATCCTGAGCTGTCCCCGGACCAGGACAGGCACTGGCTAACACAGAAGGATCAGTCTCAAGGCTTATGGTTGCCCTTTGGGACCCAGCCCACCTGGAAGCCAAGCATGTGGCTCTACCTGGTAACCACACAGCACCATGGTTGTGAACAGGACTACCAGGTCAGGAGACCAAGGGGTACGAAGTCTAGGTTCCCCACCCAGCAGCCACCTAAAGAACACAACAGCCTGGAGGAAGTTTCCACATTTATTCAAACCCTTTTGCTGTCCTTTTGAGGCAGGCTGGGCCAGCCTCCTTTGGAAAGCCTGTGGTGTGTCCCTGTTAATGCCAATCTGCAGACAATGCAGACAACATGGGATGCAGTGCCTAAGGAGTCAGTGACAAAGTGCTGACAGAGTGCTAATGTTAAGTACCATAAACCCCATGTCTCTGGAGGGGAGCATGGGAGTAGTGGGTTTCCACTGGCCCTGTTCTTGGTCTGCACAGTAGCCCTCCAAACCCTGGAGCCACCACTGGCCTCAGCAGAGGATGGCTCTCAAGGGGGAAGTCGGTGAAAATCAGTGGCGGGCAACTTCCGTGTCGCCAGGATAGGACAGAGTGGTCATGGCCTAGAAGTGGGAGTGGGTGGAGGCCAGAAAGCCCTTTTGGCCCTACCCAGGACCTAGATCTTTACAGGTGTGGGCTGACTGTCCCTCCTAGAGCCTGTCAGCACCCTAGTGGTCAAAGCCTGTCCTCCACCCCTTCGGGAAGGCACAGGTTGGCAGGGCAGAGGGACTGGCCCATGGACCCAGCCAAGATTGGGAAACAAAGAGCCACCAGGCAAGCAAGGCTGAGGGGAATTTCTTGGATGGGGTACCCGGGGCCCTGCCCGAGTCCTCACACTTCCCTGCTGCCTCAGCCTTTCTCCCATGCTAAGGACACCTGCCAGGAATGTGCTGGGGCTCCAGGAAGCCACAGGGCAAGAGAAACCCCTCAGAGCAGGAATAATGGCCAGGAGGTCATAGGGGATGATTTCCATTACTTGAGTGTTGACCAGGTCCTGGGGCAGAGCAGGGCAGGCAGTAGGGGTGGTGGCTGCAGAAGGTGAAGTAGAGGCAGGTGGCCATCCTGCTGCTCCGCCTCCTGGAAGATCCCTCCAGCCCCACCCCACCCCTCACCCCACAGGCTGGGCCATCTTGGCATGCAGGCTCTGGTGAGCAATGAGGTGGGCGCGCTGCTTGAAGCTCTTGTCGCACTCGCCGCAGCCGAATGGACGCTCACCAGTGTGCACGCGCCGGTGGTCCAGCAGGTAGGAGCGCAGCGAGAAGCTCTTGCCACAGTCACTGCAGCCGAAGGGCTTCTCACCTGTGTGAATGCGCTGGTGGTCAGCCAGATAGGCGCTGCGGCTGAAGCTCTTGCCGCACTCGGAGCAGGAAAAGGGCTTCTGGCCCGTGTGCACGCCCTGGTGGCGCACCAGGTCCGAGGAGCTGCGGAAGCTCTTTTCGCACTCCTGGCACTTGTGGGGTTTCTCGCCTGTGTGCGTGCGCTGGTGGCGCGCCAGGTCTGAGCCCCAGCGGAAGCGCTTGCCGCACTGGCCACAGCTGTGTGGCTTCTCTGCTGCCAGGTCCCGGAGCTGGCGCCTGTGCGTGGGTGGCCGCCCCCGCCTCGCCCCCACTGCTGGCTCCAAGGTCGCCCCTGGCCCGGCCTCACTCTCCCAGGGCTCGGCCTCCTCAGGGCTCCAGACCACAGTCACATCGTTGCCCTCCTGGCCTGGGAGCACCCTCATCGCCTCCTCCAGTCGGGATCTCCCCCTTTGGTTCTTGAGCCCCAAACCTGCAAGCGGAGAGGAGGTGGGCTCTTCAGTCCCACCTGGTCTGGGCTCAGAGCTGAGGCAAGGCAGAAACAGGGCTCAGTGGCAAGTGCCTTGGCTGTCAGGTTCAGAAAGTCCTGGGCTGGACAGACCTGAGCCTGTTTCCTTGTCCATAAAATAGGGACATGATAAAAGGCCGGCAGAGAAGCAGTGCAGAGGCAGAAGAGGCACTTAGTAATTATACCCCTAACCAATCTATGCCTCCCTTCCACACTGGGATCCAACACCCCATTCTCTGAACCCTGGCTAGTCAAACTCCAAAACTGAATAGATTACAGTAAAGTTTGTAAATGATCCAAACTCTCACTATTCATTATCAGAAACAGGAACCATCCTCTCACTACACAAGCTCTTGTCTTCTTAATTCAAGAACGGAGTTGGATTCAAAGGGATCCTAGCCCACCCCATCAAGTTGTGTGCATTAAATGAGATGATCCCCAAACAGTGCTCAGAAAGGCCCTGGCTTGGAGAGGGTCCCAGGAATGTGGCCTCTAATTCACAAGGCCCAGGCCTTGGGGCACAGCATGTGTTTTCACTGTCAGCACCTCTTCACAGGGCAGCCTGAAGGGCCTTGTGACCACCGTTTGGACCGAGTCCCAGCTCTGTCCCTTTGATGTCCACTGACCTGAGTCTCAGGTCCCTTGTCTGTAAGATGAGGACAATGTTTTTATGCACCAGGCTGTGAGAATCACATGAGAAAATGTCCATATGAGTGCTCAGCACAATGCTAGCATGTTGCAAGCACCCATAGTGTATTAATGCATGTTCAAAGGCAGAGAAAAATGAACATTAACACAAAAAAGGAAATCAGCCAGGCCTCTTGAAGAGAGCCAGGGAAAGCCCACTTCGGAGCCAGCCGAGAGGGAATGAGGAGGAAGACTGAGGATTTCAGCAGGATATGCAGGGGAGTGTGGCCTGCCTGGGCCCTCTCTCTGCTGCTGGGAACCCAAAGGAGGCTGCTGCCTCCAGCTCAGAGGAGCCAAGAACCCCAAGGGTCCTGACTGCAACTACTGCTTACCCAGGGCAACGTTCCGGGAGTTTTCCCGCTTTATGTCCCAGAAAAGATCCCGCTGAGCAGGGTCCAGGGACCCCCATTCTTCCTGGGAGAAATAGAAGGGAATGTCTCCAAATGTCACAGGTCCCTGAAATGAGGTGAGAAACCCTGCTCAGGGCTGCCTTGCTCAGGACTCCCCAGGCAGCTATGGGTAGGGAGAGGAAGAGGGGTGGGATGGGGAACAGGATGGGCCCAGGCAGGAGCAGGATGGATGGAAGAGGCTTTGAGAAGGCAAGGCCCATTTTAGAGACTCATCAGCACCGATGGCCTCAAGGGGACAAAGGGACTGGTAACTCACATGGATCTCAGAAGCAAAGCAGGCATTCTTTTTCTGTTTGATACTCCCTTCTTTAAGAAGAGCAGGGAGCTGGGCTGAAAGAAAAGAACAAAGCCTCAGAGAGGCTAGCTTAAGCTAGGAATGAAACCCCACACACTCTCTTGTGAACATGCATGCACACATGCCTAAGCTTCATAAAACAAGTACCCTTCCTGCTACCCCTATGTCCAGGAAAAAGTTTACTCACCACCATGGCTGTGCTGCTCCCAGGGTACAAGTGGCTGGTTTTGTGCACCCGCCTTCGGGGGAGGTCCCTTGGCCTGGGATCCCTGGACTGTAGCCTCAGGTTCCACCTCCTCTGAGGGCACATCCTGTGCAGGAACCACAATATGCTCATCAGCACCGAGACCAGACGGGCAAGACAGAGTTTAATCCCTGGGAAGAAGACAAAGGACACATCCCTCAGGAGGCTGGGGTTTGGGGAGAGATCAACAGAGGGCCCCAGGAAACTTCAGAGGAGAATGTAATACCAGGCAGTGCCATGAGCCCAGGGACACTCCCTGATCAAGCACAAGGCAAGAACCAGCCCCCTAAGGATAGAATCACAGAGCCATTTAGCAAGGAGGAGTGGGGGGAGAACTTCCTGTGAAGGGCAGAAACCCATACCCCAGTCACTCAGCACCTCCCCAGATGCTTCCAGTGTCAAAGACCCAATACCTCACAAGACAGCAGGGTTCACATGTACAGTTCTACCTTCTCATGCCCTCTCTGGTGTTCTCACTACACACATCACTGTATCCCCAGTGCCTGGCCTAGAGCAGAACACGAATAAACATTTGCAGAGCCTGTGTGGAGCTAAAACCTGCCTTTCTGGAACATGCCCACTTTGGTCCTGCTCTGCCCATCAAAGCCACCAAAAAGAAACCAGATTAATTTGGACAGTGTCTTTCAGACAGGCAATACCTGTTAAAACATGTAGATGTGCCCAGCTGGTGTGGCTCAGTGGTTGAGCATTGACCCATGCACCAAGAGGTCACCGGTTCGATTCCCGGTCAGGGCACATGCCTAGGTTGTGGGCCCAATCCCCAGTGGGGGTCATGCAGGAGGCGGCCAATCAGTGTTCTTTCTCATCGATGTTTCTGTCTCTCTCTCCCTCTCCCTTCCTCTCTATCTAAAATTAAAAATTAAAAAAATTAAAAAAAAAAAAAACACACATGTAGATGTTCCCTCTGGCTCTGTGTTCCCACCAACCCTGGAAAACTCATCTCCCAGGTGCCAAATAGATACCCCTGGATGTGGGAGGGGCCCCTCACCTGCGGCCATGCTTTCATTGGCTGCTTCTGCAGGTCCTCCACCAAGGCAACAGCTTCCTCGCCACTCCCTGGACACTGCTCTCGCACCCAGTCCTGGACACCCCCAGGCAGCACACTCAGGAACTGCTCCAGCACCAGTAGCTCCAAGATTTGCTCCTTGGTATGTAGTTCAGGTCGCAGCCAGCGGCAGCAGAGCTCCCATAACTGGCTGAAGGCCTCATGGGGCCCACCCGCATCCCTATAGCAGAACTGCCGAAAGCGCTGGCGGCAGGCCTCAGAATCCCTGCTGTCCTCTTGCTGGGTAGAGTCCTGATCCCAAGAAGAATCTTCCACCTTCACAATTAGAAGCCCTTCTCCCTCCCCAGGGGCCTGGTCCTGAGACTCCAGGGGGGCTGCCATTCCCCTGGCCTAAGGCTCAGGGTTGGTGGGCCTCAAGCCAGGAGCCTGCCTTTCAGTCTCCCAAAGGGTTTCCCTGTGGCTGCTGGGCCAGCATCTGGACACAAACTCCTAGGGAAAGAGCAAAATAGCAGGAGGGGGGAAGGTACATGAGCAAACACCAGCCTGGAGAGACATCCAGGGACTTTAGCTGCCATCCTTTCCTGGCTGAGGCCTTTTTTAGGCTCTCCTATAATACTTTGTTCATATGACTCTCTCTTCTACCAATACAGGTCCACAGTACCTTATCCTCAGCTCTGAAATCCAAAACTCCCAGGTTTTTACCATCTGGCCTACTGATATGAGCATGTTTGTAATCCCCATTTATTCCATGTAATATAAATATTCATATATCTTATAGCAGAAATATGTATGTATTTCTTCAGTTTGTAAAAATTCATCAAGCTGTCCTTACCATGTGTAATTCTGTATGTGTTTTATACTTCAATAAAAAATTAACACACTTGCCCTGGCCAGTTTGGCTCAGCAGTTAGAGCGTTGGCCCATGGACCAATGAGTCGCAGGTTTGATTCCAGTCAAGGGCATGTACCTCAGTTGCAGTTTGTCCCCAGCCCTGGTCAGGTCATGAGGGAGGCAACCAGTTGATGTGGCTCTATCACATTGATGTTTCTCTCTGTCTCTCTCTCCCTCTCCCTCCCTCCCACTCTATCTAATGATAAGTAGAAAAATATCCTCGGGTGAGGAATAAAAAAAAAATAAAGAAAAAAAAATTAACACACTTGATTATACTGATTGTTGCCCTAGATTCTGCTGCCAGGGGTTACTTGCTATACCATGTGTACTGTATTATCTTTCTGAAATTTAAAAACTTCTGAATTCCAAAACACATCTGGCCCAGGGGTGTCAGCAATGGGCTCACAGACACCATCCTAAGTCATTTATCCAAAGGTAAATATGACTGTATGATACATATTTAGTATACCTTGCATTACCACTCTTCACAAAGATCCTGAAAAGGGTATATTTTGGAAGTTTGGTTTTTTGTTTCGATAAAGAAGTGATAACCACCATTGTAATAAAAAAGGGGGGGAGGGGTTACATAATATAGAAATACATAAAAGAGAAACGCTCCATTCCACAATGCGGTGCACCCTCCCATTAACAGTCTGACATATGACCTCTCAGGCCTTTCCATGTGCATTTACTAAAAATGTACCTATAGAAATGAAAAAAAGTGTTTTGTGTGTTTTCACATAAATGAGGTCTTATTGCACGAACTATTTTGTAATATGCTTTCCCACCTAACAATGCTTCTTCATTAGCTGCTCTGGAAGATTTAGAGGTATGGATGTACTCCAGTTTCTGAACCAATACCCGAGTGAAGCATTCTGGTTGTTTCCGGTCCTTTTCTGTACTACACTAAGCACTTTAGTCTTTTTTTTTTTTTAATTGATTTGAGAGACAGAGGGGTAAGGGGGAGAGAAAGAGGGAGGGAGAGGAGGGAGAGGGAGAGAGAGAAAAACAGTGATTTGTTGTTCCACTCATTTATGTACTCATTGGTTGCTTCTTGTATGTGCCCTGAACTGGGATCCAACCGCAATCTTGGCCTATCTGGACCATAGGCTCTAATCAACTGAGCAACCCGGCCAGGGCAAGCACTTTATTATTGTATTTCTCACAACACCCCTAAAAGGTACTACGCTCCATTCTCAACCTCTAGTGACGGAGGAGGAGGCTCCACTGGGAGAGGGCCAAGGACTCACCAGGGTCGCTCGGCAGGACGCGGCAGGCGGGAACGCGGACCCGGCTGGAGTCCCGTGGTCGACCACCAGCAGCCTCGCCTGCGCGGAGCTGAGAGGCGGCGTCGCGGGCAGCGGGTGCAGGGGCCGGGGTTGCCCCCGCCACTTCTCAGCGGTGCACGCCCCCCTCGGCCTCTGCCTGGGCCGCGGGCCCACCCGCCCGGAGCCCCGCGTTCGACCTCGGAGTCCGGCTGCCCGTGTTGCGGGTCCCGCCCCCGGGGCGCACACCTCCCCCAGCCGCCCAGGAGTTCCCAGTTCCGCCGCTAGATCCCGGCACCGGAAGCCCGCGCGGAGCTCGCCGGGAAACGACACAAAGCACACGCCTATCTAACTACACGGAACTGCATCCCCCAGAAGGCCGTTGGCTCATAGAGCCCGTTTTAGCTTTGACGGATGGCCAATGAGCAGGGAGAGTTACCATGCACATCGACACCCATGCCCGCGGGTTATGTGTGGTCGGCTTCTACACTCGCGCTGTCCTCTTTCTCGGCTGTTCCTTCAGATTTCTCTACTCCTCTCCCTTGAGGAGCGTGGAGCTTCCCGGGAAGTGCAGTCTAGTGGCGGGGGTGTAGGGGGGGAGGGGGGTGCGGAGCCTCCTGCGGCTCTTCTCGGTCCCTGAGCGTCGGCTGGGGTCGCTCAGCAGGACTCGGTAGTCGGGGACTCGAGTCCTGGGAGCCCCGCGCTCTTCCACCAGCAAATTCGTCTCTGGAGCGGCGGGGCCAGAGAGAATCTAGAGCAGGTGGGCCGTATCCGGGAACCTCTGGGTTCTCCTTTCCACAAATTTGGACCTGCTCCCACCCTCTCTACTTCGACCTGAAGATCTGAGGCTCCACATCTTCTTAAATAGAAAAGGCTTTCTTGTTTTGATTATGCAAGCACTGCATGCTTAGTGTGGAAAAGAAAATTAAGAAAATATGGAAAATTATAAAGGTGTCAATATCCACAAGGCTAACTCCCTCTGTTCACATGTCACTCCCTCAAAATGGCTTTCCTGGACTGTGTAAACAGCACATACACACACACCCGCCATGGCTCTGCCCTGCCTTATTTTTCTTCCTAACTTTTATCAGTACCTGACATTTGTGTAATATTCGTCTCTTACTACTCGACTATGAGCTCAAAGAGGTCATACTGTTTTCATTGCCCTACTCCCAGCACCTAGAATTGTTTCTGGCACAATACTTGTTGAATAACTGAAGGTTTAAAATATTCCTAATAAGGCCATTTAGAAATAAGCACTATTAATATTTTAGTCTGTTCGTACAGTTCTATTTCTATGAATATTTCTAATATAAATCTGGAATAATTAGATTCGATCAGGTGGCTCAGTTGGTTGGAGCATCTTCCCATGCACCAAAAAGGTTGCTGGTTCACTTCCTGTTAGGGCACATAGCTAGATTGTGGGTTCCATCCTCAGGGTGAGTACAGGAGGCAACCAATGGATGTTTCTCTCTCTCTAAAAAAATTTTTTTTAAATATTTATTTTTTTATCCTCACCCGAGGACATTTTTGCATTTATCTGCAGATAGAGCAGGAGGGAGAGAGGAACAGAGAGAGAGAAACATTGATGTGAGAGAGACACATCAACTGGCTGCCACCCACACAACCCCAACTGGGGCCCAGGACAAACTGCAACTGAGGTATGTGCCCTTAGCAGGAACCGAACCCGGGACTCTTCTGGTCCGCGGGCCGATGCTCTAACTGCTGAGCCAAACCGGCCAGGGCTAAAAAAAAATTTTTTTAAATAAAAAACATATACTTGGGTAAGGGTAAATCTGGAATCATTCTATATAAGTAATTTTGTGTCATTTTTTGTGTTCTATTTTTTATTTAATCTATTGGAGTGACACTGGATAACAAAATTTACAGGTTTCGGGTGTACAACTCCACAACACAGCATCTGTACACTGCATTGTGTTCACCACCCCAAGTCAAGTCTCCTTCCATCACCATTTATCCCCCCTATACCCTCCTCCACCACCCAACCCCCTCCCCCCAAGTAATGTTTTGTTGACTCAAATCTATCAGGCCCTGGCCTGTGTGGCTCAGTGGTTAGAGCGTTGGCTCGCACATGAAAGTGTTGTGGGTTCAATTCCCAGTCAAGGGCACATACCTGGGTTGCAGGCTTGATTCCTGGCCCCCGTTGGGAGGCAACCAATTGATGTGTCTCTCTCACATCAATGTTTCTCTCTCTCTCTCCCCTTCCCTCCCTTCCACTCTCTCTAAAAATCAATGGAAAAAATATCCTCAGGTGAGGATTAACAACAACAACAAAAGGATGTTTTTCCATATCAGCATTTATAAATAAAAGAATTCTTCTGTTTTGCAAGCTGCATAGTATTCCATAGCAGGAAAGTTCCATATTTTATTTAAAATCCCTTACTCTTGGACATTTAGTTTCCATTTTTCTGTGTTTCTACATACACCTTGCTGCATTTGCTTGAGGAACTTGCTGGAGAGCATGAGCCAAGACTATTCTATGAAGACTGCTGAAGTGGATGCTACTGGGCTCCCCTCCTTCTACTGGCCTCAATGGAAAACAACACCAGGAAGAAAAAATTGAAAGTCCCCTTTTCTAGCCTGGCTGGTGCTGTTCAGTGGTTAAGCATTGACCCATGCACCAAGAGGTTGCCGGTTTGATTCCCGGGCACATGCCTGGGTTGTGGACCAAATCCCCAGTGGGGGGCATGCAGGAGGCAGCCAATCGATGTTCTCTCTCATCGATGTTTCTCCCTCTCCCTTCCTCTCTCTCTAAAATCAATAAAGAAAAAAAAATTTTTTTAAAAGAAAGTCCCCTTTTCCAGATATGGCCATATAGTGTTCTTCCCACACCCTCTATTGGCAAAACTAACATCCATCAAATTGGCTAGCAAAGGAGAAATGTTTTACAGGATCCCACTGGCTTCAGTATCACAAAGGACAAAAAGAGTGTATTGGAGACAGAGAGACAAATTCATAACTGACACACTTGCCATATATTCCATTGGTCATTGCTGGTAGATGATAAATTATTTGTATACAGGTATACTGAAATTGACAATCTAATTGCACTTTTTTTTCCTTCTAATAGTGTTTTAGTTTATTTTTCTAGCTAGAAAATATAATCTATAATGAAAAAAGTAAAAATTTCTTTCAAAAAATTATATTCATTTCAAGAATTTATATGCATTATTTTCTTAAGTCTTATAGCATTGTCCAGAACTCCCTAAACAATGTTAGGACAGCACACATCATTGTCTTGGTTAATAAAAATACTTTTAATGATTTACAATAGTCTATCGTTTGTCTCTAATATATAGCCATGCTCATATTAAGAAGCATCTAGCCCTGGCCGGTTTGGCTCAGCGGTTGGAGCATCGGCCAGCGGACCAGAGAGGCCCAGGTTCGGTTCCTGCTAAGGGCACGTACCTCAGTTGCAGTTTGTCCCCGGCCCCAGTTGGGGTCGTGTGGGTGGCAACCACTCCATGTGTCTCTCTCACGTCGATGTCTCTCTCTCTTTTCCTCCCTCTCTCCCTCCCACTCTATCTGAAGATAAAAGCAAAAAAAAAAAAAAAAAAGAAGAAGCAGCATCTATTCTCGCCCTGGCCAAAGGCTCAGCGGTTAGAGCGTGGGCCTGCAGTCCAGAGAGACCCGGGTTCGGTTCCCGCTAAGGGTGTGTGCCTCAGTTGCAGTTTGTCCCCGGCCCTGGTTGGGTTGTGTGGGAGGCAGCCGCTCGACGTGTCCCTTTCACATCAATGTTTCTCTCTCTCTCTTCCTCTCACTCTATCTGAACAAAAAATGGAAAAATGTTCTTGGGTGAGGATTAAAATTAAAAAAAAAGAAAAGAAGCATTTATACTCATTTGTAGCAGACAGACTATTACCTGTTCCCCAATATCAGTTTTCCCCTTCTATAGTAAAAAATGTTCAATGGGCACAGGGCCATTTAGAATAAAGAGTATATTCTCCCAGCCTCTCCTAAGTATGGCCATGTAATGATATGTGAGCAGATGTAATGTATGCATATTATTGGAAAGCAATGGGTCATGTCTTCCTAGTCTCTTTTCCCCAACTGCTAGTTGGAATTTGGACATAGTGGCATGGACCATGCAGATGAGAGTAACACCAAAAGGTGTCAAAGCAGTAAGATGGAAGGTGCCTGGACTCCTGATGACTGTGGAGCCACCAAACTAGCCCTGGATTTATACCCAGGCAGGTGATATGAAAGAGATAGAGATAGCATGTTTAAGCCACTGTTGTTTTAGATCTTTATTACAATCAGAATGTATACCCTATCTGGCACTATTGCCCACTAAGAGTTCTTTCATTAAAAAGATAAACAGGCTGGCCGGTATGGCTCAGTTAGTAGAGAATTGTCCCATGCACCAAGAGGTTTCTGGTTCCATTCCTGGTCAGGGCACATGCCCATATAGGGGGTGTGCAGGAGGCAGCTGATTGATATTTCTATATCTCTCTTCCTCTCCCTTCCTCTCTCTCTAAACAATAAAGACACTTTTTTTTTTTTTTAAAGAGAGAAAAATAGCCAGGCTAGTGAGGCTTAGTTGGTTGAGCCTCATTCCATGCACCAAGAGGTTACTGGTATTCTATTTCTGGTCAGGGCACATGCTTGGGTTGCAGGCTTAATCCCTGGTGAGGGGCCTGTAGGAGGCAGCTGATTGTTTCAACCTCACATTGATTCTCTCTCTCTCTCCCTCCCTCCCTCTTTGTCTCTAAAAATCAATACACTATTTAAAAAACAGAAATAGAAAATATAGATATTTTCATAATTTCTCCTGTGGGATATTGAATATTCAGAATTTCTATGTCTTGACTGTTTTTTCTTTTTATTTTGGTTAATCCTCACCTGAGGATATTTTTCCACTGATTTTTAGACAGAGTGGAAGGGATGGAGCGAGAGCGGAAAACATCAATGTGAGACAGATGCATCAATTGGTTGCATCCCACATGACCTGACCAGAGCCAGGGTTCGAACCTGCAACCCAGATATGTGCCCTTGACCAGGAATCGAACCTGAGACCCTCTAACCGCTGAGCCAAACAGGCCCAGGGCTAAATGTTTTTTTGTTCTTTTGTTTGACTAAATGTTGATAGTTTTTTTTCCTAGGAAATCATCCCTTTCATCTACAATTTGACATTAATATAAAGTTGTATATAGTATGTATTCCCATTTAATTAAAAAATTTAAGGCCTTGGCTAGGTAGCTCAGTTGGTTAGAACATTGTCCAGATACACCAAGGTTGTGGGTTTGATCCCAGGTCAGGGTACATTCAAGAATCAACTAATGAATGCATAAATAAGTGGGACCCAAAAAATCTATGTTTCTCTTTTTCTCTCTCTCCCTACCTCTAAAATCAATACATTTAAAATTAAAATCAGCATGTATGTTTAAATCTTTGGTTTGGGATCCTGAGATAGCACTTTTAATGTTGGTAGAGTAGCAAACAGGTTAGGAGTCTGGGTCTGTTGACTTTGCAGATTAGGGCTCCCATACTAGTCCTGCCATAGGCTGCCTACCTCTGGCCTACCTCTAGACATTATTTTGAGATATACACTTTAGTCTCATTTAAGATCCTGTTATTTTGGGTCTCTGTTATTTGTAGTTGAACTCATTGCTTCATAGGGTTATTATAAGGATTAAATAAATGAGTGAATACAAGTATAGACCACTTAGCCCAATATTAACTCTCAACACACAGTAAATGTTCAATAAAGAGTGGTTCGTCTCAGGGAATTATCATCACCAGGAACTTGTCATGGGCATGCTCACAGGAGCGTAGAGTACATGAGAGGCTATAGGAGTTAAGCCCTCCACGCATCTTTTCCACTTTCCCCTGAAGATTTCAGCCCAACTTGTTCTGGTCTGTAGCCTGTTCAATTGTATTAATATTCATAGCTGGCCTGGAGCGTTATTAGTTGAGAACAGAAAAACTGGAGTGCTCTAAGAGGTGACTGAGTTGCAGGTCAGAGTGCTGCATTTGGAACCCAGGCAGGAAGCCTACCTGACAATATGTCACAGGCTAGACCGAGAGCATGAGCATGAGGAAGGTTGGACCATCCTCATAACCTCCTATTCTCCACCATCCAGGAGACATCAGGGAGAAACCTTAGGCCACAGCCCCTCATAAGTCTCATTTCTCTAGCTTCTCCTCCCTCCCACCAGGGTTGTCATTTCAGCTCATGAAACACCAGTCTCTTCATGGCAAGGCCTTTATTCATTTTGTTTTCCTAGCTTGTGAAGTTCTGCCCTCCAAATTCTTGTAAAACGGCTTCTTGTCATTCTTCAAGTCTCAGTTTAAATGTTCCCTCCTTGCATGGGCCTTCTCTATCAGTTCCTAGCATCCTTCATTTCTTCACCCGTCCTTTCTTTCTGGCATTTGTCACTATTTGAAATTAATGTATGTGTCATTTATCTGCTTACCAGTCTCCCTCACTAGAGCCAACCCCATGAGGGCAAGGATCTTGTCTGGCTTTTTCATCGCTTATTCCTCAACATTTAGCAACGAACCTGGAACGCATTCATTTCGTATTTGAAAAATGAGTAAGTGAATGCGGCAAAGATCCTATTTAACGTTTCCCCGCCTTTTACCACCCTCACCTCGCACTGGCCTCCTCAGTTTACCCGGCTCCCCCAGAAGAAGACTGCAGCCTCCTTCCAGGCTGTTGCCGCACTCGCGCCCAGCTCTCACTGACAGCACGGTCAGACCCTGCTCCGGGCTCAGAGGGTGCTAAAATGTCACAGGAGGCGTCCGGACTGGAGCCGGATGTAGAGGTCGGGATTCCGCTGGCGACGCATACGAGCCGGCCATCTTCAGGGTTAGATGTGGCCGCCGCGCTCAAGTTCCCAGAGTCTCCGGGGTAGCAACGAGATTACTGGACTCGGCGCGCGAAGCCGGAAGTGGCCCTGGCCCTCCGTCCGCATCCTATCTAGGACGGCAGGAGGCTTGGCATCTCTGTGGTAGGCCCAGGGCCGGCTCTGAAGGCTCAGGGGCTGGCGACGAAGCCAGGAGCCCAGCCCTGAGTCGTTGATTTCTTCTGCAATCGACGCCGGGGTAAGGGGAAAAGGCAAGTTTCAAAATCGAGAGCTTCGCGAGAGTTGCCCCGGCAACCGTGCGGCTTGGGGGCAGCTACGAGAACGTCAGTCGTGATTGGCCGGTTCTTCTAGTGCCCGCCTCTCTCTTCACCTGGACACTTGATTGGCTAAAAGCAGAGGGAGAGGCAGGGCCTTTCGGAACTGGTCCACCGGGATGTGAGAATACTCGGCGTGGATGGCTCCCTGAGACCCCCGAGGATTTCCAGACCTCACCGTCTGGCGTGGTCACTGGAGCTCAGGAGGAGCTGTCCCATACCAGTGCTGTGCTGAGCACGACGCCCCCGCACAGGAGGGCTGCGCAGCCAGCTGGGCCCTGAGCGCCGTCAGCCAGGATCTGGACCGAGCCTATAGCCGCACAGAAAGAGGGTGAGAAGCCCAAAGAAAATATTTTCCCTCGCTCTCGCCCTCCTCCTGAAGGCGCAGGTGCAGGTCAATCGTGAGTAACCAGGTCGGGTTCTGCAGTGCCCTGAAGCTGGTATGTCCGGTGTGAGAAGCAATGAGGAAGCAGGCCACACCTCAACCGCTACCCAGAGATACCAAGACCCTGGTGTCCCACACCCCCAGCCTGCTACCTCTCAGTGGTGCTCCATAACTCACCAAATCATGAACACCCTTCACTCTGACATTCCTGGCCCTTCCACGATGTCCCAGCTACCTCCTCAGTCTTAGCTGCTCTTGTCAAATATTTTCCAAACTGCCAAGTTCCACTCTTTAAAGCTCTTGCCTGATCTGTGCCAGAATGGTGACCTGTGGATGGACATCTAGGGAGGAATGGACAGAAACCCATGGAATCACATCCTTCTGCACTGTGCTATGAAAAGGGAAACAGTTTCTCTTGGATACTGTGGTCTCTGGGCTCCTCATAGGTCAGAGTGAAGCCTTTAAATGACTCCTTGGCTCACTTGGCAGACCTCTGAGTGTTTCAAGTCCTGACACACTGGCCATGCAGCCCAAGGAAACAAAGAGCCACTGTGCAAATGAATAGTCTGTGCTAAGCTTGTGCCAAATGATGACAGCTGTCATTTTAAGTCTCCTTTCTACCTCTGTCTCTCTCATCATTAGAAAACAAGCTCCTGGGGGCAGCAAGCCTGCTTTATGTGTGCGAGCCCTATCAGCCCCTCACACTGAGCCAAGCAGAGGAATCCCATTTCTGGCTATGACTGGAGCCATGAAGACAAGCTGAAGGGAGGAAACTGCTTTCTTTCTCACTAGTCCTGCCAGCAACTTAACCCTAGATCCCACTGAGACCTCCTAGTCTTGCCTGAGCTCCCACTAGTAAGCAGCTTCCTGGCATCCCAATGATTATATGCTTCTCCCTCCCCTATCTCCAGCTGAGTCCAGCACACAGAAGGTCAAGTCTCTTGTCTGTGTTACTCTTTAGACAGCTCTGTCTTATAATATCATTAGATATTAGATAGTCAATAGCTGCTGTGGTACATGGAAATAGGGGTATTCTTTACATAGTAAAATCCCTGGCCCTAAACCCCGGCTTCCAACTCTCTGGTTGTATGGCTTTGGGAAAGTTAATGGACTTCTCTCCTAGCCTGTTTTTTCATCTATAAAACTGGGATAAAACCCACTGCTCAGCTTGTGGAGAGTGTAGGTGACATATATATGGTGCTTGGCCCCACGCCTGGCAGGGCAGCTACTCAACAACTGGCAGCTGTTATTACTATTCCCAGTCTGCCATCCTCTTCAAGCTACTTCCTCCCTTAGGAGCTGGGAACCAACCAGGGCTGCAGCCACCCTGCTGGCTCCATGATCCACAGAGACAGGTGGAGTCTCAATGGCTTCCCTATTACAGGCATCAAGGTCAGAACTGCATGTTATCTTGGAAGCTAAGCTGCAAATCTTGGATAATAAGCAGGCTGAGCCCACCCCTCCCAGGGAAAATAGTAGAGAATGGGAAACAGAAACTACAGAAGTAAAAAACCAGAGATCAGGAGTAAAACAACCAGGCATGGGTGAGTAGGGCAAATTATAAAGGACATGTGTGAAGAGGACAAGGAGGGGAAAAGTAGAAGGATCTGACAGCAGCCTCAGAAGGGACCAGGAGGGATAGTAGTCCCTGGTAAGTGAGGTAATCACACTGAATTACCACTGGACCCCAGTGGAAGCAGATGGAAAATATCCAGCCACAAAACTTGGCCCTGGTACCTACGACAGGAGACAGGGCAGGCAGGAGACAATGAGTTCTTAAGCTAGCCCTGTGCTGCTCCTGGCTCTCAAAGAGCCAAGAAAGTTTCCAGGGCTCAGTGGTCAATGCCCCTGGCATGAGAGTGCCAGCAGCAGCAAAGCACCCACCAGGGGGTTCACAATTTCAGTAGTGGCTGGTTGGCTTCAGGTCTTAAAATCTCTGTGCTAAGAAGCCTTTGTCTGGAAACTTGTGGTCCTAATCATCTGGATTGGGCCCTAAGCCAGGTCAAGGTTGGGGAAGAGGGTGCCCAAGCCCTGAGAACAATGACTTGGATGCCTAGTGAGGATACATGGTTGACACAAGAGCCTCCCAGAATCTGAGGTCAGCCACCAGCAACCCCCACTACCCCAACAATCCCTATCCCCTACTGCCACAAGACAGAGCAACAGGCCGTGGCTTGAATTCCAAGGCCTTTAATTTGCAGCTAGCCTGCCAGCGATTCACCCTAGCTCCTCCCAGTGTTGCCATGCCCCACCCCCATGCCAGCACCTCCCCAACTCCCTTTCCACTACCCCTCTCACTGCCGTTGCAGCTGCCCTCACTCCTCACTGGGGGCCTGGCCCCTCACTCTGGGCCTCTTAGGTGGGAGTAGGTGGGGGTGCTGCCAGAGCCCCCGCCGCCCCCAGCATCAACATGGCCAGGGCCTTGGGCCCTGTGGTGTGGATCTTTTCATGCCGATGCAGGTTGGAGCGCCTGCTGAAGCTCTTGCCGCAGAGGGGGCAAGAGTAGGGCCGGACGCCGCGGTGGGTGCGCTGGTGGGCAGTGAGGTGCGAGCTGTGGCTGAAGCTCTTGCCGCAGTCGAGGCAGTGGTACGGCTTCTCCCCGGTGTGCGTGCGGTTGTGTGCGATGAGGTTGGAGCGCTGGCTGAAGCACTTGCCGCACTCAGGGCACGGGTAGGGCTTGACCCCTGTGTGGGTACGCTGGTGGGTGACCAGGGCTGAGCTCTGTGTAAAGCACTTACTGCAGATGGGACACTTATGGGGCTTGGCACCTGTGTGCGTGCCCTGGTGGGTGACCAGGTCCGAGCGGCGGGTGAAGCGCTTGGCACAGCGGTCACACACGTAGGGCTTTTCGCCCGTGTGGATGCGCTGGTGCTGAATCAGCGTAGAGTGGTGGCTGAAGCTCTTCCAGCAGGAGGGGCAGGTGTAGGGCTTCTCACCAGTGTGGATGATCTGGTGCTGGATGAGGTGCGAGCTGCGGCCGAAGCGCTTGCCGCAGTCTGTGCAGGCGTAGGGTTTCTCACCTGTGTGCGTGCGTCGGTGCGTCACCAAGTGGGAGTGCCAGCTAAAGCCCTTGCCACACTGCTCGCATTTGTAGGTCTTCTTGCTGGCATCACCATCAAGGACCAGGCCCTCCTCGCTGCTCTCAGGGGCGCCTGTCTCCCCTTCGCTGGGTTTCTCTGTGAGGCCAGTGTTGGACAGGGTTGTTTCCAGCCCTCTCTCCTCCGGGGGGCCCGGCTGCCCATCGTCTTTGGCTCGCCCCAATCTCTGGCCGCTGGCTCCTTGCCATCCACACTGTAGGACATTCCCCTGGGGTCCCCCTGGCCTGGTCCTAAAGGACTTCACATCCCCAGGGACTGTCTGGGATGAGGTCGGCTCCTTTCTCACCTCCACCGCTCCTGGAGAAAGGTTTTCCAACCAGAGAGAGGCTTTTGTGAGGGACCTAAGGGAATTCCGGAGATGGAGAGAAGGGCAAGGACCTGTGGGGAACCTGGGAAATGACTGCCACCCTCTGCAGAGGAGGGGAGGCTGACGCCCTACCCCAGCAAGGGCCACGTGTTTGCACCCCACAGGAAATAAAGCCTGCACTGACAAGGGGCACCTAGGAGCGACAGGGACAACCCACTGCCCACCCATCACCTCTGAACGCACCTCTCTTCTCCTCTTCATCTCCCATCTGCAGGCACGAACTTGAGGCCTCGCCCTTGCCCTGCACCTGGGAGGCCCAGAAAGTTCTGCTGAAGGGAAACCCTGCCCAAAAAGAGATGCAGTGCTCAGTCACTGACCTCCCCGGCTGCCCAGCAGGAGACACCACCCCCACGAGTAGTGACAGAGGGGAAATGAGTGCAATTCTGGAAGCACCAGGTGATACCACATGAGCTCAAAGTTTGCTTGGGATCAGGTGTCCACCCTCTCTAGGAAACACGTTCCAGGGTCACCACTAGACACACTCTTTTCGAGGCTGAGTCGGGGCTCTGCTTTGTTTCCCTGAACTAGCACCAGAAGTAAAGGGAGAGGGACTGGGCCAGGTCAGCTGCCAGCAACCCGCTTCCTCACACAGCCCCAACAGTGGACCCAGCAACATTAGAAACCAGTCTCCCACTCCTGCACCTACACCTTCCCAGGACCATCAGCAAAAAGGGCTCCTGGGGGAGGGCCAGGGACAAACAGAGGCCAAGTGGGAGGGCCTGGGACAAGAGGGCCAGGGACACTGACCACCTAGAAGTCAAGGACCAAAGGTCCATTTACCAAGTCCCTGGGTAAGGGCCCAATAATTCTGGTCAAGTCAGTAAGAGAGCAAAAGGCTTGGCCTCCATGCTGTGATCCAAGCTCCATGGGAGGAAGGGAATGTGTTGGACAAACTAGGTGATTTAGGTCATTCGTGAGGCCTGTCATGGGGTCACAAATGGGTGCTAGGTTCCCTCTGATCTTCTAGGACTTGCCCAGACCTGCTGATCTGGGCCCTAGGAGTATTAACAACAGGTGGTAAAAAAACAAACAAACCTGAGTTAATTAAAGGAGTGAGCAGGGTGGCTGTGATCTTGGGGTCCACGAGGGACAACAGGGTCTTGGCCCACTACTGAAGTCAAAGGGTGGCATTACCAAGCCCCCAGCTCCGCTTGGACTAGCAGGTGTGCAACAGAAGTGTATTGACAGACATACTAACTGAATGAATAACAATGAATGAACACTCTGAGTTTTCCATAAGATCTCATAAAATCTGCCAAGAAACTAGAGTCTGAAAGTGAAGAGTCAATGTCCTAGGACATAACTACTTAGTATGAGAAAAACTGAGAGAGCCAGGGCCCCTCTGAGAAGAGGACACACCCCTTGGGGCAGATGTGACAGTTCAGAGTCTATAAGACTGGAGATTAACTGGTACCATGTCCCCCCTACCTCAGGCATGCAGCTCTGACCCCAGAGCCAAGTTTTCTGCTCAGATACTTCTAAAGCCTGGCTTTGAAAAAGAGGAGGGTGAGCCCTGGCTGGTTTGGCTCAGCGGTTAGAGCGTCGGCCCGCAGACCAAAGAGTCACAGGTTCGATTCCAGTCAAGGGCATGTACCTCAGTTGCAGTTCGGTCTCCGGCCCTGATTGGGGTTGTGCAGGAGGCAAACAGTCAATGTGTCTCTCTCATCGAGGTTTCTCTCTCTCTCCCTCTTTTCCCTCCCACTCTATCTGAAGATAAATGGAAAAATATCCTTGGGTGAGGATTTAAAAAAAAAAAAGGAGGAGGGTGAAACTATACGAATAAGCATCACAGAAGAACCAAAGAGAAGCAGAATCTCTAAGTAGGCACCATCTGGTACAGCAGCCAACTAGCCACATGTAGCTATTTCAGTTCAAATTTAAGCAGATTAAAATGAAATAAAATTAAATACTCAGTTGCTCTAGCCACATTTTTAGTGCTCAACAGCCACATCTGGGTCATGGCTACCGTCTCAGCCCTTATACGGAGCATGCCCATCACTAGGAAGGTTCTATAGACAGTACAGTCTATGTGAACAATGGAGAAGGGTTTAAGCCTTGGAAAACTGGGAGGTGACAGTGGAATAGACCCCACCTCTGACATCCAGGGCCTTGGGAAGTGGTCGCCCCAGCACAAGTGCCAGCCCTTACCCAAGGCCAGCCCATTTCGCTTCTGCAGGACATCCTGGTAGAAACTCTGTTGCGTGTGGTCCAGCCGCCCCCACTCCTCCCGGGAGAGGTACAGAGCCACATCCTCAAAGGTCACTGGCATCTGAAACAACATGAAATGCCTACTCTACAGGACATGGCAAGATACAGTGGAGGGGCCTGATGGTGCCAAGATGAGATCCCAACTCCCAACCTGCTGCCCAGGTCTGAGGGTGAAGCAGGAGCCACCCAAGGATGGCTTTTTGAGGGCAAGAATGTGGCAGTTGAGTTGTGTACAGCAGATGATAGGAGACAAAAACAAGAGAGGCCTTCTTTTCCAAAACCATAGCCAAAGCTCAGGATCTCCAGCACATTCCCCTCCAGCCTTCACCCTTGGGTCCGGTACTGAGATCTGGAGGATGATGCAGTCAGAGACACTGTCCCTCCATGTCTTTCTGTTTCCCCTCCAACCTCGGACAGGGGCACTCACCTGGGACCAGGCAGTGAGGAGCGCTGCAGCCATCTGCCGGTCTCTGGTCCTCCCCTCATGGGAAAGCACAGGGATCTGGGGGGAGGGGAGGGCTGAGAGAGGAAAGAGGTCCTCAGGGAGGCCACCTCATCCTGCTGCATCCTACTGTTCTCTAAGCAGGCTCATGCCTGGCAAGCCCACAGCTGCCCCAAACTCCACCCCTGACCCCACCCAAGAAGAGGTCAGTAGGCTCTGAGGCTGCGCCAGGGTGGCCTCCAAGAGGCAAGTGGACAGACATCCAGGCATCTCTCCTGACCATGACAGGGACCTCTTCCCCTCCCCACCTGGGCTGTGAGCCTCTACCTCTCCCCACAACTGCTGCCCAGGAAAGCAGCTCTCTTCACATCCCTCTCCTCACCTCCACCAGGCAGAAAAAGAGCTTTCTCCTTAGAGCCCGGGCTTAGGCGCCCCCAGCTCCAAGCTCCTTGAGCCCTGTCCTCCTGCGATGCCCCCTCAGGGTGTGGCTCTTGCAGCTCTGTCTTAATGTAAGGTGACTCCCGAGCGGCTCCCAAAGGCACCACCTCCTTTGACTCAGGAAGCATTTCTTGACAAGGATGCCCATGATCTGGAACCTAGGAATGGCATCCCCAATCAGTACTGGGACGAAGACTGGGATACACAGCCAAGAACCATGTGCTCCATACCAAGGGGTCCCTGCAGGGGCAGACACCTAGTATGGCGGAACATATAACCAAATACAAGGCATGGCTTGAAGGACTGGCCTCGCTTCCTTCTCCCACCCCCAGGGACCTGTGCATCTCCTGCTTGCCCCTGGAAGGGAAGGAAGGCAGGCTTATCAAGGCCCTGCTAGGTGCAGGCTGGCAAAGTGCCCACAGGGCAGCTGCCTGCTTCAATTCAAGCCTTACACCTCTAACAGCAGTGTGGATTATTATTTTTTCTTTTACAGTTTTTAGAGAGAAAGGGAGAGGGAGAGAGAGACAGAAACATCGATAAGAGAACATCAATTGGCTGCCTCCTGCATGACCCCACTGGGGATTTGGCCCACAACATGGGCATGTGCCCTGACCGGGAATGGAACCGGCGACCTCTTGGTGCATGGGTCAACACTCAACCAGTGAGCCACACCGGCCGGGCTGGATTATTATTTTTAATACATGAGGAAACCAAGTGTAGCGGGTTGAAAATTTAATGACTAGTGTCCTTATAAAAAGAGGAGAGGAGCCCTGGCCGGTTTGGCTCAGCGGTTAGAGCGTCGGCCTGCAGTCCAGAGAGACCCGGGTTCGGTTCCCGCTAAGGGCGCGTACCTCAGTTGCAGTTTATCCCCGGCCCCTGGTTGGGTTGTGCGGGAGGCAGCCACTCGATGTGTCCCTTTCACGTCGATGTTTCTCTCTCTCTCTTCCTCTCTCTCCCTCCCACTCTATCTGAACAAAAAATGGAAAAATGTCCTCGGGTGAGGATAAAAATAAATAAATAAAACAAATAAATAAATAAAAAGAGGAGAGGACACAGAAACATGGAGGAGGCCATGCGAAGACAGAAGCAAAGACTAGAGTAATGCTGTCACAAGCTAAGGAACACCTGGAGCCCCCAGAAGCTGCAAGAGGCAGAAAGGATCCTCCCCTAGAGCCCTGGGACGGAACCTTGCCAACACCTTGATTTGGGGTTTCTGGCATCCAGAACTGTGAGAGAATAAATTCTGGTTGTTTTAAGTCACCAAGTTTGTGGTCCTTTGTTATGGCAGCCCCAGGAAACTAACACACCCAGGCTCAAAGATCAGACAATGGCCCAAGATCATGGAGCTCATGAGTAGCTCAGCCAGGATTTGAACTCAAGTTTATCTGACTCCCAAGTCACCCCTAGGGCCACCATGTCTTGAAGATGACAGGGAAGCATTATGTGGCGTTGGGCCGTTTCCAGAGTGACTCAATTTGGTCAGAGCAGTTGGAGTATTTGGCTTGAAGAAAAAAGCCCAAGTGTGGCACTAAATGTGCTGAGGCTTGGTGTCCATCTTGGTCTGACAGGAGAACTCCTCTCCAGCTCACCCTCTTCAGCACAACCCCACCCAGTGGGACTTTAGGGTCGTGCCAACTCGTCCCCCTCGGGCACACCAGCTTCAGCCCCAGTCCTCTGGGAGAGTGAAGAGCAGGCTTTATTCAGGTGACTGAGGCTCAAATCCAGAGCCATTCCTCACTACCCATTCAACCCTAAGTAGGCACTGCCTCCACCCAAACCTCAAGAGCCTCAGTCAAGTCACTTCCCGTGCACTGGGAGGCCCCTGGTGAAGCCTCACTGTCATCCACAGCATGAGGACTGGCCAGCCTTCTGCTAGGAACTTATGCCTGTCCCTCTCCCCACGACCCATTTCCATTTATGTTAGGGTCTCGAAAGGAAAGACCCCAGGCCAGGAGTCAAAGTGCCTGGGAGCCACATGGGTGAGGCAGCCTCCAAGGCTCAGGTGCTCTGCCTCCACAGATAACATGTGAGCAAGAGCTGTCCACTCCAGAAAGTTCTGGATAAACACAAAACAGTGCCTGTAATTATTACTATTACTGTACTTGTGAGCTGACAGAACCCAACATCAGTAGAGAATGTCATGGACATGTGGGGCCTGTTGGTGTTACAAGGCATTGTGGAATGGAAACCAAACAGTGGTAACAGTTCTTTGTGCTTCTACAGTAGGAAAAACATAGAACTAGTATTTGATTTGTATTTGTACTTACAACCACTGGAATTACTAGGTGAGGGGATGCAGGTCTCTCTGACCTAGGTTCCAGTTGCTGTGGGTATTTTTGTATTATGTGTTATAATAATGATCTCCTGCAGGCTGATGAACTGCTTGAAAGGGATTCTTGTGCCCATTATCTCCTCTGAGCCTCCCAACCACCTGGATGAGATGGACGGGAACAGCAGGCACGTGATCTGCATATTATATTATAGATCATACACCTGGTTTCCAGAGGCCAGGGGACTTGCCCAAGGTCATATACCTGGCTGTGACTGACTCATAGTCCTCTGATTACAAGCCTGGTAACTCTGGTCTCCACATAGGTTGTAATTACACACACACACGCACACACACACACACACACACACACACATGCATGAACACAAACAACAGGAACAGGAAAGCCTAGATTCTCAGACCCAGAGAGAGGGGAAGGGGGTCCCAAGCTGAGGACAATGCATGTGTGTGTATGTGTGTGTGTGTGAGAGAGAGAGAAAGAGAGTGAGGGGGAGGGAGGGAGGGAGGGAGAGAGGGAGGGAGAGAGAGAGAGAGAGAGAGAGAGAGAGAGAGAGAGAGGGAGAGAGGGAGAGAGAGACTGAGGCTTCTCTGTGTGCTCTGGGTTCTGTTCAGAGAGCTAGCATCACCAGTAGGACCCCTATACATCCTACTGCTACCTCACGTGGCCTCTGGTCTGCTGACTATGGAATTCACCAGGCCAAGCAATGCAGTTCTGCAGAAGTCAATTCTCAGGTGGAAGGTATTTCCCATCCCACCACCTTCTCTTCAATACTCCCCTTCACCCCCATCCACCAGCCCTGCACCCTAGTGAGTCTAACTCTTCCATTGGTCCAGCTCCAGTTCCTTCCAGAGCACACCTCCCTCACCTGGTGTCCCATTCATACCTCTCGGGCTCTCTCTTTGTCCTGGGAAGCCCGGATGCCTCCACGGTCTGCAGACATTTTCTATCTCAGAGAAAGAAAGTACAGCTGAGTTGTTTCTCCTTCTGTTCGCCAAGACCCCTCCAGCTTCTGACCAGGAGCCTGGAAGAGCAGAAGGAAATCAGCCAGCATCTCCTGGACATCTCTGAAGCGCCTCAAAAATCCTGTGTAGGGCCAGACCCATCCCTGATTTCAATAAAAAAATAAAACCTCCTGATGCCATCCAATGGCCTCCCTCTCTGTTTTTAGGTCCCTCACTTCTACAGAATGCTCTTTTGTATTGTCCCCTTTGTCACTGAAACAAGAGCCCTGCATCTCAGAGCAATCAGCTCAGGGAAAGCCAGGGCTGACTAGGAATCTATCTCCTGTCATCAGAAGCCGAAAGGTCTGCAGAGATCCTACAAAACAGGTGCTGTGTGGGGCCCCAACCACCACAGCTGGCTCAGCTGAGGAATCCAGGCCCTGCCAGCTCCCCGGCCCAGGACACACTTACATATACCCTGTGCTCAACCTGAGTCAGCCCTGCCTGGGATTCAGAAATTGATCTGCCCACTCTCAGCAGCCCTCCCTGAGGCTGCAGCCCCCTGCCTTGGGCTCAGGAGTCCATCCAGCTCACAATCCTGGACAGGATGTCCTTCCTGTCCTTCCCCTTCCCCAGCCTTCCAGGCCCCCTTCTCTCCAAGCCCTCCACCTTTGACCCCGTCCCCTCCTGCCAGCTGGCAGCCTGCGCCGATCTCTGGATCCAGGTCCCCTCCCCAGTACCCCACCCTCACTGAGGTGGAGGTGGATAGGGCACCTCAAACAGCAGGAAGGGGGACCCTCCCCTGGGAAAGGAGTCTCAGTAGTCTGCACCGGGGAAAGGGAGCCGGGTGGAGACTGGGATTAAGGACAACAGGAAGTCCCTCCCAGATCCTGTTCCCCACGTATCTGCAGTCCTAGAGGGTTCCTGGCTTCGAGGGTTCCGGGCTTAGGGTCCTGAGCCCAGCTGCACCTGCTCTTGGCCAGGTCACTCCCAGATCCGCACTAGCAGCTCACGATCACTTTTCCCAGCACGTAATACTCGTGATGCTAGCCCAGCAGGGGCACCAATATGGGAAAATACTTTTATGGGAGCATTTGATATTTGACATTTCAGAGATAACAATGCAGCTGTCTTCACAGGAAAAAAGGGCACTTTGCTGGGCGGAGGGGTATGATGGTCCTTTTCAGCACGCTTCCGGGCTTCTGAACGTCTATGGTGTCTCCATAAAGATGCCCCTGGATTTTATTTATGGCCTCCACACTGGTCAGCAGGTCCTCTGGGTTCCCCCCAAGACTGACACAGAGTTCCCTCTCCATAACAGGGAATTTAGGAAACAGAGAGGCCTGGAATCTCCCCTCTACCCCTCTCCCCATGCCCTACACCTTCAAAAGATGTGAGATTGATCTGATTTTTCTAGATGCCCTCTACCCCCAACTCCCTCTCAAGGCTAGGGTTAGCAGGAGTAAAGGGGTCTGGCTCAACTATCCATGGGGTCCCAGATCCTCAGACATCCCTGGTGGTTTCATATTCCACCTCCCAGTCAGGAAGGGGGTGGGGGCCAGCCCTGGGGTCAGATTCCAGTAAGGTTCATTCCTCCAGGAAAAATTCCCATGCCCACTGTCTTCGGCCCATCACAGTCCTGTGAGATGCATCCACTTCATCCAGTGAGACAGTATGACTGGCCCCTATACCAGCCCATAGGCATGCTATAAGGGCTCACAAGGGTTTTTTAAAAAAATTATTTTCCAACATTTAAAAATTAGAGTGATTCTCATAAAATTGTCTTTCTTGAAAAACTAGAACATCTGGCAACCCTGGACTCAAATTCCCCACATTCAGGGCCTGCTCTCAGATTGTCACATTTGGTCCCCACTTGACCCCTGCAGCATTTTGAGTTTGCAACCCTCCTTTTGGAGTTAAAAATGTTTTAGGAGTCCTAGGATTCTAAGCCATTCTGTTGACACTTTGATGAAGGAAAAATTACCCCTAGGGTTTGTCTCTGGTCAGTATTTTCAGTTGTTTTAATCCTCAAGGTAATGAGAGATGTACGAAGGTGTAGCAAAAGTCAATACTGTTTCAAGCCAGAGAGAGCTACAAACTAAGAAAAAGCCACAGGGAGCCCTGGAAAAGATGAACTGCTCAATCTGTGACAATTTCTCCATCAAGGAGGAGCATGGCCAGTGTCCAGAGCAAGGAACCTTGCTCCTCAGGTGGACCATTTTATCCCATGGCAGTCCCAGGAGTGAATGGAGTCCAAAAAGAGTGGGTGTGTCCTAATTCCTGGGCAAAAGTTTCTCTACAAGACATAAGGACACTTCAGGGACACTGGGAAGCCTAGAGATTTGGATCCCACCAGGGGATCGCCTAAACTAGACCAAATAAAGTCTCAACATTTATTTAACTGTTCAAAAATATTTATTGAGCACCTGCTATATGACAGATATTCGCCCCTTCTTGGAAATGAGAGGAAACCCTTCCAGGACTGGCTCTAGGACTGAGCAGGTCTAGGAGGAAAGACTCTCACATTTGCTGTGTTGGAATTTCAGTCCCTGAAAGAGTTCAGAAAGGCACCCAGGCATGGTGAGTAAATAAGTAAAGCAGAGATCAAAATCTAAATGCATCCAGCAGCCAGGCAGTACCACAAATGACTGGTTCCTTGAGTTTAAGACCAGGGTGGGAAGGGACTTCAGAGGCCTCAAGAAACCATATTTTTGTTTAAAGGGGCAGTTGGGGGCCCAGTATTGCCTAAACTTGAGGATTTTTCAAGAGAACTCAAAAAGAATTAGATTTCTATGTGAAATGTCCTGACATTTATTTATTTTTTAAATCCTCAGCCGAGGACATTTTTGCATTTATCTTCAGATGGAGCAGGAGGGAGAAAAGGAGAATGAGAGAGAAAGAAACATCGATGTGAGAGAGACACATCGAGCGGCTGCCATTCACACAACACAACCAGGGCCGGGGACAAACTGCAACCCAGGTACGTGCCCTTAGCGGAAGCTGAACCAGGGACCCTCCGGTCCGTAGGCCGAGGCTCTAACCGCTGAGCCAAACCGGCCAGGGCTGTCCTGACTTTTAAATCCTGATGACTAAAATAAAAAATTTAAAAAGTAAGAACTCCATATAACTCTAGCAGAAAACACCTGCTGTCCAGCTCACAGACCACTAGTTTAGGGATGTACTCACCTCAGGAGCCTGTCACAAGAAAAACTATCATCGATGAAGGCGTTTATTGGAGCTTCAGGCACGGAAAACACAAATGCCAACACTGGTATAAGGCGGCTTCATTGAGCTTGAGTAAGGAGAAAACGCTACCTTTAGGAAATCATTATCTACTCTCAGAGATTGGCCTGAGAGCTAACTCAGGTCTTAAAGAGGACTATACAAAAAACACCCAGAATAATAAAAACTAGCAAAAAGAATCATCTGAATTAAAACAAATAAACAAAAAACCTTGTACTAATTAAGACGGCCGAGGCTGGAGACAGCAATGCAAATATCTAGCCTTAGGAAGGCGAGACCACAGAGGGAAATAAAAGAATGCGGGAGAGGCCAAGAAAAACAGTAATAATCGAATAAACAGCAGAGGAAATGTTAACCATCGAAAAGAAAACCAGTGTAAGTGTATTAGATAGGACGAGTTCCAGGAATAAACGTTTTTCAAAGAAGAAAAATAAGAACTCCCAAGGCTGCTGGAAACCAGGTCGCGGGAGCTCACACGGCCGGTGGCCTTCTCACCCCCAGAGGCGCGGAGACGACTCCGCGGCCCGGTCCCCTAATGCGAGGCAGCCGAAGAGGATGGCTTCGGAACCTCGGGAGACCCAGGAGCCAGGCGCTCACAAGTTGGTGCCACCCAGTCTCCAGCCCACAGAGCACGGGTGCTAGGAGCGCGTCGCCCAGGCAACGACGCTGCGCCGCCCCGCGGAGACGCCAGTGATTGGCTAACGCCCCTATGACCCCGCCTCTCTAAGGCACTGCCCAGCCACTCTCACCAACGCGCTCCCGTCAGCGTCCCCGAGGGGCAGCCCGGCAGAGTGGGGTCACCCTTGCTCCTCCTGACCAGGCGAGTGTGCTGGCGTTTCCCGTCCGGCTACCCCATTCCAGCTTCCGGTTTTCCCGGCTCTCCCGCGGCGCCAGCTATGGGACCCGGGCGCAGGGCCACCCAAGCGGTGAGAACCGCGGGGCAGACACTCCGAGTCGGCTGAGGAAACTGAGGCGGTCTGCCGGAGGACGGCCCGAGAGCGCCAGCGCGGGACTACATGCTAGCAACCCCGAGCACAAATTCCGGCCCAACCTCCCGGGGCCAAGGGGCTCCTCCCACACTCACCTGTTCTGAATTTTGTTTAAAAAATGGGAGTATACCATATGCTGCTGATCTGTCCCCACTCTGTGTATGTGAGTGTGACACATCTTAGAGACTGTTCACATTAAAAAACATATTAAAAAAACAAACAAAAACATGCAGGATGTCAAAGACAAACACAGCCCTGCATTAGTTAAAGCGGTGGAAAGATTTTATTCGATAACTACTGACTGCAGGGAAAAGAGCTGAACGCCATCTGATTTGACTGGGCATTTGGGAAAGGGAGAATGAGGGAGGGAGAGAACGGGGCTCAGTAGAATCAGAGACGTGAAGAATCACAAAGAGTTGGTCAGTGTAGATGTGATCAGGCCAGGTGTGTCTGCTAGCTGTCAGGTATAGAAGTCAGTAGTCTATCCTCTCACAAAGCTGGGAGACAGACCGCCTGTCCTTCCTCGCGAATATATTTCCTTTCCTTTTTTTTTTTTAAATCCTCACCCTAGGATATTTTTCTATTTATCTTCCGTTAGAGTGGGAGCGAGAGAGAGGGAGAAAAGGGGAGAGAGAGAGAAACATCGATGTGAGAGGGACACATCAACTAGTTGTCTCCCACCAGGGCGGGGACGAACTGCAACCGAGGTATGTACCCTTGCCCAGAATTGAACCCGCGACTCATTGGTCCGTGAGCCAACGCTCTACCGCTGAGCCAGACTGGCCAGGGCCTGGTGAATACGTTTCAAAGGAATAACTCTCAGGTCTGTGACAGATGCTTCTGGGTTGTAAGAGACACATGTCACAATTATAAGCCCTTTTTAATTAATAGTCTAAGAAAGGGAGATCAGGGACCAATCATCAGGTGTTGGCTGGAACAAACAGTAAATTCTCCTGGCAGCAGCATTGAGCTTCCTTAGGCAGGCATTTTGGGGTGGGGGCACTAGGGTCATCCTAGCCTTATGCTGTTAGAAGCCATGCCACGCCCAGACAGTGTGGCTCAGTGGTTGAACATGGACCCATGGACCAAGAGATCGCTGGTTGGATTCCTGGTCAGGGCACATGCCTGGGTTTTGGGCTTGATACCTAGTTGGGGGGGGGGGGTGCAGGAGGCAGCCAATCTCTCATCAAAGTTTCTCTCTCCCTTCCTTTCTCTCTAAAAATCAATAAAAAACACATTTTTTTTAAAAAAAAGTAAGTAACACTGTATTAAAAAAAAAAGCATGCCACAGTTTAGTCAAATCTCTTAGTGAAGGTTTGGATGGAGTGGTTGTGTGCTGAGAGTTCTGCAGTTCTCAAGTAGTTCCTTGCTGTTCTGTTTTTGTTTTTTGTTTTTTTAACTATAGCATATTCCATTGTATGACTATATCAGTTTCTTTAACCATGTCCCTACTCACCACCCAATTCTTCATGCCTTTGTCTTGCAGCAACTGGAACTACCCAGCAGTTATATCATAGAGGCTTTTTTTCTTCCTAGTGGGTGAGCAAGACTAACATCTAATCTTGCAAACAGGGCAGGCAGAGAGGCTGCCAAACCCAAGCTTGGCTCCTGGATATCATAAGCCATAATGCTAATCTGGCAGCCTGCCCATCACAGTCACCTTTTCCTACCCTGAACAAATTCCAAGAGGACAGAAGTCTCCTCCGTAGGCAGCAACGCCAAGTGTTTCTTTCTACAATTGTGAAGGCTGGCAGTTTCAGCCTCAGCCAAGCAAGCCACCAAACTTAATAGGACAGGCTGGATATGTTCCCCAAACACCCTCATCCCACACTCCTGAACACTGTCTCTACCTGGGAGATAAAACAGCTTACTGTACAGGGAGGGAAGGGACACTATTGAAACTAAGCTCAATAATCACTCTGGTTAACCTTCTGAGAGTAAATTCAATTACTTCCCCTTTAGAGGTTGGTACATTTTTAGGACACTGTCTTCATCCAAAAATACCCTTAGCTGCTGCTGCCAACTGCCTCCTACTATCTGATACCTGGTGTCCCCCAATCTTGGGTGGAGTTTCAGGCTACACTCACTCGTGTAAGACACTGAAGTAGGTGGGAATGGAGTGCTCAGGGAGCTTTCTGACTGGCTCAGCATCAGAGGGCCCCTACTGGAGGCCCCCCCACCTCATGGGAGCAGATGGCAATGGCACCCAGGCACCAACCTTTATTATCTTTTCCAGCTGATGTTTACAGCCCTTCATCCTGCTGCAGACTCTGCTCCCCACCCGCCAGCCCTCAGACTCACTCCTCTACATGTGATGTGGTATTTCACAAGAATCTTTTCTATTCCATTTACTCCACTGGGTGTGAAAAAGATATAGCTATTCCATTTGCTTTTACTTTATATCATTCTTTTAAAAATTATATTTATGTGACTTTTATAATGTGAACAAAATCAGCTAATGGTAAAAATCAGTACTCGGAGAAATGGCTGATCCTAGGACTGAGGCAAGAAATGTACTAGATGAGTCTGCAGACAGTGGAAAAGGAAATGCCTTAAGTTCTCTAGACAAGTGTGTGGCAGAATCTTCTAAAGCTGAATATCTACATACCCTGTTACAGAGTGATTCACTCCTGGATACAAACCCAGTAGTAACTCACATATGTGGTCACCAGAGACATACAAGAACTACTTGATGTAGCCCCAAACTGAAAACCATCCACTGTCTAGCCACAATCAAATAAATAAATAATGCAATGGGGAATGCCATTCAGGGAGCAAGCAACAAATGGACGAGACCCCTGCTGTGGAGTGAGTAAGACCAGAACAAGAGTTGCAATTGTGTGACTTCATTTACATGAAGTTAAAAAACAGACCAAACAAACTGGTTGTAGATGGAAGTCTGGATAGAGATGAAGGGGGAGGGAAAGTGACCACAAGGGGGCACCAGAGGAGCCCCAGGAGTGTTGGTAAGTTCTGATTTTATCAGGATGCTGGCTAAAGGACTGTTTTCACTTGGTAGAAATCCATCACTCTCTTCATTTTGGGGTGGTACATATACATTTCTGTATGTTACATTTAAAAGTTTACTTTTAAGCCTGGCTGGTGTGGCTCAGTGGTTGAGCGTCAACCCATGCACCAAGAGGTCACTGGTTCGATTCCCGGTCAGGGCACATGCCCAGGTTGTGGGCCAAATCCCCAGTGGGGGGCATGCAGGAGGTGGCCGATCGATGTTCTCTCTCATTGATGTTTCTATCTCTCTCTCTCCCTTCCTCTCTCTCTAAAATCAATAAAGAAAAAACAACAACAACAACAAAAACAAGTTGTCAACTGGGGCTGTGATCTCATCTTAAGGCTTGACTGGGGGATGGGAGATCCACATAGGCTGGCCTTGATCCCTCATCTCATGGGCCTCTCCACAGACGTGGCTCCCCCCAGGGTGAGCAGTCTGTTTGCAACCTAATCTCAGAAGTGACACTCCATCTCCATCACTAACCAGACTGGATTTGTTCATTAGAAACAATAACTAAATCTAGCTCACCCTCAAGGGGAGTGGATTCCACTAGGGTGTGAATAACAACAGGCAGGAATCACTGGAGGCTGGGAGGAAATGGCATGAGAAGAGGCCCCCTAGGCCAGCACCCTTGTAGGATACCAATAGTTAATGGTCAGGTAAAGAAAGAAAACTTGGTGAAGAAGACTGAGAGGAGACACGAGAGAAGTAGAGAAAGAAAAAGGGAAAAAAAAAATAGAAGAGTGTGTGTCCCAGAAGTCAATAAGTTCTAAGGAAGAGAGAAGTTCAAACCCACTGAGAGGTCAAGTTGAGAAGCAGTGAACCCCAAAAACATGGTCCATGGCTTACAGTCCAGCTGAGGAGACAGACGAAAGCCAATTAAACAAAAAAGCAGCAAATGAATTACAGAGTGTAATAAGTGCTATGAAGGAAATGAGAGTGCAGAGAGAGAACACTTTTTTAAAAATATATTTTTATTGATTTTTTAGAGAGAGAGGAAGGGAGAGAGAGATAGAAACATCGATGTGAGAGAGAAACATCAATCGGCTGCCTCCTACATGCCCCTTACTGGGGATCGAGCCCGCAACCCAGGCACGTGCACTGACCCAGCATCAAATCGGAACCTCTCAGTCCATGGGAGGATGCTCAATCCATTGAGCCACACCAGCCAGGCGAGAGAACACTTTTTAAAGAGTAAACAGAAACAGTTTCCCAAGGAGATTGAAGTTTAAGAACAAAGAGGAACTAGCAAAGTGAGGGGAGAGGTGAAAGCATCCATTCCAGGCCAGGCCTGGATCAGATGGGATCAGATAGGCCTGTTCAGGAATTGCAAGGTGATGACCTCCAAGAGGTCACCAATTTGATTCCAGGTCAGGGGTCAGGGTACATGCCAGGGTTGCACGCTCAATCCACGGTGGGGGGCGTGCAGGAAGCAGCTGATCAATGTTTCTATCTCTCCCTCTTCTTTCCTCTCGCTCTAAAAAAGTCAATAAAAAACATATAAAAATAAAGGTGATGACTGGAATATGGCAGGCAAAGGAAAAGAGGGAGTTAGATGAGATACATGGTAGGAAGGCACCTTGGATGGGCCCCCAGGGTGAGTGGTCTGGGTTTAGTTCTAAGTGCAATGGAAGCCATGGAAGAGCTTGGAGCAGCAGAGTAAAAGGAGTCGATTAAATGGCTTGCCAAAGCCACACAGATAGCAGCAAATGGCAAAGCTGAGACTGCATCTCAGTCCTTTGGATCTTCAGAAGTCCTGTCAATGAGAGACAAGGAGATGAGAAGCTTTGGGGACAGAGAATTTGCAGATATGGAAGAAAGACTGGGACAGGCCAAGGCTCACCTCGTGTTCTCTTGTCAATATGCCCAATACTTTTGTACCAGGGTTGGCCTTCAGTGAGGAGACCTTGGTGTGTGTTCTCGGTGAGGGGTCTGGCTATACCATAAACACTCTGCAATTACTCCATCAAGATTGTGACTGCCCATAGGAAAATGATGGGGTTACAGCTGCAGGAAAAGATGTTATTAATGCAGTTTTGTTTTGTTTTCTAAGATTTTAAAATTTATTTTTAAAGAGAGAGGAAGAAACATTACACCAGTCAGCTGCCTCCTTCATGCCCTTACCAGGAATTGAACCTGCAACCCAGGCATGTGCCCTGTCCAGGAATGGAACCAGCAATCTTTTGGTACACAGGAGTGCACATGGCCAGGGCTTAATGCAGTTTAGAGACACCAGAGGCTATTCAAGGGATCATAGCACTTTTAATAGTAATTCTTCCCAGAGTTAGAGAAGGAGTTTTCCCTTTTCCCTGAATTATTCTAAATGGAGGAATCCTATGGAAATGGAAAATACAGGGAAATTTATTTTTCTTTTGAAATCTCTAAAGAGATGAGAGGAAAGATGAAGACCCCATCAGTCAGCACTGTCATTGTTGTTGTTTTTTATCCTCACCCGAGGACATTTTTGCATTTATCTTCAGAAACAGCAGGAGGAAGAGAGAGAGGAAGAGAGAGAGAGAGAAACATCGATGTGAGAGAAGCATCAACTGGTTGCCACCCAGACGAACTGCAACCAAGGTACATGCCTTTAGCGGGAACCGAACTTGGGACTCTCTGGTCCACGGGCCGACATTCTAACTGCTGAGCCAAACCGGCCAGGGCCATTGTTGTTGTTTTTTAAAGACATCAATTACTTCCAAAAATTCTAAGGTAACAAGTAGAATAGTTGAAGTTTGAATTTTTAATATAATTTTACGAGATACTGAAATATACCCCAAATAGGTAGATGAATATTAAAAGTCCTTTGGGGAAGTGTTTATCACTTACTAAATAGAGATAAGTAATCCAGGAATTTAACAAGAATTTTTGTCTGTTCGTGGATAACACTCTGGGAAAGGGAATGTATTTTCAAAGATCAGGAAGAATTTGAAGGAAGTTAAGTATGCATTAAACCCCTCCTTTTTTTCTTTCTGCAGAGTAACTTCAGTTAATAAAAGAAATCAAAAGGAATCCTTGCTTCAGGGACCTAGTCCTGTCCAGACTGTAAGCCTCATGGGGGCAGCACTTGTCCAGTCCACTCAGCCGGTGACCTTGGGATCCAGGACAGTGCCTGACAGACATTAGGGAAGCAAGTATTTTCCGAACGAATGAATGGTGCAAGCACGTGGTGAGCCAGGAGCAGGGAAATTAGGCAAAGCTCATAGCGGGCAGAGGTTTTGGGACAAAGGCCAAAAGCTAGTGTCGGTCTTGTCTCACTCCAGGCCTTTCTGCCTGGATGATATTTCTGATAGTTAGGTCAAGCAGGTTGCTGCTTTTCTAACATATTTCCAGGAAAGGTGTGCGCCTGAGTTGGAGGCCCTGGAAATCCGTGTTGAGAGGGAACCCAGAATCTTCCGGCTGCGTTCCCAGCCAGCTCCCCCAGGCTTTCACTTTGGCCCCTCCAGGCCCAACGCCCAGAGACAGCCAGGTCGGATCCTTAACTGGACAGGCCACGTTCCTGCAGTTCTCCGGGTCCAGCCGCCCCCACTCCCAGGGTCAGGTACAAGGCTACGTCCTCTAAGGCCACAGCCATAAGGTAGCAAGTAAATCCTGGGGGCAGGGGCAGCAGCACTGGGGGCCGGTAGAAGGGCCCAGGTCAGGGTGTGCGGGAGAAGCCTCCGCCCCACCCTGGCCCCGCAGGAAGGTTGCAGAACTTCCTATGACAAGGGCTTGCAGTTCCGTACCCACTGCCCCCAGGAGAACTGACCGGCCCCCATAGACTCAGCTCAGCACTAAGAGAGGAGCCCAGCCAACAAAGACAAGCCCCTCCTGCCAGGGGCGGGCCTCAGCCGCCGGGGACTGTGAACCCGGCGGGGGAGGAGTCCTCACGGTGGGGAGCCCCTGATCGGGGGCGCGCAGCAAATCTCGGAGGGCCCCGCCGGGCTGCTCCTCAGCCATTTCGTGTCCTGATAGAGCCAAGCTGGGCGAGGAGGAGGATGCGGAGCAGACTGGAGAAACACCACTGTCTGCAGGGTGCTTGTGGTCCAGTAAGGCCCACACTAGACGAATAAAGGAACCAGAGAAGCATAGGTGCTAAGTGCAGAAAGACAGTGACCCTGCAGAGGAGCCAGAGCTACAGCAGGGTCTGGCCAGGACAGGCCTGGGCCGAGGGGTGGGCAATCTCCAGCCTCTGGCCACCGTGTAGGTGGCTCTGGGCCCCCAGGACAAGTGGTGCCGGGGGTGCACCCTCCAGGCAGCCACACACACCCCAAAAAGTCCCCTTAGAGCAAAGGGAAAAGCTTGACTTTGGAGTTAGAGCCAGATGTGAGGTCACTTCCTCTCCCGGAGCCCCTGCTTTGTCTTTGGTAAAGCTGGGGTCAAAAGCCACCTGACAAGATTCTTGGGAGGATTTTAGGTGGCAATGTTGATGGCACCCTCCCTTCCCCCATTACATAGTCCTGCTCTATTTTCTTCTTAGTACCCACCACTCTTTGCTCCTGCTCCCTGGCCTGTAAGCCCCTGAGCTCAGGTCCTGCTTACCTCTGTGTCCTCAACACTTACAACTGTGCCTGGCACAGGGCAGGCTCTTAGCAAGGATTTGTTGCATGAATGAAATGCCTAGCAAAGAGCTCAGCACACAGCAGACATTTTAAAATGGCAGCTCTTGTCCCCCCTCCCCCTATGCACACAAAAGTACAGGCTGACAGACCCCCCAAGGGGCATAGGACCAGTCTTGATTAGGAGGGGGGCAGTTCTTACTGAGGGGTAATGAGACTCATAAGCAATCGGGTTGGAATCTGGATTAGCCTCTTTGTCTATTTCTCTGGCCCTGCCTAGCCTTTTCCCCACCCTGCTCCCAAACTGGGAGGTGAAGGGTTAACTCTAGGACGCCCCCTCATCACCTGGATGGGACTGGGGCTGGGAACTTCCTGTTCCATTTTCCTGGAGTCCTTCCCCAGGCTGGCCGAGCCTGACTCTGGTGCTACAGCCCTCAGAGAACCCCAGCACCTCTGTCTCTGGAGTGGGGATCCTGAGTGGTGAGTTGCAGGAGGACTGGGGTACAGGCTGCCAGGACAAACATTAAGGGGTCATAGCAACTTGGAGAGAGAACTGGCGGAGGTGGGATGGGAGGGTGGAGTGAGGGGGGGGGGCAAGACTCGATGCGGGATTAAGTAACTGGAAGAAAGTCTTGGGAGGGTGTGGGTGGTCCGTGCCGGGGAGGAGCAAAGTGCCAGCCAGATCAGTGGATCTGTGATGATGGGGGCCATCACGGAGGTTGCAGGACTTCCTATGACATGGGCTTGCTGTACCCACTGTCCCCAGGAAGATTGACTAGCCTCATCGACTCAGCACTAAGAGGTGAGCCCAGCCAACAAAGATAAGCCACTCCTGCCAACTGTGTCCAGGGAGAAAGGTAAAGTTCCTGGCTGAGGACCCCTAACTCAGGGCTCTCCTGTTGTCTGGGTGGATTTTGTGGCAGCAACTCTACCCTGGGCTGGTCCAGCCTTTGCCTCCTCGACTCTCTGGGCTCCAAATTAAGATGGTCAAATATTAGAGGGTGGCTGTAGAATCTACCCCCTCACCCAGCCCAACCCCCACAGATGTGCATATTAACAAAGCTTTTGTGTGCCGGAGAAGGGGCGGCGGGGAGAGACTCAAAGGCCAATTTCCCTTGAATTCCACTTCTTTCAAACCTTTTGATGAGACCTCACCTGGAGGTTCCGGCACCCCAAGTATCTAGGCCTGATGGCTGGAATTTGGAATACCTTTTTTTTTTTTTTTCTGATATTCTTCCTAAGATGAGGGCGGGAGGGAAACTGTCCTCTGTTTCTGAGCTTTTTGCATGGTGGTCAAGATCAGCATTCTCATCTTAGAGCAAATCTTGTCTCCACCTGGGGTGACCTCAAACAAGTTAGCCATCCTGTCTGAACATGGTGTTTGCATTTGTCAAAGGGAGAAAGAATTTACCCTGTGGGCTGGAGTGGGATTCAGCAACCTATATATTAATAGCTAGGCACTCAGAACCTGCCAGCTGTAATACGGGGTTCCTGATTACACATGATTTGTTCTCTGATTATTTTGCTCTTGCTACCAAAATACAGTAAAACAAAACCCCCTTTCTCCCCAAATATTTATCAAAGAACTATTCTGCACCGTTTTGCATGCATTCCTCAAAAATTACAACTGCGAGGTAGCCGTTATATTCTCATTTTGTTATTTCTAACAAACATTGAAGTCACTGCAAGTGCTGGGTGAATAGTTATTGTACAGGAACCAGTTCCTGCCCTGGCCTGTGTGGCTCAGTTAGTTGGAACGTCGTCCCGTGCACTGAAGGGTTGCGGGTTCAATTCCTGGTCAGGACGTATACCCAGGTTTCGGGTTCGAGCCCCGGAGTGCCTACAGGAGGCAACCAATTGATCTCTCTCTCTCTTTCTCTCTCCCTCTCCCTTCCTCTCTCTAAAATCAATCAATCAATCAAGAACCGGTTCCTACACGCAGGCCAAGGGGAGAAACACAGTCAATCAAGATTGTGGCACAGAGTGACACTGGAGGGGAAGAGACAGGTGGCTGATGTGTTGTGGAGTAGGGTCAGATGATGACATAGTGCAGGAAAGAATGGAAGTTGGAGAGGCTGAGGGGAGACTGAAATGCTAGAGAGTCTGGGGAAGTGCTGGAGGAAGGAGGGGGGAAAGGGGAGATTATGGACGGAGGGAGAAAGACTAGAGAGAGTTAGGAAAGGGGGGAAGGGGAGGGAAACTGGGGAGATTCTGGACAGGGGTGGGGGAGGCTGGAGAGATAGGGGCTGGCCTGTCAAGTGGTCAGGATGTAGGCCTCTCTCCTCTCCCCTTTCCTCTGAGGCAGGAAGTGTAAGACCAGGCTTTTAAAAAACCCAGGTTTTCTCTGTTCTACCATTTCACACCCCACTCACCCCACCTGAAAAGGAGGTTTAGAGAACCCTCAGCCCCTTAATCCCTGAGTCCCATATCAAGAGGGTTCAACATACTGTTCAAAGCTCTGGACCTAACCTACTTCTCCCTGGCTCCATAATCAAGGTTGGGTTACCTTCTTGGGCAAATGTCTGTACCTCTTGGCATTGGTTTTCTCAGCTGTAAAATGGGACCAACTGTTAGCTGTGCTCATTTGTATTGTTACCCAGTAATAACGAGAATGACAATACAGTCGTCCCTCGTTTATCGCGGTTAGTCCGTTCCAGAATCTAGCCGTTGCGCCTGGCTTTGAAGGATTCCTGGGGTGCTCGAATACATAGGCCTACAGTCCATACGTACAGTAATTTTCATTTTAATTGTAATACAGGGGTGTATAATTGACTCAGACAACCAAGCGCGCGTTGTATCATTTTCACTGTCTTGATCAACTTTTTAATGAATATATTTGAAAAAACCACGATAGAGTGAAGCCGCAAAAGTCCAAGCGCCAAGTGGCGAGGGTGACTGTAGCTAGCCCTTATGCACACCCACCATTTACTCCCTTTAGGTGGTGGAAAGTGATGCTGAAGGCGTTCTTCTCGTCTTCCTGCCTGGGATGTCCATGGTGTGGGAGTGGGGAGACAGATTTGGGAGAAGTTCATTTGTAGCCCTGAGGCTGGAGAGCAGCAAGGGCAGAGAGAGGTTTGGACTTGGGTTTCCGTATCCGTAAAATAATTCCTGCCCAAATTAAAATACACAAGTGCCCCAAATCTCTGTAACAAAAGGGTAAACCTTCTGGGTTGTGCTGAAGGACTAAACTGAGTCCCCGTGAGTGGGGATGAACTTGGGTCAGCTCTCCCTTTGGTGGCTGGGCTACCCCCCAAAAAGGAAGGAGTAGCCTTACAGAACACTTTGGGACTTTGGGAGGAGAGGTGGGGTGATTGTCAGTCGCATGTACCCAAGTGCCCCCTGGTGGCCAGTTAGAAACGCTTTTTATTGCCGACCAGATTCACAGGGACAGATTCCTCCCAGAGAGGTAGAGCAAGAAAGAATCCAAAATTTAAAAAAAATAAACGGAAATGACTGCCTTTCCTGCCCATAACCCAGCTCCCAAGGGCACACCCACTAGAGGCCTCTGAAATGGGCAAGGCAGCTTTGGCCTGCCTTGGGACACATCTGTCACAAACTTCTGCAAGCTATAAGCTGGTCCCTCACCTGGAGACCAATTCACCCATCCCAGTTCCTTGCTTATCCTGACTTTAGTTTTGGGGATGGGTGAGGAGGTGAGTAGGCTGGAAGTAGACTGGCACAGTAGGTGGGAGGTCAGCCCTGCACTGGTCAGCTGGGTGGCCTTGGCCTTGACTGCTGAGAGCCACCTCCAGAGCCATAAAGTGAGGGTCAGGATGTCTAGTCAAAGAGAGATCATATGTGTGAGCTTCCCCCCACCCCAACCTTTTATCTTTAAAATTCTTAAACTTCCAGAGGAGTTGAAAGAGCAGTGCAATAACCATCCATACACCCATCTCCCGGATTCCACAACTGCTATAATTTTGCCACATTGGCCATGTTGGTCCATAAATTTGGCTGAACCCTCATACCCCTTTACTTCCAACCCCTTCAACATCTAAGACTACATTTCCTGCATACCACAAAACTGAAATTGCATCTCAGAAATTCATCTCCATTGTCATCTAGTGTCCCATCCATTTTCAAATTTCCCTAACTGACCCCAAAATATGTTTGAGAGCCTCTTTTAAAAAACCAGGATCCGATCAAATTTCATGCATTTGGTTGTAAGGAGTGTTAGTCTCCTCTAGAGCAATGTGCCCCCTACAGGCACTTATTTTTATTTTTTAATCCTCACCCAAGGACATTTTTCTATTTATCTTCAGATAAAGTGGAAGGGAGAGGGAAGGAGAGAAAGGAAGAGCGAAACATTGACGTGAGAGGGACACATCGACTAGTTGCCTCCCGCACGACCCCGACCAGGGCCGGGGACAAACCCAGGCACTTATTTTTTATAACATAGACTGAAGAACCAGGGTCAGTTGTTTCCTGGAATATCCTGTCTTCAGAATTTGTTCGATTGTTTCCTCTAGAAATCATTTGACTTGTTCTTATTCCTTACAATGCCCTTTATACTGGAAGTTGGGTCTGAAGGCCAGACTGGATTTCGATGGAACATATTTGGTAAGGACCCATCTTCGGTGGTGCCATGTACTCCCCTTGGCATTACATTAAGAGGCAGGGAAAACCAGATTGTCCTCTCTTAGGGGATGCCAAACTTTGATCGCTGGGGTAAAGTGAGGCAAAGTTCTAACTACTGCAGGAGAGGACAGTAATACAGAACTATCTGTTTTCTCTGCCTTTTGGTGTATTAGTCTGGCTGAGCCATTACCCCTGACCAGTGAGAGAAAGGATTCCTCTGGAGGCCACATCTTTAGGCATCTCCATTTATTTATTTAGTTTATTTACTTATTTATTTTGCATCTCTTCATACCACAGGTGTGGGAGCAGAGAGGGAGAGAAAACCAAGAGTGCGAGTAGCTGTGGTGAGGTGTCGCCCAAGGTGAAGGATGCTTGTAGAAACTGTCCCTGCTGAACGGGAGCCAGAGCAGCTCGGTGCAGTAAAACTGGAGGAGGAGGAGGCTGCCGGCCAGGAGGACCCCAGGCGGCCAGAGATCAGGCTTCGGCCGGAAGTGGCTCATCAGCTCTTCAGATGCTTCCAGTATCAGGAGGACATGGGGCCCAGGGCATCGCTGAGCCGGCTCCGGGAGCTCTGCAGCCACTGGCTGCAGCCGGCACTACACAGCAAGAAGCAGATCCTGGAGCTGCTGGTGCTGGAGCAATTCCTAAGCGTGCTGCCCCCACACCTCCTGGCCCGGCTACAGGGCCAGCAGCTCAGGGATGGTGAGGAGGTGGTGCTGCTGCTGGAGGGTGTCCAGAGGGAGTCCATCGATGTGGGGCCACTGGTAAGTGGGTGGCAGCCAGGTGGGCTGGACAGCTGGTGGGAAAGACAGGGATTTTATGGCCCAATTAAGAAATCACTGAACACTCCACATTCCTCCCTCTGCCAATTCCTTCTTTTTTAAAAAATATTTTTTCTTTATTGATTTTAGAGAGAGAAGAAGGGAAAGAGAGGGGGAGAGAGAGAGAGAAACATTGATGAGAGAGAACATTGATTGGCTGCCTCCTCTATGCCCCCCACTGGGGATTTGGCCCACAACCTGGGCATGTGCCCTGACCGGGGATCAAACCGGTAACCTCTTGGTGCATGGGTTGACGCTCAGCCAGTGAGCCACACTGGCTGGGCCAAATTTCTTCTTAACCTCCTAAATCCTTCCCTGTCGGATTCTCACCTTTCTTTGGTCTTGCGTCCCTTGGGAGTCAGTAAGACATGGATTATCACCCTGTCTGCTGCCTAACATGGATATGTTTTGAACAGGATTTTAGTTTTAATGCTGGCAAGAACTGTTCCCGTGCAGACATCGCCTTGGAGGAACAGGGGCACCCTTTCCAGGTCTCTATTCATAGCCCTAAAAAGGAAGTGCCCCTAGAAAAGTCTCCAACCCAGGAGCCATCAAAGGAACTCCTGTCATCCCAGCCAGGGCCCTCCAAGCCTGCTGAGCAGGGGGCCTGGGGACATCCTCCAAGTTCAAAGCAGCCACTGAGCCCAAGTCCCAAGAGGACATTCCAGGCCCTGCAAGAGAGTGGTGAGCTGGTGCCCAAGGAAGGTGGGAGCTGGGTGGCCAGGTGGGGAGAGACGTAGGCAGCCTCTCAAGTTGACAGGAGTGGATGAGACCCAAGATGTCTCTCATAGCGACTTGGTTACAGGTGCATGTTCTTATGCCTCATGGTGGATAAGGCTGGCTTCTCACAGCTCTTTCTTTTTCCTCCAATGCTGTCAGCCGCCCAGGGCCCCGAGCTGTGGCCTGAGGAGAACTCCCATGATCAGGAGCTGGCAGCTGTTCTGGTGAGTTGGACTGGTCCTCTCACTCCAGGATGTTCTTCTGCCCCAAATGTTCATTGCCTCTGCAGTTGTAGCAAATCCATGTCTTCCTGAATTTAAGCCTAGAAAACTCTTCCTTCACCTCAGGTTCCTCACTCATTGAGGGTTTCTGCTTCTCCTTTTGTTATAGGAGTCCCTAACCTTTGAAGATGTCCCAGTGAAGAAGGCATGGCCTGTGCACCCTCTGGGTAAGAGCCCCTTCCAGGCCTTACAACCACTGAAGCCTCTTTTTGTTGGGGAAGCCTCTTTTTGTTGGGGTGTGATCCTGAAGCTCCAGATCCTACCTGATACTTGGAGCTCTTTGACTAAAAATGGGCTAGTTTGATGAGGAGATTTTACATATATACCTATTTACATATATAAAATACACACATACATATAAATAGGAGATCATATATATACACACATATATAGGAGATTATATATATAGTGGAGCAAAAGCAGGTTTATAGTTGTGAGTAAAATTTGTGAGAACACAAATTTTATTCTAGTATTATCATTTATTATTGTATTATTTTCCATACAAACAACTGTAAACCTACTTTTACTCCACCCTGTATATATTCAAAGGCTCATTGTGTGTGGTCTAATCATCAACCCCTTTAACTCTGAGCTTTAAATTTTTAATTTATTTTTAGAGAGAGAGAGAAAGGGAGAGGGAGAGAGAGATAGAAACATGGGATCCATCCGCGCCTCCTGCATGCCCCCCACTGGGGATTTGGCCCACAGTGTGGGCGTGTGCCCTGACCCGAAGTCCAACTGGAGACCTCTTGGTGCATGGATCCACGCTCAACCACTGAGCCACACAAGCCAGGCTAACTCTGAGCTTTTAAAATAGGAGGTCATGGGAGTGCTTGCTGATGTGCATGGGGTTTCCATTTGGGGGAATGACCAGAACTGCACACTATAAAACACTTACAGTGGTAAATTGTATGTTAGTTGTTTTTGACCCCACACCCTCTGCCTACCCACCAGCTTTGCAGGATCCTGGGTTTCTTTGTGCTTCCAGGCAATGAGGTTCTGGTGATTCCTAGCAGTCCCTTGGAATAGGCCTGACTAATCCTGTTTTTTGCTCCTTTTTCAGGATCTGGAAGCAGAACCCCAGATGAGGAGTTTAAGGAAGAGCCCAAAGGGGTTGACTGGCCTGCAACCATCTCGGCAGAGTCTCAGGAAGATAGTCCAGCGGTGGCAGAAGAGCCCCATGAGCAGTCACTTGGGCAGGGCCCTGGGATGAGCAGCTCCCGTGGAGGAGAGTCCCCTGACAGCAAGAGTGACGTTCTAGAGGACAAAGTGGCCGGAGGGGCCCCCAGATTGGAGCCAATAATGAAGTTCATCTGCACAGAATGTGGGGTGAGTTTCACGAAATTGGCCCGCCTGGAAGGACACCAGCTGCGATCTCACCCTGGCAGGCGGTCCTTCCCGTGCCTGTGCTGTGGGAAGACCTTTGGCCGCAACTCCATCCTCAAGCTGCACATGCGCACACACACTGATGAACGACCACATGCCTGCCATCTCTGCAGCCACCGCTTCCGCCAGAGCTCACACTTGAATAAGCATCTGCAGACACACTCCGAGCCCGCTTTCTTGTGCGCTGAATGCGGCCAGGGCTTCCAGAGCAGGACCAGCCTCCTGCAGCACCTGCTGGCGCACGCCCGGGACCAAAAGGCCCCCAGTGCCCCAGGGACCAAGACCGAAACGCCAGAGCTGACCATCGTCCTGTGCTCATATTGCGGCCAAACCTTCCAGCGCCGCTCCAGCCTCAAGCGTCACCTGCGGATTCACGGCAAAGATAAGAGCCACCAGGGCTCCGAGAGCTCAGACAGCCTGCGCCCAGGCCCTGAGCGCAGGCCCTACGTGTGCAGCGACTGCGGCAAGGCTTTCCGGCGCAGTGAGCACCTGGGGGCCCACCTGCGCGTGCACACGGGCGAGCGGCCCTTCTCCTGCCAGGTCTGCGGCCGCAGCTTCAGCCAGAGCTCCCAGCTGGTCTGCCACCAGCGAGTGCACACAGGCGAGAAGCCCTATGGCTGTCCGCAGTGTGGGAAGCGCTTTGTGCGCAGGGCTAGCCTCGCCCGCCACCTCCTGACCCATGGTGGCCCGAGGCCCTACCGTTGCACCCAGTGTGGCAAGAGCTTCAGCCAGACGCAGGACCTTGCCCGCCACCGGCGCAGCCACACTGGCGAGAAGCCCTGCCGCTGCAGCGAGTGCGGCGAGGGCTTCAGCCAGAGCGCCCACCTGGCGCGCCACCAGCGCATCCACACTGGAGAGAAGCCCCACGCCTGTGACACTTGCGGCCACCGCTTCCGCAACAGCTCCAACTTGGCCCGCCACCGCCGCAGCCACACTGGTGAGCGGCCCTATAGCTGCCAGACATGCGGCCGGAGCTTCCGGCGCAATGCCCACCTACAGCGGCACCTAGCCACCCACGCAGGGTCAGGGGACGTGGTGGCATCTGGGCAGGCCGAGCCCCCCCAAGAGTGCCTGGAGTGCGGCAAGATCTTCAGCCGCAGCTGCAACCTGCTGCGCCACATGCTGGTGCACACCGGGGCCAGGCCTTATTCCTGCACACAGTGTGGCCGCAGCTTCAGCCGCAACTCCCACCTGCTGCGCCACCTGAGAACCCACTCCCGGGAGACCCTGTACTAGCTAGCTAGCTTCGCTCAGGTTTCTCCAAGCCCGCCCTGCAGGCCTCTGCCTGGTCTCCTCCGAAGCCAAGGCCTGCAGGGGCAGTCCCTGCCCCACCCTCTTTGTTCTGGCCCACCCCTCCTCCCTCCGGCTCCAGGTTATCCTGCATTAGTTTTTCCCTTCCCCAGAAGCCTCAGTAATGTATTTCAAAATGCCCAAAATGCCTTTTTTAAAAATAATTTTGTACTTAAGCACCGCTTTTACAAAATGTGGCATAAAGATGAACTAAATTTATAACAAACTTTTCATATAAGTTGTCTTCAAAATAAGATGTTTGTAAGATTTTAAATGCATTTTGGAACAAATCACACAGGAACAGCTGCTTTTTTTTCAATAAACTTGGCCAGTTTTACATCTGTGTTGGTCTGTTCACCATAGTCGTGCAAGGTGAGAGTTATCTGGACTTTTTTGTGCACATTGAACCATCCCCGGTGATTTTTCTTTTCTTCATACAGGGCAACTCAAGACATAAAGCCAAGTGCCTGATTAAAAATTTTGAACAAGAACTCTTTGTAGATGGCATCTCTTATTTAATTCTGACCATCCTGCTGCTTTAAGGTCAAGTATAACTTGGTTCCTCTCTTCTGCTGTCAACCAGTGTGCACCTGCTGACAGGGCCACCAGGCTGGGACTCTAATCCCACAGCGCTGCCATCAAGCACTGCATTGCCCCCAGTGCCGCTGCCATGGCCACCACAGAGGGCTGCTCTAAAATAGTCTTGAAAGTGGTCCCTTTTTAAGTTTTTTATGTTCACCCTAATACCATCTGTTACTTTCCCTACTCTGTCACACTGTGGTGGCTTTCTCCCTCTTCCACCCTAGAAAGGCCCAGAGTGGGCTGTGTGAGAGGGGGTGACCATCTGTCACAGCCAGCCATGTGGAGTCGACCCTAATCTGTGCTGTCCAATACAGTAGGTAGCCATATGTGGCTGTTTAAATTAATTAAAATTGAATAAAATTTAACATACCAGATTCTGGCCCTGGCTGGTTTGGCTCAGCAGTTGGAGCATCTGCCCTTGGACCAAAGAGTCACAGGTTTGATTCCAGTCAAGAGCACATACCTCAGTTGCAGTTTGGTCCCTGGCCCTGGTTGGGGTCATACGGGAGGCAACCAATCTCTCTCTCTCTCTCTCTCTCTCTCTCTCTCTCTCTCTCTCTCTCCCACTCTAGCTGAAGATGAATGGAAAAGTATCCTTGGGTGAGGATTAAATAAAATCCCAGATTCTGGATGATTATGGAAAACTATTTTGGAATGTTGGTAATTAATTAAAATGGAAAATGCTAGCAGGTGAAACAAAACCTGCTTTCAGCCAAGTCAGGTTGTCAGTTGGGGACCCCTAACCACTTTGGGTTTAGAGGATTATGGGGTCCCACAGCGCTGCCAAAGCTGGATTGTCGGTGTGCCCCACCTTCTTTTTCCTGCTCAGCAGGTATTCTTGGCCTGCCTCCTCTTCCCACAGACAATTTTTTCATTTTTTTTAATCTTTATTGTTGAAAGTATTACAGATGTTCTCCCATTTTTCCCCCATTGACCCACTCCTCCCCCTCCCCCTCCTGCTTTCCCCAAACTGTTGTCTTTGTCCATTGGTTATGCATATAAGTTCTTTGGTTTATCTCTTCCCAAACCCCCACTCCCTCTTCCTGAGGTTTGTCAGTCTGTTCCCTACTTCCATGTCTCTGGATCTATTTTGATCAACAGCTTATTTTGTTCATGATATTCCATAAATAAGTGAAATCATGTGGTACTTGTCTTTCTCTGGCTTATTTCGCTCAGCATAATACTCTCCAGGTCACTCCATGTCATCTCAAAGGGTAAGAGATCTTTTTTTCTTACAGATGCATAGTATTCCATTGTGTAAATATACCACAACTTTTCATCCACTCATCTACTGATGGACCCTTCGATTGTTTCCAAATCTTAGCTATGGTAAATAGCACTGCTGTGAACATAGGGGTGCATATGTTCTTTCTGATTGGTGTTTCAGGCTTCATAGGATATATTCCTAGAAGTGGAATCACTGGGTCAAATGGCAATTCCATTAAAAAAATTTTTTTTTCTTTATTGATTTTTTTAGAGAGAGAGGAAGGGAGAGGGAGAGAGAGATAGAAACATCGATGAGAGAGAACATCAATTGGCCACCTCCTGCATGCCCCCACTGGGGACCGGGCCCATAACCTGAGCATGTGCCCTGACCCGGAATTGAACCAACAACCTCTTGGTGCATGGGTCAATCCTCAACCACTGAGCCACACTGGCCAGGAAGCCTCCTGAATGCACTCTGACCAGGGATCAAACCTGCAACCCAAGTATGTACCCTGACCAAGAATTTTTTTTTTTAATCCTCACCCGAGGACATTTTTTCATTTTTTGTTCAGATAGAGTGGGAGGGAGAGAGAGGAAGTGAAAGAGAGAGAGAGAAACATCGACGTGAAAGGGACACATCGAGTGGCTGCCACCCGCGCCACCAACCAGGGTCAGGGACAAACTGCAACCGAAGTACATGCCCTTAGCGGGAACCGAACCCGGGTCTCTCCGGACTGCACGCCGACGCTCTAACCGCTGAGCCAAACCGGCCAGGGCAATATATGATGAACTTTAACTCTCATTAAGTACAAGTTTAATCTTTACACAAAAAACAAACATTAGGGCCATCAAATGCAGTACTCTTCCTCTGATCTTCCTCTCTAGCACCCATGGCAAGGAACAGATCAAGGGATTTCCTTGCTGAGACCAGACTGGGCTTGGTGACCCTTGTCTACACAGCCAGGTGGCCACTACCCATCAACTCCTTTGTTGCTCAAATTGGAACCAATTTGCCCTTCTCAGTTTTGATATTACATTGCATGTCTTCCAGGGATAGAATTTTATAGTCATATAACAGCCACATTGAATTAATATAATTTTGAAATGTTTTATTTGGAAATGTCTTACATTTTTTAAAAGAAATATAAATGCTGGTAGTATCAATAGAAATCACTTCAAATTGCAGTACAGTCAAAGATAAATTCTCAATTAAATCATATGGTTGGCATTATCAATTCAAAGTTAGTACCCACAGAAATGCTAGTGGCACACTATGAGCTAGGCTTCTATTATTTGTAATACAGATTACACAATGGTGGACAGTGGAACCTCGGTTCTCGAACTTAATTCATTCCAGAAGGCTGTTCAAGAAGCTATTTGTTCCAAAACCAAATCATTTTTTCCCATTAAAATAATATAAATTGAATTAATTCATTCCAGACCCCCAAATGATTCCCTGTTTTAACCTTTCTTATATACAGTACATGTCTAATGCACTGTTTAATCTATAAACAGCCCTGGCCGGTTTGGCTCAGCGGTTAGAGCGTGGGTCCGTGGTCCAGAGAGACCCTGTTCGGTTCTCGCTAAGGGCGCGTACCTCGGTTGCAGTTTGTCCCCGGTCCCTGGTTGGGTTGTGCGGGAGGCAGCGACTCGATGTGTCCCTTTCACGTCGATGTTTCTCTCTCTCTCTCTCTCTTCCTCTCTCTCCCTCCCACTCTATCTGATCAAAAAATGGAAAAATGTCCTCAGGTGAGGATAAAATAAATAAATAAATAGATAGATAATCTATAAACAAACACTTCTTTTCTTAAATTTATCAAACTGCCCCCTACTGGCCTTAAATTTTCAGCACTCATTCCAGGGGTGTCTTTCAGGAGGTTAGTATGCAGCATCTTTGCTTTTTCACATCATTACCTTTGAAATGCTGTCACTGGCTATCTGCTCTGTTCATCCAAATCAACAACAGCTTTTCTACCTCTTCAATTGCCTGTGATCATTGTTTCTTCCACACCCTTAGCAACATTAGCACTCTTGATGGCCTCTTTATGTTTTTAAATTGTGCTAATCCTCCATTTCACCAGCAACAAAAGCAAATAACAACATGCCCTGGCCGTTTGGCTCAGCAGGTAGAGCATCCGCCTGCGGACCCGAGTCCCAGGTTCGGTTCCTGCTAAGGGTATGTACCTCGGTTGCAGTTTGGCCCCGGCCCCGGATGTGTCTCTCTCTCTTCCTCCCTCTCTCCCTCCTGCTCTATCTGAAGATAAATGCAAAAATGTTCTCGGGTGAGGATAAAAAAAAAAAAGAAAATGTACTGAAAAGGTGGTACTATGCCTTCTTGATACAGGAAATTTCTTTTTATTTTATAATATTTTTTATTGATTTAGAGAGATGAAGAGAGAGAGAGAGAAATATTCATTGTGTTTTTTTCTTGTATGTGCCCTGATCAGGGATTGAACCCGAAACCTTGCATAGGCCCCGGACAGCCAGGGCCTATGCAGGGAATTTTAATAACAGAAAGAAAGAACTGAAAAACTAAAAGATCTGAGCCGGCGGGAGATCACATCCACAACGCAAGGCCAAGTAGAGCAAAATGGCTTTATTGCATGCGCCTGGGTGCAGGCGGGCTGAGCCAAGAAGGGTTCAGCCTCAAATTAGGGTTGGAGTGTCGTTTATATACCCTGCTTTTAGCTTCCGGCAGTTCCTGCTGAGGTACTCTGCCTGGCCCATTGTCCACCTTGCAGTAGGGCTGGTCTGGTATCTCATCTGGCATCTGCTGGGTTATCCATTGTCTTACGGACAATCCAGATAAACCTTATCTATACTCAACAAAAGGCTGAGTAAAGGTCATGCAAGCAACACAATTTCCACAGTTTCTGCCTTTTGCAAAATTTTACCTTTACCTTTTAAAACATTATTAACCCTTTCAAAAACATACCTTTGTTGAAGAATTATTTGATAATTTTTTGGGTGTGGTTTTGAACTGGGCTTTTTTAAAAATCAAACTCCATTCTGATCAGTTATTCCTGCACGTAAACACCCGAGCAGTTTTCTAAAAAACCTGGAACTGACACCCAGAGGAACCATACAGATAAGGAGTTAATGATGGCCTTGGGAAACTTGGAGGGACCATAAAAAAGAAAGAGATTAATGATTGCCCTGACTCCTCAACAAATTCCCCCTGCCTCTGGAGAAGTCTGTATCAGCTCCGGCACCAATTAAGCAAAGCCAAGAAGAATGTAGGTTTTTTTAAATATAGTTTTTGTAATTTTTGTGGGTGCCTATATAAGCCAGAGAACAAAGAAGGCTGGCTGCTGAGGATTTGGGGAAGCTGTACCCCCCAGCCCACCAGTGTAATAAAGTGCTCCTTTACAATTTGTCTGTGCATCTCTGGTTATCTCACTGACATTACAACAGTTTTTTTGTTTTTGTTTTTAGTAACAAAGATGAAAATATGAGATTAATGAGAGGAACAGAGTTGAAATCATGTGACTTCCAATAAACATACAGGAGAAGAAAACAGCCACCCCGGCTACAGCTACAGCTTCCTGCTGTGGCCTGTGGCTTTTCACCCACAAAAATACTTTGTCTGAGTTCCTGTGGCCCCTCCACCCTACTTGATACATAGCTGCTCTTTTAAAAAGTTTTGTGGAGAGTTAGAGAACTTATTCACCAGGGTTCAAGGGACTGAGGGAGAAGGGTGGGAAAGCTCTGAGCCTAGGAAAGGTCAGCACGTTTGGAGTTGGAAGATTGGGGTATAGAGAGTTACCAGATGTCACACAACAAATTCAAATCATGGAAAACCCCAGGGTGGAAGTTTCAAGGAGGAAGGATTGGTCAACTAAGAGATTGAGAGGAGCTGGGAGAACCCACAGCATTGAAAGCTTATTATTTTTTTTCTTTTTCTCTCTTCCTCCTTTTTTTTTTTTTTTTTTTTTGTTAATCCTCACCTGAGGATACTTTTCCATTGATTTTTAGAGAGTGAAAGGGAGGGAGGAGGGGGGAGAGAGAGAGAGAGAAACATCTATGTGAGAGAGATACATTGATTGGTTGCTTCCCACACACACCCTGACAGGGGCTGGGGATCAAACTTGCAACCCAAGTGCGTGCCATTGAACAGGAATTAAACCCACGACAACCCTTCAGTCTACAGGCCAAACAGGCCAGGGTGAAAGCTTATTATTTCTTGAGCACCTACTATGTGCCAGGGAATGTGCAGGCTATTGAGGAACAAGGCCTGCAATAGAGAGAGAGACAGCCTCAAGAGAGTGGAAAGGGCATTCCAGACAGTGGGAACAGCATGTGCAAAGGCCCTGGGATGGGAGGAGCTTGGTAGGCAGCTAAAGAATGTTGTCCAAGCCTGACTGGTGTGGCTCAGTGGATTGAACATCGTCCCATGGACTGAGAGGTCCCAGTTCAATTCCTGGTCAGGGCACATGCCTGGGATTTGGGCTCAATCCCCAGCTGGGGGCATGCAGGAGGCAGCCGATAGATGTGTCTCTCTCACATCGATTTCTTCTCTCTCTCACCCTTCCTCTCTCTCTAAAAATCAATAAAAACATATTAAAAAAAAGAAAAAAAAAAGTAAAGAATGTTGTCCAGGAGGGGACCTGCAGGGACTTAATGATGCAGACAGGGTCTTACAAGCCAGGGTTGGGCTTCCTTCAGAGTAGGAATGAAACCCGACAATAATGGGTCCCCAGGCTGCCTGTCACTACTTGAACCAGTTAAGCAGAGACAAGGTTGAATCATATATGAGCACTTACTCCAATATTGCAGGCAGTATGGGAGAACAGCCAGGTCATCCTGCAAAAATCTGCTCTACTGTCCCTTGCTAGCCAGTCTCTTATATTGGGCATTACACAGGGAAGTAGGTAAAAGGGAATATCAATGGGTAAATGGTTGGGGAAGTAGGCAAAAGGAATAACAATGGGTAAAACAGTTTCCAATTACAGGCATGGGGAAGTAAGGGGAGCTGAGGAATGTGGGCTGTCTCCAGTGTACCACCTCCAAGACTCCAAGGTTGTTAGTCCTTCCATGATGTGGGGGGCCAGTTCTTGGGTAAAGAGAATGTACAGCATTCCTGAGGTAAACTCTCAAGTGTACAGCTCCCTGCCATGTCAGAATGAGCTTTCTTTAATCAGAACAAAGCAAAGACAATTAACAGAGCAAGGATGTTCAACATTTCTTATAACTACGGTGAGCACCCTACTATGATTAGTTCTCTATTATTATATTATGCTCTCCTGCCCCTTTCAGGAAGACAGGAGATTTTTAGGCAGGGAGTTATTTCATTTTTTAAAAAATATTTTTTATTGATTTTTTTTTTAGAGAGAGAGGAAGGGAGAGAGAGAAAACCATTGATGTGAGAGAGAAACATGGATCAGCTGCCTCCTGCATGCCCCCTAGTGGGGATTAAGCCCACAACCCAGGCATGTGCCCTGACCAGGAATCGAACTGGGACCTCTCAGTTCATGGGAAGATGCTTAATCCACTGAGCCACATTGGCCGGGCAAGTTATTTAATTTTTAACAATGAAGTCATTTAGGCCCTGCTGCTGGACTGAAATAGCTTAAAAGAGGCAAGACTGGGAGATGAGCTAGGAGGTGACCTCAAGGGATTGGTGGAGCCACAGAGCTCCTGGTGACTTCAGCACAGGGGACAGTTTTTTCTGTTAGAAGAATTAAGTAGGAGGGCATGAGGAGAGGTCAGTGGAGGGTTGACTCAGGGTCACTTGGGAAATGCAGAGACAGCATTTGAAAGAACAAGAATAGTGCCTGGGAGATGAGGTGAGGATATGGCCAACGGTGAGCGAAGGCTGGTCAGAACCTGCAGTGGGCAGCCCCTTGGAGCTGGGGAACTCAGGCCAAAGATGGGTCTTTCAGTGTAAGAGCATGTGTTGGGAGCTGGCTATGTGTCTGACAGAGTCCACGGAGCCTGGAGGTCTTGAGTCAAGAGTCTCGACCTCCCCCACAATCTCAAGGAATTAGGCTTGTGTTGTGCTTGTGCAGCTCGGGGCTAAGTGTGACCCAATGTACCTTGAAATACCTGAGATAACAGACTGGGTGTTCCTGTTATCCGCAAGGCAAATTAATTCTATACAGCATTGTTGTAGCCCTGGGCATTATATCAAGAAGACCCTGTTTTCTTATATCACTGAGCTTTTGCTGTAAGGTATAAAAGGCATGTAATAAAGCATATCGAGGCTGATCCTGCTGAGGACAGTCCTCCTGATCCCATATCCATGTCCTTGTCTTCATTCCCACCACTCGAAATCAGGGACTCTGCTCTCCAGGCTGGTTCCTGGAAGGCATGTCATAGGGATCCCCTGGAAGTGAAAGAGGATAGGATGTGGGCACAAGTGGGGCTCTGCTAAAAGGAACTCTCAGATTGGGCTGCCTTCTTCTCAGAAAGGAAGGGGCCAGGGCCAAGGGTAAAGAAGATTCTTCCCATTAGTCCTCTCCCCTTCTGGGGCAGGGTTCCTTAGGATTATCAGGGCCACCAAGAAGCTACTAGCAGGGTCAGGGTCCAGCCATGGCCTCCTCCTGCGAGACTGACAACTGGCCCTTAGGGGGCAGTCGTTCTTGGAATCAAGATTTCATTTATATCATCCAAAGGGTCTGAAGAAGCTGGCAGGTGAGAGTGCAGGATACTGACCCACAGAAATATCCCCATCCTTCAGTCTCCTGGCTCTTAACACCCTCCCTACACACCTCTGCTGGTGTGTTTCCTCCTCACCAGGCCCACTTCCTCCCCTTCCTTCCAGCTCCGCCTTTCAGGTCAAAGCCCCTCCTTCATCTTCATCTTAGCAGCTGCTATTTGCTGCCAATCACTCCTGAATGCAAAGCTGGTCTTTGTACATCTGCCTGAAGCAGGAAGTCAGGGTTGGGGTGTGGGGGGCATTTGGCCTCACAGGTGGTGAGCAGTGCTGGCCCCCTCAGGCCTTGCTCCAGGCTCTCCCCAATCTGCATTTTTGGTCCCCAGAGAGCCACCAGCCCAGAGATCCCCCTCCCTACTCTGCCTACCTTCCAGGCCCATGTAGGGGTGCAATCTACCCCCACCTCCACAACCACCACCACTGCCCCAGTCATCCCTGGGCCTCTGATTTTGGGAGAAAGATGAAGGAGTGTGTGGCTTGAGAGAACCGAGAGACCACCAGAGCCAAATTAAAGCCAAATAGAGAGCAAAGCCAGCCGGCGACTGATCCTGAGTTCTCGGAGATCAGCCTTGATATGCTTTATTACATGCCTTTTATACCTTACAGCAAAAGCTTAGTGATATAAGAAAACAGGGTCTTCTTGATATAATGCCCAGGGCTACAACAATGCTGTATAGAATTAGTTTGCCTTGCGGATAACAGGAACACCCAGGCCCACCCAGGAATACCCAGTCTGTTATCTCAGGTATTTCAAGGTACATTGGGTCACACTTAGCCCCGAGTTGCACAAACACAATGCAAGTCTAATTCCTTGAGATTGTGGGGGAGGTCAAGTCCCTGACTCAAGATCTCCAGGCTCCGTGGACTCTGTCAGACACGTAGCCGGCTTCTAACAATTTCTTGGTTCAGGGAGTATTCCAATTTACTGAGGTTATTTTGATCTCTATCCTGCTGATTACATTCTTTACAAAACAGGTTCAGCTAGAGGGCACACAGTGACTTTCCCAATCATCAATTATGGTACTATAAACAAGTCAGCACAATAATTTACCAATCATCAATTATGGGGTTATAAACATGTCAGCACAGGAGTTTCAGAGGCCCAGCCCAGTTCCAGCGATGAAGGTCTAAAGAGGGAGGCCAGGAAAAGAAAAGGGGGCCAAAGTCCCTCAGGCCTGAGCTCATTGCTGCCCAGGAGGGGGCAACTATTGAGCACTTACTTTGTGTCAGGCACAGCGATAAGCAGTACACAGGCTGAAATATTTGTGTCATCATAATTCCATGGCCAGCATGACCGACCAGTGCCCTATTTACAGATTAGCGAGGTCAAGTGGCTTCTCTTTGCTCACCAGAGCGGGATCCTGGCCTAGATCCATCCGATGCATAGCTTCTCCCTATAACCACTGAGCCCCCTGCCACCCATCCCGACAGGCACTCAGTTTGGTTCAACCAACTTTTATTAAAATGTCATAGCAAGAACGATAGGTCAGGCCTAGAGAAGGAAACTGGGGTAGGCATGGGGAGAGGCTGTGAATAAGGAAGACGTGAGGGAGGTTGTCAAGGACGGGTCAAGGGTGAAGAGAAGGGCAAAAGTTACTTCAGAAGATTCTTTTTTTTTTTTATCCTCACCCGAGGACATTTTCCCATTTTTTGTTCAGATAGAGTGGGAGGGAGAGAGAGGAAGAGAGAGAGAAAAACATGACGCGAAAGGTACACATCGAGTGGCTGTCTCCTGCATGACCCAACCAGGGCTGGGGACAAACCGCAACCGAGGTACGTGCCCTTAGCAGGAACTGAACCCGGGTCTCACTGGACCGCAGGCCGACGCTCTAACCGCTGAGCCAAAGCAGCCAGGGCCAGATTCTTTCCAGAGAAGAAGGGTGGGAGGGGGTGGGGCGGGATCAAAGGGCTGGTAGGTTTGGTGGAGTTCTTCCAGGAACTTTCGTGGGACTCCTTAGACCTGGAAGGAACTGGAGAAGAACTCTGCCACATTGAAGTAGAAGCTCTTAATCTCACTGAAGATGAACTGCACTGTGCTGAGCAAGAAGGCCAATTTCTCCTGCACCCAGGCCAGCACGGCCTGCCACGTCTTCCGCAGTCGCTGTAGCATCTTTTGGAACAACCTCAGTACCCGGTCACAAAAGCTCTCCCCAGGCTTCTGGGCCTCTGTGAGACAGGCTAGTTAGTAAGCCAGGACAAGTGGAATAGGGAAACTGAGATTGATATTTAAACAACCAAACACTTTACAACCATCTAGTAAATTGTAAAATCCTGTCTTCTTTAAACAAAGACACCTAAGAGAAAATGGTTTAGCCCTGGCCGGGTGGCTGGCACAGTTGGTTGGAGCATCGTCCTGCACACCAACACAGGTTGTGGGTTTGATTCCTGGTCAGGGCATATACCTATGTTGCAGGTCTGACCCCAGGTCAAAGACCATACAAGAGGCAACCAATTGATGTTTCTCTCTCACATCAATGTTTCTCCCCCTCTCCCTCGTTCCTCTCTCTAAAATCAATAAACATATCCTCAAGTGAGGATTTTTAAAAAAGAGTAAATGGTTTACACTTCTCCTCCCCAAACAGGGGTAAATAGCATAAATCACCCTACTCAGGGAGATAGTAGCAGATATCCAATTAATGCCATTTGTGCCACCCCACACCCAACGGCTGATGAAGTTAAGGGAATAAATCTCATTTAGACACATCAACATAAAGCTAATGAATATTCTATTGATATTCTCCTCTAAGGTCTCCACTAAACTCCCAGCCCTTAATATATTTTTTATTGATTTTTTAGAGAGAAAGGGAGAAAGAGATAGAAACATCCATCAATCGGCTGCCTCTTGCACACCCCGCACTGGGGATCGAGCCCGAAACCTGGTCATGTGTCCCGACTGGAAATCAAACCGGGACCTCTCAGTCCATGGGACTGATGCTCAATCCACTGAGGCACACCAGCCTGGTTAAAGTCCCAGCCTTTAAAACCCTCAAGACAAAGGACCCAGGAGCATACCCACGCCTTTCTTCTCTTTCAGGCAGTGCATCTTCTAAACTCTAAGGGTTCCCACAAAACTTGCAATGAGGGGAGCAATGGGAAGCTTCAGCTTGTCCCAGGCTGACCTCCCAAACCTGTCTCCAAGGCCCCCTCTTCTCTGAATTTCCAGTGAGCCAAAGCAGCCCCACCTAGGCTCTCTCCTGGTGCTTCTTCTATCCTAAGCCCTTCCTTGTTTCACTGTCCCCAGCTTTAATAAACGTACTCTCAAAATCACCTGGACTCATGTGGTGCAATCCTTTCTGCTTGAAGTCCTTCTCCGGGCCCGGTTTCTGTCCGGTAAAACCTGGACCCTCATGTTCAGGGTGGACTCCACTATAGATTCTGTTGCGTAGTTCCTGCTGCTGTTCCGGAAGTAAGGAATTGGATTCCTGTGGGGATGGGGCATGTTCAGGGTCCAGCCAGTCTTGATAGAAGCTTAGCACCAGGCCCAGGTGCTTCATCATTATGAACGAAATTATGGGCAGGGCTTTGACCACCGTGTCCTGGGTGGGGAGGCCAGGAGGCTGGTGCCAGGGAGGCTGCCACCTCCTGAGCTCTCAGCCATTCCTTTATCCCCACGCCACCCCACCCCACTCAGGGACTGTGTGCACACATGGCAGCACCAAAATCAAGAGAGAGCAGGGAGAAGGGGAAGCATGGTGGGCTGTCACAGGTGCCTCAGACTCACCTGGTTGTTGTCCTGACACTGAGCAAATATGGCTTCAAGCGAGGCCTCATTGAAGTTTTTCTGGGGAGAGGAGGGTGGGGAGGCTACAGACCTGCTCCTGGCTGCTGTAGACCCCACGTGACCTCCATGGCAGCCAAAAGCTCACCCCAATAACCTGGCCCAGCTGAACTTCTGGGGACTGAGCTTTGGGGGAGGGGCAAGGCCAAAACTCACCTCCAGCTCTTCTAGGCCTACGGTGACCTATTGGGGAAAAAATGACTTTGTTTAAATTCCCCCTGCCTCCCTCACTTTCAGTCTTATCCCCTGTTCTCAGCTCGCTGTCCCCCCATAACTGGTCTAGCCTTGTGCTTGGGGACCTGCTCTGTCATCAGTATGCCGTATGACTTGAACACCTCCCTCAGCCTCCCTGGGCCTTCATATCCCCCACCTGTACACTCACCTGCCACACAGGTATGAATTTCGTCTGGTGTAAGAAATGAGCCAACTTGAGGTGGCACCTTCATTATCATCATTATCACCATTTTCTTCATGATGATGATGATGATCATCATCATCATCATGCAACCACCCCACCCAAATTGTGCAGAGCACGGGAACAGGAACACTGACCCACCTGCTCCTCTCCTTTGGATTGGATGTCATCACAGAATACGCCTATAGCCTGGCACTGTAAAAAGAGATAGAGTTGAGCAAAGAGACCTGATCTTTCTCTCTCCTGGAATGCAGGAGGGCCAGAACATTCTCAGCCTCCTGCAGTAAAACCCAGGCTCCCACTCACCCCCTGTCCATACATGGGGAAGAGCTTCTTACCATTTTATTTCTCAGGTTCTCCTTGTCTTCTTCGGACATCTGTGGACATAACAGTGACACTGGTCTTATATGACTTTCCAACCCCAGACACACACATTCACACTCACCATGACACACAAACATACAAGTATAAACATTGCTCTGGAGTGCGCAGGGCAATTTGGTTTCCAGATACCCAACCCTCTATGGTACAAGTGAGAGTCGGCTGAGGGAGGAATTGGCAGTGACCAGCCCTCTCTGAGGTGGCGCCGGACACCGCGGTGCCTACATCCAGCTGCTCTCTGACTGTTGACCTTGCAGGCCCACAGCACCGCAGGCCCACAGCACCCCAGGCCCTTTCTCACTCCCAAACCCTTGGTTTAACCGGAGAGGCAGGGATGCCTCATAGATTTCCTCACGAGTCTCCACCTTATGGCCCCAATCTGGTCATCACTGAGCCCTGGATGGGCTCAGTGATCATTCCATGATCCCATTGTCACAAGTTCCAAAGCACCCTGGAGCATAGCATCAGCTCAACCTCACAGTTAGGGGGCGGGGAGGTGGTGGTGGTGGTAGGGTGTGGAACAGGTTGGAAGGCACCACAAAAGGAGGAATCGACACTGAGGCCAATGCCAGTACTGGGCTGCTGGGAGAAGACTTAAGTTCCCCGGAAAGCACTGCCCACCTCCCACCTCCAGGGTATTAGGGTATAAAGGGTCTATGGACCCTCCATTCTCCAGCTCCTCCCACAAACACTTCAGGTCTAATTGTGAAAGTAGCACCTTATCCCACAAGACTCATTGTTTCTCAGTGTGCCCCCCACATACACACACACCTCCTCACACACACAGAGCTTCCCCCATAATTTCTCTCCCAGACGGGTGTTTTGGCCCCACAACCAGAACCTGCTACATCAAGTGAAAGGCTGAGCACAAAATGAAACTGTGGGCTCCTTTGTCAATAATTATTCAGAATTTCTGCCCTGGCCAGTGTGGCTCAGTGGGTGGAGCATCAGCCCTTGCACCAAAGGGTCGCATGTTCGATTCCCAGTCAAGGGCATGTACCTGGGTTGCAGGTTCAATCCCCTGCCCCAGCTGACGCATGTGAGGGAGGCAACCAATCAATGTGTCTCTCTTGCATTGATGTTTCTCTTTCTTTCTCTCTGTCTCTCTCTCCTCGTCCTTCCCTCCCTCCCTTCCACTCTCTCTAAAAAAAAAAAAAATCAATGGAAAAAATATCCTCTGGTGAGGATTAACAAAAATAATAATAAGTATTATGATTCAGAATTTCAGTATGGTTCCAGCATAACATTCAACCAACCAGGCTCAGGGCCATTATGATGACCGAACAGGTCACATTCTCATGACACCCTGCTTCCAGGGGTCTCCCATGGCCCAGGGAGGATGGAACAGAGACAGGTGCATGTAGAAAGATTAGCCAGGATGGGGGCTGGGAGAGGGAACACACAGTGGGAAATGGGATTCCAGGGCCTACCGTCCTCTCATCATTTGCTATCACTCACCTGGAATTTGCCCATGACTGCTCAGAGTTCAGAGGACTGTGGCCCGACGAGGAGGACCAGATATGAGTAGCGTTTCAGAGGAGCAGCCTCTTCCACCACTTTCACCAAGTCCCTTTGCCACAACTCCTTTTGAGGCCTTCAGTGAGCCAATCACCTTCCACAACCTCCCAGCACAGAACCTAGCTGAGGTTTCTCACCAGAAAGTCAGCTGATTTCCCAGCAGCAGATCAGGGCCTGGTGGAGGATGAACTCTGCCCTAGAGAAGAATGTAGGGCTGACTGGCTGCGTGTGTGTGTTTGTGTGTGTGTGTGTGTGGGGGGGGGGGGTCAAATGGATTCATATTATTTTTTTTTTATCCTCACCCGAGGACATTTTTCCATTTTTTGCTCAGATGGAGTGGGAGGGAGAGAGAGGAAGAGAGAGAGAGAGAAACATCGACGTGAAAGGGACACATCGAGTGGCTGCCTCCCGCATGACCCAACCAGGGCCGGGGACAAACTGCAACGGAGGTACGTGCCCTTAGCAGGAACCGAACTTGGGTCTCTCTGGACCACAGGCTGACGCTCTAACCGCTGAGCCAAACTGGCCAGGGCTCATATTATTTTTTTAAATGGTACAATCTCATAATCAAAATTTAAAACTTTTGTTCTTCAAAGGACATCATCAAAATGTAGCCCTGGCCGGTTTGGCTCAGCGGTTGGAACATTGGCCTGCAGACCGGAGAGTCCTGGGTTCAGTTCCCGCTAGGGGCACGTACAAAAAAAAAAAAATGTAAAAAGACAACCCACAGGATGGGAAAAAGTATTTGCAAATGATATATCTGATAAGGAACTCATATCCAGAATCTAGAAACTACTCTTACAACTTAATAATAAAAAGACAAATAACCCAATTTTAAAATGGGCAAAGGATATCATACACATTTCTTCAAGGAAGATGTATGTATACACACACACACACACACACACACACACACACACACACAAATGGCCAATAAGCACATGAAAAGGTGCTCAACATCATTTAATCATTAGGAAAATGCAAATAAAAACCATAATGGGATACCATGTCACACCCACTAGGATGCCTAGAATAAAAAAGACATAATAGTAAGTGTTGGTGAGGATGTGGAGAACTTGGAACTTTCATACACTGCTGCTGGGAATGTAAAATAGTACAGCCATATTGGAAAAGAGTCTGGTGGTACCTCAAAAAGTTAAAAACATAGTCACCATATGACATAGCAATTCCACACCTAGGTATATACTCAAGAGAAAAACATGTCCACATGGATATTTGTACATGAATGTTCATAGCAGTATTATTCATACTTGCCAAGAGGTGGAAACAACCCAAATGGATGAATGGATAAACAAAACACAGTCAATCCATACAGTGAAATGTTATTGAGCCATAAAAAGGAATGAAGCACTGACACATGCTGCAACCTGGATGAACCTTGAAAACATTACACTGAGTGAAAGAATTCAGACACAGAAAGGTGACATATTGTATGATTCTACTTACATAAAATGTCCAGAATAGGCAAATATATAGAGACAAAAAATAGATTAGTGGTTGCCTAGGTCTGGTGAGGAAAGGGATATGGGGATTTGGGGATGATGGCTAAGGGGTGCAGAATTTCTTTTTGAGGATGAAAATGCTCTGAAATTAATTGTGATGTGACCCGTCCCGCAGGTCGAGCAACGAGGACTCTAGAGGGGGAGTGAGGATGGTAGGGGGCAAGAGACACGAAGAATGGAGACAAGACAGGAGTCTGATCAAGTCTCGTTTATTGTAAAACAGGGGCAAGGTTTTATAGCCAGAAAGCAGTAGTGGTCCTGGGAAAGGGGGAAACAGTCTTCAGGGCAAAAACAATTACTTATCTAAGGTGTGTTCTAAGGTATCTCTTGCTTGATATGCTCGAGGGCCCATACATTGTTTTACAAGGTACACTCAGAGCTGTTTCCCGGCAATGTGACCAACTCATGGTCGCGCTTAATGGCTTTTCTTGGAACAGCTGTATTTATCATTTCCTTGGAATGCATATCGATACTTAGGCTTGTTCATAGGTCAGAGCGAGGGCAAATCTACCTTACCAGACCCCCACAGTGATGGTTGAATAGTTCTGGGCATTGAACTGTACACTTTATTGGGTGAACTGTATTGTCTGTGGATTTTATCTCACTAATGCTATTAAAAAGTAGTACAGCTCTGGCCGGTTTGGCTCAGCATTTAGAGTGTCAGCCTGCAGACCAAAGGGTCTCAGGTTCGATTCCCAGTCAAGGCCACATACCCGGGTTGCAGGTTTGATCTCTGCCCTGGTTGAGGCACAGGCAGGAGGCAACCAATCAATGTGTCTCTCTCACATTGATGTTTCCCTCCCTCCCTCCCTTCCACTCTTGTTAAAAACCAATGGAAAAAGTATCCTTGGGTAAGGATTAACAACAATAACAAAAAACATGGTAAAGTGGCCTGATCGGTGTGGCTCAGATGGTTGAGCTTCATCCCATGCACCAAGAGATTGCCAGTTTGATTCCGGGTTAGGGCACATGCCCGGGTTGCAGGCTCAATCCCTGGTGGGGTGTGTGCAGGAAGCAGCCAATTATTGTATCTCTCTCATCGATGTTTCCATCTCTTCATCCCTCTCCCTTTTTCTCTAAAAAAAATCAATGAAAACATTTTTTTGTTTGTTTGTTAATTCCCACCTGAGGATATTTTTCCCATTAAAAAATAATATGAATCCATTTGACCTGGCATTTTTGTGTAGTAGACATAATGAATTCTTAAAGGCAGAGGGAGAAATGTCCATATAGCACTGAAAGCAGCCTCCAGTTTTACACTGGACACTCCTTTGGACTCCCCCTACCTAACCAACTTTTGAGTTTCTCTCTCTGCTTCCTCCTCCCACTCATTCTCCTTCCATCCCCAACCCTGCAGCCCATTAACTCAATTCCAACCCCAGGGTGATTCAGGTCTGTGAGGTTCCTGCCACCAAAGGTGAATCCTCATTCAGAAGAAAAGAAGGGCTTTCTCTCCAGTCATTTTTATTGTCCTCGTGGGTAGAGCTGCTAAGCTTTTAAAATACAACTTTCCCCCCTCCTCATACTTTGAAGGATCCTGTCAGAGCCCCAGATGGTTTTCTGGTGGCTTAGAATTCTCAGATCATGGACTGGTTGAAGATACGCCTGGCCGTTGCCTTCATACTGGTCTGCTTGTTGTGACCAACAGTAGGCATTCTCTGCTCACTGGGACTGCAGCCCACAGTCCCAGCTCCAGGTAGCACTGTGGAGCCATGAGGCTGGATAGCAACCCAAGAAGAGGCCACTGAGTGACTCCAGCCATGGGGGTTAAAAGGTCTGAGCCGGCGGGAGATCACATCCTCAACGTAAGGCCAGTGTAGAGAAAGGAGCATTTTATTACACCGGTGGGCTGTTACACCGGTGGGCTGGGGGGGTACAGTTTCCCCAAATCCTCAGCCCCGAGCTTCCTTTGTTCTTTGCTTATATAGGCACAAACTACAGAAAAAAAAACTACATTCTCTTGGTGCCGCTTTTGGCACCGTTAAGGGGGCTGATACAGAGAAGGGGGGGGGGGAGGAGCAGGGTAACTATTAATCTCTTTTTTCTCATGGTTCCTCTGAGTTTCTCAAGGCCATCCTCAACCCCTTATCTGTACAGTTTTCTTTGGGTGTCTCAAGGCCCTTATGTTTACAGAAAAGAAACTGCCAGGGTGCGTACGTGCAGTAACTGAGGGTTAGAATGGAGTTTAGTTTTGTTAAAACATTATTAACCCTTTCATTCCCACCTTATAATGATAAAAAAAAAAAAGGGAAAAGGGGCGAAGTTTCTCTTTGTCTACTTCCTGCAGGTATGGGGTTGTCGTGGACTCCTAAAAAGCCTATCCCTTGCAATCCCCATTCTGCAGCAGATGTTCTACAGCTCCATGCTGGGGTGTCTTCTAGTTGGGGGCTAATCCCTCCATATGTGACCCAGACATCAGGGACCTTTGTGACCCTGAAGGTCCCCCTTAAGGGGTCACATAGATCAAGGTTGAAGACAGATTTTTCTATTCCCTTTGTAGTAACATTTCTTAAGATTTTCCCCAATATTTCATTTCTAAGTTTCCAGTTCCATTGGGGCCCAGGTCTATAAGGATTCTCTTGAACAGTCATAACTAGAAAGATCAAAGTCCCGATAAACGCAAGAGTCTTATCTGGAGAGGCCTGAACTGTCCATTTTGCTTTTTCCTCTCAGCTGGGAACGGTGCTGCCAGATCAGGATGCCATTGACCTTGACAGACGTTGTTGGTGCAGGCAGGATGACAATGTCCTGGGTGGTGAACTTCTTTACCCACATCCAGTCCCTGGGCTGGAAAGAGTGCACAGGGTCCGAGGTGGGCACAGGCAGGGCGTCGCAGATGTGTTTATGGACAGCTTTCTAGGTGGACTGCAGGGCCTGCAAGAACTGTAAGAGGGCGAGGGGGAGCAGAGTGGTCCAGCCCTCACCAGTTTCCAAAGCAAACCTGGTTAAGGTTTCCCTCAAGGTCCTGCTCATGTGCTCCATCTGCCCAGAACTCTGTGGGCGGTAGGCACAATTAAGCTTTTAATTTATATCTAACCCCTTAGAGATATCCTGTGATATCTTTGCTATAAACGCGAGGCTGTTGTCTGATCTAAGGGTCAGGAGTAGCCTAAACCTGTTACTTTCTTTATTACATCCTAGACTGTTATTCCATTACCAGGGGCAAGCTCTCCCTCTCAGTGTCCCTTTCTTTTTCCCTTCTTGAGTATTCCTCCAATATTCTGTCTCCTGTAATATGTATATCCCTTTTTTTTTATCCTTTTTTATCTTTTTACTTCCTCTGCATAATCCTTCTCTTTTTATTTCTTCCCTTCTCCACAAACTTTCTTCAACTTACACAGACCTTCTACGACTTACACAATTTTTTTTCAACTTACACAGACCCTCTACGACTTATACAATCTTTCTTCAACTTACACAGACCCTCTACGACTTTCCTAGTCCCTCCCCTGACATGAACCTGAGAGCTTGCTCCATCTGTTTGCAGTCTGCACGTTCCCCAGTTTTCCCTCTCCACAGGAGGTTTCTGTCCTCCCTGAGATGCCTTAGGATACCTGTGTTATTGATTGACAGGTGTACCGCCCCAGTCAAATTTCCTATCTAGCATTTTTCTCGGAGCAGGCCACGCCCAGCTGGGGCAGCGCTTGGCGCCAGAAGCAAGAGCCCCTGGGCCTCGCCTCCCTTCCCCTCACCTCACTGGGTCATCGAAAAAACCGATAAGAGTAGTGGTGTTTCAGCGGTGGCCCACAAGGGGAGGAGGGGCGCCGGGGCTTTTGTTAGGAGAGGAAGCAGATTCTTGGAGGAGACAAAGTAAAGAATGAGAGTGGTTGGTGGGGAGAGAAGGAGTAAGGTTAAAGTAGCATGGAGTTTAGATAGAATGTCCCACCCTAACAAGGGAGTGGGGCAGGCTGGTAATGTAAGAAAAAAGAGTGGAGAAAGATATAAAGGCCTAAAGAACAAGTGAGTGTCTGGGTGGCCCTGGGTTGCAATATTTGGCCGTCAATGTCCACAACTGAAACCCCAGAGTGTTGAAGAGGTCCCCTGAACTCGGGGAGGGCAGAGTAGGTTGCCCCGGTATTAATTAAAAATGAAATTGGCCTACCTGCTACCACCAGAGTTACCCGAGGTTCGGGGTTCGAGATGACGGTCCGGGTGTCCGTTCCTGGGCACGCTTAGTCTTCAGCCGCGAGGCCAATCAGATCAAGGCCTGGATTGCCCGATCCGCCAGCCAGAGGAAGGGATGAGGACCAACTCTGCGCAGTCTGTCCGCAGTCCGACTTCCAGTGGGGCCCTCTACATTGAGGACATGGCTTAGGCGGTGGTCGGGGGTTGGGGCACTGTCTCACCCAGTGGCCAATCTGAGTGCATTTAAAGCAGGGACCTGGGGGTTCGCTTTGCTGATCCTGGTGGGTGTCCTTCTTCTGTCCCCTGAAGGGGGTTTGCTGGCCCCTTTTATTGGTGGGGGCTCTGATGGCAGAGGCAAGCATTTGGAATTCTGCTATTTTTTGCTGTTTAGCCTCTTCATCACGATTATTGAACTTAAAGGTTAGATTTAGAAGTTTCTGTTGAGGGGTTTGAGGGCCATTTTCAAGTTTTTGTCCAGGGTTGACTGAGAGTTAAATCTCAGGTTTAAAATGACAGTCCCTCCAGTTCCCACTGCTTCCCTCCGGAGGCATTCTAAAACTGGGGCTGAGGTAGGGGACGGATAGGGACCAGAGATGGATCCCGATCTTGTGAGGTGTCAAAACCGAAGTAGGAGGCTCAGGGTAGGGCGGGGGCCCACAGAAGGGGCCGGAGGAGGAGACCCTGCCGGAGGGGCTGAGGGAGGAGATGGTGGAGCGAGATCGGCTGGGTCAAAGGAGGAAACAGGAGAAGTTAGCACGCTGTCTTCAGAGGGAGGTTTAGGAGGATTAGAGTGCAGCAGGAAGATTTGGGAGGGGGAGTAAGAGTCGCATACAGAGTGTTGTGTTGTGAGTGCAAAGGGGCCTGGATGTAAGGAACTTCAGACCATTTCCTTGCCTTTGACAGAAATTGTCTATGTTGGTAGAATGTCAAAAGTGTCATTTTAGGTTATTGTGACCCATTGTACTGAGGTCACGCAGTGTTGCAGTAAAAATGAGTCGCTTGGGACGTAGGTCCTGAGCGCGCCCTAGGGTCTGTAGACTTTTTAGGGGACATCCTAGGGGTGTTGTCTCATGTTGCGGTGTGAGATGTTGCGGCCTAGCGGTCCGACGGACGGATACACTAGAGGAAGAAGAAGGCGTCCCCGCTTCTCCCCTAGAGTAGAGAGACGTGCAACTCACCTATACCAGGCGTCCCCAGATATATGGTGAGCTGAGGGAACCTGGTTCCCGAGGAGCATGTCCCGACCAGCGCTGGGTTTTCGGAGGGACGATCACACAGTAGTGACTGAGAGCCTGGCTCTCTTGTCCCGGACGGAGGGTAACGAGACAGCCCGGAGAATCAGACCGGTAGGCAAATAAACACTCACCCATAAATTAGTGTCCGGTGTTGATGCTGGATCGGCAGGAAAGGTTGGAGGTCCGGTATCCGGCTGAGGATGCGATCGATCCCGGTCCGACAGGAGGCCCGGAGGACTCCAGGGGCCCGCGGTTGCCCCCAATGTGGGATCCTCACAGACCTCCCGGGTTTCGGCACCAAATAAAAGGTCTGAGCCGGCGGGAGATCACATCCTCAACGTAAGGCCAGTGTAGAGAAAGGAGCATTTTATTACACCGGTGGGCTGTTACACCGGTGGGCTGGGGGGGTACAGTTTCCCCAAATCCTCAGCCCCGAGCTTCCTTTGTTCTTTGCTTATATAGGCACAAACTACAGAAAAAAAAACTACATTCTCTTGGTGCCGCTTTTGGCACCGTTAAGGGGGCTGATACAGAGAAGGGGGGGGGGGAGGAGCAGGGTAACTATTAATCTCTTTTTTCTCATGGTTCCTCTGAGTTTCTCAAGGCCATCCTCAACCCCTTATCTGTACAGTTTTCTTTGGGTGTCTCAAGGCCCTTATGTTTACAGAAAAGAAACTGCCAGGGTGCGTACGTGCAGTAACTGAGGGTTAGAATGGAGTTTAGTTTTGTTAAAACATTATTAACCCTTTCAGGGGTGACCCCTCTCAACCAAGGCCATCAGCTTGGCTCTGTAAGAGGCATGAAGAGATTGGCTCCTGGGAGAACATGGCAGAAACATAGAAAAGCCACAAGACAGAGACGGGCCCAGCCCCCTTGCTCATCAGGTCACCCCAGCCCACCCTAGCTTGTTCAAATGCAGACTCCTGGCCCCACCCCAACTGAAGATTCAGGGTCAGGGCATGGGATCTGCATTTTCAAGTTCCCTGGGTGATTGTGATATGGAATATTCCAGAAGCACAGTTCCAGAGGCACTGATTTAGATCCTGAATTCTGTGGAGAGTGGGGAGTGAAAGAGATGGCCTAGGTTTCACCCACTCATCACCCAGGAGTGCTGAGGAAGCAATGACCCTGGATTAAGAAAGTACTCAGTCCACTGTCTTTCCATCGCATTGAGCATACAGAGGCCAAGGAGTTCTTGAGGAAACTGTAGACATCCCAGTGTGGAGGCAGAAAGAGATTTTTAAAAATAGGAGGGTGTCCTACTGAATGGAAAAATTCTGGGTCCAGGGTAGTGACCAGCAAGAAGGTCCAGGGGCCACATTGTGGAAGGTCACCCTTGTGGCCACTGGTGTCACCCAGGACGTGCAGCACTAGTGCCCAGGGGTAGTCTCAGGACTGGGTCTCAGTTCCCCACCCATGTGGTGTTGACTGGGACCTGGTGGAAGCTGGACAGGGTGAGAAACTTCTGGAAGGTGGGGGGTGGGTGGGAAGAGGGCTGGGGTTCAGTCTCTCAATCACGCCTGTCCTCTAAAGACCCCAACAGCTGTGAGCCGCTGATGCCAGGCAGAGCTTGTCGGCTGTGCTCAGAAAAGCCAGCTATTCCGGGAAAAGGACAGTCCTGCGGGGGCAACTCAAGGTTGGGTAGGGTTTCCAAGCAAGGGAAGCTGAGCACTTCCTGTGTTGGGTCCCAGGGGACAAAGGCCCGCATCCCCAGGGCTTAGCTCCACCCACCTTGGCCCAGCCCAATCCCAGCTGAGCCCGCCCTCTACAGGCTCGAGGTGGATACCCGGCCCCCTCAGTGTTGCGGCTTGTCCCAACTCAGCGGGAGATGACGCTCTCCACCAGGAGGGGCAGAAGGGGCAGCAGGAGGGGAGTCCAGGACCTCTCCGCGGCCTGGTTGATCTCGCACTGGCAATCGCAGGTTCCGGGCTTGAGAGTCGCCTTGGGGGGCCTGGGGGAGCGAGGGCCAATGCTGGGAGCCGGGCAGTCCAGCCACTGGGGGCCCATGGGTTGGGGGGAGTCCGGCTCGGCCTTCACGCTGCCCTTGGGAAAGCGCCAGTAGTGGGTGCCCTTGCAGAAGTAGGTGTCACCTGCATGGAGGGAGGAAACGCTGCAGGGCTGGTCCAGGCTACCCCAAACCCCGCCCCTCCCGGGGCCTCCCCGAACCCCCCCAGGATGACCTCTAGCCCCAACCCACAGGGTCAGTAGCTTGCACTCCCGGGGACTCAGACCTTCCTAACCGGCTCTCCTACCTGTGTTGCTGACGGTGACATCGTCGGGGGAGTGAGGCGCCCCCTCCCAGAGACTCAAGTCTCGCGGGTAGCCAGGGTCCGGGCTCGCCGCCGCCTCGTCGTACCGCCAGTAGCGCTGACCCCGGATCAGGTAGGTCTTCCCATTCAGTGGCCACGAGAACACGGCGTCCACCTCCTCCCCTGGGGGCAGCCCCAGCTCCGCCAGCGGCCGCGCATTGCCCTCTAGCTGCCGGTCCTTGAACACCCAGAACTGTGGGCCTGCAGGGAGGCGGCTGGGTGAGCGACTGCTCCCACGCCCCACGCCCCACGCCCCACCCCGCTCGGGCCCCACTCACCACTGAAGAGGAGGATTCGGCCATCTCGGTGCCGGGCGTAGGCAGCCTGGATGACATTCACTTTTTGGGGAAGCCCCTCCCAGAAGCGGTGGAGCCGGGCAGGCTTGGGGGACACCAGCTGTCCTGAGGGCTGGAGGCGCCAGAACCAGGGGCCTGTGAGAGAAGAAGGGGTGGGCATGGAGCATGAGATGGCAAAAGGTCTTGTCCACTGGAGTGTGTGGCTGGGACTTAAGTGCTGGGTGGAAGGTCCATCTGGAAATCAGTTTCCTGTGGCTCTAGGGTGACCAGCTGGCCCAGGACTTTCTATCTCCCACCCCCGCCCCAATTTGATTTTTGTTTTTTGTGTTTTTTAATTTTTCCCAAATACAAGCAAAAGTTTATTTAGAAAGTTACACAGGTAGAAGTGAGCCCTGGAAGAAGTGAGCCAGCTGACCTGCGTGGGCTCAGGAAGCAAGTTACAGAGGCAAAAGAAGGGGCCCTTGGAATTTAGGAGAAAGAAAACAAAGATATAGTCCCCTGGGGGAAGGAGAAGGGGAAAGGTTGGGGCGATCTTCAGAGAGACAGTGTGCGCTGGGGAAAGAAAGGGGATGGGGAAAGGCAGGGCCACAGAGAGCCACTCCCATGCCCCAGTTGGAAAGTCTGGCATTCTTTTCAGGCCTGGTGGGTCACCCTAAGTGAGTAGGAAGCCAACTCTGGGGTCAGGGGAGATTTGAAGTGACCAATCTTTATTTATGTATTTTATTTATTTAAGTATTTATGTATGTATTTATTTATATATTTACTTATTTCGTTAATCCTCACCTGAGGGTATTTTTCCATTGATTTTTAAAGATATGTTTTTATTGCCCTGGCCGGTTTGGCTCAGCGGTTACAGCGTCGCCCGAGGACCAATGAGTCGCGCGTTCGGTTCCCGCTAAGGGCACATACCTCGGTTGCAGTTTGTCCCCAGCCCAAGTTGGGGTCGTGTGGGTGTTAACCACTCGATGTGTCTCTCTCACGTGGATGTTTTTCTCTCTCTCTCTCTTCCTCCCTCCCTCCCTCCCACTCTATTTGAAGATAAATGCAAAAAAAAAAAAAAAAAAAAAAGAGGGGAAGGGAGATATAGAAACACCGATGTGAGAGAGATACATTGATTGGTCGCCTCCCGAATGACCTGACCAGGTCCAGGAACCAAACTGCAACCCAAGTACGTGCCCTTGACTGGAATCAACCCACAACTCTTTAGACCCTGTAACCATTGAACCAAACTGACCAGGGCAAAGTGACTCACCTTTATTTATTTATTTATTTGTTTATTTATTTATTTATCCTCACCTGAGGACATTTTTGCATTTATCTTCAGATAGAGCAGGAGGGAGAGAGGGGGAAGAAAGAGAGAGGGAGAAACATCGATGTGAGAGAGACACATCAACCAGTTGCCACCCTCACGACCCCACTTGGGGCCGGGGACAAACCACAACTGAGGTACCTGCCCTTAGCGGGAACTGAACCCGAGACTCTCTGGTCCGCCGGCCGATGCTCCAACCACTGAGCCAAACTGGTCAGGGCAAAGTGACTCACCTTTAAAGAAGAAGGTTTCCCCACGGATGTTGGCGATGGCATCAAAATTGCCATCACACCGGTCAGGAAGGGAGGGGCTGAGTAGAAAAGAAGAGGTGAGGAAAAAGGGGTCAGGGCTCCTCCTCACTTTACTTCACCTTGATGACAGTACTGTGGGGCAGCGACTCTTACCATGCCCATCTCGCCTCCCAGGAGGACACACCAAGGATAGGGTGCTCACCCAAGATCACAAAGCTGGAGGAGGACTCACCTGTCTGGGGGCAGGGCAGGGGGTGGGGGAGGAGGAGCCAGGGGTTTTCTTGTGGGCTCATCATATGGGGTTTGGGGTGGTTTCCCTGTAGAGAGAGTCAGAGAGGTGTGGGTTCCCTGACCTTGCAGCAGAAGCCACATGACAAGCACGCCCCCACACACAACTCCCTGTACCATAGAGCTGCTGCAGGCCTTCACGGTCATCCTGCGACAGGCGGTATTTGGAGGGATGCCCGACAGGGCCCTGGTAAAAGGGCCTCATGATGGAGTCAGGTGCAGAGGAGTGGCCCAGACCCAGGGCATGGCCAAATTCGTGAACAGCCACAGCAAACAGGTCAGTCCCCTCACCATCTGGGGAGGAAGGGAGAAGGAGCTGGAGCTGTGGCAGCCAGGAAAGGGGCAGCAAGGAAGCCCCTAGAAGTGGGGCCTGCTGGTGGACAGTGACAGCCAGGAGACCCTCCAGAGGTGGCCACAGCTTCCTCTGCCCAAAAGCCTCCCTGAGCCATTTCATCCTTCCTGTATGAGTTCACTTATTTGGCAAATGTTTTTGTTTGGCAGTGGGATACGAGGCTGAAAGATCCATAGAACAGGTTAGGCGCAGTGGTTCTCAACCTTCCTAATGCCGCGACCCTTTAATACAGTTCCTCATGTTGTATGTGGGCGTATCTGCATGTGGGCAGACCCGCCTGGAGATGGATAGAGGAGCGGTGTCTCCGTTCCTAAGACCATCGGAAATATGTGTTTTTCGATGGTCTTAGGCGACCCCTGTGAAAGGGTCGTTCGACTCCCAAAGGGGTCGCGACCCACAGGTTGAGAACCGCTGGGTTAGGGGAAGGGCAGGAGGAGACAATCTGGACAGAGGAAGGACCAGCTTACACTGATGCAGGCCCTGCCCTCAGAAAGGGAAGACTGTGTATACAGAAACATGGGGGAGGGGAAGCAGGAGCCTGGGGGTGCATACAGTTCTCTCAAGGAAGCCCCAGTCCTTGGAGTTTCCCCCCTCCCAGCTCCAGCCTGTGATCAGAGGTCCCCACCACTCCCCACACTTCCCACTCCCACTCATGAGTAATGTTGCTCAGTCCCCTTGGCCTCTGGTCCCAAGATCTTCAGAACCCCACTCCCACCCCCATGGTCCTTCCCTCCTCCCCTCTCCTTCAATCTGCCCACATCCTCTCTATCTCTATCTCCCTCCCCCATCTCTCTCTCCCACAGCCTCCACCACTCCCCACATCCCTGGGGTCCTGGCCTCTCCTCCCCACCACTGCAGTCTTTATCCATCTCCTCAGAACTCAAAGCCTCAGCATGCACTCTCTGACCACAGTCTGCTGGCCTGGGCACCCAGCCTCGCTCCCAGCCGCTCTGAGCACAGTCCTCTTCCTTGGGGACCCAGCCCAGGCGCCAGAAACAAGCCTCTTCATGCTCCCAGTTGTTGGCCAAATCCCAGCTCCTCGTCCATCTACAAGCTGCCTGCTGGCTCCTGCTTAGCAGGTGAGTGGCCAAAAGAGACAGAGATAGCAAGAGGGGCCAGCAGCCCCAGAAGGCATCGATTTCCCCAGATGTTGATCTACTTCATGGAAATCTCTAACTAGGGTCAGCAGTGTTGAAAGTGGATTTATTGGAAGTGACCTGGTGAACTGAGAAGTAACTTTCTCTCAGCCACTAAAGGCCACTAGAGGAGAGTCCAAGAGTGAAATGCATAATTCATAAGAAAAGTAACAAACACTTGTCCTCATTTACTTTTGACAAAGCCTCTACCTCCAAGCCCATTTTACAGGCCAGGAAACTGAGGCACAGAGAGGTCAAGTTAATGACAGAGATGAAACTAAGGCTGAGTACTCTGGCTATGCCATCCTGCTTTCAGCAGTGACCAGATGGTCTTGGTCACACTCAAATGTACTAATAAAATCCTTTTTCTGAGAAACTGGAGGAAGTTTGGTGTCTTAGTCAGGCAGATCTCTTTCATCTCTCACCACCACCCCCTCCCTGCCTTGCTTCTTCTTTGGCCACACCCCTTCCTTGCACCTTTCTCATGCTATGCAGCTGGGGGAAATTATCCAACTGTGTAGATCCAGCCCCATGAGATCAGTCTATGGGGATCTTCAACACCTCCTCTCATCCTTGCCCTGGGCCTCAGTAGGAAGCTCCTTTGCTCTCTGCACTCACCCTCAATTCTAGACCCACAGACCCTCAAGTTGCCACCCAGGTCCAGCCCCCAACTCTTAGATGACAAATGCATTTCCTATTTCATCAAGACAGGGCATTCTATGTAATCTGTAACTTCCTGTGCACCCAGAACTTCATCTCCCCCATGCTCACTTCCTGCCCTGCCCTGTTCAAGGACCCTGCCTCGCTCACCTCTTCTAAGACAAGCACAATGCCCCACACATTTGTCCATTCCTGCACCCATCCATGCTTCCATCTATCCATCTGCCTGTTCATCCATCCATGTGGCCATCCATCCATCTGCTAACTCTTTCTATTAACTCATCCAGCATCCTTGAGTGGTCAAGACTCCCTCATCCTAAGACACTCCCTGGACCTGTCTGCCCCCCATCCACAGTCCTCTCCTTCTTCAGCAAGGTCTTTGGTCAGTGGTCTAAATTCAGTCCACTTCCTCAGCTCCTCTCACACCTAACCTCATTAGGGTCTGGATTCTTCCCCCACCTACCAAGCCTATAGGCACTAAGGTCACTTCATCCCCAGATGACCAAGTCCAAGCCCATGTAACTTATGAAGCTGGTTCGCCATGCTAACCACTGCTGACCACTTCTTCTTTCACTCTTGTTCTTAATCACCTTTTGGCCTGTTCTTTCTCTATTTCTTTGATTCCTCCTCTCCTGACACCTTCCCCTTTACTATGGGGCTCTCCACAGCTCTGTATTTGACCTTCACATTCCACACTCTCCTCCTTAATCAAACTCCCAGTACCTCTGACTCTTAACTCTGCCACCAGGCCCAGCTCTGATAGCAGCTGGCAATGAACAGAGCACTACTCTGTGTCAGGCACTGTGCAGAGAGCTGGAGGTGAATTATTCATTTAATCCTTAAGTCCACGCTACCAGCAGGTAATACTATCCCCATTTCTCAGATGCAAAAACTGAGCACACTGAAGTCAAGTAACTTATGTACATAGCAAGCAGAGGATGCCAGCCTTGAGGTCTGCTTTTCTTTTAGAGAGAAGATGGGAGAGACATTGATCAGCTGTCTCCTGCACACCCCCTACTGGGAATCAAGCTCAAAACCCAGTCATGGCCCTGGCCGGTTTGGCTCAGCGGTTAGAGTGTCGGCCTGTGGACCAGAGAGTCCTGGGTTCGGTTCCCCGCTAAGGGCAAGGACCTTAGCTGCAGTTTGTCCCCACCCCAGTTGGGGTCGTGTGGGTGGCAACCAGTCGATGTGTCTCTCTCACATCAATGTTTCTCTCTCTCTCTTCCCCCCTCTCTCCCTCCCGCTCTATCTGAAGATAAATGCAAAAAATGTCCTCAGGTGAGGATAAAAACAAAACAAAACAAAAAAACTTGGTCATGTGCCCTGAACAGAAATCAAACCTGCAACCTTTCAGTGCACAGGATGATGCTCACCTAACTGAGCCACACCAGCCAGGGCAAGCTTTCATTCTTTTTTTAAAACTATATTTTTTATTGATTTTTTAGAGACAGAGGAAGGGAGAGGGAGACAGAAACAACAATGTGAGAGCGAAACATCGACTGGCTGCCTCCTACATGCCCCCCACCGGGGATCAAGCCTGCAACCCAGGCATGCCCTGATGAGGAATTGAACCGGGACCTCTTGGTCCAGGGGACGACGCTCAATCCACTGAGCCACACTGGCTGTAAGCTTTCATTCTTAAATGCTGTGTTACACAGTCTCACTATTGTGGATGTTAGCTGCACCTGGCTTAAATTCTCTCTGAGCCTGTGTGCCCATATCCTGGCTGCCCCCTTCCCCCCAAAATGGCTCTCCCTCCCAGGCCACCTTTACTCAGCAGGTCACAATGGCTGACTGATATGGGACTAGGAGAGCTGGGCACCTTGCCTCCAAGCAGGACCAACCCTGTGGCACCATTTGTGCTCCAGAACTCCTGGAAGGGTCAGGCTCCTCTGGAGCTGAGACCACATCCTTGCTCAGCTTCTTCCCCCAGTCTTCTGCTTCCCTTTCCTCTGAGAACGTGCCCTGAGAAACTGCTTGCATAAGAATTTCCATCTTTAGCTTCAATTCTAGGGAACCTGACCTAAGTCAGAGGAGTCCACACTCTTTAGAGCAACGTACTGAACCACCGATGTACCAGCCGCACTGAGTTCCTGCACTGAGTTCCCGTAAGCACTGCAAACACACGCCCCCACCGGAACTCGCCTTCCCCCAGCCTGCTCCTTCTCCGCCCATGCTTCCCACCTGCATTAACAGGACTCTGGCCTCCAGGGGCAAGCACTCCACCCTCCTATACCTTTGCCCCCAGGATCCAGTCAGACCCCAATCTTTGCCCATCCTGACCAAACTTCCCTGAGAGCTGCCCACTACCCTCCATTCACCACCCCCCATCACCCACCACCATCTCTCATATTGACCCTGTAACAATTTCCTGCCTCCCTGCCCCTATTTTGCTGTGCATTCAGCTAGTTCACTGGCTTGCACTTTGATATTGTACCTCACTCCCTCTCTGTATGCTCCAGGAGACCGGGACCTTGTATGCTAGCTGGCACTCAGTGTGTGTGTGTGTGTGTGTGTGTGTGTGTGTGTAATGAACAGGGTCACTGCTTCCAGGAAGCCCCCTTCAGCCAAAAGCCTCAGATCAGCCCTTCCTCTGAGCACCCACAGGTTCAAGGACTTCCCCATTGTGATTCCCTGTAGTTGTGTCATCATGTGTAGCAACTGCCAATCACTCTTCTGACTCAGCTGCTGGACAGAGCTGGGTTTGTTTGCCTTTTTAAGTTCTCAGCCCCAGCTCAGAGCTGGGCACCTGGGATTTGCCAGTCCCAAATTCCATGAGCCAAGTCCTTAAAATAAATTACTTCAGACACACACATACATACACACACACTGTTGGTTCTGTTTCTCTGGAGAAGCCCAACTGATACAGCCTTCATTAATAAATGTAATTTAAACTTAATTCTTAAGGATAGACAGACCTGGGGAGAAGTCTGTCAGAAGAAGGAACACCGTACCTTTTGACCCAAAAGTCCAGATTTCCTCATCGTCGAAGTGAGTGTCCCCAGAAATGGAATGTTCACCGGGGAAGAAGGCGTGGGCTAGGGTCCCCCCCTGCCCATCGAAGGGGTAACTGTCCTGATGGTAGGCCCGGGCAAAGTCGATGAGGATGTCAGGCTCTGTTGTGCCCTGAGAACCCACCTCCTGGAATTTGAGGCCTGACTCAATACCCCAGGTGGTCAAGGCATGGTGCATGAGAGTCCGCACAGTCTCCTGATTCAAAGCAGAGCTCTGGGGGAAGGACTGTATCCTGTGGAAAGAGGAGTGGGGAGTAAAGGTAGCCTGAGAGACAGAGACTAGGGCCCAGCAGGCAGGCCCAGGGTGGGGTAGGCACCAGGACCTACCTCCATGTCAGGGTTCGCTTCTTCCAAACACTGCCGCTCAGAGCATAGCGGCGGCGCCGCCTAACCAGCCCAGCCACTCCCAGCACATCAGGCAGGGAGCAGCGGGGCTTATGCATGGTGGCCACTGTCACTGGGTCTGTGGGAGAGGTTGGGGGAGTGGGATCAGCAGAAGGACAACCTACCCTAATCATGGTACCAGCTAACTTTCTACATGGGGAAACAGGTTCAGAGAAGTTAAGAAACTTGCCCTACTTGGATTTGAATCCATGACACTAACCTTCTGAGCAGTGTCACACTCTGCACCTGGCCCTGGAGGGACTGGCTGCTTCCAGGTGGTGCTCAGAGACTCAGACAGGAATCTTGGGGTCCTGTTTCCCTAAGCCCTAACAGTTGGACTCAAGACCAGAGCCCTGGGGGTGCAGTGAAAACTCCTTTTGTTGAGGCTGGAAACCCTTGGGAGGTTGCCTGCATCCCATCCCATAGCTCCCAAGACCCCATCATGTCTAGAGAAAGTCTAAAGTCCCCAGGCCAGCTGGGTCTCTGGTTTCCTGTGGCTAGCCACCCCCTCCTGGGTTAGAGCTGCCTGGAATCCCCTTTTCTAGCTGGGCTTAATTCCCAGAAGTCTCATCTTCAAAGGAAGATCAAACCTCACCTCGATGGTTGAGGTCACAAAGTGTAATTGAGCATGACATGTAGATGCCAAACACTGCTGGGCAGTAAACAGGACAGGGAAAGACCCTGCCTTCCCTCATAACTAGCCAGGAACCCACCAGTTCTCTCTTCTTCCCCATTTAACCCAACAAATAAGCCTCTCGGCTCTACCTCCAAAATGTACACCCTAGATTCAACCACTTCTCATCACACCTTCCACACTAGTTCAGGCCACCATCATCCCTTGCCTGGACACTGCATTACCTCCTTCTTGGCCTCTATGTTTCCCACCCACCATTTTCCATAAGCAACACAAGAAAATGAATGTAAAACTGCAAAACGGACCAAGTTGCCTTCCTCCTTCAAGCCCTCCCATGGTTTCTTACTGTGCTTTGGAATCAAACCCAAACACCTTTCAAGCCTCCTCCCCTCAATCATGCATTTGCTTAGCTCCTCAGTCCTCTCTCGTCACAGGTGCACAGCTTATGTCTGCCACAGGGCCTTTACACTGACCTGTACACTCTTCTCCCACATCTTCCCATGGCTGGCTCCTCCTCTTTGTGTCCTATGAGTTCTTTGTGTTATAGGAACTCCTCTCGACTCATATGACACCTTTCAGAGGACTCTGACCTGACCAGACCAGTCTCTCAATACCATTAGTATTTTATTTTCTTCAAAATACCACTATCTGAAATTATCTTTCATATTTCTGTTTCTGATCCTAGAATGTACCTGTCTCTAAAATGTCAACTCCATGAGCACAGGGACCTTATCTACTTTGCACACTGCTGTATGAGCAGAGCCCGAAATGGCCTCTCACGTAAGAGATTCTCGATAAATACTAATTGAAAGAGCAATGCTTGAGAACCTCTTGGGTTAGGACATGAGATCAGCATTTTCATTGCTCCCATGATTCAGGTGCATGCTGAGGTTTAAGAATAGCTGGATAATGGTCAGGCTATGTGCAGAGGCAGAGTTGGGAAGGGGCTGGGGCCCACCTACCCAGGAGGCCAGTCTCAGGCAGCCCGGCAAACCTCTGCATCATCTTGATGGCATCCCGAAGCTTTGCAGGGCTCTGCAGCTGGGCCTGGGCTGGGTCGGGTGGTGGCAGGTAGCCATAGCGGGTGAGCCAGTCCTGGACCATAGAAGTGAACAGGTGAAGTGGGAAGGGTGGGAGGGATGGGACTCTGCCTTCCCACCGCCACCTTGAAAGCCCCACCTCTCACCAGTCAGGAACCCAAGGCTTCCAGCCCTAGGTACCTGCCTGCTCCCCTCTCAAGGTCCTGGCCCTCCTGTCCAGGGTTTGCCAGTCTTCATCTAGACTCAAGAGTCCTGGTCCCCACCTCCTCACCCTAGTCCCATTCCGAATCTTCAAATCCGGGTCCCAAACCTGACAGATACAAGAATCCGGGTCCCCAGACCCCATCCCCAGTCACTCACTCTTTGGACATTTGAATCAGCCGTCAGCCTGACCCAGGTGTCCGGCACTGGCTTCCCTCTCCCCGTCCCCCCTGCAAATCCCAGGACCCGGGAGACCCCGACTCACCACGCCAAGGCTCACGTCCTGCGCCGCGGGCTCGGGCTCCGGGGCAAGCGCCGGCAGCAGCTGGAGCAGCAGCAGCAGGAGCCGGAGCATAGCGTGCTCCTGCCTGGGCAACCGTGGGGCTCGAGGGGGCCTGACCAGAGCTGCCCTGGGGACCTGGGGGAGGAGCCCGGAGAGGCTAGGGTGGGGCACCTGGTGCAGGGTAGGAGGGGTGGGCAAGAGGACTGGGGGCCACACAGGGCTCCGGGGCCCCGGGCAGCACAAAGTAGGAGCACGCGGCGTCCCCCGGAGGGTCCAGGGTCGCTGGGGTCTCGGGAGGGTTGCGAGAACCACGGAGGAAGAAGTCCGGACTCCGGGTCGGCTGCGATGGCCTCCCGGGGTCCTGGCGGGTCCTGTCCCGGGGCCGCACCGCACGGGCAGCCCCTCCCTCCGGGCGGGCGGGGCGGGCACACCCCAATAAGCCTTGACCGCGTGTCCGGAAAATGGCCCAATTTTGGGACCTCCAGCGAAAAGGGGCAGGCCAGGTGGTGGCCCCGTCCCCGGCCCAGGCCCAGTGAGCCTCCTTCGAGCTTGGGGCGGGGACGAGGAGCCCGGCTGCAGCCGCCAGTTTCTCTTCCCGGCTCGGGTGGGATTCCCGGCGCAGGACTCACTTCTGCTTTCCCAGACCACGCAGCCGGGCCGGGGGAGGTGCGGCTCGGAATCCTCTCTCCCCGCCCCACCCGCAGCCACGCTCCCCAGACACCCTGCACCGGAGGCCGGCGAAGCGGGGGAGTTCCCGCGCAAGAGAATAGGACGCTACCCATCTCTGCCAGTGCCCACTGTGTGCCAGGGGGCGGCGCCCGTGGCCCCCGCCTTCATTCCTCCAACCACTTGCGCTGCGCACACGGCGGTCCCGGCATCTGAATCCCAGACCTAGGAGATGCCGGGGACTGTGCCCCTTCTCCGCAGGTACGAGACATTATTTATAATGTGGTAACATCCACGAAAGAGTTCGAGCTCCTGCTGCGTGCCAGGAGCGCAGGGGAAGCAGATCCCAGGGGCAGAGATTTAGGGACCCATAGAGCGCGTGCCTCACCCTCGCCATGCTGCCCGGGGAGCCCAGGGCTAGGAGGCCAGGCAGCTAGAGAAGTATCAGGAGGAACTTTGGAGCACCTTCCTGGTGAGGGACTAGTGTGAGTGGTACAGCTCTGTCTCTGGAGTAGGGCAGCCATGGGACTCCAGGTGTGTTTTTTTATCCTCACCTGAGGACATTTTTTTCCCACTTTTTGTTCAGATAGAGTGGGAGGGAGAGAGAGGAAGAGAGAGAAACATCGACGTGAAAGGGACACATCAAGTGGCTGCCTCCCGCAGGACCCACCAGGGGCCGGGGACAAACTGCAACCGAGGCACGCGCCCTTAGCGGGAACCGAACCCAGGTCTCTCTGGACCGCAGGCCCACGCTCTAACCGCTGAGCCAAACCGGCCAGGGCCCCAGGTGTGTTTTAGACAAAATAAAGAGCAAGCAGGATAGCGAGCTAGAGATGCAAACTACAACACCTGAGATCCTGCATGAGTCCTCTGGGCTGCCATAACAAACTACCACAGACTGGATAACATAAACTGAAATTATTTTCTCACAATTCTGGAAGTCCAAGATCAAGGAGCAGGCAAGGTTGGTTTCTCCTATTTCAAAGCCTCTCTCCTCACCAAGAAGTCACAGGTTCAGTTCCCAGTCAGGGCACATACCCAGGTTTCGGGCTGGATTCCCAGTAGGGGCTGTGCAGGAGGCAGTCAATAGATGTTTCTATCTCATCGATGTTTCTATCTCTCTATCCCTCTCCCTTCCTCTCTCTCTAAAAAATAATTAATTAATTAATTAATTAATTAATTAATTAAAAAATTAAAAAGGAACTTCAAAGCCTCTCTCCTCAGCTTGCAGGTGGCTGCCTTCTCCCTGTGTCCTCACAAGGTCTTTCCTCTGTGCCCATGTAGCCCAGGTGCCTCTGTGTGTGTCCACATGTCCTCTTCCTTAAAAAGACACCAGTCAAGATTTAAAAAACACACACATACAGAAAAACAGACACCAGCCCAGCCGGTGTGGCTCAGTGGATTGAGCGCCAACCCATGGACTGAGAGGTCCTGGTTCAATTCCCCGTCAGGGCATGTGCCCAGGTTTCCGGCAGGAGACAGCCGATTGATGTCTCTCTCTCACGTCGATGTTTCTATCTCTCTCTCCCTTCCTCTCTCTCTCTCTAAAAAATAAATAAAAACATACAGTATATAAGAAAGAAAGAAAGAAAGAAAGAAAGAAAGAAAGAAAGAAAGAAAGAAAGAAAGAAAGAAAGAAAGAAAAGAAAAACAGACACCAGTCAGTCCGGTAAGGACCCATCCTAATGGCCTCATTTTGCCTTAATCACCTCTGTGAAGGACGTGTCTTCAAATACAGTCACATTCTGAGGTCCTGGGGTGGGGGTGAGGGGACACAATTCAGCCTGTTATAGATCCCACACTCCTCCTGGGTCGTTCCCCTCTACTCTCTCACTACTACCACACTTAGAATGCTTCTGACAGCAGATGTGTGGGGTTCCTTCTCACACCAAGTAATTCTCTGTGACACCAGCTGGGTGTCCTGAAATTCAGTTCCAACACTAACCAGAGTTAGCACAGACCCTACAGATTAAGTAAGGACTCAGTCCCGGAAGACTGCCCATTCCAGATGCCAATTGCAGATAGTGGGACCCAGTTCACCCACAATTTCTGCGAACTTGACAACAGGTCGTAGGTTCCCATGACCACAACACTCATTATTTGGTAGAACAGCTCACAGAACTCAGGGAAATATAATAAAAGATACAGATAAAAAGTCAGCTACATTGGGTGAAACCTGGAAGAGTCCCAAGCACAAGAGCTTCTGTCCATGCGGAGTTGGGGTGCGACATCCTCCCGACATGTAAATGTGTTCACCAACCCTGAAGCTCTCTGAACCCCATACTTTGGGGATTTTTATCATGGCTAATCACATAGGCATAACCAAAGATTAACTCAATCTCCAGCCCCTCTCCCCTCCCTGGAACATAGGTTGTGGGGCTCAAAGTTCCAAGATGCTAATCATGGTCTTTTGGGTGACCAGCCCCCATTCAGGAGATATCAGGAGCCCACTCAAAGTCCAGCTCATTAGAACAAAAGACACTCCTCTGTTACCCAGGAAATTCCAAGGGATTTAGGATCCCTGTGGCAGGAACTGGGGGTAGAGACCAAATATTAGAACAAAAAATGCTCTTAGTGCTCTTATCACTTAGTAAATTACAAGGGTTTTAGGAGCTCTGTGCCAGGAACCAGAAGCAGAGACCAGTACATATATTCTCTATTATTTCACTGCCCACCCCCTGGCCTCTGGCCACAGAACACTTACAGCAAAATGATATATGACTCAAAAGATACTGGCACACTTGCCCGGCCAGTGTGGCTCAGTGGTTGAGCGTTGACCCATGCACCAAGATGTCACCAGTTCAATTCCCAGTCAGGGCACATACCCAGGTTGTGGGCCAAATCCCAGTGGGGGGCATGCAGGAGGCAGCCTATCGATGTTTTTATTTCTCTCTCTCCCTTCCTCTCTTTCTAAAATCAATAAAGAAAAAAAACAACATAAAAAGGATGCTGGCACGTTACCAGAATCCCACACAGTCATTAATATTCATTTCAGTCCATCATCATATCATATGAAAATATCCCCCAGAATGAGGCCACTCAGGTCTCAGGTTTGCAGGCTTCCACTCAATCTTGCAAAAGCAGAGGTTCCAAAAGCAGAAGTAGTTTCAGCAAACATGGGTTCACCCTTTAAGGTATCTGATAAAATTGTGCTAAGAGATCATATCATCTCTTGCTCTGAGCCTCTTTCGAGGTGTTAATATTGGCCTCTCATTACATAAATATTTATTCATAACCATTCCCTTAGCTGCTATTTCTCCTTTTTATTTATACCCAAACTTTTACACCATTGGAAGAGACATTAGGTTTGGCCATTGTGCGGGTCTAGATTGCAGGCAGCGCTAGTCTAGCAAGTGCCTTCCCCTCAGTCCACTCCTGTTCACAAAAGTGAGGTTACCCAGGTGCAGACCTTGTAGGCTTTTTTTCTTTTCTTTTCTTTTTTTTACCATCAGGCATACAGCTGAATTCACTGTTAACACCAATTTTGGCAGATGGGGTGAAGGCACATCCTGCTCCATCAGCCCCTGGGAATTCTGACATAAGGTTTAAAATATAGTTGCAACCTATTATTTAGGAATCATTGCTGTTTCAGACACTTGCATTTATAGCCCTGGTTATGTGACCACTGAATCAGGTATGAAAAAACAATTGAGGCCCAGCCAGTGTGGCTCAGTGGATTGAGCATCGACCCATGGACTGGGAGTTTGGCTGGATTCCTGGTCAGGGCACATACCTGGGTTTCGGGCTCCATCCTTAGTGGGGGGCATGCAAGAGGCAGCCGATCAATGTTTCTCTCTCACATTGATGTTTCTCTCTTTCTCTCCCTTCCTCTCTCTCTAAAAAAATCAATAAAGACATATTTTTTATTTTATTTTATTTTTTTATTATTTTTTATAATTTATTTTATTATTAATTTGTTTTTGTTACAGATGTTTTTCCTTTTTCCCCCCATTGACACCCTCCTCCCCCTACCCCTCTCCTCCTCCCCATCCCTGTTGTCCATGTCCATTGGTTATGCACCCATGCACATAGGCTCTGTGATTTATCTCTTTCCCCCGCCTCCCCCCCTCCTCTGAGGCCCATCATCCCGTACTCCACACTCCATGTCTCTGGGTCAATTTCGTTGTTCAGTTTGCTCAGTTCTCCTGTGTGTTGCCTGCTTCCTCCGTTGGTGGGGGGGGGTCGCCGGGCTCCCCCACTCTGCCTGGGCTCCCCCGCGGAGGGGCGTCTCCTGGCTCCCCCGCTCCGCCTGGGCTCCCCCGCGGTGGGGGCGAATAAAGACATATTTTTTAAAAAACAATTGAGGTGATATAGAAAAGAAGGAAAGAAAGAAAAAATTGAGTCATTATACCAGCATCCTCTCCTCTTGGGAAGAATTGCAGTGTCTTACCAGATTCACCAGAAAAAAAGAGAAATCTATCTAGTGGGGAAACTCCTTTAGCCCCACTCATGTTTGTATTGAGTGTGAGCACACACTTATGAAGGCGTGTAAGCCAGCTCTTCAGGTCTTTATCTCCTTTCATTTTAGACAACTAATGTTTCTATTGCCCATTCCAATTCTCTATCAAATAAAACTCCGAGAAGGACACCTCTCTGCCCATTGTTGGGCATCATGGGCTATAAAGTGTGGTCCTTGGCCTGAAGAAATGACTTTTGGCCATAATAATTGGTGCACTATCTTCTGTTCTGATTTTTAAAATAGCATCTGAGCATTTGCATCTACCCTTGGATAAGCAAATCCCAGTCCAAAGTCAGTGTCTGTTCTCATCAGGACCCATTTCTAGCCCCCTAGGGCCACCAGCATCAGTCTGACTTGCCGGTTATGATCAGGCAATTTGCCACATAGCCACCTGCAGTCTTCATGCACACTTACTTTATGGGCCCAGGTGGCCACCTCAAGTGAGCACACAGAGATATCTGCTTGTTGATTCTAATCAACTTTTAAATCTGGAAGGGGGTTCTTCAGATGGGCATCAACATGTCCCACTTTATTCACCCGTCACATTCCCACAGGGATTTCCACAGGACCAAGTTTCCATTGCCCTCCTTCCAGCTCAGATCCCAGGCGTTGGTCACTACCCATGAGTTGGTAGAAACCAAAACACAGGGAATTTTACTGTTCAATTCTTCTATCACTGCTGGGAAATCAGCATGCAATTCAGCCCACTGAGCTGATCTGCTTTTACCTTCTTTGATCAGAGTGGTAGCCTTCCAACCAAGATGTTGTCTGTTCACTATGGAACTGCCATCCACAAACCAAGCAGCTCTTTGTTGGTCAGTCAAGAGCTATTTACAGGGCACTGTCCAAGTGACAAGACAAGCCAGGAGCTCCTCACACCATTCCAAAGTTGGTCCTAGAGAAAAAAGTCTCCCTGCTTGTGAGTATCTCTTTGTGCTCCCAGCAGCATGAGCCTGTATAAACCATTTCCATTTCACTATCGAACTCTTCTGGGCCCTGCAATACCCATTAGAGCATTTCTCTGACATCACCCAAGACGCTGTGGGTATTTCAGGTTTCAAGATCATTTTATGTCCTTCAGTCATGTGAGTAGCTTCAATTCATGTCTGATAGCAAGGTAGTAAATGCTCCACAAATGAAAATTCTCTTGTCCAACATCCCAGTAGTCGTCACCAGGAGGTGCTCATGGGGTGTTGCCTTACCCCAGTCCACACTCCACATGGGCTATCACACAGAGAATCTGTTCCAGCTCCTATTCCACACTGCGTGGGCTCAGGCAAACACACAGGTTCCCATTTAGCATGTCCAATTAGTGTGGCTTGAAGGACACATTTACATGCCTGTTTTACAAGACTAGGTAGAAAAACGTTCCCCAGTGAAACACAATGTCCACCCCATAACACAATCAGATAAAAGACATGCCACCACTTCACATAAAGCCTGCTCAAATGTACCAATTCTTCTATTAACTTTTACCTAATTCAAGCAACCCTCATATTTCTAATAGGTCCTATTAGGACTTCATCAACATGGTTTTACAATACTAGGTAAGGAAAGTGTTCCCCAGTGGGACATAATATCCATTCCCATAAAACATTAGTTAAAGGAGGCACAACTTCTTTTTTTTTTTTTTTCCTTTATTGATTTTTAGAGAAGAAATGAGGAGAGAAAGACAGAAACATCGATGAGAGAGAACATCGATTGGCCACCTCCTGCATGCCCCCACTAGGGATCAGGCCCACAGCCTGGGCATGTGTCCTGACTGGGAATTGAACCAGCGACCTGCTGGTGCATGGGTCAACACTCAACCACTGAGCCACACTGGCTAGACACAACTTCTTTACATAAAGCCTGTTTAAATACTCCAAATTTCATAATCTTATCAACTCTTATATTTTTATGTTCTCTAAATCTAATTAGAGCCCCAGCCAGGGCTTCACCAATGGGTTTTGGTACCACAGTGTATGAGGCTCCTGTGTCAGGCAGCCCCCAGAACTTTTCTTCTTCACACCCTGACCAGTTAACCCACTCTTATGCAAAACCCCTTGAATTAGAGGGAATTCTGGGAAGATGGTGGATAGGAATCCCCAGGAAACTGTCTCCCCATCTGGACAATAATTACACTGGCCGACAGCTGATGGAACTGTTATGAAACTCTGAAGACTTACAACTTCCAGGGGAAGGGCTATGCAGTAACTTGTGGTAAATTTCATCTCTTAGCACAGTAGTAACTACTCAACCCACACCCCCAGCCAAGTAGCACGCAGCTGTTCATGTTTACCCGGAGCAGCTGGCACACAGCTTTCAGGAACTTGTTCAGATGTCAGTACTACCCAAAGCAATCTACAGATTTGATGCAATTCCTATTAAAACCCCAATGATGTTTATTGCAGAATAGAAAAACCCATCCTAAAGTTCATATGGTATCTCAAGGGACCCAATAGCCAAAACACTCTTGAAAAAGAGGAACAAAACTGGAGGACTTCCTGATTTCAAAATTTACCACAAAACTACAGTAATCAAAACAGTGTGGTACTGGCATAAAGACAGACATATAAACCAATGGTATAAGAGCCCAGAAATAAACCCTCACATATACAGTCATATGATTTTTGACAAGAGTGCCAGACCATTCAATGGAGAAAAGATAGTCTTTTTAAAAAACGGTTCTGGGAGCCATGGCTGCTGTGGCTCGGTTGGTTGGGCATCATCCTGTGCACCAGGAGATTGCTGGTTTGATTCCTGTGTTGCAGGTTCAAACCCCAGTGGGAGACGTGCAGGAGGCAGCTGATTGATGTTGCACTCTCACACCGATGTTTCTCTCTCTCTCTCTCTCCTCTCCCTTTCTCTCTAAAAAAATCAATAAATTATTCTTTAAAAAATAAAATAAGCAGTTCGGAGAAAACTGGATAACACATCCAAAAGAATGAAATTGGATCCTTACCTAACACCATATACAAAAATTAAATCAAAATGGATCAAGGACCTAAATGTAAGAGTCTTACATTGTAAGACCTTAAACAATTAAACTCTTTGAAGAAAACAGGACAGATGCTTCATGACATTGGGTTTAGCAATGATTTCTTGGATATGATACCAAAGGCACAGGTAACAAAACAAAAAATAGACAAATTAGACTTCACGAAAAATTTTAAATTTTGTACATCGATACTATCCATGGGGTAAAAAGCAACCCAAAAGGATGGGAGAGAATATTTTAAATCATATCTCTGATAAGAGATTAATATCAGAATATATAGAGAATTCCTAAAACTCAACAACAAGAAAACAAATAATCCAATTCAAAAACAGGACTTGCCCTGGGTCAGTGGATGGAGCATCAGCCTGTGCACCAAAGGGTCATAGTTTGATTCCTGGTCAAGGGCATGTACCTGGGTTGCGGGTTCAATCCCCACCCTGGTCCGGGCGAGTGTGGGAGGCAACCAATCGATGTGTCTCTCTCACATCGATGTTTCTCTCTATATCTCTGTCTCTCTCCCTCCCTCCCTCCCTTCCACTCTCTCTAAAAATCAATGGGAAAAATATCCTTAGGTGAGGAGTAACAACAACAAAAACAGGACTTGAATGGACATTTCTCCAAGGAAGATACACAAATGGACAATAAGCACATGAAAATGTACTCAACATCACTAATCATGTGTTTCCTCTTTGTTTCACTCCTATCAGTATTTGCTTAATTCACCCTATTTCTTATTAACTGTTTTAAAATTTCCATCCTGCTATAAGACCAGTCTCTCTTTTTTATTTTTTTTTCTTTATTGATTTTAGAGAGAGAAGAAGGGAGAGAGAGATAGAAACATCGATGAGAGAGAACATCGATTGGCTACCTCCTGCATGCCCCCCACTGGGGATTGGGCCCACAACCTGGGCATGTGCCCTGACCAAGAATCGAACTGGAGACCTCTTAGTGCATGAGTCGATGCTCAACCACTGAGCCACACCGGCCGGACAAGACCAGTCTCTTGATTCTCTCCTCTGCCTTTCCCCATTTTCTGGTTAAATAACCTAATACTTGTATTAGTAATAAGACCCATGAGGGAAAACAGAGAGAGAAAATTCTACGTCTTCCTGAACTGCCCTGCAGTTTTGTAACAGTAAGATTACATGCGGTGCCTGTGCAACAGGCCCTCTTAACCACAGCACTTATCATGACCTGGGTAATGAACATCTTCACTGGGTGAATATCCCAGTCATCGTAATGCCAGTCCCACATGGCTTACATACAGAGCATTTCAGCTTCGGTGCTCCACTTGGCATTGATGGGGGGAGACGAACAGTCCCCCTTCTCGGGGTAAACAGACCTTACAGTGGTTTTTATCCAGTCCACCAGGCTGGCTGTTCCCTTGGGAATAACTTCCTGTGTGTCTGGATCATACAGCCATCTGTGATTGCTCCATAGGAGCTTCGGGTCCTGCACTAACATGAACATGCTCTTCTGCTCACTCTGTAGCATCAAAACCAGAGACACAGCCCCCACATTGGTTACTCTCACAATCCCTTTCAGTAAAGTTTCCTCAGAAAGCTGGTGATTCCGATCTACAAAATGAAAGAATTCTTTCACAGGATACCCTCTGGTTTCTGTAGTTCCTTGGTTTTGCTCCTCCCCCATGTTGACTACCTTCTTGGTGATCACAGGTCTTAGGGTTTCTTTTTGTTCTCCCTGCACAATTCCCACCGTGGGCAGCAGCTGTGAGGCCAGTGGCCAAAGCTCACACTCACTAAAATCTCAGCTTGGTCTAGCATCAAGGTCCAACTCAGCACTCTCTTTTAATTTCATTTTATTTATTTATTTATTTTATTTATTTTTTCTTTATTGATTTTTAGAGAGAGTTGTTATTTTTTTTTAATCCTCACCCGAGGACATTTTTGCATTTATGTTCAGATAGAGCTGGAGGGAGAAAGAGAGAGAGAGAAATATCGTGTGAGAGAGACACATCGAGTGGCTGCCACTCGGGAACAAACTGCAACCCAGGTACGTGCCCCTAGCGGGAACCGAACCCGGGTCTCTCTGGTCCGCGGGCCAACGCTCCAACCGCTGAGCCAAACCGGCCAGGGCTTAATTTCATTTTAGATATTACAGATAATGATAACCAAGAGACGGAATGTTTTACCTTTAAAAAAAATGTTTTTATAGCCCAGCTGGTGTGGCTCAGTGGATTGAGCATCGTCCCATGGACTGAGAGGTCCCAGTTCGATTCCCTGTCAGGGCACATGCCCGGGTTGCAGGCTCAATCCCCAGTGGGGTCTGTGTAGGAGGCAGCTGATTGATGTTTCTCTCTCACATCAATGTTGCTATGGATCAGTTGCCTCCCGTATGCACCTTAACTGAGGACTGAACCTGCAACCTAGTTATGTGCCCTGACCAAGAATTGAACTGGCGACCTTTTAGTGTATGAGACGCTACTCAACCAACTGAGCCACACTGGCTAGGGCTTGCCTTTTTCTTGTTAGCTTGCATGTCCTCCTACATCCCATGAACCAGCTCCCCCGGAGAAGATTCATCTCTAAATTCCACTAATAAATTTACCTTTGGTAACTGAGCACAGCACAGCTGCTGCTCCATCCATGGGTGACCATGTGGCCACCAGGAATTAAAGCCTCCTTTTCATCCTTTCTCTCCTCAAACCACATGTTTCCATGAGCCAGAGCCATGCTAGCAATCCCACTTTTCTCATACCAACTGTAATGAGAATCTCACTTCTTATGGGAAAATATATATATATTCCTGTCTATTATCTCACACCATGTTTGTCATCAGATTGGCAAATATTACAAAGTCTGATAATGCCAAGTATTGAACAGGTGTGGGCCAGAAGAAATTCACGATCTGCTGATAGGAGTATATTTTTTTGCCCCATGATGGAATCAACATTCCTCACAAAATTTGGTTCATGAGGCCACTCCCACCAAGGGAACATAATGAGATGGATTACTCACATGATGAGGCGTTAGGTGAGGAGCAGGACATGTCTGAAATGACTTGAAAGAGCAAAGAAGGGCTTTTTTGTGTGTGTGTGGTTGGGGAGTGAGGCTGGGCTGAGGGCTCCTCCACACTTAATTTCAATGTCCCTCCCGTGCAAGGGAGAGAGCATCAGGGCCTTCTTTTGAGCCTGCCTAGCTGTGGAGCAGAAGGCGAAAAAGGAAGCATGGGGCTTTAAGTCTGTCAAAAGTCAAACATCAAAAATGGAGTCAGACTCTTCATTACAGAGTATAAATTAGTACCTACACTTTGGAAACCAGTTTGACAATATTTAATGAAGCTGAAGAGCATAACCTCGGTGGTAGATAAAAGATGAATGCACATTATTTGCTACTCCCTCCATTAAAAAGTGAAATCTAATCTTCTCCCCTTGAGCCCTGTCTGGGCTCAGTGACTTGCTTGACCAGTGGAATGCCACGGACGTGATGTTTCTGGGTCCTCAAGGCTGCACCTTAAGGAGACTTGCAGTCTCTTGGAACCTCTCTTTGAAGGAAGTCAGCTGCCATGTCAGAAGTCTGGGAAAGTCAAACTGTGAGGAAGTCCATGCAGGCCACAGGCAGAGGCTGCATGGAGAGAGAAATGCTGTCTGGCCCCAGAGGATGCAGCCATCCAGCCCATGCAGCAGACTCGAGAGCAAAGGAACCTTGAGATACTCCAGCCCTGGTCACCATTAACCTGCAACTGTATGAGGTCCCAGCAGCAAGATCCCCCAGCAGAACCAGCCAACCCTCAGAACTGTGAGAGAGAAAACCAAATTGCTGTTTTAAGCCTCTAAATTGTGGGATGGTTATTACGCAGCAAGAGATCATGGGAACACCTCTCCCCACCGACTCCACTGCTAGATGGATGGTAGCATGGAACTCCCACGAATGTGTCCATGGAAACATGTGTACAAAGGCTGCACACTAGAATGATGTTTATAACACTGGAAAAGTGCCAACAGACTAAGGGTTCATTGATAGGACAGTGGAGACATGAAGGAAGGCATAAACATTGGATGAAATACCATATAGTTATTAGGAACAAACGAAATCCAGATGCCTCAGCCTGGATAAATCTCAGAAACCTTCTGAAAAACAGCTGCCTGGATACTTAATAATAATAATAATAATAGTCAGTATCCTGAAAGACACATAAGAAGGCACAGGGGCTATTTTAGATTAAAAGAGACTAAAAAATGACAGCTAAATGCAATATGTGATCCTTGATGGGATCCTGGATTTTTTTTTTTAAATCATTAGAAAAGGGCATTCCTGTAATAAACAGTAAAAAAGGTTATTGTATCTATAGTATTTTATCAATGTTCACTTTATCACATGTGATAATGGCATGTGCTTATGTAGGAGAATATATGTACCTTCAGGAGATGCTGATTAAGAAGCTGGTTTAGCAAAGTATGTGCCCGTGTGTGTGTAGCATAAGAGAGAGAGAAAGCAAATGTGGCAAAATATTCACAATTGTGAGCCTAGAGGGAGGCTATTCATTATATTATTCCTGCAACCTTTCTTCTTTAGGTTTGAACATTTTCAAACTTATTGATTCCACTCATACATACAACATAGATGTATCTCAGAAGTATTATGCTAAGCGTATCAAAGAAGTTTATAGTACAGTATAGGCACAAAAGACCACATATTCTATTTGATTCCATTTAGAGAGCATTCTGTGACAGAAAGCAGATCAGTGATCACCAGAGGATGGGGTGGGGAGAGAGATTGATGCAGAGGGTCATGGGGAACTTTTGTGGTGTGAAAGTGTGCTATATCTCTTTGAGGAAGACCACAGTTGCAGCTGCAGTGAGCTCTGTTCTGCCCATTCCTGTTCTTGACTCACCGCTGTTCGCTGTCACAGAAGAACAAGTGGGTCAGGAAGCTGCACTGTAGCCATGGCTTTTAAAGACACTGGAAAGGCTGGCCAGTGTGGCTCAGTGGTTGAGCATTGACCCATGCACCAAGAGGTTGCTGGTTCAATTCCTGGTCAGGGCACATGCCCAGGTTGTGGGCCCGATTCCCAGGGGGGGCATGCAGAAGGCAGCCAGTCAATGTTCTCTCTCATTGATGCTTCTATCTCTTTCTCCCTCTCCCTTCCTCTCTTTCTAAAATCAATAAAGAAAAAAAAATTAAATAAATAAAGACACTGGAAAGACCCCCACGGAACCACAGGTAGAATTACTCTAACCAGCTGCAAACTTAGTATCTTTGGAGAAGGTGTGTGCTGACTTGATCAGAGGCGTAAAGGAAAAGAATCTCAAAGTGAAAGGACCAGTTCAGATGTCTACCAACATTCTGGGAACCACTACAAGAGAAACTCCCTGTGGGGAAGGTCCTAAGACTTGGGATTGTTTTCACCGAGGATCCACAAGTGACTCATTGATTTACACAGTCCTTCTGAGATTGTTAAACAGATTACTTCCACCAGTACTGAGCCAGAAGTCAAGGTTAAAGTCACCATAACAGATGTTTAAATCAACCATTGTAATAAATTGACTATCGGTTGTTTTAAAAAATGTGTTCTATATCATGATAGTGGTGGCAGTTACGTTACTGCACATACTTCTCAAAAACTGATCAAATAAAACACTTAAAATTGATTAACTTTATTATATAAAAATTATTGCTTGTACTGAGTTGAATTGTGTCTCCAAAAAAGATAAGTCCAAATCCTAGCCTCCATTCCCCGAGAATGTGACGTTATATAAAAATAGGGTCTTTGCGGATGTAAGTTAAAAGTCTCAAGATGACATCATCCTGGATTTAGGATGGGCCCTAAATCTAATGACTGGTGTCCTTATAAGCGAAAGTAGAGAGCAATATGAGACCCAGGGACACAGAGAAGACCCTGAGGGGAAGTGAAAATGGAGGCAGAGATTAGAGTGATGTGTCTACAAGCCAAGGAATGTCAGCGATTGCTGGCAGCACCAGACACTGGGAAAGAGGCAAAGAATAGATTTCACCCTAGGAGCATCTATAAGGAATCAACCCTGCCCACATCTTAATTTTGGACTTCTGCCCTCCTGAACTATAAGACAACAAATGTTTGTTGTTCAGTAATTTGTTACAGCAGCTCTAGAAAACAAGTACCTACCTCAATAAAGCTGATTTTTTTTTTAGGTTGGGGAAAAACTTGGAAACATCAGGTTAAATGGATAAAGTAGGCTGCAGAACAACGTGTCCAGTGTGAAATGTTTCCCCTCTATGGTGGGGGCAGGGCGGGCAGTGGGGCATTCTGCTGGCCTCTGGATGTCCCACATATACTTCCCAAGGCATGTGAGGTCCCTGAAGGCTTCCGAGGGAAGAGATCACAAGCTGAGGCTTGGAACACAGAGGCCCAGCAGGGGCTGAGAAGATGGGGAGAGCATTCCAGGCTGAGCATGGACCTGGAGGCTCCAGGAAGCCAGCTTGTGTGGGTGCCAGGTAGAGAACATGTGACAGCTGGGTCGACATTGCCTCCCTTATCTGGACATACCCCAGCCTCCCTAGGGCTTCTCTGGGGCCACTCTGTCCTTTCTTATCCATCTTCCTTCCTGGGATCAGCAGGAAGGCTGAGGGCCAGGTTCAAATGTCTGCAGAGTGACTGGGGCTGGGAGCCAGGCAAGGGTCTACCTTGTAGGCACAGGCCAATCACTTCACCTCACTGAGCTGGTTTCCTGTTTGAAGGGTACGACCTCATTAAATTGCTGAGGATGAAATACATCATAACGTGCATGGTGAGTCACCTCTTGTGGCCAGGCTGAGGATCACTAGCATGGCCTAAGTGCTTGTACTTCACCCTCATTTAATCTTCACAACCCTATGAGCTAGGAGCTGTCACTCCCATTTTACAGATGGGGAAACTGAGGGCTTCAGAAGCTAATCAGCTGAATGACACAGGTACGCACAGCTAAGTGGCCAAACTGGGATGTGGACTGAGGTTATATGATGTAGCACACACAAGCCCAGCTCCTTTGCTGTACTGCTTTATTGGTTCATTTCTGGTTTATGGGTTGACACCCATCCCAGTTCCTGGGTGGACTGTGAACTTCTTGGGAGCCAGGCCTTGACCACTTCATCTCCAGGTGAGCCCAGGCCCCTGCCTGGCAGGAGGACTCAGGGAAGGTGTGCTGAGTGTGAGTGAGTGTGGGTGGGGCCCATGGTGACCCTGGCATTTGGAGGGGGTCAGGTGGCAGCACCAAGGGGAAGCTGGGGTGTCAACAGCCCTGCAAAGTCCACCAGGTTGTTCCCGCAGGTGGCATGGGAGAACATGGCAGAACATGGCAGCCTCACTGTGCAATGTAACCTTCAGACCCTTTTGCAAAGAAACTGGCCCCTCGCCCTGGCCAGTTTGGCTCAACGGTTAGAGCGTCGGCCCGCGGACCGGAGAGTTCCGGGTTCCGTTCCCACTAAGGGCACGTACCTCGGTTGTAGTTTGTCCCCGGCCCCGGTTGGGGTCGTGTGGGTGACAACCACTCAATGTGTCTCTCTCACATTGATGTTTCTCTCTCTCTCTTCTTCCCTCTCTCCCTCCTGCTCTATCTGAAGATAAATGCAAAAATGTCCTCAGGTGAGGATAAAAAAAAAAAAAAGAAAGAAAGAAATTGGCCCCTCTACTCTGTAGTGGCAGGAAACCTGTCCCAGACCAAGGACCCAGAAGTCCTAGTCCCTAAAACACCCCTCTAAGGAGTCCTTGCACCCATTTTCCCACAAATCAGTAGTCTCATCTCCCATATTCCTCCTATTTTTCTAGGATCCAGCCAAATAGGCCCCTGTTCCCCATGACTCGGGCATCCTGACCCCCAGCCAGAGGGGTACAGGACCCACTGGGACTGGCGGGCAAAGCTAGTTATGTATATACTTCCACCCATCTTCACCTTCAACTATGTCATGTCAGTAGCCTAGCCTGAAGTCAGCTGTGGAGGGAGTATTTGCCAGCAGAAACTGGCAAATGCAACAAATCCAGGCTTTCTTTTTCCCCAGACAGCCTGTTGCTAAATAGTTACCAGCACGCCACTGCTCCAGCCCTCCATTTGTTCCTGCTCACCAGGCCAGGAGTCCCCATCACAGGAACTCAGCGAGCCCTGGAAGTCTGAGGAGACTTGTGACAAGCCACAAGGCCATGGCTGGGCCATTGCCCACATGCCCAGACTGTATTGGGCTGGACCCTGGAACCCAGCCCTGGATCCTCCAGTCTCCATTCCAAGGCCTCTGCGCCTGACTGGAGCACAGTGTCCAGCTCTGCACAGCTTGGGAACTGAAAGCCCTAAGCTGGGAGCCACACAGGCAAGTCACTTTAGCTGTCCTCCCCTGCAACACGGAAATCAGTATAAGAGCGCATGCCCTAAAGTCACATTTCTACAGGTCACATTCAAGGTCTGTCCATGTGACCCCAAGCAAGTTAGACCCTCCCTGAGCCGCAGCATCCTCATCTGTAAGATGGGGATAACAGCAGTTCCTGTTTCATTAGGATGTTATACAAGTAAACAAGTTGTGCCTATAAAAGAGCTGACTTAGAAGAGTGCTTAATATGTGTCAGATTTGTCGTTATTATAATTGTTAATAATTTTCTATCCCAAACCACAATGAGATACCACCTCACACCTGTCAGAATGGCTATCATCAATAAATCAGTGAGTCCTGGATGGTGTGGCTCAGATGGTTAATTTCATCCCATGCACCAAGAGGTTGCCAGTTTGATTCCAGGTCAGGGCACAAGCCCGGGTTGCAGGCTCGATCCCCAGTGGGGGGTGTGCAGGAGGCAGCTGATTGATGTTTCTATCTCTCTCTCCCTCTCCCTTCCTCTCTCTCTAAAATCAATAAAAACATTTAAAAAATTTTTAAATCAATCAATCAATCAACAAAGAACAAGTGTTGACAGGGACGTGGAGCAAAGGGCACCTTGTGCACTGTTGGTGGAATTACAAATTGGAAAACAGTATGGAGATTCCTCAAAAAATTAAAAATAGAACTGCCATATGACCCAGCAATTCCACCTCTGGGTATTTATCTGAAGAAATCCAAAACACTAATTTTTTTTAAAAATTCTCACCCGAGGATATTTTTCAATTTATCTTCAGATAGAATGAGAGGGAGAGAGAGAGAGAAACATTGACATGAAAGGGAAACATCGACTGGTTGCCTCCCGTATGACCCCAATTGGGGCTGGGGACGAACCACAACTGAGGTACGTGCCTTTGACCGGAATCAAACCTGCAACTCATTGGTCCTTGGGCCGATGGCACATACCTCGGTTGCAGTTCGTCCCCGGCCCTGGTCAGGGTCGTGCGGGAGGCAACCAGTTGATGTGTCCCTCTCACATTAATGTTTCTCTCTCTCTCCCTTTCTCTCCTTCTCCCTCCCACTCTATCTGAAGATAAATAGAAAATATCCTCGGGTGAGGATTTAAAAAAATAATGAGCCAAACCAGCCAGGGCCAAAACACTAATTTGAAAAGATATATGCACCCCCATGTTCATTGCAGCATTATTTACAATAGCCAAGATATGGCTGTCTAACTGTCCACCAATAGGCAAACAAATAAGGAAGAGGTACATATATACAGTGGAATATTATTCAACCATAAAAAGAAAGAAATCCTGCCCTGACTGGTTTGGCTAAGTGGTTAGAGAGTCAGCTTTCAGAGAAAGACAAATACCATATGATTTCACTTACATGTAGAATCTATAAAACAAAATAAATGAACAAACAAATAAGAAACACATTCATAGACATAGAGAACAAACTGATGGTTACCAGATGGGAGGGGGGTTGGGATGGATGAAAAAGGTGAAAGGGATTAAGTACAAATTGCCAGTTATAAAAATAGTCATGCCCTGCCTGTGTGGCTCGGTTGAGCGTCCTCCCACGCACCAAAAATGTTGATGTGCCCGGTCAGGGCACATGCCTGGATTGCTGGTTGATCCCTGGGGTGTGTTCGAGAGACAGCTGATCAATGTTTCTCTCTCACATTATGTTTCTCTCTCACTCTCCCTTCCTCTCTTTCTAAAATCAATAAAAACAAATTAGTAATGGGGATGTAAAGTACAACATAGGGAACGTAGTCAATAATATTGTAACTACTATGAATAGTGCCAGATGGGTACTAGAATTATTAGGGTGAACCTTTAGTAAGGTATATAAATGTCTAATCACTATGTTGTATACCTGAAACTAATATAATAGTGTATGTCACTCAGCTGGTGTGGCTCAGTGGTTGAGCATAGACCCATGCACCAAGAGGTCGCCAGTTCGATTCCCAGTCAGGGCACATGCCCGGGTTGTGGGCCAAATCCTCAGTGAAGGGCATGCAGGAGGCAGCCAATCGATGTTCTCTCTCCTCGATGTTTCTATCTCTCTCCCTCTCCCTTCCTCTCTCTAAAATTAATAAAGAAAAAAGGGGGGGGAATAGTGTATGTCAATTATCATTGAAAAATAAAGAAAAAATATATAAACAAATGAAAATAATTTCCTATCCCATAGGGCAGTTGTGAGGGAAAATGAGCTGACATCCATGCTCAGCGCAGTCTGCACACAGTAGGTGCTCAATTAATGGGCCCTATTGTTTCTGAAGGCAGCAGGGTCAGTGCCTCTGACCTGGGTTGAGGTGACTTTCCTTGGGCCCCTCCTGGCCATTCCGGTCACCAGGGGGCGCCCCAGCCCCGCCCACGGCACCGCCCCTCACCTGTGGAAGGTGCACCTGGCGCCGCCTCCGGAAGAAGGGATCGGAACGCAGGGATCTCGGCAGGAGGCGGGCAACGTCTGGTGAGAGCCTAGGGGGCGCTGAGGACAGGGTCCCTACAAGCTTCGGGCAGGACAGAGCCGGGACGAGTTGGTGTGGTTGGCTGCGGGGTGGAGGCACCAGGCCGGACTCCTGGGGCCGGGAAGCATAGGATGCAGGCAGGAAAGAAGGCGGTGGCTGGGCTTCTGAAACCTAGGCTAGGGGTTCGAGGGACTAAGGGCCCTCACGGCTGTGTTGAAGTGATAAATGCAGCTCCCACAGGGAGAGGAAAGAAGGAGAAACTCACGGGGTCTCCAGAGCCAGGTCAGGCTGCAGGGACCACGTCAGAGAGGCCCCAGGGGCCAGCCTGAGGGCAGCTGGACTGGGACTGCTGGGACACCTGGGTCCTGCTAGTAGGGCTGGGCTTCCACACCTAAAGGGAGGGGAGTAAAGAAAGGTACAGGGGTGTGTGTTGGGGGTACCCAGAGGACTGGGAAGGCAGAAGAGTGCCAGGGAAGCCTCATGTGTCCCCTCCCTCTGGAGTCCCTGAACTACTTGGCCCTGGTTGGTCCTAGGGGAGTGCCACCAGGTTCCTGTCCCCAGGGGCAGGCCAGGGAGTAAACAGGAACCTGGACTGGCAAGGCAGCAGTGGCTGGCACAACCTGTTACCTCGCCCTGCCTGGGCCCTGGGAAACTGGAGGGCTGCTGCCAACACTCCAGAGGGGACAGCTGAGTGTCTGGGCACCTGAGTTCTGAGGGGTGGGGAACAAAACACCTGGCTCCTGAGAAAATAAAATAGGGCCATGATACCTGGGAGGGCATCTGAGTCCCGAGGAGATGGAGACCTGGGCTTCTGGAAGAAGAGGGGACTGAATTGCTGGGGGCTAAGGGGTCAGGACACTTAAGTTCCCAAGGCCCTGTATTTTTATTTATTTATTTATTTATTTATTTATTTATTTATTTTTGTCTTCAGATAGAGCGGGAGGGAGAGAGGGAAGAAGAAAGAGAGAGAAACATCGATGTGAGAGAGACACAGCAACTGGCTGCCACCCACACGACCCCAACCGGGGCCAGGGACAAACTGCAACCGAGGTACGTGCCCTTAGCGGGAACCGAACCTGGGTCTCTCTGGTCCACGGGCCAATGCTCTAGCCACTGAGCCAAACTGGCCAGGGCCTAAGGCCCTGTATTCTTGGAAGGGGAAGGGTCTGGACTTGTCCCTGAGACCTTAGTCCCTCAGAACCTGGGTTCTGGGAAGTTTCCCAGCTGGTGAGGGGCTAGGAGTCAGAATCTAGCTGGATTCTAGAAAGAGGGAGACAGGGACTGTGGGCAGGGTGACCTGTGTCCAGAGCACTGGGACAAGGTTGTCTGGGGGCAGAGAATGTCTGCCAGAGGCAGAAAGCAGGGCAGCCCATTTCCAGCTTCTCTCTGCCTCAGTTTACCCTGGGGACATTAACTGAGCTGAGTGGCCAAGACACAGATCATTAACCCTTCATGGCCCAGGGAGGCCCTGGCTGCAAGACTGGGAGGGCCAGTGGACAGGTGAAGAATTAAGGGAAGGCCAGATCTTGGAGGGGGGGGCGGTGCTGTCAAACCCAAAGCTGCAGAGTAGAGTGTCCTGCAGCTATCTGTCCCACAGATCTACCACCTGTCCCCATAGACACTGCAGGCACCATGAACTCCCCAGAAGGGCCAAGCTTCCGGTCGGGGCTGCTCTCTGGAGGTGCCTCCCCGAGCTGTGATGAGGGCTTCTTCCCCTTCGTGCTGGAGCGGCGGGACTCATTCCTGGGAGGGGGCCCAGGACCCCAGGAGCCCGAGGACCTGGCCCTGCAGCTGCAGCAGAAGGAGAAAGACTTGCTGTTGGCCGCTGAACTTGGCAAGATGCTTCTGGAGCGCAATGAGGAGCTGCAGCGGCAGCTGGAGACGCTGAGCACCCAGCACTCTGAGCGTGAGGAAGTGAGCTGGCAGCAGGGGTGGCAGGCAGGGTGCATGGGTGGGCAGATGGAGGACAGGTGAGCAGGGGGAGGAAAGCCAGACAGTGGTGTGCTTCTGGAATAATTCAGGGCTGGGCCCAGTCCCCCTGGCAGTGTTGTTTGGTAGTTAAGAACATGGGCTCTGAGAAGTCAAGATCTGGATTCAGACCCCTGCCTGGCTGGGTGACCCTGGGCAAGCTGCTGGCCCCTCTGAGTCTTGGGTCCACCTCCTCAGCAGTATTGTGCAACCCCAGCCAACAGTTACTGGCTCTGGGCTAACTAAGCACTTTCCATGCCTCATCTCGGTCAATTCTCGCTCAGCCTTTGAGGTAGGAACAATTCCTCCCTCTGCTCAGGTTCTGTTGTCAGCCATTCTGTCACATGGGGTCACAGCTGGCCCCTAAATGCCCTGGACACCACTGACTCCTGAATCCATGTCATCAGCCTCAACCACTGCCCCAAGCCCAACCTGGGTAGCTTACTGCCCTGCACCTCTCCAACAGGCCATCTCATGGGCATCTCAACATAAGTGGTACTCTTCCTTATGACCCTATCACCCACTGTCCCCATCCCAGCTTCCCACCTCAGGACCAGACCCTGAGCATCTCTACACCTGCAAGCCCTATTGATTCTTCTTCTAAACCAGATTCTGAGGCTACCTACTTATCATTTCCGCAGCCTGCAGTCTGGTCACAGCCTCTGTCATCTCTGCTCCAGACACTGCAGTCACCTCTTCACTGGTCCCCAGCTTCTACTCTTGCTCCCTGGAGCACATTGTCTTTAGGGCAGCCAGAGGGATCTTCAAAAATTACAAATCAGCCCTGGCCGGTTTGGCTCAGTGGTTAGAGCGTCGGCCTGTGGTCCAGAGAGACCGGGGTTCGGTTCCCGCTAAGGGCACGTGCCTCGGTTGCAATTTGTCCCCAGCCCTGGTTGGTCGTGCGGGAGGCAGCCACTCGATGTGTCCCTTTCACATCGATGTTTCTCTCTCTCTCTCTCTTCCTCTCTCTCCCTCCCACTCTGAACAAAAAATGGAAAAATGTCCTCGGGTGAGGATAAAAAAAAAAAAAGTTACAAATCAGATCATTCCAGTTCTTGCTCAGAATCTCCCAGTGGTTCTTCATCACATTTAGAATGAAACCAAAACCAAAACTCCTCACCAGAGCCTAAAAGTCCCCGTGGGTGGCTTCCCCAACCTCAGCTCAGCTTACCATGCCTCTTACTGGGGGACTTCTTTTCAGTTCCTTGAGTAACCTAAGTTCCCTCAGGGCCTTTGCACTTATTGTTCCTTGCATTTAGCCTTCTTCCTTCTTGCTTTCAATTCAGACATCACTTCCTACTGAGGGATCTGCCCCACCCTGCTCTTCCTCACTTTCCAGGGTTTCTTTACAGCCCTTACTGTCGCTCCAAAACTACCTAGTTAGTTCCAGCATGTGTCTATTTGCCTAAGACCTCTGGACTCTAAGCTGTTTGAGGCAGGGAACTTTGTGGTCTCACTTACTGCTGACAGCCAGACCCCAGAACAGAAGAAGCTCAGGAAATATTGGATGAATGGATGGATGGGACATGGTGATATTAAGGGACTTGCCTGAATAAAGCAGCAGCAGAACTGGGCACCAGCCAGGACAATTGGACCCCAATTGGGCTTAATCCTAGAGATGTGTTGCCCCCACAGTATTTGGCTAAAAGTTTGGCTGCCTGGATTAGGATCCCTGCTCCACTAATTCACTGTGTGTCCTTGGGCAAGGCATTTCATCTCTCTCAGCCTGTTTCCTCGTCTATAAAGTGAGGATGTTAATGATTCTAACTCTAGTGGATTGAGTGAAATAGTACAGGTAGAGCACTAGCACAGGACCTGACAGGAGGACTGCCTAGAACTGTAGCACTGGTTAGCATCACCTTCCAGCTTCGAGAATCTAAAGAGAGTGGGGGCCTACTTGCTTGCTTCCCAAGCTGGGTATCTGGGCGTGCCAGGCTTGTCCTCCCACTAGTTGGACAGGTTTTGGGGAGGGCAGGAAGAGGCATGGGGCCCAGATGGGGCTTACCAGGGTTAATTAGAGGGAGCTGGCTTGGAGGAGCTGGAGGAGAGGGGTTGAGCAGAGGCTGGGGAAAAACTGAACCTTCAGAGCCCCTAGTTGCATGACGCCATGGGTCGAGGCTTAAATTCTGCCAGACTCAGGCGCCAGAAACGGCGCCTGCGACATCGGGTCCAGAAGCCCAGGCAGCAGCCAGAGGTGAGTGGGCATCACGGAGCCCCACCCCATGGCGAGGAGTCAGCCCCTCCTGTCAGGCCTGGAAATTTCTCTCTACTATGCCCCCCTGCTTTCCTTTTCACTGAGTCTCTGCATTTTGCTCTCTGCTTGCTTCCTCTCTCTCTCTTGCTTTCATGCCTGTCTCAGACTCCCTGAAACTCTCTTTAGGTCTGTTTCTCCATCTGGGTCTCTGTATCTATTCCAGTCTCATCTCTCCCTCTCTGCCTCTGACTCTCTATCCTGGCCCCCACAGTGGCTGCAGCAGGAGAACCATGAGCTCCGCCGGGGCCTGGCAGCACGGGGAGCTGAGTGGGAGGCCAGGGCTGTGGAGCTGGAGGGCGATGTGGAGGCCCTGCGGGCCCAGCTTGGGGAACAACGCTCAGAGCAGCAGGACAGCGGACGAGAGCGTGCACAGGCCCTCAGTGAACTCAGCGAGCAGAACCTACGGCTCAGCCAGCAATTGGCCCAGGTGAGACAGCCTTGACCCACCCAGATTCCTGGGTCCTAGGTTGGGGGTGGGTACCCTGGGATTGGTGTTGAAGCTTAGGCTAGCTGAGGGCTCCACTGCCTTCCCCCACCACTACCACCAGGCCTCCCAGACTGAGCAGCAGCTCCAGAAGGAACTGGATGGCCTTCGGGGGCAGTACCAGGCCCAGGCCCTGGCTAGGGCAGAGCTGAGGACACGACTGGAAAGTCTTCAGGGGGAGGTGAGTGCTGGCTAGAGCTGGGGGTCTGCTGAACCAGGAAGGTTGGGCTGGGAGCTATCTGGAGCCGGTCCAGCACCTCCCCTCCAGCTCTGAGGCCTTTCCCCAGAACCAGATGCTGCAGAGTCGCAGGCAGGACCTGGAGGCCCAGATCCAAGGCCTGCGTGAGGAGGTGGAGAAGGGCCAGGGCAGGCTACAGGCAACCCATGAGGAGCTGTTGCTACTGCGGCGAGAGAGGCGGGAGCACAGCTTGGAGGTGACCAGTGGGATTGGGGTATGTGGGTGCATCCAGCTGGGGCCTTGGCCACTGCCTCAGGTCTTCCTGGGTAGTGAGGCCAGAGCTGGGTCACTAGTAGCCCCAGCAACTGGGCCACAAGAGCATAGCATTAGCCCAAGGGCAAGTGGGAGCCATGGAAGAGTGTTAAGCAGGAGTAGTACACTCAGAATGCATCAGAACCAAGCAGCTGGGAGGTCAGGAAGAGGCTGGGGCTAGAGCTCAGGCCAGAGATGATGGGGACCTGGACCAGGTCTGAGGCAGTAGAGATGGAAAAAAGAGAATGAAAGGCAGCACTTTGGGGTCAAATTTTCTAGGTTCTTATCCCAGCATCTCTTCTTATATTGTAGAACGCCCAGCCTTAGTTTCCCAATCTGTGGGATGGGATAATAATGGTATAGAGTTTTGTTGAGAGTGTGAGGCACTGAGCACAGCGCTGGCTCAGAAGGAAGGCTCAATAAATGCTGGATGATAGCAATTAGTGAAAGAGTTAGAAGGTTGACTGGCTGGGGACAGGGCCGGGCACTCTGAGAAGTTACCTGATGGGGTGATGCTGGAGGGAGGGTGATGAAAGACTTCAAAGCCGCGGCGCCCATCCGTGCCCTGCTTTATAGGCGAGTAAATTGGTGTAGGCTAAGGGGAAGTGCACAGCTCAAGGCCGGTCAGCAATCCAGAGTTGGGGAGCAGGCACTTGTAGCTGGGGTACGCAGACACCCCCGGGGCTACCTGGCCCTCCGCGGTGCGCCGGCGCCCCCTGTGGGCCCACCATAGGATGCCCGCAGTGGGTGCACCTGGTTGACTGCGCATGCTTGTTTGTCCGCGCACGCTTGTCTATCTGTGCGTGCACAGCTAGAATGTGCGCGCTCCGAAGCCAGGGAAGCATTGCTCACACTGCGGAGGCTCCAGCGGAGAGTCTCGGAGCTGGAGGAGGAGTCACGCCTGCAGGATGCTGACACATCTGGGGCCTCGCTGCAGTCAGAGCTTGCCCACAGCCTTGACAGCGACCAGGACCAGAATGCAGATGGACACAGGGATGCCCAGGTGAGCTGGAGGTCCATCAGCCATCCAGGAGGGCTGCAGACTCCATCCCCCTTCCTTTTCCTGTGAGTTTCAACACCTCACTAATTCCTTTGTTGAATAGACCACTCTGTCCACGAAGACCCAGGAGGCATCTAGTCAGCAGCCTTTGCCCCAGGAGGAGAGCTTGGAGCCTCCCCAAAAGAGAGCATCCCTGAGTCCAGGGGAGATAATGGAGGAGAAGGAGATGGAAGTGGCCCGGCTGCAGGATGAGGTGGGAAGGGGGGGGAGGGGCATAGTGCTGGATGCAGAGCCCTTCTCAATGTCAGTTTCTTTTTTTCCATCTACAACTCTGAGCCTTTTTCCACGAATTCCCCTCTACCTGGATAATCCTTCATCCCAACAAACTTGCAGTCATGCTTCAGGAGCCAGCCTGTATGCCACCTCCTCCAGGATGACTTCCTGGACTGGATTCCCCCCTTAGTCCCACCTCCCAATGCTTCTCCATGCACCCTTCCTATAGGCTTATACCCCCCAACTAGCCCCTCACCAGCCTGGGGGCACAGAAGATTCATCTCCAGCAAAAGGCCACAGCTTGTGCTGTGGTTTGTGGACCAGGCAAGGGAAGGGTGGTGGGAGAGCTGAAGCCTGGGCTGCCAGGAAGAGCAAGGGCTTGGAGACCCACAGGCCTACTTGCCTCTCTACCCCCTCCCCTGCCCGCAGGTTGAGCTGCAGCGGGCAGAGCTACAGTCCCTGCGGGAGGAGCTGCAAAGACAGAAGGAGTTGCGGGAGCAGGAGGACCCCGAGGAGGCCCTAAGTGGCGCCCTCTCAGACAGGGAGAAGGCTGTGAACAAGTGAGCCTGCCTCTACCACCATCCACTACCTCCCCAGCAGGACTAAAGGGCCCCAGGGCACTCTGATCATTCTAGGCCTCACTGGTGATATGGATCATAGTTAACCTTACTCCAACCCAGGGACCCTCTGACCTCCTTGGTTTCCGTGTTAGGGGTCCCACTCCCGCCAGCGTCCAGGAGACCCCGCCCCCCTGCTCACTGAGGCCCCAGTGCCCTCTAATCAGCTCTCTGCCCGGCACTTGCAGGGCCCTAGAACTGTCCCTGGAGCTCAGCCGAGTCTCTCTGGAGCGGGATTCCCTCTCCCGGGAGCTGCTTCGCACCATCCGCCAGAAGGTGGCGCTGACGCAAGAGCTGGAGGCCTGGCAGGTAAAGGATGGGGCCTGAGGGGCACGACCTGTGCGCTGACCTGCTTCTTTGGCCCTGATGACCTTTCGCCCTGCTGACCTCCCGCCCGCAGGACGACATGCAAGTGGTGATAGGGCAGCAACTACGCTCCCAACGCCAGAAGGAGCTGAACGCGGCTGGGTCCCCTCCGAGTCGTCCAGCGCCCCGCTTCTCACTGCGCAGGGGCCCTGGACCTGCTGGTGGCTTCTTCAGCAACCTCTTCCGAAGGACCTGAGGGTCGCCGAAGGGGCCTGCCCTTGCCTTCTCTGGCTCACTTTCCTCTTCTGGCCAATGGGGTGACAGGGCCCCGATTGTCTTCCAAAGAGGGCTGGTACCCTCCCAAACCAGGGAGGCTGGGCAGGTGCTCATTGAGAGCAGGCCCCAGCTTTGAGGGTCAGGGGCCCCAGGTTGGTGGTGGGGGCAGGTGGGGCAGAGCTATCTATTTTTTTGAATCTACATAGGTCTTTTCTAAGCACTAGGGCACTAGACCCCCTGGCCCTGTCATGCTCCGGGAAGGGGTAGGGGTGGTTATTTATGTATCAAGATCAGAGTAATATATAAATCATTACACGGACTTAGTCTCCATTCTTGGGAAGAAAGTGCATGGAAGAAAAGCCTGAAATTTTATTTGTAAAAAGAAAACAGTCCAGACCCCTGGAATTGGGGGGGCGGGGGTTGTGGGAGGTCAGAAGGACAGGGAGAAGGCACGGTAGCCCAGATTGGTGAATACATCCACCCGGCAGCTGTTGCCTGCAGCTGTCAGCACCTGGAAGCAAGAGAGGGGTGAATGACCTACCCACACCCCTGGCCTCCCAGAGCCCCCACAGCTCCTTGCAGGACCCACCTTGCACTCAGGTGCTGATGGCTGCTGGTTGAGACTGAGGCTGAGCAGTCCTGGGGAGGAGCCAGGCACCTGGGCCTTAAGCTCCCCACTCAGCTGCCACTGGTTGACACAGGGGCCCTGGCCAGCTGACAGAATCTGTGGAGAGCAGAGAGGGGATTTAGGGGTTAGGGCTGGAGATGGGAACCAGGCAAAGGTAGCAAAATCAAGACAGAGAGCCTCACCAGGTCCTGGTAGAAGGTGACATGCTTTTGTGGTGCCCACATGGGGAAGATGGTGGTGGGCGTGGAGGATCGGAGGTGCCAGAGGGTGAGTGCGGGGCCCCCTCCACAGACCTGGGCAGAAAGTTGGGGGTTCCCAGCTGCCATAAGCGATGGGCCCTCAGCTGGTAAGGCCCAAAGCTTCCACCCCATCTTGCACTTTGCCTGACTCACCATCCAGTCTGAGTCAGTTGCCAAACATCCGATCCAGCGCCCATTATGGGGCCTCGAGCACTCCTGGGAGGGAGGAGGAAAAGAGAAAAGGATGTGAAGATGCAGGAGATGTCCAGGGATAAGGAGGTCAGGGTGTAGGGCATGCCCTCACCTCATGCTTGTAGACCTCAATTGTCTGGACCTCCTTGGCCATGCGTAGGTCTGTGGGGGAAGAACCACGAGAGGTACACTACTCACCCCAGCCTCCTTCACCACCATCTTTCTCTCCTACCAGACACTCCCTTACCCCAAAGCCGCACAGCCCCATCTTCGCCACCCGACAGCACCTCGGGGTTCCGATCCCTCAGTGCCAGGCAATGGATGTAGTCCGTGTGGCCCCGGAGAGCCCGCTGCAGGGAGAAGGCAGTGTCAAAATGAGATCCAGAAAGAATGCCTACCCCTGCTGTCCAGCTCCAGGGCCCTCTCACCGTGAAGGTCCCCGTCTCTAGGTCCATCGTATGCAACTGGCAATCTCCCCCTGCCAAAATGAGGGAATTCTCCTGCAGAGGAAGGCAGGGTGGTGTCAGAAGTTAATGTCAAATTAGGACAGGGACTGGGGAAGGATCAAGTTGGGCCAAAAACAGGGCAGGGTAGAGCCCTGGTCACAAAGGGTTCAGACCTTAGGGACGAGAAGCAAAGCATTGATCTCAGGCACTTCCAGGCTGGTTCTGGGGGAGGGAAAGCAGGGTCAGCTCTTGTGAGGCAGCACCTGCACCCCCACGTGCCCTCTGCCCATGTGGCCCTGGCTTACTTACCTATATGGGGGCTGACGACACCATAGCTCTTTACAGCCCTTCGTGGAAGAAAACACTGAGTGACCTTAAAGGCTCTTTCTGGGGCTGGGCGCCCCAGCGCCCCAACACCCCTGCCCCTCAGCTCCACACTTCTTACCTTCTTGAGGATCTCTGCCCAAAGCCAGGCCTTCACCTCCCCATCCCCAGCACTGAACAGATGTCGATCAGTGGAGACCATACTGTAGACAGGCCCATCGTGGGCTAAATGGAAATGCAGAACCTTAGTGACCCTGTCCTACTCCCTTCATCCACCCTGGGATTCCCTAAGCCAAGCTCAATGGCTGCACCCACCTTGGAAGGTCACTACAGGCTTCTTACTTTCCTCTTTGGCCTCCGAGCTCAAAGCAGCAGACAAGCTGCAGGGAAAGGAGAGAGGGTGTCTGAGTCAGAAGCAGGGGGCATCAGTCCTGGAAGGGCCAAATGCCAGAGCCAATGGGTGTTGGGGAGCGGAGGCAAAGATACCTGAAGATGGCTATCTGCCCATAATTGTTGCCAGATGCCAGGAACTTCCCACAGGGTGAAAAACTCTGGGAGAAAATGGTCATGTGCAGCCGCTGCAGGGCCTGAAACACTTCCATCTGTGGGAAGAGGCTGGATGAAAGCTGTCTGGGAACTCCGATCCACAGACTCCTTCCCGGTTCACCTGTCACCAGTTCAGCCACTGCCCATACTTCTCAGACCTCCTTTGAGGCTCACCAAGCAAGCACCTGCCCATACAGTCCCATGGGTAGCTCCAAGAAGAGGGTGAGGAAGGAAGGGGAGAGTTGATGAGAGTTGCCTTAATGCGCATAGTAGGACCTTGAGCAAGCACCCAGCCTCTTCTCCAAGTTGCCTAACTGTTAAATGGAGCTCACAGGAGATTCTGTCACGATTGTATAAGCTACTGTATATAAAGAGCTTCGCATTGGGCGGCCCATTGAAAGAGCATAAAAAGTGGCTCTATTACCCCAATAAAGAAAACGTACTACTTTCAATCCCTACTCTCTGACTTTCATGTTAGGTCCACGAGGTTTTTCTGGGTTACTTTTTCACCCTGGGGTCAGAGTCTGAGTCCTACCAACAGCCCCCGCCAAACAGGGTTCAGGGCAGGACTCCTATCCCGCCCCCTCTCAGCCGGACATGGACTACAAACCCCAGAAGGCACCGCGCACCACGCCCGCCTCACCTGACCCAGAGGCGCGGTGTGTGGCACAGCTCGCTCCATCTCGAGAACTACAGGTCCCAGAGTGCTCCGCGCGCGACGCAGCCTCACGAGTCCGGATGTGCGCCTGAGTGGCTCACCTTCGCTGCGTCCCACTGGTCCAATACCGCCGGCAGGCTCGGCCGGAAGGCGGTCGACGCGTAACACCAGAGCCCCAGGAGCTGAGGTGAACGCCGTGAAGGTCCACCCCCGCCCTCCCGACACTAAGTGGCTCCCAGCGCAGCCCCGCTACGCAGGACGGTAACCCGGCCGAGCAGTCCCGCCTTCTAGCGGCGTGCCACCCGTCTTCCGCGCTGCGCGGGATCTCGCTGCTGCGCGCGCCTAAAGCCACACCTCTCGCGTGTGGCCACGCCTTCGGAGCCCCGCCCCTGTCGCCCGGATCCCACCCCTCTGCCCGCAGGACCCCGAACCCCAATGATCCTTCAGCAGCCCCTGGAGCGAGACCCCCCGAGTCGGGCCCAGCGCGACCCGCGGGCTGCCTCGGGGGCGCCTCGAGGCCTGGACGCGAGGTGTGTGGGGGGACCCAGGGTGGGCCTAGCCAAGGGGCGCAGGAGCTTTGGTTGGGGGCTCAGGGCTTGTCTGCAGGATGACACACGGTGGGGGAAATCAGCAGGACTTGGACATGAGCTGAGACAGATTTGGAGACTTCCAAGGCAGGCTGCTGGATGACCCAAAAGAGTAGGGGTGACTTAGGCATCAGCTGAGAGAAACGGGCTGGGGGGTTCCTGGCTGACACTCCAGGCTCAGGCTGGCAGATTTTGGGGATCAGGCCAAGAGGGTGGGGTGCACCTAGCTCTCTTTTTTTCTCAGCTCCCCTCTCCGAGGAGCTTTGCCCATGAGCACCAAGCGGCGCCTGGAGGAGGAGCAGTGAGTTTGGGGGCAGGGAGGGACTCCCAACAAGACTTACGTCATCTCAGGTCCCCATCAACCTGCCTCCCCTCTAAATATCCCAGCGTGCCTCCCTACTGGTCTCTCCCCAGGGAGCCCCTGTGCAAGCAGTTCCTGTCTGAGGAGAATATGGCCACCCACTTCTCTCAACTCAGCCTGCATAATGACCACCCTTACTGCAGCACCCCCCTGACTTTCTCCCCAGCTTTGCCCCCACTCAGGTAGGCACCATCCACTATTCACTGACTGGGCCTTCTGGAGGATCACACACTGTCCTGGGAGCCAATCTCCAGGCCCTGCCTCATCATGCTATTTTTAACTTCTAGCCAACCTCTGTTGTTTCTCCTCTTGGCTCCTTAGAAGGTGAAGGCAGCCCAGGAACCCTTGGGGACCTGAACCTGGTGAGAGGTGGCTCTGCCAGGCCAGCCTCAGCCCTACGCCTTGACTGTCATTTCCTCTTTCAGGAGCCCTTGCTCTGAGCTGCTTCTCTGGCGCTACCCTGGAAACCTGATCCCTGAAGCCCTGAGGCTGCTGAGGCTGGGGGACACCCCTGCCTCCCACTACCCTGCAACTCCAGCTGGGGAAATAATGGAGCTCTGAGCACTGGTGGGCAGCATACCTGCCCACCCTCTTTCTCCCCCACAACAGGGGAGACCAACACCCCCATGAAGGGACCATCTGCCCTGCTTTTCCTCCAGACCAGGCCTATGAGCACCAACACCTTCCCCTAACGGAGGAGGACACAGCCTGGGGTAGGAAGCACAGTAGCAATGGAAAGGGAGGCATTCTCCCCTACCCCAGAAAAACTGAATAAAGATTGCTGAGCAGATGATGGCTTCAGTCTGGAACCTGGGGCCTCTGGGAAGAGAGGGCAGGACTGGGGCACTAGATGCTAGGGTTTCTCTTCAAGATCTTCCCTGGAAAACGGTCAGGGCTGGCCAGGTCCTGGCAGGCTGGGCTCAGGCATTGAGAATGTGTGAGTCAGAGCCTCACCCCCGCCCCCGCGGCTGACTCACTCCTCCCTCCAGCTCTGGGAAGTCAGGCTGGGGAATCATGCCACTCTCCAATCCATTTAAAGTTAAAGATTCTTTTATTAATAAATTCTCCCGCCCCTCAAAACTCTCTACCCAAAATAAATATCTCCCCCCTTTGAGGGTTGGTGGGGGCAGTGTCTTAGGGCCAGCCCTCCTAGAGGGCCAGCCCCCTAGTGTTAGGAACAGGTCCCTAAACCGCCAGGCTGAGACCCCAGTGCTGGAATTTCAGCATATCTGAGTGGGTTGGACCTGGTGTTCTGTCTGTCCCTCACTTCAACCTCACCCCTCAGCCATGGGGATACAGGACCCTTGTGCAAATGTTGCAGTTCCTAGTGTCAGCCAACTGGTGTGAGCCAGGCTGGGTCTCCTTTTCTGTCCTGGAGCCAGAGACAGGGCAGTCAGATACTTTGGAAGGCTCCTCTGAAGCCTGGATCCAGGCCTCAGAGAAGTGATTCACCTGTCCCCCATCCCTGCACACCCCTGTGACCGGGGCAGCCTGGCTCTGGCTGTGTCTGGGAGGCAGGGGCTGGCTCCAGAATGAATGAATGAAGAGTGGGAACCGCCTCCAGCTGACTAGAGAGGCTCATTATCACTGGATCAGCGCCACGCCAGGACAGCCCTCCCCGCCGGTCTCCTCGATGGGGGCTGCAAGACAAGAAAAGGGGGTCATCAAGAGCTGGGAGATGTTGAAGAGTGATGGGCTCGGGTGGGCCAGGGCACACTTACTGGTAAACTTCTCTCTCCTGCGGCATCGCCTCCAGACCAGGAAGCCGGAAAGCAGCCCCAGCACAAGGGCCAGGCTCAGGGCGCCCCCCAAGATGGGCCAGAGCAGCCCAAAGGAGGCTGAAGGAGCCCCAGCGCCTGCGGGCAGTACTCAAAATCAGACCTCACCCCTCTCTGGACCAGTCCCGCTTCCTAAATCTGAACCTCAAGTCTTTCCCCTTCCATGGCCCCCACCCGGATCTGAGCCCCTTATCCACTTGCCTCCCACGTTAATTCCCCAGATCTGAAGCCACCTGCTCCCCTCTCTACCCCAGCAACTACCCCATTCTGGGGTCCACTCGCCTCTGTCCCCACCCCCCAACTCACAGCCCGGGCAGAAGTCACTATGAGGTCGCGCTGGACACGACGCGCAGTCCATGCACTTGTCGAGGTCCGCGCTCCAGGAGCTGCCGCGAGAGCAGGGAGTGGTGCCTGGGGAAGGGGGTCAGAGGCTGGGGGCGGGGCGCAGCTATTCTGGGGGCTGAGGTCAGGGTCCACCAGCTCGTATAACGTGAGTCACTGGCGCCCTCCTCCCCCATTCCTCACAGGTGACCGCAGGGCCTGACGGGGATACAGCGGGGGAGGGGGGAGGGGGCATAGCGCGGGAGGCTGCGGGGGGAGGGTCAGGTCCCCACGACACCAACCCCCGTCGCTACCGCCGCTGCCGCCACCGCCGACTAGTGATTCATTCCTGGGCACTGGGCCCGACCCCGGTCCCTCCCCCCCGCATAGCTAGGCACTGAAGTCACCGGATGGAAGGGGCACCCCACATGGTATGGGGGACACAGACCCCCGTGCCTCTCGACACCCCACCCCGACTCCGGTCACTGGGGCTGGGCAGATCCGGTACTGACCAGGCTGGGGGGGCCTGCCCCCTCGCTGCACCAGACATCCCGCCTTCAAACTTTCTTTCTCCACTCACGAGTCCAAGTTAAACAGGCGGGAAACTGAGGCTGGGACGAGGATGAAGCTCGGAGCGAGACCGGACCTCCCCTGGCCGGGGAGCACGGTGTCTGGAAACTACCTGACCTCCGATTCCATGCACCTTCAGTTCTGCCCCCTCCTCTAGACCCCAGAGCCGGCTCCCGGATCACCGGCCGGGGGTTCCCTGGCCCTCACGCCCTCCCGTCCAGCCCCAGTCTGGCGCCCGGCGTACCTGACACGGGCTCCCCGGCCGCGGCGCACAGCAGCGCCAGCCCGAGCCCCAGCACAAGCAGCCGAAGCAGAGGGCGCAGCAGAGGGCTAAGGGCCATAGTGCGCCTCCCGCGTCCGCGGCGGTCTGAGACCGCCGCCAGTCGCCGGGACAGACAACCTCAGCCGGGTCCCCGCCCCCGCCTTCCGGGGCGGACCCTTCGCCTCGGCCGGCCCAGCGGCCGGCCCCGGGACACCCCGCCCCACCCGGCCCGCTAAATTCAGTCCTTAGCTCTGCAAATACCGTCAGCGTGCGCGAGCTGCAGAGACCTCGCAGGGATGCAAACTTGGCTGCCCTCTCGGTGCTCAGGTCTGGGAGGTGTGTGTGTGTGTGTGCGGGGGGATCGGACACAAACCGCCCATCGCAGCTTTCTTAAGGGCACCGAGGGTATAATAACAACATAAAAATAATGATAATGTGTCCTTTCATTTCTACCTTAGGACATAGTCACGTAGTTGTTGTCACCATTTTGCAGAGTATGAAACTGAGGCTCGGGAAGGTGGTGGAGCTGAGACCCAAGTTCCGTTTGGCTCCACGCTCTGCGCCCTGACTCACTGCAGACCCCGACGTCAGCCGTTGATGTCCCCTCACCGAGCCAGATGCGGGCCCAGCAGCACCAATCTAAAGTGCCCAAGACTGAAGAGATTGGTATTCGCGCGCTCGCAGAGGTCTGGACTGGGGTCTCTGCCCCTCCCCGGGGCGGTGGTCCAGTGACGTCACTGCCTCTTTAAGACCCCACCTCCGCCCCATCCCCACACTCGCGGCTCCTACGAATCTCTGCGGAGTCCTTCCTTCTCAGGTGAGCCTGGGGGCAGTGTGCGTGTTGGGGAGAAAGAGGTGGATGCCTCGAGAAACGGAGTGTTGGGAGCCGGCAGCATGGAGAACCTCGACTGATCTTCTGGCGAGTCCCCGACGTGGGGCAAATCGGGTCCTTATGCGGCTCCCAAAGAGCTAAACTCCACTCCTCTCCTCCCTTGGGACAAAGGCACCGAAACCCGGGTGCCCCTCCCCCACCTGCGCTGCTCTCTGAGTTGGTCGCCCCTCCCCCTCACCTGCGGGAGCAGACCCTAGGCGGGCGCCGCCATTAAGCTATACCCCGCGCGCGGCTCCCAGGCTGGTGGAGGACTGAGGACACCCACCTTCGTTCTACTCTGAAGGGAAATAGGGATCGGGAACGGAAAGGGGCGCTCTCGGATCGAGTCGAGCTCGTAGTGTGTGGAAAGGGAATGGGGTCGAGGTCAGGAGAAAAGCACAGGGTGCCTAGGCTGGCGTGGCCCCCGCTTTAACTCGGCCAGACGCCTGGAGTGGTAGATGGCACTGGGACAAACGAGGGCTGGCCCACCCACTCCGATCTCCCCCGAGGTCTTCAGCTCAGGCCCAGCTGGTGCAAATGAAAAGTGAGTGGAGAGCCCTGGCCGTTTTGGCTCAGCGGTTGGAGCTTCGGCCTGGGGACCAATGAGTCCTGGTTCGATTCCGGTCAAGGGCACGAACCTCGGTTGCGATTGTCCCTGGCCCTCGTCTGGTGGGTCGGGTGGGGCGGGAGGCAACCAGTCAATGTGTCTCTCTCATGGATGTTTCTCTCCCTCCTTCCCACTCTATCTGAAGATAAATAGAAAAATATCTTGGGGTGAGGAATTTAAAAAAAAAAGAAGTGAGTGGGGAGCCTCAGTTGCGGTTCCGGGGGACCCTGGTCAAGGTCGTGCCAGAGGAAGCCAATTGATGTCTCGCATTGATGTTTCTCTCTCTCTCCCTCCCACTCTATCTGAAGATAAATGGAAAAATATCCTCTGGTGAGGATTAAAAAAAGAAAAGTGAGTGGAGAGTCTGCCCTCTGGTCACACTGCTGGGCTGGTGATAGGTTTAGGTCCAAGCCCTTGCACTGAACCTTTGGGCAATGGAGAGCCACAACAGGAACCTGATCAGAACTGATTCCGGTGGAGACCTCCAATGGGAAGTGGGATGTGAGGGGAGACCGGTGGAGGGGGCTGCTGTGGAGCGGTTCACTGGATAGACCCAAAGGATTTTAACTCCTTTTAGGGAAGTTGTGTCCTGAGAGGATGGCATTTTGGGCAAAAATACACAAGGAAAATGTTTCCGACCTTGAGGGTATGCTCTGTGTGGCCCCAAAGGGAGGGCAGAAGAGTGGGACCCAGGGAGGCAGCCAGTGGCCTTAGGGAAGGAAGTGCTTCTCTACTGCCCCTCCAAGGATTGGATGGGGCTGGGCTGGGGCAGGCCAGGTGGAGATCGGTAGGCCACCCAGAAAACAAGGTCTTTAAGATCAAACTGGTAACCACCTGCCTGAGGTAAGGAACCATGTTGGGGTGAGGGGTTTGGACACTCCTATTGGGTGGTAGGAGGAAGCTTTGATCTCTAATCTTGTTTTGAGATTGAAATTCAATAGCTAGAGCCAACCTTCCATCTGTGCCCCTGTGAAAAACACCTGCAAACTTCTGTCACTTCATCCCCTTTTTGTCCCTTTGCTGTTTGATAAAATGTACCCATAGTGGCTGAGGCCAGGGACTAGTACTTGCTTAGGCTTTATATTATCTTTCATTTGTACTCAGAACAACCAGGACCAGGTGGCTTATTCACTATTGTAAGCCAGTGCCTATCACATAACTAGGGAAAAAGAAATAAATGCTAAAGCATTAATGCTCATTTTGCCCATGAGAAAATGAGGCTCCAGGACAGGACATGGCATCCCAACTCCCAGGATGTATACTCTTGGTGTTCTGTGTGGCCATGGCACATGGCATGGGGGTTAGCATTCATTGGGAATGAGGGGTCTGGGTCAGTTGGTCTTAGTATTACTCTGTTCTGTCCCCCAGTGCAGGTCCTTTCAACTTCCACCTCGCCATGGCCTCTGCTGGTTTGCAAATCCTGGGGATTGTCCTGACACTGCTTGGTTGGGTGAATGCTCTGGTGTCCTGCGCCCTGCCCCTGTGGAAGGTGACCGCCTTCATCGGCAACAGCATTGTGGTGGCCCAGGTGGTATGGGAGGGGCTTTGGATGTCCTGCGTGGTGCAGAGCACAGGCCAGATGCAGTGCAAGGTGTATGACTCAATACTGGCGCTGCCCCAGGACCTGCAGGCTGCCCGAGCCCTCTGCATCATCACCCTCCTCATCGCCCTGGTGGGTCTGCTGACCTACCTAGGTGGGGCCAAGTGTACCACCTGTGTGGAGGACAAGGACTCTAAGGCCCGTCTGGTACTCACCTCTGGGATCATCTTTGTCATCTCAGGGATCCTGACCCTGATCCCCATCTGCTGGACAGCCCATGGCATCATCCAGGACTTCTACAACCCCCTGGTGGCAGAGGCCCAAAAGCGGGAGCTGGGGGCCTCCCTCTACCTGGGCTGGGCAGCTTCTGGCCTTTTGTTGCTGGGTGGGGGGCTCCTGTGCTACACCTGCCCCTCTGGGGGGTCCCGGGGCTCCAGCCATTACCTGGCCCGATACTCAGCATCTGCCCCACGTGCCAACTCTCAGGGGCCCTCTGAATACCCCGCCAAGAATTACGTCTGATGTGGGTAGGAGAATGGGGGGGGCTCCCTTGACCATGGAGCCTACCCCCTGAGCTGGAGTCATCAGGATGCATGACAGCTTCTGGGTTGCTTTTATCTTGGTTTTTCTTTGTATTGGGTGAGGGGGGTATTTTCTTTTAATCCATTTGATAAACACTGACCCAAGAAGAAACTCAGTCTCCTACCTGGACTCTGCTGCTGGCATTTCTTACCTTTGGATGATGAAACCAAGGAGGCAACACTTCAGAGTTTCTGGATCTTTCTCCACTTTCGACATTCCCATCTTGGAGGCCAACCTGGAGCTGTGGCCCCTGGGTGAAGGCTGCTTGCTGGCCAGGTGCTTTGTGATAAAAAGATGCTTTGATGGTCTGTCCCCAAGAGTTCCTGCTGCTGTTGGGGCAGGGCCTCCCTGGGCTTGCAGGGACAAGCCCCACCTTGCTGGCCAGGCCTCTGGAACCCCAGGGGCTCTTGAGCCTCAAGTAGCCTTAAGAAGAGCAGGTGATAAGTTACCAAAATCCACGTACCTCCAAAGATTCTGACCTCTGGCTCTTCCGTCCTTGTCCCAGAGTTGCTTCCCAGCCATGCTGTAGATCTCTGGCCCTCTCACCTCCAGGCCCTGCACAATTCTGTCATGCCACACCCACAATCACCAGTTTTTACTAAATAAAGTGTGTTTTGTTTTGTTACTTGCCATTGGTGTTGCTGGGAGGCTGCTGAGTTCCAGCCTAGTGTGAGGTGAACGTGAGCCACTAGCCTCCTTTGTTGCTCACCTGCCTGGCATGGCCTGAGTGAGGGTACCCACAGGGCAAAACCTGGGGCAGACCTTGACCGGACAGCCCTGGGGATGTCACCTGGTCTTCCCTGCCCAATTACAAATCAAGGCAGCCAGAGATACAAATACTCTTTATTCCAGGAATTCGGGGGGGGGGGGGATGGGGGGCAGGGGATGGGCTGGGCCCTTCAGGCTTGGAGGAGACTGGCTTCTCCCAGAGGGCCTGGCCTGGGTCACTGAATGCTAGTGGTGACCAGGCTGGAGCGGACCAGCTCCAGGGCAAGCAGAGCATAATCCTGTCCTTGTTTGAGGCAAGGAGTGCTGCCCTTTGGGTGAGGCCCAGGTTCCAGGGGCAGGGGAGCCTCTGGAAGGGGAGGAGGGTGAACCTAGATCCTGAAAGCAAAAGAAAGCAACTGGTTGGGGGAGGTAGGGACCCCATTGAGGAGGGTCTGGGCTCATCCAGGCCATCTGAGACTAGCCCAGCAGCCAGGCCTGGCTGGAGCTCCTGGAGAGTAGGTTTCGCCTGGGGAAGGGGCTGATGGTTGACAGTTGAAGGCAGGGGTTAGAGGGCATCCAGTACAAAGTCAAGGCTCAGCAGCGGGCTTCTGGAGACCCTCCACCTCACACATAGTCCCTCTTGTCCATCCCAGAGGTGCCAGAGCGGGAGGGGATGGAGTAGCCCAGCCTGGGTCCTCGAGGCCGGTCCATCTGGGGTGGGGGGCATGTGCAGCAGAGGAGGCCCCCACCCAGCATGAGCAGTGCAGCTGCTGCCCAGCCCAGGTAAAGGGAGGCCCCCAGCTCCCGCTTGAGGGCCTCAGCCACCAGGGGGTTGTAGAAGTCCTGGATGATGCCGTGGGCCGTCCAGCAGATGGGAATAAGAACCAGGATGCCTGAGAGGAGGAGGATGACCCCCGCAGTAAGCACAATTCGGGCTTTTGCACCTTCATCCTCCACGCAGGTGGTGCACTGGGCACCAGTAATGGCCACCAGCAGGCCCAGCAGGGCGAGTAGGAGGGCGATGACACAGAGGGCTCGGGCAGCCTGCAGGTCCTGGGGCAGCGCCAGCATTGAGTCGTACACCTTGCATTGCAACTGGCCTGTGCTCTGCACCACGCAGGACATCCACAGCCCCTCCCACATCACCTGGGCCACCACAATGCTGTTGCCGATGAAGGCCGTCACCTTCCACAGGGGTAGAGCACACGACACCAGGGTCCCCAGCCAGCCCAGTACAGCCAGGGTCATGCCTAGGAGTTCTAGGCCAGCTGAAGCCATCTGCCCCCTCAGTTGGGTCTTCTCAACCCTTGGTGCCCTGGTTAGCCGGAGTGGGTCAGACGCTGCCAAACGGGGGTCTTGGTGCCGTTCAGGAATGGACAGCCGGTGTCCTCAGGCCAGGACAGTCCTCACATTTGTGAGCCTCTTGCAAGGCACCTCCTCGCTCTGTGCCCCTCACAGGTGTGTCTCTGGCCCCGACAAACAAAATCTCACAGTCCTGCTCAGTTGAGTGGCTGGTGTCCCCTTGAGGCTCCTGTCGCCCATCAGTCGCCTAGTGGCTGCTTCTCCTGCCACCCTGCAGTCGTGTTCCCGCTGCCTGTCTGACCAGCTACACAGAACCTACCCTCCAACCCACCTTCAGGCTGAGGAGAGCCTCCTTTCCTCTGGCTGGCGCAGGTTCACGCTGAGCAGTGCACCCTTACCCGGTGCCACCTGGGGACTGCTGGCTCCTGGCTGCAGGCTTGGGGGTTTTAAGGCCAAGGCTGGGGAGGAGGCGGGGCTTGGAGGGAAGAGGTGGGGGCTCAGGGTGGAGGGGGTGGGGGAGAGAGCATAAGGTGACCAGAAAGGTACAGGAGAGAAAAGAAGAACATCCATGCCTGTGGGAACCCAGGGACAGAGGAATGGTGAGCCCTGGCTGGGTAGCTCACTTGGCTAGAATATCCTCCACATACACCAAGGTTGTGGATCTGACCCCCAGTCAGGGTACATACCAGAATCAACCAATGAATGCATAAATAAGTGGAACAACAAATTGATGTTTCTCTCCCTTCCTCTCTCTCTTAAAAAACAAAACAAAAAAAAAAAAAACCCTGGCCGGTTTGGCTCAGCGGTTAGAGCGGCCCGCGGACCAGAGAGTCCCGGGTTCAGTTCCCGCTAAGGGCATGTACCTCGGTTGCAGTTTGTCCCCGGCCCCGGTTGGGGTTGTGTGGGTGGCAGCCAGTCGATGTGTCTCTCTCACATCGATGTTTCTCTCTGTCTCTCTTCCTTCCTCTCTCCCTCCTGCTCTATCTGAAGATTAAAAAAAAAAAAAGATTGAGGATCAGCTCCAGAGAAGAAATGGGGCTTAAAATGTAACAGTTGACTCAGAACAGAGAAGTGGAGGAGTTAAGGGCCTCAGCCTGCCCTCCTGAGCCTCCTCCACCCCCAGCCACCCCTCCCCCACTGTCCTTGCTCTCCCCAGCCAGTTTATTTCATGAGGATACAGAGGTACCCCAGCCTTCCCAGTACTGTGCACCCCCACCCACCCTGTACCTGCCACTAGGACTCTCCGGAATTCGATCTGTCTCCTGTTTCAGCCCAGTGGCTCTGGCGGCTCCCCAGGGAGGGGCCCCACCCACACTGTTCCTAGGCGACAGGTGCCTGGCGCCTAGCTCAGGTGGCATCGTCCTGGCAACGGCCTAGAAAACCACCCCCCTCACTTCTATCTCAGCTCAGGTATGCCTTCTCCGCCCCCTCCACTGAAACTAGGGGCCAGACTGCAGGTCTCTAGAGGCCAGGGGATAAAGAGCCTGTTGTGGACGTGGGGGAGAATTCAGGGCCGGGGTGAAAGGAGAAGAGGAGCAGGAACAGGAGCCTTGGGTGGGGTTGACGCTCAGGACCCCACTCTTGCCCGTGGAGAGTGAGTGACTTCTCTGGATGAGACACCACAGAGGAAGGCAACAGGGGTTAGGCCCAGGTAACTCAGGTTTCCCTGAACCCTGCCTCACAGTCCTCAGGAAAGACCCTCTCAAGACCTCAGAGCCCTGGGACTCCCCTTGTGGGGTGCAGCCTGGGAGTCACACAGACCATGGCTCAAATTTGCCCCGCTCCCTCTCAGAATCTAGGACAGATCATGGAAGGTCAAGGTCCTTAACCTCCTTGGGTCAAAGACTCCTTTGAGAAACCTCCTAAGACCCACAAACATGAGGCCCTCATTTGGGGGGAGAGGTCATGAACTCCCTCAAGTCCCTCCCTGGATGCTAAGAACTGTGAATTATTGTGTGAAAAGTGAGGGGTTGATGAGAAGTCCACTTTCCAGGATGGTTGAGAGGACTCTCAAAGGCAGCCCTGTCTTGGGAGAGCCTCTCACGTCCATGCCTCCTGAGGAAGACCAGAGGCTTGACTGCGCTGGGAGGAGGTGCTCTTCAGCAGGTGCCCAGGAGGGCTGGGAGGACTCGGAACACATACCTGGTCACTGCGGCACTCTCCATCCTGGGGAGGGGACGGTGCTAGGTGCTTCCTCACCTGCTCAATGGGGCTTTATTTATAAATAATTCTTTTTTTTTTTAATCCTCATCCGAGGATATTTTTACATTTATCTTCAGATACAGCGGGAGGGAGAGAGGGAGGAAGAGAGAGAGAGAGAGAAACATCAATGAGATAGAGCCACATTGACCGGTTGCTACCCGCACGACCCCAACTGGGGCCAGGGCCGAACCACAACCGAGGTACATGTCCTCAGCCAGAATCAAACACGGGACTCTTTGGTCCGCGGGCCGATGCTCTAACCGCCGAACCAAACTGGCCAGGTCTATAAATAATTCTTTAAAAAAATTTTTAAAATTGATTCTAGAGAGAGGAAGGGAGAGAGAGAGAGAGGGAAAGAAACACTGAGCTGCTGTCCCACCCATTCACGCATTCATTGGCTGACTCCTGTATGTGGCCTGAGAATCGAACCCGAAACCCTGACACGTCAGGACAATGCTCCAACCAACTGAGCCACCCAGCCAGAGCTATAAATGATTCTAACTTCAGGTTGGTGCATTGCTCGGGGGATGGATTTTAGCATATTTTAAGAGAAGTTTATACTTTCATCAGATAGGCAAAGGGGTGGTTGACCCAAAAGAGTTTAAGAACCTCTAAAATGGGGAGAATGAAGCCAGATCTAATCAATGGGTCTGCAAGTGGGCTCCTGTGGTTGGGGCTACCTCTATGCCTGGTGCCTCCCCAAAGGCCACGAGGCAGTGCTGTCCTGTAAGAGAGGCTGACCCTGGACACCTGAGGACTGGGAGGGGAGTGCTGATGACAGCAGGCTGTGATGGGCACGCTGTCTTGGGGCGGGTTTGTCCAGCTCCTCCAGCCACCGAGGCCTCACATTGCATGGGGGAGAGGGGGTGGCTGAGAAGAAGGGTAAATAGAAGCAAGACTTCAGTGGGCTCCCTCTATGGCTGGTGTCTGCAGGGCTGCCAGGAATCCAGCCCCACAGGTTTGGGCAGGTATCAATCGGACTTAGCAAGCCAGGGTCTCTGGGAGGGCCCACTGCCCTGCCCACAAGGCCTCCCATCATGGGCAGCCCCAGCCCAGGGCTTTTGTGGCCCCTAGGCCCAGAGCAAGTCTATCTCCTGCCTTGGCCATAAGGTGACCAACTCATCTCTATTTGCCTGGGACATCCTGATTTTAAGACAGGCCAGTTAGCCAGGATAAGGGGAATAGGGAAACTGAGACAGATAGCTAAACAAACTGGCAGAGCAGATACAGGCCACCTCCCTAGAAATAACATCTAGGCCTCAGTTGTATTTCAGCTCCAGGCCCAGAAAAGTAGCAAAACCAGGTGGGAAACACCAAGACCAGCTGCAGTGACTACTGACACCCCACCCAGACACACACACACACACACACACACACAGACCAATCAGTGGAAACCTCGACCCTGAAGGAGCACACCTAGAAAACTGATGAATATTCTGCTAAAACCCTCCCCTGAGACCTCTCCTAAGATTCCCCACCTGAAAGAAAGAAAGTCTCAAGACAAAGGACCCAGTGCGTGCTCTCCCTCTGGGGAGTAGCCCCCGCCATTCTCTTTCCCTTCTTTTTCCCTCTCTTCTTACCCCACAGACATACATCTCCTATGCTCTAAGGGACACCACTAGGCTCGCAACCAGGGCAGCAATGGGCAGTGGTAGTTCATCCCAGGAAAACCCCCCTGAACCAGTCCCCAAGACCCCCTTTTCTCTGACTTCTTAGACCTAGGTTCATTTCCCCAGCCCTTTCTTGTTGCACTGTCCCCAGCTTTAATAAATGTCCTCTAAAATTCACCTGGATTCATGTTGTGAAATTTTTCCTGCACGAAATCAAGATCACACTACTGGCTGGCCCTAAGCAGTTTTTTTGTTAATCCTCACCAGAGGATATTGTTTCCATTGATATTTTTAGAGAGAGTGGAAGGGAGGGAGTGGGGGGACAGAGAGAAAGGAGAGAAAAACATTGAAGTGAGAGAGCCCTGAGGTGGGGGGCAGGGGATCAAACCTGCAACCCAGGTATGTATCCTTGACTAGGAATCAAACCCGTGACCCTTTGATGCAGGGGCTGAAACTCTAACCACTGAGCACACCTGCCAAGGCCCTTTACCTGGTAACAGTTTGAGTACTGAGTCCTGTGTCCTGGGGAAAAGGGGACAGTTGGTCAGCCTGCGGTCAAGCCTTCCAGGGCCTGCCAGTTCACAGGCCGCTCTGTGGCTCTAAACCCCGATGTTGTCACGGGGCCTGGTGCAGTTCTGCACACACCAGGTAATCGTAGTGCCCCAAGAAGGCACTAAGAGAACCCTAATTTTTTTTAGATCTCAGTTCTTGAGCCTCAAATCTCTGCACTCAAGCAGAGGGAGACCCCGCATGGCTAGGGACTGGCCAGCCACATGGGAGGTGGATGCTCAGAGGATAAAGACACTCCTCCCTTTTCCCCCCACCTCTAGAGACCAATCCCTGCAGGAGGTGCCTCCAGGGTGGTCGGAGGGCTTCAGCTTCCTCCCTGCCGTCTCCCACTCTTCCCCACTTTGATAAGGCACCTGCCTAGTGGGGAAATTTGTTGGAGAACTAGAGGAAGCCGGAAGGGAGTGGGTGCTGCAGAGGACAGATTCCTAGGGCACTTATGCAAGAATGCACTTCCCGCCTTCAGCTCTCCTTGGAAAGAGGACAGGAGTCCCCAAGCCCTCTCTTAGGTCCCCTGGTCCACCTGCATTTAGTTGGATCTGGAAACTGAAGGGTTAAAGTCAGAGCCTCAAGCAGGGACTGTGATGGGGCTGGAATGCCTTTGCCTTGGAGAGGGAGAGTCGGGACTCCCACCAAAGCTAGCATTTCAAAGGCACTTGAACACTTCCTCTTGAATCCCTACCCCCATCTGCCTCTGCCCTGGAAAGAGGTCGGATAGGAGAACATTCGCCTACCTAGGGAGGAAACCCAGGCAGGGGGTGGCCTTGCCCTCCACCAGCCCCTTCAGGAAGTGACAGAACTGGACCTGGTCTTTGTTCTCTTTGGGAGGGTTCAGGGGCTAGGAGGCTCTGGTGGGCAGAAGAAACCAAAGCCCCATCGTCTATCTCACTTTTTAAAATTTATTTTTCCTCACCTGAGGATATGCTTTTTATTGATTTTAGAGAGGAAAGGGGAGAAAGAGAGACATCAGTGTGAGAGAAAAACATCATCGGTTGCCTCCCATATGCACCCTGACTTACCAGGGATCGAACCCGCCACCTTTCGGTGTACAGGACAACTCTCCGACCAACTGAGCCATACTGGCACACCAGCCAGGGTATCTATCTCACTCTTATAGAGGAAGTGTGGGCCAATGATAAAGGAGAATTAGTGGTCACCATAGCCATATGGGTGCTAGGAATGATCTGGGGGTGGGCTTGAGGGCTGCACCACCCCAAGAGCATCACCTACTGCTTTATGGAGGTGCCTGAGGCCCCAGTGTTATAGGTAGAAAAGCCGGTCCAGTTTCCTGAACCAAAAGATGTGGATCAAACCTTGAGGTCCCATAAGAATTCTCACCTGTTTTACAACCTTCATTTTACAGACATGGAAACAAGCTAAGGAAATGTGGCCTAAGTGTATGAGTGAAACAGGACAAGCCTGATGCAACCCCAGACCCTGACTTCAAAGGCAGCTCCTTGGGTGAGCTGGGCCTCCCAGTGCCTTTCTCCGAAGGCAGCACAGCAGGACAGCCCAGTGACAGCCTCACACGTGCCACCCCACCTGCATCGTGCCCCACTTCCCCTCCTTCCCCCCACTCCTAGAGGCTCCCTGTGCTAGGAAGTCTCTGCACAGAGCCACACCAGGATCTGATTCCACAAAAAACACCCTCACCGCGGCTCACTTTCGCCATGTCTGTGTCCCTGATGCAGAGAGCACTGGTGTTCGCTCACCACCTGCAGCAGGCAGCTTATTGGACTCTGGGTCAGACCTGGTGTCAACTCCACCCCAGGGCCTCACTGGGCAGTCACAGCAGCCCTAATCTCAGGTGCCCCCTGGCTATAAAATGAGGGAGAAGGCTGCCCTGCTTGCCCAGGCTGCCAGCCCCTCATACACCTTGCCCTCCTATAGGTATTGACAAGTGTATTTTGTCAAGAACGTAATGGCGGTTTCACCTGGGCAGACTCCATTGATTAGGTAGCAGTTTACTTTATTATCAGTTGTAATTATCAGCTTTCAACTAGCAGCAGTTATCCAGCTGGAGTTTTGAGGGTGGGGTTGCCCCTCCTCAAAGTTGTCTTCTTTTTTTTTTGTTAATCCTCACCCAAGGATATTTTTTCCATTGATTTGTAGATAGAGTGGAAAGGAGCGGGGAGGAGGAGAGAGGACAGAGAGAAACATCGATGTGAGAGAAACACGAGAGACACATCCATTGGTTGCCTTCTGAATGCACCCCAAACAGGGCTGGGAATTGAATCTGTACTCTTGACCGGGAATTGAACCCATGACCCTTCGGTATGCGGGCCAGCGCTCTAACCACTGAACCACACTAGCCAGGGCCAAAGTTATCTTCTTAAAGGATACACATTGTCTTGTCCCTGTTTACTGCCTGATCCTTAGCTGAGAGGAAAGGAAGGCTACAGGACCTAAAGAGAGTGGAGGAAGCAGCAGGCCAGCAGGAATGAGAACTCACTCCGCCATAATTCAACAAAGGGGAAAGACTATCACTCTGTTTTCTTCCTGTACTGGTGAGAGCTTTATCAAGGTACTAGTATCTTAGGCTCTTGCCTTGGGACTCCAATGGCACCCAAGGCTCTAGTTCATCAAGGGATAGAGCCTAAAACACAGTAAGGGAAGCTGGGAAGACAGCTCAGGAGGTGGGCCAGCCCCAAAGAGGAGAGGACACTATTGATATGGATTGGATGGTGGCCTCCAATGCTGAGTGGCCCTAAGCTCAGGAACCCTGTGTGACCTTATTTGGAAAAAGGGTCTTTGCAGATGTAAACAGGTTAAGAATATCAAGCTGAGATCATTCTGGACTTAGGGTGGGCCCTATATTTCCATGACGGGTGTCATCAGAAAAAAACAAAACAGGGAGATTTGAGCACACAGGGGAGAAGGCCATGTGAAAATGGAGGCAGAGACTGGAGTGATTTGGCCACAAGCCAAGGAAGGCCAGGAACCACCAGAAGCTGGACAAGGCAAGGAAGGATCCTCTCCTAGAGCCTTGTAGGGAGCACAGCCCTGATTTTGTACTTCTGGCTTCCAGGGGTAGGAGAGAATACATCTCTGTTGTTTTAAGCTGCCCAGTTTGTGGTGATTTGCTACAGAAGCCACAGGAAACTCATACACTGCCTTTCTTGCTGGTAGGTCCCAGTATCTGAGAGGTCCCCCAAGGTCAAGTTGGCTTCCTGATACTGCTCCTGAGTTGCTACAGAAGAGCCCATTGAGATAGAATGTCTGCCTGGTTACCTGAGCCCCAGCTACCTGAGTAACAAAGAGAACTTTATTCTGAGTTGTAGCATGCTGGGGAGAAACTGGCAGGGTGGCAGTGGAGAGCAGGTGAAGGAGGGGAAAGAACAGGGGCTTCCTCTCATGACTCACCGTGGGAGCTTTCCTGTCCCATGAGGATGACTTCACAGCCCTTGCTCTAGGGTCCAGTATCGATTGTTCATCAACACTGCTGTTTTCCTGGTGTGTCCAGGCCCTCAAACCCCTGGATCAATTTCAGTTGAAAGTATGACTTAAGATTTGGAAGGCAGGATCTGAATTTCCAAGAAGCCATACAAACCTGAGCAGAGGAGGGCCTTAGCAATGGCATCCAAACCCTGAATTTTATAAGAGAAAATGAGGCAGTGCCCTTGGTGGTCCCCAGATCTGCCTTTTGCTTCAACAGTGTTTGGACAGAACAGACCTAGGGATCCCCCTTCTTCCAGCCTCCGACCACCCTTCAACCTCTTTTCTTTCTTCTTTTTTTTTAAATCCTCACCTGAGGATATTTTTCTATTTTATCTTCAGATAAAGTGGGAGGGAGGGAGAGGGAGAGAAAAAGAGAGAGAAACATCGACGTGAGAGGGACACATTGAATGGTTGCCTCCCACAGGACCCAGACCAGGGCTGGGGCAAACTGCATCCAAGGTATGTGCCCTTGACCAAAATCAAACACATGACTCTGGTCTACAGGCCAGTGCTCTAACCCCTGAGCCAAACTGGCCAGGGCCTTCCAACCTCTTTTCCAGTCACCACCTTCAAAATCACCTCAGACATCCTCAGCCTCCCAGACCAGCCAACATCGTTTTTTGTTGTTGTTTTTGAGGGAGGGAGGGAGAGAGAAAGTGAAACATCAATGTGAGAGAGACATATCAATTGGTTGCCTGCTGCACGACCCTGACTGAGCTGGGGATCGAACCTGAAACCCAGTTACGTGCCCTTGACCGGGAATCGAACCCAAGACCCTTTGGTTCAAGAGCCGACACTCTAACCGCTGAGCCAAACACGCCAAGACACCAACATCGTTTTTTTAAAAAACTTAAATTAACTCCTATTGCCAAACAACCAAGAGTTCCCAAATTCATTAGAATCATTCCACTGAGGTAGAATTATTCAACTGCCTGGTCAACCTGCAGCTGCCAGCCTCCTACACCTACCTCTCTCTGGGCTTCTGTTTCTACCATGATGATGTGGCTCTGGAGGGCATGGACCATTTCTTCCACAAGTTGGGAGCTGGCCTAGGATAAGCTGGAGGGCACCGAGTGTTTCTCTCTCTTTTTTTTTTCTTTATTGATTTTAGAAAGAGAGGGAGAGGGAGAGATAGAAACATCGATAGGCCACCTCCTGCATGCCCCCCACTGGGGATTTGGCCCACAACCTGGGCATGTGCCCTGACAGGAAATCAAACTGCCGACCAATTGGTGCATGGGTTGATGCTCAACCACTGAGCCACACCGGCCGGGCCCGAGTGTCTTTTAAAGATGCAAAACCAGCCTGGTTGGTGTGGCTCAGTGGAGTGAGCGTTGTCCCATGGACTGAGAGGTCCGGGTTCAATTCCCCGTCATGGCACACGCCTGAGGTTTCGGACTCGATCTCCAGTGGGGGGCGTGCAGGAGGCAGCCGATCAATGTTTCTCTCTCACATCGATGTTTCTCTCTCTTCCTTTCTAAAAAAATCAATAAAAATAAATAATAAGAATAAGAATAATAAATGCAAAACCAGCACAGTGGCCACGTTCTCCTCCAGGATGTGCGGAAGCCTTCCCAAGATGAGTGGGGCAAAACTCAGGATGCCGTGGAAGCCACCATGGCTCTGGAGAACAATTTGAACCAGGTCCTTTTGGATCTGCTCGCTCTGGGTTCTACCTGCACAGACCCTCATCTCTGTGACTTCCTGAAAAACCACTTCCTGGATGAGGAGGTGAAGCTCATCAAGAATTCGGGAGACCCCTGACTAACTCCCCAGGCTGGCTGGCCCCGAGGCTGGGCAAGTATCTCTTCAAAAGACTCACCCTCAAGCACCAGGAGGAGCCTTCAGAGCCAGGTCTTTGAGGGGCCCCTCTGCATCCCCCTGGTGTCTGGCTTTTGCTTGAGCTTCTCTGTCCCTGAAACCACTAGCCATTCTTTTAACCACCCTGGAGCCCTCTCCCATGCATTGGAGCAAATGGAAACAATAAAGCTTTTGGCAGCAAAAAAAGAAAAGGGGCCCTGGCCATTTTAGCTCAGCTGTTAGAGCCTCCCCCAATGAGTCTCAGGTTCGATTCCAGTCAAGGTCAGTACCTGGGTTTCGGTTTCATTCTCCCCAGCCCTGGTCGGGGTCCTGCAGGAGGTAACCAGTGGATGTGTCTCTCTCACAGGGATGTTTCTCTCTCTCTCCCTCCCTCCCACTCTGTCTGAAGATAAATAGAAAAATATTCTCCAGTGAGGATTTAAAAAAGAAAATGAGACAATGTGGGTACCTTAGTTAAAGCATTTTAAACTTTTGTTTCATTCCCTCAAGCCACGTGCTATGGCCCCGAGCCCAACCCGCCCTGATTACCAGCCAGCTTATCAGTACAGGGGATGGGTTACATTCTCAAATAACCAGGCAAGAGGCGTGCTATAGAGAAGAAAATGGAATAAATGAGTTTATTTTCAGACTTTCGGACTTTCTTACTTTCAGACTTTCCCCCAAACCTGGGCTTCTCCCCTGGCACTCCCCTCTTCCCCAGCCAGGGATCTGACCAATCTTCTGAATCTGCTCGTGGGGAAGGTGGTGAGGAGCACAACCCTGTGTTTAGGGAGGGCTGCCTACCCACCGGTCCGAAGAAGGGCCAGGCTGTCAACAGGGCGGCGACAGGAAGAAGTGTGGTGGCGGCAGCGGAGGCGGGGAGAAGGGGGGTAGTGGCCAGGGGTCGCGGGGCGCAGGCGGCGCCAGCAGGCTGAAGGGCGAGGGCCGTGTAGGCAGCGGCGGCAGCGGCTGCGGGGGCGGCTCAGCTATGAGCGGCGGGCGGCCGCGCGCGCCCACCGGCCCGGGAGTGGCAGCGATCGCAGTCTCCGGCAGCGGCGGCAGCGGCAGGTGCGCGGGCCGCGGCGCTGGCGCAGGCAGGCGCGGCAGGTCCTGCAGGGCGAGAGCGGTGGCGGGCGGGGCTGGAACGCAGGCCTCAGGCGGCAGCTCGGGCAACGCCAGGTAAGCGCCGGGGCCCCAGGGCGCCAGTGGCTCGGGCCGCAGAGGGAGCGCGGGCAGCGGAGGCAGCTCAGCCAGGGCGAGCGCAGAGGCCGGCGGTGGCCCGGGTCTGAGGCCGGGAGGCAGGCCGGGTAGCGGCGGGTGCGGCAGGGTTGGCGCAGGCGGCGGGGTCAGCGATAGCGACGAGCGGGCCCGGCCCAGCCGCGAGTGAGCGCGGGCGAACCGCGGGTGCGAGCGGGAGCGAGAGAGCCGCTCCGCCAGCTTGGTCGTCGCGGTCGTCGTCACTGCTGTCGCCACTGCGCCAGGACCCCACTCGCGCCCTCCGCTCCGGCCTCTTCCCTCCCGCTGAAAGCCACGCGGAGTAAGGGGGAGCGCCTGGCCAATCGGAGCCGTGCGCCACTGCGTTCCAGCCAATCAAGAGCCAGTGCGCTGACGGCCTACGCGCGTTTTTCGCCAGCGGCCACGACCTACCCCTGGCAGCCAATCAGAGGCAGTAGCGCTCTTTGTCTCCAGTCCCTGTCAATCACTATGTCCCGGGTGCCGCCAGCTACACTAACTCTCCCTGAGACCAGGCGCTGCACACGCGCAGTGGGCGCCCCCACCTGGCCTGAAGGTCCACTGAGTCACCCTTTGGCCACCCTGCCCCGCCCCTGTGCAGTTCCCAATGAAGAGAGTTGTGGCTCTCCTCTTTTGGGGTTTGCCCTTAGTAATTCCTCAAGATCTATGCAGATTTCCATTCAGTTATCTTATAGAAAAGATAAAATGATACTAATTCTGCCCTGGTCGGTGTAGCTCAGTTGGTTAGAGCGTTGTCCTGTGCTCCATAAGGCTGCAGGTTCGATTTCGGGTCAGGGCACATACCCACCTTGCGGATTTGATTCTCCATTCGGGGGGGCATACTGGAGGCAACTGATGATGTTTCTCTCGCTCACATATATGTCTCTCTCGCTTGCTCTCGCTCTCGCTCTCCTCCTTTCTTCTATCTCTCTAGAATCATGAAAAATATATCCTCCAGTGAGGATTTAAAAACAATTTTTTTAACGATATTAATTCAAAAGCAAAGCTTGACTGACCTATAGCATTTATTAACATTGCTAAGAATAGTTGTAACTGACTGATGGGTGAAATTCATAAAGAAGAGAAAATGGGCCCAGCCAGTGTGGCTCAGTGGGTTGAGGGTTGTCCCAGGACTGAGGTCCTGGTTTGATTTCAGGTCAGGGTACATGCCTGATTTGTGAGCTGATTCCCAGCAGCAGGCATGCAGGAGGCAACCGCTGGATGTTTTTCTCTCACGTTGATGTTTCTATCTCTCTCTCTCCCTTACTCTCTCTAAAAAAAATCAATACAAACATTAAAAAAAAAAGAAAAGAAAAAAGAATGGTCAATCTATTTAAAGTCGGAATATAGAAACCTTTATAACAATATTAGAACATTTTTAGGTGGGTTAGGAAGGTATCACCCACTGCCCCCACTGAGACAGTCTGCTCTGTGGCACCTGTGCTCAGATGTTGGCTCCTAATCCTGTTCTCCAGTAAAGAGATGATGTAATTCCATGCCTCAGGGAAGAGAAATACATGATGAGACACTTTGAATATTTTTAGAGAATCAGTAGTTTTGTGAAAAAGGAAAAGTATATAATGATTCTCAAATAGAGCAAAATCAAATGTGGGTGGGCTAAGAGAAATTAGGCTGGAATTCCAATAATGTTTACAGAACCTCCTAAAGGTTGATCCACCCAAAACCTTGTGCATACTGAGGTAACGTGTTTTTTTTGTTTGTTTTTTCCCCCCCAATTTTTATTAATTTATTTTTGTTACAGATGTTGCTCCTTTTCCCCCCTAGACACTCGCCTCCCCATCCCCCCCCAACCCACCAGCATTGTTGTCTATGTCCATTGGTTATGCATACATGCATATAAGTTCTTTGGTTTATCTCATCCACCCCCCCACCCCCCTCCTCTGAGGTTTGTCAGTCTGAACCGTACTCCTTTCTGTGTCTCTGGGTGTATTTTGTTCATCAGCTTATTTTGTTCATTATATTCCACAAATAAGTGAGATCATGTGGTATTTGTCTTTCTCTGATTGGCTTATTTCACTTAGGATAATACTCTCCAGGTCCCTCCGTGAAGTCTCAAAGGATAAGAGAGCTCTCTTTCTTACAGCTGCATAGTGTTTCATTGTATATATGTACCACAGCTTTTTTATCCGCTCATCTATTGATGGACACTTGGGCTGTTTCCAGATCTTAGCTGCTATGAACATAGGGGTACAAATATTCTTTCTAATTGGTGTTTCAGGCTTCTTAGGATGTATTCCTAGAAGTGGGATCACTGGGTCAAATGGCAGATCAATTTTTAATTTTTTGAGGAAGCACCATATTGTTTTCCATAGTGGCTACACCAGTCTGCATTCCCACCAGCAGTGTACTAGAGTCCCCTTTTCTCCACACCCTCACCAGCACTTATTGTTTGATGATTTGTTGATGGCAGCCATTCTGGCAGGTATGAGGTGATACCTCATAGTTGTTTTAATTTGTATCTCTTTGATGATTAGTGACGTTGAGCATTTTTTTCATATGTCTCTTGGCCATTTGTATGTCCTTTTTGGAGAGGTGTCAATTTAGGTCATCTGCCCATTTTTAAATTGGGTTCTTTTTCTTAATTTTGTTGAGTTGTATGAGCACTCTATATATTTTGGAAGTTAATCCCTTATCTGATGTATCATTGGCAATTATGCTCTCCCATATAATGGGTTCCCTTTCCATTTTTTTTTTTCTGGTTTTCCCAAGGAGTTTATTTGGGCAGAACAGGGGATGGAGGGCCCTGTGTCTAAAAGAAGGTGTTGGGCCTCTTGGCGGTGAAGCCTGGCTTGTGCTGGCAACGAAGAACCTGGTGGGGCAACGGAAACTTGATCTTGGAGTCATGGAACTGCTTGACTGCTGGTCGGCGGCGCTTGCTGGCTGCAATCTCTTCCAACTTCATGATCTAGACTGAGTGGGTGCAGGCACAGTGCCGGGCCCCCATGTCTGGGTAGCACTGGGTGACAGCACCCGCAGTGGTCAGGTCCCAATACTCCCGGTACATGTTGTGGGTGCCACTGTGGGAGTCATAGCGCAGCCAGATGCCGAAGTTCTCCACCTGAAGGGGGGATTTTCGAACACCTGCCCACAGTAGACCATTTACCCTGAAGATTTCTTCATCTTCTTCAGTTGAGATACAAAGTACCAGAAGCGGGACTTGGCAACAACATGGTTAGGTGCAAAGATGCTCGTGCGGTAGAGGGGTGTTGTGCGACATTTGGGGGTGAGTAGGCAGCGCCCCACCACCTTGTACTCTCGAAGTGTGCCCGAAGCCTTCATAGTGTTCTCTCTGCGTTTGCCACTACCCAGAAAAGGAAATATCCGCCCTCGCGCAGCCACTCACCATCCCCCTTTCCATTTTCATAGTTGTTTCTTTTGCTTTGCAGAAGCTTTTTAGTTTGATGTAGTCCCATGTATTAATTTTTTCCTTTGTTTCTCTTGCCTTAGGCGTTGTATCAGTGAAAATTCTGCTGCGTATGATGTCTGCAATTTTGTTGCCTACATTTTTTTCCTAGGATTTTTATGGATTCACGTGTCACATTTAAGTCTTTTATTCATTTTGAGTTTATTCTTGTGTATGGTGTAAGTTGGTGGTCTAGTTTCATTTTTTGCATGTAGCTGTCTTGAGATAACATTTTGATCTCCACATAAGTTATCATAAACCAGGCGATAAAGATGAACTGAGTTCCTCATGGGGTGTCAAGTCCCATTGTTACTGGAGGGATGAGGGAGCCAGATTCCCTTGACACTCGTGGGAGTGATGTGGCTCTTGCAGTATCTTCAGAAAATGAATTTTCTAAGACTCACACGGGTGAATGAATGGTCTTTATTGGCGTGGAATTATGTTCCTGAGGTTGTAATGTCCCAGCTCCCTTAACTCAGTCCTAGAAAAGGGGCAGCTGTGGGTTCAGTAGAACTAGAAACAGGGCCAGTGTCTGGAGTGGCTGTTCCATGATGAAACCAGGTCCAGATCAGCATCAGTCTAGATTCAGTCCATTCATCCATGGTGTGGAGTCCATATGGCTGTGAGCCATGTGGGTAAATGCAGGGGAATGCTCCCCCTGCAATAGGAGTTCCAAGAGGGGAGTGGGCACTTTCCTCTGTCTAGTTTCAGAAACTTGCAGTGGCCACACCTATTCTGACCACTGATTGGCTCCCAAGTGTGACAGACAGGTAGGTAAGGACCTTCCCACATGCTCTAAACTGCCTTTGTCCAGGGCATGCTCTAAACTGCCTTTGTCCAGTCCCTTCCCCCATCAATCAGCCATAACAGACCTGCAGTGTTAAACTATAGCTTTCTGGCAAAAGTTGTATAAATGGCATGCCTATATTACCCTGTCTTCCCTTCACTCCTTTCCTGTTAAATAATAACCAGGTTATTGTAACAGCATCACCATCAACTCTATTCAACTTGAATTCTTCAGTTAAAACTTCACCAGGTTGCAAGAAAAGGTGTGTGCTTGGAACGACTCAGAACACAGAGGCTCATAGAGACTGATCCTGGGACTGGGTCAAAGTTCAGAATAGGGGATCAATCCCCAATTGGGCAACCTCCATTCCAGACCCAGCCTAGGAGAATGATTTGTTCTGTGTTTCTGGGTGAGTCCATTTGTAATCACAAGATGAGAAAATAAAGTGATCCAGCTGCACTGATACTGATAATGGATTAGTAACTGGCTTTTTAAGATGTTTGAAAATATTCAGTAATCTGAGATAACAAATATCTGACTTATTCATTTCCAGGAGCGTTTAGGGAGATGTTACTGTTTAGATCCTTCCCCACCCTCTGTTAAGAGATCAAGTAGATTATGTATGTAATTGTTTGAAACACCTAAAGGAATTGAATTAATCAGGCTTGTAAGGCAAGTAAAATATTGTGGTGGGGGGGGTTGGCCGGTTTGGCTCAGCAGTTAGAGCATTGGCACGTGGACCAGTGAGACCCGGGTTCTCTTCCCCAGCCCTGGTCCCGGTTATGCGGGAGGCAACCAGTCGATGTGTCTCTCTCACATCATCTTCTCTCTCTCTCTCTCTCTCCCTCCCTCCCTCCCTCCTACTCTATCTGAAGATAAATGGGAAAATGTCCTCAGGTAAAGATTAAAAAGATAAAATCAATAAAAAGAAAAAATATTTTAATATATTGGGGGACATCAATCTTTCAAATTTATAATCTAATTGAACATTAATAAAAAAGTGTGAAAGTGAGTTTTATATCCAAATTATAAGATTAATCAGTACAGTGATGTTCAGAAGCAAGAGTAAAGGCTTAAGGAAAAGGGGATTTTAGTTTAATAACTTTAATAAAGTGATTATATATTAACACACAAATAACGCACAAGTCCTCTAACTTGGATGTGGCTCCCCCACTAAATTGTTGCCAAGTGATGCCCCCTCTCCAAGGGCAGGCTTGAAGCTGTTCTGTTCTCATGGTTTCTCCCATCAGAGCAAAGCCCCTAACACACAGCCACACTATTTGTTGAATGAATGAATGAATGAATGAATGAATGAATGAATGAGGTGCAGAGTGGAGACTATAGGCCCAGGGGACCCTAACCCCAGGAGGCCAATCCCATTCCCCAACCCCTGCCATGGCATACAAAGGCAAATAGGGAAGCACATCGCCTTTATTAATACTTCCAGCCCACAGGAGACCCCAGGCCAGAGACCAAGCCCAGGGGCCTGGCCGTCCTCGCCAAGCAGACCAGGCTCTGGTACAGAGGCACTCAGGATGGGTAGTGGATCAGCTCAGGTGCTCAGCATTTCCCAACGGCCTGGGAAGAGGCAGAGCAGAGCCCTGGTGAGGTGCCCCCTCCTCACCTCCTGGGGAAAACTGAGCCCTCTCTCTCCTCTGGTCTCTGAGGTTAGTCACTTAGCAGACAGTTACATGTGGTCTGAGAGCCTGCCATCCCTCCCAAGAGCTGGGGGTATCCCCAAGTGCAGCTTGAAGGGGTGATAATGGCGGCATGGGGAGAGTGGGGGACAGGGTCACCGTGCTTCCTCTCACCTTCATAGCCATTTTCCAGTGGGCTACTGCTGCCACTCTTCACCTCAGGGCCCCCTGAAGTACAGACAGACAAGCCAGGGAACCCAGGTCACAAAACTTTTGAGTATTCCCCCTAGCTTTACCCCAGGCCTTGGGAGACCCCCACTCACCAAAGGACCTGGGGCCCAGCTCTGGCCTCAGCTGCCCATAGGACCCTGGGGGGAGGGGCAGAAGGTAGGAGCCCTGAGTCCCCGATGGTCCTTGTTCTGGTCTGTCACCTCCCCATCTTAGTCCAGGTTCCAGGCTCATGCTCAGGGCCTCCTGCTCTCCCTCTAGTCTCATCCATTTCTGTCCCCCTCACACTCCTTCCACCAATAATGTCCCCTCCATTTCTGTAGGGCTGTGGGGTGGGGTGGGGTGGGCCTGGGCCCAGGACCCAGCTCCCTAAAGCCACCCCTCATCCCCCTCACAATGTTCTTCCACACACCCCATTACCTGGCTGTCTCGCAACCTCTGGATATGCACCTCTGGCCCCATATTCGGACTCTAAGGCAGGCCCCCAAGGTTGGAGGGAGGGCCAAGGAGAGCCCCTCAGAGCCTCAGTCTGATCTGCAGGAGGAGAGCTGGCGTGGGAACCACTGCCCACCGGACCTGGACATCCAGAATGCCCCAGTCCTCCCAGAGCCTCAGAGGCCCCACCCACTTGGCCTTGTCCCAACAGCCCTTACCAGGCTTCACTCTGCTCCCTGAATTCTCATTTCTTACCATTTCCTTCAGAGGCTGGAGCTGCAACTTTGGGGTATACCGGTGCTTCCTCACCATACCCTGCAAGAGATCCATGTGATTCATTGCTGACCAGCCCTTAGATGTCCCTTCCCCTCACCCCCTGCACTCTGTCCCCTGGGTCCAACTCACCGTTTCTAAGGCCATTGGCCCCAGGGAACTCTGGAGGAGATAAGAGATCAGAGGCTTTAGTGGCCCCTGAGCCTGGAGCCCCTCTACTCCACCCTCCCCAACTCAACCCTCAGGCACCTAGCTGCGGAAGGGCCTCAGCGAAGACCGCAGCTCCCAGACCACCATTCCTGTAACTAAAACCTGCAAGAGACAGATTGGAGAGGGGCTGGAGTGGGAGGTGGACAGCATTGGGGAAGCCAGGGTGACTAGCTCATGGAGAGACTGACAGACTGACTCAGAGACCACCTAGAGAGGGCCTATCACATCTCCCTGCGCAACCTTCCGAAAGCCTTCCCCGACTTCTCTCTGGGCAGCTTCCCTTTCCCCCTGGCCCGTCTGTCACTCCACCCTCACCTGAGATAAGATCGCACCTGGCTCTGGACACGTTATAGCCCAGTGTATAGCAAATATGTGCTGGGCAAATAATGAAAGAGACAGACAGACACCACAACGATAGCAACAAGGAGGGCTTGCCATGAAGGAAGCACCAGGTCATGCCCAAGATGAGGGCCCTGGGGGCTCACCAACTTTCTGAGGTTTGAGGCCATCACCAAAGCCTAGGATAGAGGAAACGGGGGTCAGAGATGAGATGGGGGAGGGTCAGAAATAACCACAAGAAGGGGTAATGGAAGGAAGAAGAATTCAGACAAAGGGCCTCCTCACCCAGTTCTGCTCCTGGTCCATAGCCATTCAAAGGGTGGTACCCTGTGAGGAGAATGGAGATCAGTGGGGGAGGATCCAGATCTTCCCAGGTATGGATCTAAGAAACTCTGTGGAGAAAGAAGGGACTCTCCCTATCCAAGAATCAGAATAACTGAGTTTAGAAAGCAGCAGGAGAGAAGGAGGGTAGACTCAGGAGGGACTTTCCTGGCCTGAACAGCTGAGGTAGCCTGGGAATAAGGGTAATGGGGGAGTGACCCTGATCTGGCATGGGGACAGAAGCAGACTCACACCTGCTTTCTGAGGTTTCGGTCCCCACTGGATGGCTGGAGTCGGTGCTAGGAAGAAAGCCAGGGACAGGAGTGAGCCCAGGGCCAGGCAGGTTGGGACTGCTACAGCCTGCCATGGGGGCAAGGGCTTGGGGGAGCTGCCATATTGGGGGTCACATGCGGTCTCAGGGCCAGAGTTCAAGCTTTTCTTCAGCTGGCTCACAAGCCTCACTCAGTTGCAGAACGTGCATAGGGGCTTCTGAGCAGCCCAGCCAGGCCCTGCCCCTCCTGGAACCAGGTATACCACTGCCCCTTGCCCCCCACTCCACACTGACCTGGGAACTTGCCATTCTGTACTGGGGGAGGGGGCTGGGATCCGGGGCCCCAGCCACCTGCTTTATCAGAAGGGCCCCCTGGAGTGGGAAGCCGGGGGACAGGCATTGGAGGCATCTTCCCATTGCAAGGACCTAGACGGGAGAAGGGAAAGGGCAGTAAGCCCAGACCAGTGCCTACCCCAACTGCCCTGCTGGCCTTGGCTTGGCCAGTCCACCAGCCTGCAGTACCTTCTAGGGCAAACACAGCTTCCAAAGGGGGTACATTGCCAGGTCAGGAAAAGCCCAGTTCCTGTGGGTCACAACTTGCTCTGGGGCCCAGGTGACCCAGCCACCTTACACATTCCCGCTATTTGCCCACCCAGCCCCAAGGCCTTTCAGCAACATCTCTCCTCCCTCCCTCCTGCCCACCTCCAGCCCCTGGGGCCTCACCTGGCTGGGCCCCCAGCCCATTTCCGTTGCCATTTCCTGGAGAGGAAAAGCAGGGATGTGCAGGGTAGTATTTGTGGGTGGGGGGGAGGGTCCTGGAAGAAGAGGTAGGAGATAGGGGACAGAGATAGGGGGCTCTCTCACTTGCCTGGCTTCTGAGGTTTCACACCCTCTTCCAGACCTGTAGGAGAAACAGAGAGACAGCTTCAGAGGGGACCAGCCCCTCCCTAGGAGTGAGCCCTCTCTACCTGATACTGAAACCCTCATTGTACTCACCTGGTGGGAGCCCATTTCCTGGTGTGTATCCTGGGAGGAAGAGCAGGAATGAGGGCTGAGGTGGGGGGAGACTTTAGGTGGAGGTGGGAGAGGGGCTCACCTGGCTTTGGAGGGCTCATGCCCCCTCCTAGGCCTGGGGAGAGACAGGGGGAGGCTGAGTGACAGATGGACTCCACTCTGCCCTTTCTCTTTCCCAGGACCCAACTCTTTGCCCCATGGAGCCCTGTGCCATCTCTTCCCCTCCACCTCTCAGAGCTCCATGCCTGCTCCGCCTCCCTCACCTGGCTGGGTCCCTTCACTGGGGAAGGTTCCAGCTCCTGGCCAATTCCTGTAAACTGGGGAGACAGGCTGGGGGCTATGAGGGGGACAGGGGTAGAGGGAATAGACAGTTTCTGGAGGTCGGGGCGGGGGGGGCAATTCTGACACCAATGTCAATTCTAGGAGTTTTCCAACACCAGTAATTTTCAGATACCAGCTGGGTGTCCTACAACTTAATTCCATTCTGGCACTATCTACATGGAGATAGTGTCAGATCCCACATTTAAGGGCTCAGTCCCACAATACTGTGCCCTCCTTCCACTTCGGGTGCCAGTTGCCAGTCCAGGTTGTCATCTGTGCTTCTGATCAACCAGCTATATAAATCAGAGGTTCCAATGACCCCCTCTTTGGATTCAATTAATTTTCTAGAATGGCTCCCAGAACTGAGGAAAACACATACTAGATCACAAGTTTATTATAAAAGGATTCAGCTCATGCCCAGCTCATGCCCAGTCTGTGTGGCTCAGTGCACTGAGCGTTGTCCCATGGACTGAGGTCCCGGTTGGATTCCCATTCAAAAAAGTTGCAACCCTCCAATCACAAGGTGGGTTACCCTGGCACTGGCCCCACCCATAGGTGACCTAGGGGCTTTCCAAAAGTCACCTCATTAACACAACAAAAGAAATTTTATGGCTCTCAGCACTTAGGAAATTCCAAGTCTTTTAGGAGCCAGCTCTGTGCCAGGAATGGGAGGAAGACCAAGTATATATTTCTTAATTTTATTTATTTATTTTTGTTAATCGTTCCTCTGAGGATATTTTTTCCATTGATTTTTAGAGAGTGGAAGGGAGGGAAGAAGGAAGGAGGAGGAGCAGAGGGAGAGAGATCGAGAGAGAAACATCGACATGAAAGAGATACATGGATTGGTTGCCTCCTGAGCTTGCCCTGACTGGGGTCCAGGGATCCAACCAGCGACCCTTCGGTGCTCCAACCAATGTTCTAACCACTGAGAAACACTGTCCAGAGCTATATTTCATATTATAAATCACAATATCACAGTGTGGGTAGAGAGAAAGGGTTTACCTGGCTTCTGAGGCTTTATGCCCTCACCAATGCCTAGAGAAGAGATGGGAGAAGGTGAGGGATCCATTACCCATCCACTGGGCGTCTCCTCCAGAACCTAGCATCTGGCCCGCTCCACCACCTGCCCACTCTACCTGCCCACCCCACTACCTGGTCCATGACCAATGGGAACCACAGGGCCTGTGGAGACAGGACAGGGACAGACAGAACAAGGCTGGGAGGTAGGCTGCTTTTTTCCCAAGTTTAGGAGCCAGAAGCCCTGGGCCCTCCTCTGCCACATGCCACCTCCATTTACTTGCCAACTCTGTGTTCTCCAAGACTGGCAGGAGCCCAGAGGGGACCATCAGATCAGGGTCTGGGTGAAATAACCACCCTCACCCCGTCCAAGAGCACCCAACTCTCCTTTTCCAGCTTCTCTCAACCGCTCACTACCTACCTGCATTGTAGTCATCCTGAGCTGGGGGCTAGTAAGGGTGGGAAGGATGCACAGGGGGGTTGGGACCCTAGATAAGGTGGGGTGAAGGCTGGCATGTGTCCTTCAGGGATCCTGGAGGCGGTCTCCAGCCTCTTTTCCTTTTTTTTTTTTTTTTTTTTATCAAAATTGCCCCTCAAAAGCCTGGAGGGAAATGGGAGAGGAGGCAGGGATGGACCCTCAAAAGATTTCACCAGTCTCACCTGGCTGGGCTGCCAGGCCGTTTCCGAATTCTGAAGGAACATATCAAAATGGGGTGTAAATGGGGGACAGGCAGCTCTGAGTTCGGAAGAGGTAGAGAAAGACAAGCAGGGTTGAGGCACACCTGGCTTCTGGGGTTTCACACCTGCTCCAACGCCTGGTGGAGAGACAGGCAACAGGTGAGGGACCCAGGCCCCATCCCTGCACCTCCCCAGAACCCTGGCCTACCCATACCTGGTCCATAGCCATTTTGAGCTGCAGGGCCTGTGGGGAGAAGGTGGGGGAATGATAAAGCTGGCTGTGGGCTAAGGGGCTGAGGCCAGCACTGGGGGTCCCTTGGTCTTGCCTCCAACTCCTCCCCCGATGGTCCTTGGTGCCCCCGACACCCTCCACTCCTGAAGCAGGTAGTGTCCCTCTTCTTAGAGTCATGCACAGACCCCTGCTCAATGCACTTAGTGTTGAGGGAGGCGGTGAAAGGGAGAGGCCTGAGAGACATGAGGGGGGGGACAGGATGGCTGTCCTCTCACCCGTTTCTAGGCCTGGGGAGACAGGGTGGCTAACATAGACTCTGCCAGGCCTCCCAGCTCTTGCTTCTCTCCTCCTTCCCCATCCCTCAGGACCCTGGCCCAGCTGCCCTCACCCAGCCCGGCGGCTCCCAGTCCACTTCCATTACCATGTCCTGGGGAGGACAACTGGGCTGGCCTGGGGGGCAGTATGTGGAGGGGTTCAGTAAAGGCAGGACAGAGTCAGGCAGCCTCAGAGAGGAGGTGGGGATGCCGGGGGAGGGGGTCTTTCCCCTCACCTGCTTTCTGAGGTTTCACTCCCCCTCCCAGGCCACGGTCCAATACCCCATGTCCCCTCTACTGGGCACCTAGTTCTCCGCGCCACACCCTGCCCCAGCCCCAGCCCCGGCCCCTGCCCCTGCCCCTGCCCCTGCCGCAGTTCCTAACCCTGCCCTCTCCCTCTAAGAAGCCTGGGCTCCTGCCCCAGAGAAAGCTGAGGCAGATCCCGGAGAGGGACAGGGATGTGAGTAGGGGCTGCTCTGGCTTCAGAGGGTCCGGGAATAGAGAGACAAGACTACAGCAGGACTCACCGGGCTTCTGGGGCTTCATGCCACCCCCAAAGCCTGAAGAAGATTTGGGAGCAGGTGAGGGACCTGGGAGCCCCCTCTCAGGGCCTCCCCAGGTTCCTACCCACTCCTACCTGCTCCATATCCGTTCTGGGCTGCCGGGCCTGGGGAAAAGGGAGGGTGAGCTGAAAGGACTAGGGGTCTGGCTGAGGTGGAGGTAAGGTCCCACTCTGGGACCAAGCCAGAAAGCTGGTATCCTAGAAGCTTCCTCCTAGTGCCTGTCAAATATTCGCCATTCCTGGCCCTCCACGGCCTGGGTGGCAGGCAGCAGAAGACACCCCGATAGACACACAGCCCCACACCAGTCCTACCTGGCTGCGCTCCCAACCCGTTCCTAAATCCTGGGGGGATATTTTTCAGTGGGGTGAGAACGGGGGGGCAGGGAGCTCTGAGTTTTGCGAAGGTGGAGAAAGATAGGCAGGGTTGAGGCTCACCTGGCTTCTGGGGTTTCACACCTGCTCCAACGCCTGGTGGAGAGACAGGCAACAGGTGAGGGACCCAGGCCCCATCCCTGCACCTCCCCAGAACCCTGGCCTACCCATACCTGGTCCATAGCCATTTTGAGCTGCAGGGCCTGTGGGGAGAAGGTGGGGGAATGATAAAGCTGGCTGTGGGCTAAGGGGCTGAGGCCAGCACTGGGGGTCCCTTGGTCTTGCCTCCAACTCCTCCCCCGATGGTCCTTGGTGCCCCCGACACCCTCCACTCCTGAAGCAGGTAGTGTCCCTCTTCTTAGAGTCATGCACAGACCCCTGCTCAATGCACTTAGTGTTGAGGGAGGCGGTGAAAGGGAGAGGCCTGAGAGACATGAGGGGGGGGACAGGATGGCTGTCCTCTCACCCGTTTCTAGGCCTGGGGAGACAGGGTGGCTAACATAGACTCTGCCAGGCCTCCCAGCTCTTGCTTCTCTCCTCCTTCCCCATCCCTCAGGACCCTGGCCCAGCTGCCCTCACCCAGCCCGGCGGCTCCCAGTCCACTTCCATTACCGTGTCCTGGGGAGGACAACTGGGCTGGCCTGAGGGGCAGTATGTGGAGGGGTTCAGTAAAGGCAGGACAGAGTCAGGCAGCCTCAGAGAGGAGGTGGGGATGCCGGGGGAGGGGGTCTTTCCCCTCACCTGCTTTCTGAGGTTTCACTCCCCCTCCCAGGCCACGGTCCAATACCCCATGTCCCCTCTACTGGGCACCCAGTTCTCCGTGCCACACCCTGCCCCAGCCCCAGCCCCGGCCCCTGCCCCTGCCCCTGCCCCTGCCGCAGTTCCTAACCCTGCCCTCTCCCTCTAAGAAGCCTGGGCTCCTGCCCCAGAGAAAGCTGAGGCAGATCCCGGAGAGGGACAGGGATGTGAGTAGGGGGTGCTCTGGCTTCAGAGGGTCCGGGAATAGAGAGACAAGACTACAGCAGGACTCACCGGGCTTCTGGGGCTTCATGCCACCCCCAAAGCCTGAAGAAGATTTGGGAGCAGGTGAGGGACCTGGGAGCCCCCTCTCAGGGCCTCCCCAGGTTCCTACCCTCTCCTACCTGCTCCATATCCGTTCTGGGCTGCCGGGCCTGGGGAAAAGGGAGGGTGAGCTGAAAGGACTAGGGGTCTGGCTGAGATGGAGGTAAGGTCCCACTCTGGGACCAAGCCAGAAAGCTGGTATCCTAGAAGCTTCCTCCTAGTGCCTGTCAAATATTCGCCATTCCTGGCCCTCCACGGCCTGGGTGGCAGGCAGCAGAAGACACCCAGATAGACACACAGCCCCACACCAGTCCTACCTGGCTGCGCTCCCAACCCGTTCCTAAATCCTGGGGGGGATATTTTTCAGTGGGGTGAGAACGGGGGGCAGGGAGCTCTGAGTTTTGCGAAGGTGGAGAAAGATAGGCAGGGTTGAGGCTCACCTGGCTTCTGGGGTTTCACACCTGCTCCAACGCCTGGTGGAGAGACAGGCAACAGGTGAGGGACCCAGGCCCCATCCCTGCACCTCCCCAGAACCCTGGCCTACCCATACCTGGTCCATAGCCATTTTGAGCTGCAGGGCCTGTGGGGAGAAGGTGGGGGAATGATAAAGCTGGCTGTGGGCTAAGGGGCTGAGGCCAGCACTGGGGGTCCCTTGGTCTTGCCTCCAACTCCTCCCCCGATGGTCCTTGGTGCCCCCGACACCCTCCACTCCTGAAGCAGGTAGTGTCCCTCTTCTTAGAGTCATGCACAGACCCCTGCTCAATGCACTTAGTGTTGAGGGAGGCGGTGAAAGGGAGAGGCCTGAGAGACATGAGGGGGGGGACAGGATGGCTGTCCTCTCACCCGTTTCTAGGCCTGGGGAGACAGGGTGGCTAACATAGACTCAGCCAGGCCTCCCAGCTCTTGCTTCTCTCCTCCTTCCCCATCCCTCAGGACCCTGGCCCAGCTGCCCTCACCCAGCCCGGCGGCTCCCAGTCCACTTCCATTACCGTGTCCTGGGGAGGACAACTGGGCTGGCCTGGGGGGCAGTATGTGGAGGGGTTCAGTAAAGGCAGGACAGAGTCAGGCAGCCTCAGAGAGGAGGTGGGGATGCCGGGGGAGGGGGTCTTTCCCCTCACCTGGTTTCTGAGGTTTCACTCCCCCTCCCAGGCCACGGTCCAATACCCCATGTCCCCTCTACTGGGCACCTAGTTCTCCGCGCCACACCCTGCCCCAGCCCCAGCCCCTGCCCCTGCCCCTGCCCCTGCCCCTGCCGCAGTTCCTAACCCTGCCCTCTCCCTCTAAGAAGCCTGGGCTCCTGCCCCAGAGAAAGCTGAGGCAGATCCCGGAGAGGGACAGGGATGTGAGTAGGGGGTGCTCTGGCTTCAGAGTGTCCGGGAATAGAGAGACAAGACTACAGCAGGACTCACCGGGCTTCTGGGGCTTCATGCCACCCCCAAAGCCTGAAGAAGATTTGGGAGCAGGTGAGGGACCTGGGAGCCCCCTCTCAGGGCCTCCCCAGGTTCCTACCCTCTCCTACCTGCTCCATATCCGTTCTGGGCTGCCGGGCCTGGGGAAAAGGGAGGGTGAGCTGAAAGGACTAGGGGTCTGGCTGAGGTGGAGGTAAGGTCCCACTCTGGGACCAAGCCAGAAAGCTGGTATCCTAGAAGCTTCCTCCTAGTGCCTGTCAAATATTCGCCATTCCTGGCCCTCCACGGCCTGGGTGGCAGGCAGCAGAAGACACCCAGATAGACACACAGCCCCACACCAGTCCTACCTGGCTGCGCTCCCAACCCGTTCCTAAATCCTGGGGGGGATATTTTTCAGTGGGGTGAGAACGGGGGGCAGGGAGCTCTGAGTTTTGCGAAGGTGGAGAAAGATAGGCAGGGTTGAGGCTCACCTGGCTTCTGGGGTTTCACACCTGCTCCAACGCCTGGTGGAGAGACAGGCAACAGGTGAGGGACCCAGGCCCCATCCCTGCACCTCCCCAGAACCCTGGCCTACCCATACCTGGTCCATAGCCATTTTGAGCTGCAGGGCCTGTGGGGAGAAGGTGGGGGAATGATAAAGCTGGCTGTGGGCTAAGGGGCTGAGGCCAGCACTGGGGGTCCCTTGGTCTTGCCTCCAACTCCTCCCCCAATGGTCCTTGGTGCCCCCGACACCCTCCACTCCTGAAGCAGGTAGTGTCCCTCTTCTTAGAGTCATGCACAGACCCCTGCTCAATGCACTTAGTGTTGAGGGAGGCGGTGAAAGGGAGAGGCCTGAGAGACATGAGGGGGGGGACAGGATGGCTGTCCTCTCACCCGTTTCTAGGCCTGGGGAGACAGGGTGGCTAACATAGACTCTGCCAGGCCTCCCAGCTCTTGCTTCTCTCCTCCTTCCCCATCCCTCAGGACCCTGGCCCAGCTGCCCTCACCCAGCCCGGCGGCTCCCAGTCCACTTCCATTACCGTGTCCTGGGGAGGACAACTGGGCTGGCCTGGGGGGCAGTATGTGGAGGGGTTCAGTAAAGGCAGGACAGAGTCAGGCAGCCTCAGAGAGGAGGTGGGGATGCCGGGGGAGGGGGTCTTTCCCCTCACCTGCTTTCTGAGGTTTCACTCCCCCTCCCAGGCCACGGTCCAATACCCCATGTCCCCTCTACTGGGCACCCAGTTCTCCGTGCCACACCCTGCCCCAGCCCCAGCCCCGGCCCCGGCCCCTGCCCCTGCCCCTGCCGCAGTTCCTAACCCTGCCCTCTCCCTCTAAGAAGCCTGGGCTCCTGCCCCAGAGAAAGCTGAGGCAGATCCCGGAGAGGGACAGGGATGTGAGTAGGGGGTGCTCTGGCTTCAGAGGGTCCGGGAATAGAGAGACAAGACTACAGCAGGACTCACCGGGCTTCTGGGGCTTCATGCCACCCCCAAAGCCTGAAGAAGATTTGGGAGCAGGTGAGGGACCTGGGAGCCCCCTCTCAGGGCCTCCCCAGGTTCCTACCCTCTCCTACCTGCTCCATATCCGTTCTGGGCTGCCGGGCCTGGGGAAAAGGGAGGGTGAGCTGAAAGGACTAGGGGTCTGGCTGAGATGGAGGTAAGGTCCCACTCTGGGACCAAGCCAGAAAGCTGGTATCCTAGAAGCTTCCTCCTAGTGCCTGTCAAATATTCGCCATTCCTGGCCCTCCACGGCCTGGGTGGCAGGCAGCAGAAGACACCCAGATAGACACACAGCCCCACACCAGTCCTACCTGGCTGCGCTCCCAACCCGTTCCTAAATCCTGGGGGGGATATTTTTCAGTGGGGTGAGAACGGGGGGGCAGGGAGCTCTGAGTTTTGCGAAGGTGGAGAAAGATAGGCAGGGTTGAGGCTCACCTGGCTTCTGGGGTTTCACACCTGCTCCAACGCCTGGTGGAGAGACAGGCAACAGGTGAGGGACCCAGGCCCCATCCCTGCACCTCCCCAGAACCCTGGCCTACCCATACCTGGTCCATAGCCATTTTGAGCTGCAGGGCCTGTGGGGAGAAGGTGGGGGAATGATAAAGCTGGCTGTGGGCTAAGGGGCTGAGGCCAGCACTGGGGGTCCCTTGGTCTTGCCTCCAACTCCTCCCCCGATGGTCCTTGGTGCCCCCGACACCCTCCACTCCTGAAGCAGGTAGTGTCCCTCTTCTTAGAGTCATGCACAGACCCCTGCTCAATGCACTTAGTGTTGAGGGAGGCGGTGAAAGGGAGAGGCCTGAGAGACATGAGGGGGGGGACAGGATGGCTGTCCTCTCACCCGTTTCTAGGCCTGGGGAGACAGGGTGGCTAACATAGACTCTGCCAGGCCTCCCAGCTCTTGCTTCTCTCCTCCTTCCCCATCCCTCAGGACCCTGGCCCAGCTGCCCTCACCCAGCCCGGCGGCTCCCAGTCCACTTCCATTACCGTGTCCTGGGGAGGACAACTGGGCTGGCCTGGGGGGCAGTATGTGGAGGGGTTCAGTAAAGGCAGGACAGAGTCAGGCAGCCTCAGAGAGGAGGTGGGGATGCCGGGGGAGGGGGTCTTTCCCCTCACCTGCTTTCTGAGGTTTCACTCCCCCTCCCAGGCCACGGTCCAATACCCCATGTCCCCTCTACTGGGCACCCAGTTCTCCGTGCCACACCCTGCCCCAGCCCCAGCCCCGGCCCCGGCCCCTGCCCCTGCCCCTGCCGCAGTTCCTAACCCTGCCCTCTCCCTCTAAGAAGCCTGGGCTCCTGCCCCAGAGAAAGCTGAGGCAGATCCCGGAGAGGGACAGGGATGTGAGTAGGGGGTGCTCTGGCTTCAGAGGGTCCGGGAATAGAGAGACAAGACTACAGCAGGACTCACCGGGCTTCTGGGGCTTCATGCCACCCCCAAAGCCTGAAGAAGATTTGGGAGCAGGTGAGGGACCTGGGAGCCCCCTCTCAGGGCCTCCCCAGGTTCCTACCCACTCCTACCTGCTCCATATCCGTTCTGGGCTGCCGGGCCTGGGGAAAAGGGAGGGTGAGCTGAAAGGACTAGGGGTCTGGCTGAGGTGGAGGTAAGGTCCCACTCTGGGACCAAGCCAGAAAGCTGGTATCCTAGAAGCTTCCTCCTAGTGCCTGTCAAATATTCGCCATTCCTGGCCCTCCACGGCCTGGGTGGCAGGCAGCAGAAGACACCCAGATAGACACACAGCCCCACACCAGTCCTACCTGGCTGCGCTCCCAACCCGTTCCTAAATCCTGGGGGGGATATTTTTCAGTGGGGTGAGAACGGGGGGCAGGGAGCTCTGAGTTTTGCGAAGGTGGAGAAAGATAGGCAGGGTTGAGGCTCACCTGGCTTCTGGGGTTTCACACCTGCTCCAACGCCTGGTGGAGAGACAGGCAACAGGTGAGGGACCCAGGCCCCATCCCTGCACCTCCCCAGAACCCTGGCCTACCCATACCTGGTCCATAGCCATTTTGAGCTGCAGGGCCTGTGGGGAGAAGGTGGGGGAATGATAAAGCTGGCTGTAGGCTAAGGGGCTGAGGCCAGCACTGGGGGTCCCTTGGTCTTGCCTCCAACTCCTCCCCCGATGGTCCTTGGTGCCCCCGACACCCTCCACTCCTGAAGCAGGTAGTGTCCCTCTTCTTAGAGTCATGCACAGACCCCTGCTCAATGCACTTAGTGTTGAGGGAGGCGGTGAAAGGGAGAGGCCTGAGAGACATGAGGGGGGGGACAGGATGGCTGTCCTCTCACCCGTTTCTAGGCCTGGGGAGACAGGGTGGCTAACATAGACTCTGCCAGGCCTCCCAGCTCTTGCTTCTCTCCTCCTTCCCCATCCCTCAGGACCCTGGCCCAGCTGCCCTCACCCAGCCCGGCGGCTCCCAGTCCACTTCCATTACCGTGTCCTGGGGAGGACAACTGGGCTGGCCTGGGGGGCAGTATGTGGAGGGGTTCAGTAAAGGCAGGACAGAGTCAGGCAGCCTCAGAGAGGAGGTGGGGATGCCGGGGGAGGGGGTCTTTCCCCTCACCTGCTTTCTGAGGTTTCACTCCCCCTCCCAGGCCACGGTCCAATACCCCATGTCCCCTCTACTGGGCACCCAGTTCTCCGTGCCACACCCTGCCCCAGCCCCAGCCCCGGCCCCGGCCCCTGCCCCTGCCCCTGCCGCAGTTCCTAACCCTGCCCTCTCCCTCTAAGAAGCCTGGGCTCCTGCCCCAGAGAAAGCTGAGGCAGATCCCGGAGAGGGACAGGGATGTGAGTAGGGGGTGCTCTGGCTTCAGAGGGTCCGGGAATAGAGAGACAAGACTACAGCAGGACACACCGGGCTTCTGGGGCTTCATGCCACCCCCAAAGCCTGAAGAAGATTTGGGAGCAGGTGAGGGACCTGGGAGCCCCCTCTCAGGGCCTCCCCAGGTTCCTACCCTCTCCTACCTGCTCCATATCCGTTCTGGGCTGCCGGGCCTGGGGAAAAGGGAGGGTGAGCTGAAAGGACTAGGGGTCTGGCTGAGGTGGAGGTAAGGTCCCACTCTGGGACCAAGCCAGAAAGCTGGTATCCTAGAAGCTTCCTCCTAGTGCCTGTCAAATATTCGCCATTCCTGGCCCTCCACGGCCTGGGTGGCAGGCAGCAGAAGACACCCAGATAGACACACAGCCCCACACCAGTCCTACCTGGCTGCGCTCCCAACCCGTTCCTAAATCCTGGGGGGGATATTTTTCAGTGGGGTGAGAACGGGGGGCAGGGAGCTCTGAGTTTTGCGAAGGTGGAGAAAGATAGGCAGGGTTGAGGCTCACCTGGCTTCTGGGGTTTCACACCTGCTCCAACGCCTGGTGGAGAGACAGGCAACAGGTGAGGGACCCAGGCCCCATCCCTGCACCTCCCCAGAACCCTGGCCTACCCATACCTGGTCCATAGCCATTTTGAGCTGCAGGGCCTGTGGGGAGAAGGTGGGGGAATGATAAAGCTGGCTGTGGGCTAAGGGGCTGAGGCCAGCACTGGGGGTCCCTTGGTCTTGCCTCCAACTCCTCCCCCGATGGTCCTTGGTGCCCCCGACACCCTCCACTCCTGAAGCAGGTAGTGTCCCTCTTCTTAGAGTCATGCACAGACCCCTGCTCAATGCACTTAGTGTTGAGGGAGGCGGTGAAAGGGAGAGGCCTGAGAGACATGAGGGGGGGGACAGGATGGCTGTCCTCTCACCCGTTTCTAGGCCTGGGGAGACAGGGTGGCTAACATAGACTCTGCCAGGCCTCCCAGCTCTTGCTTCTCTCCTCCTTCCCCATCCCTCAGGACCCTGGCCCAGCTGCCCTCACCCAGCCCGGCGGCTCCCAGTCCACTTCCATTACCGTGTCCTGGGGAGGACAACTGGGCTGGCCTGGGGGGCAGTATGTGGAGGGGTTCAGTAAAGGCAGGACAGAGTCAGGCAGCCTCAGAGAGGAGGTGGGGATGCCGGGGGAGGGGGTCTTTCCCCTCACCTGCTTTCTGAGGTTTCACTCCCCCTCCCAGGCCACGGTCCAATACCCCATGTCCCCTCTACTGGGCACCCAGTTCTCCGTGCCACACCCTGCCCCAGCCCCAGCCCCGGCCCCGGCCCCTGCCCCTGCCCCTGCCGCAGTTCCTAACCCTGCCCTCTCCCTCTAAGAAGCCTGGGCTCCTGCCCCAGAGAAAGCTGAGGCAGATCCCGGAGAGGGACAGGGATGTGAGTAGGGGGTGCTCTGGCTTCAGAGGGTCCGGGAATAGAGAGACAAGACTACAGCAGGACTCACCGGGCTTCTGGGGCTTCATGCCACCCCCAAAGCCTGAAGAAGATTTGGGAGCAGGTGAGGGACCTGGGAGCCCCCTCTCAGGGCCTCCCCAGGTTCCTACCCTCTCCTACCTGCTCCATATCCGTTCTGGGCTGCCGGGCCTGGGGAAAAGGGAGGGTGAGCTGAAAGGACTAGGGGTCTGGCTGAGGTGGAGGTAAGGTCCCACTCTGGGACCAAGCCAGAAAGCTGGTATCCTAGAAGCTTCCTCCTAGTGCCTGTCAAATATTCGCCATTCCTGGCCCTCCACGGCCTGGGTGGCAGGCAGCAGAAGACACCCAGATAGACACACAGCCCCACACCAGTCCTACCTGGCTGCGCTCCCAACCCGTTCCTAAATCCTGGGGGGGATATTTTTCAGTGGGGTGAGAACGGGGGGCAGGGAGCTCTGAGTTTTGCGAAGGTGGAGAAAGATAGGCAGGGTTGAGGCTCACCTGGCTTCTGGGGTTTCACACCTGCTCCAACGCCTGGTGGAGAGACAGGCAACAGGTGAGGGACCCAGGCCCCATCCCTGCACCTCCCCAGAACCCTGGCCTACCCATACCTGGTCCATAGCCATTTTGAGCTGCAGGGCCTGTGGGGAGAAGGTGGGGGAATGATAAAGCTGGCTGTGGGCTAAGGGGCTGAGGCCAGCACTGGGGGTCCCTTGGTCTTGCCTCCAACTCCTCCCCCGATGGTCCTTGGTGCCCCCGACACCCTCCACTCCTGAAGCAGGTAGTGTCCCTCTTCTTAGAGTCATGCACAGACCCCTGCTCAATGCACTTAGTGTTGAGGGAGGCGGTGAAAGGGAGAGGCCTGAGAGACATGAGGGGGGGGACAGGATGGCTGTCCTCTCACCCGTTTCTAGGCCTGGGGAGACAGGGTGGCTAACATAGACTCTGCCAGGCCTCCCAGCTCTTGCTTCTCTCCTCCTTCCCCATCCCTCAGGACCCTGGCCCAGCTGCCCTCACCCAGCCCGGCGGCTCCCAGTCCACTTCCATTACCGTGTCCTGGGGAGGACAACTGGGCTGGCCTGGGGGGCAGTATGTGGAGGGGTTCAGTAAAGGCAGGACAGAGTCAGGCAGCCTCAGAGAGGAGGTGGGGATGCCGGGGGAGGGGGTCTTTCCCCTCACCTGCTTTCTGAGGTTTCACTCCCCCTCCCAGGCCACGGTCCAATACCCCATGTCCCCTCTACTGGGCACCCAGTTCTCCGTGCCACACCCTGCCCCAGCCCCAGCCCCGGCCCCGGCCCCTGCCCCTGCCCCTGCCGCAGTTCCTAACCCTGCCCTCTCCCTCTAAGAAGCCTGGGCTCCTGCCCCAGAGAAAGCTGAGGCAGATCCCGGAGAGGGACAGGGATGTGAGTAGGGGGTGCTCTGGCTTCAGAGGGTCCGGGAATAGAGAGACAAGACTACAGCAGGACACACCGGGCTTCTGGGGCTTCATGCCACCCCCAAAGCCTGAAGAAGATTTGGGAGCAGGTGAGGGACCTGGGAGCCCCCTCTCAGGGCCTCCCCAGGTTCCTACCCTCTCCTACCTGCTCCATATCCGTTCTGGGCTGCCGGGCCTGGGGAAAAGGGAGGGTGAGCTGAAAGGACTAGGGGTCTGGCTGAGGTGGAGGTAAGGTCCCACTCTGGGACCAAGCCAGAAAGCTGGTATCCTAGAAGCTTCCTCCTAGTGCCTGTCAAATATTCGCCATTCCTGGCCCTCCACGGCCTGGGTGGCAGGCAGCAGAAGACACCCAGATAGACACACAGCCCCACACCAGTCCTACCTGGCTGCGCTCCCAACCCGTTCCTAAATCCTGGGGGGGATATTTTTCAGTGGGGTGAGAACGGGGGGCAGGGAGCTCTGAGTTTTGCGAAGGTGGAGAAAGATAGGCAGGGTTGAGGCTCACCTGGCTTCTGGGGTTTCACACCTGCTCCAACGCCTGGTGGAGAGACAGGCAACAGGTGAGGGACCCAGGCCCCATCCCTGCACCTCCCCAGAACCCTGGCCTACCCATACCTGGTCCATAGCCATTTTGAGCTGCAGGGCCTGTGGGGAGAAGGTGGGGGAATGATAAAGCTGGCTGTGGGCTAAGGGGCTGAGGCCAGCACTGGGGGTCCCTTGGTCTTGCCTCCAACTCCTCCCCCGATGGTCCTTGGTGCCCCCGACACCCTCCACTCCTGAAGCAGGTAGTGTCCCTCTTCTTAGAGTCATGCACAGACCCCTGCTCAATGCACTTAGTGTTGAGGGAGGCGGTGAAAGGGAGAGGCCTGAGAGACATGAGGGGGGGGACAGGATGGCTGTCCTCTCACCCGTTTCTAGGCCTGGGGAGACAGGGTGGCTAACATAGACTCTGCCAGGCCTCCCAGCTCTTGCTTCTCTCCTCCTTCCCCATCCCTCAGGACCCTGGCCCAGCTGCCCTCACCCAGCCCGGCGGCTCCCAGTCCACTTCCATTACCGTGTCCTGGGGAGGACAACTGGGCTGGCCTGGGGGGCAGTATGTGGAGGGGTTCAGTAAAGGCAGGACAGAGTCAGGCAGCCTCAGAGAGGAGGTGGGGATGCCGGGGGAGGGGGTCTTTCCCCTCACCTGCTTTCTGAGGTTTCACTCCCCCTCCCAGGCCACGGTCCAATACCCCATGTCCCCTCTACTGGGCACCCAGTTCTCCGTGCCACACCCTGCCCCAGCCCCAGCCCCGGCCCCGGCCCCTGCCCCTGCCCCTGCCGCAGTTCCTAACCCTGCCCTCTCCCTCTAAGAAGCCTGGGCTCCTGCCCCAGAGAAAGCTGAGGCAGATCCCGGAGAGGGACAGGGATGTGAGTAGGGGGTGCTCTGGCTTCAGAGGGTCCGGGAATAGAGAGACAAGACTACAGCAGGACTCACCGGGCTTCTGGGGCTTCATGCCACCCCCAAAGCCTGAAGAAGATTTGGGAGCAGGTGAGGGACCTGGGAGCCCCCTCTCAGGGCCTCCCCAGGTTCCTACCCTCTCCTACCTGCTCCATATCCGTTCTGGGCTGCCGGGCCTGGGGAAAAGGGAGGGTGAGCTGAAAGGACTAGGGGTCTGGCTGAGGTGGAGGTAAGGTCCCACTCTGGGACCAAGCCAGAAAGCTGGTATCCTAGAAGCTTCCTCCTAGTGCCTGTCAAATATTCGCCATTCCTGGCCCTCCACGGCCTGGGTGGCAGGCAGCAGAAGACACCCAGATAGACACACAGCCCCACACCAGTCCTACCTGGCTGCGCTCCCAACCCGTTCCTAAATCCTGGGGGGGATATTTTTCAGTGGGGTGAGAACGGGGGGCAGGGAGCTCTGAGTTTTGCGAAGGTGGAGAAAGATAGGCAGGGTTGAGGCTCACCTGGCTTCTGGGGTTTCACACCTGCTCCAACGCCTGGTGGAGAGACAGGCAACAGGTGAGGGACCCAGGCCCCATCCCTGCACCTCCCCAGAACCCTGGCCTACCCATACCTGGTCCATAGCCATTTTGAGCTGCAGGGCCTGTGGGGAGAAGGTGGGGGAATGATAAAGCTGGCTGTGGGCTAAGGGGCTGAGGCCAGCACTGGGGGTCCCTTGGTCTTGCCTCCAACTCCTCCCCCGATGGTCCTTGGTGCCCCCGACACCCTCCACTCCTGAAGCAGGTAGTGTCCCTCTTCTTAGAGTCATGCACAGACCCCTGCTCAATGCACTTAGTGTTGAGGGAGGCGGTGAAAGGGAGAGGCCTGAGAGACATGAGGGGGGGGACAGGATGGCTGTCCTCTCACCCGTTTCTAGGCCTGGGGAGACAGGGTGGCTAACATAGACTCTGCCAGGCCTCCCAGCTCTTGCTTCTCTCCTCCTTCCCCATCCCTCAGGACCCTGGCCCAGCTGCCCTCACCCAGCCCGGCGGCTCCCAGTCCACTTCCATTACCGTGTCCTGGGGAGGACAACTGGGCTGGCCTGGGGGGCAGTATGTGGAGGGGTTCAGTAAAGGCAGGACAGAGTCAGGCAGCCTCAGAGAGGAGGTGGGGATGCCGGGGGAGGGGGTCTTTCCCCTCACCTGCTTTCTGAGGTTTCACTCCCCCTCCCAGGCCACGGTCCAATACCCCATGTCCCCTCTACTGGGCACCCAGTTCTCCGTGCCACACCCTGCCCCAGCCCCAGCCCCGGCCCCGGCCCCTGCCCCTGCCCCTGCTGCAGTTCCTAACCCTGCCCTCTCCCTCTAAGAAGCCTGGGCTCCTGCCCCAGAGAAAGCTGAGGCAGATCCCGGAGAGGGACAGGGATGTGAGTAGGGGGTGCTCTGGCTTCAGAGGGTCCGGGAATAGAGAGACAAGACTACAGCAGGACTCACCGGGCTTCTGGGGCTTCATGCCACCCCCAAAGCCTGAAGAAGATTTGGGAGCAGGTGAGGGACCTGGGAGCCCCCTCTCAGGGCCTCCCCAGGTTCCTACCCTCTCCTACCTGCTCCATATCCGTTCTGGGCTGCCGGGCCTGGGGAAAAGGGAGGGTGAGCTGAAAGGACTAGGGGTCTGGCTGAGGTGGAGGTAAGGTCCCACTCTGGGACCAAGCCAGAAAGCTGGTATCCTAGAAGCTTCCTCCTAGTGCCTGTCAAATATTCGCCATTCCTGGCCCTCCACGGCCTGGGTGGCAGGCAGCAGAAGACACCCAGATAGACACACAGCCCCACACCAGTCCTACCTGGCTGCGCTCCCAACCCGTTCCTAAATCCTGGGGGGGATATTTTTCAGTGGGGTGAGAACGGGGGGCAGGGAGCTCTGAGTTTTGCGAAGGTGGAGAAAGATAGGCAGGGTTGAGGCTCACCTGGCTTCTGGGGTTTCACACCTGCTCCAACGCCTGGTGGAGAGACAGGCAACAGGTGAGGGACCCAGGCCCCATCCCTGCACCTCCCCAGAACCCTGGCCTACCCATACCTGGTCCATAGCCATTTTGAGCTGCAGGGCCTGTGGGGAGAAGGTGGGGGAATGATAAAGCTGGCTGTGGGCTAAGGGGCTGAGGCCAGCACTGGGGGTCCCTTGGTCTTGCCTCCAACTCCTCCCCCGATGGTCCTTGGTGCCCCCGACACCCTCCACTCCTGAAGCAGGTAGTGTCCCTCTTCTTAGAGTCATGCACAGACCCCTGCTCAATGCACTTAGTGTTGAGGGAGGCGGTGAAAGGGAGAGGCCTGAGAGACATGAGGGGGGGGACAGGATGGCTGTCCTCTCACCCGTTTCTAGGCCTGGGGAGACAGGGTGGCTAACATAGACTCTGCCAGGCCTCCCAGCTCTTGCTTCTCTCCTCCTTCCCCATCCCTCAGGACCCTGGCCCAGCTGCCCTCACCCAGCCCGGCGGCTCCCAGTCCACTTCCATTACCGTGTCCTGGGGAGGACAACTGGGCTGGCCTGGGGGGCAGTATGTGGAGGGGTTCAGTAAAGGCAGGACAGAGTCAGGCAGCCTCAGAGAGGAGGTGGGGATGCCGGGGGAGGGGGTCTTTCCCCTCACCTGCTTTCTGAGGTTTCACTCCCCCTCCCAGGCCACGGTCCAATACCCCATGTCCCCTCTACTGGGCACCCAGTTCTCCGTGCCACACCCTGCCCCAGCCCCAGCCCCGGCCCCGGCCCCTGCCCCTGCCCCTGCCGCAGTTCCTAACCCTGCCCTCTCCCTCTAAGAAGCCTGGGCTCCTGCCCCAGAGAAAGCTGAGGCAGATCCCGGAGAGGGACAGGGATGTGAGTAGGGGGTGCTCTGGCTTCAGAGGGTCCGGGAATAGAGAGACAAGACTACAGCAGGACTCACCGGGCTTCTGGGGCTTCATGCCACCCCCAAAGCCTGAAGAAGATTTGGGAGCAGGTGAGGGACCTGGGAGCCCCCTCTCAGGGCCTCCCCAGGTTCCTACCCTCTCCTACCTGCTCCATATCCGTTCTGGGCTGCCGGGCCTGGGGAAAAGGGAGGGTGAGCTGAAAGGACTAGGGGTCTGGCTGAGGTGGAGGTAAGGTCCCACTCTGGGACCAAGCCAGAAAGCTGGTATCCTAGAAGCTTCCTCCTAGTGCCTGTCAAATATTCGCCATTCCTGGCCCTCCACGGCCTGGGTGGCAGGCAGCAGAAGACACCCAGATAGACACACAGCCCCACACCAGTCCTACCTGGCTGCGCTCCCAACCCGTTCCTAAATCCTGGGGGGGATATTTTTCAGTGGGGTGAGAACGGGGGGCAGGGAGCTCTGAGTTTTGCGAAGGTGGAGAAAGATAGGCAGGGTTGAGGCTCACCTGGCTTCTGGGGTTTCACACCTGCTCCAACGCCTGGTGGAGAGACAGGCAACAGGTGAGGGACCCAGGCCCCATCCCTGCACCTCCCCAGAACCCTGGCCTACCCATACCTGGTCCATAGCCATTTTGAGCTGCAGGGCCTGTGGGGAGAAGGTGGGGGAATGATAAAGCTGGCTGTGGGCTAAGGGGCTGAGGCCAGCACTGGGGGTCCCTTGGTCTTGCCTCCAACTCCTCCCCCGATGGTCCTTGGTGCCCCCGACACCCTCCACTCCTGAAGCAGGTAGTGTCCCTCTTCTTAGAGTCATGCACAGACCCCTGCTCAATGCACTTAGTGTTGAGGGAGGCGGTGAAAGGGAGAGGCCTGAGAGACATGAGGGGGGGGACAGGATGGCTGTCCTCTCACCCGTTTCTAGGCCTGGGGAGACAGGGTGGCTAACATAGACTCTGCCAGGCCTCCCAGCTCTTGCTTCTCTCCTCCTTCCCCATCCCTCAGGACCCTGGCCCAGCTGCCCTCACCCAGCCCGGCGGCTCCCAGTCCACTTCCATTACCGTGTCCTGGGGAGGACAACTGGGCTGGCCTGGGGGGCAGTATGTGGAGGGGTTCAGTAAAGGCAGGACAGAGTCAGGCAGCCTCAGAGAGGAGGTGGGGATGCCGGGGGAGGGGGTCTTTCCCCTCACCTGCTTTCTGAGGTTTCACTCCCCCTCCCAGGCCACGGTCCAATACCCCATGTCCCCTCTACTGGGCACCCAGTTCTCCGTGCCACACCCTGCCCCAGCCCCAGCCCCGGCCCCGGCCCCTGCCCCTGCCCCTGCCGCAGTTCCTAACCCTGCCCTCTCCCTCTAAGAAGCCTGGGCTCCTGCCCCAGAGAAAGCTGAGGCAGATCCCGGAGAGGGACAGGGATGTGAGTAGGGGGTGCTCTGGCTTCAGAGGGTCCGGGAATAGAGAGACAAGACTACAGCAGGACTCACCGGGCTTCTGGGGCTTCATGCCACCCCCAAAGCCTGAAGAAGATTTGGGAGCAGGTGAGGGACCTGGGAGCCCCCTCTCAGGGCCTCCCCAGGTTCCTACCCACTCCTACCTGCTCCATATCCGTTCTGGGCTGCCGGGCCTGGGGAAAAGGGAGGGTGAGCTGAAAGGACTAGGGGTCTGGCTGAGGTGGAGGTAAGGTCCCACTCTGGGACCAAGCCAGAAAGCTGGTATCCTAGAAGCTTCCTCCTAGTGCCTGTCAAATATTCGCCATTCCTGGCCCTCCACGGCCTGGGTGGCAGGCAGCAGAAGACACCCAGATAGACACACAGCCCCACACCAGTCCTACCTGGCTGCGCTCCCAACCCGTTCCTAAATCCTGGGGGGGATATTTTTCAGTGGGGTGAGAACGGGGGGCAGGGAGCTCTGAGTTTTGCGAAGGTGGAGAAAGATAGGCAGGGTTGAGGCTCACCTGGCTTCTGGGGTTTCACACCTGCTCCAACGCCTGGTGGAGAGACAGGCAACAGGTGAGGGACCCAGGCCCCATCCCTGTACCTCCCCAGAACCCTGGCCTACCCATACCTGGTCCATAGCCATTTTGAGCTGCAGGGCCTGTGGGGAGAAGGTGGGGGAATGATAAAGCTGGCTGTGGGCTAAGGGGCTGAGGCCAGCACTGGGGGTCCCTTGGTCTTGCCTCCAACTCCTCCCCCGATGGTCCTTGGTGCCCCCGACACCCTCCACTCCTGAAGCAGGTAGTGTCCCTCTTCTTAGAGTCATGCACAGACCCCTGCTCAATGCACTTAGTGTTGAGGGAGGCGGTGAAAGGGAGAGGCCTGAGAGACATGAGGGGGGGGACAGGATGGCTGTCCTCTCACCCGTTTCTAGGCCTGGGGAGACAGGGTGGCTAACATAGACTCTGCCAGGCCTCCCAGCTCTTGCTTCTCTCCTCCTTCCCCATCCCTCAGGACCCTGGCCCAGCTGCCCTCACCCAGCCCGGCGGCTCCCAGTCCACTTCCATTACCGTGTCCTGGGGAGGACAACTGGGCTGGCCTGGGGGGCAGTATGTGGAGGGGTTCAGTAAAGGCAGGACAGAGTCAGGCAGCCTCAGAGAGGAGGTGGGGATGCCGGGGGAGGGGGTCTTTCCCCTCACCTGCTTTCTGAGGTTTCACTCCCCCTCCCAGGCCACGGTCCAATACCCCATGTCCCCTCTACTGGGCACCCAGTTCTCCGTGCCACACCCTGCCCCAGCCCCAGCCCCGGCCCCGGCCCCTGCCCCTGCCCCTGCCGCAGTTCCTAACCCTGCCCTCTCCCTCTAAGAAGCCTGGGCTCCTGCCCCAGAGAAAGCTGAGGCAGATCCCGGAGAGGGACAGGGATGTGAGTAGGGGGTGCTCTGGCTTCAGAGGGTCCGGGAATAGAGAGACAAGACTACAGCAGGACTCACCGGGCTTCTGGGGCTTCATGCCACCCCCAAAGCCTGAAGAAGATTTGGGAGCAGGTGAGGGACCTGGGAGCCCCCTCTCAGGGCCTCCCCAGGTTCCTACCCTCTCCTACCTGCTCCATATCCGTTCTGGGCTGCCGGGCCTGGGGAAAAGGGAGGGTGAGCTGAAAGGACTAGGGGTCTGGCTGAGGTGGAGGTAAGGTCCCACTCTGGGACCAAGCCAGAAAGCTGGTATCCTAGAAGCTTCCTCCTAGTGCCTGTCAAATATTCGCCATTCCTGGCCCTCCACGGCCTGGGTGGCAGGCAGCAGAAGACACCCAGATAGACACACAGCCCCACACCAGTCCTACCTGGCTGCGCTCCCAACCCGTTCCTAAATCCTGGGGGGGATATTTTTCAGTGGGGTGAGAACGGGGGGCAGGGAGCTCTGAGTTTTGCGAAGGTGGAGAAAGATAGGCAGGGTTGAGGCTCACCTGGCTTCTGGGGTTTCACACCTGCTCCAACGCCTGGTGGAGAGACAGGCAACAGGTGAGGGACCCAGGCCCCATCCCTGCACCTCCCCAGAACCCTGGCCTACCCATACCTGGTCCATAGCCATTTTGAGCTGCAGGGCCTGTGGGGAGAAGGTGGGGGAATGATAAAGCTGGCTGTGGGCTAAGGGGCTGAGGCCAGCACTGGGGGTCCCTTGGTCTTGCCTCCAACTCCTCCCCCGATGGTCCTTGGTGCCCCCGACACCCTCCACTCCTGAAGCAGGTAGTGTCCCTCTTCTTAGAGTCATGCACAGACCCCTGCTCAATGCACTTAGTGTTGAGGGAGGCGGTGAAAGGGAGAGGCCTGAGAGACATGAGGGGGGGGACAGGATGGCTGTCCTCTCACCCGTTTCTAGGCCTGGGGAGACAGGGTGGCTAACATAGACTCTGCCAGGCCTCCCAGCTCTTGCTTCTCTCCTCCTTCCCCATCCCTCAGGACCCTGGCCCAGCTGCCCTCACCCAGCCCGGCGGCTCCCAGTCCACTTCCATTACCGTGTCCTGGGGAGGACAACTGGGCTGGCCTGGGGGGCAGTATGTGGAGGGGTTCAGTAAAGGCAGGACAGAGTCAGGCAGCCTCAGAGAGGAGGTGGGGATGCCGGGGGAGGGGGTCTTTCCCCTCACCTGCTTTCTGAGGTTTCACTCCCCCTCCCAGGCCACGGTCCAATACCCCATGTCCCCTCTACTGGGCACCCAGTTCTCCGTGCCACACCCTGCCCCAGCCCCAGCCCCGGCCCCGGCCCCTGCCCCTGCCCCTGCCGCAGTTCCTAACCCTGCCCTCTCCCTCTAAGAAGCCTGGGCTCCTGCCCCAGAGAAAGCTGAGGCAGATCCCGGAGAGGGACAGGGATGTGAGTAGGGGGTGCTCTGGCTTCAGAGGGTCCGGGAATAGAGAGACAAGACTACAGCAGGACTCACCGGGCTTCTGGGGCTTCATGCCACCCCCAAAGCCTGAAGAAGATTTGGGAGCAGGTGAGGGACCTGGGAGCCCCCTCTCAGGGCCTCCCCAGGTTCCTACCCTCTCCTACCTGCTCCATATCCGTTCTGGGCTGCCGGGCCTGGGGAAAAGGGAGGGTGAGCTGAAAGGACTAGGGGTCTGGCTGAGGTGGAGGTAAGGTCCCACTCTGGGACCAAGCCAGAAAGCTGGTATCCTAGAAGCTTCCTCCTAGTGCCTGTCAAATATTCGCCATTCCTGGCCCTCCACGGCCTGGGTGGCAGGCAGCAGAAGACACCCAGATAGACACACAGCCCCACACCAGTCCTACCTGGCTGCGCTCCCAACCCGTTCCTAAATCCTGGGGGGGATATTTTTCAGTGGGGTGAGAACGGGGGGCAGGGAGCTCTGAGTTTTGCGAAGGTGGAGAAAGATAGGCAGGGTTGAGGCTCACCTGGCTTCTGGGGTTTCACACCTGCTCCAACGCCTGGTGGAGAGACAGGCAACAGGTGAGGGACCCAGGCCCCATCCCTGCACCTCCCCAGAACCCTGGCCTACCCATACCTGGTCCATAGCCATTTTGAGCTGCAGGGCCTGTGGGGAGAAGGTGGGGGAATGATAAAGCTGGCTGTGGGCTAAGGGGCTGAGGCCAGCACTGGGGGTCCCTTGGTCTTGCCTCCAACTCCTCCCCCGATGGTCCTTGGTGCCCCCGACACCCTCCACTCCTGAAGCAGGTAGTGTCCCTCTTCTTAGAGTCATGCACAGACCCCTGCTCAATGCACTTAGTGTTGAGGGAGGCGGTGAAAGGGAGAGGCCTGAGAGACATGAGGGGGGGGACAGGATGGCTGTCCTCTCACCCGTTTCTAGGCCTGGGGAGACAGGGTGGCTAACATAGACTCTGCCAGGCCTCCCAGCTCTTGCTTCTCTCCTCCTTCCCCATCCCTCAGGACCCTGGCCCAGCTGCCCTCACCCAGCCCGGCGGCTCCCAGTCCACTTCCATTACCGTGTCCTGGGGAGGACAACTGGGCTGGCCTGGGGGGCAGTATGTGGAGGGGTTCAGTAAAGGCAGGACAGAGTCAGGCAGCCTCAGAGAGGAGGTGGGGATGCCGGGGGAGGGGGTCTTTCCCCTCACCTGGTTTCTGAGGTTTCACTCCCCCTCCCAGGCCACGGTCCAATACCCCATGTCCCCTCTACTGGGCACCTAGTTCTCCGCGCCACACCCTGCCCCAGCCCCAGCCCCGGCCCCGGCCCCAGCCCCTGCCCCTGCCGCAGTTCCTAACCCTGCCCTCTCCCTCTAAGAAGCCTGGGCTCCTGCCCCAGAGAAAGCTGAGGCAGATCCCGGAGAGGGACAGGGATGTGAGTAGGGGGTGCTCTGGCTTCAGAGGGTCCGGGAATAGAGAGACAAGACTACAGCAGGACTCACCGGGCTTCTGGGGCTTCATGCCACCCCCAAAGCCTGAAGAAGATTTGGGAGCAGGTGAGGGACCTGGGAGCCCCCTCTCAGGGCCTCCCCAGGTTCCTACCCACTCCTACCTGCTCCATATCCGTTCTGGGCTGCCGGGCCTGGGGAAAAGGGAGGGTGAGCTGAAAGGACTAGGGGTCTGGCTGAGGTGGAGGTAAGGTCCCACTCTGGGACCAAGCCAGAAAGCTGGTATCCTAGAAGCTTCCTCCTAGTGCCTGTCAAATATTCGCCATTCCTGGCCCTCCACGGCCTGGGTGGCAGGCAGCAGAAGACACCCAGATAGACACACAGCCCCACACCAGTCCTACCTGGCTGCGCTCCCAACCCGTTCCTAAATCCTGGGGGGGATATTTTTCAGTGGGGTGAGAACGGGGGGCAGGGAGCTCTGAGTTTTGCGAAGGTGGAGAAAGATAGGCAGGGTTGAGGCTCACCTGGCTTCTGGGGTTTCACACCTGCTCCAACGCCTGGTGGAGAGACAGGCAACAGGTGAGGGACCCAGGCCCCATCCCTGCACCTCCCCAGAACCCTGGCCTACCCATACCTGGTCCATAGCCATTTTGAGCTGCAGGGCCTGTGGGGAGAAGGTGGGGGAATGATAAAGCTGGCTGTGGGCTAAGGGGCTGAGGCCAGCACTGGGGGTCCCTTGGTCTTGCCTCCAACTCCTCCCCCGATGGTCCTTGGTGCCCCCGACACCCTCCACTCCTGAAGCAGGTAGTGTCCCTCTTCTTAGAGTCATGCACAGACCCCTGCTCAATGCACTTAGTGTTGAGGGAGGCGGTGAAAGGGAGAGGCCTGAGAGACATGAGGGGGGGGACAGGATGGCTGTCCTCTCACCCGTTTCTAGGCCTGGGGAGACAGGGTGGCTAACATAGACTCTGCCAGGCCTCCCAGCTCTTGCTTCTCTCCTCCTTCCCCATCCCTCAGGACCCTGGCCCAGCTGCCCTCACCCAGCCCGGCGGCTCCCAGTCCACTTCCATTACCGTGTCCTGGGGAGGACAACTGGGCTGGCCTGGGGGGCAGTATGTGGAGGGGTTCAGTAAAGGCAGGACAGAGTCAGGCAGCCTCAGAGAGGAGGTGGGGATGCCGGGGGAGGGGGTCTTTCCCCTCACCTGCTTTCTGAGGTTTCACTCCCCCTCCCAGGCCACGGTCCAATACCCCATGTCCCCTCTACTGGGCACCCAGTTCTCCGTGCCACACCCTGCCCCAGCCCCAGCCCCGGCCCCGGCCCCTGCCCCTGCCCCTGCCGCAGTTCCTAACCCTGCCCTCTCCCTCTAAGAAGCCTGGGCTCCTGCCCCAGAGAAAGCTGAGGCAGATCCCGGAGAGGGACAGGGATGTGAGTAGGGGGTGCTCTGGCTTCAGAGGGTCCGGGAATAGAGAGACAAGACTACAGCAGGACTCACCGGGCTTCTGGGGCTTCATGCCACCCCCAAAGCCTGAAGAAGATTTGGGAGCAGGTGAGGGACCTGGGAGCCCCCTCTCAGGGCCTCCCCAGGTTCCTACCCTCTCCTACCTGCTCCATATCCGTTCTGGGCTGCCGGGCCTGGGGAAAAGGGAGGGTGAGCTGAAAGGACTAGGGGTCTGGCTGAGGTGGAGGTAAGGTCCCACTCTGGGACCAAGCCAGAAAGCTGGTATCCTAGAAGCTTCCTCCTAGTGCCTGTCAAATATTCGCCATTCCTGGCCCTCCACGGCCTGGGTGGCAGGCAGCAGAAGACACCCAGATAGACACACAGCCCCACACCAGTCCTACCTGGCTGCGCTCCCAACCCGTTCCTAAATCCTGGGGGGGATATTTTTCAGTGGGGTGAGAACGGGGGGCAGGGAGCTCTGAGTTTTGCGAAGGTGGAGAAAGATAGGCAGGGTTGAGGCTCACCTGGCTTCTGGGGTTTCACACCTGCTCCAACGCCTGGTGGAGAGACAGGCAACAGGTGAGGGACCCAGGCCCCATCCCTGCACCTCCCCAGAACCCTGGCCTACCCATACCTGGTCCATAGCCATTTTGAGCTGCAGGGCCTGTGGGGAGAAGGTGGGGGAATGATAAAGCTGGCTGTGGGCTAAGGGGCTGAGGCCAGCACTGGGGGTCCCTTGGTCTTGCCTCCAACTCCTCCCCCGATGGTCCTTGGTGCCCCCGACACCCTCCACTCCTGAAGCAGGTAGTGTCCCTCTTCTTAGAGTCATGCACAGACCCCTGCTCAATGCACTTAGTGTTGAGGGAGGCGGTGAAAGGGAGAGGCCTGAGAGACATGAGGGGGGGGACAGGATGGCTGTCCTCTCACCCGTTTCTAGGCCTGGGGAGACAGGGTGGCTAACATAGACTCTGCCAGGCCTCCCAGCTCTTGCTTCTCTCCTCCTTCCCCATCCCTCAGGACCCTGGCCCAGCTGCCCTCACCCAGCCCGGCGGCTCCCAGTCCACTTCCATTACCGTGTCCTGGGGAGGACAACTGGGCTGGCCTGGGGGGCAGTATGTGGAGGGGTTCAGTAAAGGCAGGACAGAGTCAGGCAGCCTCAGAGAGGAGGTGGGGATGCCGGGGGAGGGGGTCTTTCCCCTCACCTGCTTTCTGAGGTTTCACTCCCCCTCCCAGGCCACGGTCCAATACCCCATGTCCCCTCTACTGGGCACCCAGTTCTCCGTGCCACACCCTGCCCCAGCCCCAGCCCCGGCCCCGGCCCCTGCCCCTGCCCCTGCCGCAGTTCCTAACCCTGCCCTCTCCCTCTAAGAAGCCTGGGCTCCTGCCCCAGAGAAAGCTGAGGCAGATCCCGGAGAGGGACAGGGATGTGAGTAGGGGGTGCTCTGGCTTCAGAGGGTCCGGGAATAGAGAGACAAGACTACAGCAGGACTCACCGGGCTTCTGGGGCTTCATGCCACCCCCAAAGCCTGAAGAAGATTTGGGAGCAGGTGAGGGACCTGGGAGCCCCCTCTCAGGGCCTCCCCAGGTTCCTACCCACTCCTACCTGCTCCATATCCGTTCTGGGCTGCCGGGCCTGGGGAAAAGGGAGGGTGAGCTGAAAGGACTAGGGGTCTGGCTGAGGTGGAGGTAAGGTCCCACTCTGGGACCAAGCCAGAAAGCTGGTATCCTAGAAGCTTCCTCCTAGTGCCTGTCAAATATTCGCCATTCCTGGCCCTCCACGGCCTGGGTGGCAGGCAGCAGAAGACACCCAGATAGACACACAGCCCCACACCAGTCCTACCTGGCTGCGCTCCCAACCCGTTCCTAAATCCTGGGGGGGATATTTTTCAGTGGGGTGAGAACGGGGGGCAGGGAGCTCTGAGTTTTGCGAAGGTGGAGAAAGATAGGCAGGGTTGAGGCTCACCTGGCTTCTGGGGTTTCACACCTGCTCCAACGCCTGGTGGAGAGACAGGCAACAGGTGAGGGACCCAGGCCCCATCCCTGCACCTCCCCAGAACCCTGGCCTACCCATACCTGGTCCATAGCCATTTTGAGCTGCAGGGCCTGTGGGGAGAAGGTGGGGGAATGATAAAGCTGGCTGTGGGCTAAGGGGCTGAGGCCAGCACTGGGGGTCCCTTGGTCTTGCCTCCAACTCCTCCCCCGATGGTCCTTGGTGCCCCCGACACCCTCCACTCCTGAAGCAGGTAGTGTCCCTCTTCTTAGAGTCATGCACAGACCCCTGCTCAATGCACTTAGTGTTGAGGGAGGCGGTGAAAGGGAGAGGCCTGAGAGACATGAGGGGGGGGACAGGATGGCTGTCCTCTCACCCGTTTCTAGGCCTGGGGAGACAGGGTGGCTAACATAGACTCTGCCAGGCCTCCCAGCTCTTGCTTCTCTCCTCCTTCCCCATCCCTCAGGACCCTGGCCCAGCTGCCCTCACCCAGCCCGGCGGCTCCCAGTCCACTTCCATTACCGTGTCCTGGGGAGGACAACTGGGCTGGCCTGGGGGGCAGTATGTGGAGGGGTTCAGTAAAGGCAGGACAGAGTCAGGCAGCCTCAGAGAGGAGGTGGGGATGCCGGGGGAGGGGGTCTTTCCCCTCACCTGGTTTCTGAGGTTTCACTCCCCCTCCCAGGCCACGGTCCAATACCCCATGTCCCCTCTACTGGGCACCTAGTTCTCCGCGCCACACCCTGCCCCAGCCCCAGCCCCGGCCCCGGCCCCTGCCCCTGCCCCTGCCGCAGTTCCTAACCCTGCCCTCTCCCTCTAAGAAGCCTGGGCTCCTGCCCCAGAGAAAGCTGAGGCAGATCCCGGAGAGGGACAGGGATGTGAGTAGGGGGTGCTCTGGCTTCAGAGGGTCCGGGAATAGAGAGACAAGACTACAGCAGGACTCACCGGGCTTCTGGGGTTTCATGCCACCCCCAAAGCCTGAAGAAGATTTGGGAGCAGGTGAGGGACCTGGGAGCCCCCTCTCAGGGCCTCCCCAGGTTCCTACCCACTCCTACCTGCTCCATATCCGTTCTGGGCTGCCGGGCCTGGGGAAAAGGGAGGGTGAGCTGAAAGGACTAGGGGTCTGGCTGAGGTGGAGGTAAGGTCCCACTCTGGGACCAAGCCAGAAAGCTGGTATCCTAGAAGCTTCCTCCTAGTGCCTGTCAAATATTCGCCATTCCTGGCCCTCCACGGCCTGGGTGGCAGGCAGCAGAAGACACCCAGATAGACACACAGCCCCACACCAGTCCTACCTGGCTGCGCTCCCAACCCGTTCCTAAATCCTGGGGGGGATATTTTTCAGTGGGGTGAGAACGGGGGGCAGGGAGCTCTGAGTTTTGCGAAGGTGGAGAAAGATAGGCAGGGTTGAGGCTCACCTGGCTTCTGGGGTTTCACACCTGCTCCAACGCCTGGTGGAGAGACAGGCAACAGGTGAGGGACCCAGGCCCCATCCCTGCACCTCCCCAGAACCCTGGCCTACCCATACCTGGTCCATAGCCATTTTGAGCTGCAGGGCCTGTGGGGAGAAGGTGGGGGAATGATAAAGCTGGCTGTGGGCTAAGGGGCTGAGGCCAGCACTGGGGGTCCCTTGGTCTTGCCTCCAACTCCTCCCCCGATGGTCCTTGGTGCCCCCGACACCCTCCACTCCTGAAGCAGGTAGTGTCCCTCTTCTTAGAGTCATGCACAGACCCCTGCTCAATGCACTTAGTGTTGAGGGAGGCGGTGAAAGGGAGAGGCCTGAGAGACATGAGGGGGGGGACAGGATGGCTGTCCTCTCACCCGTTTCTAGGCCTGGGGAGACAGGGTGGCTAACATAGACTCTGCCAGGCCTCCCAGCTCTTGCTTCTCTCCTCCTTCCCCATCCCTCAGGACCCTGGCCCAGCTGCCCTCACCCAGCCCGGCGGCTCCCAGTCCACTTCCATTACCGTGTCCTGGGGAGGACAACTGGGCTGGCCTGGGGGGCAGTATGTGGAGGGGTTCAGTAAAGGCAGGACAGAGTCAGGCAGCCTCAGAGAGGAGGTGGGGATGCCGGGGGAGGGGGTCTTTCCCCTCACCTGGTTTCTGAGGTTTCACTCCCCCTCCCAGGCCACGGTCCAATACCCCATGTCCCCTCTACTGGGCACCTAGTTCTCCGCGCCACACCCTGCCCCAGCCCCAGCCCCGGCCCCGGCCCCTGCCCCAGCCCCTGCCGCAGTTCCTAACCCTGCCCTCTCCCTCTAAGAAGCCAGGGCTCCTGCCCCAGAGAAAGCTGAGGCAGATCCCGGAGAGGGACAGGGATGTGAGTAGGGGGTGCTCTGGCTTCAGAGGGTCCGGGAATAGAGAGACAAGACTACAGCAGGACTCACCGGGCTTCTGGGGCTTCATGCCACCCCCAAAGCCTGAAGAAGATTTGGGAGCAGGTGAGGGACCTGGGAGCCCCCTCTCAGGGCCTCCCCAGGTTCCTACCCTCTCCTACCTGCTCCATATCCGTTCTGGGCTGCCGGGCCTGGGGAAAAGGGAGGGTGAGCTGAAAGGACTAGGGGTCTGGCTGAGGTGGAGGTAAGGTCCCACTCTGGGACCAAGCCAGAAAGCTGGTATCCTAGAAGCTTCCTCCTAGTGCCTGTCAAATATTCGCCATTCCTGGCCCTCCACGGCCTGGGTGGCAGGCAGCAGAAGACACCCAGATAGACACACAGCCCCACACCAGTCCTACCTGGCTGCGCTCCCAACCCGTTCCTAAATCCTGGGGGGGATATTTTTCAGTGGGGTGAGAACGGGGGGCAGGGAGCTCTGAGTTTTGCGAAGGTGGAGAAAGATAGGCAGGGTTGAGGCTCACCTGGCTTCTGGGGTTTCACACCTGCTCCAACGCCTGGTGGAGAGACAGGCAACAGGTGAGGGACCCAGGCCCCATCCCTGCACCTCCCCAGAACCCTGGCCTACCCATACCTGGTCCATAGCCATTTTGAGCTGCAGGGCCTGTGGGGAGAAGGTGGGGGAATGATAAAGCTGGCTGTGGGCTAAGGGGCTGAGGCCAGCACTGGGGGTCCCTTGGTCTTGCCTCCAACTCCTCCCCCGATGGTCCTTGGTGCCCCCGACACCCTCCACTCCTGAAGCAGGTAGTGTCCCTCTTCTTAGAGTCATGCACAGACCCCTGCTCAATGCACTTAGTGTTGAGGGAGGCGGTGAAAGGGAGAGGCCTGAGAGACATGAGGGGGGGGACAGGATGGCTGTCCTCTCACCCGTTTCTAGGCCTGGGGAGACAGGGTGGCTAACATAGACTCTGCCAGGCCTCCCAGCTCTTGCTTCTCTCCTCCTTCCCCATCCCTCAGGACCCTGGCCCAGCTGCCCTCACCCAGCCCGGCGGCTCCCAGTCCACTTCCATTACCGTGTCCTGGGGAGGACAACTGGGCTGGCCTGGGGGGCAGTATGTGGAGGGGTTCAGTAAAGGCAGGACAGAGTCAGGCAGCCTCAGAGAGGAGGTGGGGATGCCGGGGGAGGGGGTCTTTCCCCTCACCTGCTTTCTGAGGTTTCACTCCCCCTCCCAGGCCACGGTCCAATACCCCATGTCCCCTCTACTGGGCACCCAGTTCTCCGTGCCACACCCTGCCCCAGCCCCAGCCCCGGCCCCGGCCCCTGCCCCTGCCCCTGCCGCAGTTCCTAACCCTGCCCTCTCCCTCTAAGAAGCCTGGGCTCCTGCCCCAGAGAAAGCTGAGGCAGATCCCGGAGAGGGACAGGGATGTGAGTAGGGGGTGCTCTGGCTTCAGAGGGTCCGGGAATAGAGAGACAAGACTACAGCAGGACTCACCGGGCTTCTGGGGCTTCATGCCACCCCCAAAGCCTGAAGAAGATTTGGGAGCAGGTGAGGGACCTGGGAGCCCCCTCTCAGGGCCTCCCCAGGTTCCTACCCTCTCCTACCTGCTCCATATCCGTTCTGGGCTGCCGGGCCTGGGGAAAAGGGAGGGTGAGCTGAAAGGACTAGGGGTCTGGCTGAGGTGGAGGTAAGGTCCCACTCTGGGACCAAGCCAGAAAGCTGGTATCCTAGAAGCTTCCTCCTAGTGCCTGTCAAATATTCGCCATTCCTGGCCCTCCACGGCCTGGGTGGCAGGCAGCAGAAGACACCCAGATAGACACACAGCCCCACACCAGTCCTACCTGGCTGCGCTCCCAACCCGTTCCTAAATCCTGGGGGGGATATTTTTCAGTGGGGTGAGAACGGGGGGCAGGGAGCTCTGAGTTTTGCGAAGGTGGAGAAAGATAGGCAGGGTTGAGGCTCACCTGGCTTCTGGGGTTTCACACCTGCTCCAACGCCTGGTGGAGAGACAGGCAACAGGTGAGGGACCCAGGCCCCATCCCTGCACCTCCCCAGAACCCTGGCCTACCCATACCTGGTCCATAGCCATTTTGAGCTGCAGGGCCTGTGGGGAGAAGGTGGGGGAATGATAAAGCTGGCTGTGGGCTAAGGGGCTGAGGCCAGCACTGGGGGTCCCTTGGTCTTGCCTCCAACTCCTCCCCCGATGGTCCTTGGTGCCCCCGACACCCTCCACTCCTGAAGCAGGTAGTGTCCCTCTTCTTAGAGTCATGCACAGACCCCTGCTCAATGCACTTAGTGTTGAGGGAGGCGGTGAAAGGGAGAGGCCTGAGAGACATGAGGGGGGGGACAGGATGGCTGTCCTCTCACCCGTTTCTAGGCCTGGGGAGACAGGGTGGCTAACATAGACTCTGCCAGGCCTCCCAGCTCTTGCTTCTCTCCTCCTTCCCCATCCCTCAGGACCCTGGCCCAGCTGCCCTCACCCAGCCCGGCGGCTCCCAGTCCACTTCCATTACCGTGTCCTGGGGAGGACAACTGGGCTGGCCTGGGGGGCAGTATGTGGAGGGGTTCAGTAAAGGCAGGACAGAGTCAGGCAGCCTCAGAGAGGAGGTGGGGATGCCGGGGGAGGGGGTCTTTCCCCTCACCTGCTTTCTGAGGTTTCACTCCCCCTCCCAGGCCACGGTCCAATACCCCATGTCCCCTCTACTGGGCACCCAGTTCTCCGCGCCACACCCTGCCCCAGCCCCAGCCCCGGCCCCTGCCCCTGCCCCTGCCCCTGCCGCAGTTCCTAACCCTGCCCTCTCCCTCTAAGAAGCCTGGGCTCCTGCCCCAGAGAAAGCTGAGGCAGATCCCGGAGAGGGACAGGGATGTGAGTAGGGGCTGCTCTGGCTTCAGAGGGTCCGGGAATAGAGAGACAAGACTACAGCAGGACTCACCGGGCTTCTGGGGCTTCATGCCACCCCCAAAGCCTGAAGAAGATTTGGGAGCAGGTGAGGGACCTGGGAGCCCCCTCTCAGGGCCTCCCCAGGTTCCTACCCACTCCTACCTGCTCCATATCCGTTCTGGGCTGCCGGGCCTGGGGAAAAGGGAGGGTGAGCTGAAAGGACTAGGGGTCTGGCTGAGGTGGAGGTAAGGTCCCACTCTGGGACCAAGCCAGAAAGCTGGTATCCTAGAAGCTTCCTCCTAGTGCCTGTCAAATATTCGCCATTCCTGGCCCTCCACGGCCTGGGTGGCAGGCAGCAGAAGACACCCAGATAGACACACAGCCCCACACCAGTCCTACCTGGCTGCGCTCCCAACCCGTTCCTAAATCCTGGGGGGGATATTTTTCAGTGGGGTGAGAACGGGGGGCAGGGAGCTCTGAGTTTTGCGAAGGTGGAGAAAGATAGGCAGGGTTGAGGCTCACCTGGCTTCTGGGGTTTCACACCTGCTCCAACGCCTGGTGGAGAGACAGGCAACAGGTGAGGGACCCAGGCCCCATCCCTGCACCTCCCCAGAACCCTGGCCTACCCATACCTGGTCCGTAGCCATTTTGAGCTGCAGGGCCTGTGGGGAGAAGGTGGGGGAATGATAAAGCTGGCTGTGGGCTAAGGGGCTGAGGCCAGCACTGGGGGTCCCTTGGTCTTGCCTCCAACTCCTCCCCCGATGGTCCTGGGTGCCCCCGACACCCTCCACTCCTGAAGCAGGTAGTGTCCCTCTTCTTAGAGTCATGCACAGACCCCTGCTCAATGCACTTAGTGTTGAGGGAGGCGGTGAAAGGGAGAGGCCTGAGAGACATGAGGGGGGGGACAGGATGGCTGTCCTCTCACCCGTTTCTAGGCCTGGGGAGACAGGGTGGCTAACATAGACTCTGCCAGGCCTCCCAGCTCTTGCTTCTCTCCTCCTTCCCCATCCCTCAGGACCCTGGCCCAGCTGCCCTCACCCAGCCCGGCGGCTCCCAGTCCACTTCCATTACCATGTCCTGGGGAGGACAACTGGGCTGGCCTGGGGGGCAGTATGTGGAGGGGTTCAGTAAAGGCAGGACAGAGTCAGGCAGCCTCAGAGAGGAGGTGGGGATGCCGGGGGAGGGGGTCTTTCCCCTCACCTGGTTTCTGAGGTTTCACTCCCCCTCCCAGGCCACGGTCCAATACCCCATGTCCCCTCTACTGGGCACCCAGTTCTCCGCGCCACACCCTGCCCCAGCCCCTGCCCCTGCCCCTGCCCCTGCCCCTGCCCCTGCCGCAGTTCCTAACCCTGCCCTCTCCCTCTAAGAAGCCTGGGCTCCTGCCCCAGAGAAAGCTGAGGCAGATCCCGGAGAGGGACAGGGATGTGAGTAGGGGCTGCTCTGGCTTCAGAGGGTCCGGGAATAGAGAGACAAGACTACAGCAGGACTCACCGGGCTTCTGGGGCTTCATGCCACCCCCAAAGCCTGAAGAAGATTTGGGAGCAGGTGAGGGACCTGGGAGCCCCCTCTCAGGGCCTCCCCAGGTTCCTACCCACTCCTACCTGCTCCATATCCGTTCTGGGCTGCCGGGCCTGGGGAAAAGGGAGGGTGAGCTGAAAGGACTAGGGGTCTGGCTGAGGTGGAGGTAAGGTCCCACTCTGGGACCAAGCCAGAAAGCTGGTATCCTAGAAGCTTCCTCCTAGTGCCTGTCAAATATTCGCCATTCCTGGCCCTCCACGGCCTGGGTGGCAGGCAGCAGAAGACACCCCGATAGACACACAGCCCCACACCAGTCCTACCTGGCTGCGCTCCCAACCCGTTCCTAAATCCTGGGGGGGATATTTTTCAGTGGGGTGAGAACGGGGGGCAGGGAGCTCTGAGTTTTGCGAAGGTGGAGAAAGATAGGCAGGGTTGAGGCTCACCTGGCTTCTGGGGTTTCACACCTGCTCCAACGCCTGGTGGAGAGACAGGCAACAGGTGAGGGACCCAGGCCCCATCCCTGCACCTCCCCAGAACCCTGGCCTACCCATACCTGGTCCATAGCCATTTTGAGCTGCAGGGCCTGTGGGGAGAAGGTGGGGGAATGATAAAGCTGGCTGTGGGCTAAGGGGCTGAGGCCAGCACTGGGGGTCCCTTGGTCTTGCCTCCAACTCCTCCCCCGATGGTCCTTGGTGCCCCCGACACCCTCCACTCCTGAAGCAGGTAGTGTCCCTCTTCTTAGAGTCATGCACAGACCCCTGCTCAATGCACTTAGTGTTGAGGGAGGCGGTGAAAGGGAGAGGCCTGAGAGACATGAGGGGGGGGACAGGATGGCTGTCCTCTCACCCGTTTCTAGGCCTGGGGAGACAGGGTGGCTAACATAGACTCTGCCAGGCCTCCCAGCTCTTGCTTCTCTCCTCCTTCCCCATCCCTCAGGACCCTGGCCCAGCTGCCCTCACCCAGCCCGGCGGCTCCCAGTCCACTTCCATTACCGTGTCCTGGGGAGGACAACTGGGCTGGCCTGGGGGGCAGTATGTGGAGGGGTTCAGTAAAGGCAGGACAGAGTCAGGCAGCCTCAGAGAGGAGGTGGGGATGCCGGGGGAGGGGGTCTTTCCCCTCACCTGCTTTCTGAGGTTTCACTCCCCCTCCCAGGCCACGGTCCAATACCCCATGTCCCCTCTACTGGGCACCGAGTTCTCCGCGCCACACCCTGCCCCAGCCCCAGCCCCTGCCCCTGCCCCTGCCCCTGCCCCTGCCGCAGTTCCTAACCCTGCCCTCTCCCTCTAAGAAGCCTGGGCTCCTGCCCCAGAGAAAGCTGAGGCAGATCCCGGAGAGGGACAGGGATGTGAGTAGGGGCTGCTCTGGCTTCAGAGGGTCCGGGAATAGAGAGACAAGACTACAGCAGGACTCACCGGGCTTCTGGGGCTTCATGCCACCCCCAAAGCCTGAAGAAGATTTGGGAGCAGGTGAGGGACCTGGGAGCCCCCTCTCAGGGCCTCCCCAGGTTCCTACCCTCTCCTACCTGCTCCATATCCGTTCTGGGCTGCCGGGCCTGGGGAAAAGGGAGGGTGAGCTGAAAGGACTAGGGGTCTGGCTGAGGTGGAGGTAAGGTCCCACTCTGGGACCAAGCCAGAAAGCTGGTATCCTAGAAGCTTCCTCCTAGTGCCTGTCAAATATTCGCCATTCCTGGCCCTCCACGGCCTGGGTGGCAGGCAGCAGAAGACACCCAGATAGACACACAGCCCCACACCAGTCCTACCTGGCTGCGCTCCCAACCCGTTCCTAAATCCTGGGGGGGATATTTTTCAGTGGGGTGAGAACGGGGGGCAGGGAGCTCTGAGTTTTGCGAAGGTGGAGAAAGATAGGCAGGGTTGAGGCTCACCTGGCTTCTGGGGTTTCACACCTGCTCCAACGCCTGGTGGAGAGACAGGCAACAGGTGAGGGACCCAGGCCCCATCCCTGCACCTCCCCAGAACCCTGGCCTACCCATACCTGGTCCATAGCCATTTTGAGCTGCAGGGCCTGTGGGGAGAAGGTGGGGGAATGATAAAGCTGGCTGTGGGCTAAGGGGCTGAGGCCAGCACTGGGGGTCCCTTGGTCTTGCCTCCAACTCCTCCCCCGATGGTCCTTGGTGCCCCCGACACCCTCCACTCCTGAAGCAGGTAGTGTCCCTCTTCTTAGAGTCATGCACAGACCCCTGCTCAATGCACTTAGTGTTGAGGGAGGCGGTGAAAGGGAGAGGCCTGAGAGACATGAGGGGGGGGACAGGATGGCTGTCCTCTCACCCGTTTCTAGGCCTGGGGAGACAGGGTGGCTAACATAGACTCTGCCAGGCCTCCCAGCTCTTGCTTCTCTCCTCCTTCCCCATCCCTCAGGACCCTGGCCCAGCTGCCCTCACCCAGCCCGGCGGCTCCCAGTCCACTTCCATTACCGTGTCCTGGGGAGGACAACTGGGCTGGCCTGGGGGGCAGTATGTGGAGGGGTTCAGTAAAGGCAGGACAGAGTCAGGCAGCCTCAGAGAGGAGGTGGGGATGCCGGGGGAGGGGGTCTTTCCCCTCACCTGCTTTCTGAGGTTTCACTCCCCCTCCCAGGCCACGGTCCAATACCCCATGTCCCCTCTACTGGGCACCCAGTTCTCCGCGCCACACCCTGCCCCAGCCCCTGCCCCTGCCCCTGCCCCTGCCGCAGTTCCTAACCCTGCCCTCTCCCTCTAAGAAGCCTGGGCTCCTGCCCCAGAGAAAGCTGAGGCAGATCCCGGAGAGGGACAGGGATGTGAGTAGGGGGTGCTCTGGCTTCAGAGGGTCCGGGAATAGAGAGACAAGACTACAGCAGGACTCACCGGGCTTCTGGGGCTTCATGCCACCCCCAAAGCCTGAAGAAGATTTGGGAGCAGGTGAGGGACCTGGGAGCCCCCTCTCAGGGCCTCCCCAGGTTCCTACCCACTCCTACCTGCTCCGTATCCATTCTGGGCTGCTGGACCTGGGCAAAAGGAGGGGTCTGGTTGAGGTGGATGTAAAGGTCCCCTCTCTTGGACCAAGCCAGATTGCTTATATGCAAGGGGTTTTCTTGAGTTGCCCCTCAATTATTCACCAATCGCGCCCCTCCAAGGCCTGTGTGGGACGCAGGGGAAGACAACCAGACATAGACACACAGCTGGGTTCCCATCCTGTTCCTAGGTCCTAATGGGACGTTTCCAAATGATGTGTGAATTGGGGACAGGGTGCATTGAATTTTGCAAAGGTGGAAAAAACAGGCGGGGATGAGGCTCACCTGGCTTCTGGGGTTTCACACCTGCTCCAACTCCTGGTGGAGAGACTGGTAACAGTTACGTGACCCAGGCCCCATCCCTACATCTCCCCAGAACCCTCGCCTACCCATACCTTGTCCATAGCCATTTTGAGATGCAGGTCCTGTTGGAAGGAGAGAGGGGGTTCTGGGTACTGGCATCTCTCTCAGGCTCCACCCTAAGCTTGGCTCCTTTAGGTCTCACCCTGGACCTTGACTCAGCAGGAAGTCTATCTGGGTCCTAGACTTTCCCCTGACATCCAGCTTTCCTGCAGAGCTTGAATGTTATACCTAGTTGCCTGGGTCTGCTTGATTCGGTGTCACTGCCAACAGCATGTCCACCAGCCAAGAATGTGAACTCCTTGAGGCCTGCTTCTCCTCACCAGCTGGGTGCCATCAACATTATCTCCTGCCCCGTGGCCTCCCAGCCATTTCCAATGCCTGCAGGCTCCTTGGTCCTCATTTTTTCTGTGGGCCCCGCCCTCTAGTGGGCATTCTGGCCTCTAGTCGTTTTCACACTCCTTTCCTGTGTGCTTCCGCTTGCCCACAAGCCTCTGGCTCTGAGAGGGCCCATCTCCAGCACTTGGCTGGCCCCTGGATGTTTGTTGAATAAGTTTTTCTTGTGGGACACCAAGTAGGAGAGGCAGAGTCAGGTCTCACCTGGCTTCTGAAGTTTTAGTCCTCCGAGACCTGAGGAAGAGAAGGCGCTGTTCATGAGTCCACCTCACTCCTCCTCTTCCCTTAGAACTGGGGTCTGGCACCCATATCAGCTATCCCCTCAGCGACACCCATACTCCTGAGCACCAAGGCCTTGCCTGGCTGGACTCCTGCTCCTGGGATGGCCCCATTCCCGAATCCTGGGGAGACAGGGCAGGTGGGAGTAAGGAGAGATCTGGGACTTGAGGGGAGCAGACAGATAAAAAGATACCACACAGAGTGGGACTTACCTGGCTTCTGGGGTTTTCCATTCCCTCCATAGCCTGGGAAAGAGATGAGCAGGTGAGGGACCCAGAACCCCCATCTCTGGTTTTGCCCCAGAAACAGCTTCTACCCTCATACACCAGCTGTCCCTTCTCTACCTGGTCCAAAGCCATTCTGTGCTGCAAGACCTGTTGAGGGGGAGGATGACACAGAAAAGCTGGGTGCTGCTGACATGGAAATGGCCCCCAGCCTCTTCCACCCTCCCACAGACCCCTAGCCTCCCCGCCATTCGGCCTGGCTAGATTCACAAAGGGAGGGAGGTGACTGTGGGGACTTGTGACAGGGACGGGGCTGGGAAGACTGAGGCAGTGAAGAATTGGAGCCCCAGACCCTTCCCCACAGCTGCCTTCCACTTCTGGCCCATAAGACTTCCAAGTAGTATAACTCCTGCTGCTTTTTCCTGCGAGGTCAAGAAGTCCAGGGAGTCCAGTCTCCAGAACCAGGCTTTTTCACTCTCTGCTTAAATTCTCAGGCCTTCAGCTCCCTTCCAGCCTCAGGATCTGCCTTTTCACTTTCTACCTCCCATGGGTTACCCTGCCCCCACAGCCCTGACCGCAGTCCTTGAGATGGCACTGGGCTTGTGTGGTTCTGGGTTTGTGGGCTGAGCCGAGGGAGCTGTCGGCCCAGTTCAGGTTGACCAGCACAGTGTCTGCTGTGCCCAGCCAAGGCAGTTGAAATGAATGAGCCCCTCAGAGCCCCTCTGCTAGGAACTGGGGTTGGGGAGGTGTGCCCCAGATCCTGGTCTCTTTCTCTGAACTCCCTTCCCCAGCCACTTTTCCAATGGGCCAGATACTGGAGAGAAACAAACAGCAGTGTGAGGAATGGGTTTGGGGAGGACAAGGACAGGGATGGGTAGGGATAGAGTCAAGATGGTGGGATGGGCTCACCTGGTTTCTGCAGTTTCATGCCCCCTCCCAAGCCTGGGAAAAGCCCAAGTACCACTGAGCTATATGTGGACCCCACCCTCCAGAGATCAGTTTTCTGCCCTCCTGATCACCTAGCTCCTCCCTCTTCTTCCTTCTTGGAACCCCAGTTTTGCCCAAGGGTCCTCACCTGGCTGGGCTTCGACTCCTTGGAAGCCCCTGGCTCCCATCTTATTCCCGTTGCCAAATCCTGGGGAGACAGAGCAGGAAGCAGTTAAGGCTAGGCCAGGTGGCAGGGGGTGGACAGGGACATAGGGACAAAGTAGGGCTCACCTGGCTTTTGAGGTTTCACACCCCCTCCAATTCCTGAGAAAGAGACAGGGATCATGTTAAGGAGCCTGGAGCTCCCTTGAATCCCCAAACTCAAGTATATGCCCCCAGCTCTCACCCCCATCCCCTACCTGGTCCCTGGCCACCATTCTGAGCTGTAGGGCCTATGGAGAGAGGGAGGGCAGAGGCTGGAGCTGGGCCAGTGTGGGCTCATGCCTTCTGTGCTGTCCTAATCCTAGGACCTCTGTGGCCAACCCTCCCCAACAGATCTTCTCAGGGAGAAAGTTGTGAGAAGGGCCTGGAAGTCTGGAAGACCCTCCACAAGACCAGGCAGAAGCCATAGGAGTGGCCACAGCAGTCCAATGAAGGGAGCAGTCCCTGAGAGGGTAATAGTGCCAGAGCTTGGCACAGGGTGAGAAGGTGGGGCTCTCTACTCACCTGGCTTCTGAGGTTTCATTCCCCCTCCCAGGCCTAGGAAGAGATAGAAAAAGAAGTTGACACTGATCCCCACCAGCTCCCCCCCAAGAATGCAGATCATGTCCCTGAAACCCCTTTTCCCTTGCCTGCCCCTTCCTGTAGCCACCTGGCAGAGCTCCTGCCCTCGAGAAAGTGCTGACTCCTAAACCATTTCTGCTCCCAATTCCTGGGGATACAGAGGTGGGGGCTGTAAGCCCTGAGGTGGGCAGGTTTTGGCCACACAGAGGAACCGGGATGAAAATAGGCAGGGAACATGCCAGGATGGGGGCAGGTTCTCCTTACTGGCCTTTGGAGGTTTCATTCCCCTTCCCAGGCCTGGGAATGACAGAGAGGCTGAGCCTCCTGCCCTCCCCCAAGAACCCAACTCTCTCCCTTACTGGTTCCCTGATCCCAACTCTGCCCCCAACCTTTTCCCTCCCTGAATGCCAGGGTGGTGCCCCAGGTGTCCGCACCTGGCTGGGCTCCCAGCCCTGGGAAGGCCCCAGCTCCCAGTCCATTTCCGTATCCTGGGGAGACAGAGCCAAAAGGAAGAATGAGGAGGAGGTGCTGGGACTTCGAAGGGAGCCAGACAGACGGTGAGGTGGACAGAGGGATGGGCATGGAGAGCCGAGTCTCACCTGGCTTCTGGGGCTTCACACCCCCTCCAAAGCCTGGAGAGAGAGATGCAGTAGATGAGAGGACCCCAGAGACCCATTCCCTTCCTAGGCTCCATAGCCATGCTGAGCTGAGGGGTAGGGCAAGGGGCATTTAGGGTCCTAGCTGAGGTGGGGGTGAAGCAGGGGTACCCTGTTCTGCTGCCCTCAAACCAGACAGCAGGAACTCTTATGGTTCGTCCCTCTGCCTCCAGTGAGTCACCAGTTCTGCCCTGGGAGGCCTGGGAGAAGCTCCTAATGCTGACCCAGCCCTGTCCCCAACATGTCATACCCATCTCTCTTCCCCCACCTCACCTGGCTGGGCTGCAGCACCTGGGAAGGTCCCTGCTCCTAGCCCGTTCCCATTCCCAAACCCTGGGGAGACAGGGCAAGAGGGGGTGAGGGAGAAGTAGACAGAAATGGGGAGTCAGGGCTTAGAGATGGGGGAGACAGGCAGGGTGGGGGGCTCACCTGGCTTGTGGGGTTTTAAACCCCCTCCAGTGCCTGAGAAGGAGATGGATCAAGTGAGGGTCCCAGGAGACCCCATTTCAGGGATGCCCCTAGAATACTGGCCCCAATCCCCCACACATATATTCTGAGCCCACCTGTATCTGTTCTGTAGCCATTCTGAACTGGAGGGCCTGTGGGGAGAGGAGGAATAAACTGGGGAGGTTTGGGGTCCTAGCTGGGGTGGGTGTGCAAGACCCTTGGACCCAGCCAGAAACAGCAAACCTGAAGGCTCCCAATCTACCCCTCTTCCCCCAGAATCATTCACCAACCTTGCCCCTCCCCTCTGAGGCCTGGGAGGGAACAGGGAGAGGACCCACCCCAGACCCCATCGCTCTCACCTGGCTGGACTCCCAGGCCATTCCTGTTCCCAAATCCTGGGAGGACAGATAGGGGTGAAGGGTATGAGAGAAAGATGGGGAGACGGACAGAGACAGCTGGGGCTAGGCAGGGCTTACCTGGCTTCTGAAGTTTAACACCCCCTTGAAAGCCTGGGGGAGACCCAGGGAGCAGGCGAGGAACCCAGGATCCCACCCCCTCACCCTTCCCCACCACCCATGCAAAGCCTGCTCCCAACTGGCCTAAGGGACATGCAGTGAGGGGCAGAGTACATGGGTTAGATGACATCAGAACAGTCTTGATGGATTCTTGTGTGGGGGGTGGGGAAGTGTGTGCAGGAGGGAAAAGAGGAGGCCTGCTGGAAGGGGTCTCAGGTGGGCTTCTCTGCCTGAGGAGTGTCAGTGCTGTCCCCAGGTATTTCTGAAATGGCTACCCCTACCCCCAGATCCTATTTGCCCACCCCTTACCTATTCCCAGGCCACTGGAGGGGCCATAGCCTGGGGGGAGAAATGATGTGTTGAGCCTAAGGGGGGCAGGAGGGGCCAGGAGCTAGGGTGTTCTGCCCTCATTTGGGGGACACAGAGCTGCCCCCCCACCTCAGCCAGATTTACCTGAGCGACACTCAAATCTGGATGCTCCCCCCATGCCCTCTGCAGAGCAAAAGTGCACTGCCCCCTCCCTGGACCTCAGTTTTCCTTCTGGTCACAGAAGGAGAAGGACAGAACCAGGTGAGCAGACTGTTGGCCAAGACCCAAGACGGAGCTGTCTGGGCTGTGTCCCTGGGGACAGGTCCCCTACTCCCTCTTCCTCAGGTCTCCTACTCCCCTCCATTCTTACTGGAGCATCTTTGGACCCCTCCTTTTCTGGAAATTTCATCCTCCTTACGCCTATCTCTCAATACTTCTCTCTAGCAGCTTAGATGCATCAGGTCTCTGGAGGGAGCCCCTTCTCCTACCCTTAGGATGCCACAGGTTGCTGGAATGAAGACCCTTCTGTGACACTCAGCCCCCTTCTCCCCTCCCATGTTCCAGCCTCCTCTCCTCCCAACCTGTTCCACCTCCAAGCCGTTGATCCTTTTGTTTCCAGGGATGTCTTTCCCCTTTCCTGTCACAACCCAACTCCCCCGCCCTTGCAGACCCAGCCCCAGGCCCCTCATCTGGACCCCATTATTCACATGCCCAGAGTTGAGATTCTGCCCCATCTCACTCTGTTCCAAGGGTACGGGTCTGTGCTTCCCACACTTAAGCTGACCATGGATAAGACTGACTGCCAGGAAGATAGGGAGGGACCCTGTGCTCTCCTGGGCCCCACATCTGGATCCCAGAGCTGGGGAGTATCTGGAGTTCTCCCCCCAGAGAGCTCCCAGACACCTGGTAAGAGAGACCAGGTCCTATTCTTGGACCCCAGTGCTAGGAAGGTCCACCCACCTTTTCCTAGGCCAGGAGACAGTGAAGGCAGCCCTGGGGAACAGGGGGTGCTGACTCAGGGTGGGGACCTGAGACAGAGACGGACAGGACCCATGCATCTATACCCAGGCCCCCAAAATCTAGACTTCACACACCCAATCCTCCCTCTCTCCAGAACCCCAGCCTCTAACCCAATGCTCTACCTATACCCCCCTCCCCAAACCCAGCTGCCCAGACTCTGTAGCTGCCTGAACGAAGCCTGCCCTCACCGCCTTGTAGGCTTTCAGAAGTCAGGCAGAGCAGGAAAAGGGCTGCAGGGAAGGCCCAGGTGCCCATGATGCCTGGCAGAGTGGGAGGACACACACCCTTTGAGCCTTTAAACACCTCTCCTGGGTGGGGGCCCTTACCCAGGCCCCCCTGCTGTGAGTGATGGAGGCTCTGTTGGCAGACTCCAGGGGGCCAGCCCCCCTCTCCCTCTGCAGCAGGAATCCAGCCCCTGGCCTTCTCCCTGCCCCACTCCTCATCCATCATGGGTGCTGACAGCTGGGACAGGCCCCCACCTGGCCCCTGAGGCTCCTCTACCCCTGTCAAGGACTGGGGCCCTGGCGCCAGGCCTGGAAGGCTCAGATGTTACCCCCGCAGCTGGTGAGGGGCAGACAAGCACCGTGGGCACCCCAGGGCCAGCCCAAACACAGCTGGGAAGAGGGCAGAGCCAGGCCCAGAAATGTGGGTGTGGCTGATGGGAGACAGAATGAGTTACTGTGTTACATGGAGAGAGAGAGCAGAAAGAGGCAGAGGCCACAGAATGTTACAAAGGCCTGTGGCCAGGTGACAGTGTAGTGTACTGTATCTGACATGTAGACTTGCCCACAAGAAGAGAGGCAATATTATCCCATCTAACCCTGAAGACCCAAGGTGTGACACTGGGAGATGGCCCTTTGTTCCCACCTGAGCTGGGCTTGCAAGAGTGAACCTGAGCTTCCTTTCCATATGGGATGGTGATCACAAGGATGGGTCATATCATTCTCATCCTATCCAAGGGTCCTCTCTGTTTCAAAAAAATAAATAAAGCCCTAGCCAGTTTGGCTCAGCAGTTAGAGCATCGGCCCGTGGACAAGAGAGTCCCGGGTTCGGTTCCCGCTAAGGGCACGTACCTCCGTTGCAGTTTGTCCCCGGCCCTGGTGGGGGTCATGTGGGTGGCAACCAGTCAATGTCTCTCTCACATCGATGTTTCTCTTTCTCTCTTCTCCCCTCTCTCCCTACTGCTCTATCTGAAGATAAATGCAAAAATGTCCTCGGGTGAGGATAAAAATAAATAAATAAATAAATAAATAAATTAAATAAATAAATAAAACATATATATCTCTCCCAGCCGGTGTGGCTCAATGGACTCAGCGTCATCCCAGTTTGAGAGGTCCCAGTTTGATTCATGGTCAGGGCACATGCCTGGGTTGTGGGCTTGATCCCCAGTGGGTGGTGGTGCAAGAGGCAGCCGATCGATGTTTCTCACATCGATGTTTCTATCTCTCTCTCCTTTCTTCTCTTTCTAAAAAAAAATCAGTAAAAACATATTAAAAAAAAAAAAAATATATATATATGTTTTTATTGATTTTAGAGAGAGAGGAAGGCAAGGAAGAGAGAGAGAGAAACATCTATTGGCTGCCTCCTACACACCCCCTACTGGGGACAGAGCCTGCAACCCAAGCACATGCCCTGACCTGGAATTGACCAGTGTGACCTTTTGGTGCATGGGACGATGCCCAACCAACTGAGCCACACCAGCCAGGGCCTCACTGTTTCTTGAAAGCTCGACTAGGGCCCAGTGGCCACCGCAGGAGGTCCTCCCAGCTTTACCCCCATCTTTTGCCGAAATACGGCAGCACTGATTCTAGTTTTAGGGGACAGACCTCGGGGTGGGGGGCACTGCTCAGGGTGTGGGGGGGCAGGATTGCAGGGGCATGATTGCAAGAAGGGTACCTGGGGGGCTAGTAACCACTCTCCGTTCCTAGGGGTCGGGCAGATGGAGTTGGGCCAGGTGAAGAGGTCTTGGTGAGAGAAAAAGAAGACAGGAGAGGCAGGTCTGGAAAATGCCAGAAGTTGAGGGTCTGGACACCAGCTTTCACCTCCTGCAGGGAGTCTGTGAACTCCACTGGGCTGGCTGGAGACAGCAGTGACTCAGGCTCCTGGACCCTAGTCAAGAAGGCCCACACCCTGTCTATCTGCTGGCCTGCCCCCTGCCCACTCAGCCCCTCCTGGCACCTGTGGCTAACGAGTCGTCTGGCAGGCTGAGGGCCTGGAGAGGAGCTATAGTGAGGAGTGGGCAGTGGGTGGTGGGTTTTGCTTCTTTTTTTAAATTTATTATTTTTCTTTCTTTCTTTCTTTCTTTATTTATTTATTGGTACATGCCCCTAGCGGGAACTGAACCCGGGACTTTCTGGTCTGCAGGCCGATGCTCCAACCGCTGAGCCAAACCGGCCAGGGCGGGTTTTGCTTCTTATGTGAGGACTTTGAGTCCATAACACCTATGGGGACAGCTCCAGCCACCAATGGATTGCAGGGCTTTTTCCAGTTATCCCCTCACCTGTAGTCCCCTCAGCATTGAGTTGTGCCTGCACCTCCCCTCCCATCTCCCATCCACCCTTGGGCTGCACCCTTGCTGCTCTCTCTCCCCACACATGAGGGCCTGCACCCAGGGATCATGCTTACCTGAGCACGCACACACCCATGCCCGTGGCACCCATCTCCCCTGACAGACCCACCTTTGCACAAGGCTCCTGCTGGGTCCCCTCAGTCGAGTGCCCTGGCACAGCACCCCACATGCCTACTTCCTGGCAGAGAGCTGTGACCTGGAGTCCTGGAGGCAGGACCTTCCACTGGGCTGCTGGGAGTGGCTCAGGGGTAGCCCCTAGCCCCAGCCACCCAAGAGAGCCTGGGATTGCTGGGATGATTCACTTAGACTAGGGAGGGCTTTCCTGCCTGCCACATGCTCCTCCCCATGGCAACAAGCACTGGCTCACTGGTCTCTGAGTGGCCTCATGGTTAGCAGGCTGGGTACTGGATTCAGATTCAGATTGAGTTAAGTATCTGCTCTGTCTAGCTGGGGAGCTTGAGAAGATCTATTCACTCTCCTCTAAAATGATGACACTAGCCCAGCCGGTGTGGTTCAGTGGTTGAGTGTCTACCCATGCACCAAGAGGTTGCTGGTTCGATTCCTGGTCAGGGCACATGCCCAGGTTGTGGGCCCAATCCCTAGTGGGAGGCATGCAGGAGGTGGCCAACTGATGGTCTCTCTCATCGATGCTTTTCTCTCTCCTTCTCCCTTCCTCTCTCTCTCTCTAATCAATAAAGAAAAAAGAAAAATACAAAATAATAAAATGATGATGCTAATAGTACCATGGTGTCAGGGCTATTGGGGGAGCTACTTCATACCCTATTTTACAGATGGGGAAGCAGAGGCAGAGAGGAGAAGAAACTTGGCTCAGATTGTACACCTCCTAAGCAGCGGGGCTGGAATTTGAAGCCAGGAAGTCTACCCCCCACCCCACTCCCAGTCCACAGTCTTCCACTCTCTGCTACTTCATACACTTCTGGCAGCAACCGGCCCAGTTACTCCAGACACTCATTGCTCTTTGCCTGCCCCACACCAATCTGGGCCCAAGATGTCTGCTTTAGACCCAGGATAGCTAAGGGCCCCCTACACAGACCCAGACACACAGACACTCAGTTTATCCTGCAGGGCACCAGGGAAGCTTGGCCAAGGAGGAGGCAGGCGGGGAGACCAGGAGGGGCAATGTGGGAGGTAAAGGCCAGGTGCCTGCTTGGCCACTGCCAGAGGGAATGCCAGTGCCCACTACCATTGCCAGGCTGCCTGGGTGCTGGCATGGTCCTGTGGGAAATACCAGCCAGTGAGGGGCCTCGGGACAGCTTGACACTGCTTAGGACCAGGGCTGGGCCCAGCCCCTGAATTGCCACTACCCCTACCCCCAGCACAGCTGGTCCCCTCAGCTCACCCCCAGCCCCAAACAGGCAGGGCAGGGCCTGAGAGCACATGGATCACTTGGGGGCTGACAGAGCTCCTGAGGGAGCCCAGGCCTGGGCTATCCTTTGCTCCCAGTCTTGAGGGGATACGGCCCAGCCTCTGAACAGAGGAGCAATTTTTAGGGCAAGAGCTAGAAGCCCAGGGCAAGGTGACAGCCGGAGTGTTAAAAGTGCAAGATAGAGGCCCAGGAAGTATCTAAAATGACACAGCCTGTGTTGATAGACTCCCAACCATTGGCTCACAGCAGCACCACCTGCCAGGGTGGAAATTCTGGGAGAATAGCTGGAAGGGCAGCCAGGCGCCTGTAAGGCAGACACCTTCTGAACCCACAGCTGTGCTAAAGGCCCCTCAGGTCACCCTCTCCACCCTTTGTGGCAGCTCTTCAACCCCATCCCTGAATCAGAGCCTCTGGGGCACCTTCCCAGGCATCCCTAAGCACTTGCACTGTGCAAAGCTGACCCGTAGTAACTCTCTCTCCTCATCCACCTGTCAGTGTGAAATACAGCGTACATTCCGAAGTGCATATATGATAGGAATGTGCAATATAATATTAATAAATACCTATAAAGCAAACACCTATGCAGCTGGCACCAAGGTCAAGAGATAGAACACAGCCCTGGCTGGTTTGGCTCAGTGGTTAGAGCGTCGGCCCTCGGACCAGAGAGACCTGGGTTCGGTTCCTGCTAAGGGCATGTACTCGGTTGCAGTTTGTCCCCGGCCCTGGTTGGGTCGTGCGGGAGGCAGCCACTCGATGTGTCCCTTTCACGTCAATGTTTCTCTCTCTCTCTCTCTCTGCCTCTCTCTCCCTCCCACTCTATCTGAACAAAAAATGGAAAAATGTCCTCGGGTGAGGATAAAAAATTAAAAAAAAAGAAATAGAACACAGCCAGCTCCCCAGAAGTGCCCATCACAATCTCCTCTTTCCTGCTAGGGTAGCTGTATTTGCACTTGTGGCCAGTTTCTTGCCTTTCTTACTTCACCTTATCCTGTTTTGTGGCCACATTGAAGGACTTCCCCGAGAACATCTGAGAAGGCCCAGTACTGTTACAGCGACTGGACACATGGGGGATCTCACCTGGATATGCGGCTAGGAATCCTGATCCTGGGCAGGGGTTTCAAGCCCCAACCAAGTGCTTTGGTCTCAAATCTCATGGGATTTGTTCCTGTGACCCCAGGGTGGGTGTGGGAGTCCTGACCCCTCTCCTCCAGATTCCTCCTTTTGGCCCAGACAGATGCTTTGAAAACTGCAAAACACTATACAAATGAGGGAGTGTTACTGTTATTAAACAGTTAGTTCTAGCCCAGCTGGTGTGACTCAGTGGTTGAGCATCGACCCATGCACCAAGAGGTCACCAGTTCAATTCCCGGTCAGGGCACATGCCCAGGTTGTGGGCCCAATCCCCAGTGGGGGGCATGCAGGAGGTGGCCAATCGATGTTCTCTCTCATCGATGTTTCTATCTCTCTCTCCCTCTCCTTTCCTCTCTCTCTAAAACCAATAAAGAAAAAACAACAACAATTATTTCTAGGCCCTGTACTAAGCACTTCACATGCATTTTCTCATTTAATGCTCATAATACCCAAGGAGGTAGGAACTATTATTATTATCCCCATTTTACAAATGTGGAAACAGGCCCAGAGACATAAAGCAACTTGCCCATCATTGCACAGGTTCTGTGTGGCAGAGGAGCCCCAGTTTCCCTGACTTTATGGCCCATGCTCTTACCAGCTATCTGTACTGAACTTTACATTATATCCCTTCTACATAGTGAAATGTCCATTGGAAGCATGTTTTTAAATTTTAAAAATATATTTTTAAAAGTCATTGTGAATTAGACTCTCAAGAATGGGCAGTTGGAAAGAGGCCTGACTCCAGGATTCCTGGATATGGGATTAGCAGAGGGGGTGGCAGCTGGAGAGCGGCATGCCTGCTTTCCAGGCCTCCTGGGGACAAGCCTGGGGTCTTTAACAAGGATCCAGGGTGAGTCACAGGGGCTGTGGCTGCCAGAGATGCTAATGCAAAGGAAGGGTACAAGGGGAGGAGGAGGGGGCTGAGTCCTCCAGAGAAGCTCTGGGCCAAACCTGGGGTGCCAGAATGGTCTGTGCACCAGAGAATGTTCGCTGAAGGGCAAACAGTGCAATGGTTTGGGAGCCCTGCAGTCCATGACACCTTTCAGAGACTTGGGGGATGGATGGTCAACAAGTAAACCAATAGAGAGGATAGAATTTCAGATAGAGTTAAGTGCAATACGAAAATGAAGCTGGAAAGGATGTGTGATGAGATGCGGAACATTATAGGGAGAGTGGCCTGGAAGAGTGACTCCCCTCCACTCTGTTGAATGGATAAAAGGTCCCCTCCGTGAAGGAGCAACCCCAGCGCACCAGTGTTAGGAGTCAGCACTAATGTTAGAAATCAGTGCTTGCTCTGAGCCAGCCTCCTGCTAAAGTCCTTTAAGGGGATCATCCCACTTGAACCTCCAGCTCCGTAGGAAAGCTTTATCAGCTCAACTTTTAGAGGAGCGGAGACTAATTCAAAACTCAGAAAGGCCCAGGTGCGTTCCGAAGGTCGTTCAGCCAGGAAGGAGCTGAAAGGGGTGTGAGCTGAGCTCAAGTCTCAAAACGAATGAATGGGAAGGGCGGCCACCGAGGTGGCTGAGGTCTGGAGGCAGGGAGGCTTCAGCCGAGGTGTCTGGAGGGAGAGTTAGCATTTTCTATTTCCCAAAGCCGAAGCTGCGCGTTCCGCAGGTCTGAGGGATGCCTGTCTGGTATCCCTACCACATGCCCGGTGTGGTGCAAGACCAGTGGGTTGGGGGTAGAACCAGCGAGCTCAGGGAACTCCGCCCCGTCGGGATCCCAGAGTTCGCAGGGACTTCCTGTTCGGCCTTGAGGTGACCGCCTCCTGGGACTACACCTCTAGGGCAAAACGCGGTGACCGCACCCTTTATAGATGTGAAAATTAAGCCAGCCCAGCGAGGGTCATGGGTGACGGGACTGGGATCTGGAGGTTGGTCGGCATCCCGGAAACCAGGCGGGAGGAACCCCAAGTCGGCTTCGGACTCGACACAACGCCTCAGTCACAGGGCGGCACGGCGTAGCCACCTCTACCCCTGGCCGGCGCCAAGTAGGCTTTGCGCCTGCTCAATGAGAACGCACCGCCCCAGGAACCTGAGGGGCGGGGTTGGAGACGCGTACGCAGGGACGTGAGGGGCGGGGCCCAATAAGGCTGAGAGCCTTTGATGGGCTGCATCGGAGAGGGGGCGGGGTAAGAGGAGTTCTGGGTGGGGACTCGAGGCCGGTTTGGAATTTTTGGCGCGAGTTGGCTCCGCGCGCGTTCACGGGCCGTTCCCCCTCCAGAGGGTCCTCTCTTCCCGGCGTAGGGAGCTGTCGACGGTAGACCCCGGCTCTTCTGACTGCTCCGAGGGTTTCCCGCGGCCTCTGCTGACCTGGAATCTGGGACCTCGCGGGGCTGCGCCCTGCCCACCCGCTCCAGGTGAGCCCAGACCCGGCTCTGAAGATTCTCCGGCCGGACCCCCCTCCCCACTCCCTCCCCTCGCTCCTGGCGCCCCTTGCCCTCTGAGAGCTCCTCCCGGATCAGCATCCCCCTCCCTCATCTCCCTCCGTCGTCTTCCCCTCACTGTCGTACTGGGTCCCGCCCTGTCCCTCTGCTAACCCTTCTTTGGGCAGGCCCTGCCCCGGGCGGCCCCGCCCACTTCCCCTCTAGAGGCTCGAGTGACTGCCCCTCCTGCTCTCCTGTCCTGCCGCAGCCTCCCTGTCCCCTTTCATCTGGGAACCCCTTACTACAGCGACTGCCACTGTCCCGGTTACTTGCCCTTCCCCAGGAAAAGCCCCACCCACGTTCCATTTACAGCCTCTCCCGCGTGACAGCTGGTCTACTCAACTCTGTTCGCCAGGGTTTCCCCACGCGCACGAAGGTGAATCTGCTGTTGCCCTGCCTGGTAGAAACTCACAATCTAGTGCGGTAGACTGAGGGCAGCAGACGTGTCCGGCCCAATGACAGGGTGAGGCCTGTGGAAGCTGTAGAGTCGCCCTGGCCCTGCCTTTGCTCAGGGCCACCCTGGATTCACCTTGCTCCTTCTACCTACCCTGCCCCGCCCCAAAAACTATTTGGCCAGGCTGGAGGTGCTAGAATGTAAGTGACGTTGGGATGATCTGAGAACTGGTTTAAGATGTAAGTGTCCAGCCCTGGCTGGTTTGGCTCAGCGGTAGAGCGTCGGCCAGCAGACCAAAGAGTCTCGGGTTCGATTCTGGTAAAGGGCACGTACCTCAGTTGTGGTTCAGTCCCCTGCCCTGTTCCAGGTCATGCAGGAGGCAGCCATTCCATGTGTCTCTCTCATGTCGATGTCTCTCTCTCTTTCCCACTCTATCTGAAGATAAAAAATGGAAAAAAGTATCCTCGGGTGAGGATTAAAAAAAAAAAAAGATATAGGTGTCCAGTGTCTCCAAATGTGACAGGATTGGGTCTGGAGGCTGTACTTGTAACAAGCGCCTTGGGGGAACCTGGCATCCCAGCTCTTCACTTTGAGAAACCCTGGAGTAGGATTCCTGAGGTAAAAGAGGCAGAGGAAGGGTCATCACAATATATAGGGTGAGTCTTCCAGGCAGGCACCGTGGGGGTCCCTCCCTCAGCCCTCTCTCTCCCAGGGACTGGAGGGCACACTTCAGATGACTGCCACTCCTGTTTCAGTTACTGACTCACCCCTTGTTGGATATGGCATACTTTTTTTTTTTTTTTTTTTTAATTTAGAGGGAGAGGGTGGAGAGAGAGAGGGAAACATGATCAGCTTCCTCCTGCACTGCCTCTATGGGGGATTGAGCCCACAACCCAGGCATGTGCCCTGACCTGGAATCAAACCAGCAACCTTTCGGTGCATGGGGCAATGCCCAACCAACTGAGCCACACCAGCCAGGGCAGGTTTAGCATCTTTTTTTTTTTTTTCCTTTATTGATATTTAGAGAGAGAGGAAGGAAGAGGGAGAGAGATAGAAACATCAATGAGAGAGAACATCGATTGACCACCTCCAGCATGCCCCCCACTGGGGATTTGGCCCACAACCTGGGCTTGTGCCCTGACTGGGAATTGAACTGGTGACCTCTTGGTGCATGGGCCGGCGCTCAACCACTGAGCCACACCGGCCAGGCAGGTATAGCATCTTTTGATACACTGTGGCTTCCTCTCAAAATTAAACTCCCCTCCTCTTGTTTTCTTGTTTTTGTTTCAATTACAACATTATAGCAACACAAAAAGCCTTTTCTACCTCGACACACAAAGCCACTAATATCTGTGGGGCCTCTGTAACTTTGTGTGTCCTTTAACAGCAGTTATTGAGGAATCTGCAAGACAGACACTAGGCTGAGCCTTCCCTGAGGTTAATATTACAGGTCTACAAATACCTGAAGCCAGGTGTGTTTTGGAATTCAAAATGTCAGATTTTAGAAAGCTAATAGGGCGCATATAACATTTATATGTAACACCACCCATGGGTCTGGGACATCATCCAGTAATCAAATGCATTGATATTTTTGTCGAGAAATATATGCATATTCACACTTAGAGGGAAAAAATAAGTCACACTAGATTTTTCTGCTAAATGAATTTTACATGTAGATATCCAGTTGTCTCATTGGTTGAGAAGATTGTTCTTTCCCACTGAATTGTTTTGGCACCCTTGTCAAAATCATAAATGTGAGGATTTATTACTGAATTCTCAATTCTATTCCATTGATCTATATGTCTATTCTTATGTAAATACCATACTGTTTTGATTACTGTAGCTTTGTAGTAAGTTTTGAAATCAGGAAGTATGAGTCCTCCAACTTCATTTTGATTATTTTGACTATTCTGGGTCTGGTGAATTTCCATATAAATTTTAGGATCAGCTTGTCAATTTCTACAAAGAATCCAGCTGGGATTCTGATAAGATTGTGCTGAATCTGTAGATCAGTTTGGAGAGTATTGCCATTTTATCCATATTAAATCCTTGGATCTATGAACATATAATATCTTTCCATTTACAGGGTGGGGCAAAAGTAGGATTACAGTTGTTCATGTGGAAAATAATACAATAATTCATAAATAATAATACAAGAATAAACTGTTTTGAGTACTCACAACTGTAAACCTACTTTTGCCCAACCCTGTATTTAGGTTGTCTTTAATTTCCTAAAGAAGCTGAGGGAAGAAAGTATATATGCATAATGTTTGTTATATTGACAGTCTTATTTACTACGTCTGGTTGTCTTCATTTGTTCCTGTAGGTTTGAGTTACCACTTGGTGTCATTTTCTATTCCAATACAGTTTTGTTTCCTCCCACCTCCTTTGTGCTGTTATTTGCAAGTATATCACATTTCTTTATGTTATATGCCCAACAATACAATTACATATTGTTTTATACAATTGCTTTTTAAAATGTCTTTATTGATTTTAAAGAGAGAGGAAGGGGGAGGGGTGGAGAGAGAAACATTGATGTGAGAAACATCAATCTTCCCTGGCCGGTTTGGCTCAGCGGTTAGAGCGTCGGCCTGCGGTCCAGAGAGACCCAGGTTCGGTTCCCACTAAGGGCATGTACTTCGGTTGCAGTTTGTCCCCGGCCCTGGTTGGTCGTGCAGGTGGCAGCCACTCGATGTGTCCCTTTCATGTCGATGTTTCTCTCTCTCTCTTTCTTCCTCTCTCTCCCTCCCACTCTATCTGGACAAAAAATGAAAAAAATGTCCTCAGGTGAGGATTAAAAAAAAAGAAAGAAAGAAACATCAATCTGCTGCCTCCTGCATGCCCCCTAGTGGGGATGGAGCCCACAATCCAGGATATGTGTCCTGACCAGGAATTGAAGCAGCAACCTTGTGATGCAATGAACCATGCTCAACCAACTAAGCCACACCGGCCAGGGCTACAATTGCTTTTTAAATTAGTTAAGAGAAGAAAAGAAATATGTATTTATACTGTCTTTTATATTACATAATTACCTTTACTGGGGCTCTTTGTTTTTTTTTCATGTAGGTTAGAATTACTGTTAGGGATCACATGCTTTCAGCCTGAAGAATTTTCTTAAGTTTTTCTTGTAAAGCAGGTCTGTTAGCAATGAATTCTTTCTGTTTTTGTTTATCTGGGAATGTATTTTGCCTTTATTTTTGAAAGTTGGTTTTGTTGGACATAGGATTCTTGGTTGACAAATTCCCCCTAGCACTTTGAATATGTCATCCTGTTGCCTTCTGGCCTCCACTATTTCTGATGAGAAGTCAGTAGTTAATCTTATGGGGAAGCTTGTAAGTGATGAGTCATTTTTCTCTTGCTGCTCTCAAGACTCCTTGTTTTGGTTTTCAGCACTTTTAGTATAATGTGTCTGTGTGTGGATCTCTGCATTTATCTCTACTTGAAGTTTATTGAGCTTCTTGGCTCTGTTAATGTTTTTCTAAATCACATTTGGGAAGTTTTTATCTATTACTTCTTAGCATATTTTTCCTGTTCCTTCTCTTCTCTCCTGGTGCACTCATTATGCCTATGTTGGTACACTTAATGGTGTCCTACATTTCTCTGAGGCTCTGTTCCCTTCATTTCTTTTTTCTCTCTGTGCTTTAGATTGTATAATGTATATTTATCTGTCTTCACGTTCACTAATTATTTCTTCTGCCAGTTCAAATCTACTGTTTAACCCCTCCGGTGAATTTTCATTTCAGTTACTGCACTTTTCAACTCCACAGTTTCCATTTATTCTTTTAATAAATTCTATCTTATCATTAATATTCCCTGTTTGATGAGGTGTTGGCATCGTGCTTCTTTTACCTGAAGCGTGGTTTTCTTTAGTTCTTTGAACATATTTATAGTGGCTACTTTGAAGTCTTTCTCTGTTAAATCTGACATCTGGTTCCTTTTACAGGCAGTTTCTGTTGCCTGTTATTTTTATTCATTTTTTTAAAAATATTTTTATTTTTGCCCTGGCCGGTTTGGCTCAGCGGTTAGAGCGTCAGCCCACAGACCAATGAGTTGGTTTGATTCCGGTCAAGGGCACATACCTGGGTTGCGATTCATCCCTGGCCCTGGTCAGGTCATGCAGGAGACAACCAGTCAATGTGGCTCTATCACATCGATGTTTCTCTCTGTCTCTCTCTCTCCCTCCCTCCCACTCTATCTGATAATAAGTAGAAAAATATCCCTGGGTAAGGAATAAAAAAAATTTTATTTTTAAAAAGTATTTTATTTATTGATCTTAGAGAGAAAGACAGAAAGAGAGAGGGAGAATATCAATTTGTTGTTCTACTTATTTACACATTCATTGGTTGTTTCTTGTATGTGCCCTGACTGGGGATCAATCTTGCAACCTTGGCATATCAGGACGATGCTTTATACCTGGCCAGGGCTGTCTGTTATTTTATTTCTTTTATTTTTTTAATATGTTTTTACTGATTTTTTTTTTTTTTTTTTTTTAAAGAGAGAGAAGAAGGGAGAGGGAGAGAAACATCAATGAAAGAATCATCAGCCCTGGCCAGTTTGGCTCAGCAATTAGTGTGTCGGTCCGTGGACCAATGGGTTGCGGGTTCCATTCAGGTCAAGGGCACGTACCTCAGTTACAGTTCATCCCCAGCCCTAGTTGGGGTCCTGCAGGAGGTAACCAATCGATGTGTCCCTCTTGTATCAATGTTTCTTTCCTTCCCTCTCCCTCTCCCCCACTCTATCTGAAGATAAATGGAAAAGTATCCTTGGGTGAGGATTAAAAAAAAAAAAATCATCAATCAGCTGCCTCCTGCACATCCTCTACTAGGGACCGAGCCTGCAACCTGAGCATGTGCCCTGACCAGGAATCAAACCAGTGACCTAGGTGCATGGGACAATGCTCAACCAACTGAGCTATACCAGCCAGGGCTATTTCTCTATTTTCCTGTGTGTGGGTCACACTTTCCTGTGTCTTTGCACATCTTGTAATTTTTTTGTCAGAAACTGGACATATATTTTAGGAACTGTGTATACTGGTTCCTCACCTGCCCCCCACCAGGGCTTGTGATTTTTTTTTTTTGCTTATCTACTTATTTAGTGATTTGCTAGACCATTGTAGTGACATGTCTTTCTGCAGTATGAAGTTTCTGACATTGCTCCTGAGAGGGCCCAGCCTGGGACATGTGTACAATCAACCTGGGACACCCGGATTGGATTTCAGACGGGGCTCTCTTTGTGCTTTCCCTGATCATATCCACCTATTAGGGTCCCCCAGTTGCCACTGTCTTCTCTATTATTTTTGTCCTGGAGCATCAGTTACTCCAGAGTAACTTTTGAGTTCAGTGTTTGAGGTTTGTTCTGAAGGCTCTTTTTATCTATCTCTTTACCTGGTTCTCTCTGGTAAACTAGCTGGTCCATGGATTATCTTGTTGTGATAATGGAGGCACCAGTCTCCTATTTGTTTACTACCGGAACCTTGATTGACTTTTGAGAGCACCTGTAAACTTGAACTTCCCATATTCTGTTTCAAATAAAGTCTTTTTTTTTTTTTTTTTTTTTTTTGCAGGGAGAGCTTCAGAGCTCTTTGTTTCATAACCTGCCTCTCCCCCAGGCAGAATCTTTGAGCTCTTGAGTTGAGGGCCAGGACAGTTATGCCCATCTCCCTGAGTTACACTGCTGCCTTAGGGTGGGGGTGGCAGCCTCTGGCCTTCTCAGCTTGCCTCTCCCAGTGTGGACCTCCTTCCTAGGAATGAGCTGGGGCTTGAGTGATTGGGCTGCAGTATTCCTAGCCTGCTGAACCCAAGGCAGAGCTTCTGTCTATGAGCAGGGGCTGGTGGAAGGAGGGAGCCCTGGCCTCTCTGCTACATCCATCTGAACTTTAGCCTCTGCAACATGGAGTTGAAAGTAGAACTCTACTACATGAGTTTTAGTATCACAATTATGAAAAAGAAAGCAAGAAACTTTGAAATCAGACCTTTTTTTTACTTTGGAATTGGAAATAAGGGAGTGTGGGCCTGTGTGAATAATTCCCCCTTACAGTCTTGGAAGAGATTGCATATCTTAAGGTCAAATAGCAGTTGTGACAAGGCAGGGATGTATGCACTAGGTGGCCTGGCTCGAGAGCCTGCCTTGGTTTAACCTCTGCTCAACTGTGGGAGCCTCTGGGACATGGCCCCATGCATTTCAGTTTATGTTTCTATGATCTCCAGGTACAGACGACTGTGTGCAGGTATGTATATGTCCTTTGCCTTTTCCCGGCAGGTGCTCATGTCTCCACGGCCTCCATGTTTAAAGCAGAACATGTGTACGGAGTAGACGTGGCTTTCTTCCACAGCCTCTCTGGGGCCACAGGACAAGGAGCTGTTTGAGTGGACATACTTTTTTGTACTCTGCCTCTCAGGGCCTCCTGTGCTGGTCATGCCTGTGCCCACAGAGGACACCCCGCCACCTCTGAGTGGCACCCCCACCCCAGTCCCAGCCTACTTCCGCCATGCAGAACCTGGTTTTTCCCTCAAGAGGCCCAGGGGGCTTAGTAGGAGCCTTCCCCCCCGGCCCCCTGCCAAGGGCAGTATCCCCATCAGTCGCCTCTTCCCTCCTCGGACCCCGGGCTGGCACCAGCCCCAACCCCGGAGGGTGTCATTTCAAGGCAAAGCCTCTGAGACCCTGCAGAGCCCTGGTTATGACCCAAGCCGGCCAGAATCCTTCTTCCAGCAGAATTTCCAGAGACTTGGCCGCCTGGGTCATGGCTCTTATGGAGAGGTCTTCAAGGTGAGTGGAGTGACAGCTCTATGGGCCTGTCTGGGGGAGCCCCCTTGCCTCCCTCCCCCTACCTAGATGGGATAGTATCCTGGGCAGCCTGTTCTCCTTCTCTTGATAGCCTATCTCTCCTAGACTGACAGACACCCCTCCTCAGGGTTTGATTTGGCTTCTTTCTCATAATCCCCAACACAGGCCCCTTCAAGGGCCTCCTCAGTGTGCACTCTCCCCTTGTCCAGAGCCTGGCACACCTGGCAGTGGCTCCCAGCTACCATCTCCTCCCACCCTAGAGCCAGCTGTGCTGGGGTTCTTGGCAAGCTCTGCCGGGCCCCCAGAGCCGGCCCCCAGAGTGCAGTGTGTACCCTGCCCCCTGTCACCTCCCAGGCCACAGACACTTAGACTATATCCTGTACACCACCTTTTTTTCTTAAAATACATTTTCCAATAATTTATATTTCCTTTAAAATGTTAGTTTTCCTTACACAAGTTCTACAAACAACACGGGCCCCTAGATTAGCTCCTCTTCCCAGAGGAAGACACTCAGGTGGTCATCTTTCCTTCCAGAACTTTCTCTGTACATCTCTGTAATTGACCATATAGAGACAAACCCATTAATATTCTACACAGTGGATCACACTGCCTGTATTGTTCTGTAGCCAGCTTTTTTCACTTCACAATAGTCTGAGAGACCCTCCAGGTTAGTACTTAGAGGTCTGCCCTCTCTCTTCCTTGGGCCTCCAGTGAACCAGTGCCCGGGGTGGAGGTCTATCTGGTCTTGCTATTGCATGTGCAGGGGTCTCTAAAGTAGATGCCATGCTGCACCCTCCACACATGTGAAATCTCAATAGAATATGTTGGATTGTTCTGCTAAATGGTTGTGTCACCTCCCACCCCACCTGTGGGCACTATCTCTCTTCCAGGTGCGCTCCAAGGAAGATGGCCAGCTCTATGCAATAAAGCGCTCCATGTCACCATTCCGGGGCCCCAAGGACCGTGCCCGAAAGCTGGCTGAGGTCAGCGGCCATGAGAAGGTGGGGCAGCACCCATGCTGTGTGAGGCTAGAGCGAGCCTGGGAGGAGGGCGGCATCCTGTACCTGCAGACAGAGCTGTGTGGGCCCAGCCTGCAGCAGCACTGTGAAGCCTGGGGCGCTGGCCTGCCTGAGGCCCAGGTCTGGGGCTACCTGCGGGATACCCTCCTCGCTCTGGCCCACCTGCATGGCCAAGGCCTGGTCCACCTTGACATCAAGCCTGCCAACATCTTCCTGGGGCCCCGGGGCCGCTGTAAGCTGGGTGACTTTGGGCTGCTGGTGGAGCTGGATGCATCCGGAGCTGGTGAGGCCCAGGAGGGAGACCCCCGATACATGGCCCCCGAGCTACTGCAGGGCTCCTACGGGACAGCAGCTGATGTGTTCAGGTAAGGGCTGGGCCATGGGAGGCCCTTCCTGGCGGGGGTGCAGTCAGCAGAGGGAGGGAAATGCCATCCTAGCCCAAAGTCAGGAAGATTTGGCCTCAGGCTGGGAGACAGTGCCCTGAGGGGGTAAAGGCCCCACCCTGTAGCTGAAGGTGGTCTACAGAGTCAGGCTGTCTAAGCAGCAAATCATCTGGAGCTGCTCTGCTAGCTCCACCCATCTCTTTACCACATCTCCACAAGGGGCTATTATTATTCCATTTATAGGGGAATAGGCACAGTGGGGTTAAGGGACTTGCCCATAGTCCACAATTAGCAGGTGGTGAAGCTGGGACTGAACCAGGCATTGGGTTCCATGGTCCATGCTGGTAACCATTGCTCTGCCTCTAACGGTCTGTCCAGCTATATCCACAGGACCCTGGTAGTAACACTAATAACCATAGTGTCTATCTAGTAGGGGTGCCAGGAGGCCTCACCACAGTAGTTTGTGCCTTGCGCTGGGCACTGGGTCCATACTTAATGACATGTTCCCCTCATTAGCCCTGCTGAGGCCTTTTCAGACACGCCCCCCCCCCCCCCCAGCCCCTCCTTCCCACCCTCTTCTCAGGGACATCCTGGTGCTCTGGGGTCTGTGGCCTAAGGCCAGCCTTGCCTGTCTCTGTCCCTATCTCTGTACCCTCCCCCAGTCTGGGTCTCACCATCCTGGAAGTGGCGTGCAACATGGAGCTGCCCCATGGCGGAGAAGGCTGGCAGCAGCTGCGCCAGGGCTACCTGCCCCCCGAGTTCACTGCTGGTGAGTGGAAGACAAGGATGGGAGGGAACATGGTGCTACAGACTCATGTGGGAGAGAATGGCTGGCTGTGGGAGACTGCTGGGCTCAGGGCCCAGTCATCTTTGACGTGGCCCTGCCCCATGGACAGGCCTGTCTTCTGAGCTACGGTCTGTCCTCATCATGATGCTGGAGCCTGACCCCAAGCTGCGGGCCACAGCCGAGGCCCTGCTGGCCCTGCCTATGCTCAGGCAGCCACAGCCCTGGAGTGTCCTGTGGTACATGGCTGCTGAAGCTCTGAGTCGAGGGTGGGCCCTGTGGCAGGTAAGCCTAGTAAAGGTCACAGGCTGGTCTACCCTGCTCCCTGGCCCTGGGTTCTGCCTAGCCTTCCTGGGCTCCCTTTCCCCACAGGCCCTGCTTGCCCTGTTGTGCTGGCTCTGGCATGGGCTGGCTCACCCTGCCAGCTGGCTGCAGCCCCCGAGCCCTCCGGCCACCCCACCTGGCTCACCGCCCTGCAGCTTCCTCCTGGACAGCAGCCACTCCAGCAACTGGGATGACGACAGCATAGGGTGAGTGAGAGCTCAAGACTGATGGGTGGGGGTAGGGAGATGGGCTGTCAGCATGGCCAAACCCCGTACAGAGGCTAGGCTCCATGGGGATTAGTGATGAACAGGGACCCCTCCCACAAACCTGCCCCCCATCATACCCTGGGAAGGGCACCAAGGCTGGTGGGAATGCAGCCTGGCCTGGTTTGAATGCAGCTGTTTCTTCTAAGTTCAGCGTGTGGAACGGCTGCTTTGCAGAGCACAGCAGAACTGGCACCTTCACACTTAGGGCGCTGCCACACTAGGGAGAGCTAGACGGTGTAGCCCCAACCGCAGTCAAGGCTATCAGTGCCCAGGAACAAGGCATTGTCCTTTTCAGGGGACAAAGTTCCCAGAGCCTGGCGAGCCCCCATCCTGGGAAGAATTCCTTAGTCCCAGGTGCCTGGTGGCCAAGTAAGAGGCTGTAATTAAGAAACTGGCAAAGGAAAACCATATGCTCAGAGCAGACAGTTCTCAGGAGAAATCACACCATTAACCCCTTCCTTACAAAAATGTTACCCCATTGTTGACCTGCTGGGTAGCTCAGTTGGTTGGAGCATTGTCCTGTGCACCAAAAGGTTGCAGGTTCAATTCCCGCACATACATAGGTTGCGGGTTTGATCCCCAGCTGGGATGTGTATGGGAGGTAACCGATAGATGTTTCTATCTCACACCGATGTTCTCTCTCCCTCTCTCTCCAAAAAGTAAATAAAAAACATCCTCAGGTGAGGATTTTTTTAAAAAAGAGAAAATGTCACCCTGTTGTCATAGGGACACCTAAAAGCAGATGTGAAGTGTGAGATAAGATAAGCTTCATTTACCACAGGTTCACTTCAAAGCCAGCTCATCTGAAGCCCAGGTGTTCTGAAAAGGGACAGAGGTGGCCTTTGAGTGTGATCAGGTAGACTTTAAAAGTTGTGAAAGTGATTTTTTCAAAGGGCATCATCCTTTCATTGTCCTCAACTGTGGCCCCTGCCTGTGTCCAGCAGGAGCCTGCACATGGACAAGGTAGATCTTGTTGTTCCCACAGCCTCCTCCCCATGCACTCCCCACCACTTGACACCCTGCTTGTTTCACCCACCCCATGTAGGCCCTCGCTCTCTCCAGAGGCCACCCTGGCCAGGGCTGCCAGGAGCACCTCCTCAACCCCCCAGAGCAGGCACACACCGAGGTGAGTAGGCCCAGGGTCAGAGGTAGAGAGTGGGGGGAGTCCTTTCAAATCCTGAGTGTCATTTATCTCTCTTTCTTCCCCCTAGGGATTCCCTGGACCTAAGTGACATTGACTGTGAGCCCCCTCAGGGCTCCTTCCCCTCCTTTGAGCCTCGGAACCTCCTCAGCCTATTTGAGGACTCACTGGGCCCAACCTGAGCCCATCTCAGCCTTGGTTCTTTTAACCTTTTAGCTCCTTCCCCGTCCTCCTGGAGGCTGGGGTCCCTCTGGGAACTCCAGTGGTCCCTTCTGACTGGCCATGTAATAAAAGGTATCTGAGTCTTGGGAGTACCCAAGCTTGTTTGCATGGCAACACAGTACTTCCTGCCCATTTTATTGACGTCGCCCAGGGTCTGAGGGCCCTGGGATGGGCTGAGGCTGAGCCCTGCTGCAGGGCCCAGGCCAACAGATTACAGCTGGGAGCCCCATGCTGTGTGGAACAGAGATTTCCTGAGCAGGCATGTCCCTGGTGGGCAGGTTGAGCCGTCAGAACATGGCACTCAAGGTGGAGGGTGGGTCCCCAGCCCAGTGGTCCAGGGCCACTCAGTTCTTTACATCTGTGCCAGTTGCCTGGGAAAAGCAGCAGCAGTCCTTCTGCCCCTTGGTCCTAGGATAAGGGGATAGTCCTGATGCCCAAACCTCTCACTCCAGTCTGTACAGAAGGGAAAAGAGGTGGGTGAGCCTCAGGTGCTGGGAGGGCTGGCATGCAGGGCCAGAAGATGGTCAGGAAACGTGGGCTGGTGGCCAGGCCAGCCACCCACGAGGTACCTTACATGAGGGTCTGAGGAAGGGCAGGGTGGGGCTATTGCTCTGGGCTGGCAGGACTCTAGCCGTCAGAGCAAGACTAACACCAGTGTCCCTCTGGCCCAACCCTCACAGGTCACAGAGGGTAAACTGAGGCCCAGAGAAGGATCGGTTTCCTTCTAGCCTGCACAGGACGACAGTGCCCTGGAAGAAGGCAGGGAAAGAAGCTGGAGCTCTGAGGTGTGGGTAGGAGAGGCTCATCCACAGGGAAGAATGGGTGAACAGACAAGGGCTCCCAGCTGGGAGGCATCCAGGGAGCCAGCCCCTTGCAGACCAGCAGAAGGAAGGAAGAGTGGTGTTGGCCCTAGAAGTCTGTGCACGCTGGCATGATGTGTGGGCGGTGGCTCAGTCCAGGGGACAGGCGTGGTGGGCGGCCCAGAGCAGGTCAGGCACAACACCAGCGTGCAGCTGCAGGATGGAGCCCACACTGAGCAGGTGCATGATCTGGTGTGAGTTGCCCCAGTAGTCGAAGCGGCCTGGTCCCCAGCGTTCTGGCAGACGGGCCACATTCACTAGTCCCCCAAGCAGTGCTAGGGCATCCATGCGAAGGTAGCAGGGCAGGGAGCCTGGAGCTCCGGAGCCCAGTCCCACTCCCCGGGCCCCAAACACCAGGAGGCGGGCACCAGCCTGCCAACCAAAAGCTCGGAGTCTGGCACTGGTGGAGGGGGCGGTGAGGGCCCTCCAGCCAGCCACACCTGACAGCATGGTGTAGCCCACCAGAGCAGCTGGGCGCAGCCAGGGCCTGCAGGCCAGGGTGCAGTGGATGATGGGCAGGGCCCCTGCACAGAGGAGAAAGGCAGGAGAGGGCACATCAGTTTGGGGTCTGCCTGCCCTTTCTACCCAGGACTCATGTGAGTGTCCCCTGCTTCCCCCTCCCCAGTTGCCCCCCCAGCTTCCATTCTTCTAGCTCCCCACCCCATCCTTTGGCTCACCGAGGGTGTTGACGAGGCAGACCCCACACATATCCAGGGCAAGGAGCCGAGTGTACACAGGGCTGCCCCCTTGGTGGCACATGAAGAGATGGTAGAGCACAGAGCCTGCAGGTGGTGCCAGGCAGGCCACACAGTGTGTGCCTCCCAGCCAGCTATCCTTGCCCAGCTGACCCCAGGGCATGGTCATTGGCAGCAGCACCAGGAAGCCCAGCAGGGCCAGCCCTGGGGGAGGGAAACAGTTATCCATCATACAGCTTCTGCACAGAGGACAGGTCATGTCCTCAGGGAATCCACAGTCTAGAGACAACATGAGAGGAATGAGAGCAAGACAGGTCTTGACAACAGTGATAGAAAACTATTGCCAGACGTGGGACAGAGGAAGGCCTTCAGGAACTTTACTTACTCAGCAGGCACAATAGTTCTGGAAGTAGAAGAGATCATTATCCCCACTTTACAGGTGAATAAACTGAGTAACCTGTCCCAAGTGACTCCAGCAAGTAGGAGAGAACCCAGGCAGTCTAACTCCCAAGCTGCTCTCACCCCTGCAGCCACATCACTTCACCTCCACAGAAAGCAAGGGACCCCAAACCCCAAATCTGGCCTCCATGTGTCAACAGAAGCCAGGGGAGGCATGACTCAAGCTGAGTTCTGAAAAGGACACGTAGGCAATGATAGCAGATCCCACGGCCACTTAGCTTGTTCCTCCCGACCCCGTGTCCTCTCTTCTCCATAAGTGACCAGACAAATGAAGGCTTTGGGCCCTTCTATTTTCCAAAAGGAGCTAGGCAAGGCAGGGAAAGGGGACAGAAAGAAGCTTGTTCCATCTCCCCAGGCACCTGCTCTGAGAGTGCAATTCCTCCCAGCACAGGCGTCCTACCTCTTCCTGCTGGCACTCTGGCATTGCCCTCACAGGGGTCAAAGGTGGGCACTGCAGGCTGGCGCTGCTGGCTGCCCACTATCAGCAGAGTCTGGCCAGGCCACAGTCCACTAGTAGGGTAGGTACTAAGGCTGGGCCCAGCCTGCTCAGGGGCCCTCTCTTGGTCAGGGCAGGCCAAGGACGGACAGGGCTGTGTCAGCACAGCTCCACGGAGCTGTGGAGGAGGGGCCGGCGCCTGTGGGGCGGGGTGGGGGTGGGGAGTGTCTCCACCAGGCGGAGCCCCAAGACTGGGCTGCTCCGGACGGGGAGGGGCTCGGGCCTGGCTTTTGCTCCTGGAACCCTTCTGGGCCAAGTCAACACCCAGGTCCCAGATGGGAGCTGGCTGGGAGGGGGCGGGGTACGCAGGGGGCTGGACACCAGGCTGCTTCTCCCCGCGGCTCAGAGGGATTAAGCAGACTTGTTCCCCCACTCTGCTTCCCTTGCCTGCCCTGGGGCCCCTGTAGGGGTAGCGGAAGCGGACATTGCCGTCCGGGACAATGGCAGCTTTGTCACCGTGGCTCCTGGCCGTGCCAGGGCAGCCCCAGGACCTGGTCGCTGGGGCGCTCCTAGACTGGGGGCCTGGTGCAGGCAGGGCTACCAAGGGTATGGGATGTGGGGCGCAGCTCACCGTGCGTGTAGATGTTGCCCAACTCGTTGTGCAGGTAGAAGAGGCTGCGCAGGCAGCCGGAGCCGCTGCTGGCTGGTCGGTAGCCGGTCAACACGAACTTGTTGAACTGCAGGTGCGGTGGTGAGCTGGCCCAGTCCAGAAGGCGCGGCCCGGCCAGGAACGCCATGGCCCAGCCCAGCGTGGGCAGCCCGGGCTCCTCTTAAGCCCCGGCCTCCTCAGTGGGGCTGCAGTGGAGAGAGGCTCATCCCCGCGCCTGCCCACCGCCCAATGCTTGGTTCGCGCACGCGCCGGCCCGGGGGGTCCCTGCTCGCGCCCCTCTTGCGCTGCGCAAGCGCGGGCCCTGCGCCCCCGCGCCCAGCCGGAGGCTGGGAATGCGCGGGCCGCTGGAGCTCAGTGCGGCTGTTCCGCCAGTGCAGGCGCGCCGCAGGGACAGTTTGAGGAGGCGGCAGCAGCGACCAGTAGTCTTTCTGAAGCACTGAGGACGGGTGCGGCCGGACGCGGGAAGGGACGCAAGGCTCCGCCCCAAATAACCACCCCTGCCATCCCACCAGCGTTTTGCACACTGGGCTCCAGACATAGACGCTGTGAGAGCCAATGGGAACAGCTGACGGGGTGGCCCCGCCCCGAGGCCGCCCAGGCCAGCACCCTCTTAGCATAATATATGCAGTGCCGATCTTATTTGCATGGAGTGGCTGTTGACTTGGGACCCGATGTTCTAGGTCCCGTTGGCTGAGTGACCTGGGCACCTCTCGTCCCGCCGCATTGCGTGCCCTGCTTTCTGTGTGCGACCCCCAAGTCAACATACTCTTGGGCACCCACCCTTCCCATCATAACCCCACACCCAACGCCACCCTCACAACCCGGGCTCTGTCCAAGGTGCTGCCAACCCGGGCCGTTTGGACAGGTCAGGTCTAGAGCCTGCACACCCCCACTCCAGGGGTGATCTCTCCACAGGCCCGGCTTCCCTGGAGCGCGGCAAGACACGCTGAGATGCATAGGCCTCTATGGGTGTGCCTGACACTCCTGGCGTCTCACCCTTCGGGTCGGGCTTCTTCGAGTTTGAGCTCGACCAAACTCTGTTATATCTCACAAAGTGTACCTTTGGCCCCACCCAAGGCAGGCAGGAAATGAAGGAGAGGAAGAGGGCAAGTAGCCAGGGGAGAAAGTTCAGCCCCCGCTTGGGTTCATACTAAGGTGGGCCAGGAAGGCATTCCTTCTTCCGCTTAATCTGGCTCACAGCCGGCCTTTTTCTCTCCAGGACCCCGCCCACCCATCCTTCCGCCTGGGCGATTCCTCAGCCCTTTTCGTGAACGCCCTTAATTTGCATGGACAAACCCAGCCCTTGGCTTCAGCGTCCTCATCAACATAACTTCCCACCACTTAAGGATTTGCAGAGCCCTATACCAAAATAGGTCCTTTATTCAAAGTCTGTATCTGGTCTTTTGACCACTTTTGTTGTCTTCCATATTTCACTTGGGGCGTAGTCCAGGACCACCCCAAGAGGGGCTCAAAGACCCCTGAAATCAGACACCTCCGTATCAAGGTCTATGAGGAGGGAAGCCACATGGTCATTTGGCCTCGACCATTTGGATCCTAGAGTCAGGCCAAGTTCCCAATAATAGTACCAGATGCTTCCTGTCAGACGTCTGGCCTCTGAGAGATGACCAGAGGCAGAGCTGCTCTTTCAAAAGTGGAAGGCCAAGGTAGAGTGGAGCACAGCATCTCAGGTGCCATCCCACAGTTACAGGATCGAGTGGACCCTGGGGGTCCCGAGTCAGAGAGCAGAGATGAGTGAACGCAGGGAACTCTGGCTGGAGGCGCTCAAGGGGCGGTAATTGGAGGCTAGACCTTCAGCCTGGGGGTCTCCAGGGGAGCAGGGCAGTGCCACCCCTCCAGGACGGCGGTACCACACGGCCCAGCTTCTCTCAGAGCCTTGGGAAGGCCTCAACGGCGGGGGCCCTTTTCCTGGAGCCAGCAGACAGCTCCTAGAGAGGGAGCAGATGTCAGCCTAATACCCAGCCAGTCTCACCTCCAGCATCCTGCTTTACCTGTGATCCCAGGCTTGATTCCCTGTGTGAACCCAAGGCCTTGTCCCTCAAGAACCTAGAAGTTCCAGCTCCATTCCCCTCCTGGGTCCCAGATTCCCACCAGCTCCTGTCCCCCACCGCTGGGCACCGAAGCGGCAGGCTCCCGGCTGCCTTGCTGGGCCACCCTCAGGCCCTGCCCCAGTGCCCGCACCGTCGGCGCAGCAGGCGCAGCAGCGACAGCAGCAGCAACAGCAGCAGAAGCAGCAGTATCACTGAGATGGCCATCACAGTCGAGAAGACCCGGGCTGTGGCACACGGGTACAGTGAGGACAGGGCTCCAAAGGGGCTGCTCCCCAAATTCCCTTCCATCCCAAGCTCCTGCCTCACCCCCCATTGCGGCCTCCGGAGCCCCAGGCCAGGGGCTGCAGCTCACATTGGTCCCGTCGGGGAGCGCTGCAGGGGTCTGGGCGGAGCCCTTGGGGAGCACCGGGTTCTCCACGGTGTCCTGCACACCTGCGGAGAGGGGTGTGAGGCAGGGTGGCTGGGGAGTGGGCCGAGGGGGGATAGGGCGGGGCCTCACCACGGTAGGTGAGCGCGAAGCCCTGCGCATGGCCACGCGCGTCACTGCGGAAGGTGAGAAGCAGCGCAGCTGCGCGCAGGTGCAGCGTCCCGGTCGGCGGCGGGCGGGCGCCGTCGAAGGCGCGGAGCAGGCTGCCCGAGGCCGCGTCGCGCAGCTCCAGCCGGTCGCGCGGGTCCGCCAGCTCAAAGAGTCGGAAGGTGAGCTCCAGAGCGGCACCCGGCGGGCCAAGCGCCCAGCTGCAGTTCTGGTCCGGCCCGTACTCGTCCGGGAAATCCGGGGAGTAGATGACGCCCTGAGGTGCAGTCCAGTTCCCCTGACAGGAGCCCACTGACACTGTGGGTGGGACCGGCGGTCAGAACCCAGAGACCCGCAGGCATCACTTCACCCGGCAGGGCTCCAAACCAAAGTCCCGCCTCTGTCCAGCTAGGCCCAGCCCCCAGGCTGACCTAGGAGTTTTCTTGGGCCCCTTCCATAAATTTACATTGATTCCCTCCTCAAATCCAGCTCTCAGTCCCAGACCCCGCCCTTGACCCCCAGGTTCAGCCCAGTCCCCTCTTCAGACCCCACCCTCAACGCAATATCTTTCTCGGGCCGGTCCCCAGCCTACGACCTCCCTGTCCCATATTTCCCACATTTCGACCCCTCACCCCCTTATCTTCGCCCACTCCTCACCTTCGTAGACTCCCAGGCGCCCATCGCCACCGCACAGCTGCCCCGGGTGGCCGAAGCAGATCTGGTCACAGTCGGTGGCTGGGGCCGGGTGACCCCGAGCCAAGTCGCTTTCAGAGCCACAAAAGCAGGCGTAGCCAGCTTCCACGCCCGCCAGCTGGGAGCACAGACTGGGTGACGCCAAGGGCAGGGTCTGGGGTAAGGGTGGGGTAGTGGGAGCCAGGGGTCGGGCTCGAAAGTGGGAATCGGAATGGAGGTTCAGAAATCAGTGTCAAGGTTTGGTGTCAGAGTTGGGAGTTTATTTCGGTTCTGATTTCGGTCAAGGTCAGGGTCACTGGTCTGGGCCTGTGGGCAGTACCTGGTAGCCCTTCATGCGGCAGAAGCGAAGGCACACTTGGACCGTGAGCTTCGTTGAGGTGCCACTGGGGCCGCTGAGGGCCGGGGGTGCTCCCGAGTCCACGAAGCAGCCCAGGTACCCTGGCACTGAGGAGGCAGGGGAGTCAGGGTCTGTCCCGTGCCTCCAAAAATAAACTCCACTCAGGCAGCCTAGTGCTCCCACTCTTGTCCAGCTGGGCCCACTCACTGTGACACGTGGGGATGTCACAGTAACGCCAATAGATGCCCTCCTCTGTCTCGGCCACATAACACCATGGCTGCACATCACCATCTGGGTTCCTGCGGGCGGGGGAGAAGTGGTCCAGATCCTGCTACCCGCAAATCCCAGGCCCCACCTCAGGGCCTATTCGCAAAATGGCTACCGCGTGTGCTACAGCAACTCTCCGTTCTGGGTGTAGACTTCCAAGTGGACAGTGGGAAGTCATTAAAGGGACCAAAGGGTTTGTATTCAGCTGAGGATTTTGAATATTCTCTGTAGTGTTCGCCCCCCACCCCGCCATGGGCCTCGGCCACGTGCCTTGCCTCAGAACTCTGCTTTAAAGCAGAATGGTGACTTCTTTCAGCAAAGTGCCCTCCCACTCAGTTCGGTCCTTGCTGCTCCAAACAGCAGGTGTGTCTCTGAACCCTCAATCCCTCCATCACCGCTAGTAAATGCTCCTCAAAGAAGTTGTAGGGCAAGAGCCCAGCCCCTCACTTCAGAGATCTTTCTAGCCGGGTCCACATGGGCCCCTTGAGTGCCCAGCTCAGCAAGGGCTAAGGCTTGTCCTCATACCCTTCCGCTGCACCCCATAAGGGTCCATCTCCACTCACCCGGGGCCCCCTGCCTCAGGCCACAACTGCAATAGTGCACCTAGCCCCGCCTCCAACAAGGCCCCGCCCCAAAGACCCGTCCCCCAATAGACCACGCCCTGGCCCCGCCCCTCACCGGCAGAAGTTGTGCGCTCCCAGCCCCCAGCGACCCTGGGGGTCTCTGGCGCTGCTGTAGCTGTGCTGCTGCGTCTGGTCCCAGAAGAGGCAAGGGCGACCCGCCCCGCGTGGGCCTGTGCGGTTCTGGTGGCCGCGGTAGTCGGCGCCATTCACCTGGAAGCACTCGGACAGGCCTGCACGGCGACCGCAGGACCTTGGGAGGTTCAGATCCTCGCCCGACATCCTAACCCTGCGACTCCAACTCCTGCAGCGTTTCCCAGCCAGCGCCCTTGGTGTCCCCGGGGCCCTGGGGTTGCTCAGGTGCTCCCGCCACCTACTCTGCCCCCTCCCCAGTTTCGGGACCCGGGTCCTAGGCGCGGAGGCAGAGGAGGGAGTGGTCCAGTCATGGGGCCAAGACTTACCTGGGCTATGCAGGCTCCCTGCGGAGGCCCCGCGTGGCGACAGCATCGGGAGGAAGAGGAGGAGAAGGAGGAGGCTCTGCGGGGCTCGTGTCCCCATCGCCCCCAACCTAGGAGAGGTCTCCCTGGCCCGCATTCGACCTGTGCCACCCCCGGGGTCGCTCCGGGGTCTCCCAGGCGACCTGGGGGGGCGTTGTCCTCTGACCGTGAATCCTCGTCCCACTCTGGGCAGCACTCTCTGTCTGGGGCGGGGAAATATCTCCCAGGGGTATTTGCCTTCCAAGGTTTCTGCCCCTGGAGGCCTCTTTCTACCCTGTCCCTACTGGAGGTCTCCCAGGGGATCTCTGGCCAGGGGCTTCTCCGTCTCTGCTTCTCGGTACTCGGGGTCTTGCCTCGGCCTCCACACCCGCCCCCTCCCGCTGCGCCTCACTCTCTGAGTTTCCCTAGCCCAGGTATCTAATACGCTGGCTCCTGCCCCCCTCGTGTCCCTCTGCGGGTCCCTCCCTCTTGGGTCCCTCCCTCCCCACCCCCCACTCCTGAAGCTGGGAAGCCCCGCCCCAGACTGGAGCGAAGGCAGCAGGTCCAGACGCCTTCCACGCTCGCCCTGGGACCCTCACCGTCCCTGCGCGCGCCTCTCCGCCCCCTCCCCCTCTCAGGGTCAGTGCAGGTTCTAGTCGGAGTGTGTGGAGGAGAACCCTAATGGGGGAGATATAGGACCCTCTCCCGAGGCCACACGCCCCCGGACACCCCGTTCACAAGCATCTTTAAATGAAATGCACGCAGCACTCCCACTCAGTCACCCATTCATTGTCAGATGCTGACACGCATACCCTCTTTGGGATCCTCACGCCCTTCCCTCCACAGGTCCCGACGCCTCTGGCCTGCAGGAGGAAGTGCCACTCTCCCTGCTCCCGCACCCTTGAGTCAGGCGGGAATGGTGGACACTCAGTCCTGGACAGGCAGGGGCAGCTGGTGTCTGGGGAAGAAGGCAGCTGCGCCCCTGGTCCCAGCCTGTCCCTCTCTCTCCTCCCCCTTCTCTCCCTAAGACCCCCCAGCCCAGTCTCGCAGGAGCCATCCCAGCGCGATGGAATTCCCCCAGCGGTACCCCCCTCCCCTCGGCGAGGGAGGGGGAGATTAACAGGCCCAGGCAGGCGTGGGGGGAAATTCCCTGCCCCCTCCCCCTGGGCCCAACTCCACTGAGTTCTCTGATCTCCCAGCGCCGCGCCGCCCGCCGGCTGCCCCCAGGGCTTGGGGAGAGGCCAGCGCAGGTGCGTTTGAGGGCGAGGGAGGGGACAGGGGAGGAGATGGGTGGTGGCCGGAGGCCCAGAACGGATCCGTCCCGCCCAGATCCCTTGCCCCTCAGGCCAGCGTCCCCACCCCTCACCAGGCTCACACCAGGCTGTCCAGCCTGGATGAACCTGTCTCCACCATGTCAGTATTGCCCGCCCCCCCAAGATGAGGGGCACAGGGAAGATTCTAGAAAGGCCAAGGTGCCGCTGGCAGTGATGAGACTGGAGAAGACCTCACAGTTAGTGCCTCACACGCAGACTCTTGGGTGGGTGGGTGGGAGTAGCACACAGAGGAGCAGCATTCAAAGAGGGAGGATTTGCTGAGACTCAAGGCTGGCGCTGGACTCGCCTCCTGAGGGAGCCCAGTCAGCGGCCAGGCTGGCCGGGGCTCACCTCCCAGTTTCCTGGCCCTGCAGGGCACTTGACTAGGAGTTTCACCTGGTAACTGGTGACTGGGTAGCTACCCGTGTACTGGGCCCCCTTCTCCTTCCTGCCTTTGAACACTATCACTACAAAGGCTCAGTGGCATGACAGAGCACCCCAGGGTCGCAGGCCTGGGCTAGGGTCTGGACGATGAGGGTGCAAAGAGAGCCTCATTGCCTGCCAAGGAAAGGATGAAGTGGAGGACAGGGACAACTAGAACCCCATGAGCAGAATGGGGATTAATGGAGGGAATAGAGGAGGAACTGGCCCCTTCCCTGGAGGGAAGTTGGACCAAAAAGGACTGTCCATTTGGTCCACAGCACTTTCGTCACGCACTCCCTACTGCCTTAGTCTTCTGCAAAGGGGGTGTCAGATGAGAGGGAAGGGGTGCTTAGTTCCAGGACTCAGGCACTAAGATGAGGGACAGTATCTCCACTGCAAGATCCAGTCCCAGGTGGTTCAGGGAACCTCCAATTAAGGAAGGCCAGGGCCCTTTTCCCCTGCTGAGGGGACCCACAGACTGGGAAATTAAACAACAGAAATTTATTGTTTCACAGTCTGGAGGCTAGAAGTCTGAGATCAGCGATGGTTCCTTCTGAGAGCTGTGAGGGAGAATCTGGTCCATGCCTCTAGATTGGTTTTGGTGGTTTGCTGGCCATCATTTTTATTCCTTGGCTTGCAGAATCATCACTCATCCTGATCTCTGCCTTCATCTTCACATGGGATTCTCCCTGTGTGCATCTCTGTGTGCATCTCTGTGTCCAAATTCCCCCCTCCTTTTTTTTTTATCCTCACCTGAGGACATTTTTGCACTTATCTTTAGATAGAGCAGGAAGGAGAGAGGAAGGAAGAGAGAGAGAGAGAAACATCGATGTGAGAGACACATCCAGTGGCTGCCATTCACACGACCCCAACTGGGGCCAGGGACAAACTGCAACCAAGGTGCATGCCCCTAGCAGGAACTGAACCCGGGTCTCTCTGGTCCGCAGGCCGACGCTCTAACCGCTGAGCCAAACCGGCCAGGGCTCAAATTTCCCCTTTTTATAAGGATGCCACTCATATCGGATTAGGGCTCTCCCTACTCCAGGATGACCTTATCTTAATTAATTACATCTGCTATGACCTAATGGGTGAATTTTATGGTATGTGGACTATATCTCAGGAAAGCTTTTACTAAAAAAATAAAATAAAAAAAGAACTAGGCAGGGTGGCACTAGTGGATACAACTGATGGGACATGTAGGGACAGGCAGGATAGTGTCAAGGGTGGCTCTGGGTTCTACTTGTGTGGTGGGGCCTTCAGACAAGAAGAACAACAGGTAGATACTCCCTTTTGCTGCCTGCCTCTGGTGCTCACAGGACACCCTGGGCCAGGGCCCTGGAGGCAGCTGGACACACAGGTTTGGTTGCAGTAAGCGGGGCCAGGCTGGTGCTACAGACTGACAAACCATGAACCCTGAAAGTGGTTGGGCCAAAAAGGGCTGAGGTCCAGTTTCCAGAACCACCACCACCAGGCTTATAGGTCGGTGAGGGAGGCAGAGGATCCCTTGAGGGAGACCAGGAGGGAATACAGGAAGGGGGTGGTGAACCCAGAGGAGGGATCAAGAAAGGGGTGGTCAGTGCCAGAGGGCAGGCTCTGAGAAGCATCTGCTGACTTGAGTGAAAAGGAGGTCCTTAGTTCCACCCTGCAGAAGTCTTCCTGACAGGACATGGGGACAGGAGGCTGGGCTGGGGCCAGAAGGGGAAGTGGGGCCATGAGAAACATTTCTATTAATGCTCACCTTACAATCTTGGGGACAGGGACTGGGGGCTGAGGCTCCTAGAGCTGGCCACTGCTCCCCATTTAAAAAATTTGAGTTCCTGCCAAGCTGGTGTGATTCAGTGGACTGAGCGTCCTCGCATGGACTGAGAGGTTCTGGTTGGATTCCCAGTCAGGGCACATGCCTGGGTTGCAAGCTCGATCCCCAGTAGGGGGCGTGCAGGAGGCATCCGCTGATGTTTCTCTCATATTGATGTTTCCATCACTCTCTCTCCCTTCTGCTCTCTCTAAAAAATCAATTAAAAAAAAAACATAAAATTTGAGTTCCTTGCTGATACTTTTGCTAATCCTTGTGAACTTTTTATTTTAAATTTTATAATTGAGACATTGGTGTGCACTGTCATGCAAAGGGGCACAGAGGCACCACCCACACCACGTTACAGACATAATAAGGTTTATTGGGGAAAACTAGCAGCAGAGTGAGAGAAGGGAAGGAAAGCACAACCCCTCTGAGATGTCGCTGTCCACAGAGGGGGCCCCAGCTTCCGAGAGAGGGATCCGCCCCGAGCACTTTATTCTGTGCCAGTGATGAGGCAAGGGACATCTCTGTGGCTCTGTAACCGTGCAGAAAGTGGACTTAGAATACACTTCTGGAGCTCAGTGACTGAGTGGCCATGAGGTCACCCAAGGCAATGGCAATGTCCAAATTTATGTCTATCTGGCATCCTCAGTCCAAGCAGCACGGACTATCCATCTGTCCTCTAAGGTCAAAGCAGGAAAGAAGAGGAAGAGTGTACTGGCCCAATAAACATGAACGTCCAGGAGAAAACAGAAGCCTGCATCCTCTTTTGATTCTTCTCACACTACACCCCAACTTCTGGGTGCCTAGAGCCCAGCTGAGGTGGCAGCCATGGGGCTTGGGACTAGGGAAGTTGCGGGCCTGCAGGCCCCACTGGGGAGGCTGCAGAATGGGCAGACAGTGCAGGCTCTGCAGGTGGCAAGGGCTGTGGCTCAGTGCTCCTCACCTGGCACCTCGGGCCTGTGTGAGGTTCTAGCCAAACTGTTTTCCGACTGAGATGTGGAGTGTGTGGCTTCATGATGGCCAGCTGTTGCTGCAAAGGGGATGTGGACATGTACACCAGCTCTACATGGTGAAATATAAAATAAGGTTTATTGAGAGAAATGAATAAGCAGAGGGACAGTGGGGGGCATCCAAGATGTCACTGTCCCATAGCTGGATGGCAGGCTCCATAGCCAGCTTGCCAGGAGAGAAAGAGCCTGCCATTTGTGCTCCCTCTGCAATTTTAGGATGAGGGCAAGTAGCCTCGCTGTCGAAGATGAGTCCCTGTTAGCAAGCAGCAGCCTCTGGAGTTCCAGGGGACATCAGCCTGCTTCTCCTGGACCTGCTAGGCCAGCTCTCTGCTTGTTACCAGACTGGAGGAAGAGATGCACCTCTGCTGCCATCCAGGTCTGCCTCTCCTGCATCGGATAAATGTGGTGACCCAGGACCCTCCTGGCCTCACGGATAGTCTGCCCAATGCTGGCTTCCTGTGGACATTCAGGCTGGCTCCCACTGCCAGGAAGCACAGCTACCATGGGGATCATGGCCACTGGGTTTAAGTTGGAAAACAGTGAGGGAAAGAAAGTCTGACAGTGTGTAGTGGGGCCTCTGGTTTAGCTTGCTCTGTTACCGTGAGGAATGGCTGTGCCCTAGCAGCAGACAGCCAAGGGGCACAAAGGCCCACATGGCACCTGTCCAGAAAACACCTGAGTGGCTGGAGCTAGGCAGAGCAGCTCAGCTCAGCTCCAAAAATTGGGAAGTTCCCCAAACGTGCCCTGGCCAAAGCAGGGCCACACCCAACTGGAAAGTCCTTGGCAAAGCCTCGTGCTCTGAAAACAGATAGGTGTTTGTGGCTCGGGGCATCAGAACAGGGAAGAGTGACTTTGTCAAAAGATGCTTCTTCAGATCTTTTGGAGGTCAGGCTTTCCCCACATCACGCACACCTGCAAGCTGCCAGCTCCTGGCACTCTTCCTTGATGCATGAAGACACATCAGAGTATTCCTCCTGGGAGGCCTC